>CM060918.1:10347500-12847500 GCA_030737875.1 Allium sativum | reverse complement strand
TATCCTTAATGTAGACGACTGGCTTTAACAATTTGACATGAACAATAATTTGACTTAGATTACTGGTTTGATAAATTTTATTTTTTTGGATTGTCAACATAGTATTGTTCATTAAATAAATTTTTTAGTAGGTTACAGGCCTTAATAAATTTAGTTGATGCATCTATTATTATTTCATGTTATTCTTTTTCTTACTGAACCCTTGGCATGTACATGCACTTGTTGTGCGTGTGTATTTTATATGACTTACTGACCATCTTTCGTCGGCATTGTAGAATCATATTTACCCTGAATTTTGTGTGTTGATTTTGATTGCCATGCCTATACAATTTTTGCAAATTTGAATATATTCTGTTCATATACATCAATAATCTTGTTGAGACCCATGTCCATAATTTGACTATGAATATTTAGTATACCCGCAGCATTGGGTACATCTTGCTAAATGAATATTTTTTTCGCAAGGGAAACACACTTGCTGATCATTTTTTTGGGTGGGCTTTTATGTAGCCATGTAAAATTGTATTATTAAACTTGCTCATGTTGAGATCTGTCATTAGAACTTGTACTACATGTTAAACCCATAAAGTCTTAAATTGTGAATCATGTCTCATGGAAATGAAACTCTCAAAATATTGTCACATGAGTGTGTTTGGACTCCCTTATACTAGATGTCTTCATGAGGAAATATTCATGACTATGCCATGTTTTTTTTTAAATCCGGGGCTAACTAAGTACATATGTTCACCCCTTATTATACTGGAATGAAATCTCTTTCATATGCTTGTATGTACTAATGTACATGTGCCTCATGACCTACACTTCCACTGTTACGTCCTATAAGTCTACTTATATTGGAATGAATATTATAAGTTATCTAAATTCACCCTTGTTTCTTTTGATCCTTTCCTGCTATGTTCAAAACAACCCATTTTCTTGCGGTTCATGGTTGGCGGTGAATTTTATCTGCTATTTTGAACACTGCTGAGTCATTATTTATATGATAAATTTTAACATTTTTACTTTGTGCTTGTCCGGCCAGGCATTTCTGTTCCTTGCTCGGTGCACTTCATTATGTACGTGCAAGTCTCCGTGATTGTTTGTCTCTAAAATAAATGTTGATATGCACGAATACTTTTCTTGATCTTGAACCAATACTACACTAGATCTGTAGACTGTTCCTAGTTTAACTAGTTTGAACAGATATCACACTTGAAGTAGTCCCTGATATTGAACTGATACTATATGCCATATAAAACTGATATGGACGGATACTACACGACTTTTATTTAGTGTATAATTTGGAAGTTGGGATTAACTATTTTATGTTAGTTATTCTAAAATTAATTTACCTGAACAGATGATTACTCCAAACACGAGTGTTTTGTGTTTTTGCATGAAATGCTCGGGTCAGACTTGAGTGTTACAGATTTAAAGAATAAAGCTTAGGATTTGAAGATTAACGATGCTGGGGTTCCAAAGACGGCGTGCTCTGAAGTTTTAAATCAGTAATTAGTTTTCAGTATTCAAATTGTATTTTCAGTTTCGCTGTATAAAATAAATATTGTATTCAAAAATTCTGATTACATATGTATAAATTTATTTCGTTGTTCAGTATTGTGTTATTTATTTATTCTGTGTCGATTCTGCATTTTAAACTCTGTAAGCTAAAAACGATCCGTCGATTTGAACGTATTAAGTTGTTTAATGACCAATTTGAGGCGGTCAAAATGGCAGGCCGTTACGATTTGAGTATATACCCGATTCGTCTTCATGAATATCAACAACTGTACAGCATCTCCAATGTGTATTATTTTGGTGTAAGGTTAGTCGACAGAAAAAGAAAGAAAGAGGGCAGTAATGTTTTTCGATCATGGAGAATGAAGCGGAGGGAGGAAAAAGAATTAGGCTAATTCTATTTCAACCCAAAAAAATGTTAAGTAGCCCCCCATTTTATCAAAAAAAAACGAGGATGAAAATACCCTTTTTCTATAATATTTTTTTCCAGTTTTTTGCACACTCCGTACTTGCTCTATGTGGTTTTACTGTGTATCTCGTAGTATCCCTACGTGGTTTCTTAGTGTACCTCGTAGAGACTCTACGTGGTACAGTAAGAAACCACGTAGAACTACTACAAGGTACATAGTAAAACCACGTAGTCACCTTACGTGGAAGTGTATTTTTGGCTTTTTTTTTTAAATTAGCAGGGGCTATTTAGCAAAATTGAGGGTACGTCGTTTTCTTAACTTTTGGAGGGCTACTCAGCACATTGCTGGGTTGAAATAAATTATGCCAAAGAAATACGGTTTCCAAATTCTAATTAACGGTTTCCAAAGAGAACATATTATTTTCGGAGTACGCATAAAATGTTTAAAAGATACCGGAATGTGAAGGAGGACACACATTGTCATATGAATGATCTGGTATCTCCTTTCCAGCATAAGTAATAAATGCGAGACAGGTAGTAACCAAACAAAATAAACAGTGGCATGGAGGCCGACACCTGCTAGTACACTAACTCAACAACTCAAAAAGCCGAAAAAGAAAAGAAACATTACTTTCCCAAAACAAACTGACTTCTGAATCCCTAAATTGCTCTCGCCATTAAGCCATTATCAACTGAAAATAAGGAGATTAATGCCCCATCGATCCTGAATTTCAATGCCAACACAGTTGCAAGTCTTCATCCTTCTCAAGTTCTTCAGCAGGTACCTAACTTCAATCTCAATAAAATCCCATCTTTGATATTTATCCCACAATTGGTTGCTGTGAACTTGGAGATTTCTCTCGTTCCATATATGATAGATGGTGGTTGGAATAGCACAGTAGGCGACATCTTGAATAAATGAGACAGCGGTGAAATTGTTCTTCAGCATCATCATTTCGTCTTCCAGCTTCAGCATGCTCGTGTGTAAAGGAGGAAGTCCAAGTTTGAGATGACATCTAACCCAAAGATATGTAGTGCATGGACAGTTGAAAAGCAGGTGATCTCTGGTCTTTAACTGATTAACATGAAAATGTGTTTATTTTATGCTCTTATATCTTATCTTTTGTGTATAAATAAATATTACTTGGGTATTATTTTGTTGTTTTTACAGATGTGTTGTCCAAACCTCATTCAGCATTGAAAGTGAAGAATTGATGCCATATACATGAAGATTGCATAAGAAGCTGTCATTGAAGGCTAGTTGTGTTCGCACTGGTCACCTTGGAAATAGATTGGTAGAAAAGAACTAAGGAAATCAATCAAATGAAAACATGTCGAACATGGATAAAAGGAGGATCGTAGCATAATCTTTGATGAGAAGGCCCATTTATATGATTAGGGTTTTGCAACTCGGCTATTAATACACATGTATACCCATTGTTAAAATATACTTTTCTACTATAAATTTCCTTCCATTAATCTAGTTTAGTCTTCTTTTCTCTTTTTCTACAATTTTATTTTCTTAGCAATCAATGTTGTCTACACAATTAGATTTGGTAGAGCACTGTTTGTCTTTTGCACTTATTTTCATTAGTGATTGACCGTCTGATTAGATTCAATGGTAATCCTAATTTTATTTCTTGTTTGTTATTTATTTTCTGCAACTTTAATTTCTGTTTCTTTTATTGCTTTCCTAGGTCATATTGGGTTGAACATAGATTTGGTTAGATTCAGATCTGATTCAATTCAATAATAGTTTTATTTGCTTTTTAATTGATAATTATGATATGATTTTCGGTTCAATTAGGTTTGTTCTGAATCAAATTGCAGTTTCAATATTTTTTTGTTTTCAAAATCAATCTCCAAGTTTTGTCTAACTCGCCCAAGAAATATATAAATAACAAAATTTAAAATTCCTCGTGTTCGATCTACATATTACACGATCTGCGCGCTTGCAGTTATTATTACAAAATTCGCGCTTTTCTAGTTCTTAGAAAGCGTGTAACAAGTTTTTGGTGCCGTTGCTGGGAGGTAACGATTAAAATTTTATTATTTATTTAATTTTTGATTCATGTTAGTTTTTATTTGTATTTTCCCTTTTATTTCCTTGTATATATAGAAAAAAAATCTTGTTTAGTTGGTTGGGCATTAAGTATTCGCACTTTAATCTTCTAAATAAGAGAAAAAAAATCATTGCCAAGTTTCCTAGATTTTGTTTCCTTTCTTCATTTGTTTCTTTCCCCTTTTCAAATTTTTTTTTCTTTTTCCCACTCTACTTTCAAAACAATTTAAAAAAAAACTTGCATTTTATTTATTATTTCTTTCCAATTACAATTTTGTTCCCTTTTCTACCAAATCTGTCCTTTCTACCATTTTTCTTCTTTTACATCGTCTACAATTTGACTTCTTCACAACTGAAAAAAATAAAATTCCTTTTACAATTATTTTCCCGTCTTCACTTTCTTCCATCCTTGATAATTCTGTAAAAAAAACGCAAAATCCTTCTTCCATCTACATCAGCATCCCACTTTCACATTATCACCACCTTCACATCAATTATTCAACAGTCAACATACCATCCGATAACTTGTCTTCACCAACATCAGATCATTGCCGTACCAACTCACGACCTTCCCCACTGGCGAAGCCTCCTCCACAAACATCTGTCTAACAAACAAATCACCAACACCGTGGTCTCAACACCACAAAATCCACGAAATTTCCCATCTGCACCCCTCTGCCCCACGTTCAAACACAAACCACCTTACCCACAGCTGCAAAACTGCAATTCATTGTATCCAATCTCGCAACCCCCTTCTAACATTTGAATTCATCACCACGTCATGTCCTCAAGTTCTGACCATCAAACCACCAAACCCAATATCACCTGTACCAAGTTCAAGGCACCTTCTTCGCTGTCACGCATCCACTTTACAGCCAATTTCACGCTCTTCCTCTCCAAACTTCACGTCTTTCCACACATCCAAACCATTCACCAAGTACAGAGACACCGAACTCATCACTGCTTCACCCTCGTATTCCATACTTCGATCCCTACCATGCCTTGCACCAACAAACCCCCTCAACAATCCTTCCACCAACGAACCCATATCCTCCATCAATGTCACAACCCCTGAAACCCCAGTTCATCAGAAACGCCTACGTCAATCCCTTCACCAATCGCGATTCAACCGGATTTTATGCCCAGAAAGCAAACCGATTCGAATTCGAGCAACACTCAGTCGGAAACCTGTAACACCCCGAATTTTCTATTAACACTAAAGTTGCTAAAATAATAATAAGTGTGTAGAAGAGGGGATGTATCTAATATGAATATAAAGATATTAATAAGTATGTAAGAGAGGGGATGTATCTAATATGAATATAAAAATATTAATAAGTGTGTAAGAGAGGGGATGTATCTAATATGAATATAAAAATATTAATAAGTGTGTGAGAGAGGGGATGTATCTAATATGTATATAAAAACAATAATAAGTAAAGGGGGATGTATCTAATATGTACATTGTAGAAAATATATATATATATATATATATTTATGACATGAATAGAAGTTTATTAATATGCTGAGTGTTTGCTGAGTCACTTCTGACTCATTGCTGAGTCAACAAGATAAACCCCATCTTGTCTGGACGGCTGCGGTTATTTCTAGGTTAAATCTAATGGCCTAAACGCATTCTAAAATCTATAAATAAGTGGGTAGACCCTAGACCTAAATCACTTGTAAAATTAGAGAAGCTACCGTCATGCTGCTGCCATGGAGTTCAGCATAGCCGTCACAAACTAAGAAGAGGAAGCCTAATCATCTACAACTAAATCTACACAAATCAAATCAAAAGATCTCTCTTTCTCTAATTCTTTTCTTTTGTTGGTGAGTATGATGATTCTCACAAGACTATTACAAACTAATTTGACTCAGTTATGAATGGATCACAAGAAAGTGATGTGATTTGTAATTGCAAATTCTATATATTGTGGATTCTCTTATTATGTTATTATGTTGTCGTACGATGTAAATTATATATGCTATGTCATGCTATGTTGTAAATTCTCTTATGCTATGTCGTGCTATGTTGAGAATCATGTCAAGCTATGTTATACTATCATACTATGCCATGTTATAAATCATGCTATATTATGTTGAAAAATCATGATGTTGTTGGATCATGCTTAAAGTTATGTTTTTTTTTCTTAATTTAAATGGATCTTGTTTATGGGAATTTGCCTATTAGGTTAGGTGTACCCATAAACTTGAAACTATAATTAAATAAAACTTGATTATGGGAATTTGCCTATTGAGTTAGGTGTACCCATATAAAACCATGTTGTTAAAAAATTAGATGATGTTGATGCACACATGTTCATATGTAAGTTTATGAAAATTGATTGAGATTATATTAGGTGTATTTTGAACAAGTTGACACCTTTAGGTCCATGACATGTATAATCTATGCAAGTTGGACATATGCAAGTTTCACCCCTTATTATGATTCATTTGGTCACATATACATGTTGTTATTATGATAATCTCTTTTATGCTATGAGTTAGGCTATTCGAGTCTAACATATATTTTGCGAATAAACGTTCAAACGTGGGGTAGGGGTAATATTAGGAATTAATAAATTGGGTGCAATTTTGTAAGATTTTGCATACCATGAATGGATGTCCATAATTGAGTCAATTATGGACATTGTTAAAAATTGGAAGTAATTAATAATTCAAGTAGGGAATTATTAAAATTGGGGGAAAGTGGATTATTATTAATAATCAATGCTTAGGACACGAGGTTGGACCCGTTTGTGATGTAAACCTGCCCGGACCCGCCCGGCAAATCCAGTAGTCACAAATGTCGGCCCAATGTGAGAGGTCCTAGGCCCAAACTAAAGCATAACAGTTGTAAAGACACGAGGTTAGACTCTTTTATGGTGTAAGACTGCCCGGACCCGCCCGGCAAATCCAGCTGCCATAAATGCCAGTCTAATGTGAGAGGTCTTTATGAGGTTATGGCCTTAATGAACTAAGAAATACTTAACCAGATAATCATGTAAGGTGGGACATGGGGGTTAAGTAGGTGCCTTGGGTGGCATGAGGAATCTGGTGGTTGCCTTTAGAGGCATTTGAAATACGATTAGACTTAACCAAACACACATGTAAATGAACATGACTAAGTGGGTTAAGTGGGATGGACTAATGGGGACAAGCTTAGGTGGAATGCTTGTGGTAAATAGTGGGGGGCCCATTTCAACCAGTATCCCAAAACGTATCTTTGTGGGCTCGACCCAAGTCGAGGACGGGACACGCATACTGGGTTTGACTATAAGAGGCCAAAACAGGGAGCGGTGGCAACGCAAGTCCAACGGGTTTCATATGCGTGTGTGGACCCGGGCTGGTAGGTAAGACGTTGTTGCATCGTGTAGGTATAAGCCGTGCATGTCCGTTGTATCAGGTTGCCACTTTAGGGGAGTGATACACCCCACTGTGGGGCCAGCACGGGTATCTACGAGTTAGGGAGCCGATCGAATAATGGGAAGTAGGGTACACCTAGTGGAGATAGGGGCAGGCGGCACCTATGTAGTCAGCTAGGGGTACGTAAAGCCATTGGGAAAGTTTCTAAGTGAAGCTAAGTGGGATGAATCTTTAGGGTGACTGGTGTGGTGCAGTATAGTGTTTATCCTTTAGTATTTAGGAGCGCCTATAACGTTGCCTTTAGCGATTGTCTATGTCCTTAATCTGCTCTTCATAGACATTTTCTTGTTTTCCATCTTATGCCTTAGTCCAGTTATTTTGGTAATAGTATTGTAGAATTATCATATTCACCAGACTTTATGTCTGACCCCCTCTTTTCCATCCTTTTTCTCCCTTCAGGTCCGCAGGTTGGGCCAAGTTCTAGTGGAGTCTAGTTGGATCGCTTATCTTCTGGAAAGCTTGGACTGCTGAAGTAAAGTCCAGCTTGTTATCTTTCTTTTTAATGGCTATTCATGTAATGGGATTATATACTTGTTTTATCAAGATAGATATTGTACTTGACATTAAATATGGTGTTATGATGTAATCAAACATGTTTTGACTTCTGCTACAATGAAATAAAGTTTTTGAATTTCCAAGTACCATTTTATATCTGTCTTGTTGTAATTTTACTGTTCTATATTCACTTAAAACCTCCATGGAAGTTAATGCATTCCCTTTGTGAGTGACATTAATGGACGTGGGGTGTTACAAAACCCGTCGCCGATTCAAACCCTACGCCAAACTCGAATTTTGTGAGAGAATTTTTTCTAAACAAAGGGGACGTGGGCTCGGTGTTTCGATTTTACGGATAGTTTACTTGTGGTAATTTATGGAGAGGAAAAAAAAAGGAAGGAAGGCGACGGCTTGTAATTGTTTTCGAAGGGATTTCATTTTGTTTCAGAAAAAGGGTGATCTCTATTGTGGTGACTAAGGCATGAAATTGTAGCCGATGATTTCACTTTATTTGACCGAGTTTACTTGTTTCGTAGGTTGTTGAGTATAAGTTAAGTCGAATTTTATTTTTGAATCATTAGGAAGATTGTTTGATTTGCTTGCCATGAGTCTAGGTCGTTTTCTTTTTAGCATTTTAGTTTTATTTTTCAGTTTTTGTTAGGTTTAGTTTTCTTTTTAAAAGCTTAATTAGTTAGTTTTTTTTCTTCAAGTCTAGTTTGTTTTTTCTTTCGTTTTTTAGTTTTCAGTTTCGTTTTAATTGTTTTATTTAGCTTCTTTTCTACCAAAAAAGGAGTGTGTGAGATTCAATCATTCAATCTAAGGTCAATGGAAGAAGTTCAAGCAATAAACAGAGGATTCAAAGGTCAAATAATTTGCAAACACTGAGATTTTAATCGTTGTAGCCACTCAACTGCTCTCAACAGACTGTCATACCCCACTGTAAAATTTTCGGAACTCTACAGGTGCTGCAGCTACTGGGAAATATATAAAAATTGCTTGTAAAGATTTTATGCAGGTGTCGCGACTTGCTTGTACAATTTCTAACTTTCTGCAATTTATTATTCTATTATTGTTCTATGATTGAAATTTCTAAATCTATTTGGTGAGGAACGAATTTCCATAACTTAAATCATCACTCTCATTGGTTTCCAACTTTAAAATTCATTAAACGTTGATTTTAGGAAAATACAAGCTTATATATATAATTGAAAAGTGGTGCTTTGTAAAGTTGGTTGTCTCGTATAATTGGATCACGGATGTATAGTGTTTCAATTTATTGAACTATTAGCAAAAGAGGTTGCATACTACCAATAAAACGTTGGTTGTATCCCTTAGTATTTATACTATATGTGAACGACCATAAGACCCTCTTCCACCTTCTAATTGATTCAATTAATTAATAAGCATAACTCGGAATTTTATATTATTTTGAATTGAGATTAATTTCTGTCTTGCTTTGGTTTCATTAAAATGTTTAATTCAAGAATTGTATGATAATGACCTGAGAAGACATTTCCCAGAAGAGTATGAGTATGAATTACAACTCATGAGGCTAAATTCTCCGAAATTTCGTGAGCCCAATGCCAATAATTTTCAAAATTTTCCAACTGACCAACGTTTTCAAAATCATAGAAATGATCGAAATTGCGATTTTAATTCACATTTCAATAATTTCGATTATGGGCCATATCCACATTAGATTAGCTTTGAATCCCAATGTAGCTTTGATCCACATCAATATTGGATTGTAAACCAAAATTTTCAAAATTATAGCCCATATCAACATCTTGAAAATAACCAAATGTGTAATTGTAAGGTCTTGGGGTTTTAAACAAAATATTTATAAAACCATAAATCAATGATTTCATTAATAACTAATTTAATTAATGAAATTGATCCTATTCATGTAAATAAGAAAATGTGACTAACTTTTTCTTCATGCGTACATATGTTTATGAAATTTGCTAACTTGTGTATTCGTGTCATTTTGAAAATGGGTAAGAAAACCTCTTAGTTAACATACTAAGCCATTGTATTTAGAAAATAAATTTACTTAAGTAAAATTCTTATTAGTTGCTTCATTCTTAAGGAAGTAGTGACAAGAACCATGTCACTTGAGTGTTCTAAACAAGATCCGATGGAAGTATAATTTGCTTTCTTTCATGAAAGACTAGACAATATTTTTTTAGGGGAGGTTAAATGCAAGTTACTTAACAACTAAGATTGGTATTTTAAATGCAAAACATATATTATGTGGAAAATGAACATCTGCCAAATGACGATAAAATAGACAGAGCACCTCACTGCTTGAGAGCACAATACTATTTGTTACATTAAGGTGTGCAAGAAGAAGGATTTATTTCTTTGCATAAGGACCAAAGCATTAACTATATTTGTCAAAACTGAAACAAGAGGGGATAGTAAAGACTTTGTGTGTATTTAGTACACAAAGGGAAACATGGCGCAGGATATTCTTGGGCAGAACTAGGCTTCAAGTAGGAGGATCTTTTCAATCTTTACATAAGAATTTCTAGCATTGAAAGCACCTCATTTAAATAATATTATTTTTTGGCTATAAATAGCGGCATGCTTTTATAGACTTTCCCTTTTATAAATTTTGCACCACATTTCATTCTAAGGAGGAACTGAAAACAGGAAACTTTATTCGAAGTTTAGCTAGAATTGTGAGTAAACACTCACTTCTTTATTTTTAGAAACCATACAAGTTATTCTCTCTTGTTTGTTAAGATTGAATTGATGAAACCATGATAAACTCATACTGTTTTAAAAAAATTGTCGAGACACCCTGTGATGAAATAATGAGTACACAATAGGATATTCTCTGTTTAATAATGCCATGGCTCTGTTAGAGAGATTTTGCTTTGCTTTGTGTATGAAATGCTTGCTTTATATATTTGAGGGCCACGCCGGAATCATACGTGTTATACTCCTTTGTCATTCCCTATTTGTTAAATATATACACTGTTCTTGCCAAATGTACCTCACGTGTGGTTCTAGTACATAGGAACTCGGGAGGGGTACGACATCGGAAAATGGTGGCGAGAGGGTGCAGGTGATCGATGATGGGTATTGACGACGTAAAATACTTCTTTGTGCACAAGGATGTTTTGTTTCGGCAAACCCGTCGACGTATCCGTTTCTGAACGCAGACCGTCGAAGGGGGTCCGAGCAGTGGAGACAACTTCAGTCTAAATCATACACGTATGGAAGGTGTAAAGAGGCTTGGATAGGGGGTTATTCGCGTGTGCAAGTTCACGCTGTTCATGCACAATCAAGTTCAGACATAAATAAAGCAAACATAATTATTTATAAGCAGGTCTCGGCTAGTACAAGTTAATTAGTGGCATCAGTCCCTTTGTTTATAAAGGGAAGGGAGTCGTAGGCCGCGTAGCAATGAGGTTCACTGGAGTCTGGAATGATGGATGGGTGGAGCAAGTTGAATCATGGTAGGAAGTATTGGTTTAACAGGAAGTGGGGAACAAATTCTTGGGTGAAATATCTACAGCACGTCTCGCCAGAAACAAATGCGGCATGGTCCTTTCACCCAAGGGATGATAGCAGTCACAGTCACGTAGGAAATAAACTAGGAAGTAGTGGGAACCATTAGAAGTAGAAAATGTAAATAAGAAGGGGTAGACTTGTAGAACTGGGTATGTGGAACATGTAAGGGACGGGGTAGGATGACACCAAAACATGGCGGAGGAGTGGGCCAGGGTTACTGGTGGGCCTGCGAATATAATGAGAACGAATGAAATATAGATGTTGTATACACTTATAAATTTATGTTGCATATACTTTTAAATATATATACTTATATTAAATCAAATTGTATTAGTTAATATTAATTATTCATGTGAATAATTTAAGTATGTAAAAAGGAAAATTTATCAAATCATTTCAAGACGATGAGGGAATAAAAAGTTGATGAGTTGAATTAAACTCAATGATCTGCCATGATGGAATGAAGGTACTGTAACTTTCGACGTTGGCTCAATTGTTTGAAATAACATCGAAATATAATTTTATCAACTTAAGACGATAAAATCTTTTATATAAGGAAATGATTTAAAAATCCAATTGTCGATAAACAAAAGTGAATATTTAAGATTTAATCTGATTCATTTAAATAACACTTTTCCCTAAAAGATATTAACGTCGATTGTTTCGAAGAGTCCGGAATGTATATTCCACTTCGATCTGATTTCTACGTTACAAGTCGAAGACTATCAAGGATAATAAAAGATGGAGTTATGCAAGAATTGTTTTATAAATCCTAGGTAGAAATTGCCTAAGATGGATTTATAAAATAATGTCTTCGGTTTGTCCAGTCCCAGGACAACTTGTATGGACGAATATCTGACAGAGTACTCCTAATTAATCATGTACGTTGATCTTCTCAAACGTAGTTATGGGTGGCAGAGGAATTCGTTTCTCTTGCTTTATACTCATGATATTTTTTTGAAGAAGTCAATTAGTAATTAGCAGGTTTGACGATGTGACGTTCAAAGCAAATAAAAAACGTGTGTCAAGGTAAGTTTAACCTCAGGCTTCACAACCAGGAAATGACAAAAATCAGACAGGCAACATGGCTATGCGGGTAGCTCCCATTAGGGTGTATTATCACCTATGTAGAGATATTCTTTTTGTTATTGTTCTATCGATGTTATCCCATTCGGGAAATGGTTGCCATACACAACCATTGGTGATATACATTTGATACACTCAAGAGAAATGAGTGGTCGATCATGTGTGGTCGGGTTACAAGAAGTTCTTGTTGAACCCAGTGTATTCCTCTCTAGAGGTACACTATCGGAAGGTGGTTCCATACCTTATCATAGTTGGAAATCCATTAACCATATGCATTAAGCGGTTTTGTTTGTATATTATGTAAGTAGAATGTGAGATGAAAACATTCTACTAGATTCTAAATATTTGTGGAAAACCCTAGACATTATCATAATATCTAATTTAAATATACAAACTTCTTTGATTCTCATAAGGTAAAGACCCGTTCCGTATTTACGGTGTGGTCTTATGTGTATGATTTTATTTCTTATCTTGTTTTAAAATCGTTTACTCACACCAGTCCCTGACTGACCCAGAGTTTATTTTATTTTTTGTTTTCCTTAAACTCTTGGGTACTTATAACACTTGTTATGAGTAGACAAGTGATCCAGGTCTTGACTTAACTTTTGGATTAGCGGGATGGGAAGGATCTGAATGTTAGCTTATCGATGTATAGTTATCCGCAAGTTGTTTTATCCATGATGTTATGTATAATTATTTGCAAGTTAGTGTATCACAAATGTTTAAGTATGTAAATTTTGATGACATGTATCCGTATATATGAAATACTCTAATGTACTTGACTTATCATATGTAATATTTTGGGCTATTATGTTATATTCAAGTTCTGCTGTGAGATTCTGATGTTTTATTTAGTTTTATTCTTCTATCTATCTTTTATTCTTATATAATGATACAACTTCCGGGGTGTTTGAAAATTGGGTCGTTACAATTGGTATCAGATCTTAGGTTACTGAATACCTAGGCTTTGGGTGAGTATTGAGAGAGCGTATTTGAAACTAGATATTATTATATATATATATATATAATATATATACATACTTAGGAGGGATCGACTTAAGTTATATAATTAAGTATTTTACCATCCGATCAAGTTTTGATTATCAACCTGATATATTCAGGGGATTAAGTATGAGTACCCGTGCACGAAGAGGTAGAGCTAGTGGAACCACCACTACCAATGGTCGTAACACTACTCAGAACCCGGTAGGAACCGTGGAAGAAGTTGCGCCAATTCAACCGAGATCGAATTTTGCAACTACCTATAAGGAGTATAGTACTCTAGGAGGGAAGGTTTTCAAAGGAACAGAATTGTTCATTGAAGTTCAAGCGTGTATGAGATCTTGTGAGAGGATTTTTAAAGGACTGAATCTGAATGATGAGCAGAAACGTCTTTTGTCTTCATGGCAACTTCAAGGAGCTGCAGCAATCTAGTGGGATGCACAGACAACGAACGTTCTAGAAGATGACTTTACTTGGGGAAAATTCAAGGAGGAGTTCGAAGCACAGTTTCTCCCTGCAGTAGGCAAAACTACGATGTACTGGGATTTCATAGATCTTAAGGAAGGAAACATGTCGATAGCATATTATGAGAATAAGTTTAATGCACAATCCTGTTTTGGGCCAGAACTGATCAATACGCCGCTTAAGAAAAACGAAATGTTCATAGCGTGTTTGGAGGATAATTTGCAAGTAAAGATAATTGTGCATCTGAAGAGTCTATTTATTGACTTAGTAGAAATGGAAATTCGTTATGAAGCACTTGATACAAAGAAGCCAGTAGCGAAGGCACAAACAGGAGAAGCCAATAGAGAAAATACCCTGAAGAGGAAATTTGATTCGAATTGGAAGGGAAAAGGAAATATGGGAGAGAAGGCTAAAGAACGTTTCAAGAATAAAGTGTGCCACAACTGTAAAGAAAAGGGACACATCGCTATGTTCTGTAAGAAGCCAGCAGTGAAAAAGCCACAGCAACCTCAGCAGCAACCTCAGCGTCAACCTCAGCATCAACCTCAACAGCATCAACAATAGCAAGGACCTAGAAACGCCATGGTTATGAAGACTTTATGCTTTAATTATCATCAGCTTGGAGACCTGAACAAAGATTGTCCGCTTATGAAGATGGCACAACAAAACAAAGTTTATGCTATTAAGAATGAAGCATCAACTTCCAAGGATGTAAAAGGGAAGGGAGTTCTAGAAGTTACCATAAATTTAAATGGAATTGATGTTCATGTTTTATTTGATACTGGCGCCTCACATAGTTTCATTTCATCTGGAACCATAGGAAAATTTCAACTTACCCCAAAAATTTCCCCAAATCCGATTTGCATATCTAATCACATTATCGGAAAGAGGGAATTAAAAATGCTTTGCGATAACATAGCCCTCTCATACCTTTCACATTTCTTTCTGTTCGATTTCTATGTTATGGATTTTAAAGGATTTAATTTTAAACTTGGTTTAGACTAGTTAAGTAAATTCCAAGCTAAAAAAAAATCCGACAAGGAAATCGTAACTCTAATAACTAGTATGGGAAGCAAAGCTAGGATACCGTGTGGAAAACCCGTTATTCATACGTGTAGTTTCTTGTATGCCTTGGAAGCACCACAAGAAAATCTGGAGATGGTAGAAATAATCAGAAATTTCTCTGACATATTTGAAGAGGTTACTAGTTTACCTCCACATCGCAAGATAGAGTTCGGAATTGATTTAATTCCAGAAGCAAGACCATTAGTTCAACCTAAAAGACGAATGGAACCAAGAGAAGTCAAGGAACTTGATGAGCAGACTCAAGATTTATTGGCTAAGGGATTAATTAAACCAAGTTTTTCATGCTGAGGTTTAGCAGTAGTTTTTGTGGTTAAGTCTGATGGATCACTACGATTGTATGTTGACTATATAGAAATAAATAAAGTGACCATTACAAATAAATATCTTTACCATGAATCGACGATCTTTCCAATCAGTTGAATGGAGCTACAGTATTTTCCCAAATGGATTTAGCAACAGGTCTTCACCAGTTAAGAATTTCTGAAGATATTATTCCTTTAACTACCTTCAGGGGTCTGGATTTCTTTTATGAATGGTTAGTAATGGCATTCGGACTAACCAATGCACCGGCATATTTTGTTGACTTAATGAACCGTGTCTTTAGGAAAATTCTAGACAAGTTTGCCCTAATTTTTATTGACGATTTCCTAATTTATTCAAAGTCTGAAGAAGAACACTGATATCATCTTATAGTAGTATTAGAAACTCTAAGGAAGCATGTGTTGAAGGTGGAGTTTTCCAAATGTCATTACAAGCGATCCGAAGTGAGATTTTTGGGGCATTTTGTAAATGGAGATGGTATCTCTGTGGACCTAACCAAAGTAGAAGCAGTGCAAGAATGGAAACAACCCCAAGCGCCGACGGAAGTCCGTAGTTTCCTAGGATTGGTAGGATACTACATGAGATTCATCCAGGATTGTTCTAACATATTCTCTAATCTAACTAAGTTAACTAAGAAGGGTGAGAAATTTATTTGAACTCCGAAATGCGAAGAGGCTTTCAAGGGATTAAAGGAGAAGTTAATAGAAGCACCAGTCCTAGTTGTTTCCAATGGAGAGAGTTGATTTACATTATATATTGATGCTTGTGGAGTTGGACTTGGTGCAGTCTTAATGCAGAATAGACGTGTAATTGCGTATGCTAGTAGATAATTAAAACTACATGAGAAGAATTACGCTACACACGATATAGAACTTTTGGCAGTTGTTTTTGCATTAAATTTATGGAGACATTATCTATTAGGAGAGAAGTTCAAGCTTTTTACGTAACACAAACCATCGAATTATTTGTTCACTCAGAAAGATTAAATCTAGGACAACAAAGATGATTAGAGTTTCTTGCATCGTATGACCTGGATATTATCTATACGCTAGGAAAAGCTAATGTCGTGGCCGTCGCTCTAAGCAGAAATGCAATCTTATCTCTTCTAAAAGTCACTCCAACGCTCCATGGAAGAATAATTGGAAACCAAAGAAGAGATGCTATTCTGGAAAAATCAATTCAAGGAGTAATGAAGAAAAAGGAGTCAGATTTTGAATTGGATGATCAAGGTGTTCTCAGGATAAATGGAAGACGGTGTGTTCCTGATATTGACAGGCTAAGGTAAGAAGTGTTAACCGAATGCCATAAATCAAAGTTGAGTATTCACCCTAGGGTTCATAAGATGTATAAAGACATGAGACACGTATTTTGGTGGCCTGGAATGAAGATGGACATTTTGACTCATGTGAATAATTGTTTGAATTGTCAGCAAATCAAAGGTGATCATCAGAAAGCAGCAGGATTACTGCAACGATTGGAGATTCCCAATTGGAAATGGGAAATGATATCAATGGATTTTATCGATGGGTTACCTAAGACTTGGAGGGGATATGAAGGAATTTGGGTTATCGTAGACCGACTAACGAAGAGTGCACATTTCATTTCGGTGAAACCGACATGAACTACCGCTTCGCTAGCCGATATTTTTATAACATAGATTGTGAGAATACATGGAGTTGCAGTAAGTATTGTAAGCGATAGAGATCCCATTTCTACTAGTAAACTCTGGGAAGCGCTTCAAACAACTTTGAGTACCAAGCTGAATCTGAGCACAACTTACCATCCTCAAACAGACGGCCAAACGGAGAGGGTGAACCGAATTTTAGAAGACCTGTTAAGAGATTGTATTCTTGACTTTGGAGGATCATGGGAAGATCACTTGCATCTAGTAGAATTCTCCTACAACAATAGCTATCAAGCTATTATAGGTATGGCAACTTATGAAGCTCTTTATGGATGACCGTGCAGATAACCAAGTTGTTGGGTTAAGCCCAGTAATAAACTTGTTCTCGGCCCCGATATGATCCAAGAGGCAACGGAGAAGGTTGAGTTAGTTAAGAGTAGGATGAAAGAGGCCCAAGATCAACAGAAGAGCTACGTAGACAGGAGGCGAAGGGATCATAATTTTTCTGTTGAAGATCTAGTGTTTGTGAAGATTGCACCTATTAAAGGAGCAATCAGATTTGGTAAAATAGGGAAGTTAGCTCCATGATTTGTAGGACCTTTTCGTGTTATTAAGAAGATTGGATCACTGGCCTATCGAGTAGAATTACTAGAGAGGATGGTAGGAATTCACAATGTCTTTCACATATCCCATCTTCGGAAGTGTGTTCACGACCCGTCTTTGATTTTGGAACCATCCGTTCAGGAAGATCTCGAGATTGAACCAAACATGACTGTGATTCGATATCCAGTCTATGTAGTTGATAAAGAAGAGAAGCGACTCCGGAGCAAGATTGTGAAGCTACTCAAAATACAATGGAGCGAGAACCCAATTGACTGTACTTGGGAGATGAAGAAGCACATCAAGGAATTTTATCCAAACTTTTTTATGCACTAAGTGTTTGTTTATTGTATGTTTTATTAGGTATTATCGTATGCTGGATGTTATCATATGTATTGTTTTGGATGTTACCCTATGTTGGAAACGAAATTATGGACTTTTCATTTTATCAGCATGTGTTTATTGAGAATTCATTTATTCTTAGGGCTTATGAACTTTTACAGTTTATTTTCACTTTCTGATATCTATTCCTCATTATCAGATGGCACCCGTGTTCAAAAGGACTGCTAGGAAGAAGTTGACCCCTTACAGATACTGAGGCTCCGTGCTGGTATCCATATTCATGAGGTAGTAGATTCGAGTGATAGGACCGAGACAGTACAACCCCGTGATGATGATGGTAGAGATATGGATTCAGACGAGTCCGGTGCAGGCCAGGAAGAGCCTATGTCGAAGGAGGAGAGCATAGATTTTTCTGAGGACCAGGAAGATGTAGAGGACGGAGTGGGCCAGCAGATGGATTATGATGGTGATGGAGAGGGTGATGACAGTAGTGATGATGATGGCAACTCAGATATGGGATTGGAGGAGATAGAGGAATACAAAAAGATGGAGGAGGAAGAGCCGGAAGAAGAAGAGGAGGTCATACTGGATCCGATGCAGGTCAACCCAGTAGTAGAGACTCCATCCGTGGAGCCAGACGATCAGTTGATTGCTCTGTGGCTGCAGATTATACACGACTTGTTGGAGTTCCATGCTGGAGGGGGTATTCAGGAGTTTCTATGGGACTTTGCTTATCCGGACATGATGTTGTACCCGCCTTCACCTGTCGAGGTCATTTACATATCAGATGATGAGGAAGTGGATGAAGATGAGGATGTAGTAGAGGTCATCAATATTTCTGATGACGAAGTGGATGGCGTGATCGAGCCAGTAGTGATGACTTCGAGTAGGATAGTATGTTATGTTTGTATATAGGCCTTTTATCTGACTATAACTCGAGCTAGTCGAGTATAGCACTTATCATCGTACTATCTGTAGTAACTAGTATGATGGTTTATGACATATCACCTTTTGGCTTTATATATCTGTTGTTACAAATTTCGAGGACGAAATATTTATAAGGTGGGTAGATTGTAATGTCCCTAGGTTTTAAACTAAATATTTATAAAACCATAAATCAATGATTTCATTAATAACTAATTTAATTAATGAAATTGATCCCATTCATATAAATAAGAAATTGTGACAAACTTTTTCTTCATGCATACATCTGTTTATGAAATTTGCTAACTTGTGTATTCATGTTATTTTGAAAATTGGTAAGCAAACCTATTAGTTAACATACTAAGCCATTGTATTTTGAAACTAAATTTACTTAAGCAAAATTCTTATTAGTTGCTTAATGCTTAAGGAAGTAGTGACAAGAACCATGTCACTTAGTGTTCTAAACAAGATCTGATGGAAGTATAATTTGCTTTTTTCATGAAAGACTAGACAATATTTTTTAAGGGGACATTAAATGCAAGTTACCTAAGAACTAAGATTTGTATTTTAAAAGCAAAACATATATTATGTGGAAAATGAACATCTGCCGAATGATGATAAAATGGACAGAGCACCTACCTGTTTGAAAGCACAATACTATTTGTTACATCAATGTGTGTAAGAAGAAGGATTTATTTCTTTCCACAAGGACCAAAGCATTAACTATTTTTGTCAAAACAGAAACAAGAGGGGATAGTAAAGACTTTGTGTCTATTTGGTACACAAAGGGAAACAAGGCGCGGGCTATTCTTGGACACAACTAGGCATTGAATGCACCTCATTTAAATAATATTATTTTTTGGCTACAAATAGCAGCATGCCTTCGTAAATTTTGCACCACATTTCAATCTAAGGAGGAACTGAAAACAGGGAACTTTATTCGAAGTTTAGCTAGAATTGGGAGTAAACACTCACTTCTTTATTTTTAGAAACCATACAAGTTATTCTCTCTTGTTTGTTAAGATTGAATTGATGAAACCATGATAAACTCATACTGTTTTAAAAAATCTGCCGAGACACCCTGTAATGAAATAATGAGTACACAATAGGATATTCTCTGTTTAATAATGCCATGGCTCTGTTAGAGAGATTTTGCTTTGCTTTGTATATGAAATGCTTGCTTTATACATTTGAAGGCCACGCAGGAATCATACGTGTTATACTCCTTTGTCATTTCCTATTTGTTAATTAAATATATACATTGTTCTTGCCAAATGAACCTCACGTGTGGTTCTAGTACATGGGAACTTTGTTTTCTATATGAACACTAGCTATTTGATCACCAGTTTTGGTTTAAAAACGGAGCTGTTATGTAATTAACCAGCGCGGCTCATCTTGATTGTATTGAACCACTACTCTGTTTAATTTTCAATTGAGACTACCTGGTAAACGCAAAACTAAGCATATCTTGATGAAAGCCTTTCTCTGATTATCAAAATTCTAACTACTAGTTGCCAAAGAGAAGTTTAACTTTAGTTCTCTAGTGGAAATAACCACTCGGGTCTGTTATGATATGAAACAATGAACACTAAAATATAAAATGGATACGACATGTAATAACATAAAATAAAATAGTTTTTAAACTTCTTTGTTGTAAGACGACCAATATCGGGAACTCGGCAAGGGTACGACATCGGAAAACGGTAGCAAGAGTGTGCGGTTAATCGATGATCGATATTGACAGCGTAAAATATTTCTTTGTGCATAAGGATGTTTTGTTTCGGCAAACCCGTTGACGTATCCGTTTCTGAACGCAGACCGCCGAAGGGGGTCCGAGCAGTGGCAAGAGTACAAGTTAATTAGTGGCATCAGTCCCTTTGTTTATAAAGGGAAGGGAGTCGTAGGCCGCGTAGCAATGAGGTTCACTGGAGTCTGGAATGATGGATAGGCGGAGCAAGCTGAAACATGGTAGCAAGTATTGGTTTAACAGGAAGTGGGGAACAAATTCTTGGGTGAAATATCTACAGCACGTCTCGGCAACAAACAAATGCAAATGGGAATTTTTACACTAGGTTTTGGCAGGAAATAAGAGTAGTAGGCTCTTCTTTTGTTTCAAGTGGAAATGGGATGTCTGGTCACACAAGAAGCAGATGACGCAGGCTTCAGGCAATTTGAATATGGGCCACTAACGTTGATGAAAAAAGAAGAAAATGGGCCGTGATTTGTTTAACTAAATCAAAGTAAATAAATAGAAAATGTTTTGGACCAGGGTTACTGGTGGGCCTACGAAAATAATAGGATTAAAATTAAAATAGAAAGTGTTGAATGGGAAGGGAGGTTTAGTTTAAATTAGGCATTGATTTTAAATAAAATTCCTAATAACTTAACAATGATTTGTTCTTGATAATTTATAACCTTGAAACTTTATAATGATAAATTAAGCGTTATAAAGGAATAATGAGAACAAATGAAATATAGATATTGTATACACTTATAAATTTATGTTGTGTGTATATATATATATATATATATATATATATATATATATATATATATATATGTATGTATGTATGTATGTATGTATATGTATATGTATTAAATCAAAGTGTATTAGTTAATATTAATTATTCATGTGAATAATTTATGTAAATAAAAAGGAAAATTTATCAAATCATTTCAAGACGATGAGGGAATAAAAAGTTGATGAATTGAATTAAACTCAATGATCTGCAGTGATGGAATGAAGGTAATGTAACTTTCGACGTTAGCTCAATTGTTTGAAATAACATTGAAATATAATTTTATCAACTTAAGTCAATAAAATCTTTTATATAAGGAAATGATTTAAAAAACAAATTGTTGATAAATAAAAGTGAATATTTAAGATTTAATTTTATATTATAATCTGATCCATTTAAATAACACTTGTCCCTAACAGAACATCAATTGTTTCGAAGAGTGTGGAATGTATATTTCACTTCGGTCTGATTTCTATGTTACAAGTCGAAGACTATCAAGGATAATAAAAGATGGAGTTATGCAAGAATTGTTTTATAAATCCGAGATAGAAATTGCCTAAGATAGGTTTATAAAATAATGTCTTCGGTTTGTCCAGTAACAAGACAACTTGTATGGACGAATGTCTGACAAAGTACTCATAACTAATCACGTACATTGATCTTTTCAAACGTAGTTATGGGTGGCAAAGGAATTCGTTTCTCTTGCTTTATACTCATGACATATTTTTGAAGAAGTCAATTAGTAATTAGCAGGTTTGACGATGTGACGTTCAAAGCAAATAAAAAAACGTGTGTCAAGGTAAGTTTAACCTCAGGCTTCACAACCAGGAAATGACAAAAATCGGACAGGCAACATGGCTATGTGGGTAGCTCCCATTAGGATGTATTATCACCTATGTAGAGATATTCTTTTTGTTATTGTTCTATCGATGTTGTCCCATTCGGGAAATGGTTTCCATACACAACCATTGGTGATATACATTTGATACACTCAAGAGAAATGAGTGGTCGATCATGTGTGGTCGGGTTACAAGAAATTCTTGTTGAACCCAGTGTATTCCTCTTTAGAGGAACATTATCAGAAGGTGGTTACATACCTTGTCATAGTTGGAAATCCATTAACCTTACGCATTAAGCGGTTTTATTTGTATATTATGTAAGTAGAATGTGAGATGAAAACATTCTGCTGGATTATAAATTATTTGTGGAATACCCTATATATTATCATAATTTCTGATTTAAATATACAAACTACTTTGATTTTCATAAGGTAAAAACCCCTTTCGTATTTACGGCGTGGTCTTATGAGTATGATTTTATTTCTTATCTTGTTTTAAAATTGTTTACTCATACTAGTCCCCGACTGACCTAGAGTTTATTTCTCTGTGTTTTCCTTAAACTCTTGGGTACTCGTAACACTTGTTATGGGTAGACAAGTGATCCAGGTCTTGACTTAACTTTTGAAGTAGCTGGATAGGAAGGATCTGAATGACGGCTTATCTATGTATAATTATCTGCAAGTTGTTTTATCCATGATGTTATGTACAATTAAGTATGTAATCTGTGATGACATGTATCCGTATGTATGAAGTACTCTAATGTACTTGACTTATGATATGTAATATTTTGGGTTATTATGTTATGTTCAAGTTCCGCTGTGAGATTCTGATGTTTTCTTTATTTTTATCTTCTATCTATCTTTTATTCTTATATAATGGTACCACTTCTGAGGAGTTTGAAAGTTGGGTCAGTACAATAATTTTCCCTCGAATTTTAACAGTTTTGGTTACCATCATAATTTTTACGATCAAAACGATTTCCAATATCATTGTCATTTTTCTGAAAATTCAAACAACTACCACATTGGAAATAATATTGATTGTGTGGACTATAATTTTTAGAATTAAAGAATCCAAAATGAGATCTCTCAAATCCACGATTTTGAGGAATATCATCTTAACATTCTTAGAGAAAGTGAAGAAAGGCTAGATAAAAAGATTGATGAACTTCTTTGTTTAATGACATTTTTGCAGAACAACGCGAGCAACAAAATCAAATTCACACATGTGATAAATCAAAAAATAATCCATTCTTTCCTGACGGTGAAAATTTTCAAATAACAACTTCGGAAATTGAGAATAACAATCTAAATGAAGTTGTTCAAAATCCAATAAATGATTTGGACTTCGATTCTTTTCAAGAAAAAGATTTAAGATTAGATTTTGATCTTTCTCTTTCAAACTATGAGCAACTTGAAATTTTAGAAATTGAACAGAATAGAAATGTTGAAATTATTCAAAAACTCAAAATTGGAGAAGGATTTTAATGAACATGAATTTTTTGGATTGCATGAGGATGAATTGTCATATGAGGAAAAAGTAGATTCAAATCACGAGTTCGAAAATTTTAACTTTGAGAAAACTTCAAACAAACTTGAAATTGTCAGTGTCAAAAATACGTTGTTATTTAAAAAAATTGAGAAATGTGATCACATAGTCTTGAAAACACTTAGAATTGAAATTTCACGATTGCAACTGAGTTTATATACGTCACAAATTTTTGGACAATTACGCTGATAAATTTGAGGATCACATGGTTCATCTTGGAAATATTATTTCTATAGGAAACCTTCATGTTAGGATGACACTGGACACTCGTCTACTGGACTATAAATCTAGGTATAAATATGAGATGATTTTCAAAAACTTTTGCTTATTAGAAAACATGCCTAGACACAGTGGGAATGGGATTCATCAGGCTAGAACCAAGTGTGGGGGAAAAGTTGGTGGCATTCTTTGCATTGCATGCATCGCAAACACATATATCATTGTACATATGATCCATTCTTACATATAGTTAGACTACATTTCCTTTTACAAATAATTTTGCACTTCATCCATCTTTGGGTGCTATCTTTCACATTTAGAAAATGTTTTTACAGTGTGGACAGTGTTTAGATCAATTGTGGGGGTAGGATTCTGCATTGCATCCTTTTTCTTTTTATTTATTTTTCTTTTTCATTTCCTTGTATCTAGATAGGACCATCATGCATTTTAGATCGTAGTAACATACCATAATTTGTTTTTGTTAGAAAATATGACTCATTTTAGATTGATACAACAAAATAAGTTAATGATTGTTAATCAGTTGATAGTATTTTTTTCTCTCAAATAAGACCGAATAAGAAATATAATGAAAAGTTGAATTTTGAGGGATAATAGTGTAACCGGTACATAGAGAGATTCTTAGGTGATGGCTATGAAGTTTATTCTAAATTGTATTCTTTATTTAATGAGCGGAGGGATTAAAATACTTATATTGGCTTTTCAAATCTTAAAAACGAAGTTGTGTTAAGCCAAATTCGTGTAGCTCTCTCTTGTTATTATATTTTCAATAATAATATTAGTAATCCAAGGGTATCCAACATTGCTTGTAAATCTAGCATTGGTGTGTAAACCTGCCAAGCTCTATCCGATATGTTGTTGACAAAGTCAGCGTCAGTATATTTTGGTCTCATTTTATGAGTTGGACACCTAAGGATTACCGATATGTTGTTGACAGAGTCAGCGTCGGTCTGCACAATCCGCCAAGCTCTTTTCCGACTCTCCGTCAGTCCGTCAGGCAGTGCATGGGTGGTATACCTTGGTCTTTTAAGTTAGGTTTATGTAATAATAATAAATTTTAATTTTTATAGAGATAGAGAATAAGCGATGTTGCCCAAACACTTCTTGACCTTATTGATTTGACTAATCATACACAAGAAAATTATAATACCACTTTACGAACTGTGACAAACAAACTAAGAATTTATTTCATGGCTGCACTATGTTATTGACCGAACCAACTGGCCAAACTAGAGTTTAACATTGAAAACTTGAATTATATTGAAAATTTATGACAAGTTGAGGTATCTAAAATAAAATCAACTTATTAGAAATTATTAACTTAATTTGTTGTACCACTTTCCTAAAACAAGTCGTGTTTTCATTTTTTGTTTTCAATTGCATATGTCCTACGCATTCATGTAGTTACATTTGAGCCATAACATACTGCATTAGGATTTTGTGGGTAGTATCCGCTGAAAACCCTCACGAGACACCACTCGTCCTAATAGGGACACTTAGAGGTTTAACAGCTTGTTGCATTCGCTCAATCCATTTATGTTATCTACGAAAGTGTGACCTATCTAGTTAGTTTTTTTTTGTTTTACTCGAGGACGAGTAAAAGATAAGTGTGTGGGTATTTGATTAACATGAAAATGTGTTTATTTTATTCTCTTATATCTTATCTTTTGTTTATAAATAAACATTACTTGGGTATTATTTTGTTGTTTTACAAATGTGTTGTCCAAACCTTATTCAGCCTTAAAAGTGAAGATTTGTTGCCATATACATGATTACATAACAAGTTGTCATTGGAGGCTAGTTGTCTTCACATTGGTCACCTTGGAAGTAAATTGGTAGAAAAGATCTAAGGAAATCAATCAAATGGACACATGTCAAACAAGGATAAGAGGAGGATCGTAGCATAATATTTGATGAGAAGGCCCGTTTATATGATTAGGGTTTTGCAACTCAGCTATAAATACACATGTATACCCATTTTAAAAATATACTTTTCTGCTGTAATTTTTCTGCCATTAATCTAGTTTAGTCTTCTTTTCTCCTTTTCTACAATTTTATTTTCTTAGCAATTAGTGTTGTCTACACAGTTAGATTTGGTAAAGCATTATTTGTCTTTTGCACTTATTTTCACTAGTGATTTATCGTCTGATTAGATTCAGCGGTAATCCTAATTTTATTTCCTGTTTGTTATTTTTAATTTCTGCAACTTTAATTTCTGTTTCTTTTATTGCTTTCCTAGGTCACATTGGATTGAATATAGATTTGATTAGATTCATATCTGATCCAATTCATTAATAGTTTTATTTACTTTTCAATTGATAATTGTGATTTGATCGTCGATTCAATTAGGTTTGTTTTGAACCAGACTGCAATTTCAATATTTTTTTGTTCAAAAATCAACCTTCAAGTTTTGTCTAACTTGCCCAAGAAATATATAAATAATAAATTTTAAAATTCCTCACTGTGTTCGACCTGCGTATTACACGATCTGTGCGCTTGCAGTTATTATTACAAAATTCACGCTTTTTCTAGTTCATAGAAAGCGTCGAACACCATCTCGTCATTACATAACACACACATAGGATTTATGTCATAGCCCCATTTCATCATGTAATCCTTAGTACTTAGATGATTTAAAATAGCCTTGTACATACACAACAACATCTTTGGATTGTTTATATGGTGCCACACAATTTTGCACCATTCGGTTCACTGTTATGATTTCTGGAAATATCCCATGTTGAGAAAAAGGTGAAACCGTTCTCTTTATCGTTCCAACTCTAATAGTCGAATTCCTCATTATTCTATAAATTTATATCATTGATCTGGGTTGACAGTTGTCTCGCTATAGGTAAACAATTTGGATTAAGCTTCCCCTTACGTATAATGTGATTAACAGTGAGATTGTTACCTCCAAAAGACTTAATTGGTCCCAACTAAGCATTTTTACCATGATACCATTACTTAGCCAGGGCTCAAACCAAAGCTTAGTGTCCTTTCCATTGGCAATAAACTGATTGATGCATTGTAGTCCCTTTTGCCTGTGTTTAAGAATAGTTTTCAATGTATCATAGCTATCGTTATCAATATGCATCACCTAAAATATTTGCCACGACAGTATTCGTTTGTCATCTATTTTTTCCACAAGCTATTACCGTTGACAAAATGCCAAACAAGTTTAAGGGCTGCTGCAATTTTTATATCCTTAAAATTTCTCAAGCCTACCCCGCCTTAAGATTTAGGAGTACATAATGTATCCCATGCAGTTTTTTGTCTTTTCCCAGCCCAGATGAAATTAGCACAAAGCTTGTTTATTTTGCCGATCGTTGCCCCCGGCAATTGGTATGTCAACATCCAATAAATAACCATAGGAGTAATAACAGTTCAATTCAATTTTCCCTGCCATCAAAAGCAATCTATAGTTCCAGCTGTCCATTTAACATCTAATTTTATCAAATAATTAACCACAATCAGAAAAATGGAGATAATTATTAGAGCGGGGGACACCTAAATATTTAAGTGGAAGTCTGCCTTTAATCATATTAAGTACCTGAAGCAGCTGATTTTTATTATTAACACCTTTGGTGAAATAAACCTTGGATTTAAAATTATTTATTTTAAGTTCAGCAAACTCCTTTAACTTGTTTTGCACTGAATTGATCATCTTTATCCCGATAAGATTGGCTTTAATAAAAACCATTAAATCATCCACATAAATCAAATGAGTAACAAATGGTTCTTGATTGTATATAGGCTGAAAAAACTTCATACCCGCTATTATTACATTAGAATGGAGAGAAATTCCATTGCAACGCAAAATAAATACAGTGATAAAGGGTATCCTTGCCTAAGACCTCTATAACTATGCAAGAAACCTTTTGGGTTGCCTTGAACCAAAATAGAAAAAGTAGGAGTAGATAAGTATGTTTTGATAATGCGCACAATCTTTCTTGGAAAACCCATTCTCTTAAGCATATGACAAATGGATTTCCTATTAACCATATCATACGTGTTTTAAGGTCAATTTTAATGCAAACTCTACCACTGCCTTTAATATTGAATTTTCTTGTTTGTTCGTGTGCTAACAGGATATTCTCAACAACGTATCCACCCGGAATAAAGATCGACTGATTATCAGATATCAAGAGTTTGACGTATGGCTTAATTCTATTGCACAACACTTTAGAAATAATTTTATATATGACGTTGCAACATGCTATGGGTCTATTATCTGAAATAGCATTAGGTTTATCGATTTTGGGAATTAGAGTTAAGAAAGTACGATTAATTCCCTTTGCGCGTTTACCAGTCCAAAAAACCTTCTGAATCATCTCTAACATACTCACTTTAAGATCTTCCTAGTGAAATTTAATGAACTTAGCTGTAAAACCATCGGGCCCCAGACTTTTATCATCTAGAATAGAGAAAACAATGTTATGAATTTCCTCCAACCTTACATCCTTAGACAAATGCCTTCTTCCCCTATCATTAATAACATTAATACAATTAATATCGGGAAAAGAATTAGTCATAGGAGTATCAGAGTTAAATATTCCATAAAAATAATGAATAGCCTCTCTTTCAATTGAGTCTGAATCATGCACAAGCTCGCCATTCCTCATAATTAAATTACTCTAGTTGATTATATGTTTCCTTAGAGACATTTTAGCATGAAAAAAAATTGGTGCATGAATCCCCCTTAGTAAGTCAGCTAATTTTAGCATTACAAACATCTATAATGCATTGATCTTTCCATTTATTTTATGCATCTCTAAGATTTTCAATCTTTTTCTCATCAGTGGGATTTTCGTCAATTTCAGCAAGTGGTTTTTTGTAATTTTCCTCCAGCATCTTAAGTTTGTCTCCATCTTTAGGCTCAAGTAGTTCCATCCCTTTAGGTAGAATTTGCATGTCTTCAAAAATATTTGAAACTCATAAATCTTAGAATCTTCAATATATGAAAGCATCATATAATTAGCAGCCTAGTAAAAGGTGTCTCTATATCCCTCTTTATAAGTCTATGAATTTAAAATTCTAAAAGGTACATTTTTAAGCTCATTGCTTTTTTCCCCTAAAATTGATACAAATAGGAATACGGTTGCTTATAGGATTTGCTACCCCAAAAGCATTCAGATCAGGGGAAATATCAGAAAATGATGATTGCATAAAACATTTTCTAATTTAGTAGCAACTCCTTTCTTTCTCCTAGAGTACTTAAAACCATCAATAGGAATATCAATCAATCCAGCATTGGAAATGCGGTCAATAAGGCCAGCAATATGTTTGAACGGAACCATAGAACCCCCTTTTTTGTTACTTAGAGAAAAAATGTTGTTGAAATCTCCAAGCACCAACCAAGGGATGTCAACATTGAGAGATTCATTAAACAGGTCAAGACAGAGCTTTTCACTATCATAAAGGAAGTTGCTAGCATACATAAAAGTAATTCCGCATGAAAAACCTCCAATATTGTCAACTTTTATAGAGATATATTGATAGGTTATTACTTCACCATTAGATTTCCAAGTGTCGCATGCCGAGAGTATTCAACTTTTGCTCCCAATGCAGTTATTATCCAAGGCCTTCCATTTATTATGTGGCTTGTTTTTTAAAATGTTAACCATGTTATTATTTAGTGTATTCTCCAATAGGCCGATCATTGATGGCCTAAATTTGTTAAGGAACGTAATCACTTCATATTGCTTGTTTGTGTTATTAAGTACCCTGACATTCCAAACTACAATGCTCATTTAATCTCCAATAAGCTAATACGCGCACCATATATATACATACACCCCCCCTTGTAGAAATAGATTAAGCAACTCATTTGTTTCACCTAGTTTCATGGATACCAGAAAAAATGGAGCTCACTGTTTCATGGCCTTTTTGAAAAATCATTTCATCAATAACTACAAGTGATTCTTTATTTATTCATGGTTTAGTTTCGTAATTCAAATGGTTATCATGATTCTTGTCATTAGTTTTGGTTTGTTAGCCCAACCATCGTTCTATTCTTAACTCATTTCGTCTTATATATTATGCACTAAACATTATGAAGAAAGGAGAACAGAACATGATTACTTCAACAATTATTGTTATCACAAAAATTCATGAAATAAGTGAACATATACTTGAACACCAGCAGTCACAAAATGAGAGTCATTTGTTATAATAAGATTGGAAACAAAAACACTAAAAGTATTTAAGAAGTTGCTATTTCATTTATTGAATATATGTCATCTAATAGACAGACGATCAACAAGAATACAAGAAAGAAATTATATTGGTAATGAAAGCGCACATTCTGTATAATTTTAGCACGATAATTTAGGAGTAACAGACCCTTTCTTAACATTAACTGCATTTCTGCAAAATGATGCACATTTAGCTCCCTTATCACTCTTTATGTTTATGTCTTGCATTTCGATGCCTGTGCAAGGTGTCGCGTCACTGCAGTTGAAATTTATTCCATAACGACTTGTTGTTGATCCTGATAACCCTATGAATTTCACATCTTGAATCTTCATTGCTCCTCCCTGGTTACAAAATAATAATAAATGAGACTATATAAGCATGTAAAGGCTTTTACGACTCCGTTTGGTTTCCCTCTTGAACAAATTAAAAAAAGCATGTAAAGGTTTATATAGCGTTTTACAGGTAAATGTGTACACTATTTTGGAGAACTGCATTTTTAGTTAGTAATTATATGTATAGGTAAACACATACAACGCCATGTGGGAAGTCATAGATATATTTCATACAATATACATAGATGGTAAAAAAACATCATTTACTTGTGATTGTCCGTAAGGAAGAAGTGCACGCGCATGATAGTGTTGATCCAGAATTATTGCATTCTTAACAGAGGTGAACTCAATTTTCTCGAAAGTTACGTCATTCACAAGGCCGCTGGCACCCTGAAACATGAAATAAGAAGTGATGAAAAAAACATATACATAGGAATATGTACTCCTTGGCCAACAATACTAGCAGTGACATAATAATTATGTGATAATAAAAGAGTAATTACTTCCCATATCTTAATTGTCATGCCATTTTGGGTGTTATGGATCTTGCAATTCGATACATGAACTTGACTTACTCTTGCATTTTCACCATTGCGACCCAGGCTTCCAATACTGCACAAAGCATGCATTAATTAACTTTTCTAGTTAACTGTTGTATATATAATTTCCTTTATAATCTCTGCTGTCCAAACGATTTGATTTTCAAACAAGAATCAGTGGATTGGTTATAAGCTAACCTTATGCCATGTCCAGGTCCACAGTTTATATCTGAAATAGAGTGAGATCCGAAACCTTGGTTCCAATAGAAATACAATCATCCCCTATACATAAGAAAAAGAGAAAATAAAAGGGAATAATAGGTTGTAGGTATTTTCGATTGAATAATGAAACATGAAAGTTATGGATGTAATTCGATTTTAATCTTAAAATCACTTAGTATTGCTTATCGAATACAGTGACCGATAAGTAATGTTTGAATACAAAACTACACGACCTTACATATAAAAGGTGTTAAGGAGTACTCAAATAAGCTACTTCTAAGTATTTTTAATTATTTATTATGAGTTGTTATCTCTTGCATTAGGCATAAAACTGTTCGTAAATATTTACCTGTTCCAATGTTACAATTTGCAATGTGAACATGTTGGCATTTTTGAATATGAATATCATCTGTGTTAGGGCTGCTTTCTAGAGCTTTGATGTCCAACTTACTTATGGATACATCCATACTTCCATGAACACCAACATGCATTTGAGGACTATCTTCAAATCTCAAGTTATTCATTTCGAGACCATGGACACTGTCGATATTTAGCGTCGGTAATATAATTATCATAGTTATTTTATTAGTTAGCAGTAAAAAAGTTGTATATAACTACATATACTTCACTAAGAGTGATAATACTTACATTAGGGCAACTACTGCATTTCTGCCACAAACAAAAAGATAGAAATATGATTAGATATGATAAACATGGCTGACCAAAACTTTACCAACTAATTTGACCTAAAAAAACGAATAAAATCACCCAAAAAAAAATAAAGAGAGAGAGAGAGAGAAAAATAACTTGCCTTGCTCCTTTTGCAATTCCACCATACTTCACCATTACCATTAAACTTACCGCCTCCGTTGATTGTTAATCCTTGTGGTAAGTTTTGAAAAGCGATCCAACGCTTTTTCTTTGAGTGATCCCACATTCCCTTAGGTGCTGTAATAGATCCTTTAACCTACAAAATAAGTTGTATTGTCTTTCTTTTATTTACTATATTTATAATCATTATTATTATTATTATTGCATGGTTCAAAATGTGTTAGGTAAACATTAAACGCAAGATTATTGGAAAATTTAAAAAGGTGAATGGTTATGTCAATTAGTGAAAAGGTAGTGTCTTTAGAGTCAAAAGTCATGTCCGTTGAAGTGAAAAGTCATGTCTATTCATGAAGAGTCGTGTCCGTTCGTCAAAAGTCATATCTGTTTGTTAAGTGTCATGTCCGTTCGTCAACAGTCGTGTCGGTTGAAATGAAGAGTCATATCTATTTATGAAGGGTCATGTCTATTGATGAAAAGGTGTCTATTGGAGTTGTAAGGTCATGTAGACCAATTTATAAATATGGGTGGTCATTTTGTGTGTTGAAAGAGAAAAAGAGAAAGAAAGTGAAAAGTGAGTAAGAGAAAAGAAAAGAGTGAAGTGTGAGAGAAAGTGGTATCGTTCATTGATGAGATACATTTGGTGCTTGGAGCAGGAAGGACTGAGGGAAGTATGGATCCTGTCAATTTGTTCAAACCACCATAGTGTAGATATCCAAATCGCTTGTGCCATAAAGTTGCTTTGCAACTAACTACGTCTTATATCTTTCTATTTCTCCTTGAGCATTCACCTTCTTTTTATAAACCCATTTAACATCGATGGGCTTACAACCTTATGGAAGTTCTAGCCCCTCTTGCAACCTTTTACAAGCATCATCATATTGCAGTTTCAAAGATTTGATTTGCATGGCTCAAAATGTAGATCTGCTATAATAGACAACTGAAGTGTCTTGCTTTTTTTTTAAACATTTTCGCATGATATTTTAGTCGCAAGTATCATAAATATATTCAGACATGATTTACTTCAAAATTAATGAAATATTCATCATCCTCAATTATACAGTTTGAAGAAATAAAAATAATGTTTAAGGTAATTTTAATGTTCTTAATGTAAAAGGCAAAGATGGTATGCTTTTGAGACAGATTTCCACGATTACGATTTTTTTTCAACAAACCGAAAATAAAAATATCGGAATTTCAAATAATATTACAGGAAGGGATATTACGGACAATGACAGAAAAGAAGGGGGGAGGTGGGATTCACATGATAGTACCCCAAAATGCATTTTGGACTTGCATGGTCCGTTAAATTCTACTGGTGACATTACGAAATCACGTCCTGCTGGTATATGAATTGTGCTAGACCCACCTTGATTGCATCCTTTTGTCGAAGCGTCTAGAAAAGCCTGGTAACATATGCATTACTCATTTAAGATTGCTTCACAAAAACAAAACTCATTCAATGCGTGCATGTTCCACTTAAATTTTTCTATCATGCATGCACACGTAAGAGAGAAGAAAGGAAATTTTGTTAATGACACTGCAAATGAATATTAACATTGAGTTTTATTCCAATTTAATTATATAAGAGACTAATCCAAATTTTGGTAAATTAGCGTAATAGGCATACATTCGAATCATCTAAAATTCCATCTCCAACAGCTCCATGATCTAGAACATTGATATAAGTAGCATGGATGCTTCGAGCAATGGTGCAAAACAAGAAGGAGAATATTAGTGCTTTTGTTAATTCCTGTAAAATGAAAAGACTAAGTTAAAACTTAAAACCAATGTCAAAAATTTTGTGAAGAGGAAGAAGAAACAACATACCATAATATGTATGTTGCAAATATAAGAATCAAGTGCTGCTTTTATACATGTAGAAAACTCATTTGTGATGATATCTTAACTATAGGATTCAGTTTATAAAATCGTTTTTCATTTAAACCATAATCAACTTTAAAGATCAGAATAAATCTTTAGTACCTGAGTATGTTTTAATTAGATTGCTAAAAGATGAATGTTTAAAATGTATTAACTGGACAACAAATTAAAGTTATAATGTTTTTTTTAGGTAATCTGGATAACATAACAATGTAGTAGAATACAAGTGAGCAATATTATATTTGATATCATGGAAACTTAAGCTAGTTAAGGAAATGAAATTAGAAAAAAAATTGTAAATCCATAATGAAAAATATAAGTAATGTGTATATTCATGATCATAAACATGGTAAAAGGGGGATTTGAGGATTAACTCCCTCTTCCTCAGATCATGTAAGAAAAACCATGCTTATTCACACTTGATCCGCTTTCATAATCCACAATTAATTTACTATATATAAAGTACCAATCTTCGTATTATTATTTTTATTAAACTGCTAGTTTTGAACAAAATTTTCCATTAATTAAAAATAAGTTGAATCCTAGTTCATTTTTTTGGAAAAAATATATATCCAAAGGTCATTTTTGCTTTAGAAAACATTTTATCATTTACTTAGTTTGAAAAGCATTTTTTTCAAAAATAGTGTTTGTGTCAAAAATGACCAAACACCTCTATTAGAGATCCAAATTGCAGCGGATTAGCGAGGGATAACACAAAGCGACAGTGATAAATAAAAAGGACAAAAAATTGAGAAAACAAAAAACTATCCCCTGTAGATCCCATGAAAATCCGTCGCTAATTAGCAACGGAAAATTCCGCTTCTAAAATTTGACGCTAAATCAGTGTTTTCTTGTAGTGTATATGATTTAGCCTTCTTTGTAATTAGGAAAAATTTCCCATAACCTTTTTCCCCTAGAAGTGCATTTTGGTTTAAAAAAACATGCTTTGTTTGAGATCAAATTGAGAGAATTTGCAATCCTGGATAAGTTTATAACAAAGTCGCAATGTTTCGTTATGGTCATAAAAAAGATTACATTTGATGTTCCTTAAAGTTAAACGCTCAACGCAGCCTACAAATCAATTAGTCCTTTTGGTCCCATCGAGTACAAGGATATTTGTTCTTGGCTAGTTAGTATAATTATTTTACCATGCGCATTGATAAAATCTATCTTCATTGCAAGGGAATAAAAAGTTTAGTTGTGTAGGATAGGATGCACCAGTATATTAATCGATGGCGACCAAAAGGTGTGAGGAACTTCGTAATTTGTAACTCTCCTTTAATTTTATTTAACCCTAAATACAATTTATAGATTCGACAAAAAAAATACATTGAACTTGAAAAATTGTAACGAAAATGGCTGATCTAGTAGCGGATTCCACTGCAATCAAACAAATGATTGACCCATTGTACCAACCAAAGAAACTTAAAAGATCAAAAAGTTAACATGCTCAAGTGAAATTTTTTATAACGCCAAAGTATCTCCACATAAGTCTCTCTGGGATATGCATATAAAGCGAATTGTACATCTACGATGCATTATTTTCAGCCTCATAATCGATTAGGATGCCTGGTCTCTAAAGGAGAAAAAAGAAGTTACAATTCATGCTTCGATGAAGTTAGCATTATGTTTGAGATTGTTAACACCAGAAATGAAATCAGTACGAAATAATAATGAAAAAATCATCCTTAAACAAAATCCAGATGATATCAGACATAGATCATGATAAACAACAGACAAAAATAAAATATAAGAAGAGAAAGATTTTGTACACTGATTCATTTGACTTTTATGTCCATGTTAATTAATCTTTTATTAATTATGCTAGTTGGATCTCTCCCGGTCGCAACTATGTAGTCCATAGATTTAGGTCATAATTATTTAAAATATACTTAAGAAGTTAAGAAATGAAGAATTAGTTATAATTTGGTAAAGTGATTGTGTCTCCTTCCAGATTCAATCCTATTTCTAGTAGCAGATGATCGAATGTTCAAAATTGAGTTCTTGAGAAATCTGGACACTAAGACCAAAAATAATTCTCTCAATCACCAATTCAAATACGAAGAGAAAATCCAGATCTCCGTATGCAAGATAAATCTCTCTCCATCCACATACCTGCATGTAGCTCCACTCCTTTAAGACGACATCACAAAATCGATGATTTATCATAATGGCACAAAATCAGCTCTATGAACTAAACTCTCCAAGGCGACATTATAATCTGATAAGCCTCAACGGCGTCAAGTCCATCACCAAAACCAGCTACATCAGATATAATTTCTACATCCAATGGTCTCTTCAATACACTAAACTCTTATCACATAAATCTCATATAACGCGAGCATTTGTCAACTAAACTTGAAGTTATACAGAGTCCTCAAACACATGGAAAGGTCGCTAACACCTCTAGTGATTCGTCTTCGGTCGCTACCACCTCTAAGCATGGAAAGGTCACTAACACCTCTAGCAATCGTCTTCGGTCACTACCACCTCTAAGCTGTTTCGCCAAGCTGTTTCTACAAAGAGTCCTCTTTTCGACGGTTGGGTCAGGCCATGAACAAACATATAAGTCCACCTTAATGAGAATTCAAAGCGCAAGCTACATCAAAGTTCCAAGCCTGGAACACTCTACTCTCTCAACATAATCTTCCCTACCAAAGTCTCCATTTCTTCCAAAATAGCAATAGCAAATCACCACTGAATCTACCAATCTTTGTAGAAATAATTGATGCACAATTTAAAATAATTCGCCTTGCTCTGATACCAATCTAGTGTGCGAAAATGTTGCACAGATGCAAAAGAACAATAAACAGGATCTATATTTGCAAATTCAACATAAATTCAATCTGATAGAAATTACTCTATTACATTAAACAAATAGTAAATAACTACAACAGAGAAACAAAGAGACATGCAATATTTATACTGGTTCCACTACCATCGAGATAGTGTACGTCCAATCCAAAAGAGAGATTTTATTCCATAAGAGAAAATTATAAGAGATTACAAAATAAGAGTTTACATATCCAAACCTCAAATAGGCTTAACAAGAAGAGACACCATTGAGGATCACTGGCTCCATGCCAGGAAGGGTTTACAAAGAAGTTTACCCCTCGATACATAGTCAGTGCAAATCTATGTGAGTCATTAATTAAATTACCAACATATGGTAATAAATAATGGAGGCTAATAACAATAGCAACAATTGTAAACACATAGAAGGTAAATCAATCCCTTTCCTAAGGGTAAATGGAAGAAATTAATGCCTGCATTTATTTCTTTCCATCTCATGCAAATGCAATGAATTAATTCTTGCATTTCCATATTAAACAAATATTTAATTTCCATCTATTTAGGATTTTGTATCACCTAAATTTAACATATTAAAGCAAGGATTAAAAATTGTTGAGAAACACAAATATATTCTATAAAAATGAAACCCCTAAATTTAAAGCTACTTTAATAGAATATTTAGATGCCAAAGCTTTTCATTTTAACAATATTAAAGACAATGAGCATACATTTTGAACTATGAAATTTTAAACTGCCAAAAATAAAATAAAACCAAACATTCTAAATTATAGTAAAATCAAATAGAATAATTTTAGAGTGTAAAACATCAAAAATTTAGATTTACAGTTTGAAATGCGTACATACAAAAGGTTTGATGCTCAAAATTTGTCTAATAAATATTTTGTAAGATCTTACTGTTTACTCCCACCAAATTTAATGAATCAAAATTTTGTAGTTTCAAATTTGATAATTCAAAAGCTAAACATTGAAATCTGATGACCAAAATTTTAAAAAATGGAAAACACAAAAATTATTACTCTTAAAACAAAAATCCTTTAAATGAAGTAATATTAATAAAAATGATTCTACATATTTAAATTTGAAATTAGACACTAATTTTTCTAGAATGAAAACCTTAATTTTAAAGCTACTCTAATAGAATTTCAAATGCCAAAGCTTTTTAAGTTTACAAATAGTAGGGACAATAATCATACATTTTAAAATACATCTTTAAAAATAAAATTCAAAGCTTCTAAATTCCGTCATTCTACATTATGAAACATCAAATTTAAGATTTAGATATCTAAATTGATGTCATTTAAATATTTATAGTTTAAAAGCTTAACGCTCTTAATATGCAGTGATGAAAATTTATAATGATTCAAGTGTTTATGTAAAAGAAAGTTTCATTGATCAAAGTTGTGAATCTTTGAATTTTAAAAATCTTAAAACTAAACAATCAAAAGTTGAAGAATGAGAAACAAAAAAGTTGAAGCTATTAAACAGGAGAAGCCAAAATTTTGAATTTCAATGCTTAGATTACTAAACTACATTTTGAATCTTGAAACTGAAATCATGTTAATTATAAAAAATTATCCAACAAAACTTGAATACAAATAATTAAAAATAAATCTTTGGTCAAATACCACTTTTTCAGTTTTTTTTATCTATTTGCATCTTCAAGACTTCTACTAATCTCCAGTGTAGTATTAAATGTTTACGTCGCGTATTATAGAGTAGATGCATAATTAAATTTAGTAATGAAAAACAGATAATCTATTTGAGGAAATCATAGGAAATTTGCAATTACTATAATTTTCATGCCATCAAGTCAATTAAAACATATCATCGATAAGTTAACTTTTTGTACATTAACTAAAACTTCTGAAACTATTTTTAAAAATAAAGTGTTTAAAATTCAAAAATCTCAAAATGTAAAGTGAAAAGCCTTTTTTCCCAATGAAAATCAATATGTGAGTACCAAAATTTTAATTTGACATGAAAATTTGTTTAAGAAATATTGGTTTTAAGGGAAATACAAAAGTCCAAAAAATTAGCTCTTAAAAATCCGGAAAACAAAGGTTAGTCAGCAATAAAGTACATTTTTATCAAAGCACCAATTCCATAATTCAATATCAGGTAAATTCAACATCAGAAATTGAAAAAGTCATAGTAGTTCATGAAGCATAATAATTTTAATCTATTATGCGACAAATGGATGAACATGATCATGAATATTTCTACAAAACAAAATAAAACAAACATAGAGGCTCTTTATTTCGAAAGTATATAAAAATATTCTCACATCCGCACATCCACACATCCACATAACCATACCAGTTAATAAGTGAATGATAATCCCAATGTAACAATTCAACAATTAACAGCAACTAAACTAAGATGAAAAATGTAGTACCAAAACTAAATATAAAAAGAAGAATTAAAAAAAGTACCAGAAGCATATGAAAAAATGTCACAAAATCAATTTTGAAAGGGAAGGGTGCAGGAAACTAAAAGTAATAGAAATTGACTAAGGTTTTGTTAAGCACTTACCTAAACCGAGTGGATATCAGCCAGTGAAGCAGCAATCAACGATAGGCAAACAACCGGTATAAAAAGGAGAGTTGAAACGGTTCTACAATTGAAGAAAAATCGAGCAGGTCGGAAAGAGAACAATGAAGAGAAGAACAATTGTTCTACATATTCAATTTTGAAATTAGATGCTGTTAATTCAGAATGAAAACCGTAAATTCAAAGCTACTCTAATAGACATTAAAATGTGAAAGCTTTTAATTTTACCAATATGAAGGACTACATTATACATTTTGAAATACAACATTTTAAACTAAAAAATAATAAAAAGCAAAGCTTCTAAATTAAATAAATCTAGATTATGAAACATTAAATTTAAGAATTAGATATCATAATTGATTCAAAGTTTTTAAAAATCAGAGCCTTAACATATTTTATATTCCAACTGATCAATTTTTATAGTTATTTGAGTGTTGACATGCCAAAAAAAATTGTGGCTCAAAGCTGTGAAGCTTAAAATTAAAAAAAAAATTGTAGAACGAGGAAAAAAAATGTAAAAGCTTCTAAGAAGGAAAAGTCAATATTTCAAATTTCAATGCTTAAATTAATAAGCTACATTTCAAACGATGAAACAAAAATCAAGTTAATTCCATAAAATTATCCTAAAAAACTCAAAAAGCAGTATATTTTTATAAATCTTAGGTCAAAATAACACTATTATTATTTTTAGTACATTTCCATCTTTAAGACAACTATTAATCTTTAGTACATAATTAAACACTTATGTTACATATAATAGAGAAGACTCATAATTAGGTTTCGTAATGAATAGACTGATTTATTTGTTTGAGGAATTCATTGGAAAATCACAATCAGTAAGGCTTTCATGCCATCAAGTCAATTAAAATATATTGTTGATAAGCTTATCTTATAGGAAAACTAAAACTTCTAAAAATACCTTGAAAACAAAGTATATAAAATCAAAACATCTTTGTATGTAATGTGAATTGCCTTTCTTACAATGAAAATCAATATGTAAATTGCAGAAATTTAATTGAACATTAACAAAGGTTGGAAAATAAAGGTTTCAATGGAAAAAAAAATTTAGCGCATAAAAAATGCTAAAATTGAAAAAACCAAATTAAATCAGCAACAAAATAAATTTTTATCAAAGAAGTAATTTCAAAATTAAATATTAGTAAATTCAACATCAGAAATTTGAAAAGACAGTTGTTCCCGAAGCATAATAATTTTAAACAACTATCTAAGATGAAGATGAAGATGATGTATAAATATTTCTACAGAATAAAAAAGGTTAACAAAAACTACAACAACTATATAAACAAACTGTCACAAAAACAATTCTGAAAGGGAAGGGCATGGGAAACTAAAAGAAATAAAAATTACTAAAGGATTTGTTCAACATATCTGAAAATGATGCAGCAAGTTCTATTTGGTGATATTTTGCATCAGTATGTAAAAACATAATTAATAACTAAGGTATAGATGAGGAAAAAATATCAACTGTTAGTGGAATTATGATCTTGCACTTTTTTTTGTAAATGTAATAATTGGTGGCTTAACCTTTGAGGTCAACAGTAAGTGTACGAATATTAGAAAGACCACTTTCAACCTATATTATCGCTTTGTGAACTCATGCGACACTACTATGACTGCTCAAAGTGTAAAAGGCCAAGTTGATTTTTAAATATGGAAGAAAAGGCCACCTGTTAAATTATTAGGGAATAACCTACTTGTTAGCTTAATAACGCCAAAATCAAAGGCTATCATCTAAAAGTTAAATTGGCATTTACAGTGTTAATTTTTCTCAATTAATTGAGAATCTTCCCTCTCCATTTCAAAAAACATTGAGTCTATGTCATGGTAATTCTAAAAAAAAATCCTATGAAAGTAGAGACAACGTCTAAACATGTATTACATGGAACTAAACACCAAACTCATAAGCACAGCGTCGGGGGTGATTCAAAAATTGTTTTTTTTTTTTAAATTTGTTCAGGAGGTAAACCAACCGGAGTCATAAAACCCTCCCTAGTGCACCTAACCACAATACATTTGAAATAGGAAAGGATAAAGGAGAAGTAGGGATTATGGTATGTGGAATGTTAATGTAAACTAATATACCTATCCATTTATGTATGAACATGCATTCGATCATCTAAGTTACTGCATATTATAAGGTAATTAAACTACATACCTTGAAGCTTCAATGAACACGACTTTAGGTATTTCTTCAAATTCATAATTATTGGATACTCTGAATATGTGGAGAAACAATGACACAGAACTCGTTTTAGAATTAAGCAACCAAATAAATATCAACTGAATTCAAAATTGCTTAGTGCATTACCCAAATAATAGTAAGGTTGCAAAATTACTAACAAACATACTTACAACACCAGCGTATGACAAACTAACCGATCTAGTGACAAAATTAATGTTAATGTTTTACATCTAACGAAGTAGCAAGGGCAAAAATGAGTTTCCACATTGACATATCTACAGAAACCAACGGAACAAAAGAGTGAACTTTATCAAATATTGGAAAAGGCAAGGAATTACGAAGGAAACATTTGCAATCCCTAATTATTTTAGTCATAGAGGAGAAAAAGGATTGAATCACATCTAATTTTGAAATGACGTGGACAGAATGGGGAAAAAAAAAGAGAAATCCAAAAGTGCGGAGAACATCCAAAAGTGTGGACTTATCTTTTGGCCTGCTGGGGAAATGGAGAATTCATAGATAAATATTATTTGCTCGGTTACTTCGGTATGAATTAAGATTTTTCAAAAGGGGATTTCTAGTGCAGATCCCAACAGCTATGTGTTCAAATATGTAAAAATCCTCATTTCTGGCAATAAATATAAAAAGTAAATCCGTAATTCGAGCAATAAAATTCAACAAATAACTGACCTAATTCGATTAAATCCCTAATTCGAGTGATAAATAACTAATAACCAACCTAATTCAAGTAAATCCATAATCAAAGCGATAAATATCAACAAATTACTGATCTAATTTTTGTAAGATCCCAGAAATTTCGACAATTGAATATGGAATTAATTAAAAGATTTAAACATTAATAATCAATTTTATATTGATATTGGGATTGGGAATTCAATATTTATTGTCTGAATTGAATTCAATATTTATTTAGAATGGTTGATTGAGAATCGAATATTTATTGTTGAATATTTGAATTGAATTGATGGGATATTTAAATTTGAATTTGAAATTTAGACTGAAAGTATATATGGTTTAATTTAAAAGTAAACATTTTTTAAGGGAGAATTATATATATATAATAAAAAAGGAGAATCTAGCCATCCTCCAGAGGCTCACAAAAACAGGCTATGTAGAGATGGCTACATAACCTACTGTGATAACCCCAAACTCACGTGCCACGAAAGCAAGGATAATCAGTGGAATATAACACATAAACATTTACAGCAGAACAGAGATATAGAATTACACCAGATAATGTACAACAAATTACATTGGAACAAATATAATCATCAGAGTTACACAGTATAACATGATCATACTTAGTACAAAATACATTTTCAGCTTTATATAAAATTTTTGCAGCGGAATCAAACATAATATACATAATGAAATCTGAATACCATAATAGAAATGATGGAATCCATCTTCAGCTCCATAGCTATCCAGATGAGCCTGCTAAAACTTGAATACAAGGCTGCCCATGTAGAAAATAGGGGCACCCGAGTTTGCAAATGAAACAAACTACGAGTCAGTCATGGGACTGGTATGAGAAATCTTACTTAACCTATTTAACAATAAGGTCAATCACAGGACCACGCCGCTGACGCGGAACGGGTTTACTCCATTGGATTGCCAGTGTATAAATAAAGCAAATTATTTAAATAACGCAATGCTTTTCATAGAGAATGAAGCCATTATAAGACTCAGGTCCCATCGCACAATGCAACGCAAGCCGGAGGATAGAGTTTTACCTTATAATGGCCAAAATATGCTTGATACGAATAAATCAAAATCGTTTGATATTGTTACTAGTGCATATATGTTTCAAAAACAATTTCAATCATAATATCAACCATAGACAGCGTAGCTACCATCTACTATGTTGCCATATATAGGTTTACAATCAAAACTGGACATGTCGTATTGGAAGTTGGATTTCCATCATGAACCAAGGCATTGGATCGTCCTTACCGACTTCGAGACAATCTAGCCCATGTCTTAGGATCAAAACGCATCGACCCTTGGAGCGACATGGCTGGTCCACATGGAGTGGAATAAAATGCCGGAACACTGCGTTTCCCCGCCATATGGGGCGTAAACTGATCAGTACACCGACCAAACCATCCATCGGCCCCATAGTGACCGATATAACTGAGGCGCCTCGCTTTCCATCATCCACATAAGTAAAAATGTCTAGGCTCCATATCATGACACCACTCCTAGCTAGAAAGAAATGCATGTTCTCCCTGAGGTCCTCTTCCGTTTCTAGTTCGTAACGGGGTGTGAAACTCGCGAATTAACGACATACACAAAGCTATGCTATATTAAATTCTTGCTTTGATCATCAACCACAAGGATCTGCTTTTCAAGAAAAGCCTTGATCACTGCATCTCAGCATGCCACGTTGTCAATCTAAAACGTCAGACACATATCCATTTACAAGTCCGTTCTGGGTATGAACGAAACCGAAGGCACCTTATTCCTTGTCCCATATGTCCAGTATAGGAGAGAGGCCCTCGCACATCCGAATAATCAACAAAAAGTCCGGACAACTACCATTGTAACTCTTTCAAGGCAGTAACTCCAATCAAAGACATCAGTAGCCATCCATTCGATGTGAAGATTACCGGTCTTGCACCATCTTCATATCTTTGACTTTTCATCGTCGATCAATTATTTGAAATGAGAATTCACTCGGCCTTTTCAAATAATTCACGCATGTACAAAATTCAAATCAATTCTTCCTAAGGTTAACCTATTCGACATCCACATTTCAATTCATTAGTATAATTTTCATGCCGAATACATCAAACGATCAAAATATCTGATAAACCAAGTAAAATTGGTTCATCTCCATTCCACATCGTTTATAATATTTTAAAATAATTTTTCACTATTTTTATTTATTTAAAAATATTTCATTCCCATCGAACGACGTTTCAGGTCATTCGATGGCCCTGACACGGCTCTCGTCCAAATTTGATTTAAACATTTCGAAAAATCTAACCGTTTAATCTTAACGAATATTATATCTTTGGAAAGATCTTTCCAAAGCGAACACAACGGTTCTGGTTTCGGGAAAATCCGACTGTCGGATCTCCCGAAATAATCGTTTAAAATTACGATTTCAAAACGCGAACTGCAGCGTCGTTATTCGTTTTATTTTAATTATATTTTTATATATATTTATTTATTTAATTTAATCGATGATTTTTAAACCGTTTATACTTCAAAATTTTGGCTAACGCCTTTAAATTTCGAAAAATTTCACCATAACCTCTCTTGCATGGGGAGTGGTTTGGAAACTTATTGGGCCGTATAAGGTACCCAATAAATCCAATATAAGCATACACAATTTTTAGAGTCCTATGTATGCCCGAGGGAGTGTGTAAAATTACTCCAGAGATAAATCTCGTCACCTCGTCCAGTGTTGGAAAATAAATAATCCGTATGCTGTATCTAATAGCTAGAGAGACGTGATTATTGTCAACTCTACACCCGTGTGGAGTTTTTATTTAATCTGGCAATTTACCGTTATATTTATTTTCTCTATATCAGTCCTCAGTTCAACCCGTAATTCAATCAACGCCATACGAACATCTCGCTCATATGGTAATTTCAACCTCGTCATACAAGCTCCAAATGCTTATATGGAATATGATATGCTATGAAATCAATAGTTCGTCTTTGGTTCAACCTGAAATACAATCATCTCCATACAAGCGTCTCGCTTGTATGGTAATTCCAACCTCGTCACATAAGCTCCAAATGCTTATGTGGTATATGATAGAGTATGTTATCTTCACGAAGTATGTCGTGCAGTGTAGTTCAAAATTAATTCTTACTATTCTTTGGTGTTGTTTATAATCTCACATAGAACAACAAACACACACCGCATCCAATGACATTTAATGGAGTTGATATATAAATGAAATTGCGCAGCCAACTCATTAAGGTTTACCAATTTGTCAGGCATGAAAATAAATTCTTTACTCAACAACAAATCTATTTACCTACTTAGCATATATATATATATATATATATATATATATATATATATATATATATATATAAATGCATGTCCAAGCTAAAAATAATTTTTTTAGCGAACAAATATTTGTTATCATACATGACCATTTTTAACAGTTCATATACATTTTAAAAATAATATTTCTAATGAACAAACATTTATTTCAACACGTGGTTACTTTTAACACTTCATATATGTGATAAGAATATCATTTTCAATCAACAAATAATTATTTCAACCTATGGTTACTTTTAACAGTTCATATACATGTTAAAAAAATATTTTCAATTGAAAAATATTTATTTCAACCTTTGACTATTTTTAAAGGTTCCTACATAAAATAAAAATGTGATTTTTATTGTTAAGGCATTTTATTTCCAGCATGAATATTTTTAGTGATTCATATATACAATAAAAATGGGATTTTTATTGTTTAAACAATCTATTTCAAACATGAATATTTTATATACTTCATAGATACAATAAAAATGTTATTTTTATCGTTCAAACAATTTATTTCAAATATGAATATTTTATATACTTCATACGTACAATAAAAATGTTATTTTTATAGTTCAAACAATTTATTTCAAACATGAATGTTTTATATACTTCATACATACAACAAAAATGTTACTTTTATCGTTCAAACAATTTATTTCAAACATGAATATTTTATATACTTCATACATACAATAAAATGTTATTTTTATCGTTCGAACAATTTATTTCAAACATAAATATTTTATATACTTCATACATACAATAAAAATGTTATTTTTATCGTTCAAACAATTTATTTCAAACCTGAATATTTTATATACTTCATACATACAATAAAAATGTTATTTTTATCGTTCAAACAATTTATTTCAGACATGAATATTTTATATACTTCATACATATAATAAAAATGTTATTTTTTATCATTTAAACAATTTATTTAAAACATGAATATTTTATATACTTCATACATACAATAAAAATGTTATTTTTATCGTTTAAACAATTTATTTCAAACATGAATATTTTTCGACACATGAATATTTCAGAAAATTTCGGCATTACAACGGCAGGGTATTTAGCACCGGCACCATATCCAACACAGCTCCTCTTCTATCCTAGGCCTTGCACCATTACAATACCTTCATTACAATGATTTCCACAATATCATTCATTTTCACAACACAATGAATATACCCCAAACACAACCAATTTTGTTGCAACCACAATCAATCATTCACAATCACAACCCAAACAATTTATATTGTCCATGGTCTGTAGACAAGGGGAGTATATATATATATATATATATCTATTTCCATTTCAATTTCATTTCAATACCATTCAACGCATATATGAATTATACAATGCATGTACAATTTATACATCGCTTATATGTTATACAACGCCCATATATGAGATATACAACGCGTATATAATTTATACATCGCTTATATAAGTTATACAACGCGTATACATTCCAATTTGAATTTAGATTACTCACATTGGGTTCCACTCCTTCTAAAATTGTAGGAAGCTCCAAAAATTCTCTGGCCTCTTCTAGAATGTAGAAGAGGCCGCCACGAGTCCAATGTCTCTTGTTTCACTGGATTTCGACAACATATGAAAAAGACATGATTTTTATTCTTAAATCATACTTTGCAATGCTTTAAAGTATTGAAAACAGTTTAAATAATTAATTCCGTTACCACAGCTATACGTTCCAAACTAGGTTTGGATTTTTCGCGCGAACCGTTGCATGAGAGGACGATCGGCAGGCGCGACATCGAAGAGGGTCGGAAGGCGCACGGAACAGCGGTAGTGGGGCCCAATCGGTGCAGGTCTGAGGGAGAATCGGCGGCTCGAAGTCGTGGACTTTGAAGCGATGGATCTCTTCCAATATTGAACGAAAATTCTCCAAACTTGTATGGATTTAATGAGGAGGAGATTCTCCACAAAATTCTCCCAAGGAGCATGCAATTTTATTGAATAGATTCGGAGTTAAGGAGGAGAGTTGTTTTGAAGAGGGAGCCGCCATTCGTTTTGGGGTTGTCGGGTTTTTGAACGATGAGCGCGAAAATGAAAACTGAATTCTCATTGGCCCATGAATTTTATATTTATTTTTTAATTCTTTTAAGTCTAAAAATACCCATTAATCCGTACAAACTCCAATTCAAACCCAAAGACTGTTGCCTTTGGCTAAATACCACCATTCTGGACCTAGTGGAATATGTTTCGTAAGCCTATTCGACTGTTTCAGTCAAGTACTCTTCAAATTAAAATATAAAACATTCAATTTTAGATTTGAACGTACATTTTAATTTGCTGGGGCCACATACTGATTCCAAAAATTCCCGAAAAATAAATCTAGCTATGGGGATGATACAGTTCCAACAAAATTAATTTCATCGAATTTGGGGACTTTTTGAAAAATGGACTTTTTCTGGTCGATCCAATTCAAACTGAAATTACCAAACGCATTTTCCTTTGACACGTTGACATATCCACTCCAAAAATTATGGAATTTTAAGCCTAGCAATAATTTGACATTTCGGATCCAACCAAATTGGTTTCATCGAAAACGGAGGTCGTTTGCAAAATGTCTATTTTTAAGGGCTACATTTATTCCATAACGACTATTCTGAATATTCAACTGGCCATAACTTTTGATTCCCGCTATGAAATTTCGATTTTTCAGATTCGTTGGAAAGATATAATTAAACAGATTTAAATATTTTTATTTTCACTGAAATCCGTTTTTTTTTGAATCCTGTACATTCAGTCAAAGTTCGAAGTCAAATCTTCAAACTACCGCGCCATTACAGGCTCGTTATATAAAAAAATAAATTTATTCGTTCTAACTTCGATTCAAATAAATTTTTAGTCATTATTATTTAAAATAAATCATTTTAAATATTCTAAATTCATTAAAATAGCTAAAATAAAAATTTTAAATTGGTTCTGGTTTTCCGGGTTGTTGCACCTGTGCGTACACAAAAACAAAAAACAACAAGATAACTGGTGGTACAATGTGGTACAAGGGATACAGTACAAAACAAAAACAGTTGCAAATCGGCACCAGACAGGCTTTTCTCCTATCAAATGCCAAAGAAGAGAAAAAGTAAACATAGTTAACGTTAAATAAATTTGAAATTTTATTGTTGAAATATATGGATATTTGACTGTTGTATATGTGTATTCGAGTGTATAAAGAGATTTAGTAATGTTTCAAAAAATTTAATCGAGCACAGTTATTGATGGACAAACAAGATAAGAATCAGCAAATCAGTAAATAATTTAAAATTTAAAATAAAGTAAAATATCATTGTACACAAACAGAGTCAGATTACAATTATATTAATTTTATTGAATTCAGAACATTGAAACGAAGGGGTACATATAAATTTTGTCGTATTTGGAGACTATGTTTATGATACGAATTCAGAACGTTACGCGGTTGCACGGTGGTCCGCGGTAAGATTTAATTTTTAATTTATAAACGTGTATCACCTACCTCAGTAAAACACTACGTCGGCCTCTATCTGAACACGCAGCAATCCTATGAACCCTGTCGATTTTGCGTTGTTATTATCCTCAACCTTTCGTCTATAAAAAAATCAGCCTTTCCTCCTCCTTTAGTCGATTTCCTCCAAAACAAAAACCCCTCTCCAGAATTCTAAGATAATGGTCGAAACTAAAATTGCCCTTTTCCCCAAATCGTAGCCGCTCCCATCTGAATGCCAACGGCCACACCAAGCACCAATAGAGTCGCCGCCTCCTCCTCAGTGCGGAATAAAAACCACTTTCTTGTTAGATCGCGAAATCATTTCTCCTGAAACAGCTACCCAATTCCTATTGTCACAATGGTGTCTCCTTTTGCATAAAAATTGAAGCTTGGTCCACCAGTCGAGGCAGATCTTTCAGTTCCTGGGACTGTAGCCGCCTCACGTTTAACCATCACCATCGCCGGGGAGTTCACTGTCATTCCACGTATTTGCTTTCCTAAGCCGCTGTCCTAAGGTGATTGCTAGCTCAAGATTGATGTTTGTTTTCAAATAATTTAGTTTTAGTTAAACTGAGTAAAATTGTTTAAGCCTGATTGATTAACCTCCTTGTTCGAAGTTGCTTCATGCTCATGTATACCTGTGCTTGTAATTAGTACTAGATTTATGAGAATAGATATAAAACCTGAACTGGAGAGAGTTCAAACCTGTGTGGATAAACAATAATGCGCTACTACAGTTCACTAAATGATTTTCATTCTGGTTTGTTTCTCATTCTAGTTGATGCTGACTATAATCCACACTTTATAATTAATGAAACTGCAAGGCTTGAAATCTATGTCAGGAATGTGTGTCAAGATTTATCCATTGAGTGTAGTAATTTTGGAGCTTCTAGAATCATATGCCATGGAAGAACTTAGTTCAATCTCGAATTCAGCTATCCACATATGATGATTTTCACAGCAGTATCCGGACTAGAATTATTTGAACCTTATAGGTTTATTGTTCTGTTTCAGGTCAAAAATATATATAACACATTAGGTTGTTTATTCCATTTTATGGAATCCTTTTTAGGATAAATGTAAGTATAATTCTTTGAAACGTAATAGCAAGTGAAGTACTACACAAAATTTGATAGCATGGAGTATACTTTTCAAATTACAGAATAGGAAGGCTTTAGAATTGTTTCTTTAGATGATTTTAATTGTTATCCTTAATGCAGACGACTGGCTTGATCAATTTGACATGAACAGTAATTGGACTTAGATTACTGGTTTGATAAATTTTATTTTTTTGGATTGTCAACATAGTATTGTTCTTTAAATATATTTTTTAGTAGGTTAAAGGCCTTAATAAATTTAGTTGATGCACCTATTTTTATTTCCTGTTATTCTTTTTCTTATTGAACCCTTGGCATGTACATGCACTTATTGTGCATGTGTATTTTATATGACTTGCTAACCATCTTTCGTCGGCATTATAGAATCATATTTACCCTGAATTTTGTGTGTTGATGTTGATTGCCATGCCTATACAATTTTTGCAAATTTGAATATATTATGTTTACATACATCAATAATCTTGTTGAGACCTATATCCTTAATTTTACTATGAATATTTAGTATACCCGCAGCATTGGGTACATCTTGCTAAACGATTTATTTATTTATTTATTTATTTATTTTTGCAAGGGAAACACACTTGCTGACCATTGTTTTGGGTAGGCTTTTATGTAGCCATGTAAAATTGTATTATTAAACTTGCTCATGTTGAGATCTGTCATTAGAACTTGTACTACATGTTAAACCCAAAATGTCTTAAATTGTGAATCATGTCTCATGGAAATGAAACTCTCAAAATACTGTCACATGAGTGTGTTTGGACTCCCTGATACTAGATGTCTTCATGAGGAAATATTCACGACCGTGCCATGTTTTTTTATAAATCCGGGACTAAGTACATATGTTCACCCTTTATTATACTAGAATGAAATCCCTTTCAGATGCTTGTATGTACTAATGTACATGTGCTCATGACCTACACTTCCACTGTTACGTCCTATAAGTCTACTTATATTGGAATGAATATTATAAGTTACCTAAATTCACCCTTGTTTCTTTTGATCCTTTTCTGTTGTGTTCAAAACAACCCATTTTCTTGCGGTTCATGGTTGGCGGTGAATTTTATCTGCTATTTTGAACACTGCTGAGTCATTATTTATATGATAAATGTTTACATTTTTACTTTATACTTGTCTGGCTAGGCATTTCTGTCCCTTGCTCGGTGCACTTCATTATGTACATGCAAGTCTCCGTGATTGTTTGTCTCTAAAATAAAAGTTGATATGCACGGTTACTTTTCTTGATCTTGAACCGATACTACACTAGATCTGTAGACTGTAACTAGTTTAACTAGTTTGAACAGATATCACACTTGAAGTAGTCACTGATATTGAACTGATAATATATGCGATATAAAACTGATATGGACGGATACTACAGGACTTTTATTTAGTGTATAATTTGGAAGTTGGGATTAACTATTTTATGTTAGTTCTACTGAAATTAATTTACCTGAAGAAATGATTAATCCAGACTCGAGTGTTTTGTGTTTTTGCATGAAACGGTCGGGCCAGACCTGAGTGTTACAGATTTAAAGAATGCAGCTTAGGATTTGAAGATTGGCGAAGCTGGGGTTTCTAAGACGGCGCGCTCTGAAGTTTTAAATCAGTAAATATTTTTCAGTATTCAAATTGTATTTTCAGTTCCGTTGTATAGAATAAATATTGTATTCAAAAATTCTGATTACATACATAAAAATTTATTTCGTTGTTCAGTATTGTGTTATTTATTTATTCTGTGTCGATTCTGTATTTTAAACACTGTAAGCTAAAAATGATCCGTCGATTTGAACGTCTTAAGATGGTTTAATGACCAATTTGAGGCACTCAAAATGGCGGGCCATTACAATTTGAGTATATCCCCCATTCGTCTTCATGAATATCAACAACCGTACAACATCTTCAATATGTATTATTTTTGTGTAAGGTTAGTCGATAGAAAAAGAAAGAAAGAGGGCAGTAGTGTTTTTCGATCATGGAGAATGAAGCGAAGGGAAGAAAAAGAATTAGGCTAATTCTATTTCAACCCAAAAAAATGCTAAGTAGCCCCCAATTTTATCAAAAAAAACGAGGATGAAAATACTATTTCTCTATTATATTTCTTTTCAGTTTTTTACACACTCCGTACTTGCTCCACGTAGGGCTGCTACGAGGTACATAGTAAAACCATGTAACCTTACATGGAAGGGTATTTTTGGCTTTTTTATTAAATTAGCAGGGGCTACTTAGCAAAATTGAGGGTATATCGTTTTTTTTTTTTTTTTAACTTTTGGGGGGCTACTCAGCACATTGCTGGGTTGAAATAAAATATGCAAAAGAAATACCGTTTCCAGATTCTAATTAACGGTTTCCAAAGAGAAGAGATTATTTTCGGAGTATGCATAAAATGTTTAAAAGATAGTGGAATGTAAAAGAGGACACATGTTGTCATATGAATGATCTGGTTTCTCCTTTCTAGCATAAGCAATAAATGAGAGACTGGTAGAAACCGAACAAAAAAAACAATGGCATGGAGGTCGACACGTGCTAGTACACGAACTCAACAACTCAAAAAGCCGAAAAAGCAAAGAAACATTACTTTACCAAAACAAACTGACTTCTGAATCCCTAAATTGCTCTTGCCATTAAGCCGTTATCGACCGAAAATAAGGAGATTAATGCCCCATCGATCCCCAATTTCAATGTCAACATGGGTGCAATTCTTCATCCGTCTCGAGTTCTTCAACAGGTACCTAACTTCAATCTCAATAAAATCCCATCTTCGATATTTATCTCACAATTGGTTGCTCTGAACTTTGAGATTTCTCTTGTTCCATATATGATAGATGGTGGTAGGAATAGCACAGTAGGCGACATCTTGACTAAACGAGATAGTGGTGAAATTGTTCTTCAACATCATCATTTCGTCTTCCAGCTTCAGCGTGCTCGTGTGCGAAGGAGGAAGTCCAAGTTTGAGACGACATCTAACCCAAAGATATGCGGTGCATGGACAGTTGAAAAGCAGGTGATCTCTAGTCTCCATCCGATTAAAATGAAAATGTGTTTATTTTATTCTATTATATCTTATTTTTTGTGTATAAACAAATATTACACGGGTATTATTTTGTTGTTTTTACAGATGTGTTGTCCAAGCCTCATTTAGCCTTAAAAGTGAAGAATTGACGCCATATACATGAAGATTGCATATGAAGCTGTCATTGGAGGCTAGTTGTGTTCACACTGGTCACCTTGGAAGTAGATTGGTAGAAAAGATCATAGGAAGTCAATCAAATGAACACATGTCGAACAAGGAGGAGAGGAGGATCGTAGCATAATCTTTGATGAGAAGGCCCATTTATATGATTATGGTTTTGCAACTCAACTATAAATACATATGCATACCCATTGTAAAAATATACTTTTCTACTGTAATTTTTCTGCCATTAATCTAGTTTAGTCTTCTTTTCTCTTTTTCTACAATTTTATTTTCTTAGCAATTAGTGATGTCTACGCAATTAGATTTGGTAGAGCACTATTTGTCTTTTGCACTTATTTTCATTAGTGATTGACCGCCTGATTAGATTCAGCGGTAATCCTAATTTTATTTCTTGTTTGTTATTCAATTTCTGCAACTTTAATTTCTGTTTCTTTTATTTCTTTCCTAGGTCGTATTGGATTGAATATAGATTTGATTAGATTTAGATCTGATTCAATTCAATAATAGTGTTATTTGCTTTTCAATTGATAATTGTGATATGATCGTCGGTTCAATTAAATTTGTTCTGAATCAAATTGCAGTTTCAATATTTTTTTGTTTTCAAAATCAATCTCAAAGTTTTGTCTAACTCAACCAAGAAATATATAAATAATAAAATTTAAAATTCCTCCTTGTGTTCGATGAACGATCTGTGCGCTTGCAGTTATTATTACAAAATTCGCGTTTTTCTAGTTCTTAGAAAGCGTCGAACAAGTTTTTGGCGCTATTGCCAGGGAGGTAACGATTAAAATTTTATTATTTATTTAATTTCTGATTCGTGTTAGTTTTTATTTGTATTTTTCCTCTTATTTCCTTGTATATATAGAAAAAAATCTTGTTTAATTGATTGGGCATTAAGTATTCAAAATTTAATCTTCTAAACAAGAGAGAAAACATCATTGCTATGCTTCCTTGATTTTGTTTCCTTTCTTCATTTATATCTTTCCCCTTTTCAATTTTTTTTTTTATATTTCATTTTCCTCTGCCATTTTCAAAACAATTTAAAAAAAACTTGCATTTTATTTATTATTTCTTTTCAATTACAATTCTATTCCCTTTTCTACCAAATCTACCCTTTCTACCATTTTTCTTCTTTTACATCGTCTACAATTTGACTTCTTTACAACTGAAAAAAATAAAATTCCTTTTACAATTTTTTTCTGTCTTCACTTTCTTTCATCCTTGAAAATTCTGGAGAAAAAAACGCAAAATCCTTCTTCCATCTACATCATCATCCCACTTGCACAGTATCACCACCTTCCCATCAATTATTCAACAGTCAACATACCATCCGACAACGTGTCTTCACCGACATTAGATCATTGCCATACCAACTCGCATCCTTCCCCGCTGGTGAAGCCTCCTCCATAAACATCTGTCTAACAAATAAATCACCAACACCACAAAATCCACGAAATTTCCCATCTACACCCCTCTGCCCCACGTTCAAACACAAACCACTGTACCCACAGCTGCAAAACTGCAATTCATTGTATCCAATCTCAGCAACCCCTTCTAACATATCAATTCATCACCACGTCCTCTCCTCAAGTTCTTACCACCAAACCACCAAACCTAATATCACCTGTACCAAGTTCAAGGCACCTTCTTCCCAGTCACGCATCCACTTCTATAGCCAATTTCACGCTCTTCCTCTCCAAACTTCATGTCTTTCCACACATCCAAACCATTCACCAAGTATAGAGACACCGAACTAACTCATCACTGCTTCACCCTCGTATTCCATACTTCGATCCCTACCACGCCTTGCACCAACAAACCCCCTCAACAGTCCTTCCACCATCTCATAATCACGCTATCCCAATTCCCTATTGTTGGCTCGCTTTTTGACCAAGCCATCCAGGATCATTCATAAAAGGAAATCAGGAAACCAAGTCCCCCAAGAAAGTGGAAGGATGGATCGCACGCCTTCGACTCGCCCCAGAATGGATCGCGTTCTATCGACTCGCCCCAGAATGGATCGCGTTCTATCGACTCGCCCCAGAATGGATCGCGTTCTATCGACTCGCCCAGGAACGGATCGCTCCCATCTCGTCGACGAGCGTCACCTCCAGGCGATCCGACCCCTTGTAACGAACCGAATCCCTTGACCCGTTCAACCACGAGCTGGTCTTCAGCGATCCGAATCGCACGGATCTGACGACACCTGTTCACAACGGCTAGTTTGACTGTTTCTTCGATGGCTGCGATGCGATCCGAAAATCTCGGGATTCGTGCCATGTGTCCGCGATCCGTCCGACAAAATCAGCTATAAATAGCCCAGAGCTTGGCATTTTTCGGGATCCTTTTGGCAATAGTGAATACTGAGTCCGCCATTGTTGTCAAACCACTGAAATATTGAGAGAAATCACTGTTGTACTAGCTTTTAAAGCATAATCAATAAGATATAAAGTGGACGTAGGCCGTTAACGCCGAACCACTATAAATTCTGAGTGTTATTTTCTTTTTCCTTATTCCTCATTTAGAATTCTCTACAGTTTATAACAATTTGGGTGTTAGGTCCAAATTTCGATCTAACATTTTTGGTGCTTTCACTGAGAATCTCAGCCTTAAAGTTTCGTCATTCATTTTCTTGAAGATTCCAGCGATTCGGATATCATGGCTGGAAAAAGATCTAAAGTTTCGCAGACCAACGAGACGATCGAGGAGAGTGTGCACGAACTGGGCAACGAAGAGGTTCTGGATCGCGGAGCGCAGGGGGCGATCCGATCCGATGAAAACACCTCGTTCCGAGTCGATGAAGATGAGACGATCCGCGCTACTGAAGGGGTTGTTACTCGATCCCGAGGCAACGCCTCGCAGCCTCCACGCACCATGACCACGAGTCGATCCCAGGGGGGCGCAGCGAACCGCCCTCCACGAACCGCAGCTACCCAGACTGATGGTCAGAACACAACTCGACCTGGAAAAGAACCTATGACCCACTCCTATCGTCCTGGAACCTCTGCTCGACCCGGTCCGAGCACTATGCCCATAAGAGAGGGTGATGATGACCATTATGATCCTGCTGCTCCTGTTACTGAGGGGGATCTTTCCCGTTTTGTCGAAATGTGGGATAGGTTATTTGATGAGTTAGCCGCCCAAAGGCAGGAAAGTTCTATCCTACGACAAAACCTGACGGCTATGGATAGAAGACTTGACGAGTTAACAAGGCAAAGAGCATCGCCAGTTCGTCCACTCACTCCAGCATATTCCTCTTCATCTGAAGAATCGCCGAGACCTCCGCGGCGACCGTATGAAAGAGCTGAAAACATAGAACAGCTTCGGTTCGGGACCCTGCCCTCACAAGAAGAAGAAGAACTAGGGGCGAGACCCACAAACCGTAATATGGATGGTCAAGCAACGATCCTCAGGACTCGAGGCGTGAACAGTCCTGTACATGATAGGCCACCTCAGCCTCGTCGCCGTACACATACTCATCATAACAGGGGGCAGCGACGCCCCGTCCAAGCCCCAGATTTTGTGGCTACTCCCCGAAGAGAGATCAGAGAGCCTCGTCGGGCCAGAGGCACTGATCCTGAACCTCCTTTGACTAGTGCAAACGTTGCAGTCATGGTTCACCAGATTTTGGCCGACAGCCGTGGACAGCGGAACGAGGATTGGGGGATTGACCGTAGTCATACTCCTTTTACTGACGATATTTTGGATGCAACTTTTCCAAGGCGTTTCAACATGCCGCAGATGAACCGATATGCAGGAAGATCTGATCCTGTTCAACACCTGATGAGGTACTCTTGGTCGATGACTGCTGCCGCCGCTTCTGATGCAGTTAAGTGTAAAGCGTTTCCCATATTCCTGGAAGACGTGGCTTTGCTATGGTTTACTCGCCTGCCGGCAAGATCGATCTCCAGCTTCAGGGAACTAAGCGAGAAGTTCGTAGAGCAATTCCGTATCTACGCACAGAAGACGAAAAGCGTGATCGATCTATTTCTTGTCAAACAGCGACCAGGCGAAAGTCTAAAGATGTACCTGGATCGTTTCAATTTGGCCGCCACTGAGGTCAAAGATCCTCATGAGCCGACCATTGTCGCAGCACTAATTGATGGAGTGGATAAGGATACTGAATTCGGGAGGTACTTGGCAGGCAAACCACCCCACACCAGAGAATTATTCTATGAGAAAGCCAATGTACATCTACGCCGGGAAGAGGTGTACGCGAACCGAAAGCTTAAAACAACTGATAAGGAAGAAGTTCAGAGCAATGTCGCCATCAAACAGACCGGAGACAGCTCAGGGAAAGTTGAGGTTAACGTCGGAAATCAGAACCAGGGTGGTCGCCGACCGGGTAACAACAGTAACAATGCTAATGGCAACAGCCGGAAGAGGGGCCGAGGGAACGACTCCCAGAGAAGGACTCGTCCCAGGGCCTTTGAGAGTTATACACCCATAAATGATACTCTGGAAAATATCTTCATGGATGCGTATGAAGTCCTCCAGAATAAGAGGCCGCCTCCTAGAGAGTCGACGGAAAAAGAGCGTGAGACAGGAAGTTTTGCCTCTTTCATCAAATTCACGGCCATTCGACGAATGAATGCCGTCACCTGAGGGATGTAGTCGAAAGGTTGCTTCGAGAAGGGAAGCTAGACGAATACAAAGTAGCGCCTAGGGACAGGGGGCAAGCAGTGCAGGCCCCGAATCAGAATCAAAATCAACTTGCTGCTAGGCCAACTGCTCAGCAAAAGGGAAAGAATATTGTAATCAACACCGTGATCGGTGGACTTTACCTTGCTGGGCACAGTTCCAAAGATTTAGATCAATATGTCAACGCAGCCAAACAACACCTCGAAGTGGGGGAGTGTAGCAACCCCGAGGACAGTGTTCCGGTGAAGCAGCAAAAGATGATGACTGATGATGTTGTTTTCCGAGAGCGAGAAAGCATTGGGGTCCATGCTCCAACTGAAGATCCACTTGTAATCACAATACCCATTGGGCCAGCCACTGTTCATAAGGTACTGGTGGATAACGGGAGTTCCGTTAATATCCTTTTCAAAAAAGCCTTCGACCAGATGAATCTTGAGATAAAAGACTTGAAGCCCTGCCAAGGATGGATTCGTGGATTCAACGGAGCACCCACCGCACCTATGGGTTACGTAGAATTGCCAGTTACACTTGGGGAAGGAGAACGCCAGAGAGTGAGAATCCTTCCTTTTGTGGTTTTGGATGTCGAATCGCCATACAATGCCTTCTTGGGCCGGCCGGCCCTCGCAAAATTCAGAGCCTATATAGCCCCCTGGTGCTTGCTATTGAAGTTCCCCACAGAAGCCGGCGTTGGTATCGTCAGAGGGGATCAAGTTGCTGCGCGAGCATGTTATGTTGCCGAATTGAAGTTGCTTCGCAACGGCGGGGATATCGAAACTAAAGGCACTCCTCCCCCTTTGGGGGCGGAAACCTTATAGCAATCAAAGAGGATAATTGTTGGAGAGTTGCCTAGAGTGATGCCCGAGGATATAGATCCCAGAGAGGACCAAGAACCCGAGGGCAGAACGGCAACTCCCAACGAAGCAACTGTGGATGTGCCAATCGATGACAGTGATCTGGAGAAGGTCCTTAAGATTGGATCCCAGTTAAGTCCGACTCTTGCCGAAGAATTGACGGCTTTCTTAAAGAACAACTTGGATGTATTTGCTTGGACCCATGCGGACATGTGCGGGATATCCCCATCAATCATGAGCCATTCTTTGAGCATTAACCCCAAACATCCTCCAGTGAAGCAAAAAAGGCGGGTGCTGGGCCCAGAGAGGTCCGCTGCCTTGAAAGAAGAGGTTGGGAAGCTGAAGAGTAATGGATTTATCAGAGATTCAACTTACCCAGATTGGATTTCGAACCCAGTCCTGGTAAAGAAGGCCAACGGGAAGTGGCGAACGTGTATCGACTTCTCGGATTTAAACAAAGCTTGTCCCAAAGATAGTTTTCCATTACCTCGAATTGACCAGTTGGTAGATTCGACGGCAGGTCACGAGCTTCTTTCATTCATGGATGCTTATTCAGGATACAATCAGATTCCGATGCATGTTCCGGACCAAGAGCATACTAGCTTTATCACTGATCTGGGATTATATTGTTACGTAGTGATGCCCTTTGGCTTGAAGAATGCAGGTGCTACGTACCAACGTTTGGTCAACAGAATGTTTTATAACCAAATCGGGAAGACGATGGAAGTATACGTCGACGATATGTTGGTTAAATCCAAGCAATCCTTTCAACACACTACTGACTTGGCAGAGATGTTCGGCATTCTTCGAAAGTATGGGATGAAACTCAATCCCACCAAATGTTCATTCGGTGTTGCTTCTGGAAAATTCTTAGGATTCATTGTCAGTTCGCGCGGTATCGAGATTAATCCGGACCAGATCACGACAATCAGGAACATTCAGGAACCTAGGCAAATTAAGGACGTGCAGAGCCTTGCTGGAAAAGTGGCCGCACTAAGCAGATTTATCTCCAGGGCTACGGATAAGTGCATCCCATTCTTCGAATTAATGAAGCGGGGAAAACGCCACTTTAAATGGACACCTGACTGCGTGGAAGCGTTTCAGAACTTACTCAGACACTTGGAGAAACCTCCAATTCTATCTAAACCAATAGACCACGAGGACTTATTCGTGTATTTGGCAGTATCATCTCATGCAGTCAGCTCAGCATTGGTAAGGGAAGAGGAGAAGGTCCAAAGACCTGTGTATTACGTGAGTAAAAAATTAACAGCGGCAGAGCGTAATTATCCACGGATAGAAAAACTGGCGTATAGTTTACTGATTGCCTCCAGAAAACTTCGGCACTACTTTCAAGCACATCCTATTATCATATATACTGATCACCCACTCAAGCAAGTTCTACAGAGACCAGAGGCGTCTGGAAGATTACTCAAATGGAATATTGAGTTAAGTTAATTTGACTTGAACTTTCAGCCCAGACGATCAATTCGGGGGCAAGCGATCGCTGACTTCATAGCAGAATTCACTGTTCCTGAAGAAGACATAGCAAACGAAGAAGTGGAACCCTCAAAATTACTTTTCGACCCTGATGTCTGGAGATTATATACTGATGGTGCTAAAAATAACGAAAGATCCGGCGCCGGAATAGTGCTTGAAACCCCTGAGAAACGATTGATAACTTATGCCATCCGAATGGAGTTTCAGGTCACTAACAACGATTTTGAATATGAAGCTCTGATAGCCGGATTAAAGATTGCAAAGGTGCTAGAAGTCACGAAACTGAACATCTTCTGCGATTCCAAGTTAGTTGTGAACCAAGTTACTGGGAGATTCCAAGCTAAAAGTGCAAGATTGATTCTATACTTAAAGAAAGTGAGAGAACTGCTGAATGAGTTTGATCACTACAGCATATCTCATATTCCGCGGTCAGAAAATCAGCAGGCAGACAAGTTGGCAAAGATGGCTAGTTCTAACGATCCTGAAGTGATAGGGCTAGCCCCCGTTGAAGTACTTCGGTCTCCCAGCATTGATCAGATGGAAATCGACCTAGTACTAGAGACGGAACCAGAAAAGGAGTCGTGGATGACCCCTATAAAGGATTTCCTAATGAATGGAGCGCTTCCGACCAGGAAAAGCGAGAGGCGAAAAGTGATTCGTAAAGCCGCCCGATACGTACTGCAAGGCGGAGTCCTTTATAGACAAGGGTATTCAATGCCCCTCCTTCGGTGTATAGCCCACGATGACGTCAAACGTGTGCTGCAAGAAGTCCACGAAGGTGAATGTGGCGACCATACCGGGGGGCAAACTTTGGCAAAAAAGATATTACGGCATGGTTACTTCTGGCCTACCATAAACAAGGATGCAGTGAGATATGCACGACGATGTGATGCATGCCAGAGATTTTCAAAGATACCCAGAGCGCCTCCGAGCCAGTTAAAAACAATGATGAGCCCGTGGCCATTTGCTATGTGGGGAATTGATATCATTGGAAGTCTCCCCATAGCAAGGGGTGGAGCCAAGTTCGCCATTGTGGCTGTAGATTATTTCACTAAGTGGGTCGAGGCAGAACCACTAACTACAATCACAACTAAACGAGTAATCAACTTCATCGTGAGAAACATCATCTGTCGATTCGGGATTCCAAAAATTGTGATAACCGACAACGGAACTCAATTTGATAGTGCTGAATTCAGAAACTTCTGCCAGAAATACCACATCGAGAATCGATACACATCTGTGGCACACCCACAATCGAACGGGCAAGTTGAAGCTGTAAATAAAGTAATTAAGTCCATTCTGAAAAGAAGAATGAAGCGGGCTAGAGCCATGTGGGCTGACGAATTGCCCTTGGTACTATGGGCCTACAGGACGACATATAAATCAGCAACAGGACATACCCCGTTCTCCCTTGCTTTTGGAACGGAAGCAGTCATCCCGATTGAGATAAAGGTACCTTCTCATCGGGTGACCTATTATGATCCAATGTCTAATAACGAATTGCTTCTTGAGTCCCTGGATATGATCGAAGAAAAGAGGGATGAAGCCGACCTGCGTGCTCTGAGATGCAAACAACAGGTCGCCCAATACTACAACAAAAAGGTCCGAGCCCGAACCTTGGAACCCGGAGACTTGGTTCTGAAACGTGTCTTTCCACCCCCAACTCATATGGGAGCGAAGTGGGAAGGACCATATTCTATTCTCAGCAAGCTTGATAACGGAACCTTCAAGCTGGCAACCGTAGATGGAAAGGAGATCCCCAGAGTGTGGAATGCCCAACATCTACGGCCATATCTAACATGAGAAGTCTCAAATCTATTCTTTTTTTTTGTAAAAAAAAAAAACTATGTACAGGGCATGACTTGCCTAGAACAGTCTGATTTCTTAAAGCAAGAGGTTATAAAGTGGACGTAGGTCATGATTCGACCGAACCACTATAAAAATACTGCGTGTCATTTACCTTCACTGCGTCTTTATTTATTTGCCTATGAAAAATCAGTGTGAATATTGCAGGTACCCGAAGTTCAGTGCCGACAGTTCCTATCGTAAGCTAATCAGAGGAACCCAAAGCCTTGGTAAATGCTCTAGCTGCTTGTCCGACTGGTTTTAATCCTCGGAGCTTGGATTACAATGTAAACCTGAGACGAGTTTGAGGAGCATGCATGGTCGCAGACCGCTGAGCTCGAACTCTAACTCTCCAGAGAGAGAGAGAGTATAAAAGCGTCTCCGATTGAGCGCTGAGAAAGAGCTTCCTTCCCGCTGAAGGATCGGGGAGCGAATGAATCGCTGAGCTCGAACTCTAACTCTCCAGAGAGAGAGAGAGAGTATAAAAGCGTCTCCGATTGAGCGCTGAGAAAGAGCTTCCTTCCCGCTGAAGGATCGGGGAGCGAATGAATCGCTGAGCTCGAACTCTAACTCTCCAGAGAGAGAGAGAGAGTATAAAAGCGTCTCCGATTGAGCGCTGAGAAAGAGCTCCTTTCCCGCTGAAGGATCGGGGAGCGAATGAATCGCTGAGCTCGGACTCTAACTCTCCAGAGAGAGAGAGAGAGTATAAAGGCGTCTCCGATTGAGCGCTGAGAAATAGCTCCTTCCCCGCTGAAGGATCGGGGAACGAACGAATCTCCAAGCATAAAACTCTAACAATTGATTAGGGGGCATCACGCACTCCTATGCGAACACTAAACTTTGATATAACAAGTATAACATAGCACGAACATTCTTCTTCCTGTTGATTGACTGACTTATAATTATTAATAGCTCGATAACGACTAAATGTGGAAAGTTTCTATGAATACAGGTACACAATGATGTAAGAAGAAACAAATCCTTGTTTATGTACTGCAAATCAGCAAAGTGAAAACAAGTTAGAAACAAAAGTGAGGGCCAGTCTCACAATTACACTCCCTGGCCAGTGGGAAGCTTAAAAGGCAAAATATCAGTAAACGTCCTATTTGTCCTTTGATATCTTCTCTCGCTTCTGCCTCTCCAGCCTCTCCTTGTCGGCTTCAGATGGATCCCCCTTTTTCCTTTTCCGCTTGTCCACGAGGGGAGCATCTGACTCCTCTGAGGCTTCCTCTCCCCCATCTTTTCCCTTGCTTCTGCCGGAGAGGGAAGCAGGGAAGTCATCAGGGTTTGCAAAGTGAAGTTGCCGGCTGATGGACTTGGACTGGATTTTCATAATCATCCCAGTTTTGGGATCGAACTCTGCGAGAGGGGCCACATCCAAAGCCTCATCCCCCGCCTTCTTCAAAGCCAACTCTTTCTCTTGTCTGGCTTTTCTGCTGGCCAGGGGTTCCTCATCATCATCATCATCGTCGGCCTTCTTGGTGCCGGTGATATCCTCTTCATCATCCACATGCCGACCATCCAAGTCTTTTAAAGCCTCGATAGTCTCAGCATCTTTGGGTACATCGGCGCTAGGCACTGAGATGCTTCCTTCAGCTGTTGCGGCCTCGACTCGCTCTGAAACATCGATTTCAGCACCCGGCAGGACGATCCCCTCCTCCACCTCTCTCTCTTTTCCAACACCCTTGTCGGCGGGCTCGCCACCTGCATTATGAAAGACACACATTACTAATTCAATGGGTTGCCCTGTTAGACGACGACAATTCGCAATCGCTTTAGCAAATTGTTGGGAATAGAGAAAGGTACCTTCAGCAGATACTCCCTCTTGAGTAGATCCGGATGTTCCAACAGCCACGGGAGTTAAGCCTAAGGGGATCAGCGGATCGTCAGGATGATACTCCTCGACTTCGGAAGTTTTAGACTTGGCGGCGGAGCTGGAACTTTCGTCAATTTTGCTTTTGCCTTTAGCCATGGTTCTCTCCTTCTCCATTTCCGCCAAGATTAAGCGACGACCCTCTGCCAGATCCTCAGGCTCGTTGTCCCTTAGGATGCTTTTCATCAATTCATCTTCATCGATCTCTTCGACCCCTAGTCTATGTTTTTCGCCTTCCACGATGGCATCCCACAAGTTGGCCAAAGTAACATGATAATCCGGGATCCATGAGATATTGCGAGTTTTGAGAACCTGACCGAGGAAGTCAAAGATCATCTCCTCAAACCCCTCGATTTCTTTCTCTCTTTCAAGGAGTTTGTGGTTGGAGGCAGTGGCCATTTCAATGGCGCTATCAACGTTCTTTTCGGCAAGAGCTGCCCGTCTCTCCGCATCGGCCACCTGATCATTCAAAATCACTTTTTCCGCCTCTGCCAGAGCCAACCTTTCTTTTAAGCTTGCTCTTTCCGCCTCCCAAGCAACCTTCTCCGTCGAAAAATGGCCTTGTGCCGTTACCAGTTCGATGTTGGCCATTCTGAGGTCTTCAACTTCCTTTTTTAAGGCCATTTTTTCCTGGCTATTGGAATCCAGTTCTAAATGAAAGCGCTGCTTGGCATTTTCTAATTCAGTTTTATAGTTTGCGGCGTCTCTCTGTGCCAGAGCGAGTTGGGCTTGAGCGTCTTCCAGATCCTTCTCTAATTTCGTCCTAGCCCTTTCATTATTTTCGAGTTTTGCTTTAGACCTGTGAGCTTCTATTTCGAGTGTCCGAATGACCTCCGAAAGATTAAGTGCGTGCTTTTTCATCGCCTCGTACTGCTTGGCCACGTGACGGACATGGTCGATAACTTCTTTATCCCAGTTTTTAGGAACTGGTTCCAAGGCAGGAACAAAGACCATCCTATCGAAGAACATTCCTGGAAATTGTTCCCGTAGCTTTTCCAGCCTACCTTGGATTTCAGGACCGTGAACGTAGTCCCGTGAACCGGAGGCAGCTAATTCTGGTTGGCTGGTGGAGACTATGTTGCTTCTCTCTTGCTCAGTGTCTTTGGATGAATCCCTGTCCCCGTCTTTGGATTCGTGACGCCTTTTTGACGACCGACTGTGGGAAGGCGCACTCTTTGGAGGAGTCAACTCTTTTGGAAGTGTCTTCCCCCCGGTCGGAATTATTGGACGACTCGAAGGCCTGGTAGAGGTTGATTTGGGTGGAGATCGAGGTTGCGAAGAGCTCGGCTTGTGAGAAGGACCGCGAGGGCGCTCAGTACCCGAACGAAGGCTGGGGGTGCCTTCGCGAAGAGAACGGAACGAATAAGATTTCCTGCGTGACATCGCTCCTGCAAAAAAAAAAGAAGAGCATATTATCACATTGAATATCCACGACATAGTAGTGCACGATCAGGCAGTGTGTGTGAGGTGTGCATCCCATATAATTCCCCCTAACAGACCCGGGCCTGGAGACAGGCTCGTCTGGCCCGTTTCACGTCCCCTTGTTGAATCAGCCGTCTCTTCGGGAGCAGAAAAGAAAGGCTCCTCGCCGAAGTCTTTTTCCGTGTATTCAATGTCGGGCAGAGGGATTTTATTCAGCTCGTCGAATAACTGTTCTTCTGTCAATTCGTCGTCACCGACAGTTTCCATTGGAGCAGAGGTAGGGATTTCCTTCGACGCATCGCCACGGGACTCATCCCCCCTGTATACATTCAAGTCTTCGTCGTCTTGGATGACTATCGGAGAAGGACTTTTGTGAAATTTGGTTGTCCCCACCGCTTGTGAAGTTCCCTCTCCTTCCGTCGGGGGCACATATTTATAAGGTTTGCCGCCGGTTCCAAGTCCAAATTTCCTATCCAAGAGGCGATGCTTGTGAAGGTTGTCATCCGTAATGCATTTTTTAATCCTTAAAAAGTCGGATCTGCTTTGCAAAAGAATGGATAACCGGTTGTTGTATAATGCACCCTCTGTTTTCGGGAAGACATGATCTGTTTAAGACAAAGGAAAAAGCGGAAGAGTGTTATTACTTAGACTCCCCAAGCAAGATATTCAACTAGGCGATCAAAATTTACTTGATTTGAGCCATCTCCGTGAGCATCCAGCCTGTCTTCTTATGTAAAACCAGTCAGACTTAGGATCCCCGATGTTGCTGTACCCGTCATACAGAACTTTCCTGTTCGCCACTGATTCAAAAAAGGAAAAGTTGGGAGTTGCAGAAGGACGGTGCTTGAAGAGAAAGAAGAACACCAGGTCTCTGAATTTGAGTTCGGCATGCAAGATTTCCGCGTAAGCAACATATAAAGAGTATAGAGACGCGTAGGCGTTTGGATGAAGCTGCATCGGGGCAATGCCTAATCGTCTCAGAGTTTCAATGACAATTGGAGGGAACGGAGGAATAGCTCCTACTAGGCACATTGTCCGACTGATCGACATATACCCTTCCGGTGCTGAATGGGGTCTGTCTTCGCTTCCAGGTGTTAAGACATCGTCCCAAGGAATGCCGTGTCTTAAGCAGATTCTCTTGAGTTTTATCTCGTCGAGCTTGGACGCTAAAGAGTCAGAGAATTTATCTATCCCGACTGCGCCTGGAATTTCGTCCGGAGCTCGCTCATCAGAATCGGAGTTGTTGCTGGATGACGTGCTTTCTGTCGGATCCGATTCTGTGGCATCATATTCGGACCCAGAATCTTCACCTTCTCGATTGATTGGAGGAATTTGAGGATTATGCTGTTCAGGAGTCTCGGATTCCGTTTCGGCTACAGATCTTGAGGAAGAGTGGTCGTTCGACATTGCTGCTAGGACGAGAAAATATGAACGATAAGATCAACACTACCCGTCCCCCGCGTGTGCAAGTGCTGCTGTGTGTGTTTGTGTGTGCGCATTATTAAAAACGATAATAAAACATGAAAGCAGTCAAGGTTATTAAAGGCCGTTAGTCGTCATATGCAGTCAAATCATGAAGTCATTTAGTCCAGAGAGATCAACGTCAAGGCTCTATCCTAACTGTCCAGAGTTTTGTAGCGACAAGGCGCTGATTAAAGACTGAAATTTTTTCGTATCACCAGCCGTGAGACGGATCGCATAGCAGAGGGATCACCCCCTTTTCGAATCGTAGAGCAGAGAGTCCGCCCCTCATCGAATCGACGGACGAAGGGGAAGCTCCCTCGCGAACCGTTGCAACTGCCGTGATACGACCCTTGGTTGCCATCTCAATCTTTCGTCTCGCCATTTGCTTCCGTCCTCAATCGTTGACCACGATCCGAGTCGGCCTTCCTCCTTCTGCATCCTTCTTCTTCCTCACCTCCTTCCCGTCCTCAAGTCCAGAGCTCCACGCTCAGTGGCCATGGCGGCTTGGTGATTTATTCGGAAAATAGCGGATTTATTTTTGTTTCTCTCTGGAATCAGCTGTAGAAATTCAGGAGAGTAGTAGGAGAGTGCTTTCTATAAAGTTACCTGTCTAAAAACTGAGAATTCTTGGATTTTCGAAAGTTTTAAAGGGTTGGATTCGTTGTTCGATGGCTCGCGTGAGACGATTCAGCAGAGAGGAGAAAGAAGGAAAATGAAGAGGGGAGCGTCGGCTTATATAGGCAAAGAAGGTGACCGTTCGCCTCCTCTCCTTTGTCTTATTCGGACCACGAAGCGCCCCACAGGCCACGATCCAGAGATGAATTCGCAAAGAAGCCCACGGACTGCTTTGAAATGATGGCCCACAAAACTCAGAGCCCGATACGACTCGAAGGAAGATGCGCCCCGTGTCGCACAGGACCCTGGGAACTCAGCACGAGACGAGCAGATGACCGAATCGGATCGTGTTGTTCTATGACGATCCGATTCATCAATGTGTCAATTTGAACCAATGTGACTGTAAACTTGCGTCCCGTCAGGAGATAGTCAATAAGCATCTTCGAAGCATGTTTCACCATCAATAAAACATACTTCGAGGGGGCAAAATGTTGGCTCGCTTTTTGACCAAGCCATCCAGGATCATTCATAAAAGGAAATTAGGAAACCAAGTCCCCCAAGAAAGTGGAAGGATGGATCGCACGCCTTCGACTCGCCCCAGAATGGATCGCGTTCTATCGACTCGCCCCAGAATGGATCGCGTTCTATCGACTCGCCCAGGAACGGATCGCTCCCATCTCGTCGACGAGCGTCACCTCCAGGCGATCCGACCCCTTGTAACGAACCGAATCCCCTGACCCGTTCAACCACGAGCTGGTCTTCAGCGATCCGAATCGCACGGATCTGACGACACCTGTTCACAACGGCTAGTTTGACTGTTTCTTCGATGGCTGCGATGCGATCCGAAAATCTCGGGATTCGTGCCACGTGTCCGCGATCCGTCCGACAAAATCAGTTATAAATAGCCCAGAGCTTGGCATTTTTCGGGATCCTTTTGGCAATAGTGAATACTGAGTCCGCCATTGTTGTCAAACCACTGAAATATTGAGAGAAATCACTGTTGTACTGGCTTTTAAAGCATAATCAATAAGATATAAAGTGGACGTAGGCTCGTTAACGCCGAACCACTATAAATTCTGAGTGTTATTTTCTTTTTCCTTATTCCTCATTTAGAATTCTCTACAGTTTATAACAATTTGGGTGTTAGGTCCAAATTTCGATCTAACACCTATAGTCACACCACTCAGTTCCATTCTCCTTCCACCACGAACCCATATCCTCCATCAATATCACAACCCCTGAAACCCCAATTCATCAGAAACGCCTATGTCAATCCCTTCACCAATCGTGATTCAACCGGTTTTTAAGCCCAGAAAGCAAACTGATTCGAACTCGAGCAACACACAGTCGGAAACCCATCGCCGATTCAAACCCTACACAACACTCGAATTTTGTGAGAGATTTTCTTCTTAAATAAAGGGGCGTGGACTTAGTGTTTCGATTTTCTGGATGGTTTATTTGTGGTAACTTAAAGAAAGAAAAAAAAGGAAGGCGACGACTTGTAATTGTTTTTGAAGGAATTTCATTTTGTTTCAGAAAAAGGGTGTTCTCTATTGTGGTGAATAAGGCATGAAATTGTAGCTGATGATTTCCCTTTATTTGAACGAGTTTCCTTGTTTCGTGGGTTGTTCAGTATAAGTTAAGTTGGATTTTATTTTTGAATCATTATGAAGATTGTTTGATTTGCTTGCCGTGAGTCTAGGTCGTTTTCTTTTTAGCATTTTAGTTTTATTTTTCAGTTTTTGTTAGGTTTAATTTTCTTTTTAAAATCTTAATTAGTTAGTTTTTCTTCTTCAAGTCTAGTTTGTTTTTTTTTTTCCTTTTTTAGTTTTCAGTTTCATTTTAATTGTTTTTTTCTTCTTCAAGATTTTATGCAGATGCCGCGGCTTGCTTGTACAATTTCTAATTTTCTATAATTTATTATTCCGTGACTGTTCTGTGATTGAAGTTTCTGAATATGTTTGGTTATGAACGAATTTCCATAACTTAAATCATCACTCTCATTGGTTTTCAATTTAAAATTCATTAATCGTTGATTTTAGGAAAATATGAGCTTATATAAAATAATACAATTGAAAAGAGGTGCTTTGTGAAGTTGACTATCTCGTATAATTGGATCACGGATATATAGTAGTTCAATTTATTGAACTATTAGCAAAAGAGGTTGCATATTACCCGTAAAACATTGGTCGTATCCCTTAGTATTTATACTATACATGAATGACCATTAGACCCTCTTCCCCTTCTAATTGAGTCAGTAAATTAATAAGCACAACTCAGAATTTTATGCTATTTTGAAGTGAGAATAATTTTTGTCTTGCTTTGGCTTCATTAAAATTTCTGATTCAAAGAAATCCCTTAAAGAATTGTATGATAATGACCTGAGAAGACATTCCCTAGAAGAGTATGAGTGTGAATTACACCTTATGAGGGAAAATTTTCTGAAATTTTGTGAGCCCAATGGCAACAATTTTCAATTTTCTAACTGACCAACATTTTCAAAATCGTAGAAATGATCAAAATTGTGATTTCAATTCAAATTTCAATAATTTCAATCATGGGCGACATCCACATCAAAATAGCTTTGAATCCCAATATAGCTTTGATCTACATCAGTATAGGGTTGTAAACCAAAATTTTCAAAATTATAGCCCATATCAACATCTTGAAAATAACCAAAAGTGTAATTTTTCCTCGAATTTTTACAGTTTTGGTTACGAACATAATTTTTACAATCAGAATGATTTCCAATATCAATGTCATTTTTCTGAAAATTCAAACAACCAACACATTGAAAATAATATTGATCGTGAAATTGATAAGGACTATAATTTTGAGAATCAAAGAATCCAAAATGAGATCTCTCAAATCCACGATTTTGAGGAATATCATCTTAACATTCTTAGAGAGAGTGAAGAAAGGCTATATAGAAAGATTGATGAACTTCTTTTTTAATGACATCTTTTGCAGAACAACACGAGCAACAAAATCAAATTCACACATGTGATGAATCAAAAAATAATCCATTCTTTACTGAAAGTGAAAATTTTCAAATAACAACTTTGGAAATTGATAATAACGATCTATATATGAAGTTGTTCAAAATCCAATAAATGATTTGGACTTCGATTCTTTTCAAGAAAAAGATTTAAGCTCAAATTTTGATCTTTCTCTTTCAAGCTATGAGAAACTTGAAATTTTAGAAACTGAACAGAATAAAAATGTTGAATTTTTAAAAAGTCAAAATTGGAGAAGGATTTTAATGAACATGAATTTTTTGGATTGTATGAGGATGAATTGTCATATGAGGAAAAAGTAGATTCAAGTCACGAATTCGAAAATTTTAACTTTGAGAAAACTTCAAACGAACTTGAAATTGTCAGCGTCGAAAATATGTTATTAGTTAATAAAATTGAGAAATGTGATCACATAGTCTTGAACAAGACTCAGAACTGAAATTTCACGATTGCAACTGATTTTATATACGATCACAAATTTTTGGACAATCGTACTGATAAATTTGTGGAACACATGGTTCATCTTCGAAATATTATTTCTATAGGAAACCTTCACGTTAGGACGACACTGGACATTCATCTACTGGACTATAAATCCAGGTATAAAGATGAGATGATTTTCAAAAACTTTTGCTTATTAGAAAACATGCCTAGACATAGTTGGAATGGGATTTATCGGGCTAGAACCAAGTGTGGTGAAAAGTTGGTGGCATTCCTTGCATCGCAAACACATATATCATTGTACATATGATCCATTCCTACATATAGTTAGACTGCATTTCATTCTACAAATAATTTTGCACCTCATCCATCTTTGGGTGCTACCTTTCACATTTAGAAAACTTGCTTACAGTGTAGACAGTGTTTAGATCAATTATGGGGGGAGGAGTCTGCATTGCATCCTTTTTATTTTTATTTATTTTTCTTTTTCATTTCCATTCATCTAGATAGGACCATCATGCATTTTAAATCGTAGTAACATACCATAATTTATTTATTTTAGAAAATATGACTAATTTTAGATTGATACAACAAAATAAGTTAACGATTGTAATCAGTTGATAGTATTTTTTTTCTCTCAACTAAGATCGAATAAGAAATATAATGAAAAGTTGAATTTTGAGGGATAATAGTGTAAACGGTACATAGGGAGATTCTTAGGTGACAGCTATGAAATTTATTCTAAATTGTAGTCTTTGTTTAATGAGCGAAGGGATTACAATACTTATATTAGCTTTTCAGATCTTTAAAACTAAGTTGTGTTAAGCTGAATTCGCGTAGCTCTCTCTTGTTCTTGTATTTTCAATAATAATATTAGTAATCCAAGGGTATCCAACATCGCTTGTAAATCTAGCGTTGGTGTGCAAACCTGCCAAGCTCTATCCGACATGCTGTTGACAAAGTCAGCGTCGATATATATTGGTCTCATTTTATGAGTTGGACACCCAAGGATTACCGACATGTTGTTGATAAATTCAGTGTCAGTCTGCACAATCCGCCAAGCTCTTTCCCAACTCTCCGTCAGTCCGTAAGGCAGTGCATGAGTGGTATACCTTGGCCTTTTAAGTTAGGTTTATGTAATAATCATAAATTTTAATTTTTATAGAGATAGAGAATAAGCGATGATGCCCAAACACTTCTTGACCTTATTGATTTGACTAGTCATACCAAGAAAATTAGAATACCACTTTACGAACTGTGACAAAACAAACTAAGAATTTACTTCATGGTTGCACTATGTTATCGACCTAACCAACTGGACAAACTAGAGTTTAACATTGAAAACATGAATTATATTGAAAATTTGTGACAAGTTGAGGTATCTAAAATAAAATCAACTGATTAGAAAATGTTCGTTTAATTTGTTGTACCACTTTCCTGAAACAAGTCGTGTTTTCATTTTTTGTTTTAAATTGCATAAGCCCTCCACATTCATGTAGCTTCATTAGAGCCATAGCATACTGCATTTGGATTTTGTGGGCAGTATCCACTGAAAAACCTCACGATACACCACTCGTCCTACTAGGGACACTTAGAGGTTTAATAGCTTGTTGCATACGCTCAATGTAATCGTGTTTTCTACGAAAGTGTGACCTATCTAGATAGTTTTTGTTTTTTGTTTCACTCGAGGACGAGTAAAAGATAATTGTGGGGGCATTTGATTAACATGAAAATATGTTTATTTTATGCTCTTATATCTTATCTTTTGCGTATAAATAAATATTACTTGGGTATTATTTGGTTGTTTTTACAGATGTGTTGTCCAAACCTCATTCAGCCTTAAAAGTCAAGAATTGTTGCCATATACATGAAGATTGCATAACAAGCTGTCATTGGAGGCTAGTTGTGTTCACATTGGTCACCTTGGAAGTAGATTGGTAGAAAAGATCCTTGGAAATCAATCAAATGGACACATGTCAAACAATGATAAGAGGAGGATCGTAGCATAAAATTTAATGAGAAGGCCCATTTATATGATTAGGGTTTTGCAACTCAGCTATAAATACACATGTATACCCATTGAAAATATATATTTTTCTGCTGTAATTTTTCTGCTATTAATCTAGTTTAGTCTTATTTTCTCTTTTTATTTTCTTAGCAATTAGTGTTGTCTACACAATTAGATTTGGTAGAGCACTATTTGTCTTTTGCACTTATTTTCATTAGTGATTGACCGTCTGATTAGATTCAACGGTAATCCTAATTTTATTTCTTGTTTATTATTTAATTTCTGCAACTTTAATTTCTGTTTCTTATGTTGCTTTCCTAGGTCACATTGGATTGAATGTAGATTCGATTAGATTCAGATCTGATTCAATTCAATAATAGTTTTATTTACTTTTCAATTGAGAATTGTGATTTGATCGTCGGTTCAATTTGATTTGTTCTGAATCAAATTGCAGTTTCAATATTATTTTTTTATTTCAAAAATCAACCTTCAAGTTTTTTCTAACCCGCCCAAGAAATATATAAATAATAAAATTTAAAATTTCTCACCGTATTCGACCTGCATATTACACGATTTGTACGCTTGCAGTTATTATTACAAAATTCGCGCTTTTCTAGTTCTTAGAAAGCATCGAGCACCATCTCTTCATTACATAACACACACATAGGATTTATGTCATAGCCCTAGTTCATCATGTAATCCTTAGTACTTAGATGATTTAAAATAGCCTTGTACATACGCAACGACATCTTTGGACTGTTTATATAGTGCCACACAATTTTACACCATTCCGGTTCAATGTCATGATTTCTGGAAATATCCCATGTTGAGAAAAAGGTGAACCCATTATTTTTATTGGTCCAACTCCAATAGTCAAATTCCACATTATTCTATAAATTTATATCATTGATCTGGTTGACAGTTGTCTCATTGTAGGTAAACAATTTGGATTAAGCACCCCCTCATGTATAATGTGATTAACAGTGAGAATGTCACCTCCAAAAGACTTAATTGGTCCCAACCAAGCAGTTTTACCATGATACGATTATTTAGCCAGGGGTTAAACCAAAGCATAGTGTCCCTTCCATTGGCAATAAACCGATTAATGCATTGTAGACCATTTTTCCTATGTTTAAGAATAGTTTTCCATGTACCAGAGCTGTCGTTAGCAATATCCATCGCCCAAAAAATTTTCCACGACAGTATTTGTTCGTCATCCATTTTTTCCACAAGCTATTACCGTTGACAAAATGCCAAATAAGTTTAAGGGCTGCTGCAATTTTTATATCCTTAAAATTTCTCAAGCCTACCCCACCTTCAGATTTAGGAGTACATAATGTATCCCATGCAATTTATTGTCTTTTCCCAGCCCAGATGAAATTAGCACAAAGCTTGTTTATTTTGCCAATCGTTGCCTTCGGCAATTGGTATGTTAACATCCAATACATATGTCAACATCCAATACATAACCATAGGAGTAATAACGGTTCAATTCAATTTTCTCTGCCATCAAAAGCAATCTATAGACCCAGTTTTCCATTTAACATCTAATTTTATCAAATAATTAACCACAATCAGAAAAATGGAGATAATTATTAGAGCGGGGGACACCTAGATATTTAACCGGCAGTCTGCCTCTAATCATATTAAGTACCTAAAGCAGTTGATTTTTATTATTAACACCTTTGCTGAAATAAACCTTGTATTTCAAATTATTTATTTTAAGGCTAGCAAACTCCTTTAACTGGTTTAACACTGAATTGGTCATCTTTATCCCGATAAGCTTGGCTTTAACAAAATCCATTAAATTATCTGCATGAATCAAATTGTAACAATGGCTCTTGATTGTATATAGGCTGAAAAAAACTTAGTATATGCTTTTATGTACATTAGAATGGAGAGAAATTCCATTGCAACGCAAAATAAATATGGTGATAAAGGGTATCCCTGCTTAAGAACCTCTATTACTATGCAAGAAACCTTTTGGGTTGCCTTGAACCAAAATAGCAAAAATAGGAGTAGATAAGCATGTTTTGATAATGCGCACAATCTTTCTCAGAAAACCCATTCTCTTAGGCATATGACATATGGATTTCCTATTAACAATATCATATGCGTTTTAAAGGTCAATTTTAACGCAAACTCTACCACTGCCTTTGATATTGAATTTTCTTATTTGTTAGTGTGCTAATAGGATATTCTCAACAATGTATCTACCCGGAAAAAAGGTCAACTGATTATCAGATATCAAGTGTTTAAGGTATGGCTTAATTCTATTGCATAACACTTTAGAAATAATTTTATATATGACATTGCAACATGCTATGGGTATATTATCTGAAATATCATTAGGTTTATCGATTTTGGGAACCAAAGTTAAGAAAATATGATTAATTCCCTTTGCGTTTTTACCAGTGCAAAAAACCTTCTGAATCATCTCTAACATACTCACTTTAAGATCTTCCTAGTGAAATTTAATGAACTTAACTGTAAAACCATCGGGCCTTGGACTTTGATCATCTAGAATAGAGAAAACAACGTTACGAATTTCCTCCAACCTTACATCCTTAGACAAATGCCTTCTTCCCCTATCATTAATAACATTAATACAACTAATATTAGGAAAAGAATTAGTCATATGAGTATCATCCCTTTACAACTAATATCAGACAAATGCCTTCTTCTCCATCTTTAGGCTCAAGTAGTTCCATCCCTTTAGGTAGAATTTGCATGTCTTCAAAAACGTTTGAAACTTGTAAATCTTAGAATCTTCAATATATGAAAGCATCATATAATTAGCAGCCGAATAAAAGGTGTCTCTGTATCCCTCTTTATAAGCCCATGAATTTGAAAATCTAAAAGGCACATTTTTAAGCTCATTGCTTTTTTTCTTCCTAAAATTGATACAAATAGGATTATGGTTGCTAATACGATTTGCTACCCTAAAAGCATTCAGATCAGGGGAAATATCAAGAAAATGATGATGGCATAAAACATTATCTATTTTAGTAGCAACTCCTTTCTTTCTCCTAGTGTACTTAAAACCACCAATAGGCATATCAATCAATCCAGCATTGGAAATGCGGTTAATAAGGCCTGCAATATGTCTGAACGGAACAATAGAACCCCCTTTTTGGTTACTTAGAGATAAAATGTTGTTGAAATCTCCAAGTACCAACCAAGGGATGTCAACATCGAGAGATTCATTATCCAGATCAATGCAGAGCTTGTCTCTATCATAAAGGAAGTTGCTAGCATATATAAAAGTAATTCCGCATGAAAAACCTCCAATATTGTCAGCTTTTATAGGATATATTGATAGGACATTGCTTCAACATTAGATTTCCAAGTGTCCCATGCCAAGAGTATTCTACCTTTGCTACCAATGCAGTTATTATCCAAGACCTTCCATTTACTGTGTGGCTTGTTTTTTAAAATGTTAACTATGTTCACTAGTACAAAACAGGGTATTTGTGTCCAATATTTAGCATTATTTGAGTCTGCTCCAGTGTGGATGCAAATGCAATGGATGCAAATTTAAAAAAAAAAAATGCTTCTGTTGTTGGGCAGACGCAAATTTGACATATTTGCGTCTGTTATAGCGTACATTAGAAGCAAATACCAATGCATTTGCATCTGCCATACTATTATAGCAGACACAAATTTGACATATTTGCATCCGCTATAGCGTACATTGGATGCAAATACCACTGTATTTGCATCTACTTTAGTATTACAACACATGCAAATTGTTGAGTTTGGGTTTTACCCTTTAGTGCATTTGCGTCTGTTTTACTACTACAACAAATGCAAATTTGTTTGTTTGTTTTTTTTTTTTTTTTTAAAGTGACCTTTTTAGGCTTGCTGTAAGAGCTAGATAATATCCCAAAATATAAGAGGTAGATAATGAAAGTAGCAACATATTGACAAGAATACGAAATAGACTGGACCAATAGCGCGGTCACTGCTACTTTAAGTAAGTTTAAATGCAAAACAATTATTCAGCATGATAAGTAACTGCAATTACTATTGAAGTTACTATTACAGTTCATTGAATAACCGATAATATAATCATACGGGTCAGATTATGGCACCATCGGCTCCTTTGTCTGTGCATGATAAGTAACCGCGGATAAGACTAGACCAATAATTCCATTGTCTATGCATGATAAGTAACTGTGGATTGAGAAGCACCAATTATGGCACCATCGGCTCCTGCAAGAGGCAAGTGATATTATTTAATGATCCATTTTCTGACAACAACAACTGTGTTCAACAAAAACAGCTCATAATATATGAAACTGAAAACTAAACTATCTCAATAATTAAAAGTACAGATTTTTATTGTAACCCCCCGCATTCTACGTATCATAGGATCGTAGAATATTTATTTCTTTCACATACGAAGTCGTATGGTCATGTAACTTTAGGAGACGACTAGTGGGTCATTTCCCATGTTCATGATTTTTGTCGATTTTTAAATGACCATTTTGCCCCTAGCTGATCTTGTTTTGACCATAACTTTTGACTGAAAAGGAATTTTGACCTGAAACCACTTCCATTGGATCCGGATGATGGTTTACAATTCCGTAGTGGTCGCATTAGCCAAACGAACTCACTGTTTGGGAGATATGGCTGAAACAAGTTTCAGAATGTGAAAAACTGCTTAACCGGACCAAATGAGGTGATTACTAAATGGGCCCATAACCCATTTCGGGATTAGGTTTATGGGGAGGCTGAAATGAGTTAGGTTTTCATATCATTTCAGTTTTCCAGCCGCCACAAACCCTCTCTTCAACCTAACAATGACCTCCAACATCTAAATACACCTCTAATCACTCCTTAATCAAGTTTTGGCTTAAACTACATCAAATTAAGGAGAGAAAGCACCAAAGCAAGGTTAAAGCTGTTGTGTTACATTGGGAACAGCGCCAAACAGGGAATCATTTCAGATTAGGTATTTTATTTGTGGCCAAGGTGAGTGATTTGCATAGTTCCTTACTAATAATTAGTGATAATTAGCGAATTTATACATGTTAAAAAATATGGAAAAATATTGATAAATTCTAAAATAGTGTTTAATACCTCTGTTAGAAATTTGGGTTGATTGGGTTAAGTTTTATTAATCCTATGATTAGTTTTGCCTAAACATGCTTAAGGGAAAATATGGTGTTTGATTCGTTTTAACCTATCAAATTGTTGTTTTGGTGTTTGTGGTCAGTTCTATATGTTGCTATGACTGTATGGTATGCTTTTTGATTGATTAGAAAAGTTAGATTGGTCGAAAACGCCGTCGTATGGCGTAAAACAGTCACTGGAAAGAAATGCAGGAAATTGGCTGAACCGGATCGGATCGCCCCTCTCTCTCCACGACCCGACCTTGGCACGATGGCACGACCTGACTTGCTCACCTGGAGAAGCACCGAACCTCTTCCACGATCCGGGGATGGAGCCACGACCTGAGCCGATGCACCACGAGTGGATTTGAGGAACTCGACCCGACCCGAAGCGCTTGGGAAGGAGGACTGGATCGGAGGAGCTCATCACGACCCGACCCTGTTGGGTGACCACGACCCGACCCAAGGAGGATGGTGGAACTAGTTGAGGGTTCACGAACCAAAGAGGTACCATGAGATGATGGCGCGACCAGATGGAGCTGGAGAACCACGAGCTGATGGCGCGACCCGATCCGAATGGAGGAACTCGACCCGAACCAGTGTGGTGACTGCAGACTGAACAAGGAAGCTTGAACGCAAGATATGAGCCATGGACTGAATGAAGACCGATCCGGAGAAGAAGATTGAAACCCGAGATGCAAAGGTAGTCCAAATGGGAAGTTTGTACTCAGGATCCAGTTGGGAACCAATGAGTTGAATTCATGAGTTGGGCTTTGCTGTGGGACGTGTGCAAAGGGGTTGTCGATGTCTGTGACTTTGGATCACTATGTGTAGGGAGTACGTGAACGGATTCAGGGCCACAGTGGTCTAGATACGACTAAAGAGCTATAGACGAATTAAGTGGGGTCATTTGTAAGGTTTGGTCATGACTTCATGGGGTGAGATTGGTAGCAGCAGTAGTTGTACAAGTCGAACTCCGTCACTACTTCGATGGGTCTAGTGATTGACAGTGGTGGACATTATATGCTTTACGCACTGAGTGAGAGATGTGAGGATGGTTGCTATGCTTGATTTGTTTGTCATCATTATGACATGCCCCCACCCCCGTTATCTTTACACCATCTGTTCGTTGACACCTTAGAGTATTGTACGGTATGTAGTGCTAACTCTTTGGTTGCAGGTCCAGATTCAGGTATGGTTTAGTATACCTGTTATTATTCTGTTTAGCTGCTTATCGCTCATACCAGACTTTTTGTCTGACCTAGAGTTTTATGTCTTTTCTTATTACTCTGGGTGCTCTCACGAGCAGACTAAAGACAGATTAGGTGGTATGCACGAGTAGCTGTACCAGAGACGAGCAGGAGGCTTCCACGTATGATATATAGATATTCTCCCTGTGTTGCTACGGTCACTACTTTGGGCATTAGTGGTGCACCTTTTTTTTTTTATTTATTTAGAGACAGTAATTTGGAAAGTTGTAATAAGCTCTATTTGGATTTCCGCTGCTCTGATGATGCTGTTGATGTTGGCTTTAGTTATCAGCTTATGCACTGTCTCACCTGTTTTATGTCAAGTACATTATTATTATATTTTGTTCCATGCGCTGTGAAACATTCTATAGGTTTTCGATTAGTTCATTTTCTTCTTTCCTTTCTTTGGCGACCGTTCCGTGCTAGTCGAGCATGTGTACAACGCACTTTCAAAGGAAATACCAGCTGGTGCAGGGCGGACCGTCACATTTATATTGCTTAACTAATTGAAAACTGTACTAAAGCAAACAGCACTGAATTGTGTGTGCATGGGAATAACCTGTTCTAAATCTGTTCTAAAACTGAATTTCCTGTTCAAGCACGGATAAGTAACCTATTCTAACATAAAGCAACTGAAAACAATCTCCTGTAACAAATTGTGCTCATTTCAACATACAAACAGCACTGAATTGTGCAACAAATTTATGGAGGCATTCATTGAAAGTTAAATTGAATGTTGACTGTGCTTGGCTAATAGCAGGTGATTTTAATTATACTCTTTATGCTACTGATAGAGTTAGCCTACATAATACTAAACTGAATGGTAGTAATGAATTTTTCCAGTGTATTACTTAATTGGATGTAATAGAACTGAAGAACAAGGGTAATTTCTTTTCTTGGAGAGGTGGTTCTAATTTGAGTATACATTTTAGAATTGATAGTGTTTATAAATCAGAAATGTGCAGATATTTTCCTTCTCTAATTATTGAATATTTAAATCATTCAACAAGTGACCATACCCCTATGCTAATTAATTTAAGTTGCTGGTGTATTGTAAATTTTGATAAAAAGAAACCTCCTTTTAAATATATGAATAGTTGGTGCTATATGGAGGGTTATTACTATAAACAGGTTTCTCCCGTTTTAAAAAGTAAATATACTGGTAATGCATTGTTTCAGCTCATGTGTAAATTGAAAGATATAAAATTTTACCTTAAAAGTTGGAGAAAAAGGCAATATTCTTTTTCCAGACAAGTTGATGATCTAATAAAGGACAATGATAAGCTTTATAATTCCCTTCTTCTCAATCCGGAGAACCAAAATTTATATCAACAATGTCAATCAGGCTTAAGGAAATTAGAAGAAATGACGTATGCCGGAAGTAATGAAACATAAATTAAAATTAAAGATCTAATTGAAGATGATACCCCATCTAATTTTTTTTACTCCAACATGCCTGCTAACAGGGAGAAAATCAGAATTAAACATGTTTTGAGCCCGGGAGGAAATCATGTGATAGATAACAATGCCTTTCCTCTCAAAGCTATTGAGTATTTCCACAACATATATTATAATCTAGCAGCTATTAAAAAAAATCCTCACGTGATTCCTAAAAAAATTCTTACAGAAGTAGGGAAAAAGAATTTGGACAAGGATATTTCTATGGAGGAAATTAATGAGGCAATATTTAATATGCATGATGAGAGCAACCCAGGTCCAGATGGATTTGGAGCCAAATTTTATAAAAATGCATTGGAATGAAACTAAGATGATCTTCTTATTGCTGTGAATGAAGCTTTTTCTATGGGCAAATTAATAAAGCAATTAAATCATACTTTTATTTGCCTTATCCCTAAGAAATCAAATACTTCAGAACCATCTTATTTCAAGCCTATTTCTTTGTGTAATTTATTATATAAGATCATTAGAAACATTTTTTGTAAAAGAATTAAAACAGTATCACCTGAACTTATATCAGAGAACGAAAATGCTTTTATTGCAGGGAGGTATATGATGGAGAATAACTTATTGGCATATGAAATGATTAGATGTTTCAATCATACTGGAGCAGATAAACTATGCTTGAAGATCAACCTACAAAAAGCATACGATAAGATCAGTAAAGAATTCATATTGTACATAGTGGTATTTCTGACATGAGAGTGGCTAGCATTATTCAGGATGGTAATTGGAAGCTTGAAGACAATAATCTTCCTGCTGATATTAGTGAGAAGATATAACAAGTTAAGATTTTTTTCTAACAATGATACTGATTATTATAATTGGAGGGACAATACTAACGGCACACAGGTTTACTCTATTTAATATACTGTTACGCGCGTGTTTGTTCGGTTTGAGGATTGATTTCTACGGTTTGAGGGGTAGTTGTAGTATTTGTATAGTTTTTGTTTGTTTTTTCCATTTGTGAATTAATGCCCAAAAATCATTAATTCCATATTTATAAGTTGGATATATAGAGATATTTATGATCAAGCCAACCACACACTTTTCTGATCATTATTTCCAAACGAAGATACGTGGAGACCAACTTCCAATCTTATTAGAATTGAAGATGATGTTGGCTCTATAGTAGCATGGCTAGCGTTAAAGTTTGTTAACTAACCGGAAGATAAAGCTCTTTTTGGTCTAATTATAAGTTTAAAACTTTCTTTGTTGCTGTCTTTTTATTATTTGTTATCACCATCCCAAGACTTAAGCTATTTATGATAGACGCTATTGAATATACTAAAGTTAATAAGTTTGGCTTCACAAAAAAGATTAAGGACCTAATCATATTTCAGTATCAACCTCCAATTGGTAGTATAAACATATGGTTGAAAACTAACTAAGATTTCACACAATAGTTGATATAAAGTACTAAACATGTGGAAATGTTTGTTTAGCTTAATACAGCTATAGATGTTTCAGTAAAATTAGCTTGTTAAAAAAATCAATCCAGAATTGAGTATAGATTAAATTCCACTAATTGAATATAAAACCAACCTAGGTATTAAGGTATCAAATTGACAGTATAAAAATATTTTAGACCGAGGAATTAATTCATTAAGATTCTTTTAATTTTGTAAAGAAAGTGATAAACGGTTTGCTTCTCTTAGTTATACCTAGTATCTCTGCATAAAATCTGCTTTATATCTTGTGGATTTTTGGTTTTTAACTAATTCATAATTGTGAATTTAATGAAGGTAAAAGAAAGAAGAATTCAAAGTGAAAATTTACGAATACATTAAAAGCTATATTAGATTCAACAAAAGCATTTCCTCGTGTTATGCATATGCATCCACTGGTTAATGATTTAATTTATAGAGTATCCATATATTGGTGAAATTTGGGAAATGTGTACAGAAGGGGTGAATGTGTATCATCTGCTATAGGATTCAAATTGTTTGGTTATGCTTGCATTAGCCGAACAAGTTATCGGGGCGACGTCCTAAATACGATAGTTTTGACCTTGTCCTTGGTCCCTGGATTTACTTCTGGTTATTCTATAGGAAGTTTTAGGGGGTGGTTTTTTAGTGGGAGCGGTAGAGAGGGCGTAACCCTTGGCTTTGGTGATTGAGGAAGTGGTTGCCTTGTAGTGTTGGTTAGGCGTTGTAGTTGTGGAGCTAAGGGGAAAACAAGAAACAGAGGTAGCATCTACTGAGACATTTACTTTAACTGTACACATGCATTGCTGTGTGCATGCACAATCAAACATGGGACCAACGTTTGGAGAGGTTTTAGAGTTGACGAGGCATGAGTTGGTGGAGGCAGAGCTGATTGATGAAGAATCCGGCCGCTGAAGAGGATCAGCAGGATCAGTTGTAGAGCCGATATGGGGGGTACCAGAATGAAGGAAGGTAAGTTGTTTAGGATAGGCACATGAATCTACTGATCAGGTTCAATAAGGTCACCCATTAAATCAAAGGGGTTGCTGCTCAAAATAGCTTGCATGAGGAATTAATTAAACTTGCATGTGGAGATCAGGAGTTATTCGGTTGTAAAGGTGCGACTGAGCCATGTGTTGGTGAGAGGTTGCATTCGTTAAATTGAGTAGCAGGGAGATTAATGTTGTTTGTTGGGATAGAAGGACTTACATGATAAGATGAATCAGAGTGTATTCGGCTTTTATCTTTGCGTTCCACAGGGCATTAACTCTTTCTGCTGCCAAGGGTACGTTCTTGGATAGAATAGCAACTAGAACTTCTATTCCAATTGTGCGGATTAACTGATTGCGGTCTTTCTCAACTCTCTCTCCATTGAAGTAAAAACGCTTTCAATTCCATGGCTGACACCTACTACATGAACCCGCATCCCACTAAACCTTCCTACAAGATTATCATACCGTCCATCGACAGCAATAGAGCCAACCTAACATGTATAAAGTTAATAGCACTATGAGGTTAGTAAGGTTGGGCATTATTCCCATATGGGAAACTTTATGAGATAATTTACAATAACTGAAGGCATGAAATACAACTGTACAAGGTGTAATAATCAACAGTAATAAGCAAACATGTCATGGCCAAATTATATGATAATAACATAAGATTAAAAAACCCACGATATCCTTCCCAATCAAGAATTATTTGATAAGAACATAGAAGCTTAGCATATGCTAACGCAATATAAGTCAAGAGTCGACATTAGTTGGAATCAAGAATCACTACAAGAAGCGGCTGGAACTGCAACGGGGGAGGGCGACGGCTTGCGACGGCTAAAAAAGCGGCCGTCGCAAGCCGTCGCAAGCCGTTGCACGGGACGAGATAATTACTTGTCACTCTTTCTTCCCCAATTCACTTCTGCAACGAAATTAAACAAAAAAAAAAAACCTATCTGCCGCCGTCGCTCCCCCTTGCTCCGATTTCAGCCCCTCCAATCCTCTCAAATCGTGCCGGTATGTCTTCTAAACTCTATTTCATGTTTAATTAGGGTTATTTAGAGTTATTTAGGGTTAATTTGTATGTTTAAATTGGGTTGTAAATTCAGTGTCTATGGACATGAAATTGGTTGTCTTGTGAGATGCATATGATGTTGCTTTTGTTATACATTGATTTGAGAATAAGTGGAATTGATTAGGAGGTTAAAATCATTGATTATCACATATGTACTTTGATTTAGGAGCATGAAAACGACGATTATCATGTATGTAAACGTGATTGGTTTGCTGTAGTAACTTGATTATGATTATCACATATTTATAACGTAACACCTTAAATTTGAATTGAAATTAAATATTTAACTTGAAAGCTTAGTTTGTATTTCAAAAATTGAAACTAATTTATTAAAATTAACTTCATAATTTATACATTAAACTAAAATTAACTAAAACTAATTTATACTTCATAATTTTCACTGTCATATTATTTTACAAATTGAAATTAGGCAAAAATATTATATAAACGATATGTAGTTAACGCGCAAGCGTAGACGGAAAAAGGCACAAGGCGCAACTAAGGGGCTTTTTTGAAGTTTAAGGCGCACCTATTAACAAAGCGCAAAAAAGCCCAAAGCACATAAAGCGCGCTTTTTTCATTTGAATTATTTTTTTGATTTAAACTTAGGTTAAATGTTTTTTTGACTATTTATGTGAACCCCTTAGATAAATTTGGCCCCGTCCGACATTTGTTGTATATGATCGTTATATGGGTATTCGTTTTTATACAAAACGGAAATCTATATTCATCTGATACAATATTGTTGGATTTGTCCTAGTATTTCGGACAAGTTAAAAATATAATAACATAAGCATATTTTATAAATCATTCCAGCTTAAACGGTTAACAAAATTTCGATGGCACTTCCTTTTTGTTCTCTGTGTACACGCATTTGTGTACGATACAGGGACCAAAGGGAAGTGCTGCCGAAATTTTGTAGAACTGTTTAACCTGAAATGATTTATAAAATATACTTGCGTTATTATATTTGTAATGGGAAGTAGGTAGACTGGCCGTCAAAGCAAAAAGGTAATAAACGAAAATATGTAGTAGTTATAAATGAAATTTTACAAGATTTCAATTAATATAGTATTCGATCGAATTTTCTAACATATTTGTTGAAAATCAAGAAAATGTCCGATTATTTTCGTGATCGTAGTTGGATGTATCAACCCCGAACCGGTAAGAAAGGGTCGATAAAGAAACATTTTTGTAATGGGGTCCAAGAATTTATTAGATTCGCTATATCTAACAATCGGGGCAACGTAGACGTTCGTTGTCCATGTAGTAAGTGCAAACATCTAAAGCATTGGAAGCCAGATGTAGTAGAAGTACATCTGTATAAATTCGGTTTTGTATCGAATTATTACTTTTGGGATCGTCATGGAGAACTTGTTCAACCTACGTCAGACCCTGTAGTGGTAGAGGACGATAGTACAATGATGAACGATAATACAATGATGAATCCGATAGAAAATATGGTGCAAGATGCAGCACGATCAATGTTTCCTAACATTGGTCCGCAAGGCGACGATGAGAATGAAAATGTTGAAGAACCAACGGCGGAAGCGAAAAAAATTTATGATTTATTGAATTCTGCTAAGAGGTCATTGTGGGAAGGATGTACAAGCGGAACCGAATTGTCTGTAACCGCCGAATTCATCACTATGAAATCAAAATTCAATCTTACAGAAGCTGCATTTACAGCAGTTGTACAAACTGCAAAAAAACATATGCCGCCCAATAATTTGATGTGCGATAGTCATTATAAAGTGAAAAAACTTATGTCTGCTTTTGGACTACCGTATCATAAGACAGATACATGTGTTAAAGGTTGCATGTTGTATTGGAAAGAAGACGCTCAACGTAAAAGATGCAAATATTGCAACGAAGAAAGATATAAACCAAGGAAAAAGAAAGGAAAAGAAGTTCCGTATAAAAGAATGCATTACCTACCCATAACTCCTAGACTTCAACGGCTATATGCATCTTCTGCTACAGCGTGTCATATGCGATGGCATAGCGTGAGAACAGCAGAAGAAGGAACTATGATACATCCGTCTGATGGTGAAGCATGGAAACACTTTGATAGGACTTATCCTGAATTTGCTGCAGAGAGCCGTAATGTTAGGCTTGGTTTATGCACGGATGGGTTTTCGCCATTTTCTCAGTTTGGTAGTAAATATTCATCATGGCCTATCATTGTTACTCCTTATAACTTACCTCCATGGATGTGTATGAAAAATCCATATATGTTTCTAGCGGTTGTCGTCCCCGGTCCCGATGATCCGACACAAGGAATTGATGTTTATCTACAACCGTTGATTGAAGAGTTGAAAATACTGTGGCATGAAGGAGTCGAAACGTACGACGTTTCGAGAAAAAGAAATTTTCGTATGTTTGCATCTATATTATGGACTATTAGCGATTTTCCCGCGTATGGCATGCTTTTGGGTTGGAGCACTGCTGGACGTCTAGCTTGTCCTCATTGTATGGAGGAGACACGAGCATTTTCATTAAAGTATGGAAAAAAAATTTCTTGGTTTGACTGTCATCGATGCTTTCTACATATTAATCATAAATTTAGAACGGATAAAAAAAACTTTAAAGCTAACAGAATAGAGACTATGCTATCGCCTAAAGTTTGGACAAGTGAAGAGGTATATGATATTGTTAGTGAGTACCCAAAGATACATGATGTTGGAAAGCAGGTTGAAATTCCAGGTAAATCGGACATTCATAATTGGTGCAAACAAAGTATATTTTGGGAGTTACCTTACTGGAAAAATCTAAAACTTCGACATAATATTGACGTGATGCACAATGAAAAAAACGTTTTTGATAACGTTTTTAATACAGTGTTGAATGTAAAGGGGAAAACCAAGGACGATGCAAATTCGAGACGTGATATATTACACTTTTGTAAACGGCCGGAACTGCACTTGTATGACGAGAATAAAAAACCTAAAGCATGTTATGAGCTAGACAACAGGCAAGTACAACTCGTGCTAAAGTGGGTGGAAGGATTACGATGTCCTGATGGGATTTCTTCTAACCTCCGTAGATGTGTAGACTTTAAAAACAGTAAATTGAGTGGAATGAAAAGCCATGATTGCCATATCATGATGGAATACTTTTTACCTGTGATTTTCAAGGAATTGTTGCCTACAAAAATCTGGAGTGTAATAACAGAGTTAAGTTTGTTTTATAAACAACTACGTTCAACGACGTTAAAGGTTGATCGTCTACGTAAGCTTGAGTTAGAAATCCTTGTACTGATCTGCAAACTCGAAAAAATATTTCCACCTGGTTTTTTTAATGTAATGGAGCATTTACCTATTCATCTTCCGTCCGAAGCACTCCTTAGAGGTCCAGTCCAATATGGATGGATGTATCCATTTGAGAGGTAATTTTGTATATAATTTTAATAATCGTGATAGATTACACCTTAGATTATTGTACCAACATAATAAATTATTTAATCTTATTATAGGTACTTGAATCATTTGAAGAAAAAAATTAGGCAAAAAGCTCGAGTAGAAGGTTCGATTTGCAAATCGTACCTTGAAGAAGAAGCTTCATTTTTTTTCTCTCATTATTTTAGTGAAGATGTGAACTTGTCTTTTGTAACTGTTCCCCGTAATGAAGTCGCTGTTGAACATGAGTCTCCTCAAACAATGTTATCTATTTTTAGATAATATGGAAGACCTGCAGGAAAATGTGTGGAAATATGGCTAAGCGATAAAGATTACAAAGTGGCACACACATATGTTTTGTTAAATTGTGCGGAAGTTGCACCATTTGTCAGGTGATACTAAATTCATATACATTTCAATTATATATTTATTTGTCTCTATTAATAAAAAAGGAACATAACACATATTTGCAGTATCTACGAATCACAATATCCATCTGGTGATCTCAGTAAAGACTTTGCTGGATGGTTCTCAGACTATGTTCATGATCCCAAAAACTCTGTTGTTAACGAAGGATTACGACATCTTGCTATCGGACCAAAAAGAAATGTCAAAACTTATCCAATATACTTTGTCAATGGTTTTAAATTCAATACCGATGACTACGGAGCTGAAAAATTAACGTATAACAGCGGTGTATTTGTCAAGGGTAGTGATGATCCAGAGGAGCATATAAAGGATTTTTACGGCATCTTAACGCAAGTTGTAGAGTTGACATATTATGTTCAGCCCGTAGAGAAAATTTATCTATTCAAATGCAATTGGTTTAGCACTGTTCCTGGTTCTGGAATTAACGTGCACAAAGATTATAAGCTAATCGAAATAAGGCATACGTCGCATTACTATAAATATGATCCTTTTGTGTTAGCTAAGCAAGCATTACAAGTCTATTTTGCTCCGTATCCGTCCTTAAAAAAAGATAAAGCAGATTGGTGGGCTGTTTTTAAAACAAAGGCAAGATTTACATTTGATGGAAATAATATTCCAGACGAAGTGGCGTATCAAGAGGATCTAGATCCAAATACCGAAATAATAATAGCTGATGACATTGATGTAGGGCCGTTGAATGATGAAGCGAATGTATTAGTAGATGCATTTGTAAGTACTGAAGAAAATGATATAGAGTATGAGACTGAGTCTGAATCCGAACAAGATGAAGACTGATGTTATAAGTACTTATGTTATGTATTATTATGAGCTATGTATTATGTTATGTACTATTCTGAGCTATGTAATTAATAATGATGTTGATTGTTCTTAGCTAGGATTACAGTTTCAGCCAACACAGTTCGTATTAGATATATCGAGGAATTCTTACATAAGCAGGATGTCGGGGGCTTGGCCGCATTGGGATTCTATTCCACCCCATATTAAGAATGCCATTCTGGCTGATGTACTTGTAAGTAATTTTTTAAACGAGTGTTGAAAATTGATATACTGTAAATAATTGAAAATAATTCTAATATGCAGGCCGTTGTCCGTGTTGAGGAGCATGACATGAACACTTTTTTGGATATTTGGAATACGAAGATGCGTAAAAATTATCGGGAGACAATTTCAAGGGCGAAGACAGGTGGAAAAAAGCCTTCGTGGATGAGTGATGATGTTTGGGCAGTATTTCAACAGTACTGGCAGACGGAAAAAGCTAAAGTAAGATATAATGAAAATATTTACATTTATATTGATTGCAGTATTTTACATAATCGTGTATCAAATGTAATAGGAAGTAGCATCCAGAAATAAAGCGAACAGAGAAAAGAATCCTGGTCTACACCGTGGTGGCTCTAAATCATTTCAAGATCATAGGAGAGAATTGGTATAAATTTTAAATATTTGTAGCTTATGTTCACGTTAAAATTTAGTGTATATCATTTATTCATATTTTCAATAATTTTATTACTGTATGTTTACTCAGCATGCAAAGATCGGAAGAGAGCCTACGATGGCAGAGGTATTCAGACGTACACATGCGGTGGAGCATACCGACGAGGAAGGAAATGTTACGTATGAATGGGCGGATTCGAAGAGTGCGGGTGTAATGGTAAATATGCTTATCCGTATGAATTAAAATGTTTCATATTCGTTCATATCACAATATATAAGTAAATTTTACAACATTGGTGTTAAAATTGTATTGGTATGTAGGAGAGATACTACACAGAGTCTACTAGAGTGTTGCAGGCTAGTGGACAAGAGGAGCTTACAGTCGCGCAGTCTGATCGTATATGGGACTCTATCATAAAGCCGCCTTCTCGTAACAGGCGATATGGATACGGTAATCAGGAGGTAAGACTTAAATTACAAACTTAATAATTTACAACGATGTGATGCCATAAATATATAAATTGTGGGTATTAATTAGTGCATTTTATATTAATGTTTTGAATTGGAAATATAACGCGTTTTATTTTACAATCAGGAGCTAATAAATTTAATGTGAACTTAATTATTTCGCAGGCTACTCAGAGTGCTTTAAGGAGGTCGATGGAGGAGGAGACTATTGCTCGGATGCAGGAGCAGATGAACGAAATGATGGACTGGCGAAAAACCCAGATGCAACATGACGTAGATGAGCGCATTGCAGCTTACCTTCAGGAGTATGGGTTTATGCCTGGGCAGGGAGGAGATGCTACAAGTGAAGGAGGCGAAGACGACGACGACGACGAGGCGGCGGAAGATTAGTTTGGATGACATATACTTTGGTTTATGCTTAGGTATGTACATATACTTTGCTTTCATGACGATATGGTATGTTTGACGATGTTATGGTGTGTTTTGGTGACGTTATGGTGTGTTTTCATGACGATATGGTATGTTTTGATGTGTATGACGACGATTTTTTACGATGGATATAGTGTTTTGGATGTTATGTGATGATATTTTATGATGGTGGTTTGAATTTTGGTTTCTTTTTCATTTGGTTTGAGTTGGTGACGAATTGATGGGATAATAGTGGTCTGGTAGTGGCCAATGTGATGGTATTTGATTGGTTTGTGGTTGTGTGGCTTGAAGGAATGGAACTGCTGTTTGCAGTGCAACAATTTTTTTCCAGAATTGCGACGGTTTGCGACGGCTTGCGACGCCAATTTGGTTGGTATATTGCGACGGCTTGCGACGGCTTGCGACGGCAGCTTTGTAACGCTTAACAACGGTTTGCGACGGCTTGGCGGTAAAATCAACTACTTGCCACGTAAGCAATTTACCGTTGTACGCCGTCGCTAAAATGGCAACGGAGCCGTCGCTCAAGCCATTGCAATTTTGGCATCGCGACGACAAAAATTGCGACGGCACTTTGTGACGGCTTGCGACGGCCGCCAACGCCTATCAGCCGTCGCAATTCCCTGTGCATTTTGTAGTGAATATACCAGGCTCCCCTTATAAACTAAATCCTTCTGGAACACAGTAGCTGCTCGGGATCAGGAGCTGCGAGCTCTATCTACCGAGATGAATCAAGAACAGTCTTAATTGCGACTTGCTCGGAACTTGATTGCAAAGAGGACTATTGAAATTCATGGAATCCAAGTAACTAATGATCATTATGTAGAAGAAAAATTATAAGCTGAGAGAGCCATACTAAGTGAATGGAGTACTCTTGCAACTAAGCTTGAAAGAGCACTATAAGCACAAAAGACTACCAGATATTAGCCTAAATGAGTCAATGCTACAATGCTTTCTCAATTGTCACCAAAAAGCAGTATAACAAAACAGTAGGAAATTGTTTACCTCACTTCTTGCTACAATACTTTCTCGATTGTCAGCAAAAAGTAATCACCAGCCTTTGCTGAATAGAAAAACATTCAGAAAATAAGATAAAGTAATAAACATGACCAAAAGACAAGGAAAGGTTTAAAAAAAAAGAGTAAGAGAAAGACTTAAATAACTTCGATATAACTTCTATATGCCACGCATCACACAGTTTATTCAACAATATAATAGTATCCAAAACTGGCAATAAAGAAGAAGAATACTGGTATCACAAAAGAAGAATAAATTATGTAATATCCTGATGCAAAAAAATTAGCATAAGTATGTAACATAATACATTTTAGAATATTGGTAATTGTCTTTGTAAAACATGGGTCAGGTATTGCAAAAGAAGAATCAATATACAAACTGTTGGTATCAAAAATAAAAAAATGTATCACATTACATAAGCAAGTGTATGCTATGTACCTAAAGTCATATGCAGCCTGTGCCTCTTGTCGAAAATTTCTCCAGAGGACGCTTTATTTATGAGACGGTAAAAGGCATCTCCTATAGACACAAGTAATCATCAAAAATTTATATTAAATTATCCAAACAAGGTAATCTCACAATAAACAAATTTTAATGAATTAAAAGAATAAAAGAATATCTAAGATCCTGCTCTTCACACACTTATGTCCGTATACAAATGCACGCATATTCCCACGTTGTAAAAAGATCACTGTCCACATGAAGTTTACTTTGTCATTGATTATTTTTATCTTACTTCAGTACAGGTATCTTTCCTAGGTTAATTTAATACGTGAAGAGTACAGGAATATAATCTGAAGCTTAGTTTTTGTTGTGTTATGGTACGCCAAACTTCAGTATGACCAGCATTATATGTTACGTAAGCAGAACTACTTGTAACATTATAATTGTAGCCATATATAATAAGGGTTCAGTATAGTGCAAGAAACACTACAATCGTCACAGCTGAACATGAACAGAGATCGGTATAATTTTATAATCTATAGCCAGATATAATAAGATTCAGTATGTATTGTGCAAGCGACGTTAAAACGTCAAGCATTGAGACACTAGTACTGACTTGAATGTATAATTTGTTTTCGAACTTTTTCTCTAGCAAACTCGGCTAATCTCTGGAGCACGGATAATTAATGATTTGTTTATTTGAAAGCCTGTATATAGCTGAATACTACATGAATGAATGAATCAAGAATGAAATTAAATTTCAATTACTATGATTTTCGATAATTAAATATGGCCATGCAGTTCTCAAAATGATTCGGTCGCCACATCTTATGGAATGAAAGAAACTGAAAATGTTTATTAATTCTGATATTAAATCAAGTAAAATACCTCTCTGACAAGGCAAACTCATGACTGTCTTTTTTGGGCTCCAAACGGGCTAAATAGTTTTCTATCCTCTAGACGTATTAATTTTTAATTATTTATCATTGTCGACCCTCAATGTTTGTTCATTGTGGAGACCAATATGTTACGTATACACAGAAACTAATGTTAGAACCAAAACTATTTTTTTAACATATCCAATTAACTATGGATCGCCTTTTTGAATAAATCATGCTAGCCTTGAGCATAAACTTGAGAAAAGATAACAATTTCATCCACGGTACCAAGATTGGAAATTAATATAACATAAAACTGTTTTAGCAATACTGACTAATTGGTTTCAACTTCCAACTATACAAGACCAAAAATGGTCTTAATTGATACAATATAAGTTTCAGTCCAAAATATTGCAGATGTCTAAGTGATCCATAAGCAACCCAACATTACAGGAATTAATTAACTAAAAAAAGGACAGAATACTTACAGAATGATGCCATTCTGCATGGTAAGCAGTTCCAATGAATACTTGCAGGATTTTGTTGAAAACAATGGCTGAGTCACGTACTTCGTCGCTTTCTTGAAGACGATTCGGCGATCTGGCCGGTGGTGCAAAACCAGTTCGTACTTTCGCCGCCGCCTCTAGGATAAAACAGCCTCTCTCTGATTAATAACTGATCTGCTTTGCACAAACAAATCAGTGCAGATTTGCACTTTCTGATTTTACTGCTCGAAAATTTCTTAAGAGTATTTTAATGGCGGAGAAAGAGAAGGCAGAATTTTTTTTCTGTTATTGATCTCGTCTAATCTAATGATAATATATAGACGGAGATCAGGGTATTCGAAAAATCTGGTCAGTGGAGAAAAATCGGATCTACGAAAATACTTGGTCAAAGTTTTACCGCGTCATATAAAAATCGGTTCAGAAATTATTTTCCTGATTTAAAAACTGGTTCGAAAATAGCAGTGTTTTCTGGACCAAAAATATAAGTGTCTACACCACATAGCCAGGGCCCAAAGCCCAAAGCCCGAGCCCGAACCGAACCGAGCCGAGCCGGGCCGGGTCGGGTCGAGTCGAGTCGGTCGGTCGGACGCGCGCGTGTGTGGTGGTCATGATGCATGGGCTCCCTCCTCACAACAAAGCATGCATTGGGAGCCCAAGGCCCCATCAAAGCTTCTTAGAAACAAGTATATAAGCTTGCCTCTTCCATATAATCCCATGATGTGGAACTATTCACAAATAGGAGCCATCATACACTTATTTCATGTTTTAAATAATTCACAATATTTCCAACAATCCCCCACTTGAATTTTTTAAAATATTATCGAGCAGTTTCTAAACACATAAGACTGTGCATAAACAAAGGTGTCACCCGACTTGAACCTTTGCGTAGTGAATAAGATTCAGTTTTTACTAGAGTGACACGTAGTCTTGAACTCTATTCCTGACATCAAACCACACACAATCTTTTCCATAGTGCAATCAAATAAGCCCGTGCATTTATGGCCATACACGTCTATCCCAGTTTAGTGAACGCTCTAGAAGTTCTGCCCAAAACTCCATAGGAAACGGCCTCATTTCCACATTCACATAGGTGAGTCTATCAAGAGTACTCCTGAAGGTAGGTACTCCACTCCAAATAGAGTATAGATCTCATTAAGAGTTTCTATTAACTCATCCTCTATCACTTCAGGAATACATGCTTCTTAGTTTATTATATAGCATGTTCAACTTCTATCACTACACAACTTGTTATTACCCATTGAACCTATTTCTTGGGATCTCCAGTCATTTAGGTCGGGTTACCATTGTGCGTGAGTCAACAATCTAAGGGCAATAGTCCCATTCTTTTAGAAGAATTATGGACTTTCTCTCTTGACAGTCCTTTCGTCAAAGGATCTGCCAAATTTTCTTCACTACGTACGTAATCTACTCTAACGGTACCTGTAGAAAGTAGCTCTCTAACCGTGCTGTGCTTACGACGTATTTGTCGTCTCTTACCGTTATAATAACGGTTCTGAACTTTTGCAATAGCCGCGGTACTATCACAATGTATCAACACAGCCGGTATCGGTTTTTCCCATAAGGGAATCTCAGCTAGCAGATTTCTCAAATATTCTGCTTCTTCACTAGCTGTGGCTAGTGCTATCATCTCAGACTCCATAGTGGACTGAGCCAAAATAGTCTGTTTCTTGGATTTCCAAGAAACAGCTCCTCCAGCGATGCTAAATATATAGCCACTGGTCGCTTTAGAATCATCAGATAAAGTATTCCAGTCTGCATCTGAATATCCTTCAAGTACAGCTGGAAACTTTTCATAATGTAATCCAAGGTTAATTGTTCGTTTAAGGTATCTCATGACCCTTTCAATAGCATGCCAGTGCTCTATACTAGGTCTACTGGTAAACCTGCACAATAATCCCACGACATAGGCAATGTCGGGTCTAGTACAATCAGTGGCATACCGAAGGCTGCCAATGATGCTCGCATAATCAGACTGTCTTACACCTTCACCAGTGTTCTTAAATAACTTTACACTTGGATCGTATGGTGTACATGCGGGTTTACAGTCAAAGTAATTATATTTCTTTAGTATCTTCTCAATGTAATGAGACTGATCCAAAGAAATTCCCTTTTCTGACCTAGTAATTTTAATACCGAGGATTACACTCGCTTCATCTAGATCTTTCATATCAAAATTGGCACATAATAAGGATTTGACTGAATTTATGGCATGAATGTTTGACCCAAAGATGAGTAGGTCATCTACATAAAGGCATATAATAGTGCAAATGTCATTCTCATATTTGTAATAAATGCATTTGTCACTTTCATTAACTTTAAAATCATTTGAAATGATTAAGTTATCAAATTTTTCATGCCATTGTTTAGGTGCTTGTTTTAAACCATATAATGATTTATCTAACTTGCATACTTTATGTTCTTGACCATGTACTACAAATCCTTCAGGCTGGTCCATATAAATTTCTTCGTCTAATTCACCGTTCAAAAAGGCAGTTTTAACATCCATTTGGTGTATTAGTAAGTTATGAATGGAAGCAAGTGAGATCAATACCCGAATGGATGTTATTCTAGTTACAGGTGAAAAAGTGTCAAAGAAATCTATATTTTCTTTTTGTTTGAAACCTTTAGCTACTAGTCGTGCTTTGTATTTATCTATAGTACCATCAGGTTTTAGTTTCTTTTTAAGCACCCATTTACAGCCTATAGATTTACAACCAGGGGGTAAATCTGCCAAATGCCAAGTCTTATTGGATTCTAGAGAATCCATCTCATCATTTATAGCCTCTCGCCAAAAATCGGCATCTAAAGAAGATAAGGCCTCTTGGAGGTTTAATGGATCCTCCTCTATAGTAAAAGCACAAAAATCCGAGCCAAAGTTTTTCTCGGTTCTTGCTCTTTTACTTCTTCTAGGTTCAGCTTCAGAACTTTTATCAAGTTCTGTTCTTATAGGCGTACTTGATGTGCCCCCACTATTCCTTAATTTAAAAGGAAATTTAGTTTCATAAAAATCGGCATCATTTGATTCAATTATATTATGTGCATTTAAGTCATAAAATCTGTATGCTTTGCTATTAATAGCATAGCCTATAAATGCACATTCATATGCTCTACTTGCCAATTTTATTCTTTTAGGGTCTGGAATGCGAACATATGCTAAACAACCCCAAGTTCTAAAGTATGAGACATTGGGCTTATGATTCTTTAAAATTTCATAAGGTGAAATTTTATTCTTAGATTTAGGGATTCTGTTCAGAACATAGCATACAGTCAATAAAATATCCCCCCACCAATGTTTTGCTGCACCAGAATTTAGTAGGATGGCCACTACTAATTCGGTAAAAGTCCTATTTTTTCTTTCAGCTTTACCGTTCATTTCAGGTGAATAGGGTGCAGTTCTCTCATGTACAATACCATGTAATTTATAGAAGTCCAGAATTGAATTAGATTCATATTCTGTTCCTCTATCACTACGAAGTCTCTTAATCTTTCTATTTACTTGATTCTCAATTTCAGTTTTGAATGTTTTAAACATTTCAAAGGCATCACTTTTATGTTTCATAAGATATACATATGTGAAATCAGAACAATCATCGATAAAAGTGATAAAATAACGATGTCCATGTCTAGTCAAAGTACCATCAAGTTCACATATGTCAGAATGAATCAAGTCTAAGGGTTCAGATTCTCTATTAACAGACTTGTGAGGTTTCTTAGTGATTTTTGCTTGTGTACAGAATTCACATTTATCAGATTCAGATTCTGCTATCTTAGGTATCATATCTAGAGTGCTCATGTTATTAATTATTCGTTTATTAACATGACATAATCTAGAATGCCAAATATTAAAATCACACAACATATAAGCAGAATTATTCACTTTATTCAATTCAACATTTAATTTGAACATTCCCTCACAAGCATAACCCTTTCCTACAAAGTTTCCCTTATACACTATAGTATACAAGTCAGCACCAATAAATTGAGTGAACCCTGCCTTATTGAGAAGATAGCCAGAAACCAGATTCTTCCTCATCTCTGGAGTATGCATAACATCTTTGAGGATTACAGTCTTTCCAGAGGTAAACTTGATCTCCACGTTTCCAACCCCAGCAACTTTAGTGGTGTGGGAATCTCCCAGCAACACTTTCTGATCATCAGCAGCCGTGTATGTGGAGAACATAGCACGATCATAACAGACATGGCGCGAAGCACCAGTGTCTATCCACCAGCCATCTGATCCACCAACAAGGTGAATCTCAGAAATCATAGCCATAAGTGGCTCATCCTCAGTCAAGTTAGCCTGTGGTACAGAGCTAGGCTTGTTCCGACACTTTCGTGCCATATGACCTGGTTTGCCACAGTTGTAACATAGAAACAACTGTCCAGAGTCATTCTTTTGGGCTGGTTTTTGCTGTCCTTTTGAGTTTCCCTGCGGATTCCCATTGTTGCGTCTGTTCTGATTCTTAAAAGATTTCTGATTTGGTTTCAGAACTGCGGGCTTGGTCTTTTTAGTGTTGTTGTTTGAAACAAACAACACTTCCTCTTTCTGGTCCTGTTTGCGTGCTGCCTCCTCAATGCGAAGGCGAGTAATCAGACTCTCTAAGGAGAATTCCTTAGTCTTATGGCGCAAGAAATTCTTAAAATCTTTCCAACCTGGGGGAAGTTTGTCAATAATAACAGCAACTTGAAACTGTTCATCTAAAACCATACCTTCGGAGATGATCTCATGAGCTATTTTCTGCAGCTCATGAGACTGCATCTCTACTGATCTATCGTCTGTCATCTGATACTTCAGATAGCGGCTCACAGCATACTTCTTCGCCCCTGCCTCCTCTGTATCGTATTTCTTCTGCAGTGCTTCCCAGATCTGCTTCGCTGTCTTGTCTTCTGAATTGTAGTAATCATACAGATCATCACTCAATCCGTTCAGAATAAAATTTTTGCATAAATAATCCTGTTCTGTCCAGCTTTGCAACTGTTTCGATTGTTCGTTTCAGGATGTCATCTGCGCTGCGTCAGTTCCGTCAGGCTTGTCTGGCAACTGCGGTTTCTCGGTGGTAAGAGCAGCAGCCACCTTCCTCATCGTCAGATAGAACTCCATCTTTTGACGCCAGCGTTTGAAGTGCAGACCTTCGAAACGAAATGGAGCAGCAGTCACCAATGGGATCTGGAATGCAGAAGCAGGAGCAGCAGCATCATCTACAGTTGTTGTCGAAGCCATTGTTTCTGTTCGTCTTCAAATTGTTGAAAACAATGGCTGAGTCACGTACTTCGTCGCTTTCTTGAAGACGATTCGGCGATCTGGCCGGTGGTGCAAAACCAGTTCGTACTTTCGCCGCCGCCTCTAGGATAAAACAGCCTCTCTCTGATTAATAACTGATCTGCTTTGCACAAACAAATCAGTGCAGATTTGCACTTTCTGATTTTACTGCTCGAAAATTTCTTAAGAGTATTTTAATGGCGGAGAAAGAGAAGGCAGAATTTTTTTTCTGTTATTGATCTCGTCTAATCTAATGATAATATATAGACGGGGATCAGGGTATTCGAAAAATCTGGTCAGTGGAGAAAAATCGGATCTACGAAAATACTTGGTCAAAGTTTTACCGCGTCATATAAAAATCGGTTCAGAAATTATTTTCCTGATTTAAAAACTGGTTCGAAAATAGCAGTGTTTTCTGGACCAAAAATATAAGTGTCTACACCACATAGCCAGGGCCCAAAGCCCAAAGCCCGAGCCCGAACCGAACCGAGCCGAGCCGGGCCGGGTCGGGTCGAGTCGAGTCGGTCGGTCGGACGCGCGCGTGTGTGGTGGTCATGATGCATGGGCTCCCTCCTCACAACAAAGCATGCATTGGGAGCCCAAGGCCCCATCAAAGCTTCTTAGAAACAAGTATATAAGCTTGCCTCTTCCATATAATCCCATGATGTGGGACTATTCACAAATAGGAGCCATCATACACTTATTTCATGTTTTAAATAATTCACAATATTTCCAACAGATTTCATCATCACATTTACTGATTTATGTATCTCACATGGATCATTCAAGTTTTTGGAAATGGATCTTTACCTGCAACATTTGTAAGTCTATTTAAAGTGTTTCCTGCACAGTAAATAAATTCATTACAACAAAAAAATTATTTATACATAAAGTTGTCAATAGGAGGTTGTAGCGCGAGGTTATAAATTGTATTTTTGTGCAAGCTTGCACCAGCAAGCCACTGTGCACTTGTGCAAGCTCACCAACAAGCTTGCAATTGCACTGTGAGCTTGCTGGTGCAAGCTTTTTGTGTGAGCTTGCACCAGCAAGCCACTGTGCACTTGTTGGTGCAAGCATGCACCAACAAGTCAATGTGCACTGTGCACTTGCTGGTGCAAGCTTGCAATTGCACAGTGGCTTGCTGGTGTAAGCATACACCAGCAAGCTCACAGTGGCTTGTTGGTGCAAGCCTGCACCAGCAAGCAATTTGCAAGCTTGCAGGTGCAAGCTTGCACTAGTAAGCCACTGTGTACAAATTCAATCATGAAGTCTAAACTCGATAAAACCAAAAAGCTTCCAAATTTCTCAAATTTGTTTTTGACTTGTCCATAGAGAAATAAGTTATCCATCATCAGCGAACATGTGTTTCACATATGTACTGCAATGCAAAACAACCTCAAAATACATGAAAATTAACCTGTTTATATAAGGAGATTTTAATGTATGAAGAATTTACATTTAAAATTTACTGGACTGAATTGTTATTGTGGACAGTCTATGAATTAATTCCTAAACTGGGATAAATGTACAAAAAAGTTATCCAAATACAATACCGAACACGTAATCTTTCAAGCAAATCCTAGCAGTGTGGTACTGTATTAACACCAACTATACTAAGAGTACAATACTCACTTGGCATGAAACCTTAGGCAAAGGACAGATTTCCAAGTATAAAACATTAAAGTCAATAAGTGTGAAAGAGGTATATAATACTAATTGTATTCAGTATGCTACTCCGAGCAAACATACAATCAGGTATCAAAACATACTCAAAATAAAAAATTAGAAGAAGTTTCACCAGTTTGTGCAGAAAATAACATAGAAAAAAAAATATAGCAACATTTATAGAACTTTCGGTTTACTATGGATATGCACCACAAAAACTATCATATTTATTTTTTTATTTACCATGTGTCATCAGTTAATTCCGCTAAAATCATATTTTTAGCGGGTTCACTTCAACGAGCTATTTTAATGTTGGGATCTTGAGTGAAATGGATAGAACTGACAAAAAAACTTAATGTAAATGTTTCCTCTTGTCCCAAGATTGATTGACAAAACATAAAATTAGAGCATCTATTTTGAGGAAGATGATTTTTTTTTGGAATAAAAAGGTGAATTTCAATCAATAAAAAGGTGAATTTTACACATAGCTACTCGAAATATTCTTATTAATCAATTAGTTTTCTAAGCCACAATAATGCATACATATGGAGCAAGGTTTTAAATCTCGGATTTTGGCAAATATCTCGGAAATATATCTCGGCTATCATGGGCGATATTTCAAACACTTATAACTAAAGTAGATGCCAAATCTCGGATTTTGGCTAATATCTCGGATTTTTCATCTCGGCGATCTCGGGGAGATTTAAAAGCCTGATATGGAGTATTGAAAGTATAAAGAAAAGTAATGGGGATAAAGAGGAGAGATGCAGTAGAAATATATTATTAATTGTAATTTCTCTGATACAGGAAAGAGATACAAAACGAGAGAATAAATAGAAGATTGCTCAACGGTCACATGCTAAAATCAAGGAGCAACATTTGTGCTGTAATTAAGGAACTTTCCTATAAAGACCCAATGTTCACATGCTGAAATAAGAAGCAACGGTCACATGCTAAAATTAAGGAATGAGGTGCGGTTCAAGTGTGAAACCAACATTAGCTCCCCTCAAACAAAACTGGGTTTTTCTGTCTTCCTCATTCCGCCGTTGTCGCTCACCCTTAATTCCTCTTTTAATCTCATAAAATTCTTTGTCGATAGTGGCTTTGTAAGCACATCAGCTCTCTGATAATATGATGGGATGTGGCATACCATTAACTTTCCACTTTGGGTTCGTTCTCGTACGAAGTGTAGGTCTATCTCGAGGTGTTTTGATCTTGAGTGCTGAGTTGGATTGAGAGACAAGGATACTGTCCCTCTATTGTCGCACCAGATGACTGGTTTTCTTTTAGGAGTGAAACCTAATTCGTGTAATAGCGACTCAATCCATGAGATTTCAGCGGTGGCGCTAGCAAGGGCACGATATTCCGCTTCAGTACTTGACCTCGATGTGGTTGTCTGCTTCTTGGTGCACCATGAGACAAGATTTGTGCCAAGAAACACGCAGTATCCTGATACGGATCTTCTGTCATCATTGTCATTAGCCCAGTCTGCATCACTAAATCCTTGTAAGTTCATTTCTTTATTGGCACTTATTGTTATTCCGTGGTGTCTGGTTCCTTGCAAGTATCTCAATAACCTCTTGACGGCTATCCAATGTTCAGACAACGGATTTTGCATATATTGGCTTAGTTTATTTACGCTATAGCATATGTCTGGTCGTGTAATTGTTGCATATTGCAATGCTCCAATTATACTTCTGTATTGAGTAGCGTTATTAATGGCTTCACCTTTAAATTTAGATAGGCGGGAACTGCTGGTCATAGGTGTTGGTAGCGATTTAGCTTGATGCATGTTGGTCCTTTGTAAGATTTCAGCAATATAATTCTGTTGAGATAGGAACATTTCATTTTCATTTCTTTTGATTTGAATCCCTAAGAAATAGTTTAATTCGCCAAGATCTTTGATGACAAAGCTTTGGTCGAGAACTTTTATGATCCTGTTGATTTCCCGTGTGTCATTCCCTGTTATTAGCATGTCATCCACGTATACAAGGATGTATATGACATTTTCATTATCCTTTTTCATGTATAGGGAGTTGTCGGATTTTATTTGTGAGAAACCAATTCTAGATAAGGTTAGCTTTAACTTTTCATACCATGCCCTCGACGCTTGCTTGAGGCCGTATATAGCTTTGTGCAGCTTGCATACTAAAGGTTTGTCGTCATTGTTAACCTCATATCCCTCTGGTTGTTGCATATAAACTTCTTCAGTTAACTCGCCGTTTAGAAAAGCATTGTTCACGTCCAATTGCTTGATATTCCATTTTTTACACAAAGCTATAGTCAGAATGATTCTAATGGTTGTGGGTTTTATGACTGGTGAAAAAGTCTCATTAAAGTCAAATCCAAACTGTTGAGCGTATCCTTTAGCAACAAGTCTGGCCTTGTATTTGTCTGTGGTCCCATCCGCCTTCCTTTTTATTTTGTAAGTCCATCTGCATCCTATGATGTTCTTGTGAGTGGGTGGTGCAACCAAGCTCCAAGTTTTATTTTTCATCAATGCCTCGTATTCATCATTCATAGCTTGTTTCCACTTTTCAGATTTGGCTGCTTCACTATAATTTCCAGGTTCAACCTCATTCATTGATAGATTATATACCTTGGGTTTGAAAATCCCATGCTTTGATCTGGTCACCATATGATGTCCGGTTTGTGTTTCTTGTGCTTGAAGTTGATGGTCTGGGCTGATTCTGTCACTGTTGCTTTCCTCGTTCTCATGTTCTTGCTGATTACTGTAAGTTTCTTCATTGTTACCATCGTCTGTGTTTGTTTGATTATTGCTTGTATGTGTGTGTATGTTGCATGTGTCGTGTCCCTCTTTGTTGTTGTTATTGTTTGTCTCTTGCTCCATTAGTGGTGGCATATTGATAACTTTGATTCCATGATCTTGTCTGCACTCTTCCTTTGTGGCTTGTTTATCTGCATGTGGAAAAACATTTTCATCAAATATGACATGCCTTGATATATAGATTTTTCCATTTTTGGCCAAGCATTTATAACCCTTTTGATTTTGTGGGTAACCAATAAAAGTGCATGGGCATGATCTCATGCTAAGTTTGTGCGTGTTGTAGTCCCTTAGGCATGAAAAGCATAGGCACCCAAAGTTTTTCAATATTTTATAGTCTGGTTTTTCATTGAATATCATTTCATGCGGGGTTCTATTGTTCAACACTTTTGTGGGTAATTTATTTATGAGATACACAGAAGTGTTGAATGCTTCGTTCCAATATTTCATTGGTAATGCCCCTTGTGATAGCAATGTTAAACCAGTTTCAACTATATGTCTGTGCTTTCTTTCGACCAAACCATTTTGTTCAGATGTGTGGGGGCAGGTTAGCCTATGTCTTATCCCCTTTTGGATGAAGAAATTTGTGAGTGGTTTGAACTCACCCCCACCATCTGTTTGTATAGCTTTTATATTACAGTTGGTCTACTTTTCAATAAAAGTTATAAACTGAATAATTGTACTGCATGTTTCTGATTTGTTTTTTAGCATGTATATCCACGTGTATCTTGAATAAGCATCAACAAGGGATAGATAGTACCTGTGTCCTTGATATGAGTGTAGTGGTGCTGGTCCCCACAAATCAGCTGCGACAAGCTCCAGGGGTTTGTTGTACGTGGTTTCAGACTTACTAAAAGGCAGTTTGTGGCTTTTGCCAAGTTGGCAGTGTGTGCAAGTGTGTTTCACAGGTACATTTTCAAAATAAATGCCATTATTATTTAAAACATTTCTAACAGTTTCCAAACTGGGATGACCAAGTTTCATATGCCAAGAATCAACTATATTATTATTATCATCATTACATCCATTGTTCCTATTATTAAGAGAATCATAATTGCAACTGCTACTGATGTCTACGTTGTTGCACCATATTTCTTTATTCAACGCATTCCCAGTCTTTAAGTTGCCAAATTTGTAAAGACCATCATGAAGGTCACCCTGTAGCAATATTTCTCGACTTAGGAGGTCCTTGACTAGACAAAACTTGGGGTGAAATTCGAAGAAAACATTATTATCTTTAGCAAACTTAGAAACACTTAATAAATTTTTGTTAATAGTGGGAACTCTAAGTAAATTGTTTAGCATAAGTTGCCTTTTTCCCTGCATGGTACCTTTACCTATGTGTGTGATGTTGGCAGTGTTGTCGTTACCCATGTGTAGTGATTTCGTACCTGTATAGCTTTTGCTTCCAATGTTTAAGTTCTGAAGCCTGTTTGTGACATGATGTGTGGCTCCAGAGTCTGGGTACCAGTCGTCCAGTTCATCCTCATCAGTCTTGCCTTCATTGCTGGTTTGACCTTTGCCTTTGTCCCCAATAGCGCTTTTGTTTTGATTGTCCATGACAGCCATGTTTGCTCTTGGTGTTTGGCTGTTTTGGTCTGTTTGTGGTTCACTGTGGTCGCTATTGTATCTGAAATAGCAGCGGTTCGCCATGTGTCCAAATTTTTGACAAATTTGGCACTTTACCCTGTTGTTGTTGTTCCATCTGCCTCGTCCACGACCTCTCTGTGGTTGATATGCCCTCTGGGGTTGGTATCCTCTCTGATACTGGCTTTCTTGTTTAATTGAATTATTGTTCCTTTGAATTTGCTTGTTTTTAGCCGCAGCATAATTTGCAGAGAAAACCCCTTGTACAGTTTTCCTTTGGTCTATTCTCCCTTCATGGGCGAGGAGCGCAGATCTAACGAACTGTAAGTCAGATAATGTTTGTTGAGTCGCAATAACCGTAACTAATGACTTGTACTCTTCGTCTAATCCGCCGGTAATGAAGAGAATTTGTTCATTGTCACTTATTTTGTGTCCCACTGCATTCAGTTTGTCACACAAATTTTTTATCTTGCTTAAGTATTCTTGCATGCTCATTTCCTCTTTTCTTGAGTTTTGTAATTCCCTTCTGTATTGCATCACACGTGCGACGGATTGTGAGCTGAAAATCTGCTCTATAGGGGTCCATATTTCATATGATGAATTGCACCCCACGATTTGTGACAGTAGATTCGGACTAATAGATGATAGGAGCCATGACGATAGCAAACTATCTTGTTTTTGAAAATTTGTGTAGTCGGGGTTTGGTATGGTGTTTCCCCCTTGATCAGTAATCAAAATTGGTGGAATAGATAGCGTACCTTTTATGTAATTTTGTAAGCCGTATCCTTTGAGTGCAATTTCAATTTGATATTTACACAATATGTAATTGTCTTCATCCAGAGATGTGGTAATGACATGGCTTTTTGGTTTGATTAGGTTGTGCCAGTTTGGCGGAGCATCATGGGCCACGCTACCAGAGACATTAGAGGTGGCTTCGTTGTTATTTGTCATGGCTGTTCAGAAGTCTGCAAGGCACGGAACTGCAGCTGAACAACTGAGGAAAAGAGTTATGCAACAGACAATGGAGAAATAGGACTTTCAGTTCAGTGTTTAAGCCTTTCGGCGGTGGTGCTCTGATACCATATTGAAAGTATAAAGAAAAGTAATGGGGATAAAGAGGAGAGATGCAGTAGAAATATATTATTAATTGTAATTTCTCTGATACAGGAAAGAGATACAAAACGAGAGAATAAATAGAAGATTGCTCAACGGTCACATGCTAAAATCAAGGAGCAACATTTGTGCTGTAATTAAGGAACTTTCCTATAAAGATCCAATGTTCACATGCTGAAATAAGGAGCAACGGTCACATGCTAAAATTAAGGAATGGGGTGCGGTTCAAGTGTGAAACCAACATTATGGAGTGAGGAAAAACAAACAATGCACAGGCATAATGAACATATGATAATGAGATTGAAATATGTCTAAAACGAATAGTGCCTTTAAAAAGATAATTTCAAAATTTTAGAAATCAATCCAGATGATATGGGATGTTAAATCTAAAGTAGTAAATATTTTTTTGTTGGCTAGAACATCATTGTAAATTGTAATGAATAGTTGAAAATGTTTATGACATGATCATGCGATGATCCGTTATTATACACTTAAGAATTTGCTAAATATGTCAAAAGTCAACAAGCATGTGCAAACAAAAAAAAAAAAAAAAAAAACAATGATGTAGCTTTAGTAAACTTGGAATATATAAATAATGAATTGTAAAGGCACAACAACAGCAATATATATCCCAATATACAAAATTACAAATATACAAAATGAAATTCAGTCTCATGTAAAACAAACAGTTTATCCACTTCTCAACAATTCACTTTCAAGACGTGGAGAAATATAACCAACGATAATTAAGATCATTTAACAAATAATTTTCACCTAGTTAATAATGTATAATTTACAAAATAATTTAATACAACAAAAAAAGAGTGCTTATTTTCAAGAAATAAGCAAGATTTAAATAAGAAAAACATGCTTTTGACCCCGTATTAGTACGAACAACAAAAGATGTTGCAGATAGTGAGAAAAACAGAGTTTGTTTCTCTGTAAAACAGAAGTGAAGGGAAATAATATAATTGCTAAATTTCTTTTTATTTAGTTCATGTCATCTTGATAGTACAAACAGCAGCTAGTATTATTTATATAGCTTTCATGCATTACTATAGTCATTCTCAATCGTCACATAGAAATTAATGAAAACAAAAGGACAGCCACCTTTCCACATATGGCTTTTCACTGTTCAAAGAACATAACTCTTCACAGTATTTATGCAAAGTTGGTTTAGTATTCCAACAATGCCTCCCGTAAACCAAATTTGCTCTTAATTCCCAGTGCAGCAGCATTGCTTGTGAACTCATATCCTCCAACAGGCTTTGTGAATATATTGGCAAGTTGTTCACTACTTCTGCAATATTCGAGGTTAACTTCTCCACTGTTAACCAGCTCCCTCAGGAAATGAAATCTAATGCGAATATGCTTTGTCCTCCCATGTAAAACTGGATTTTTTGAAACAGAAATGGTTGAAGTATTATCGCAGAAGAGTGTTGTTGGGTTTTCTTGCTTGAACATGATGCTTTCTAAAACATTCTTCAACCATATGAGCTGACATGCAGCTGAAGAGGTAGCAATGTACTCCGCTTCGGTGGTTGAAAGTGCCACGACTTGTTGCTTCTTCGAACTCCATGAGACTGCTCCACCGCCAATATTAAAAACATACCCTGAAGTGCTTCGAGAATCATCAATACATCCACCCAAATCACTATCCGTATACCCGATCAGTTTGACAGGAACATTTGCCGGATAAAAAATTCCATAATCAATTGTTCCTTTAATATATCTTAAAATTCTTTTTGCTGCCACCCAATGTTCCGAGCATGGCTTCTCCATGAATCTACTTATTTGACTCACAGCAAACATAATATCAGGCCTGGTTGCTGTTAAATACATCAAGGCTCCAACCAAGCTTCGAAACATGGTTGGATTGATAACTTTTCCTCCCTTTTCTTTGCTCAGTTTTTGCCCTGTAATGCAAGGAGTATGCACAGGATTAGTTTGGTCCATTTTGTATCTTTTGAGGATCTCCCTTGCATAGCTCTCTTGGGATATAAAATTTCCATATAACCCTTGATTCACTTCTATTCCCAAGAAATGATGCAACTCTCCTAGATCAGTCATTTCAAATTCTTTCATCATTGAAAGCTTAAATTCTTGCAGCATCTCCAAATTATTTCCAGTAAAGACAAGATCATCAACATAAAGACTCACTATAATAAAACATCCATTAGAACTTGAATTTATGTATAAAGTGTGTTCATACGGACACCTTATAAAGCCATGTTTCACAAAATAATCATTAATCCTTCCATACCAAGCCCGTGGAGATTGCTTTAACCCATACAAAGCTTTCTTGAGCTTGTAAACTTTGCTTTCTTCATTTTTCTTAACAAATCCGGGTGGTTGATCGACATAAACTTCTTCTTGGAGAGAACCATTCAAAAAGGCAGATTTGACGTCCATTTGAAATAGCTTCCAACCGTTTTGTGCTGCAAGAGAAATAATGAGGCGGATTGTATCAAGTCTAGAGACAGGAGCAAATACCTCACTGTAGTCTTCATTTTCTTTTTGCTTGTATCCTTTTGCCACCAATCTTGCTTTGTGTTTGTTGATGGAGCCATCGGGATTTTTTTTGGTTTTGAATACCCATTTTACACCAATTGAAGTCTTGTGTGGTGGTAGGTCAATAAGTTCCCATGTGTCATTTTTCTCGATTGCATTGATTTCTTCCTTCATAGCATGGATCCATTTGTCCTCCTTTATTGCTTCTTCAAATGCTATAGGGCTTTCACCTGCAAAAAAAGCAAAAAAACACTTGATTTTCTTCTATAATTTCTTTTGTTGTCTCATAAAGTTCTTGTAGGCTTTTTGTCTTTTTCCTTCGTGGATGGTGAGTCATGAGTTGACATTTCAGTTTGTTCAATGTCTTCATTTTGCTGGAAAGCATCATCAGCATTCTCTCCATCTACTACATCATCATCTACAATATTATCACCTTCTGGTATTTTTAGAACCTGCCATTTTAATGAACTTGCAACTTCTGAGAAATTATAAGCAGCCTTTTCATCAAAGTTTACATCCCTGCTGATTACAATCTTATTTGTCTTTGGATTGTATAATTTATATGCCTTACTTCTTTCGCTATATCCAACAAAGATGCATTTTTCAGATTTGTCGTCAAACTTGCTCCTCAAAGCTCCTGGAATGTATGAAAAAGCAATGCAACCAAAGGTCCTAAGATGACGAACACTTGGTTTTTTTCCGTACCAAGCTTCATGTGGTGTAGAGTTGTTTAAGCTTTTTGTAGGAGACCTGTTGATTAGGTAGATGGCACATGAGACAGCTTCCGCCCAGAACTCGGCTGGCATATTCTTCTTCTTCATTAAGCATCTCGCCATTTCCATAACAGTCCTATTTTTTCTTTCGGCTACGCCATTTTGTTGCGGAGAATAGCGCGCTGTCAACTCATGCCTGATTCCATGATCACGACAATATTCTTCAAACAAATTTGATAAATACTCTCCTCCTCGATCACTTCTCAAATTTTTGATTTTATAATTTGAAAAGTTTTCAACACTTGACTTGAAATCTTTAAAACATTGAAGAGTCTCTGATTTTTCTTTAACAAAATAAACCCATGTTTTCTTTGTATAATCATCAATAAAGAGAAGAAAATATCGATTACCTCCAAGAGATGAAACTTGAATAGGCCCGCATAAGTCTGTATGGACAAGTTCCAAAGGAGAGTGAGACATCCATTTTGATTTTGTCGGAAAAGAGTTTCTTTGTTGCTTTCCGAATTGACATTCATCACAAACTTCGCTTGACATCTGAATGTTGGGCAGGCTTTCAACAATTTTATTTTTTGACATCATCTTCAAACTTGTAAAGTTGAGATGGCCAAATCTATCATGCCATAGTTTGCAGGTTTCCTCATTATATGTAAGGAAACAAGAACCATCTGAAACATCAAGTTTAAGAGGGTAAAGGTTGCTTGAGGTCATGGTAATCTTTGCAATCAGCTGACTATTTTTCTTCATAATGCATAATTTGTTGCTGAAATGAATGCTAAAGCCCTTCTTCATTAAATGTCCAACGCTGAGCAAATTACTTTTCAGCCCAGGCACATAGTAAACATCAGACATCCTCTCAACTTGTCCTCTTTTTGTCTTGAAGCTGATTTCTCCCATGCCATGAATTTTATAAGATTTAGCATCACCAATTGTCACCTGTCCATGATTAGCTTCAACTAGTTTTGAAAATAATTGTTTGTTTCCAGTCATGTGTCTGCTTGCTCCGCTGTCTAAATACCAAATGTTATCAACATCTCCATCAGTAGCAATTAATAAAGTCTCTTGTGAGTCTTCAAAGTTTTGCTTATGCACATGACCAACTTCTTTGTTTTTCTTAAGTTCTGGATTTTTAATCCAGCATTCATTGATTTTATGTCCTGGTTTATGACAGTGAAAACATTTAACATAGCCTCTTTTACCTTCTTGTGAATTGAAATCATGACCTCTTCCATGTAGAGATCCATAGAAATTTCCCTTCCTTTCTTCTTTCTTCGGCGCTACTGCATCTTTTCCTCGTCCATGAGAACCACTTCTCCATCCTACTCCTCTTCCTCGTCCACGGCCTCTTCCGTATTGTGAGTTGTAACTATTGCCTCCAGCATTTGTAACATGAGATTTTAGTGCTTGATCATTAGTAGAAGAAGTGACTTGTGGGCTTCTTTGATTAATTCGAAATTCATGAGCCTCCAAGCTCCCTTGTAGACTTTCTACCGACAAGGATGACATGTCTTTAGATTCTTCGATCGCAACAACAATATGGTCGAATTTGCTTGATAAGCTTCGAAGGATCTTCTCTATAATTTTTTGAGTTGGTACTACTTCACCATTAGAAGCCATCTTATTTGTAAGAGAATTTACTCTTGTGAAATACTCTGAAATCTTTTCATCATCTTTCATCTCTACTTTCTCAAATTCTGCCCTTAAAGCTTGCAAACGAACCATCTTCACTTGATCTTGGCCTGAGTATGTAGTTTCAAGTATTTCCCATGCTTCCTTGGAATTTTTTGCTTTGCTTATCCTTTCATATACTTGAATTTCTATGGCTTGAAAAATTTGGAAGAGAGCCTTCTTATCTTTTTGCTTTTCCTTTTTTAAAGTGTTTCTCTGAGCTTCTGATAACTGAGCTCCAGGTGCTTGTTGTTCTACACCATTTTCGACAGCATCCCATAGATCTTGAGACTCAAGACATAGCTTCATTAAGCAGCTCCAGTAATCATAGTTTTCACCATTGAATTTGGGTACAAGAGGAATAGGATTGGTAGTAGAAGTTGTCATTGGAACCTGACAATATGCTCTGATACCAGTTTGAGAAAAACAGAGTTTGTTTCTCTGTAAAACAGAAGTGAAGGGAAATAATATAATTGCTAACTTTCTTTTTATTTAGTTCATACCATCTTGATAGTACAAACAGCAGCTAGTATTATTTATATAGCTTTCATGCATTACTATAGTCATTCTCAATCGTCACATAGAAATTAATGTAAACAAAAGGACAACCACCTTTCCACATATGGCTTTTCACTGTTCAAAGAACATAACTCTTCACAGTATTTATGCAAAGTTGGTTTAGTATTCCAACAGATAGAACCATTATTTATAGGCAAATATATAGTACGGTATTGATGACTTGATATATATTGTAAAATTTATATGGACCCTGACCCCCACCGAGTTGAATTTTTAATTTACGATGATTTAATCGATATCAGCACTGCAAACATTATCAAGGTGAACATATATCAGCAACCGACATAGTGTGGGGGTGCGATGTAATTTTGTTGAGTCAGTAGTTTAATATCAGTACGTAATACAGGAAGATAAAATCTTTGAACAAATTACTATTCATTAATGTAAAAATTCTAGCAACAGTAAGAATCTAAACATGCAATATAAGCAGCAGCGTGTAGAACAGAAACCAATCAATACCCTCACAGAAGTGAATCATAAATTTTAATTTACAGTGGTTTAGATGCGATCACGAATTGCAGCATTAATAAAGTGAACACAACATCATCAACATATGTTGAAAAATAAACTTGGTTTTTAATAGGAAATATTAATTAGTGACATAATTAATTATTGTATTAGGAAAGGGCAAGATAAAGGGAAATAAATTATAGACATATTAATATGAGATGAATCTAGACTAAAGGATATGTAAAAGAAAAGTCTAGAAAAAGAAGTGTCTGGAGATTGTCTCTTATATAAATTAGGATGTAATCACTCATATGTATAGATAAGATGTATGTATGAAGAAAGAATCAAGAAATAAAAAAGTATTTTTTTTCTCTCCTTCCATAAAATATTCTATTTTCTTCTAATTTGTTCCTCTTCCTCCACATAATTTTTCAACAAAGTGGTATCAGAGCCTAGTTGAAAGTATGGCGCATCCGCATCTACTTTTTCCATCGTTTCTTCTCACTGATCTTACAAAAGAAAATTTTGAAGAATGGAGTAATAAGAAGAAAGAAGAGCTGATTTCCAAAGGGTTATGGGAAATCATTGAAAGTGGCTACGAATGGCCAAAAGATAGAAATATGACGGAGAAAGAGAGAAAATCATTTGTAAGCTGGAGATGGAAAGATCTTCAAGCTCGTGCTGTGATGAGTGAGAATGTCGATGAAGAAGCATATCGTCGTATTTATGGACAAAGAACTGCAAAAGATTCATGGAAAATATTGAAAGAATTGTATGCAATAGATAACACAAAAGTAGAAGAAGAAAATGAAGAGGAGGTCGAAGAAGAGGACGAAAACAAAAGAGTTAAAAATGAAGCTATTGGGAGTGAAGAAAAAGAGGATGAAACACTTGCCGCGGATTCAAAGTTTGGTGAAAAGTCAATGGATATTGGTCACACTATTGAGGAAGATCAAATTGCTAAAACTACTGTTAATGGGCCAGATTCAGCTGTAAAAGTACAACCGCTGATGTTGGAAAATGAGGTTGATAATTCCAAGATGCGAGTAGCTGGAAATTTTGATTGCAATGCTTCGGTTGTGGAAAAAGAAGAGACAGATAATGACTTTTCAATAATGGATATCGACGAAGATACAAATCATGGTGCGTCTAACTTACAGTCTCATTTTGTAGAAAATGGTGTTCATGTTCGTATTCAAGACAGAGCGCTTGTTGTCACTGCTCAACTTTCTGTCTGCTACATCACTGGGCGGCGTTTGCCTGATAAGGCAATAAGGGATAAGCTAAACCCATTAAGAATGAAATACAGAATGGAAAAGGAAAGAATTGATGAGGTATGGAAACTAAAGCAGTGGCGCGAGGATTTGATGTTCACTTTGCAAGAAGCGGAGAAAAGAATAGATTTAGCTCAAGATGTCGATCTCAAATACGGTGCCCTTCAAGATTTTGATGCAACCATTGCAAAGCTTGAAGGTGAGAACAAAATGGTGTGCAATGATTATATCAAACCTTTTTGCAACAATTTTATTTTTCAATCAAAATATTTTGGAATCCCTTGTGATTGTCAAACTTTGGAAACATACAAAGAAATTGAATGGAGAGATATTATGTATGATTCATTCAATATTTATGATGCGGGGCCAAGATGGAATTTGATGAGCTTACTTTTTGGAGTATTTTATGGCAATAAAAGAGGACGAGATGAACGGAGTTTTGCAACAAAGATTCGAGAAATCATGTTAAAGATCTTCATGGTGAAAAAGAAGAGAAGAAAAAGGAAAGCTCGGATGATACGAGTTGAAAAACCAAGTTTAAGGGGGGATGTTGAAAAATAAACTTGGTTTTTAATAGGAAATATTAATTAGTGACATAATTAATTATTGTATTAGGAAAGGGCAAGATAAAGGGAAATAAATTATAGACATATTAATATGAGATGAATCTAGACTAAAGGATATGTAAAAGAAAAGTCTAGAAAAAGAAGTGTCTGGAGATTGTCTCTTATATAAATTAGGATGTAATCACTCATATGTATAGATAAGATGTATGTATGAAGAAAGAATCAAGAAATAAAAAAGTATTTTTTTCTCTCCATCCATAAAATATTCTATTTTCTTCTAATTTGTTCCTCTTCCTCCACATAATTTTTCAACAGATAAAATCTTTGAACAAATTACTATTCATCAATGTAAAAATTCTAGCAACAGTAAGAATCTAAACATGCAATATAAGCAGCAGCGTGTAGAACAGAAACCAATCAATACCCTCACAGAAGTGAATCATAAATTTTAATTTACAGTGGTTTAGATGCGATCACGAATTGCAGCATTAATAAAGTGAACACAACATCATCAACATATGTGAGTGATGATTAGAGTTGTTGATTCAACTGTGTAGCTTCGATGTTATTGGTCATAAACATGGTGGACATTTGCGCGAACACTTTTCAACTGTGTAGCATTAATAAATAGACAGCACTATGTTTGACTGCGACAGAGACTAGGACAAAGGCAAACAGAACTGATAATTCGTTGGTGACCTACGACGGAGACGGTGGTGAATGTAAAGACGTACCTTCGACGAATGGAGACGGGAGCAAACACTTCGTTGATTCGAAAAAGGATGATTACGAGCAAGGAAACAATACTGGATTCAACTTAGGGTTTAATTTTGTATAATAAGCTTGGAAACAGATACGGGATTCGAAAAATGAGAGTCATTTGTTATAATAAGCTTGGAAACAAAAAACACTAAAAGTATTTAAGAAGTTGCTATTTCATTTATTGAATATATGCCATCTAATAGATAGACAATCAATGAGAATACAAGGAAGAAACTTATATTGGTAATGAAAGCACACATTTTGTATAATTTTAGCACGATAATTTAGGACTAACAGACGCTTTCTTAACAGTAACTGCATTTCTGCAAAATGATTCACATTTAGCTCCCTTATCACTCTTTATGTTTACGTCTTGCATTTCGATGCCTGTGCAAGGTGCTGCATCACTGCAGTTGAAATTTATTCCATAACGACTCGTTGTTGATCCTGATAATCCTATGAATTTCACATCTTGAATCTTCACTGCTCCTCCCTGGTTACAAAATAATTATAAATGAGACTATATAAGAATGTAAAGGTTTTTATAGCGTTTTACAAGTTAATGTGTACACTATTTTGGAGAACTTCATTTTTAGTTACTAATTATATGTACAGGTAAACACATACATAGTCATGTGGCAAGTCATAGATATATTTCATACAATATACAAAAAAGGTCAAAAAATTATCATTTACTTGTGATTGTCCGTAAGGAAGAAGTGCACGCGCATGGTAGTGTTGATCTAGAATTATTGCATTTTGAACAGAGGTGAACTCAATTTTCTCAAAAGTTATGTCGTTCACAAGGCCGTTGGCACCCTGAAACATGAAATAATTAAGAAGTGATGAAAAAATCATAAACATAAAAATAAGTACTCCTTGGTCCATAGTACTAGTAATGACATAATAATTATGTAATAACAAAAGAGTAATTACCTCCCATGTCTTAATTCTCACGCCATTTTGGGTGTTGTGGATCTTGCAATTCGATACATGAACTTGACTTACTTTTGCAATTTCACCGTTGCGACCTAAGCTTCCAACACTGCACAAAGCATGCATTAATTGACTTTTCTAGTTTACCATTGTATATATAATTTCTTTTCTAATCTATGCGGTCCAAACGATTTGATTTTCAAACAAGAATCAGTGGATTGGTTATAAGCTAACCTTATGCCATGTCCAGGTCCACAGTTTATATCTGAAATAGTGAGATCCGAAACCTCGGTTCCAATAGAAATACAGTCGTCCCCTATATATAAGAAAAAGAGAAAATAAAAGAGAATAATAGCTTGTAAGTATTTTTGATTGAATAATGAAACATGAAAGTTGTAGATGTAATTCGATTTTAATCTTAAAATCAGTTAGTATTGCTTATCGAATATAGTGATCGACAAGTAATGTATGAATACAAAACTACATGACCTTACATATGAAAGGTGTTAAGGAGTCCTCAAATAAGTTACTTATAAGTATTTTTGACTACTTATTACGAGTTGTTATCTCTTGCATTAGGCATAAACCTGTTTGTAAATAATTACCTGTTCCAATGTTACAATTTGCAATGTGAACATGTTGGCATTTTTGAATATGAATACCATCTGTGTTAGGGCTGTTTCCTGCAGCTTTGATGTCCAACTTACTTATGGATACATCCATACTTCCATGAACACCAACATGCATTTGAGGACTATCTTCAAATCTCAAGTTATTCATTTCGAGACCATGGACACTGTAGATATTTAGCGTCTGTAATATAATATGAATATCATAGTTATTTTATTAATTAGCAGTAAAAAAGTTGTATATAAATACATATACTTCACTAAGAGTGATCATACTTACATTAGGGCAACTACTGCATTTCTGCAACAAACAAAAAGATAGAAATATGATTAGATATGATAAACGTGGCTGACCAAAACTTTACCAACTAATTTGACCTAAAAAAATGAATAAAATCACCCCATAAAAATTAAAGAGAGAGAGAGAGAGAGAGAGAAAAGTAACTTACATTGCTCCTTTTGCAGTTCCACCATACTTCGCCATTACCATTAAACTTACCGCCCCCGTCAATTGTTAATCCTTGTGGTAAGTTCTGAAAAGCGATCCAATGCTTTTTCTTTGACTGATCCCACATTCCCTTAGGTGCTGTAATAGATCCTTTAACCTGCAAAATAAGTTGTATTGTCTTTCTTTTATTTATTATTTATTATTATTATTGCATGGTTTCAAAATGTAGATGTGCTATAACAGACTTACTAACCTGCAAAATCAGCTGAAGTATCTTGCTTTTTTTTTTTTTTTTTTTTTTTTTTTTTTTTTTTTTTTTTTTTTTTTTACATTTTGGCATGATATTTTAGTCGCAAGTATCATAGATATATTCTGGCATGATTAACTTAAAAATTAATGAAATAGTCATCATCCTTAATTATACAGTTTGAAGAAATAAATACAATGTTTAAGGTAATTTTAGTGTTCTTGCTGTAAAAGGCAAAGATGGTAAGCTTTTGAGACAGATTCACATGATTACAATTTTTTTTAACAAACCAAAAATAAAAGAATGGATTTTCAAATAATATTACCGGTAGTGTAATTGACTAATTAACTGGAAAAAAAAAACTATTCTTAAGTGTTTATTCTATTATGGACAACGACAGAAAAGAGGGGTGGGGGTGGGGGAAGAGGGGGGGTGGGGGGGGGGGGGGGGGGTTTCACATGACAGTACCTCAAAATGCATTTTGGACTTGCATGGTCCGTTAAATTCTACTGGTGACATTACAAAATCACGTCCTGCTGGTATTTGAATTGTGCTAGACCCACCTTGATTGCATCCTTTTGTCCAAGCATCTAGAAAAGCCTGGTAACATATGCATTACTCGTTTAAGATTGCTTCACAAAAACAAAAATCATTCAATGCGTGCATGTTCCACTTAAAATTTTCTATCATGCATGCACAGGTAGGAGAGAAGAAAGGAATTTCTGTTAATGACACTGCAAATGAACATTAACATTGATTTTTATTCCCATTTAATTATATAAGAGACTAGTCCAAATTTTGGTAAATTAGCGTAATAGACATACATTCGAATCATCTAAAATTCCATCTCCAACAGCTCCATGATCTAGAACATTAATATAAGTAGCATGGATGCTTCGAACAATGGTGCAAAAGAAGAAGAAGAATACTATTGCTTTTGTTAATTCCTGTAGAATGAAAAGACTAAGTTAAAACTTAAAACCAATGTCAAAAATTCTGTGAAGAGGAAGAAGAAACAACATACCATATCTTTGTGCTAAAGCCAAAAAAAGTGAATATGTATGTTTCAAATATAAGAACCAAGTGCTGCTTTTATACATGTAGAAAACTCATATGTGATGATATCTTAAGTATGGGATTCAGTTTATAAAATCATTTTTCATTTAAACCATAATCAACTTAAAAGATCAGAATAAATCTTTAGTACCTGAGTATGTTTTAATTAGATTGCTAAAAGATGAATGTTGAAAATGTATTAACTAGATAAGAAATTAAAGTTATAATATTTTTTTTTTAGGTAATCTGGATAACATAACAATGGAGTAGATTTCAAATGAGCAATACTATATCTGATATCATGGAAACTTCAGCTAGTTAAGGAAATGAAATTAGAAAAAAATTGTAAATCCATAGTGAAAAACATAAGTAATATGTATATTCATGATCATAAACATGGTAAAAGGGGGATTTGAGGATTAACTCCCTCTTCTTCAGATTCATGTAAGAAAAACCATGCTTATTCACACTTGATCCGCTTTCATAATCCAAAATTAATTAACTATATATAAAGTACCAATCTTCATATTATTATTTTTATTTAACTGCTAGTTTTGAACAAAATTTTCCATTAATCAAAAACAAGTTGAATCCTAGTTCGTTTTTTTTCAGGAAAAAATATATCCAAAGGTCATTTTTGTTTTAGAAAACATTTTATCATTTATTTAGTTTGAAAAGCATTTTCTTCAAAAATAGTGTTTGCAACAAAAATAACCAAACACCCTCTATTACAGATCCAATATTATAGTGTAGAGCCAGATTTTATTCTTGAGCTGCTATTTAAGATGAATTGGATTTCTTGTTGGTGGAAAAACGTGTGCTAAAAGAGTTAGGGTGTGTTTGGTGCAAGCGGAAGCGGCGAATTTTAGCGGAGATTTTGAACGGAGAATTTTAGCAGAGAATGCGTTTGGCGCATTAAGTGGAGAATTTGAAAGGAGTATTTTATTTTTATTTTGTAATTTGATTAATTACTGATTACAACATAACAATATAATTAATGCAGAATAACACAATTAACAAAACATAACAGTTCAGTACATTATAGCATTACATAACAGTTCTCTACATAATAATAAAACGAAGAAATACAACAGACTACTAATGTCCGTGGAATCGTGTAAGATGATATCCCATGTACTTCAACAACTCTCAATCAGGCAATGTCTCCACCACCTCCAAAATTGGCCGGTTGGGGCAAAAAATTTCAATGATCTCCCACTTGTCGACCATAGTAATGGTTGAAAGAAGGGCATAACATCGTTCAACTGCAGCTGTGAAACGATCTGTCTGAATGAAGGAAGGTTCTGGAAGAGGTGCCCTACTAGATGTGGTGAGCGTTGACTACCTACATGCAGACTGAACCGGTGGTGGACTCCCTCCAATCAGAATATCGCGGTACATAGCTGAACCAGCCACGGTGAAGGGTTGTGGTGCAGGGGAATCTGATAACTACAGGTGTCTGTGCCTATGCATCCCCCCAAAAATCTGGTCTTACTCTCAGAACTTCAGAGGTGGTTGTCTCCTAAACCTCTGGTATAAGCGTGCAGGCCCATGTCACCAATCGTCTGATCCGTCCAAGCGCTCCTGCGAAGCATCCCAAAAACCACCAGAAATCTGTAACAGTGCATTCCAAGAACTCTAGACCCTCTTCAGATTATCTCATTTGTTTTTTATTTGGGTCCGAGTCAAATCGTCTTTGAATATCTCATTGAATTCATTATGTACAACAATCATGAATCTATTGGTTCCTCGAAGATGAATATTTTTGAGACAAATGTCTATGAAAGCCTCAATTCGATCCTGAGGCCATGAAGCAATGGGGGCATTGGAAGACCCTGAACCAGAGGCAGAAGAATGTGCCATTTGACTGGAAAAAATAATTAACAAAAAAATTTAAAAACAAACATGAACTAAATATCAGAAAGATTAAAAAAAATTACCCGAACTTGGAAGCGACGTAGGAGAAGGAAGCGATGTAGGAGAAGGAAGCAGCGTAGGAGAAGTGAGGAAGAAGAGAAAGGGGGGATTTATAGGGGAGCAATGGATGGAATTCCAGTCATTGTCACAACAGTTGAAAATGAACCGTTAAGCAACGGACGCGTCCGCGTCTGTTGCCTTAACGGTCAGTTTTGAACCAACGAACGGTCCCTTAATAATATCTAAACACTACAAAATATGGGAGAAGTACCAAGTTTAACTCTAATTCGAATTAAAAATCATGAATAGATTATACTAGAAAGATAGAATTGTGAAAATGAAATAACAATGTAGAAAATGTAAAGGTACATAATATACTAAGATGGTTTGACAATCTTTATCCTACATTTATTTGATTTCTTTATTGCTATTGTTTATCTTTTTTTTAATTGGTTATGTTTTCAGATCAAAAATACAATGAGATAATTTGACAAAGGTGTATTTTTCCTCTCCTCTTTCAAGTTGGATGTTAAAGTCTAATTATAGATGTATTAAGGAGTCTCCCTATGCTATAAGGGATAAATATCCACCTCAATTTCTCCAAAACCACATTTTACTCAAGATCCAAAGAAATTGGTAATTGAATAGGCCAAATCTTGATCAAATGTAGTTTTATCAAGTTGAGTAATGAGCGGGTAAAGTTGAATAGTTCGAAACAGAGCAAGAGAAGTACAAAAGATTTAGGGAATTGACATCTTGACTTTAGGGGACACGATGCTATCTAAACCATTGTAAATTGATCAACGTAAAAGGAATAGTTGGGTCGCTGTGGATTAGTCGGGTCAATATGCACTAGTCCATTACAAACCGATCTACGTATACGGATTAGACATGCCAAGGCAAATTGGACCATCTACACAGATATATCATAGACGGAACACGTTGAATGATCCCTAGTCTACCACCTTTGAATTTTTCGTCTTCGTTCATCACTAAGTTCCACATCCAATTGAAGGCATGGAGAGGAAGAGGCATGTGGAGAGCATGGCTGACCGGGTGTGCAAGAGTGTGCGACACATCACCGGTCCTGATGCTTAAGGATGTTGGTTGCTGCTTATTTTGGCTTTAAGTAATATGTTTTGTAATGTCATGTAGTATTTGCTCTCTCTTTTTGTCAGGCCGTATGTATTTATTATGATCGCTGTGTTGGAGCGATAACCTGTTTTTTGGTTGTACATATGTTGTATATACACGACTTATTATGCTATGGTAATATATTAAGGCGTGAATAATGCTGACTCACTACCTTTTCCTTTCAAAAAAAAAAGTTTGCTATGGAACTTGGTTTCTTTACTCGCATTAAGTTGACACTGAGATGAACTTGTACTTAGACTGTCGTAACTCCTTCTCGTCATTTAGAATAAAGTGAGATTTCATATGGTAATTTCATATCATGTAGTAAAATGATCAAATGTATTCAAATGTTTTATTCTAACAATAGTAATTGTGAATTCTATATATTATTTAGCCTTCTTTGTAGTTCGGAAAAAATTCTCACAACCTTTTTCCCCTAGAAGTGCATTTTGGTTAAAAAAAAACATGCTTTGTTTGAGATCTAATCGAAAGAATTTGCAATCATGGATAAGTTTATAACAAAGTCGTAATGTTTCAATATGGTCAACAAAAAGATTACATTTGATGTTGCTTAAAGTTAAACGCTCAACGCAGCCTACAAATCAATTAGTCATTTTTGTCCCGTCGAGTACAAGGATATTTGTTCTTGGCTAGTCGGTAAAATTATTTTACCATGCACATGGATTTTATCTATGTTCATTGCAAGGGAATAAATAGTTTAGTTGTGTAGGATAGGATGCACTAGTATAATAATCAATGGCGATCAAAAGGTGTGAGGAACTTCGTATTTTGTAACTCTCCTTTAATTTTCTTTAACCCTATATACAATTTATAGATTAGACAAAAAATACATCGAACTTGAAAAATTATAAGAATATTTTTTATAATGCCAAAGTATCTCCACATAAATATCTCTGGGATATGCACACAAAGCAAATTGTACATTGACGATGCATTATTTTCACCCTCATAATCTATTAGGATGCCTGGTCTCTAAAGGAGAAAAAAGAATTTACATTTCATGTTGCGATGAAGTTAACATTATGTCTGAGATTGTTAACACCAGAAATGAAATCAGTACGAAATAATAATGAAAACATCATCCTTAAACAAAATCCAGATGATATCAGACATAGATCGCGATAAACAACAGACAAAAAGAAAATATAAAAAGAGAAAGATTTTGTACACTGATTCATTTAACTTTTATGTCCATGTTAATAAATCTTTTATTAATCATGCTAGTTGGATCTCTCCTGGTCTCAACTATGTAGTCCATAGATTTAGGTCACAATTATTTAAAATATACTTAAGAAGTTAAGGAATGAAAAATTAGTTATAATTTGGTAAAGTGATTGCGTCTCCTTCCAGATTCAGTCCTATTTCTAGTAGCAGATGATTGAATGTTCAAAATTGAGTTCTTGAGAAATCTAGACACTATGACCAAAAATAATTCTCTCAATCACCAATTCAAATACAAAGAGAAAATCCAGATCTCCGTATGCAAGATAAATCTCTCTCCATCCACATACCTACATGTAGCTCCACTCCTTTAAGACGACATCACAAAATCGACGATTTATCATAATGGCACAAAATCCGCCAAAATCAGCTCTATGAACTGAACTCTCCAAGGCGCCATCATAATCTGATAAGCCTTAGCAATGTCAAATCCATCACCAAAACCAGCTACATCAGATATAATTTCTAAATCAAATGGTCTCTTCAACACACCAAACTCTTTATCACATAAATCTCATATAACGCAAACATTTGTCAACTAAACTTGAAGTTATACAGAGTCCTCAAACACTTGGAAAGTTCGCTAACACCTCTAGCGATTCGTCTTTGGTGGTTATCACCTCCAAGCAGTTTCGCCAAGCTGTTTCTACAAAGAGTCCTCTTTTCAATGGTTGGTTTAGGCCGTGAACAAACATATAACTCCACCTTAATGAGAATTCAAAGCTCAAGCTACACCAAAGTTCCAAGCCTGGAACACTATTCTCTCTCAACATAATCTTCTCCACAAAAGTCTTCTTTTCTCCCAAATATCAATAGCATAATCACCACTAAATCTATCAACCTTTGTAGAAATAATTGATGCACAATTTAAAATAAATCGCCCTGCTCTGGTACCAATCTGTTGTGCGAAAATGTTGCACAAATGTAGAAGAGCAATAAACAGGATCTAGATTTGCAAAGTGAACATCAGTTTAATCTGATAGAATTTACTCTATTACATCAAACAAATAGAAAACAACAATAACAGAGAAACAAAGAGACACACAATATTTATACTGGTTCCTCTACCATCGTGATAGTGTACGTCCAATCCAAACGAGAGATTTTATTCCACAAGAGAAAATTACAAAAGATTACAAAATAAGAGTTTACATATCCAAACCTCAAATAGGCTTAACAAGAAGAGACATAATTGGGGATCACTGGCTCCATGCTAGGATGGGTTTACAAAGAAGTCTACCCCTCAATATATAGCCAGTGCAAATCTATGCGAGTCATCAATTAAATTACCAACATATGGTAATAAAATAATGGAGGCTAATAACAATAGCAACAAATGTGCAAACACAGAAAGTAAATCAATCCCTTTCCTAAGGGTAAATGGAAAAAATTAATTCTTGCATTTATTTCTTTCCATCTCATGCAAATACAATGAATTAATTTATGCATTTCCATATTAAACAAATATTTACTTTCCATCTACTTGTGATTTTGTATCACCTAAATTTATCATATTAAAGCAAGGATTAAAAATTGTTGAGAAACACGGATATATTCTATAAAAACGAAACCCCTAAGTTTGAAGCTACTTTAATAGAATATTTAGATGCCAAAGCTTTTCATTTTAACAATACTAAAGACAATGAGCATACATTTTGAAGTATGAAATTTTAAACTACCAAAAATAAAATAAAACCAAACATTCTAAATTATAGTAAAATTAAGTAGAATAATTTGACAGTGTAAAACATCAAAAATATAGATTTACAGTTTGAAATGCACACATACAAAAGGTTTGACGCTCAAAATTTATCATAATAATTATTTTGTAAGGTCTTACTGTTTATTCCCAACAATTTTAATAAATCAAAATTTTGTAGTTTCAAATTTGAAAATCCAAAAGCTAAACATTGAAATTTGATGACCAAAAGTTTAAAAAATGAAAAAAAAATTGAAACTCTTAAAAGGAAAAGCCTTTAAATGAAGTAATATTAATAAAAATGATTCTACATATTTAAGTTTGAAATTAGACGCTAATTTTTTCTGGAACGAAAACCTTAATTTTAAAGCTACTCTGATAGAATTTCAAATGCCAAAGCTTTTTAAGTTTGCAAATAGTAGGGACAATAATTATACATTTTAAAATACAACTTTAAAAATAAAATTCAAAGCTTCTAAATTCTGTCATTTTACATTATGTGTGACACCCCACGTCCATTAACGTCACTCACTAAAGGAATGCATTAACTTTCATGGAGTATTATAAGAGTATAGAACAGAATATCACAAGACAAATATATAAAATGGTACTTAAGAAAATTCGAAATTTATTCATTACAATGGAAAAACAAAACATGTTTGGTTAAAAAATCAAAACCACATGCTAAAGCCAAGTACACAAATATCCATCTTGTACAAAATTATTATCAGAGTACATAAAAGTAAAACCATAATCCCACTCCAAATAGCCATAAAGAAAAAGAGATAAAGCTAAGCATTACTTTCAACACTTCCAAGCACTTCAAGAAGAAAGAAACCCAAGTCAAGCTCCATTAGTCCCACCTTGAGGACCTGGGGAGCAAGAAGAAAAGAAAAGAGGCGAAACAAAAAGGGGTCGGACAAAAGTCTAGCGAGTTAAGTGACTTTAACAAAATAATCTGTAAAGTAACAGGATAAGAACATAAACTGGATATAAGAGATGGCTGTAACATAAGCAGATATGACAAGGTAAACGAGATGAACAAGACATAACGTTGATTCCGTTTCTAATCACTATAAGATAACTCCTACACCGCACTAATGCTAGTTCCATACTGAAAGTTGATCCCTCTTACTAAATATAGTAATAATAATAATAATAATAATGATGGTAGTTTCGTGTACTTCTAGTTGTTGCCATAGATGCCACCTGCTCCTATCTCCAATAGTTGTACCCACTACCCTCCCCATTCGATCAGCTCCCTAACTCGTAGATACCCGTGCTGGTCCCACAGTAGGGTGTACCACTCTCTAAAGTGGCAACCCGATACTACTAAAATGCACGGCTTATACCTACACGATGCAACAACGTCTTACCTACCAGCTCGGACCCATGCACGCACATGACTCCGTTTGACTTGCACTGCCATCACTAACTTTTTATTGACCTCTTACAATCAACCCTAGTAAGCATGTCCCTGTCGTCGATCTAATTCGATCTCATATAGATACTAAAATGGGTTACTGGTTGAAAAGGGTCCACCCACTTGACACAAGCTTCACTCCTAAGCTTGGTCCCCACTAGGAATTCCTACATAACCCCTCTTTATCCCCATGTCTAATCACATGTCTCGTCTTGGTTAAGTGTTTTAATTATGTTTCACATGCTACCCATGTTACCCACTTAACCCTTTTATCATTCCCATGCCTTTCCACATGTATTATCTTGGTTAAGTGTTCATTAATTCATTATAATCGTAATCTTGCAAGACCTCCCACATTAGATTGCTGTTTTGCGGTTGCTGGATATGCCGGGCGGTTCCAGGCAGTCTTATACCGCAATCCGAATCTAACCTCATGTCTTTGCATTATTACGCATCTAATTTTTGTCTTTGACCCTCACATTAGATTACCAGACTGCGGTTGTTGGATGTGCCGGGCGATTCCGGGCAGTCTTATACTGCAATTCGAATCTAACCTCGTGTATTAGGCATTCATTATCACTTCTTTATTCAAACCCAATTTCACGTTCTGAATTATAACATATATTCCAATTGCCCACCATTTCAAATTCAAGTTATGTTTATAATTCCAATCCAAGTCATACCTATAATTCCATGTATACAAATTGTACCAATTTATCCCCCAAATCAATTACATGGTTAATTTATTCCCAATTACATATTATTCAATATTTTCCCAAACTTTTCCCAATCATCCCAACGTTATTCATACGCAAATCTCAACGCAGTATGTTAGGCTAGAAGATAGCCTAATCTCATAAAGAAAAAGGAAAAGGAGAAGGGAAGAGAATCATGTCGTCAAAACTGGCATAAAATAGGCATATGAAACAAGGACTGGCATAGAACAATAAAATAGATCCAATAGGCATATGATAACATTAATTTGGGTATGAATCTGAAAGATAAGAAATCTACAAAACTTGATATGATTCGTCTTACTTATAGGCATGATCATTAAATCCAATTTACAATCCTATCACAATTAGTTTTTAAATTCAATTACATGTGAAAATGACATAGACTCACAGCGACAGGATTTAGGAGAGAGAATATATGTGAATTTTGAATTTGATTATCTAAATCGTTGTTGTAGACTTTGATTCTTATTTTCCAACTCGAATACTCTTATTCTGATTTGCTTTGGTGGAGAAGAAAGGCTAGGTTTTGCAGCATGGGGGCGCCATGGATGAATAACAATGAGATTAGGGTTAGGTTTAGGGGTATTTTATAGATACTCTAAGTGAATTAGGAACGTTAGATTAGATTAGGATCCATCTGAACCATCCTTACCAGAAAAAACGTCATCCAGCCAATCCCAAAAGGACACATCAGCCCTAGACCACCAAAACACGTCTGCCAGATCAGGGCAGATGGGGGTCGACACCCCTATCGACACCCCTATAGGGGGGTCGACACCTATATCGACTCACCTGGGGGGGTCGACACACTAGAGCGGGACATTACCCGCTCATCCAGAATCAACCGATTTGGATTTTTGAATTCATTTTTGATTTTTAATTATTATTTAAATAAATTATGCTTTAAACTGAAATCTTCAAAGCTTCATGTCTTCTTCATATGATATCCGATTTACGCAAACTCGAACTCTACTCCAAGTTGAATTCCGAGACGAACGCAATGGAGCAGGCCATTTCCCTTAATTCTTCTTATAAAAATTAAGTATTCTTAAATTATCCCTTTTGTCATGTTTTAAAATTTCGGGTTGTTAAATTCTCCCCTCCTTAAATGATTTCGTCCCCGAAATCTTCAAGTTAAGAACGTATCCTACCATCCATCATCCATCATCCACAAGCATCCATTGTCCTTAAAAGATTTCTATTGCTATATGAACCTATTGTATATGTTCCTTATCTAATGCAAAGATCAACTGGTCTACTGATTCTGTTGACCTCTTTAATGCAAAACATGATAGTGCCATGCATTCATAATATATGCAAAAGAATCCTAATGATACATATCATTTCTATATGAGTGCACAACCATTCATTCAAATGCAACATCCATATGATAACACGTTCAATATGCATCCATTAACTTAAATATGCACACTCATTCATATGCAATATGAAGTGATTGTGCCGATCTAGTGCCTAATGTGTGTAAATGCATCCACGAGCAACCAGTAGCAAACACTTACATCCACTTGCATCCACCAAACTTGACATGTCTCAAACACATGTTTACAACCATAGGATTTTCTACCTAAGGGTCGAAGATATAATCGAGAGGATACAATAAACGATAGAACAAGTATAAACAAAGAGGTAGAAAAAGGAGTAGATAAGAACATACCCTAAAAAAGGAAAGGGTACGACGCGCGCATCTTGTCTTCATCTCCCAAGTCGCGTCTCCTTAATCATCTCCCCACTGGACTTTAATCAACTTGACCTCTCGGTTGCGTAATTTCTTGACCTCCGATCCAAGGATGCATGTAGGAACTCATCTAACCATGGCATCTTGCTCTACTTCCACTTCTCTAAGCATGCTTGGTTCTACTACTTCCACGGTATCGTGTAAACACTTCCGCAAATACGACACACGAAATACTTCATGAACACCACTAAGCTTCTCCGGCAACTTCACTCTGTAGGTCATCTGTCTAATTCACTCTGTAATGGGGAATGGCCCTACGAACCTTGGTGCCAATTTCTCTACAGACCCAAAACGAACTACAATTCTCAATGGTTATACCTTAATATAGAGCATGTCTCCAACACTGAACTCAAGATCGGTTCTTCTCTTATCAGCGTATGACTTTTGCCGGTCCTGTGCCGTCTTTATGCATCTTCTAATCAAGTTTATCTTCACTGAAGTTTCCCTAATCATCTCGGGCGCAAGAAAAATCTTATCCGTAGACTCCCACCAACAAGTCGGTGATCGGCAAGGTCGTCCATATAGAGCCTCAAAAGGTGCCATGCCAATACTAGCCTGATAACTGTTGTTGTATGCGAACTCTACTAATGGAAGATGTTCCTCCCATGTCCCTCCAAAGTCCAAGATGCATAACCTCAAAAGATCTTCTAGAACCCGATTCACTCTTTTTGTTTGGCCATCCGTCTGAGGGTGATAAGCGGTGCTCAAACACAATTGCGTTCCTACCGCCTCTTCCAAGCTCTTCCAAAATTCACTAGTGAATATGGGATCTCTATCGCTTACGATACTAGAAGGTATGTCGTGTAGACGAACTACCTCTCGAAGATAAATAGATGCTAACCATGCCACTGTTCATTTACTCTTGACGGGAATGAAATGGGTGCTCTTGGTAAGTCTATCTACTGCTACACAAATCCCCGTATTACCCTTCCTTGACCTCAGCAACCCATCAACGAAATCCATGGAAACACTTTCCCATTTCCACTGTGGAACCTCTAAAGGGTGAAGCAAACCACCAGACTTCTTTTGCTCAGCCTTGACTTGCTGACACATTAAGCATCTAGAAATGAACTCAGCCACATCCTTCTTCATTCCGGCCCAAAAGAAAACTCGCTTCATGTCCAGATACATCTTGTCAACACGGGGATGTATGGTCATCTTAGAACGATGTGCTTCTTCAAGTATTATCCTCCTCAAACTCTCATCTCGAGATATGCAAAGTCTCCCATCCCTACGCAGCCAACCTTTGTCATCGATAATATACCTACTAAGATGGCTCGAAGACACCCCTCTTATGAGCTTGTCTACTATCTCTATCAACTTTGGGTCATCTTGCTATGCTGCACCTATCTATCCCAAAAGCGTAGGTCGCACTTCTAACGATGCCAACAAACTGGGTACATAATCAATAGAGGGGCTAAAGTCAAAGGTAGAGATATACTCTAAACTCTACCGCTCGACAAAAAAAGGACTCAAAGTCAACTTCTTTCTAATCAAGGCGTCAGCTACAACGTTACCCTTGTTAAGGGTATATGAAATTTCAAAATCGTAGGATGCTAAGAACTTCATCCATCTCTGTTGCCTTAGGTTTAGATCTTTTTGAGAGAACATGTATTTTAATGACTTATGGTCTGTATACAACTCAAACCTCTCACCAAGTAAGTAATGGCGCCAAGACTTAAGTGCAAAAACAATGGCAACTAATTCTAAGTCGTGGGTGGGGTAATTCTTCTCATAGTCCTTTAACTGCCTTCCATCATAACATATCACCCTTCCCTCTTGCATCAAAACTACGCCAAGACCTATCCTGTAAGCATCGGTATACACTGTGAACGGTTTACTCCCATCCGGCAAAACTAAAAATGGAGCTATCGTCAATGCCCTCTTCAAACGTTGGAAAGCATCGTCACAGTCAACATCCCAAGAAAAAGGTAAAATTCTTTTTTTTGTCAACCGTGTAAGTGGGGCCGATATCTTAGCAAAGTCCTTGATGAACTTTCTATAATAGCCCGCCAAACCAAAAAAACTTCTTACTTCTGTGGGGTTCTTAGGAATCTTCCTATCTTGGATTGCTACCACCTTCGCGGGGTCCACTACTATCCCTTCCTTAGAGGCCACATGCCCTAAGAACCTCACTTCCTTTCTCCAAAAATGACATTTGGAGAACATAGCTTTGAGTTGATGTGCTCGAAGGGTCTCTAAGACTTCCCTAAGATGTAAGGTATGCTCTTCCTCGCTTCTAGAGAATATCAAAATATCATCCATAAAGACTACCACGAACTTATTTAGAAACTCCCTAAACACCCTACTCATCAAGTCTATGAAATATGCGGGTGCGTTCGTCAAACCCAAAGGCATGATGATCCATTCGAAAAAACCATCAGGAGCACTAAAAGCAGTCTTATCTATACTATCCTCGGCTACCCTCAATTGATGAAATCATGTAGCTAAGTCCAACTGCGAGAAAACCAAAGAACCAACCAACTGATCGAACAAATCATCTATCCTCGGCAATGGGTGTTTCTTCTTGTTTGTGAGCTTATTCAGCTCCCTATAGTCCACACACAATCTAAGAGAACCAATAGCCTTTGTAGCAAAAATAACAGGAGCACCCCACTCCGAGATACTTCTTCTTATGAATCCTTTCTCAAGCAACTCTTTCACTTGTTTACTAAGCTCCCTCCTTTCTCTAGGTGCCAGGTGGCGCACCGGCAATGCAACTGGCTTTGCATTGTCCACCAAGTAGATATGGAAATATATCTCGCGTTTTGGAGGTAAGCCCCTAACCTCCTCAAAGACATCTGCATACTCATGGACTACTCGAACAGATTGCAAATCATCAATAGATGTGTCAAGATATTCTAGGTATCTAAGCATAACAGAGCCCTTAGGATCGCATGAGATATCGAGAGTATTACCCAAACTAGCCAACAATCTAACTACCCTCTTTTCACAGTCGAGAATGACACCATACCTGGCAAGCCAATCCATTCCTAGAATCAACCCATAGCCCGTGAAACCTAGCATATAAGCTTTGCATTCAAACTCAACGCCATACACATATATTCTCAAATACCGACATAACATAGAAAGATGAGTCATACCCCTAATGGGATTTGAGACAACAACAGGATCCATAACTAGACTAGCATTTAGGTGCAGTGTTTCAACTAACGAAGCAGATATAAACGAATGTGAAGCGCCAGAATCAAACAAAGTTCGAACAAGATGATCAAATAGGAAAATCAAACTTTCAACAAAAATGTTTCTACCTCTCTCCTGTCCTGGTTCCATGAGAGCATGAACCTGTCCTCCAGAATTGAGTTATGTCCTCTGCTCTTACCCTTGTCCATGCCTCCTCAGGCAGTCTTTAATCATATGTCCTGCCTCACTACATTGGAAGCAGCCTGTCTTCTTCTTCCTACAGTCCTTGCTTAAGTGTCCCAGTGTTCCACAATTAAAACACCTTTTCTTCCCTTGTCCCTTGTTATCCTTACCGCCCTTCTTTCGTTGTTGTTGTGCCTACTTTGGATCCCCTTTCTTATCCTGTGCCTTATCTACATTACCACCTTTCTCCTCTTCATGCATCAATGCCATGTCAACAAGTTTCTCGAAAGTAGCCCCCATAGGAATATGGGACATAGCCAACCCGTGCAATGTTTCATTAAGACCTTTGGCAAATCTCAAAGCCTTCATATGAGGTGTATTAACTAATTTCATAACAAATCTTACTAACTGGTTAAACTTGTTAACGTACTCTTTCACAGACAAACTCCCTTGTTTTAAAGCCAAGGACCTCTCCATGTATATACTCTCCTCCGCTTGTGAAAGAAATTTCAACTCGAACCTTTGTTTAAAATCCCTCCACGTCTTTACTGCACATCCTCCATTAGTTACTTCCCACCAAAATGCAGCCTCGTCCTTCATCAACCAAGCAGCTAGCTGAACCTTCCTTCGTCTCTCTCAAAGATACCAAAAAAGTCCTCCACTTCCTTGAGCCAATTCCAAGCCTCAACAAACGTCTCAGTTCCATAAAACAGTTTTCCGCCCATCACACGGAAGTCTTTGCATATCATAGAAAAAGCATCTACATGGGGAGGAGGAGGAGGAGCTGCTGCAGCTAGGGGAGGAGGAACATCTGTTGGGCCTGCGGCAGTAGCCCTAACTTCTAAATACCTTCTGAATCAACCTGGTATCTGTATGCCCTCGGGTATAACGGGTTCCCTAGACATGCTGAAAGGAAAATGGAAAAGATTCAAAACAGAGAATTGAAAGATAGGTATATGGCTTTTGGGATTATGTTTTTCATAATAAACCTTTCTCTTGAAAATACCCTCTTTAAAACATGTTTTTGAAAATGCTCCTTTCTAAAAATGCTTTTGAAAATGGTTTTCAAAATCTTTTATTTGTTCTGGTAACCTTCAGCTCTGATACCACGTATAACACCCCACGTCCATTAATCTCACTCACTAAGGGAATGCATTAACTTTCATGGAGTATTATAAGAGTATAGAACAGAATATCAAAAGACAGATATATAAAATGGTACTTAAGAAAATTCAAAATTTATTCATTGCAGCGGAAAAGCAAAACATGTTTGGTTACAACATCAAAACCACATGCTAAAGCCAAGTACACAAATATCCATCTTGTACAAAATTATTATCAGAGTACATAAAAGTAAAACCATAATCCCACTCCAACTAGCCATAAAGAAAAAGAGATAAAGCTGAGCATTACTTTCAACACTCCAAGCACTTTAAGAAGAAAGAAATCAAAGCAAGCTCCAGTAGTCCCACCCTGAGGACCTGGGGGAAAAAAGGAAAGAAAAGAGGAGAAACAAAAAGGGGTCAGACAAAAGTTTGGCGAGTCTAGTGACTTTAACAGTATAATCAGTAAAGTAACAGGATAAGAAAATAAACTGGATATAAGATATGACTGCAACATAAGCAGATATGACAAGGTAAACAAGATGAACAAGACATAACGTTGATTGCGCTTCTAATCACTATAAGATAACTCCTACACTGCACCAATGCTAGTTCCATACTGAAAGTTGATCCCTCTTACTAAATATAGTGATAATAATAATGATGATGGTAGTTTCGTGTACTCCTAGCTGCTGTCATAGGTGTCGTCTGCTCCTATCTCCACTAGTTGTACCCACTACCCTCCCTATTCGATCGACTCCCTAACTCGTAGATACCCATGCTGGTCCTACAGTAGGGTGTATCACTCCCTAAAGTGGCAACCTGATACTACTAACATGCACGGCTTAAACCTACACGATGCAACAACGTCTTACCTACCATCCCGGACCCACGCACGCACATGACTCTGTCGGACTTGCACTGCCATCGCTAACTCTTAACTGACCTCTTACAATGAACTCCAGTAAGCATGTCCCTGTCCTCGACCTAGTTCGAGCTCATATAGATAATAAAATAGGTTACTAGTTGAAAAGGGTCCACCCACTTGACACAACCTTCCCTCCTAAGCTTGGTCCCCACTAGAAATTCCCTCTTAACACCTCTTTATCCCCATGTCTAGTCTCATGTCTCATCTTGGTTAAGTGTTTTAATTATGTTTCACATGCTACCTATGTTACCCACTTAACCCTTTTATCATTCACATGCCTTACCACATGTGTTTTCTTGGTTAAGTGTTCATTAATTCATTATAATCTTTCAAGACCTCCCACATTAGATTGTCGTTTTGCAGTTGTTAGATATGTCGGACGGTTCCGGGCAGTCTTATACCGTAATCCGAATCTAACCTCATGTCTTTGCATTATTACGCATCTAATTTCTGCCTTTGACCTCTCACATTAGATTACCAAATTGCGGTCGCTGGATGTGTCGGGCGATTCCCGGCAGTCTTATACCGCATTTCGAATCTAAACTTGTGTCTTAGGCATTCATTATCTCTTCTTTTATTCGAACCCAATTTCAAGTTCTGAATTATAACATATATTCCAATTGCCCGCCATTTCCAATTCAAGTTATGATTCTAATTCCAATCCAAGTCATACCTATAAATCCATGTATACAAATTGTACCAATTTATGCCCCAAATCAATTACATGATTAAGTTATGCCCAATTATATATTATTCAATATTTTCCCAAACTTTTCCCAATCATCTTTACGTTATTCATACGCAAATCTCAACTCAATATGTTAGGCTCGAAGTTAGCCTAATCTCCTAATGAAAAAGGAAGAGGAGAAGGGAAGAGAACCATGTCGTCAAAACTGGTATAAAATAGGCATATGAAACATGAACTGGCATAGAACAATAAAATAGATCCAATAGGCATATGATAACATTAATTTGGGTATGAATCTGAAAGATAAGAAATCTACAAAACTTGATATGATTCGTCTTACTTATAGGCATGATCATTAAATCCAGTTTACAATCCTATTACAATTACTTTTTAAATTCAATTATATGTGAAAGTGACATAGACTCACAACGACAGGATTTAGGAGAGAGAATAGATCAAAATTCTGAATTCTGAATATGATTAGCTAAACCGTTGTTGTAGACTTTGATTCTTATCTTCCAGTTTGAATACTCTTATTCTGATTTGCTTTGGTGGAGAAGAAAGGCTAGGTCAATTTAGATTAGAGCAGCATGGAGGCGCCATGGATGAATAACAATGAGATTAGGGTTAGGTTTAGGGGTATTTTATAGATGCTCTAGGTGAATTAGGACCTTTAGATTAGATTAGGATCCATCTGAACCATCCAAACTAGAAAAACACGTCATCCAGCCAATCCCAAAAGGACATATCAACCCTAGACCACCAAAACACGTCTGCCAGAAATGGGTAGATAGGGGTCGACACCCCTGTCAACCCCCTATAGTGGGGTCAACACCTATGCCGACTCACCTAGGAGGGGTCAACACCCTAGAGTGGGAGTTTCCTGCTCACCCAGAATCGGCTGATTTGGATTTTGAATTCATTTTTGATTTTTAATTATTATTTAAATAAATTCTGCTTTAAACTGAAATCTTCTAAGCTTCATATCTTCTTCATATGATATCCGATTTACGCAAGCTCAGACTCTATTCCAAGCAGCATTCTGAGACGAACGCAATGGCGCAACCCGTTTCCCTTAATTCTTCTTGTAAAAATTAAGTATTCTTAAATTATCCCTTTTGTCATGTTTTAAAATTTTGGGTTGCGACATTATGAAACAACAAATTTAAGATTTAGATATCTAAATTGATGTCATTTAAATATTTATAGTTTAAAAGCTTAACACTCTTAATATGCAGTGATGAAAATTTATAATGATTCAAGTTTTTATGTACAAAAAAGTTCCATTGATCAAAGTTGTGAAGCTTTGAATTTTAAAAATTTTAAAACTAACAATCAAAAGTTGAAGAATGAGAAACACAAAAGTTGAAGCTATTAAACGGGATAAGCCAAAATTTTGAATTTCAATGCTTAGATTACTAAATTACTTTTTGAATCATGAAACTAAAATCATGTTAATTACAAAAAATTATCCTACAAAACTTGAATACAAATAGTTAAAAAAAATCTTTAGTCAAGTACCACTTTTTCTGATTTTTTTATCTATTTGCTTCTTCAAGACATCTACTAATCTCCAGTGTAGTATTAAATGTTTACGTCGCGTATTGTAGAGTAGATGCATAATTAAATTTTGTAATGAACAAACATATAATCTATTTGAGGAAATCATAGGAAATATGCAATTACTATGATTTTCATGCCATCAAGTTAATTAAAAAATATCATAGGTAAGTTAACTTTTTGTACATTAACTAAAACTTCTGAAACTATTTTTGAAAACAAAGTGTTTAAAATTCAAAAATCTCAAAATGTAAAGCGAAAATCCTTTTTCCCCAATGAAAATCAATATGTGAGTACTAAAATTTTAATTTGACATTAAAAACTTTTTAAGAAATATAGGTTTTAAAGGAAATACAAAAGTCCAAAAAAATTAGCTCTTAAAAATCAGGAAAAGGAAGGTAAGTCAGCAATAAAGTACATTTTTATCAAAGCACCAATTCCAAAATTCAATATCCGGTAAATTCGACATCATAAATTGAAAAAGTCATAGTAGTTCATGAAGCATAATAATTTTAAACAATAATGCGACATATGGATGAACATGATCATGAATATTTCTACAAAACAAAATAAAACAAACATTGAGGCTCTTCATTTAGAAAGTATATAAAAATATACTCATATCCATACATCCACATAACCATACTAGTTAATAAGTGAATGATAATCCCAATGTAACAATTCAATAATCAAAAGTAACTAAAGTAAGATGAAAAATGTAGTACCAAAATTAAATATTAAAAGAAGAATTAAAAAAAGTACCAGAAGCATAAGAAAAAATGTCACAAAATCAATTTTGAAAGGGAAGGGCGCAGGAAACTAAAAGTAATAGAAATTGACTAAAGGTTTTGTGAAGCACTTACCTAAACCGAGTGGATATCAGCCAGCGAAGCAACAATCAACGATAGGCAAACAACTGATATAAAGAGAAGAGTTGACATGGCTCTACAATCGAAGAAAAATCGAGCAGGTTGGAAAGAGAACGATAAAGAGAAGAGCAATTGTTCTACATATTCAATTTTGAAATAAGATGTTGTTAATTTAGAATGAAAACCCTAAATTCAAAGCTACTCTAATAGACATTAAAATGCCAAAGCTTTTAATTTTACCAATATGAAGGACTACATTATACATTTTGAAGTACAACATTTTTTTTAAAAAATAATAAAAACTAAAGCTTCTAAATTAAATAAATCTTGATTATGAAACATAAAATTTAAGAATTAGATATCAAAATTGATTCAAAGTATTTAAAAATCAGAGCCTTAACGTACTTAATATTCCAACTGATCAAATTTTATAGTTATTTGAGTGTTAACATGCCAAAAAGAATTATGGCTCAAAGTTGTTAAGCTTAAAATTTAAAAAATTTATATAATGAGGAAAAATATGTAAAAGCTTCTAAGAAGGAAAAGTCAATATTTCAAATTTCAATGCTTAAATTAATAAGCTACATTTCAAACGATGAAACAAAAATCAAGTTAATTCCATAAAATTATCCTAAAAATCTCAAATACCAGTATATTTTTTTAAAATCTTAGGTCAAAATAACACTATTATTATTATTATTATTATTATTAGTATATTTACTTCTTCAAGACAACTATTAATCTTCAGTACATAATTAAATGCTTATGTTACATATAATAGAGCAAACACATAATTAGGTTTCGAAATGAATAGATTGATTTATTTGTTTGAGGAAATCATAGGAAAATCACAATCAGTAATTCTTTCATGCCATTAAGTCAATTAAAATATATTGTTGATAAGTTTATCTTTCAGGAAAACTAAAACGTCTTAAACTACCTTGAAAACAAAGTATATTGAGACGACCCCAAACCCCGTACTGACGGTGGCAAGGGTAATCCTTGGAATATAACACAGAAACAGATATTAGCAGAACAAAAATAAATAAATACACCAAATAATGAACAATAGAATATACTGGATAAACGTAATCATCAGAGTTACACAGTACAGAATCATACTTAGTACAAATACAGTTCAGCTATACATAAATGTCTACAGCGAAAAACAAACATAATGTACAATAGGAGCTGAACAGCATAAAAAGAGATACATGATAGAATCCATCTTCAGCTCCAGCTATCCAGAAAGAACCAGCAAAAGCTGAATACAAGGCTGCCCGTATAGGAAAAGGGGCACCTGAGTTTGAAAGTGAAACAAACTACGAGTCAGTCATGGGACTGGTATGAGAAATCTACTCAACACATTTATAATATGGCTAATCACAGGACCATGCCACTTTCGTGGAACGGGTTTACTCCGTTGGATTGCCAGTGCTTTAAAAACAAATCATTCTTTTAAACATCGCAATGCTTTTTATAAAAATGAAGCCATTATAAGACTCAGTTCCCATCACACAATGCAACGCAAACCGGAGGATAGTGTTTTACCTTATAATGGCCAAAATATGCTTGATACGAATAAACAAAAGCATTTGATATTATTACTAGTGTTTACATGTTTCAAAAACAATTTCGAATCATAACTATCAATCATAGACGGCATGGGTACCATATACCATGTCGCTATATATATATACACAATCAAAACCGCACGATGTCTTATTTGGAAATTGGATTTCCATCATGACCAAGGCAAAAGATAGTCCTTACCGACTTCGAGACTGCCTAGCCCGAGTCTCAGGATCAGAGCTCGAGTGACCCTTGGATCGTCAGGGCCGGTCCACCGATGTGGATTAAAATGCCTGAACAATGCGTTTCTCCGCCCTTTGGGGCGTAAATGAGCCAACGAATGACTCCATCGAACCTGGATCGTCCGATCTATTCGAGGCGCCTTGCAACAGCAACAACCACATAAGTCAAACTCGTTAGGGCGTGTAAAACCACTGACGCCACTTCTAGCTAGGAAGAAACGCATGCCCTCCCTGAGGTCCTGCTCCCGTTTCTGGTTCATACCGGGGTGTGAGGCTCGCGATTTCACGTTATACACAAAGCTACGCCACACAGGCGGTGCTTTGATCATCACCACAAGACTTTGCTTTTCAACAGAAGCCCTGATCACTGCATCTTAGCATGCCACATAGGCAATTCACACCGTGCAACTGATGGCTACCAATCACACAGAATAAATTCCAATGTCAGACACACTGTCCATTTGCAAGTCCATTCTGGGCCTGAACGAAACCGGAGGCACTATATACCTCGCAAACCCATCGATCACCACGTACGTCTGGACGATCGCCACTCATTATCCATATTTCGGGATGCCTCCCAATCAGGACCTCGGTTACCATCCAAACGAGGTGAAGATCTCCGGTCTTCGACCAGCGTCTTCATCTTCGATTTCTTATCGTCGATTCAGTTATTCAGAATGGGATAAACCCGGTCTTTCTGAGCAACTCGCGTATATAATAAACAAGTGCAACACTAACATACACACGCATTATTTCAATTCATTAGTCACTAACCGCCAATCAGTAAGAGAACGATTTCCCAAATATTAACCCCGAAGGCCGAAACCAACATCAGATCAACACCCAGGAAACCATTCGACATAGCCAACCTACAGTTAGTTTCTAAATTTCACATCCATATCGTTTATAATATTTTATAACGATTTATCGCTATTTTTATTTATTTTAAAATAGCCAATTTATTTAAAACGGCGCTTCGGGCCATAACGCGGCCGTGGCGCTGTTTTTCTTCAGATTTGATTTACACATATCTGAAAATCTAACCGTTGGATCTTCACAAAATTTACATCATTAGAAAGATCTTTTCAAAACGAATCCAACGGTTCTAGTTTCGGGAAAATCCGACGGTCGGATCTCCCGGTATAATCGTTTGAAGTTTCGATTTCAAAATATGAACTGCAGCGTCGTTATTCGATTAAATATAATTATATATATATATATATACATAATCGCTTCTGGCGCTGTTTTTCTTCAGATTTGAATTAAACATTCCAGACAATCCAACCGTTGGATCTTTACAAAGTTGGTGCCGTTGGAAAGATATTTCCAAAGCGGACCCAACGGTTGCGGTTTCGGGAAAATCCGATGGTCGGATCTCTCGGTATAATCGTTTGAAATCACGGTTTCAAAATACGAACTGCAGCTTCGTTTTTCGATATATTTCAATTCTATTTATATATATATATATATCGATTCTTCGATTTCAAAACTATATTCTTTTCATACATTTGATAAAAATGATATTTTTATCTAACTGGCTTCTATTTCAACACTTCACTATATTTAACAATTCATGTATATAATAAAAATGTGATTTTTATTGTAAAACAATTCATTTCAAAACACTATTATTTTATATAATTCATATAGGTAATAAAAATAGGATTTTTATAATAAAACAATTTCTTTCAAAATATGAATACCATTCAACACATGAATTTCAATTCAACGAATGAATATCGATTCAACACATAAAGGTTTTCTATAGTTTCTATATATAGATAAAAAGGTGATTTTTATATTTAAAACACGAATATCATTCAACACATGAATTTCAATTCAACGAATGAATATCGATTCAACACATGAAGGTTTTCTATAGTTTATATATATCGATAAAAAGGTGATTTTTATATTTAAAACACAAATACCATTCAACACATGAATTTCAATTCAACGAATGAATATCGATTCAACACATGAAGGTTTTCTATAGTTTCTATATATAGATAAAAAGGTGATTTTTATATTTAAAACACGAATACCATTCAACACATGAATTTCTATCCAACGAATGAATATCGACTCAACACATGAAGGTTTTCTATTCAACGAATAAATATAGTTTCAACAAATGAAAATAATTCAAACACATGAATATTATTCAAAATTTCGGCAACATAACGGCAGGGTAGTTAAAACCGGGACCGTCCCTAGTACGGCTCCTCGCTCTACCTTAAAACCTCGCGGTTTTTGACAATGGGGAATCATGCATCTAGTTCGCACGCAGGCGGCATGTATATTTATTTCATTTCCACAAACTAATCCTATGTGGTTTCAACCAAATATTTCTCAACCACAAACGGGTATTTTTCAACCACAATCAATCAATATCAACCACAAACAATTCCAATCAACCATTCGCTATCAATCAATTTTCACACCAATCAGAACCAATAAATATCGTCCATGGTTTATGGACGAGGGGCGTATATATCTATTTATATATAGCATTTCACTTCTATTTCAACACATATATAATTTTTACAACGCATATATAACTTATACATCAAACGTACAACTTATACAACGCTTATACAAGAGGTGTACAACACTTATATAACTCATACATCGATTATATAATTTATACATCGTAGTTTTCCATATCATTTATAAATTAGAAATCTCACATTGGGTTCCACTCCACCAAAAATAGCAGAAGGCTCAGAAAAATATGCGGTCTCTTCTAGAATGTAGAAGACGTCCACATGGTCACGATGTTTCCTGTTTCATCGAATTTCTTCAACACACGAAAAAGATATGATTTTTCAAAGTTTGCAACGGTTTAAAGGTGTTAAAACTGTTGAAAATTAATATGGCTGTACCTCAGCTGAATTCTTCAAAACAAGGTTTTGAATTTTCTTTCGATCCGTGAAGCTTTGCGCCGAACAACCACCGCCACGTTGTTCGCCTTGGAGAGGCGCACCTGAGGGTCCCCCTCCTGGTGAACTCGCGCGCGCCTAGGTGGTGGTAGAGGGCTTCGAAAGGCGCCTCTTTCAATGGGGATATCTCGAGGTAGGAGCGACGAGGAAGGGCGTGGCTTAGATGGATTTGAAGAGCTCAGGAAGATCTACAAAAAGCTTAAATGGAGCATTGGCTATTATTGCGTGGAGGAGGAGAAAACGAGGAGAGAAGATCTGAACGTTTTCCGCCGTATATCGTTTAATCGGGGAGAGAGAAGACGCGGAGGGGTTCTGACGTGGACGAATAGTTTTTTTTATTTATTTACAAAGTTTTAAAAATTCGAAAATACCCCTTTCCTCCTGCGAACCCCAATCCAAACCCAACGACTGTCGTCCCTAGCGTTTTACCCTCATTCAGAACACAATGGGATATATTTCGAAGGTCCATTCGAATGTTTCAGTCAGTTTTCCTTCAAATTAAAATATAAAACATTCAATATTTAATTTGAATGTACATTTCAATTTTCCGGGGCCACATACTGATTCTAAAAATTCCAGAAAAATAAATCTAGCTATGTTTTGACGATACGGTCCCAACAAAACTAGTTTCGTTGAATTCTGAGACCGTTTGCAAAAAGGCCCATTTCTGGTCGATCCAATTTAACTATAATTGACCAAAACACATTTTCCTTTGCCACACTTACATACTAGCTTCAAAAATCATGAAATTTGAAACCTAGCAATAACTTCACATCCTGGATCCAACAAAAGTGGTTTCGTCGAATTCCGAGGTCGTATGCAAAATGGCCATTTTCACGGGCTATATAAATTTCATAGCAACCTTTCTGAAAATTCATTTGACCATAACTTTTTCATCCCGCTATGAAACTTCGATTTTTTAGATTCGTTAGAAATGTATTCACTAACAGATTTAAATATTTTTAGTTTCACTCAAATCCGTTTTGTTTTGCACCCGGTATAGTCCGACAAAGTTTGAGTTCAACTTTTGAAACTGCAGCGCCATTTCAGGCCTTGTTTATAATTAGAATTAATTATATTCGTTTTCAAACGTCGATTCAAACTCACTTTTCATTGCTATTATTTAAAATATTTATTTTAAATATTTAAAATCCATTATTTTAGCCAATTTAAAAAATTTAAATTGGTTCAGATTTTCCGAGTCGTTACATATATAAAATCAAAACATCTTTGTATATAATGTGAATTGCCTTTCTTGCAATAAAAATCAATATGTAAATTGTAGAAATTTAATTGAAGGTGAAAAAAGATTGGAAAGTAAAGGTTTCAATGGAAAAAATTGTAGCACATAAAAATACTAAAATTGAAAAAACCAAATTAAATCAGCAACAAAATACAACTTTATCAAAGAAGCAATGTCAAAAATTCAATATTAGTAAATTCAACATCAGAAATTTGAAAATATAGTAGTTCCTGAAGCATAATAATTTTAAACAACTATCTAAGAAGTAGATGAATATGATGTATAAATATTTCTACAGAATAAAAAAAAGTTAACAAAAACTACCACAACTATATAAGCAAACTGCCACAAAAATGATTTTGAAAGGGAAGGGCATGGGAAACTAAAAGAAATAGAAAATTACTAAAGGGTTTGTTCAACATATCTGAATTAGATGCAGCACGTTATGTTTGTGATATTTTGCATCAGTATGTAAAAACATAATTAATAACTAAGGTATAGGAGAGGAAAAAATATCAAATGTTAATGGAATTATGATCTTGCACTTTTTTTTGTAAATGTAATAATTGGTGGCTTAACCTTAGAGGTCACCAGTAAGTGTATGAATATTAAAAAGACCACTTTCAGCCTATATTATCGCTTTGTAAACTCATGCGACACTAATATGACTGCTTAGAGTGCAAAAGCCAAGTTAAGTTTTAAAACTGGAAGAAAAAGCCACCTGTTAATTTATTAGTGAATAACCTACTTGTTAGCTCAATAACGCCAAAATCAAAGGCTATCAGTTAAAAGTTAAATTGGCATTTACAGTGTTAATTTTGCTCAATTAATTAAGAATCTTTCCTCTCCATTTCAAAAAAACATCGAGTCTATGTCATGGTAATTCTAAAAAAAAATCCAACGAAAGTAGAGGCAACGTCTAAACAAGTATTACATGGAACTAAACACCAAACTCATAAGCACAGTGTCGGGGGTAACTCAAATTGTTTTTTTTTGAATTTGTTCAGGAGGAAAATCGACCGGAGTCATAAAACCCTCCTTTGTGCACCTAACCACAATACATATGAAATAGGAAAGGACAAAGGAGAAGTATTGGTTATGGTATACAGAATGTTAATGTAAACTAATATGCCTCTTCAGTTATGTATGAACATGCATCAATCATCTAAATTCCTGCATATTATAAGGTAATTAAACTACATACCTTGAAGCTTCAATGAACACGACTTTAGGTATTTCTTCAAATTCGTAATTACTGGATACTCTGAATATGTGGAGAAATAATGACACAGAACTCGTTTTAGAATTAAGCGACCAAATAAACATCAACCGAGTTCAAAATTGCTTAGTGCCTTACCCAAATAATAGTAAAGTTACATAATTACTAACAAACATACTTACAGCACCAGCGTATGACAAACTAACCGATCCAGTGAGAAAAATAATGTTAATGTTTTACATCTGACGAAGTAGCAGGGTTCCACATTGACATATCTACAGAAACCAACAAAACATAAGAGTGAACTTTATCAAATATTGAAAAAGGCAAGGACTTACGAAGACAATATTTGAAATCCCTAATTCTTTCAGTCTTAGAGGAGGAACAAGATTGAATCACATCTAATTCTGAAATGACGTGGAATGAATGGGGAAAAAAAGGGGAAATCCAAAAGTGCAGAGAACATCCAAAAGTGCGGACCGATCTATTGGCCTGTTGGGGAAATGGATAAAATATAGAGAAATATTATTTGTTCGGTTACTTCGGTACGAATTAAGATTTTTAAAAAGGGGATTTCTAGTGCAGATTCTAGCAGTTATGTGTTCAAATATGTAAAAATCCTCATTTCTGGCAATAAATATAAAAAGTCAATTCGTAATTCGAGCAATAAAATTCAACAAATAACCGACCTAATTCAATTAAATCCCTAATTCGAGCGATAAATAACTAATAACCAACCTAATTCGAGTAAATCCATAATTAAAGCGATAAATATCAACGAATTACTGATCTAATTTGTGTAACATCACAGAAATTTCGACAATTGAATATGGAAATAATTAAAAGATTTAAATATTAATAATCAACTTTATATTGATATTGGGATTGGGAACTAAAAATCAAATGTATTGTTTGAATTGAATTCAATATTTATTCAGAATGGTTGCTTGGGAATCGAATATTTATTGTTGAATATTTGAATTGAATTGATGGGATATTAAATTTAAATTTGAATTTTAGACCGAAAATATATATGGTTGAATTTAAAAGTAAACATAGTATGCTCCTATTAGTGCTTCAACACAGTCTGCAATTGTCTTTGAGCACATCTACCTATGTTTTTTTTGTCACATAGCACTCTTACTACAACAGAAGTGCCTTCAGTTGTGCATGATTTATCAATAACTCCCTTAGAGGTTGGGTCTAACTTCAGTTGCGCGGTCTTCATCGGAGGTGCGCGCAATCCGTATTTGCTATTATTAATAAAAGAATCGATATGATATTAAGTACCATATTATGACATGATGTTCTTCACTTATTACCATTCCATGGGTTACTGCTGCCTCCACAACTTCACCAAGGTTAAAATATATTGTGGTTGTCTCCAAGTCTGTTAAAACATACAGAAACCATAAGCAAGACAAAGAAAAAAATTAATGCTTCTAGTAGGTTACCAGACAGTATTTATCATGATGATACGGGGAACAGAAATTCAAAGGCCTGACATATATTTCAAGCATCATTTACATTAAACATCTATAAAAATTCCATAGTCACTAGTCAATGCTATTGCAAACAGAAATAATAGTTGGGTATCAAAACACCTCAAATAAATCATATTCAAATATCACATCACCTCAATTAGAAAGTTGACTTCGCAAGGCCAATCAACATTCAAACATGCAACCCCCACTCTCATAATCGAACTGGGTTCAGGCACAGTTCATTGAGTGCTCAAAATTTCCATACTAGATGATCCAAAAATACCGTCATTTCAAGCTTGGCTAACTCTGACCCTACACAAAGACGTGGCCCTCCTCCATATGGCATGAAGTTGCTTGTCGTAGCTTTACTAGCTGCAGCCTTTGGTCACAAAAACACAAGTAAAAAAAAGATCACAGTTATAAACTTAGAGAATGATACATACATATGCAGTGTGTTTGGGTTGAAACTTTGAATGAATGGTATTGAACTGTAAGTAAATAGAACAGAAAGCCACTTATAACATAGCTTAAGGAACTGACTTGCCATCTCCATGGGTCAAATTGGTGAGAATTTGCATATAAATCTTGATCTAAACGAACTGCTGCAAGAACTGGTAGTATTTTCCCACTACATGGAATATCATAACCTTTAATATCATACATCCATTTTCAGACGTCATGATAGTTTCTTTAAGCATGCAAAGTTGAGTTATCGAGATAAAAGGTTCATGCCTTTGTAATGTACATCTCTGATCGCCTTCTGATGAAGAAATTTTACAACATTTCCGAATCGAAGAGTCTAGTTTATCACCTATTTCAGAATAGTATAAAATGATTATTCATTTATTTTGTGTATGTTACTTGTATATATTTTCGCAATTTAAATTTTGGAACTTACACATTGGCTAAATTTGATTTGCTTGTAATCATCCCGATTGAGTCCACGTTGTCCTTTTAGCTTCTTGCTTGCAACTATTTTAGAATGTTCTTCCTATAAATAAATGCATCAGAATCTCATAAATCAATTCCCTACTACAAGCCTACAATGACTGCACAAAAGATAAAAATAAAAAGTCAGCAAATTATACCTTTAGTTGTTGAACAACTTTTGGGCCCTCGACTGTAAAATATTTTCGAATATCAGTTTCAATTTATAAAAGGATTGAACAACAAGTATAGAAAAGCTTTTGGTATATGCCGGTTTTTGCTGGGTTTCATATTCAGATAGATGACGATGAAACCAGTACGTTTTAGAGATTCTAGTAAATTTTTTTGGATCGTTAGACATTCGAAAATGCAAAACAGTTATCAGTAATGCACTTTCCTAGCAAATATCATAATGTTGGATAATATAAATCTCCAGTAAATCAAAACAATATGAAGTCAAGTCCTTTCAGGTTAAATCTCTTCAAACCGCAAAATTAATACATCATTTATACCTTTCGTTAATCGGTTCTAATTCAATAGTATGTCCTGAATCGGTTGAAGGTACATGCATGGTGAAGTTTTGCAATCGAGAGATGTCTGAATTGAATCGATTCTCAGATGCGATCTCGAATTTGCTAGAGATTGTGCGGATTATCACTAGAAACATAAATCTAGAAAGCAGTTAAATTGAAAAATGTGAATCACCATAAATTAGTTAATGTACAAATCAAACAAAATCGAACAAAATTAGTTAATCCATACTATTTTCGTACACAAATCTAAAAATCGACCAAAATCTACATAGAAATACGTATGTAAATTAGTTAATCGTAATAAAATAAATTAAAAATTGAACCTTCAAGAAAAGAAACTATAGTTGCGGGAGATTGCGAGATGTTAGTGTGGATTTCAATGAACTTGATGAAGACCTAGCGAATTGGGGGTATGAGATTCATATTCCACCGCCATCGCTTTGTTGCTGACATTGTACCAAATCAGATACTCATTGGACCATACGAATGGGAACATGAGGAAACCGAGAATTTAAAGGAGAGGGCTGCTGATCCATTTTTCGTTTCTAAAGAACCTTAAAATTAGAAGTCTAGATCTAGAATTGGTAATTTGGATATAACAAAATGAAAAGCAAGCACGTGAATGAAAATGTTAGTGGGAAAAAGAGGAAGCACAGCAAATAGTGCATGAACGGTTGAGATTTGGTTTGAACAAATGGTGTGGATCACTGAGGTATAATTTATTTTTTAATTAAAATATGTCCAGAGCTATTCACGTGGCTACTGCAACACATGTTGATATCTACGTTAACTAATTGAAGTGTGCGTTGCAATTAACAAAAAACAGCATAGCAATGGAAACATTGTAGCTAGCAACACCATAGGTTTTCCTTGCGATAGGCCATCTATGGCGTAGTGGATGTTTTTGGTCGATTCTACGTGTTACTATTGTTGTTTGGTATGTTTTATGATTGTATTGGGAAGTTAAAATGGTTGAAAACACCGTCGTTTGGAGAAAATAACTTGCAGGAAAACTTGTAGAGTTTCGGTTCACATGGGAGAAGGAGACCTGATCCGAACTAGATAGGAGAAGAAGACCCGATCCAAACCAGATAGGAAAAGGAGACCCGATCTGAACCTGATAGGAGGAGTAGGAGACCCAATCCGAACCAGATAGGAGGAGGATGCCCAAAACGAACCGGATAGTAGGAGGAGACCCGAATCGGATAGTAGGAGGAGACCCGAACCGAACCGGATAGGAGGAGGAGACCTGAACCGAACTTGATAGGAGGAGGAGACCGAACCGAACGGGATAGGAGGAGGAGACCCTAAACATACTGGATAGGAGGAGGAGACCCGAACCGAACCGAACACCAATTCGAACAAAACCCAAGATGCAAAGGAAGTGCAAGTGGGAAGTTATCGCTCAGGATCTAGATGGGAACTAACGAGTTAACTTCAAGAGTTGGACTTTGCTGCGGGACGTATGCAAAGGAGTTATCGATATCTATAACTTTGGTTCTTCATTGAGAGAGGGGGCATGTAGACGAACCAGAGTCAAGGCGGTGTGGAATGGTTGGCCTGTACCCTAGAGCCAAAGCAGTGTGGACTGGTTAGGGTTATAGACTATAGACCAGGGCGGTGTGGCCATAGCAATAGTTGCACGGAGTCCTGGGCGGTGTGGACCCATCATGACCCCGATGGATTTGGTGATCAAAGTGGTGGATATTGTATGCTTTACGCACTGAGTGAGAGATGTGAGGAATGAGTGCTATGTTTGATGTTTGCTATAACCATGACACACATACACTTTCATTTTACACTCTATGTTAGTGTTACTTTAGAGCATTGTACATCTTGTTGTACTAACTTGTTGTTTGCAGGTTCGGGTCAGGTATGATTATTTATACATGTTATTGCTTTATTCAGTTACATAGATTTGCGATCGCTTACACCAGACTTTTGTCTGACCCAAAATTTTATGTCTCTTCTTATTACTCTGGGTGCTTCAAAATGAAAAGACTAGAGGCGGGTTAGGTGATTATGCACGAGTAGCTGTTCGGAGATGAGCAGGAGGCTTCTACGTACTTTATACATATTCTCCTTGTGTTGTTGCTGGTCACTGCTTTGGGAATTTGTCGTGTACCTCTTTTATTTCCTTTTAGAGATAGTATTTTAAAGTTGTAATAATTGGTTGTGATGCTGTATTTTGGATTCTGCTATTCTGATGGATATGGTTTAGTTTTCAGCTTATTACTGTCTCACCTGTTTTATATCAAGTTATGTTATTTATTATATTTTATTCCATGCGTTGTGAGATAGACTTTAGGCTATTTGGTAATTCATCGTTTCAACCTTTTTGACGATCGTCCCGTGTTAGTCGGACATTGGCACAACGCATTTCGGGGAAATGTCTAATGGTACAGGGAGGCTACCACAGAGAGGATCAACCTACATCATTAAGTCCCACCTTATAAGTGGTTGGATTGTGCTCAATAAGGAATGCACTAAGTCCCAGTAGTGGTGTGATGGACATAAAAGAAAAGGATACGATTCACCATCAGAGAGTAAAAGGATCATATTACGAATTGCTAAGTCTCTTTCATAGGAAAGCGAGACCTGGAAAAGGATCAAAGATAATCCATAACCAGCCCAAAAAGGCTATACGAAAAATGGTCCAAAGATGGACTATTCATAAACCTGGAGAGGCTTATTGAACTAAGAACATCATTAGCTCAGAGTGACCAAGATCGCACCTGAACTATATACCCATTAAATGATCTAAAGCCATCATTAGTTTAAAGATAAAATCTTATAGTCTGAAAAGACTTCCAAACAGTAAATTAGACTCCAAATGATCAAGAAATATCATCAAACTAAAATTTGATTTTTATTGAACGGTCCAGAGAAATTGCAATTTAGACTAAATGCAGAATATCCCACCGAGTCCATGACCTAGATTGGACGTGGTGCACTTGTAAGACTTAGACTCAAGAATTGGATGTTGAAGTGCTTTTCATTTAGCAAGATTGATGCTTAGTTGGTTCAACTTAAGCGGGATTGAATCCTGGTCATTTTTCTTTGAGCGGGATTGAGTCATTGTCTGCTTACCCGGTGATCTTAGTAGGATTAACTCTTGGTCGGATTACCCTGAGGGGGATTGACACTTGGACAGTTTACTTTGAGTGGAATGACTCATTGTCAGTTTGCCTTGAGCAGAACTGAATCTTGGATGACTTAGCCTAATTATTTTGTCTTGAGTGGATTAGATTATCTTAGCATGATAGCTTTACGAGCGCGTTCGATTGACATGATTAGAGAGCTTTACCTTGATTGGTTAGAGAGCTTATCTTGGATTATTCTTGGGATAGCCAAAGAGTTTTGTATTAACTTGAAGAACGTAGCTATTAACATGTGAATAAGTATTCGGATGGGAAAGTAATCGAAATGCTCCATCACCGAACTTGAATTACCTAGACATGTTCTTATTCAAAGCATATCTTTCATTCAAAAAATGTACTTGAATAGGTAAATATTTAACCTCTTTTGGACCAAAATAGCTTGAACTAGACTTTCAAACAAATCAAATTGATACGAAACTTTAAGAAGCACTTACACAACACCAGAAAAGCTATATACTAACACTTATAAGCATGAGTAATTTCGTTTGTCACGATTACTATCGTCTAAACAAAACGCATGGGCAATTTTCGGATTAGGCATATAATAACGGTTATAACCATGATAATATTATTGTTTTCTAACAGTAATAAGCATTATTATCGAAAGTCCTAATGTTTAAAACCATTGTAAATTATTTATTTCCTCACAGTTAAAACGATTAGAATATGATATAATACTAACAATTATAACCATGATAATTTTTATTTAAAATGGTTTTAAATGTGCTATCTTAAATATTTCACGATTATAACCATGTAAAAATCCACTTTTCTAACGGTTAAAAGCATTATAAACTGTCATTTACACCCTATTTTCTCACAATTATAACTGTGAAAATGCAATACTTTTGTTCAAACCGGCTACACAACCCATCACATTAAAAATCTTACAGATTTCATTATAGTATCAATATTTCATTACAACCGATACAAAATATTGCATTTATAACAACATTAAACATATATTGTTTCATACCAAACTTCACAAAGTATTTAACATACAAACGTAACATAAGCAACAATTTTTGGAACACGTCTATTAAATCTACATAATATTTAATAGCCTACTAACAACACAAACGATTCTCTAGCCAAATCGAAAAATCTCCTTCAATTAGTTCCGATAGCAAGTAGTGACCATTTTGTGGTGCTTCATAAATTGAAGCTTCCGGATCGAAAACATCCTCCACCAAAACGACTTGTTCTCCTTCAACTACCTTTCTACCATGACATATCATTTACGTCCCAATGTGTCCCTTCGTTACTTCTATCAAATCTACAAACAAGATCTTTATAGGTTGTTTTCCTATAAAAGAAGATCCCTCTACTCCATTCACTATAGCACCTAAGCCTACAGGACTGTTCAGATTTGGTGCTGCAGTAGAAGCCTCTTCCGCTCTTGGTGTCGTCGTCACATTACCTCCAAGTTGATTAACAAGAATTTTCATGATTTGCCTCATTTCATTCACAGCTAAACTCATTGTTTTCATCTCTTCACTCATCCATTTTTGGTCTCTTTGCATTTACATTTTTGATTTGCATTCTCTTTGTAATTGTTTATGGCTTTTGAAGCTTGCGTGATTTTTACTTGTCTCGCATTAGACGTAGAGATAAAAGCACGACAATAGCTACTCTTTTTATCTTTCCCAAAAAACTTCGACAATAGGATCTTTTTCAATTTCTTCTAAGCCTCTAATGCCATCACCTCCATTGACACTAGCTTCCGATTTTTGTCGTTCTTCGGCTGCTTCTATCAACGCCTACTGTAACACCCTGAATTTTCCGTGTCTATTAAAAGAAAGAATTAAAGAACACTTAATTTTAAAGTGAGAATTAAGGGATATGGATTACGCCATTGCGTTCGTCTCGAAATTGTACTTGGAATAGAGTCCAAGTTTTCGTAAATCGGACTTTGTATTAAGAAGTTATGGCCCTCAGAAGTTTCAGGAATTTAAATAAATTAAAAACAGTTCAGAGTTAAAATTCAAAATTCAAACGGAAAACAAAGAAGCGGGCTGGGCGGGATTTTTCCCGCCCCAGGCCAGGTCGACCAAGGGGTCGACCTCCACTATACAGGTCGACTAGGGAGTCGACCTGGGTGTCGACCTACCCCCTCGCCCAGATCCAAAACTGTGACTATTCTGACCTGTTGCTGAGTTTTTTCTGACCTGTTACTAAGTCACTAGGGCATAGGTGGCTATTTTGGATAACTCTATCTAGTCTGGATGGTTGTGATTGCTCCTAGAATGATCTAACGGCTCACATAAGATTAAACTTCTATAAAAGCAACCCTAGTCCTCAAACCCTAAATCACACAAATTCATTCCAAGGAGCCACCATGCTGTCCATGATTGTTCTAGCCTAGCCACCATTTCTTCTTCAATTAGAAAATAAGTTAAAAGCTATGAATCAAAATTAACTTAGAGAATTGATAGTCTTCTTCAGGGGATTGCTTTTCAGTTTCAGAAAACAGATCCCAGAAAATAAGACTTTCTTTTGTTTGTAAGTCCTGTTATTATTTAGATGTTAACGATTAAAAGTTATGATTTGTAATAAAGTGAAAACTAGCATTATTTCTAGTTGTAAGATAATGATTATGCTGATTCATGTCTATTCTTGTAACGATTCTATCGTATATGCTTATGAGACTATTGTGGTTATTATGTTGGTGTTAAACCAATCATGTATTATGTAAATTTGGTGATTTATTCATGTTATGGTACATGCAAGTTGTTAGTATATTATGGCTATTATGTTGATGTAAACCAATCATGTAAATTTGGTGATCCAAGGTAAAAGTTCACACTCACATGCCTAGTTGAACTTGTGTAAAACCATATGCTTAAGATTCATGTTTATTGGATCCAAAATAAAAGTTCACATTAACATGCCTAGTTGAACTTGTGTAATTGTATATGCCTAAAATTCATATTTATTTGGACCCAAATTGCAAGTTTACATTCACATGCCTAGTTGAACTTGTGTAATTCTATATGCTTAAGATTTATATTTTTTTGGATCTAAATTACAAGATTACATTTACCTGCCTAGTTCGATTTGGGTAATTTCATATGTTTAAGACTCATGTTAATTGGATCCAAAAATGCATGTTCATTGTTTTATGCCAAAATTTATAAGACACATGTTTAGTAAGATCCTTATTATTATTATGTTGTATGAATGGCACATGTTCCCTTCTTTCCCATTTTGTATATAAGTTAGGCTAAGTTACGAGCCTAACATTCTATGTGAATTTTGCGAACATATGACGGGGGTAACGTTGGGAAAAACCTTAAATTTATATTATTGGCATAATTTGCCCCATAAAAATATGAATGATTAGTGGCATAAAAATGGTATAATTTATATACCAAAATTTTTGAATATGATTTAGAGGAAAAATTGGGCATGACTTGAATGGCAATAATTGTGGAAAATTTACATATAAATATGAAAAGTAAATATGTAAATTAAGTAAAAGACGAATATGCCTAACCCGAGGTTAGATTGAGTTATGGTGTAAGACTGCCCAGCACATCTAGCAACCATAACAATATATATCTAATGTGAGAGGTTAGGGCTTCAAGCCCAAAAGAACCTGATGGTTGCCAGATCCGATAAAAATTTTGGAAATTAATTTTCAAAAAGAAAATAAAGAAGCATTTTCAAGAAAAAGTGTTATTTTAAAAAGGCATAATTTCCCCCAAAGCCATATGCACTATTTTCCTATGCTTTATTTTGAATCTTTTCTTTTTCGTTTCAGAATGTCTGGGGACCTTAACCTTCCAGAGAGTGTACCAGTACCTGTCTAGTTCAGAAGGTACCTCGAAGCAAGGGCTAATGAAGCAAGCCCAGCAGATGTTACTCCTCCCCCACTTACAGCTGTTCCTCCTCCTCCTCCTCCTCGTGCAAATGCTTTCTCCAAGAGATGTAGGTATTTTTGAGCCATGGGTGGAAAGAACTTTAACGGGACTGAGTCATTTGTAGGAGCAAGAAACTGGCTCAAAGAAACCGAGGACTTTTTTGTTATTTTCGAAGTGGACGATAGGCAGAAGATATAGTCGGCCGTGTGGTTGCTTAAAGACGAAGCCTCTTATTGGTGGAAAGGTACTAATGCTGAGAGACCAGTTGAAACATAAGAGGATTTCAAAATAAGGTTTGAAATGAAATTCCTCTCACAAGCTAAATGTAGCCTACAGATGGAGAAATTCTTAGCTCTCAAACAGGGAAGTATGTCGGTCAAGGAATACGTCAACCAATTCACCCAGCTAGCTAGATTCGGACTGGAATTAGTGAACACTCCCCATAAGAAGGCTCTCCGTTTTGTTAAAGGGTTGAATGAGCCACTGCACAGCCTAGCTATGTCCCATATACCTATGGGTGCAACTTATGAGAGACTGGTGGACATGACACTGCTACAGGAGAAAGACAAGGATGGCAAGAAAGAGGAAAAGGTGGAAGTACCTCAAATTAAGAAAGTGGAGGGATCACAGAATAAGAAGGCAGACTCAAAGAAGGGCGGGAAGAACAAAAAACCCCATGATAAGAGGAAGTGTAATTTTTGTGGCATTCCTAGACATTAGATTAAGAACTGCAGAAAGAAAAAGAGGAAGATGGGTGGTTGTTTTCACTGCGGCGGGACAGGACACATGGCTAAGGACTGCACAAGAAAACAATGGCAATGGCAGAGGACTGGATCTACTTCTGGAGAGCAGGTTCACGCTCTCATGGAACCTCTGCAAGAATGAGGTGGAAATATTTCTGTTGAGAGTTTAATTTATCTTTTTGATCATCCTGTTTGTACACTCTTTGATTCTGGCGCATCACACTCTTTTATATACACTGCTTTAGTTGAATCTCTGCACCTAGACACCAGTATAGTAGAGGATCCCTTGGTTGTTTCAAATCCATTTAGGGGCTCGGCCTATTTGTCAATGATTTTTTTGGATTTGGAAATTTCTATACTAAGCATTGGGTTTAGATGTAATACCTATGTTTTCGGCTTCACGGGCTATGGGTTGATTCTAGGCATGGATTGGTTATCAAGGAATGGTGCCATCCTCAATTGTGAAAAGAAAGTGGTTAGACTTATGACTCGCCTCGGTAACACTCTCGAAATCTCTTGCAATCCCATACATTCTGTTATGCTTAGCAACCTAGAATCTATTGATGCATCTGTTGAAAACTTGCAGTCGTTTAGAGTAGTCCGTGACTACTCAGATGTATTTGAAGAGGTAAAGGGCTTACCTCCGAGGCGGGAGATAGATTTCCGCATATACCTCGTTGATAATGCAAAACCCGTAGCTCTACCCGTTAGACACATGGATCCAAGGGAGAGAAAAGAGCTCAGTAAGCAAGTCAAAGAGTTACTTGAAAAATGGTTTATAAGGCAGAGTATTTCTGAATGAAGTGCTCCAGTAGTATTCGCAACCAAAGCGGATGGATCACTTCGCTTATGCGTTGATTATAGGGAGCTAAACAAGCTGACCAAGAAAAATAGGCACCCACTTCAAAGAATAGATGATTTGTTTGATCAGCTTGTAGGTGCGTCGGTTTTCTCCCAACTAGATCTGGCTACCGGGTTTCATCAGTTAAGAGTGGCTGAAGACAGCATTGATAAGACTGCGTTCAAAACCCCGGATGGTTTCTTTGAATGGCTTATCATGCCTTTCGGCTTAGCAAACACACTCGCTTACTTCGTTGACTTGATGAGCAGGGGGTTCAGAGAGTTCCTTAATAAGTTTGTGGTGGTCTTCTGAGACGACATTTTGATTTTCTCGAAGAATGAAGAAGAGCATGCTTTGCATTTAAGGGAAGTCATGGATACTCTTCGCGCACATCAGCTGAAAGCCAAATTCTCCAAATGCCATTTCTGGAGAGAAGAAGTGAGGTTTCTTGGACATGTGGTGTCCAAAGATGGGATAGCTGTGGACCCCGCAAAATTAGTTGCGGTGCAAGATTGGAAGGTTCCACGTAATGCAACTGAAGTGCGAAGCTTCCTCGGGCTAGCGGGCTTTTACCGAAAGTTCATTAAAGACTTTGCGAAAATCTCAGCCCCACTCACAAGATTGACAAAGAAGAACCTAGCTTTCGTTTGGGATTTGGATTGCGATATTGCTTTCCAACGTTTGAAAAGGGCACTAACAACAGCCCCAGTTCTGACATTACCTGATGGGAGCAAAATGTTTACCATATACACAAATGCATGCGGTAAAGGGTTGGGAGTTGTCTTGATGCAAGAAGGCAAGGTAGTTTGTTATGGTGGAAGGCAATTGAAGGTACATGAAAAGAACTACCCAACGCATGATTTGGAGCTAGCTGCCATTGTTTTCGCTCTAAAGTCATGGCGTCATTACCTACTAGGAGAAAGATTCGAATTGTTTACTGACCATAAATAATTAAAGTACCTTTTCTCACAGAAAGATCTTAACTTAAGACAACAAAGGTGGATGGAATTTCTGACCTCATATGATTTTGAGATTTCCTATATCCCTGGCAACGGCAATGTGGTAGCACACGCCTTGTGTAGAAAGTAGCTGACCTTGAGTCCTCTCTTTGTAGAAAGGCAAAGCTTGGAGTACATAGAAAACTTTAACTTTAGACCCTCCTTTGAAATTGTGCCTGGTCTGTTAGCATCGCTAGACGTGCGGCCTACTATTTTGGACACAACAGGAATTAAGCAATGAGAAGACCTTAAGCTAGTTGATGTGATGGAGAAGCTAGTTAGGGGTGAGACTTCTAGTCACCTCAATAGATACTTATCGATGATAAGGGTTGGTTGAGACGGGATGGAAAGTTATGTGTCCCACAAACGAGGGATTTAGTGAAGATAGTTCTCGAAGAAGCACACCATTCTAAGTTGACCATACACCCAGGCGGAGACAAGATGTATAAAGATATAAAAAAGGTTTTCTTTTGGAATGGCATGAAGAGGGATGTAGCTGAGTTCGTTGCTACGTGTTTGATATGCTAGCAAGTCAAAGCGGAGTAGAAGAAGCCTAGTGGTGTTCTCCATCCTCTGGAGGTCCCACGGTGGAAGTGGTATAGCATTTCGATGGACTTTGTTGATGGGTTGCCTAGGCCAAGAAGGGGCAATACCAGTATTTCGGTAATAGATGACAGGCTCAATAAACGTGCTCACTTTATACCTGTTAAAAGTAGAAGTACTGCCTCGTCCTTAGCATCCATTTATCTTAAAGAGATAGTTCGACTCCATGGGATACCCTCAAGCATAGTGAGAGATCGAGATCCTATCTTTACGAGCGAGTTTTGGAAGAGTTTGCAAGAGGCTATAGGCACACAATTATGCTTAAGCACGGCCTATCACCCCCAAACCGATGGTCAGACGGAAAGTGTGAATAGAGTATTGGAACACCTCTTGAGATTATGCATTCTTGACTTTGGAGGGACATGGGAGGATCATCTTCCTTTGGTGGAATTCGATTACAGCACTAGCTACCAAGCCACCATAGTCATGGCGCCGTTCGAAGCTTTATATGGAAAATGCCGATCGCCAACTTGGTGGGGGTCCACGGACAAGCTCGTACATGGGCCAGACATGATTAGAGAAACCTCAGAAAAGGTGGACTTGATAAGAAGATGGATGAAGGCTGCACAAGATAAATAGAAGTCCAACGCAGACAAAAGAAGAACCGACCTTGAGTTTGAGGTTGGAGATAAGAAGTTCCTTAAAGTATCACCTTTGAGGAATGTCATTCGCTTTGGGTCCGTAGGAATGCTAGCACCAAGATTTGTAGGACCATTTCCTATCACTGAAAGGATTGGGATGATGGATTACAGAGTAGAGCTACCCGAAAGATTGGCTAGAGTTCGTAATGTTTTTCATGTCTCTCAACTAGAAAGTGCTTGCATGAGTCTGCGGAAGTGATAGAGCCAAGCATACTAGAGGAAGTAGAACTGGAACGAGAAGCAACTATGAGAAGAGTTCCAACTCATATCTTGGGTACGGAAGTCAAAAAGCTACGTAACTGTGAAGTCAAACTTGTTAAAGTTCAATGGAGTGATGCTGAGGAAGACACAACTTAGGAAACTGAGAGGAAAATACGCGCAGCCTACCCTTTTCTTTTTGAGGGTACCTCCTTGATCTCTTTTCCATAAGTTTATTCATGCTTATATCTATCTTTTAAGTATATCTCCTCGGTATTATTCTTTATCCTTAGGTAGAAACCAATGGATGTAAACATGTAATTATAACATGTTATAATTGATGGTTGCGAGAGGTTGCTAGTGGTTGCTCGTGGATGCATGTACACACACATTTGGCACTAGATCGGCATAATCACTTTCATATTGCATATAAATACGTGTGCATATTTAAATTAATGGATGAATAATGGTTGTGTTATCATATGGATGCTGCTTTTTGATGAATGGTTGTGTATACATGTAGAAGTAATATGTATCGTTAGGATTCTTTTGCATACATAATAGACGCATAGCACTATCATGATTTGCATTAAGGAGGTCAACTGAATCAGTGGACCGCCTGATTTTGCATTGGATAAGGAACATATACACACACTTTTTGCTTATGTTCATGCGGCGTTGGAAATCTTGTAAGGACAATGGATGCATGTGTTTGAGGGTTGAGCAGATGGACGATTGGATGTAAGGATATACATTCTCCTGAACTTGGAGATTTCGGGGGCGAAATCCTTATAGGAGGGGAGAACGTGATACTCTGAATTTTCTATGACTATTAAAATAACGAATTTAAGAATACTTAATTGTTAAATTGAGAATTAAGGGAAATGGGTTAGGCCATTGCGTTCGTGTCAAAATTCTGCTTGGAATATAGTCCAAGTTTTCGTAAATCGTACTTCGTATGACAAAGTTATGGCCCTCAGAAGTTTCAGTAATTTAAATAAATTAATAACAGTTCAGAATTAAAATTCAAAATTCAAAATTCAAATGGGAAGCGGGCTGGGCAGGATTTCTCCTGCCCAAGGCTCGGTCGACCAAGGGGTCGACCTCCCCTATACTGGTCGACCAGGGGGTCGACCTGGGGGTCGACCTACCCCGCGGGGAAAATCTGAAATCAGACGATTCTGACTTGTTGCTCAGTCTTTCTTGACCTGTTGCCGAGTCACTAGGGCATAGGTGGTAATTCTGGATAATTCTATCTAGTCAGGACGATTGTGATTGCTCCTATGATAATCTAACGGCTTATGTTGAATTAAAGTTCTATATAAGCACGCATAGACTCAAGCCCTAAACCTAAACTAAATTAGTCTCTTGGCCTCCGTTTTGCTGGTAGGATAGTTCTTCTTCCTAAAGCTTAGGCATTTGCAAGTCAGAATTCTAATGCAAACGACGAAGGAATTATACTCTTCTCTAACCTATCTTTATGAGTACAATTTCTTTCACAAAATAATTAATAAATTAGTTATGATGTGTTATAATTGGGATTATGAGAACATGTTTGTTGAATCATGTAATGTTGCTTAACTTTGTTATCGTCTGTTGGTGAACATATGACAGTTTTGTTAACTTATGTTGGTAGATCTATTTCATATGTCCAATCACATATGTTTAACTTGATTCATTTTATGACATCAATTTATATGCAAGTTTGGGATGTAAATAATATACTAGTTCATATGTGAATCTCATGCAAGTTTGGTGTTAACCGGCCTTTTGGTTCAGTCACCAAAAGTACTCAAGACACACACGACTCAACATATCGCGTAATATTACAGCCCGGAGGTGTCGCCAAAATCATCCGGGGGCCAACGCCTTCGTTCTTGGCTTCACGGGCTATGGGTTGATTCTAGTCATGGATTGGTTATCCAGTAATGGTGCCATCCTCGATTGTGAAGAGAGAGTGGTTAGATTTATGACTCGCCTCGGTAACACTCTCGAAATCTCTTGTAATCCCATACATTATGTTATGCTTAGCTACCTAGAATATCTTGATGCGTCTGTTGAAAACATGCAGTCGGTTAGAGTAGTTCATGAATACTCAGATGTATTCGAAGAGGTGAAGGGCTTACCTCCGAAGCGGGAGATAAACTTCCGCATATACCTTGTTGATAATTCAAAACCCGTAGCTCACATGGCTTCAAGGGAGAGAAAAGAGCTCAGCAAGCAAGTCAAAGAGCTGCTCGAAAATGGGTTTATAAGGTGGAGTATTTTTGAATGGGGTGCTCCAGTAGCAATCGCAACCAAAGCGGATGGTTCACTTCGCCTATACGTTGATTATAGGGAGCTAAACAAGCTAACCAAGAAAAATAGGCATCCACGTCCAAGAATAAATGACTTGTTTGATCAGCTTGTAGGTGCATCGGTTTTCTCCCAACTAGATCTAGCTATCGGGTTTCATCAGCTAAGAGTGGCTGAAGACAGCATTGATAAGACCGCGTTCAGAACCCTAGAAGGTTTCTTCGAATGGCTTGTCATGCCTTTCAGCTTGACCAAATCACCTGCTTATTTCTTTGACTTGATGAGCAGGGTGTTCAGGGAGTTCCTTAATGAGTTTATGGTGGTCTTCGTAGACGACATTTTGATTTTCTTGAAGAATGAAGAAGAGCATGCTTTGCATTTAAGGGAAGTCATGGATACTCTTCGTACACATCAGCTGAAAGCCAAATTCTCCAAGAGCCATTTCTGGAGAGAAGAAGTGAGGTTTCTTGGACATGTGGTGTCCAGAGAGGGGATAGCTGTGGACCCCGCAAAAGTAGTTATGGTGCAAGATTGGAAGGTTCCAAGGAATGCAACCGAAGTCCAAAGCTTTCTCGGGCTAGCGGGTTTTTACCGAAAGTTCATTAAAGACTTTGCGAAAATTTCAGCCCCACTCACAAGATTGACAAATAAGAACCTAATTTTCGCTTGGGATTTGGATTGCATTATTGCTTTCCAACGTTTGAAAAGGGCTGTAACAACGACCCCAGTTCTGACATTGCCTGATGGGAGCAAAATGTTTACCGTATACACAGACGCATGTGGTACAGGATTGGGCGCTGTCTTGATGCAAGAAGGCAAGGTAGTTTATTATGGGGGAAGGCAATTGAAGGTACATGAGAAGAACTACCCAACTCATGATTTGAAGCTAGCTACCATTATTTTCGCTTTTAAGTCATGGCGTCATTACCTACTAGGAGAAAGGTTTGAATTGTTTATTGACCATAAATCGTTAAAGTACATTTTCTCACAGAAGGATCTAAACTTAAGACAACAAAGGTGGATGGAGTTTCTGGCCTCATATGATTTTGAGATTTCCTATACCCCTGGCAAGGGAAATGTGGCAGCAGACGCCTTGAGTAGGAAGAAGCTGACCTTGAGTCCTCTCTTTGTAGAGAGGCAAAGCCTGGAGTACATAACAAACTTTAACTTTAGACCCTCCTTTGAAATTGTACCTGGTCTGTTAGCATCGCTAGAGGTGCGGCCTACTCTTTTGGACTTAATAGGAACCACGCAACGAGAAGACCCTCAGCTAGTTGATATTATGGATAAGCTAATTAGGGGTGAGACTTCTAGTCACCTCAATAGATACTCCATCGATGATAAGGGTTGGTTGAGACGGGATGGAAAACTATGCGTCCCACAAGCAAGGGATTTGGTGAAGACGGTTCTCGAAGAAGAACACCATTCTAAGCTGACCATACACCCAGGTGGAGAAAAGATATATAAAGACATAAAAAGGGTTTTCTTTTGGAATGACATGAAGAGGGATGTAGCTGAGTTCGTCGCTAAGTGCTTGATATGCCAGAAAGTCAAAGCAGAGCAGAAGAAGCCCGGTGGTCTGCTTCATCCTCTAGAGGTCCCATAGTGGAAATGGGATAGCATTTCGATGGACTTTGTGGATGAGTTGCCTAGGTCAAGAAGGGGCAATACAAGTATTTGGGTAATAGTGGACAGGCTCACTAAAAGCGCTAACTTTATACCTGTTAAGAGTAGAAGGACTGCCTCGTCCCTAGCATCCATTTATCTTAAAGAGATAGATCAACTCCATGGGGTACCCTCCAGTATAGTGAGTGATTGAGATCCTATCTTTACGTGCGAGTATTGGAAGCGTTTGCAGGAGGCTGTAGGCACACAATTATGCTTAAGCATGGCCTATCACCCCCACACCGATGGTCAGACGGAAAGGGTAAACAGAGTATTGGAAGACCTCTTGAGATTGTGCATTCTCGACTTTGGAGGAATATGGGAGGATTATCTTCCTTTGGTGGAATTCTCTTACAACAATAGCTACCAAGCCACCATAGGCATGGCACCCTTCGAGGCTTTATATGGAAGACCATGCCGATCACCAACTTGTTGGTGGGAGTCTACAGACAAGCTCGTACTTAGGCCAGACATGATTAGAGAAACCTCAGAAAAGGTGGACTTGATAAGAAGACGGATGAAGGCTACACAAGATAGACAGAAGTCCTACGCAGACAAAAGAAGGAACGGCCTTGAGTTTGAGGTTGGAGATAAGGTGTTCCTTAAAGTATCTCCTTTGAGGAATGTCATTCGCTTTGGGTCCGTAGGAAAGCTAGCACCAACATTTGTAGGACCATTTCCTATCATTGAAAAGATTGGGACGAGGCTTTCCAGAGTAGAGCTACTCGAAAGACTGGCTAAATTTCATAATGTTTTTCATGTCTCTCAACTTCGAAAGTGCTTACATGAGTCTGCGGAAGTTGCGGAGCCAAGTATACTAGAGGAAGTAGAAATGGAATGAAAAGCAACTGTAAGAAGAGTTTCAACTCGAATCTTGGGTACGGAAGTCAAAAAGCTATGCAACCGTGATGTCAAGCTTGTTAAAGTTCAATGGAGTGACGTTGAGGAAGACGCGACTTGGGAAACTGAGAAAAAAATACGCGCAGCCTACCCTTTTCTTTTTTAGGGTACCTCCTTGATCTCTTTTTCCATAAGTTTATTCATGCTTATATCTATCTTTTAAGTATATCTCCTCGATCCTATTCTTTATCCTTAGGTAGAAACCAATGGATGTAAACATGTATTTGAAACCTATTATGATTGATGATTGTGAGTGGTTGCAAGTGGTTGCTCGTCGATGCATATACACACAGATTAGGTACTAGATCGGCTCAATCACTTTCATATTGCATATGCATATATATATTTTTATATGGATTGGAACTTGTCGTGTTATCATATGGACGTTGCATTTGTATGAATGATTGTGCACTCATGTAGAAAGTATGATTAGGAATAATTGCATGCTTAATAGACTCATAGTACTGACATAATTCGCATTAAGGAGGTCAACTGAATCAGTCGACCTCCTGATTTTGCATTAGATAAGGACATGTACACACACTATGCATATGATCATGAAAGCATTAGAAGTCTTTTAAGGCCAATGGACGCCTGTGTTTGATGGTTGAGCAGATGGATGATTGGATGGTAGGATATACATTCTTCTTGACTTGAAGATTTCGGGGACGAAATCCTTTAAGGAGGGGAGAATGTAACACCCTGAATTTTCTGTGTCTACTAAAAGAATGAATTAAAGAATACTTAATTTTTAAAGTGAGAATTAAGGGAAATGGGTTATGCCATTGCTTTCGTCTCGAAATTTTGCTTGGAATAGGGTCCAAGTTTTTGTAAATCGGACTTCATATGAAGAAGTTATGGCCCTCAGAAGTTTCAGGAATTTAAATAAATTAAAAACAGTTCACAGTTAAAATTCAAAATTCAAACGAAAAACAAAGAAGCGGGCTGGGCGGGATTTTTCCCGCCCCAGGCCAGGTCGACCAGGGGGTCGACCTCCCCTACACAGGTTGACCAGGGGGTCGACCTGGGTGTCGACCTATCCCCCTCGCCCAGATCCAAAACTGTGATGATTCTAACTTGTTGCTGAGTCTTTTCTGACCTGTTTCTGAGTCACTAGGGCATAAGCAGCAATTCTGGATAACTCTATCTAGTTTGGACGGTGGTAATTGCTCCTAGAATGATCTAACGGCTCACATAAGTTTAAACTTCTATAAAAGCAACCCTAGTCCTCAAACCCTAAATCATACAAATTCATTCCATGGAGCCACCCACTACAAGAAAATCTGCATTTAGTTACATTTATTAGTAGCGTTTATGGTGTGAATGTAACCAATATTGTTTTTGCTTTTATTTTGTGGGGATTGCTTGCGCTCAATAATCCTTGGTTACATTTATATTCATTTTTCTGCAATATTGACGCACTCGTTAATTTTATTTTTCAAGCGGTTCCCTCCATTAATTTACTTTTTCCGCCTTACCAAAATTTCCCTTCCTCGCTTCAGCTTCCAACTCCTTTTCGCTTTAATAAAAGTTCCTCCATCCCTTTGACAAAATTAGGTCCACAGCCTCTATTTTCACACGTTTCACATTTCCTCACGAGTCTTCATCGTGAAGAGATCCACGGCTCTACAATTCCTTCTACTTCTCACTTCAGATTGGCGTCAAATCAGTTCCACCCTCTATTTTCGAAAAAATTAGTGTCGTAGGCAAAGGATTTTCTTTTGAATAACTGGTTCAAGGTACATAAATTATTTTATTGTTTAAAAATTAATTTTCTGGTCGTGGTTGGTTCTTGGAGGTCGATAATGGATGGGGGATTGTTGGTTTGCTAATCTCGATTCGTCACAGTTTCACATTTGGATAGTGGATACGGATAGTGTGATTGATCTATGAAATTTTTCAAAACTTAGTTGAACTTAATTTCATACCACGGGTTTTATTTCGAAGGCAATTTTTAGTTTTCCATTTTGAGGTATTTTTTTAACATTTTGTATATGCATTTGATATATTTTAAAGAAAAAAAATCATGAAAAGGTTTAGTCGGATTTAAATATATTTAATCATTTGTATACTTCAGACCCACTCAAAACACCAGGCAATGAGAATGTTTTGCTCGAATATAGGCTTAACCATTTTTATATTCCAATCTGTTTGCTTGTATTCATTTTGTTTGTTGTTTTACATCATATAGTTTCGTTTATATATAGTATTTTTATTAACATGTTAAGAGTTTTTTGTCTATTGGTCAATTTATTTAGTTTCGTTTATATATACTATTTTTATTGACATAGTAAGAGGTTTCTATACAGTACTCAAATTGATGTACATATTCCAACATTTACAGAGGAGCAGTGCGGTTTTTCCCTAGTGGTCCATCATCATGCAGAATAGAAATAAGCAATGCATGAAATTTGTGAATTATGAGTACCATCGTATAATAACCTTCATTTCCAGTCATATCTATCCATGCAGTTGAATACTTCATAGGAAGTTTCTAGCATTTTGATTCCATTTGCATCCATAAGCATCACTAATCTCTATACTGAAAATGTTGCTTCACATATTGGCGATGCGCACATAATTATCACACCATCGATTGAACCATGATCCTTTTTTTGTAGACTTTGAAATCACTCACAAAAGGAATACTCTACTGTGGTTTGGAGAAGTTTGCATCTGTTGCAAAGAAATGTCAGCAAGAAGGTATCCATGTTTTTAATTTCTGTCATAGGCCCAGTATATGTTTGACAACCAGTCAATATTTCTTGTATCATAGAGATCTACAAACTTGTAGCCATACTCAATGTTTGTCATGAAAGTATAAATGTTGCCTTTTATTTTATTTTAGAAATTTATAAAGTATATAGGATTCAATTCTTTATAAAAATGAGAGTAAGGTATAATTATTCTAGACATTGGTATATATTCAGGTTCATATGCACACGTAAATTTCAAACGCAATTGTGTGTCTTGCTAAGGAGTATACGAGTTCTTTATGCATGCATGTGTTTATTTAACACGATGCAGTAAGTACTCAATCAATTTTTTATATATATTTAGGCGAGTTTTCAAATATATCTATGTATGCGTTTACTTAAATATGAGTTTAGATCTGCAGTCTTGCATAATTATTTCAATGTATTGGAAAAAATATCGGCAACTAATGCAGCCTTGCAATGGAGTTTTTTTTTGATGTTTAGATAACACTTTTAGCATTAAAGGTAAATGGACTAGGTCAACATGTTTTATAATGGTTGGGTTGGGTAGAGCTGTTTAAAAAAGCGGATTGAATGAGTTGAGACAAATACCATTTTAAATGGAAATCAATATTTATTCAACCCATTTATAATCCAGCTTGATTTCTTTGACCAGCCTAACGACGATTGTCAAGGGATATTAGCTCATCATGATTGTGGTAGCCAACAATATTATGGCCATTCATTTCATTGCTGATGCATCCACTCATCACTTTAGACACACTCCACTATATACTTATCTGATTACCGGCATTACCCTTTTAGAGTTGCTTTCCATTAGTATGGCAAAAATATCCAGTTGAGGCATCAAGCCTGCATGCATCATTTGTAAACAATACTTCCATGCTACTTTGACATTCTATTTGGTAAACAATTGATCAAACCATACAGTCCACGCATGAATGCTAAGCTTGCCTTTTTTAGCTTCAATCAAACCTCAAAGCTCCTTGATCAACTATAGTTTTTTCTACATATATAAGTGAGATTAACAAATCTTTCAAATATCCATACCGAAGGATAGGAAAAAGTTCTTATTCTAATATTTTAACAGTAGTTAGAAGTCAATATCCTAATAATTAATAATATGAGTTAAATAACTTACATTTTAGATGAAATTTGAACTAAACAAATAAAAAATAGCTGAAAAATTACCCAAGCCAAATGAAAATGATTTTTTAACAAAAGGGTATAGTGTAATGTTTATTTTTATAAACCATAGAATAATCAACAAAATAAAGTTAAAAAAAATAAACAAACTCAAGCCAATATACCAACCACCCTTCCTTAAAATACCATTTTTAATAAAACAGGTTATCCTTATATGAATGAATAACAAATAACTGTAAACACGAAAGCCGAAAAGGAAAATTAAGTTAAAAGAAGGGTTGTAATTTACAGTTTGGTGGGTTGTGGAATTCAGTTTCATTTTTAGGGGAGGATTGTGAAATTGTAATCAAAATTGGACTGGAATCGGAGATTGTGGAGACTGAGAAGTGTGGACTTTGGTTAGGCAGTCCGATGTAGTGGTGGTTGCCAATGGAGAGGTTTCAGCAGTGTGGTATCATGGATCTCAGTTTAGTGGGTTATGGTTGCTGTGTATGTGAAGCGGCGGGTTGGCTTGTAGTTGTGTAATGTTTAAGAACTGGAGTGGTTCTGGTGAATTTTGTTGATGAGTAGAAGTGAGTTGTCTTGACAGTGATTGATGATAAAGCAGCAGTGGAAGGTGCTGCCATTTGAGTGTTCGGCTAAATAATATTATGATTGTGTACGAGGTTATTTTTGATAGTAGATGAGGGGTATCAATTAGAAAAGGAAGTGAAGGATATATATGATGGCGTGGAAGCAGTTATCAAACTACCGATATGAGGGTTACAGATGCAGAGATGCTGTAACAACCCGGGATTCCGACGGACCAAATTTTTTCAAAATTCCAATCCATCGAGACCTGAACTGTTTTGCTCTGGTATCCTGCGGAAAAGACAGAGATAAAGAAACATGTCAGAACTCATAAAGCGCCACATTGCGGAAGGACTAAAATATATTGTAATTAAAATATAGCTTTACCTTAATAAACATACTTCTTAACCAGTATCCTAAGCTATCATATCTCTGTCACTACCTAACCTGCGAGTATGTAATGAGGAGGGGGTCAGAACATAAGTTCTTTGTGAACGGGTTTAAACCACAAATGTTGAATAACCCTACATATACCGGTCTGTTATATTTTCTTGTTTATTAGGTTATTTGTGTTAATAGCCCTTATGGCCTGTACACACGTCGCACCCATCTACTCCCTAGTAGATCAACCTAATATAGTGTATATGTAGCTACCCCCAATGAAGGTATATCCCACTCGCACGGTCTCATCCGTATGTATGCAGTCCCTTATCTAATGCCACAAGTCGTACCGAATTTCATGTATATATATATATGTATGTATGAGTGTACCAATGCTACGTCTGCATAGAAACTTTGTTCCTATATTACGTAAGCGTTTGGACTTCCACCCTAGGTTTGACTAGGTTCCGTCATCGAGTAATGCCCTCTAGTCTACGCTACACCACCCAGAGCGATGTGTATGCACCTAGGCTTTTCCCACGTATGTATTCGTCAATCTAACTTACTGTCTACTTGCACATGTTCTCTATATGTGCGAACCCGAGTCCCGCGGCAGGGCTAATCGAGAAACACTGAACTCGGTTGGGAGCTTTAAGATATCTGCCGATGCAGATGCAAAGGCCTGCCTTTACAGTGGCTATGGTCCCACTAGACCCCTCCCTCAACTAACAAATGAAAGGCACCCATGAGAAATCAAGAATGAGAACTTTCCCAGGCACAACTGCCTGGCCCTCTATGCCCTTCCCTATTGGCCTTATCTCACCCATAACTAGATAGCAAGTGTATGGTCTTTTGGAGTTCTATGCCTTTCCTCTTTTCGTACTGACTGAAGATGGTAGGTAGACGACGAGTTGCTATCGCAGGGCACTAATTGGTATCGCCGACTCACGCTGGTCCATCCTAGTCTTTAGGCTGCTTCCTAATTATTGCAACCAAGGCATACCCTTGGTTCGTAACCGTGTAGACGTAACCTCTGTGAGCCCAGGTGGATCATCTGCATTCTCACAGAGGGATACCAAGAGTACCCTACTATACGTCCCTTGAAGCTGCGTGCTTCATATCCCAGTCTGTTGTAGTCTATCCGAGTTTCTAAATAGACGTGGGCTCCTTTAACTAAGGTTTTGTACTTAGTTCCCTTAACTAAGGTTTTGTACTTAGTTCCCTTAACTAAGGTTTTGTACTTAGTTCCTTTAACTAAGGTTTTGTACTTAGTTCTTTTAACTAAGGTTTTGTACTTAGTTCTCTTAACTAAGGTTTTGTACTTAGTTCTCTTAACTAAGGTTTACTGACCCACTCATCTTATCGTTAATGTTTACATTGGTAAAAGAACAATAACCTAAGTGTCAACCTCGAAGACCGAAGTCAACATCAGGTTGACACTTAGAGGATTATTCCATTCAACTAATCTCTCGTTGTGTTATTCTTGTGACTTATGTCATTCTCATTAATTGATTACACCCTATCACTTTACATTAAGATAGGTTGTTAACATTCCCCATACTTCTTTACTTTTACACGGTTATATTGGTTAAGCGTTGTCTAAGCACCCCAGTTGACTTAACCCCATCTACTTATTAAATCACAAGTTACGTTGGTTAAGTGGTGGTTATTCATTCATGTTGAGTTAATCCGCCCACGCGTCATGTCATATTGGTTAAGTGTTGGTTATTCATTCATGTTGACTTAACCCACCCACGCGTTATGTCATATTGGTTAAGTGTTGTCACTTAACCCTACCATACTTCGCATGTGTCGTTAGCATTAATTAATTTTTGATGCACCAACCTCTCACATTAGACCTATTGTTGCGGTTACTGGATGTGCCAGGCAGTTCCAGGCAGTTCCGGGTAGACTTACACCACAACTCAATCTAACCTCGGGTTCGAGCACGGTATGACTAACTTCTCACATTAGAACCTATTGTTTGCGGTCACTGGATGTGTCAGGCAGTTCCGGCAGCATTACACCGCAAACTCAGTCTAACCTTGAGTTAGCCATGCTTCATCTTTAGCCAATTAAGAGTTCATGTCGATTCTAGGTGTCTTGTGCCAATTACCAAATTCACAAATATGTTCATATTTAAGTTATGCCAATAGTGTCAATTTCATGCTTATAACCCGATTTACCCAAATTTTAAGTCGTATATTCTAAAAAAACTCGCTTATAATCATATTCACGCTTATTCCATGTTATAATTAATTGTCCAAACCACATATTTATTCATACCAAATCTGCATATTACCCAGTCCCACGTTCATACATATAATTTGATTAATCCCTTATGTTTATCTTCCCAATTGCAAATAACTTCATATCCCATGTTATCCAATTACATGCCAATCATAATAAATCACACAAATTACATATCCAGTTTTCTTACTATACAAGTTCCACATTTCAGTATAATCATACCCATAATTCTATTTCAAAATTATACACCACTACTTCCAATCCATATTACGCCCAACAATCCCTTTCCTTTCATAATTTCTCATTCACGTTTAAAACGTATGTATCCATGATAGACGTAGGCTCGAGATAGCCTAACTATAAAAATAAAAAGGAGAATGAATAAAAGGAGAGAATTTAACGTAGGCGTAAATAAAATAACAGATCTTGTTGAATTAACATCATATTCATTATATGTAGACATGGGGAATGGCAAACAATATTAATAACATTATACAACAAATATAATTTAAAGTCCACTCACATTGCTTTGCATCCCAAACTCTAGATCTGATTTGTTTGTGATTTACCCCCTTTTTCTTCTATAATTTACAGATCTGATTCTTCTCTTTTCTTGCGCGGTGTTTTTGGATCTGAAACCTCTTTGTTGTTTTCTTTGCGATATTGACAATCCTAACTCTAATCTTTTTTATTTAAGAATAACTTTTGAAGAGAAAGAGGAGAAGATAGACCTAGTTTTAAGTGGAGAATAAGGTGAGTTTAGATTAGAGTAGAGCCATGGCTTCGCCTTGGATTATTGTGAAGATAACAATTGGATTAGGGGTCCCTTTATAGCTACAAACCAACGAACCAAGCCAGAAAATCCCTCCAGGATCGAACAAAAGCACCCAGCCCACGTTCTGGCTGAACAGGTCGACCCCCCCAAGGGAGGTCGACCCTAGTGTCGACCTTCTTCAAGGGAGGTCGACCATATGGTCGACCCCATGGTCGCCCTCCCTTAAGTGGGGTCGACCTCTTTGAGCAGGAATTTTCCCGCTCATCTTCCTGGCCTGAATTCGAATTATTTTGAACTGTTTTGAACGTTGATATGATTTATATACATATATAGTTTTCTGTGTGTATACAAACTTATATGGCTCATAACTTCTTCGTACATTATCTGATTTACTCAAACTTGGACTCTATCCTAAGCAGAATTCCGAGACGGACGCAATGGTAATGTCCGTTTTACTTAGTTCCTGATATTTAAATTAAGTATCCTTATTTTATTATCTTTTCAGCTACACACACTGTTATTGAAGAAATTTTCCCTTCTCTCTCATGTATTTACTAATTTTTATTTTACATCACCATTACTTATCTATCCTTGCATAAATACACATATGTATATTTTTAATTATACTAAAAATGCGGGGTGTTACATTCTCACACCCTTAAAGAATTTCGTCCCCGAAATTCGATAAGAGTAAAATAGATAATCCCTCGCAATACTCATCCATCAAGTGTGCATCCAGTTGTTGCGACCATTGTGTACATATGCAAAGTGAAATACATTATAGTAAAGCATGTATGCCTAGGTGGTACCACCTATGTGTATGCAAATTTTAAAATTCTTTCAAAACATGATGCTCACATCCTAATTGTACTTGCAGTTCTACATGAATGCAATATTTTTGAAAAATCTATTTTTCACTCAAATTTTTTTCACACACTTACAGAGTAAGAGCATAGTTCATCCAATTGTTGCATCCAAAATCCTACCAACCATTATTAAAATTTAAAATTTTGGAAAAATCTAATTTTCCAAATTTTGTTCCTTATGTGCTTAACAGAAAAATCTACATTTTCCCGTTTTCGCTTAGCATTCTAGTTTAGTTAACTTAGATTTTTCATTCTCTTTGCTTCATAAATATACATATTTAATCCTTCACGCCCCCCAAATTACAATAGGAAATTTTCTAATTAAAGAACTCGTAGATTATGTCAAGATAAATTCTAGTACATTACTTCAACTGGATAAAAGAAAAGGAAACAGCCATACATTATATAATAAGATACTACCATACTAATACAGTGATAGAGGTCAAAACTCTATGGAAAGAAACTACGAATGAGATCCTCTAGGCTTCCTATCTTACTATCCAGATGCTCTGTAAGCTGTCTAGCCTCCTCCCTAACCTCTAACTGCAAGTCCTGTAGCCTAGCCCCTAACTGATCATAGGAAGTGCCCATCTCCTGTAGCATCTGTTATTGAGTCTGTCCAAACTCAACTTGTTTCTGGAGCATCTCTTGCTGGGTCCTCAAGATGTCCTGGTGATCTCTAACTAATCGAGCCTATTGCTCAGAAACTCTCCTCAATTCTGCCCTCCACTGGCTCTCTGGAAACCTAAGGTTCCCACTCAAATGTACCAGAAGTACCCCATCCTGGAGCCGAGGAAGCCCAAGCACCTTCCCAAGCCTGCTCTGTCTGATATGGGTCTGATCCTGCCGGCGGTACATACTGGGGTTCTCCCTCATATTCGGGCTGGTAGTCGCCACCCTGCGGTCCCTGCACATGCTCCTCCTATACATGCTCCTTTTCCTCCCCCTCGTCTCCTCCATCATGCTCCATGGGCTGAGGCTCTAACAAATCATGTAGGTGGATATGCATCCTCGTCAATGCAGCAAAATCCATAATACTGGAGTGATGGGGGAAGGCGGTATAAAACCTTCCTTATGCAGCGGAACATGGCTTCGTGTAAAAACTACTGTCCATAAATTTTCGAAAGCAATGTTTGACAGCCTTGCCTCTCTTGTAGAGTCATAATACTATAGGATAGTGCGAGCCCAATTTATCTGAATACCCCCAAAAATAGCATATGTGGCTCGTTTAACGATTTGTGATATCCTATCAAATCGACCAGTCTGTCCAACAAGATTGTACTGTAAAATTCGAATAAAAAATCTAGCTAACAGACGTAGATGAGCATAATCCCAAGTCCTCTCGTAAGCATCGCAGAAAATCCTATGCTACACAATCAAGTCAGTCATCTCAAGCTCCCCTAGCTCATGTCCCATACCACGGATGTTCAACATTTCCCTAAACTGTATTTCATTGAAACCAATGATGGTTCCCTTTACATCTGAATTATAGGTAACCAAACCCTCATTGTCTACCCCAAATTCTAAATTAGCATCAAAAAGTCTTACTAACCTCTTGTTGCCCTTTCGCTCGACTACATTAATATCCAAAATTGCGATTAATCCCGCATCTGCAAATAAACCCTCCAAGGGTGTTCCAACAAAATCACCAAACTTAACCGGACGCCCTAACAACAACTTCAAACCCGCAATGTTGACATATGCCTCGACTGTTTCTCTTCGAGTGTTACACCAATTGATCTCTTGAGGTGTGAGTTGGGGAAAAGAGGCAAGAAGGGAGAATGAGTCCGTCATGGCGAATTAAGCCTGAATTGAGAGGGAAAGGTACAGATCTGGGTAGAGGAGGCTTCTAGCTTAGATGTTTGGGTAATTTTGCATGAAACGGTGGAGATTTGGAGTGGTGGGTGGTGAAAAACGTGATGGTGGAGGTAGGTTTCGTGCTTGCTGAATTGGAAAAGGGGGGGGGGTAGCAAATGGAGCCGAAGGCCTTTGGCCTTCGGCGTTTTATTTTTTTTTTCTGCGCGAACCAGGTGAGGTCGACACTAGGGCCGACCTAGTTTTTTTTTATTATTACTCGTTCCGTCTTCTTCCACGATCGTTCACCTCCATTTTTGTGCTATATTGTAGATCTAAAACTTGCTATGTTTATTGGTAACCGTCCATTCTTCTAGTACATGTTCCAACTCTATAAAATAAAAACTTAAGCAGAACATAAAATCTTAAATATCCATTTTTTTGTGTACACCTTTTTCTTCCTCTTCAAAGTTCAAAATTTCCCTTATCTCCATTTTTGGTGTACGGGGGTAAAAGTCTCATATTGTTTTCTTTTTCGAATCTATTTCTCAAGTGGCTCCCATACTAACCTAGGCTTATAATATATATATACTTATAATATATGTAATATTTATATTTTCCAAAAATACAAATACGTTCACTCATAAACTTTCCCTAGTAAAACTGAACCGAAGCTATGATACCAGATGTAACAACCCGGGATTCCGACGGACCAAATTTTTTCAAAATTCCAATCCATCGAGACCCGAACTGTTTTGCTCTGGTATCCTGTTGAAAAGACAGAAATAAAGAAACATGTCAGAACTCGTAATGCGCCTCATAGCGGAAGGACTAAAATATATTGTAATTAAAATATAGCTTTACCTTAATAAACATAATGCTTAACCAGTATCCCAAGCTATCATATCTCTGTCACTACTTAACCTGTGAGTATGAAATGAGGAGGGGGTCAGAACATAAGTTCTATGTGAATGGGTTTAAACCACAAATGTTGAATAATCCTACATATACCGGTCTATTATGTTTTCTTGTTTATTAGGTTATTTGTGTTAATAGCCCTTATGGCCTGTACACACATCGCACCCATCTACTCCCTAGTAGATCAACATAATATAGTGTATATGTAGCTACCCCCAATTAAGGTATATCCCACTTGCACGGTCTCCTCCGTATGTATGCAGTCCCTTATTCAATGCCACAAGTCATATCGAATCTCATGTGTGTATATATATATGTGTGTGTGTGTACCAATGCTACGTCTGCATAGAACCTTTGTTACTATATTACGTAAGCGTTTGGACTACGACCCTAGGTTTGACTAGGTTCCGTCATCGAGTAATGCCCTTTAGTCTACGACATACCACCCAGAGCGATGTGTATGCACCTAGGCTTTTCCCACGTACGTATTCGTCAATCGTACTTACTGTCTACTTGCACATGTTCTCTACATGTGCGAACCCGAGTCCCATGGCAAGGCTAATCGAGAAACACGGAACTCGGTCGTGAGCTTTAAGATATCTGCGGATGCAGATGCTAAGATCTGCCTTTACAGTGGCTATGGTCCCACTAGACCCCTCCCTCAACTAACAAATGAAAAGCACCCATGAAAATCAAGAATGAGAACTTTCCCTGGCACAACTGGCCGGCCCTCTATGCCCTTCTATATGGTCTTTTGGAGTTCTCTGCCTTTCTGCTTTTCGTACTGACTAAAGATGGAAGATAGATAACGATTTGCTATCACAGGGCGCTAATCAGTCTCGCCGACTCACGTTGGTCCATCCTAGTCTTTAGGCTGCTTCATAATTATTGCAACCAAGGCATACTCTTGGTTTGTAACCGTGCAGACCTAACCTCTGTGAGCCCAGATGGATCATCTGCATTCATACAAAGGGATACCAAGAGTACCCTAATATACGTGCCCGGAAGCTGCGTGCTTCATATCCCAGTCCATTGTAGTCTATCCGAGTTTCTAAATAGACGTGGGCTCCTTTAACTAAGGTTTTGTACTTAGTTCTCTTAACTAAGGTTTTGTACTTAGTTCTTTTAACTAAGGTTTGGACATAGTTCTTTTAACTAAGGTTTTGTTCTTAGTTATTTTAACTAAGGTTCTGTACTTAGTTCTCTTAACTAAGGTTTTGTACTTTGTTCTCTTAACTAAGGTTTACTGACCCACTCATCTTATCGTTCATGTTTACACTGGTAAAAGAACAGTAACCTAAGTGTCAAACCCGGAGACCGAAGTCAACATCAGGTTGACACTTAGAGGATTATTCCATTCAACCAATCTCTCGCTGTGTTATTCTTGTGACTTATGTCATTCTCATTAATTGATTACACTCTATCACTTTACATTAAGATAGGTTGTTAACATTCCTCATACTTCTTTACTTTTACATGGTTATATTGGTTAAGCGTTGTCTAAGCACCCCAATTGACTTAACCCCATCTACTTATTCAATCACAAGTTACGTTGGTTAAGTGTTGGTTATTCATTCATGTTGACTTAATCCACCCACGCCTCATGTCATATTGGTTAAGTGTTGGTTATTCATTCATGTTGACTTAACCCACCCACGCGTTATGTCATATTGGTTAAGTGTTGTTACTTAACCCTACCATACTTAGCATGTGTCGTTAGCATTAATTAATTTTTATTGCACCAACCTCTCACATTAGATCTATTGTTGCGGTTGCTGGATGTGCCGGGCGGTTCCGGGCAGACTTACACCACAACTCAATCTAACCTCGGGTTCGAGCACGATATGACTAACTTCTCATACTAGAACCTATTGTTTGCGGTCACTGGATGTGCCAGGCGGTTCTGGGCAGAATTACACCGCAAAGTCAGTCTGACCTCGAGTTAGCCATGCTTCATCTTTAACCAATTAACAGTTCATGTTGATTCTAGGTGTCATATGCCAATTACCAAATTCACTTATATGTTCTTATTTAAGTTATGCCGATAGTGTCAATTTCAAGCTTATAACCCAAATTACCCAAATTTTAAGTCGTATATTCCAAAAAAAACTCGCTTATAATCATATTCACGCCTATTCCGTGTTATAATTAATTGTCCAAACCACATATTTATTCGTACCAAATCTGCATATTACCCAGTCCCACGTTCATGCATATAATTTGATTAATCCCTTATGTTTATCTTCCAAATAGCAAATAAATTCACATCCCATGTTATCCAATTACATGCCAATCATAATAAAACACACAAATTCCATATCCAGTTTTCTTATTATACAAGTTCCACATTTCAGTATAATCATACCCATCATTCTGTTTCAAAATTATACACCACTACTTCCAATGCATATTACGCCTAACAATCCCTTTCCTTTCATAATTTCCCATTCACGTTTAAAACGTATGTATCCATGATAGACGTAGGCTCGAGATAGCCTAACTATAAAAATAAAAAGGAGAAAGAATTAAAGGAGAGAATTCAACGTAGGCATAAATAAAATAACAGATCTTGTTGAATTAACATCATATTCATTATATGTAGAATTGGGGAATGGCGGACGATATTAATAACATTATACAACAAATATAATTTAAAGTCCACTCACATTGCTTTGCATCCCAAACTCTAGATCTGATTTGTTTTTGATTTACCCCCTTTTTCTTCTATAATTTATAGATCTGACCCTTCTCTTTTCTTGCGTGGTGTTTTTGGATCTGAAACCTCTTCGTTGTTTTCTTTGCGTTGTTGACAATCCTAAGTCTAATCTTTTTGATTTAAGAATAACTTTTAAAGACAAAGAGGAGAAGATAGATCTAGTTTTAAGTGGAGAATAAGGTGAGTTTAGATTAGAGCAGAGCCATGGCGTCACCATGGATTATTGTGAAGATAACAATTGGACTAGGGGTCCCTTTATAGCAGCAAACCAACGAACTAAGATACAAAATTCGTCCAGGATCGAACAAAAGCACCCAGCCCACGATCTGGCTGAACAGGTCGACCCCTCTAGGGAGGTCGACCCTAGTGTCTACCTTCTTCAAGGGAGGTCGACCCTATGGCCGACTCCATGGTCGACCTCCCTTAAGGGGGATCGACCTCTTTGAGCGGGAATTTTCCCGCTCATCTTCCTTGCCTGAATTCAAATTATTTTGAACTGTTTTGAACGTTGGTTTGGTTTATATACATATATAGTTTTCGATGTGTATACAAACTTATATGCCTCATAGCTTCTTCGTACATTATCCGATTTACTCAAACTTGGACTCAATCCAAAGCAGGATTCCGAGACGGACGCAACGATAATGTCCGTTTTACTTAATTCCTGATATTTAAATTAAATATCCTTATTTTATTATCTTTTCCGCTACACACACTGTTATTGAAGAAATTTTCCCTTCTCCCTCATGTATTTACTGATTTTTATTTTACATCACCATTACTTACCTATCTTTGCATAAGTACACATACGTATATTTTTAATTATATAAAAAATGTGGGGTGTTACATTCTCCCACCCTTAAAAATTTCTTCCCCGAAATTCGATAAGAGTAAAATAGATAATCCCTCGCAATACTCATCCATCAAGTGTGCATCCAATTGTTGCGACCATTGTGTACATGTGTAAAGTGAAATACATTATAGTAAAGCATGTATGCCTAGATGGTACCACCTATGTGTATGCAAATTTAAAAATTCTTTCAAAACATGATGATCACATCTTAAATATACTTGCAGTTCTATATGAGTGCAATATTTTTTAAAAATCAAAACATTTTTCACCCAAATTTTTCCCACACTCTTACAGAGTAAGAGCATAGTTCATCCAATTGTTTCATCCAAAATCCTACCAACCATTATTAAATTTTAAAATTTAGGAAAAAAATCTAATTTTCCAAATTTTGTTCCTTATGTGCTTAACGGAAAAATCTATGTTTTCCCGTTTTCGCTTAGCATTCTAGTTTAGTTAACTTAGATTTTTCATTCTCTTTGCTTCACAAATATACATATTTAATCCTTCACGCCCACTAAATTACAACAGGAAATTTTCTAAACTCGTAGATTATGTCAAAATAAATTCTAGTATATTACTTCAACTGGATAAAAGAAAAGGAAACAACCATACATTATATAATAAGATACTACCCTACTAATACAGTAATAGAGGTCCGAACTCTATGGAAAGAAACTACGAATGAGATCCTTTAGGCCTCCTAACTTACAATCCCGATGCCCTGTAAGCTGTCTAGCCTCCTCCCTAACCTCTAACTGCAAGTCCTGTAGCCCAGCCCCTAACTGGTCATTGGAAGTGCCCATCTCCGGTAGCATCTGTTGTTGAGTCTGTCCAAACTCAACCTGTGTTTGGAGCATCTCTTGCTGGGTCCTCAAGATGTCCTGGTGATCTCTATCTAACCGAGCTTGTTACTCAGAAACTCACCTCAATTCCGGCCTCCAGTTTGTCAATCTGGAAACCTAAGGGTCCCACTCAGATGTATCGGATGTACCCCATCCTGGAGCCGAGGAAGCCGAAGCACCTTCCCAAGCCTGCTCTGTCTGATATGGGTCTGATCCTGCCGGCGGTACATACTGGGGTTCTCCCTCATATTCGGGCTGGTAGTCGCCACCCTGCAGTCCCTGCACAAGCTCCTCCTGTACGTGCTCCTCTTCCTCCCCCTCGTCTCCTCCATCATGCTCCATGGGCTGAGGCTCTAACAAATCATGTAAGTGGATATGCATCCTCGTCAACGCAGCCAAATCCATAATACTGGAGGGATGGGGAGAAGGCGGTATAAAAACTTCCCTATGCAGCGGAACATGGCTTCGTGTAAAAACTACCGTCCATAAATTTCCGAAAGCAATGTTTGACTGCCTTGGCTCTCTTGTAGAGTCATAATACTGTAGGATAGTATGAGCCCAATTTATCTGAATACCCCCAAAAATAGCATATGTGGCTCGTTTAACGGTTTGTGATATCCTATCAAATCCACCAGTCTGTCCAACAAGATTATATTGTAAAATTCGAATAACAAATCTAGCTAACGGACGTAGATGGGCATAATCCCCAGTCCTCTCGTAAGCATCGCAGAAAATCCCATGCCACACAGTCAAGTCACTCATCTCAAGCTCCCCTAGCTCATGTCCCGTACCACGAATGTTCAACATTTCCCTAAACTGTATTTCATTGAAACCAATGATGGTTCCCTTTACATCCGAATTATAGGTAACCAAACCCTCATTATCTACCCCAATTTCTAAATTAGCATCAAAATGTCTTATTAACCTCTTGTAGCCCTTTCGCTCGACTACATTAATATCCAAAATTGCGATTAATCCCGCATCTGCAAATAAACCCTCCAAGGATGTTCCAACAAAATCACCAAACTTAACAGGACACCCTAACAACAACTTCAAACCCGCAGTGTTGTCATATGCCTCGACTATTTCTCTTCGAGTGTTGCACCAAGCGATCTCTTGAGGTGCGAGTTGGGGAAAAGAGGCAAGAAGGGAGGATGAGTCCGTCATGGCAAATTAAGCTTGAATTGAGAGGGGAAAGGTATAGATTCGGGTAGAGGAGGCTTCTAGCTTTGATTTGGGTGTAATTTTGTGTGAAACGATGGAGATTTGGAGTGGTGGGAGGTGAAAAACGTGGTGGTGGCGGTGGGTTTCGTGCTTGCTGAAATGGAGAAGGGGGAGCAGCGAATGGAGCTAGTTTACCTTCGTTTTTGTGCAATATTGTAGATCTAAAACTGCATATGTTTATTGGTAACCGTCCATTCTTCTAGTACATGTTCCAACTCCATAAAATAAAATTTTAAGCGGAACATAAAATCTTAAATATCCATTTTTTTGTGTACAACTTTTTCTTCGTCTTAAAAGTTCAAAATTTCCCTTATCTCCAATTTTGGTGCACAGGGGTAAAAGTCTCATATTGTTTTCTTTTTCGAATCTATTTCTCAAGTGGCTCCCATACTAACCTAGGCTTATAATATATATACTTATAATATATGTAATATTTATATTTTCCAAAAATACAAATACGTTCACTCAAAAACTTTTCCCTAGGAAAACTGAACCGAAGCTCTGATACCAGATGTAACAACCCGAGATTCCAACGGACAAATTATTTTCAAAATTCCAATCCATCGAGACCCGAACTGCTTTGCTCTGGTATCCTGCGGAAAAGACAGAGATAAAGAAACATGTCAGAACTCGTAAAGCGCCTCATAGTGGAAGGACTAAAATATATTGTAATTAAAATATAGCATTACCTTAATAAACATACCGCATAACCAGTATCCCAAGCTATCATATCTTCGTCACTACCTAACCTGCGAGTATGTAATGAGGAGGGGGCAGAACATAAGTTCTGTGTGAATGGGTTTAAGCCACAAATTTTGAATAATCCAACATATACCGATATGTTATATTTTCTTGTATATTAGGTTATTTGTGTTAATAGCCCTCATGGCCTGTACACACGTCGCACCCATCTACTCCCTAGTAGATCAACCTAATATAGTGTATATGTAGCTACCCCCAATTAAGGTATATCCTACTCGCACGGTCTCCTCCGTATGTATGCAGTCCCTTATCCAATGCCACAAGTCGTATCAAATCTCATGTATATATATATATATATATATATATATATATGTGTGTACCAATGCTACGTCTGCATAGAACCTTTGTTACTATATTACGTAAGCGTTTGGACTGCCACCCTAGGTTTGACTAGGTTCTATCTTCGAGTAATGCCCTCTAGTCTTCAATACACCACCCAGAGCGATGTGTACGCACCTAGGCTTTTCCCACGTACATGTTCGTCAATCGTACTATTTGTGTACTTGCACATGTTCTCTATATGGGCAAACCCGAGACCCGTGGCAGGGCTAATCGAGAAACACGGAACTCGGTCGGGAGTTTTAAGATATCTGCCGATGCAGATGCTAAGGTCTGCCTTTACAGTGGCTATGGTCCCACCAGACCCCTCCCTCAACTAACAAATGAAAGGCACCCATGAAAATCAAGAATGAGAACTTTCCCTAGCACAACTACCTGGCCCTCTATGCCCTTCCCTATTGGCCCTACCTCACCCATAACTAGATAGCAAGTATATGGTTTTTTGGAGTTCTCTGCCTTTCCGCTTTTCGTACTGACTGAAGATGGTAGGTAGACGACGAGTTGCTATCACATGGCACTAATCGGTCTCGCTGACTCACGCTGGTCCATCTTAGTCTTTAGTCTGCTTCCTAATTATTGCAACCAAGGCATACTCTTGGTTCGTAACCGTGCAGACCTAACCTCTGTGAGCCCAGGTGGATCATCTGTATTCTCACATAGGGATACCAACAGTACCCCCACTATACGTCCCTTGAAGCTGCGTGCTTCATATCCCAGTCCATTGTAGTCTATCCGAGTTTCTAAATAGACGTGGGCTCCTTTAACTAATGTTTTGTACTTAGTTCCCTTAACTAAGGTTTTGTTCTTAGTTCTCTTAACTAAGGTTTTATACTTAGTTCTTTTAACTAAGGTTTTGTACTTAGTTCTTTTAACTAAGGTTTTGTACTTAGTTCTTTTAACTAAGGATTTGTACTTAGTTATCTTAATTAAGGTTTTGTACTTAGTTCTCTTAACTAAGGTTTACTGACCAACTCATCTTATCGTTCATGTTTACACTGGTAAAAGAACAATAACCTAAATGTCAACCCCGAAGACCGAAGTCAACATCAAGTTGACACTTAGAGGATTATTCCATTCGACCAATCTCTCGCAGTGTTATTCTTGTGACTTATGTCATTCTCATTAATTGATTACACCCTATCACTTTACATTAAGACAGGTTGTTAACATTCCCCATACTTCTTTACTTTTACACGGTTATATTGGTTAAGCGTTGTCTAGGCACCCCAGTTGACTTAACCCCTTATACTTATTCAATCACAAGTTACGTTGGTTAAGTGTTGGTTATTCATTCATGTTGACTTAATCCAACCACACGTCATGTCATATTGGTTAAGTGTTGGTTATTCATTCATGTTGACTTAACCCACCCACGCGTTACGTCATATTGGTTAAGTGTTGTTACTTAACCCTACCATAATTAGCATGTGTCGTTAGCTTTAATTAATTTTTAATGCACCAACCTCTCACATTAGACCTATTGTTGCGGTTACTGGATGTGCCGGACGGTTCCGGGCAGACTTACACCACAACTCAATCTAACCTCGGGTTCGACCACGATATGACTAACTTCTCACATTAGAAACCTATTGTTTGCGGTCACTGGATGTGCCAGGCAGTTCCGGGCAGAATTACACCGCAAACTCAGTCTAACCTCGAGTTAGCCATGCTTCATCTTTAGCCAATTAACAGTTCATGTTGATTCTGGGTGTCATATGCCAATTACCAAATTCACAAATATGTTCATGTTTAAGTTATGCCAATAGTGTCAATTTCATGCTTGTATCACGAATTAACCAAATTTTAAGTCGTATATTCCAAAAAAAACTCACTTATAATCATATTCAAGCCTATTCCATGTTATAATTAATTGTCCAAACCATATATTTATTCATACCAAATCTGCATATTACCCAGTCCCACGTTCATGCATATAATTTGATTAATCCCTTATGTTTATCTTCCAAATATCAAATAACTTCACATCCCATGTTATCCAATTACATGCCAATCATAATAAAACACACAAATTCCATATCCAGTTATCTTATTATACAAGTTCCACATTTCAGTATAATCATACCCATAATTCTGTTTCAAAATTATACACCACTACTTCTAATCCATATTACGCCCAACAATCCCTTTCCTTTCATAATTTCTCATTCACGTTTAAAACGTATGTATCCATGATAGACGTAGGCTCGAGCTAGCTTAACTATAAAAATAAAAAGGAGAAAGAATAAAAGGAGAGAATTCAACGTATGCATAAATAAAATAACAGATCTTGTTGAATTAACATTATATTCATTATATGTAGACATGGCGAATGGCGAACGATATTAATAACATTATACAACATATATAATTTAATGTCCACTCACATTGCTTTGCATCCCAAACTCTAGATCTGATTTGTTTTTGATTTACCCCCTTTTCTTCTATAATTTATAGATTGGATTCTTCTCTTTTCTTGCGTGGTGTTTTTGGATCTAAAACCCCTTCGTTGTTTTTCTTTGCGTTAGTGACAATCCTAAGTCTAATCTTTTTGATTTAAGAATAACTTTTGAAGAGAAAGAGGAGAAGATAGATCTAGTTTTAAGTGGAGAATAAGGTGAGTTTAGATTAGAGCAGAGCCATGGCGTCGCCATGGATTATTGTGAAGATAACAATTGGATTAGAGGTCCCTTTATAGCAGCAAACCAACGAACCAAGCCAGAAAATCCGTTTAGGATCGAACAAAAGCACCAGCCCACGTTCTGGCTGAATAGGTCGACCCCCCCACCCAGGGAGGTCGACCTTAGTGTCGATCTTCTTCGAGGGAGGTCAACCCTATGGTCGACCCCATGGTCGACCTCCCTTAAGGGGGTCGATCTCTTTGAGCGGGAATTTTCCCGCTCATCTTCTTGGCCTGAATTCGAATTATTTTGAACTGTTTTGAACGTTGCTTTGGTTTATATACATATATAGTTTTCTATGTGTGTACAAACTTATATGGCTCATAACTTCTTCGTACATTATCCGATTTACTCAAACTTGGACTTTATCCTAAGCAGAAATCCGAGACGGACGCAATGGTAATGTCCGTTTTACTTAATTCCTGATACTTGAATTAAGTATCCTTATTTTATTATCTTTTCTGCTACACACACTGTTATTGAAGAAATTTTCCCTTCTCTCTCATGTATTTACTAATTTTTATTTTACATCACTATTACTTTCCGATCGTTGCATAAATACACATATGTATATTTTTAATTATACTAAAAATGCGGTGTGTTACATTCTCCCACCCTTAAAGAATTTCGTCCCTGAAATTTGATAAGAGTAAAATGGATAATCCCTCACAATACTCATCCATCATGTGTGCATCCAATTGTTACGACCATTGTCTACATGTGCAAAGTGAAATACATTATAGTAAAGCATGTACGCCTAGATGGTACCACCTATGTGTATGCAAATTTAAAAATTCTTTCAAAACATGATGCTCACGTCCTAAATATACTTGTAGTTCTATATGAATGCAATATTTTTGAAAAATCAAAACATTTTTCACCCAAATTTTTCTCACACTCTTACAGAGTAAGGGCATAGTTCGTCCAATTGTTGCATCCAAAATCCTACCAACCATTATTAAATTTTAAAATTTAGGAAAAATCCAATTTTCCAAATTTTGTTCCTTATGTGCTTAACGGAAAAATCTATATTTTCCCATTTTCGCTTAGCATTCTAGTTTAGTTAACTTAGATTTTTCATTCTCTTTGCTTCATAAATATACATGTTTAACCCTTCACGCCCACCAAATTAAACAACTCGTAGATTATGTCAAGAAAAATTCTAGTACATTACTTCAACTAGACAAAATAAAAGGAAACAGCCATACATTACATAATAAGATACTACCCTACTAATACAGTGATAGAGGTCAGAACTCTATGGAAAGAAACTACGAATGAGATCATCTAGGCCTCCTATCTTACTATCCAAATGCTCTGTAAGCTGTCTAGCCTCCTCCCTAACCTCTAACTGCAAGTCCTGTAGCCCAGCCCCTAACTGATCATAGGAAGTGCCCATATCTTGTAGCATCTGTTGTTGAGTCTATCCACACTCAACCTGTGTCTGGAGCATCTCTTGCTGGGTCCTCAAGATGCCCTGGTGATCTCTAACTAACCGAGCCTGTTGCTCAGAAACTCTCCTCAATTCCGCCCTCCAGTCTGGCTCTCTGGAAATCCAAGGGTCCCACTCAGATGTACCGGAAGTACCCCATCCTGAAGTCGAGGAAGCCCAAGCAGCTTCCCAAGCCTGCTCTGTCTGATATGGGTCTGATCCTGCCGGTGGTACATACTGGGGTTCTCACTTATATTTGGGCAGGTAGTCGCAACCCTACGGTCCCTGCACATGCTCCTCTTCCTCCCCTTCGTCTCCTCCATCATGCTCCATGGGCTGAGGCTCTAACAAATCATGTAGGTGGATATGCATCCTCGTCAATGCAGCCAAATCCATAATACTGGAGGGATGGGGAGAAGGCGGTATAAAACCTTCCTTATGCAGCGGAACATGGCTTCAGGTAAAAACTACTGTCCATAAATTTCCGAAAGCAATGTTTGATTGCCTTGACTCTCTTGTAGAGTCATAATATTGTAGGATAGTGCAAGCCCAATTTATCTGAATACCCCAAAAATAGCATATGTAGCTCGTTTAACGGTTTGTGATATCCTATCAAATCCACTAGTCTATCCAACAAGATTATACTGTAAAATTCGAATAACAAATCTAGCTAACGGACATAGATGGGCATAATCCCAAGTCCTCTCGTAAGCATCATAGAAAACCTATGCCACACAGTCAAGTCAGTCATCTCAAGCTCCCTTAGCTCATGTCCCGTACCACAGATGTTCAACATTTCCCCAAACTGTATTTCATTGAAACCAATGATGGTTCCCTTTACATCCGAATTATAGGTAACCAAACCCTCATTATCTACCCCAATTTCTAAATTAGCATCAAAAAGTCTTACTAACCTCTTGTAGCCCTTTCGCTTGACTACATTAAAATCCAAAATTGCGATTAATCCCGCATCTGCAAATAAACCCTCCAAGGGTGTTCCATCAAAACCACCAAACTTAACCGGATGCCCTAACAACAACTTCAAACCCGCAGATTGACATATGCCTCGACTATTTCTCTTCGAGTATTGCACCAAGCGATCTCTTGAGGTGTGAGTTGGGGAAAAGAGGAAAGAAGGGAGTATGAGTCCGTCATGGCGAATTAAGCTTGAATTGAGAGGGGAAAGGTATAGATCCGGGTAGAGGAGGCTACTAGCTTCGATTTGGGGGTAATTTTGCATGAAACGGTGGAGATTTGGAGTGGGGGGAGGTGAAAAACGTGGTGGTGGAGGTGGGTTTTGTGCTTGCTGAAATGGAGAAGGAAGGCAGCAAATGGAGCCGAAGGCCTTTGGCCTTCGGCGTTTAATTTTTTTTCCTGCACGAACCAGGTCGACCTCCCTACGGGGAGGTCGACACCCTAGTCGACACTAGGGGCGACATAGTTTTTTTTATTACTCGTTCCGTCTCCTTTCTCGATCGTTCACCTTCGTTTTTGTGCTATATTATAGATCTAAAACTTACTATGTTTATTAGTAACCGTCCATTCTTCTAGTACATGTTCCAACTACATAAAATAAAAACTTAAGCGGAACATAAAATCTTAAATATCCATTTTTTGTGTACACCTTTTTCTTCCTCTTAAAAGTTCAAAATTTCTCTTATCTCCATTTTTGGTGTACGGGGGTAAAAGTCTCATATTATTTTCTTTTTCGAATCTATTTCTCAATTGGCTCCCATACTAACCTTGGCTTATAATATATATATATATATATATATATACTTATAATATATGTAATATTTATATTTTCCAAAAATACAAAAACGTTCACTCATAAACTTTTCCCTAGGAAAACTGAACCGAAGCTCTGATACCAGATGTAACAACCCGGGATTCCGACAGACCAAATTTTTTCAAAATTCCAATCCATCGAGACCCGAGCTGTTTTTCTCTGGTATCCTGTAGAAAATACAGAGATAAAGTAACATGTCAGAACTCGTAAAGCATCTCATAGCGGAAGGACTAAAATATATTGTAATTAAAACATAGCTTTACCTTAATAAACATACTGCTTAACTAGTATCCCAAGCTATCATATCTCTGTCACAACCTAGCCTGCGAGTATGTAATGAGGAGGGGGTCAGAACATAAGTTATGTGTGAATGGGTTTGAACCACAAATGTTGAATAATCATGCATATACCGGTCTGTTATATTTTCTTGTTTATTAGGTTATTTGTGTTAATAGCCCTTATGGCCTGTACACACGTCGCACCCATCTACTCCCTAGTAGATCAACCTAATATATTGTATATGTAGCTACCCCTAATTAAGGTATATCCCACTCGCACGATCTCCTCCGTATGTATGCAGTCCCTTATCCAATGCCACAAGTCGTACCGAATTTCATGTATATATATATATATATGTATGTATGTATGTGTGCACCAATGCTACGTCTGCATAAAACCTTTGTTACTATATTACGTAAGAGTTTGGACTGGCACCCTAGGTTTGACTAGGTTCCGTCATCGAGTAATGTCCTCTAGTCTACGATACACCACCCAGAGCGATGTGTTTGCACCTAGGCTTTTCCCATGTACGTATTCTGTAATAACCCGGAAATCCTGTTCCAGTTTAAAAATTTTATTTTGGCAATTTTAGCGAATTTTGAAGATTTAAAATAAATTATTTTTAATAAATATCGACGAGAAATTTATTTTGAATATAATTCGAACGTATATATTATATGCGTCGTCGTTAGAATATAAATATTTATATATAATTATAAATAGAATTGGAAATGGCGCGGTAGTTCGATAATTCGATTTCAAACTTCAATTGAATTTACCGGGTGCAAAACAATCCGGATTTTAGTGAAACCAAAAACGGGATACGGACTGCAGGGAGAGCACGACGTTTCTTTCTAGCTTTGGTGGTGTCAGTGACTTACCAGCCCTGACATTTATATACTTTTCACCTTTGTGGTTGTTGGAATGAGGCGCCTCGATTATAGGTCTGTAAGGACCAGGAAACGTGTGTTCAGGCATAATTAATCCTCTAACGTAAGTGAGGACCGGCCCTGAAGCATCCAGGGGTTGCCCAGAGTGCGTTACCCTGAGGCATTTGCTAGAGTGTCTAGAACGCGGAGAGGAGCTTGCCCCTTGCCTCGACTCATGACGGAAATCCAATTTCCAATACGTGTATTTCGGTTTTATTTGTAGAGCCTAGTATGGCGACATAGTGGGATGGAGCACTCATGTCGTCTATGATTTATATTTATGATTGAAATTGTTTTGACACTATACACTTATTATAGTACCAAATGATTTGTTTTAAACGTATCAAGCATGTTTGGCTGTTATAAGGTAAAACCCTATCCTCTAGCTTGCGTTGCATTGTGTGATGGGACCTGGGTCTTATAACAGCTTCATTTTTCGAAAAAGCATTGCGTTGTTTATCCTATGCACTGGTATTCTTGGGAGGAAACCCGTTCCGTGTTATACGGCGTGGTCCCTTGAATTACTCTCTTCTAAAGTAAAGTTTTAAATAACTATTTTAGTTCTCACACCCGTCACATGACTGACCTGGAGTTTATTGTTTTAACCTAAACTCTGGGTGCCCCTATTTTCGACACGGGCAGCTAGTAGTTTTGGTTTTGCAGATTTATATTCACAGGATCCTGGTTTACAGCTGGAATGATATCCGGAAAGCTCTGTATCCGTATATCACCTTCAGTTGTGCTTTATATTATTTTCCGCTGCTATGTAATTTATTGTAATCTCTGATATTTATCGAATGTAATTTATTCATTTATACTCTGTATATTCTTGTATCTGATGGAATTGTTGTAATAGCAATGAAATGTTCTTCCGTCTACGTTCTGATTTGTCCTTTTCTCAAACGATCAGGGGTTTCGAACGGTCTAGATCGATTTAACGACTGATTCAGATAGAGCGAAATTCTCGGCCGTCACATATTCGTCGATCGTACTTACTATCTACTTGCACATGTTCTCTGTATGTGCGAACACGAGTCCCGTGGCAAGGCTAATCGAGAAACACGGAACTCGGTCGGGAGCTTTAAGATATCTACCGATGCAGATGCTAAGGTCTTCCTTTACAGTGGTTATAGTCCTACTAGGCCTCTCCCTCAACCCATGAAAATCAAGAATGAGAACTTTACCTGGCACAACTGCCTGGCTCTCTATGCCCTTCCCTATTGGCCTTACCTCACCCAAAACTAGATAGCAATTATATGGTATTTTGGAGTTCTCTGCATTTTCGCTTTTCGTACTGACTGAAGATGGTAACACTACAACAAAATGACCCTATTACAACGGTGGAACACCGTTGTAATAGGGTTTTTACAACGGTGGGCAAACCGTCGTGTCTTAAGAAGTTGTAATAGCCTAATATCTTTTACAACTTTTCTGCACTGTTGCAAGACCGTTGTAATATGTATATTTTACAACTTTTTTCCATCGTTGTAATAAGTTTATTACAACAGTTATGCACCGTTGTTGTTTTAATTTTTACATTTTATTACAATTTTTATATTTTACAATTGTAATATATCCACAAATTATATACATATTACTAATAAAAGAATTCATTGCAGAACATATTATCTACAAAACTGAAAATATAAAACAAACTTAAACCATGAACCAAAACAATATATTATTAATTTCAAACTCATCATTTTTTTACATAATACATTGACAAAACTGAAGATACAAAGACTTTATAAAAGTTCTAACTTTCTTCTGCTCCTGTTAATCTCCTTGTGCTCCTTTTTCTCCTTAATATCCATTCCTAAGAAAGAAATTATCAAACTGTTAGTGCTGCAGTATAGATTTATGCATGTAACAAAAATTGGAAAAATGTGAGTGCACAAAATAAACAGCTAATACAATGCATTCAAACCATTATATACGTAAATAACCTGACCATTATATACAATGCATGTAACGTTGGATGATTCATTTTGTTATATACAATGCACTGAAAAGCTTTGCCGTGGCAAAGCTATGCAGTGCAATCACTTTGCCGCGGCAAAGCTATGCAGTACAATCACTGCATAGCTTTGCACTGCAAAGCTTTGCCGCAGCAAAGCTTTTACATGGCAAAGCTTTGCTCTGCAAATAGCAGTGCAAAGCTTTGCCGCAGCAAAGCTTTGCCAGCAAAGCTTTGGCAAAGCTTTGGCAAAGCTTTTGCACAGCAAAGCTTTGCCGCAACAAAGCTTTGGCAAAGCTTTTGCACAGCAAAGCTTTGGCAAAGCTTTTGCACAGCAAAGCTTTGCACTGCAAATAGCATTGCAAAGCTTTGCAAGCTTCGCAGTGCAATCACTGCATAGCTATGCCGCAGCAATGAAACAAACCTGACCAATTCCCGATCAAATTCTTTAATCCCAATCCTCCTCTCACAACCTTCAACTCTCCTTTCTCGTTGCTCACCATATAAAATCCATCGTCATTCTCCTCAACCTCCTTCCTCTTCCTGTGAATTGAATGGAAATATAATGAATTATGGGATCCCATACATCAAATACTTTCTAAACATAAGTATTTCGTAAATACGTGGACTAACAATCAAGTTTACATATAATCCTTTTTTTTACTTTTAGATAAGAATCTATGGGCATGCAACATTGAAAGCAAGAATCTTTTTTTTTTTTGCAAGCAAATTAGAATTAAAATTGCAAAATGATTCATGGATCCAAAAAGGCAGATCTGATCGACACAAAGATCTAATAGCCATTACATAAAATGTCCCAAACTGAAATTCATCAAGACGCAGATCTGCAACAAATATTGCCACTAAATTCAAAACATGTTACACAGGAAATGGCTCAAAAGAATTTGCCTAATTCAGGGATGACGCATATACTACCAAAGTTCATATCCTAGTGTTTAACAGCGTCAAAGATTGAAGAAATCGGTACATAAAATAGAGCATAGTATATTGATTCCACATGGATTATTACACAACAGTTCTGAGCTACAAAACGTTTGAATATACATTTTGTGAACGATTACCATCCAAGTTTATCAACTCAAACAATTTTTCAGGTTCAAATCAAAATCAAAGCTTGATGCAATAAAAATTAAATCGCCAGCTCTGATTAAAAGCACAAGTTCACGAATTGAGTAATAGATTTTACCAGCTTTTAGGGGTAAAGACGAGGCACAACAAAGGGGGACGCAGATGAGTAAGAGGACAGCCTGAGGAGCTGACAGCGGAAGCACTATCTACTACTGGTGAGACTCTAGCATCTACACTGGTGAGACTCTAGCATCTACTACAGCTGACAGCGGACGCAGATGAAGGCTTGGATCTAGATCTGGAAAGTGGAGCAACTGTACCACAGAGGAGAAAGCTAGGGAACGATGGGGTATAGGGGATAGCAAAGGACGAGCATGACTGAGGAGGGACGAAAATAGGGCAGGAGAAAGGATTGAAGGGAGATAGGGGAAGGAGGACGGAACCCTAGTGAAATTTGGGTATGAAATTGTGGCGGCCAGATTTAGGGTTCAGGAAAGCTTCGTGAAATATAAGGGATGGCCGCCAAAATTTTCAAGCTGGCCCGCCAAACGATTTATTTTTTCATGTTCATCTGATTGGTACTTACTAATGTGATTACATCTTATATTTCAATTGTTTTCAGAACTATACATAATATTATTTCTTATAGGAAGCATTTAATCAATTTCAACAATCAATAAATCACGTTGTTTAAGTCATCTAAATATTCATTTCGATTTTAAGGTTCAATTATCATAAGAAAAAAAAAACTAACTAGTTTTTCGGAATTTCGGATATTTTATAAAAGTTCTAGTTCATTGATTTTTTTTAATTAATTTGTGAAAAATTCAAATTCAACAGTACACAAAATTTCGGATAATTTTACTAGTTGCCCCCGCACCCCCACCTAGGGGGGTTGCCACCCCCCCCGGACCCCCCCTCCGTAGGGATCATATTTGACAAAAGATTTTGGAAAAACTTTCTACAACGATTACTTATTAAAAAATATTATATACTAAATATTAATTACTACTAATAGTCATGATTAATTATAAATTAAATATTTATTAATTGTTATTTACTTATTGATTATTAACTAATTGATTATTAACCGCGCATTAGTTATTACTTACTAATTAATTACCAGTACTTAATAATGAAGTAGTCATAAATAATTATTTTTAATTAAATAATTAATATTTATATATTGATTATTATTAAATATTTACTAATTGGTTGTTAATTAGTAATTATCAGTAGGAATTATTTATTTATTGATGAATTTTTAATTAAATATTTAATATGTATTTATTGATTATTAATTAATAATTACTAATTGGTTGTCAATTACTAATTATTAGCATGAATTATTTATTTATTGAAGTATTTTTAATTAAATATTTAATATTAATATATAGGTTATTAATTAATAATTACTAATTAGTTGTAAATATTAATTATTAAAAACTATTTAATGAAAATAATTAATATTAAAATATAGTCATATATTACAACAGTCAAAATAACACAGTTGTTAAAAATAAATTTATTACAACTTTTCTGGAAAAAAAGTTGTGAAAAACATTTATTACAACAGTGCTTTAACCACCGTTGTAAAATTAAAGTTGTAATATGGTGTTTTTGTTGTAGTTACAACGGTGTTTATACCACCGTTGTAAAAAACCATTTATTACAACGGTGCTTTTACCACAGTTGTAAAAACCCATTTATTACAACGGTGCATTTACCACCGTTGTAAAATTAAAGTTGTAATATGGTGTTTTTGTTGTAGTGTAAGTAGACGACGGGTTGCTATCACAGGGCACTAATCAGTCTCGCCGTCTCACGTTGGTTCATCCTAGTCTTGAGGTTGCTTCCTAATCATTGCAACCAAGGCCTACTCTTGGTTCGTAACCGTGCAGACCTAAACTCTGTGAGCCTAGGTGGATCATCTGCATTCTCACAAAGGGATACCAAGTGTACCCTACTATACGTCCATGAAGCTGCGAGCTTCATATCCCAGTCCATTGTAGTCTATCCAAGTTTCTAAATAGACGTGGGCTCCTTTAACTAAGGTTTTGTACATGGTTCTCTTAACTAAGGTTTTGTATGTTCTCTTAACTAAGGTTTTGTACTTAGTTCTTTTAACTAAGGTTTTGTACTTAGTTCTCTTAACTAAGGTTTTGTACTTAGTTCTCTTAACTAAGGTTTACTGACCCACTCATCTTATCGTTCATGTTTACACTGGTAAAAGAACAATAACCTAAGTGTCAGCCCCGAAGACCAAAGTCAACATCAGGTTGACACTTAGAGGATTATTCCATTCAACCAATCTCTCGCTGTGATATTCTTGTGACTTATGTCATTCTCATTAATTGATTACACCCTGTCACTTTACATTAAGATAGGTTGTTAACATTCCCCATACTTCTTTACTTTTACACGGTTATATTGTTTAAGCGTTGTCTAAGCACCCTAGTTGACATAAACGCATCTACTTATTCAGTCACAAGTTACGTTGGTTTAGTGCTGGTTATTCATTCATGTTGAGTTAATCCACCCACGCGTCATGTCGTATTGGTTAAGCGTTGGTTATTCATTCATATTGACTTAACTCACCCACGCGTTATGTCATATTGGTTAAGTGTTGTTACTTAACCCTACCATACTTAGCATGTGTCGTTAGCATTAATTAATTTTTAATGCACCAACCTCTCACATTAGACCTATTGTTGCGGTTGCTGGATGTGCTAGGCGGTTCCGGGCAGACTTACACCACAACTCAATCTAACCTTGGGTTCGAGCACGATATGACTAACTTCTCACATTAGAACCTATTGTTTGCGGTCACTAGATGTGCAGGGCGGTTCCGTGCAGAATTACACTGCAAACTCAGTCTAACCTCGAGTTAGCCATGCTTCATCTTTAGCCAATTAACAGTTCATGTCGATTCTAGGTGTCATATGCCAATTACCAAATTCACAAATATGTTCATGCTTAAGTTATGCCAATAGTGTCAATTTCATGCTTATAACCCGAATTACCCAAATTTTAAGTCGTATATTCCAAAAAAACTCGCTTATAATCATATTCACGTCTATTCCATGCTATAATTAATTGTCCAAACCACATATTTATTCAAACCAAATCTGCATATTACCCAGTCTCACGTTCATGCATATAATTTGATTAATCCCTTATGTTTATCTTCCAAATTGCAAATAACTTCACATCCCATGTTATCCAATTACATGCCAATCATATTAAATCACACAAATTCCATATCCAGTTTTCTTATTATACAAGTTCCACATTTCAGTATAATCATACCCATAATTCTGTTTCAAATTTATACACCACTACTTCCATCCATATTATGCCCAATAATCCCTTTCCTTTCATAATTTCTCATTCACATTTAAAACGTATGTATCCATGATAGACATAGGCTCGAGATAGCCTAACTATAAAAATAAAAAGGAGAAAGAATAAAAGGAGAGAATTCAACGTAGGCGTAAATAAAATAATAGATCTTGTTGAATTAACATCATATTCATTATATGTAGACATGGGGAATGGCAAACGATATTAATAACATTATACAACAAATATAATTTAAAGTCCACTCACATTGCTTTGCATCCCAAACTCTAGATCTGATTTGTTTTTGATTTACCCCCTTTTTCTTCTATAATTTATAGATCTGATTCTTCTCTTTTCTTGCGTGGTGTTTTTGGATCTGAAACCTCTTTGTTGTTTTCTTTGTGTTAGTGACAATCCTAAGTCTAATCTTTTTGATTTTAGAATAACTTTTGAAGAGAAAGAGGAGAAGATAGATCAAGTTTTAAGTGGAGAATAAGGTGAGTTTAGATTAGAGTAAAGCCATGGCGTCGCCATGGATTATTGTGAAGATAACAATTGGATTAGGGGCCCCTTTAGAGCAGCAAACCAACAAACCAAGCAAGAAAATCCGTCCAGGATCGAACAAAAGCACCCAGCTCATGTTCTGGCTGAACAGGTCGACCCCCCCTAGGGAGGTCGACCCTAGTGTCGACCTTCTTCAAGGGAGGTCGACTCTATGGTCGACCCCATGGTCGACCTCTTTGTGCGGGAATTTTCCCGCTTATCTTCCTGGCCTGAATTCGAATTATTTTGAACTGTTTTGAACGTTGGTTTGGTTTATATACATATATAGTCTTCTGTGTGTATACAAACTTATATTGCTCATAACTTCTTCGTACATTATCTGATTTACTCAAACTTGGACTATCCTAAGAAGAATTCCGAGACGGACGCAATGGTATTGTCCGTTTTACTTAATTCCTGATATTTAAATTAAGTATCCTTATTTTATTGTCTTTTCCGCTACACACACTGTTATTGAAGAAATTTTCCCTTCTCTCTCATGTATTTACTAATTTTTGTTTTACATCACCATTACTTACCTATCTTTGCATAAATACACATATGTATATTTTTAATTATACTAAAAATGTGGGGTGTTACAGATGCATTCAAGCTCCTTGTCCCTCGAACTGCCTATGGATTTGATGAGAACTTCTATTGTATTTTGGACATATTTTTGTGTAAATTTCAATTTTTCATTTTCGGCAGAGTGAAACGTGGACTAAACATGTTCGCTTAGTATAGGCTTTCCTTTTATGTTTCCTGACCGTTCATTATGTAAACATGTAAACATGATAATAATACAACTAAAATGGAATAATAGCTGTGAACATGGTAATCCATCTAAACTAAGTATTGCTAAGTGTTGCTAATGGAATCAAGCAATATGAAAAACCGAATAGCAAAATAGTGCCTAAAAATATATGCCATGTTTTGATTCTAAATAGAAGATATAAATATTCAATTTCTAGTATAACAGCCATGTTATGATGCTTAACAGAAGATATAAATTTCAATAATAAAGTAGAAAGAACTTTGCAATAATAACGTGGTCCACGAATAGGTTTCTTTTACTGAAAATGTAACACATTTCCTTCTACTATATGACAGTGGAAAAAAACTCATATATTTTCCCCAAAGAATTGGTTTATTCATATGAACTTTTTTCCTTCAGATTGATTATGAAATTACATACGCTCTTATCCAAATTTTGTGATTGGAGTAGAAGAGAATCTCTGAGCGGTCCAAGCCAACATGATTTCAATTTCCCTAGACATTACGTAAGTCATTGTTTCCTTTCCGTTTATTCACTAGACATAAAATGTTTACTTAGTTTGATGCACAAATCCTTTCTCCAAATAGAAATCAGAGCTTATGCAACATTGGCATTTAGCGTTGCCTTCTTTGAATTCGACTTCTCTCAATAGTAAACTAGAATGAGCTTTGATTACGTAGAAGGTAATATAAGTTATATTTGCGCTTACATGAGTTTATATTAAAATTATGTCTGTGTTTTTATTTTGAGATAAATGTTTTCCAGGCCCTTCCATTTTAATTGTATTTTAAAATCATTGGTTTCTAAAATTTTTGTAATGCAATTTGCACTGTAAATTTTTTCGTTGCTATTATTCAATTTGAAAACATGAGTGGTAATCCCTCTAAACTAAGTATTGCTAATGGACAATTCATTATGTAAACATGGTAATCCCTCTAAACTAAGTATTGCTAATGAAACTAATGATGAGAGTATTTCTATTGGTGAAGTATAATGTATAAGAAGTGGGTATAACTGCTGCTCCTCCTAAAAAAAGCAAGGAGCACCACTATGAATAGATGAATTTAAGACATGGAACTTAAGTGGTATGAACACCGATTACAAACTTAGTTACATATTTAAACTTCTTAGAATTCGCAACTTAACTTTGTTAAGTTTGATTGAGAATAAATTAATTGCTAGGTCCGTAGCTGACCAATTCACAAACTGGATGATTGTTCATAATAATGACATGTGCAGTAATGGAACATTGTAATCTTGGTTAACAGTGATGTTTGGTCATATGATGTCATAAGCAAGTCGTAGCAGCATATCACAATTATTCTTATAAGAGGAATGCTACCAACAGTCGCCCAAAAGCAAGTGCAAGTGATACTTGCCATGTGATTGGGTGATACCATGGCAATGGGACCCATCTACTATTTAACAATTAATTAAAATACCTTAATGATACTGTCCTGACCAATCACATGGCAAGTATCACTTGCACTTGCTTTTGGGCGACTGTTGGTAGCATTCCTCTTCTTATAAATAAGGGTGGTATACAGTTTCACTGCATTGTTGTTTACGCTACTGATTCTTTTGTGGAATGACTGAAACTTTAGGATTATAACACCTCGATGCCTCATCAATAGGGCAACCTTGAATGGTTATTGGGGATTTTAATAATTCTCTTAACTGGACTGATAAAATGTGAGGTCTTTCGGTCCCCTTTATCTATCTATTTTTTTAAAATTGCCTATATAATTGTACATTGGTTGAATCTTATATGTAAGATTGTAAATATAAGTAGCGACGTAGAGGAATCGCAATGAATATAAAGGTGTTAATAAATTATAGGCTAATAATGTCTATGTTCCCGTAATTCGGCATCATTGCGCTTTTTACAGCTCTAAGTGGTCACACACCCATTTTAATCACTCTCAAAAACCGTCAGAAAGCATAAAAGGGTACCTCTTTCCACAATCTTATATGGGGCTTGGACTGTCGAATGTGCCTCCTCTGTTATCTTTAATTTATGTTGACGAGCTGGGTGGTCAAACTGACAAAACTTTAACCCTGATAGGACCCGAATTTTTATTCTTCAGTGTCTTTCCACTTCGTTGGGTCAACCCTGATAGGATCTATCTCTGTTCAGTAAACAAACTCATCATAAGCCTTTAGGAATAAGTAGGTAGATTTTTATCAAATTGTATATCATTTATTTTTAGGCTTATTTACGACTACCAACATAATAGCCAGTATTGCACGTGCATGTAAATTTAAATATAACTGTTTTAGAATGAAGTGTTATTTAACCAACCTGTTTGGTTTTATATGATATCTATACTCAAAGGAGGTATTGCTGCAGTTTATGTCAGGGAGAAACAATTTGGATCATCTGAGAGTTCTTCCTGAAATCCTGCTGCTGTAGCAAGCATTAGAACGTTGACACATCGAAGGAAGTTAGGGAAAAAACCAGAGCCCATGACATTCATGCCATCATCTGTTTGCAGCTTGGTAGCACTTCAATCTGATAATCAGTACTTCCTAAGCAGCTCAATGGATGGATCTATAAATATCTTCGGCCAAAGACTTCTTCAAAGAGGAGCAATTCAATCTTAGAAAGGACATGCCAACTCACACAGCCACCTGCATCTTTCTGTTAATCCAACAGAAACACCTGTGCTTTCTGGTGGTGAGGATATATATACAAGGACCTCGTTGAATTTCAGGTGAATCTCATTGAATTTATCCATAATTTTTGCCTTAATCTTTTGGTATCCTACTTAAGTTACTCGTTTTGTCAATGGACTTTGGTTTCCACAACTCAATACCCTTTCAAATTTTTTTTTTATTACTAATAACAATGGACAGCTTAAGTATATTTTTTCATCTTAATAGGCGATACGAGTGACGACTTATTAATAAGCGATACTGAATTTGTTATCTTAGCATGCCATAAATCAAGTTTCTTGTCTTAATCAACATGCCATACTCAATTCCCAACAACTCATTTAACTTACCTTACTCAAAATGAGATAGCTCATTTTGTTTACCTTACTCAACATGTAATGGCTTAATATGTGGTAGCTCATTTTTTTTACCTTACCTAACTCATTATTGTTCAAAGTACAATAGTTCATTTGGCTTACCTTACTTAGCTAATGATAGCTCAATATGTGATAGTTCTAGTAATATATATTATTTCTGCCCTACTGGCACCAGGTTGATTTGTGACTCGGTCAATAAAACAAAGACCTGGAACCATTATTTTTTGAATATAAGATGCTACTTTATAGATAGTTCTGGTAAACTCTCTGTCCCTAACATATTGCTTAGCCTTATAATCTTATTTACTTTACCATCATTTTACATTAACTTTATTTCTTGTCAATACTTTTAGGTTCTGCCTTAAAAGACAATGATCTTAAGGTTTTGGCTTAAATTGAACAATTTCTTTCGGGTAATTTTTTTGGTTAATATTTTACGTGGTATCTGAAAGAAGTTGATGGATTATGTGAACTTTTAAACTAATTCAGTTATAAACAAAAAAATTACACATGAATTATGAACACTTTATAGAAGTCATTCTAGGTTTCTTTATACAAATACTTTTTAAAATTAGTTATTATCTGGCTATCTTTGCAATAATAGTTTATTTTGCATGTATTGGGGACTATGCAAACAATCACACTAGGACTGTGATGTCAATCTGGCTACAATATCCATCATTTATTTATCATGTGTATGCAATTAATTTAACTACTGATTCATTATTTTTATCATGTTTGATCTAGAACAGAAAACACCATTCTAGAACAGAACGACCCTTGTATTTCACTCCGTCTTCAATTTGTCTTCAGCATAATCTTATCGCAGTGCTTATGCCTATACGCAGTAGTTTTCAGATAATATATCCAACCAGTCTCTCCGTATTGACAACGATGGTCAAAACACTTCGATAGTCGGTTATTTAACTATTGAGGTAAAAACTAATATCCATTCTAATGTACAACTAAACATCATACAATCATAGCCCTTTTAATTTAACATTCATTTTTATTATTCAAATTCCCATATCTTACCAAATATTTCTCAAAACCCATTTAGCATTTATATCTCTTGGAGAACATTTCCAATTATTATAAACCTTTATTCGTCTTTGTTCCCAACACAGCATAACACTCATATACTTCTTTGGACAACATCATTACTTATTACTTTAGAATAAGTGGATTCAAACCAACTGTTTCCATTCCTAGGGAATAGTGCTATCTATATATTAATCACACTTAAGCTTGGTCGACAGCGTTAATTTATTGTTGTAGTTAAAACTTGCAATACGCTGTAATATTTCTTGTTATAACAAATCTCGACATCACAGTAAAGCTTAAGTCTGATCTACAACGTTATTTTATCGTTATAGTTTAAAATCTTGCAATACGCTGCTATATTCCACTTTTTAACTAATCTCAACATCTCCTTCGATTACAACTAATATCAATTCCTCGATAATAGCGAAGTCGTTCAAGTTGGGGTATTTTATTTACCTCTCAGACCTTGATCGACAACGTTCTTATCTTAGAATAGATATATGTCCGTAACTCTAAACTCCCTTTTACTTATTATATTCATTAAACCATATTTCTTGTTTTATGGTTTTATAACACCATATCCTTACTTTAGAAACTTGGTTATTTATTTTAAACATCAATTCTTTGCTTCATCTCCCTTACATAATTTCATTTATAACTTCCTTTATCAGAAATCATTTTCTTTCTTCGTCCTTTGATATTTTTCTCTTTATTCGAATTATTTTTCTTAGTTAAAGTAAACATCTCATTACGACTCAATATCCGTTTAGTTTTTCATACTTCTTGGGAATATTCCTAGTTTCCGTTATAACTACTTAATCTGCGACGTTCCTTTTTTTTAACATTATTTGAAATGTGATATTAATTCTTTTAGAAATCTTATTTCGTTAAATCTAAAATCAAAAATCATTACCGGCTAAAATCCCATCTATCCAAGTTAATTCCTGAATTTATAATTCAACCTTGCTTCATAACTGCGCTTTCGAGTCAACCCTCCTTAATTATAAACTTAGTTTATAACTTGAACTTGATTCCATATCATATTTTAAATCTATTGGTTTTAAAATCCATATTAACTATCTTATCAGCTCCTATAATATAATCCTGACCATAAATACTTTTATCACCCTCGACACATCCGAATATCCCTTATAAATCAAATGGGTTTGTTTAATTTCTAATTACATCCTGAATGTTGAAATAAATTTCACCGTTCCCCCTTAAAATTTATTCTTGAATTCATAGTTCCCAAACTTTCCAAAGATAATTATTTCATCCCATTTTGCATATTGTTTTTAAGTAAAACCGCTTGTTTTACATAATTGAAACAAGTTATTTCATCCTAACCCATCAATATTAAATTCCTATTATTTAAATATGACAAATAATAGATTTTTCTTTTTAATCTTGAATTCCTTTCTAATATATTTACGGGTTTTAAATAACCGTTATTTCAGGGCCATGTTACTTAAACATTTCAAGCACACACAAATCAATCACATATTATCGGTCATATCAGTCAATACAACATATGTAAAATAACAATAGTTGAGGAATCCGGTTGGATTCCTCCAACCGGTTTTCTGTATCTACAGATGTTAGACAACACAAATAACCATAATTTCATATCGGTATGAAATATAATGGTAAACGACAACAGTTTTCAATCACGGGTTTATATATATGATGATATATATTATTTCAACCGAATAATTCAGTGAATTCATCCAAGCAACCATCGCACACACAACATTCAATCAAATATTTAAAATATAATTATAATATTTTAAATTAAAGTAGAGTTAGTGAATTTACTCACATTTGTGCGTTAACCGTTAAATAACGATTTGCGTCGGTACACTGGATCAGACGTTATAATTTTCCAACGAGCTTCCAATGGTTTCGAACAAGTTCCAGAACAGGTTCACTATGTGGTTTGTGTCCGCACAATCCAACGTGACAACCCATTTCCTGTGCCATTAACTTGCAGTCGACATATGGTTCTCCTTTCTCTTTCGGCTTTCTTCTAAATAATGATATATATATATATATATATATATATATATATATATATATATATATATATATATATATATATATATATATATATATATATATATATATATATATATATATATATATATATATATATATATATATTCTCAAACCTCACGTTCTGGTGCCAACGTGCCTCTCAGCCCAACAAGCCAGAACGCCTCTCCCATACTCACGTCCCATTTTTCACCATTACTTGCCTCATCACCGAACATATATCTGAACCCTTCACGCAATTTCTATCTTCTTTAAACAACAATGAACCACTCCAGTCAAAATCTTTCACCCTCAAACTACACGCCACCACTATGGTACGCCACTACTTCTTTCCAATTTAAAGAAATACATGCATGCCATTTAGCAGTACTATCCTTCTACTTTTATTACTATAAAAACCAACGTTGCCAAAGCCTCAAGTCACGCTTGCCTTCTCACTCCAATAACACACTACTTTTATCTATCCAAGGTGCCCAGCGTTTGCTTTAAACTGGCGAACCATCTTCTTCATTTAAACACACACCAAATTCACAAAAATACACTCCTTCAAACTCCAGCGTCCCATTTCCAAAATGCTTCGCTGTTCACCCATAACGAGCCACCCCTTCATCACGGAAAACAGTCTTCATCTTCTATCTCCTGTAAAACATTTCCAGAAACTCCACCGCCATTTCAAAACAATTCCTCCTCCTAAGAAAAATCTCGTTTCATCATAACACACACACTCTGTTGATGCCGACTTCCGCCAACACCAACCCCGCACCCATTTATTCCCATGATTATTCATAACAAGAAAACGCAAGCTGGCTCCCACTATATATATATATATATATATATATATATATATATATATATATATATATATATATATATATTTGTATTTCTCGAACACAATGGAGTTAAGGAATTTATTTTGTTTTTGATTTAGAAACCGTTGGGTTCTTGCTGAAATGGGTTTGTGGAAGTATGATAAAAACGCAGACATTGATGTGTATTTATAGTATATAGATTCTTAGTGATTAAAATGTAGATAGTAGGTATAGAGTAGGCCTTACTCCAGTCTTCTCGCATTGAAAAAGGACTTAGGAGTTAAGGAATTCGAATATTATATATATATCGAAGATCCTTCATAAGCAAGCATTAGGGTAGTGAGGTAGCAAGCGTTAAAATGTCTACGTAAAATTTGTTCATCATTGATATTTTGTTTGTAAAACATTTTTGGTCCTTAACTTTCTGGATCAGCATGTATGTTGGATACCTTGTGGTATTCAAACAGCAAAACGTTGCTTCCATGCTTAGTTTATAGGACCTAAAAATACTTTGTTGTTTGCTTTCGTTCATGAAGTTGAGTCAGAGCATTACTTATTATTTTTAATAACAAGGCATATATAATTCACAACTGTCCAGTATATTGATAAACATAATAACGTCCTGTCTTGTATATGGTGAAGTCGGTGACCTAAAGGTCTTCTTTTATATGTATATATGATCAATGTTTTATTCTAAGTTTAGCGTACCATATTACGTAAAATTTTGTTCACGTACGGGTTGCTACATACTGAAATAAAAGCACGATTATGCCGAGCGAGGTTCCACAATCCCAAAAATATAATAATAATGGTAGGTTAATTTACTCTGTGAAACCCCGAAATATCGATATAGGGTGCGAAATACTTCAAATAAAAAGTTGCATATTTAATTAATTAAAAATCACAGTAAATTTCTAAAAAAAAAATTATTACTACGTCTCAAAAGAATCTTGTCCAGATTTGCAACTGATATCCAGTTATATCAAATAAATTATTACGATCAATAAATGATTCTATAACGACTATTTAGAAATTTGATTTGGACATAACTTGCAATTTATAACACGAAATATTGATTTTTCACTTCTGTTAGAAAGATATAGTTTAACAGATTCCAACGTTTCTTGTTTCGACGAAATCCGACTAATAATGGGTTCTGTACACTCAGTTGAAGTTCAGAACGTTAAATGACGAACTACCGCGATATTACAGGCTCGGTTATATTTAATATATATATATTTTTATACATTCAACTTCGTTTTGATTAAAATATAAATCCACTTATATTACGAATTCAATATTTAAACCGATTTAAATATTAAAATACAAACCGATGAAAATACGGGACGTTGCAAGCCATATGTTTTTAGTGCGCTTGTGTGATATTGACATGTTTTCATATGCTTTCTCCTTTGTTGCTAATAAGAAGCAATCACATACATGTAACCTTTTATTTTTCAGTGTTGGTCAATCTAGTTTTCAAAATTATAAAGGTCGCCCTATATAGTCCTCCCCGTTAATGGTGTGATGTGTCACATTTTCTTTATAGTTGTTATTAGTCACTTTCGATGTTGGGTCTTTGTGTTATGAGTTTTGTTTTAGTTCTCGTTTCCTCTGGACGACTTCCATCTATGCCTCATGTGGCTGCTCCTTCTAATAATTCAATGAAATTGTACAATCAGTTCTGCAATCCCCTTCTTCGCTTGTGAACATGCTTTCAACACTTCTTTTACTTTGGAGAAACAATTTAATTCGTCAAAGTCTTCTTGTGGTATGATATATTTTCTGGAATTGATTCGGCTTCTATTATTTTAGGTATAGATTATGGATTTTCCACTTTTTTGGTAGATAAATCTTCCATCGCTTGACAATCATGATGAAGGTTCTACATGGCCTGTGTAACGACCCGCATTTTTCAGCGATATAATTAATTTATTTAATTATTTAAAATATGGTTTGGTTATTTAAAATAACCAGAATTAAATAATATTGAATATTTAATTAAAATAAATAATATAATAATATGTTTAATTTTTGAAATGGTCAGAAATAGGGAAATTCACAATATGGTGTGAACTGAATCATCTGTGGTATTTAGTTCAGTTTAGAATTGAATTAGAATAACGAATATATTATTTGAACGGCGGTTTGAACGTATAATTATATTATAATTAAAATCGAGCTAGAAATGGCGTGGTAGTTCGTTATTTGGCGATTCGAACTTTAAACAAGTATACAGAAGCCGTTTTAAATCGGATTTCTGTGAAACAAGAAACGTTGGGTGCTGGTGAAGTATATTTTTCTAGTGGAAGAGAAAAATTGGGATTTCATCATGTAGATTTTGATTTACGTCCAAATCAAATTTTAGTAAAGTCGTTGTAGAATCGTTTATCGACCGTAACGGTTTATTTGATATAACTAGATATCGGTTTTGAATTGAGACAAGGTTCTTTAGAGATGTAGTGTTAATTTAATTTTTAGAATTTTTCTGTAATTTTTAATTAATTTAATACGCCACTTTTTATTTGGAGTATTTTGCACCCTATATCAATATTTTGGTGTTTCAAAATATGAGTCAACCTACCGATATTATTATATTTTTGGGATCGTGGCATCTTATTGGACACAACCGTAATCTTACTTCTGTTCGTAATGTCTCAGACGTGAATGAAATTTTATGTAATACGGTATACTAACATTTTAAAATATGAAAATATATTTTCCTTGGTGGGAATTTTATCCTTTCTATCAAATTACACTTTGACGGAAGTTCATGTAATATAAACAAAAGGAAAAAAAATTCTAATTTAATTTAATAAAGTGTACAACAAAAACTAATTAATCAAAGTCAAAGCGTTAGTTCCTTTATTAGGTTAGGGACAAGAAGTTGAATACATTGTTATTTACACAGGTTAAACTTGATTTAATCGTATATGCTATATACTTGTAGTTAAACTCTTTTTTCCTTTTTCATTCTGATCTTCCTAACGAATTGAAATCAAAGGAATTTGAACCACTCATTTATTTATTCACCAAGTTGTTGCGTTCTGAATTATATGGTGCTAGTCGTATTCTTTCATGGCAGCAGCTAAGAGCACTCCCAACCGTGGGTCGGTTGCCCAACAACCATGCCCAACGGTTGGGTCAAACTGACCTTCAGTGTTGCTTTGGCAACACTGAAGGTTGCTGGAGCAACCGGTTGGTTGCTCCAGCAACCCAACCATAACCGGTGTGTGTAAAACCGGTTATGGCATAACCGGTTTTACACACACCGGTTTGGGTGGGGACGTGTGTCCCCACCTTGGCCGGTTTGTGCAAAACCGGCCAAGGGGGGAGAATTTTAAAAATCCCCCCCCCCCGGTCGGCTTTACACAAACCGTATATGGCTATATAGCCGTTTTATCCTTCCGACCGTTGCATTTTTTGACTGTTCTGCTTGTTTTGTGACCGTTTTGTTGATGGTTATATATATCAGAATGATTTTTATAGAATAACACACTCATATCTTACTTCTTCATTACCTTTTCAATTTATTTGCAATGTCACAAAATGTCAAAGGCAAGAAAGCTGCTGCAAAAACTGCTCGAAATCAACAGAGTTACCAGCCCGACCGCAATCAGTCTCCTATGCAATCCACGTATCCACAGAATCAAAATCCTCATTATGGTAACTTCCCAAATGATCCAAACTGTTATACTCAACAAAGCCCAAATTTCTATCTATCGCAGCAAAACTCCAATTATTATCAGAATACTCAAAGTTCTAGTTCTGGCCATAACCTGCCTTTGCAGCAAAATTACGTTGATCATCACTACGCTTCTCCTAGTAGCCAACAAAGGTTAGTCTCGCATGAAACTTCTCCAAATATATCAAGAAATTTAAACAGTGTCTTTGGAGACAATAACGACTTGATTGAGGAAACAGAAGTTGACGTTACTGAAATTCCTGATATGTATGCGAACACGCTAGTGAGAAGACCAAACAAAATAGTGAAATGGTCTGCAGAAGAACAAGCAGAACTAGCTTTTTGTTGGGTTGAATGCTCTAGAGATAATGTAAAAGGTACGAGTCAGACGGAAAACTCATTTTGGAGTTCTGTTCTAAGATTATTCAACGGCCGCAGTCCACAAAATCCAACGAGAACCGTAGACTCTTTGAAACAGTCGTGGAAGAGAATCAACGCTAACTGTCAAAGTTGGAAGGAGATTATGGCAGGACTAGAAAGTAGACGGCAAAGCGGTGCCAACGATTTTGACTTGGTAATTATCACTTACATAGTTACTTATACAATTTTTTTACCGCATAATTTTAGCAACTTACACTTGTTAAATCAACACAGCTAAGCAAAGCGAACGAACTGTACATGGCAGAGCACAAAAACGTACCATTCAACTTGCACAACTGTTACGACATTCTGTCTCGGGAAGAAAAATGGAGCAACATACGCCAAGAACACTCAGCATCGCGATTTATGCCGAGGAGGCCGATGGAGGAATCTAGCCCGAGAAGTCCAGATCCTCACGAAAGCACTCCTTTTTCTACTAGTGCTGGGGGTAGGCCTCCTGGTAAATTCAAAGGAAAAAAAAAACGCAGTCACAGATTATAGTTCGTATTACGAACAACTACATAGTCCAATGGTAGCTTCTGATGAATGTAATCGCCTTTTGGCGGAAGCCAAGGAAGCTAAGAGAACTGAGAGAGCTAAGGAAAAATAACGAAGACATGAAGAATTACAAACATCAAGAGAGCGTGATTTGGATATTAGGGAGCGTGAATTGGCTAGACTCGAACGTTTAGATGACAGGGCACTTATGTCTGTCAACCTTGATACATTAAACCCAATGTCACGTAATACAGCTGGATCACCAAATGGAGTGTAGACAGATGGACAAACTAAATCAACTGCGGCGGCATGAACAAATGTTGCCGTATTACACGACGAATAAAACGACTCCCAAAAAGGAATGTAATCTCTAAAGGGAATGAGAAATCTTTCAGCTGGCCAACACTCACTGGCATACTGCTGCAAATCAACACTGGAATAAACCCGTAGATGACCTGTATCAGGGTGGGGATCATCGGGAACAACATCAACATCGAATAACTGTCTCCAACAACGCTCCCCCAGGTACCAATAACATCCTAAAGCGGGTGGTGATGATACCAATGGAAATTGTCTACGTGACAGAAACTGAGCGTGTTGCTGGGCTGGGCTTGACAAGAAAGGGGAATCGGCAAACGGACGCCACAAAACTGACTCTCGTGTAGTCCTCATCTCTATCTGATTACGAGCCACTACAAATACATGACAACAATCACCTCCTGGAACAAACCGCCGGTTTTCGGGGGCCCAAGCTTTCACACGAGGATAGAAATGTGATAGTGTAGGATCCAATGTCGGAAAGGTCATGTTATGAAAGTATTCAAAATACCAATACTGCAAAACCTCCCAAAAACCTGTAATCGACGACCCACGAGACCTAATAGTGCACTGCTTGTCCAAACCCTTGTACAAATGAGCGAGAATCGGCGTACCCCAGTCATATGTAGTAGGAGTACTGTCGAACGACACGTTCGCAACAACAGCAACATAGCCACATGGCAATGTGTTTGATGAATTCGTAAAGAATAAATTACTCATCATATATAATAAGAATAATCTGAGAATCTCTAATAAGTGGTGAACTGCAGGCTTAAGTTTCACTATTTCCATGATGGCTTGCCTAATGAAAGAGGTTCTAATTTGATGATTGTTTGATAAGCCTCCTCCTTGTAAGTTCAAATGTGGGAATATACTAACCAATAGGTCATACCGTTGATATCGCTCATCATAAGGTAAAGTTGCACCCTGACCAATTGGAATGCCAGTAAGCATGGTAAAATCTAGTGGCGTAAAACCTATCTCTCCGAAACTAAAGTGAAATGTATGTGTTGTTTTCCACCAACACATGGCTAATGCACCACATAACTAAACATCATTATTGTATAGGTTTTGAATACCTAAAGTAAAAATAAGAAAATCAAGTTAATACATTATGTTATATAACATATGTATTATGTAAGTGAGATCATCAAAATTACGTACTCAAGAAATCTCCAAGTCCCATATTTCTAAGATATTCCGCAATAATGCCATCTGTGTCGTACGCACGAACGGTCGTAAACAAACGAACAATACTAACCCACGATCCTCGTGTACGATCATTACGAGCCTATTAACATGCAAAACAATTACTACTTATATAACGACAAACTTATTTTTCAACTACAAATTACTACAACAATCAGTTGAAGAAGTTATACCTCTAAAGACGTCTTCACGGTTTCGGTAAGGTGTCTTTCGCCTTCGGGAAGTTCCCGAAAATTAGCCAACTTTTTTTCTCTATTCAAATTAACATCAATATGCGGATCCAGCATAGCATAAACACCGGGTTTAGCAACCCGCCTTCGCTTAACGTGTTTTGAACCATGAGCTTCGCTTGGACCGGTCTCTTCAACCGCTTCATTCTCCTCTTGTGCATTGATATTTGCGGCACTACTACTCCCACTACTACTCCGAGAACCAAAAATAGCTTTACCTAACCTTCTCAATTTTTTTTATTTTTTTATTGGGAAAATGGGTGCGGTGGAAAGAAGTAAATTTGGAGCGGGCGGCGGCGAAAGGAGAGGTAAAATGAAAAGGAGGAGAGGGAGATCGGGTCTTTTGACCCGATCGGACCGGTTAAGGGTATAAATCCCTTAACCGGTCATGGTGAAACCGGTTTATACTTCACCGGTTTCACCACAACCGGCTATGGGTCAAAACCCATAGCCGGTTAACCGGTCAAGGTGAAACCGGTGAAGTATACACCGGTTTCACCAAAACTGGCTATGGGTTTTGACCCATAGCCGGTTGGGGGGCTGCTGGTGTCAACCCTCCTGGGTTGACAGCCAGCAACCCCCCACGGTTGGGACTGCTCTAAGAGTGTAATTAAGCAAACATATTAAAGTAAAGCTACCCTAAAATATAAACCACGCGGGCCCTGTTGTTCCTAGGAAAAAAATTTCATGCTTAAGGCTAAGCTTAGGACAGCTCATCTATACTATAGCAACGCACATGCCTGTCTGGTACCCCATGAAGCAACAGTGTTTCTTCCATGAATTGTCACCTTCCCGCTAATCTACCTAAGTCTATATTAGTACCGCACCTATTCTGTGGTGCCCAAGCCTCGTACACCTCTCTTATCGGTACACAGTGAAATGCAGAAAAAGGAGTGAACACAGACTACCCTATTATCCTACCGTAACCCTATATTGCGTGCTTGCCAAACTTCCCAGGTTTATAAATACAGAAGTGGTGATCCTCTTCTTTTATCTTCTTGTTTCAGGAAATATACAGCAACATTAAAAACAAAAACTCCTGTTTCCAATTTAATTTTCCCAATTTACAAAAATAAGTGATGCGCTTGAGGAGGATGAAGCAGCAGTCGGTGAAATAAAGGGGAAATCTCCGAGGCACGGAGGTGATGGCCGGTTGGAGAGGGGGCGACTCCGGTGAACTGCTGGAGGCCACGCAGGGAAGAAAAGGTGGAGTGTTGTGTCTGTTCTTGCGGGTATGCTGGAAGGCGCTTTGTATTTGGAGGGGAACAGGTTAGTGAGAAACTTGTGTGGGCTGAATTGGGTTAAGGCCCAAGGAAAAAAAAAGAACAGGCGGTTGAGGAAAGAAGACAACCATGGTAGAGTTGTTTCCAGCGTTTACAACATTTTGGAGGAGGCGGCATATGGTACTTGTGGTGCGTTTCTCTGTTCTAGGCTTGGGCCTTGTTTTTTTTTAAAAAAAAAAGGAAAAAAAAAGAAAGGAAACCGAAAAGGTAGGGACGTGACCAGCAAATAATGGATGGGTGCAAGAACGATCAAAGGGAGGGGTCACTAGGATTAAGGACGGTGAAAAATGCGCGGACCAAATATGAAATGGGTGCAGACAATTACTGGAGCCATGAGAACTATTATGGGAATGAAGGTAATGAGTAAGAATCAAAACAGTTAGCGGGTGTTTAAAGTTTATTTATTAGTATATTATTAATGTTAATGACCGTTTCGGAAATAACAGCAGGTAATAATCATAGATTTCTCGTACGTTATCAGAACTGAGCAAAACAAGAAGCGTTTGAACTGCACCAACGAAAACTACAAGTCTATGGAAATTAGAAAGATTTGGAGTTCATTTGAATTTTCGGCAAATTTAAACACTAGCTCGGATCAACCGACGGTTATCGTTATTTAACGATAAACCATCCAAGGTGAGTAAATCTCACTAACTCTGTTCAATTTATATTCTTATAACGTATTTTTAGAATCTATAAATGATGGTTGTTTGCTATGTATTGGTTGAACTGCTAGTTAATGGGTTGAAAATATCGATAACGATATATATAAATCGTTAATCGAATATTGATTCTATTATCAGAATATTTCATACTCGTGTTATTTATGTTGATTAACATCTGTGGATGCAGGAAAACAGGTCGGAGGGACCCAACTGGGTTCCTTAACATTTATTTTACTTTTTTTCATATATTGTGATATATGATCTATTGTTGATTTTGTGTGTTTGAATGGTATTGATCACTGTTATTTGGTATTTTTAATACCATAAGAAATATTAGAATGTGAGAAAGAGAAATTTCAAACTATAAATTGAAATAAAATATTTGTATATAAAATCAAAGGATTTTTATATTAAAAGGAGATTTGAGGTGATAATTAAAGTGTGGGGGTTTATAAAATCAAAAAGGATATTATATAAAAAGGAATCTGGGAAGTGTGACTTGAAATAAGAATTTTATGAAATCAAGGAATTTGAAAGGAAAAGGGAGTTTTGAACTAAATATCGAATTTATGGATTCTATAAAAAGAATTATTTAGAGAATTTATAGAATTATAAAGAGAATGGGCGAGATATAAAAGAGATTATATAAATTAGTATTAACACCGGTATTTTAACTAAAAGGTGGACTCAACATTCATAAAGGATTTATAAATGAGAATTAAGTGTTAGGAATGTAAAAGGAGATTTCATCTGAATAAAACTATAAATAGAAGTAAATGGGATTTCGTAAAATGGGATATTCGTTTGAAATATGAAATCAAACTGAATAGATTATATAAAAGGGAATATTTTTCACAATTGGTGTGAATAATGAATTTAGACAAATATTTTGTAAATAAACACTTTTATAAAAGAAAGGGGATTTTTGAAATAGAAGTGATACAGAATTGCGTTTTCAAATGGTTAGAAAGAAATAACTTGTTTAATAATGAAACAAGTGTGGTGAGTTATGAACAAAGTGCCTAAATCAAATAAAATATAATTATCAGTGGACAATTGAGATTGCGAATTCAATAGCGAATATAAAAATGGAAATTTGGAGTATTTTAAAAAGGGAACGATGAAATCCATTTCGATATTCGAAATGTTAAAAAGGATCAAACAAAATCCGTAGAGACGAGATAATCGAGTATGAGATATTCAAAGAAAATCTTTAATCTAATAGAAGTTACTCGAAGAAGTGAGATTATCGAATATAGTTTATTCGAAGAAAAAAGATTATCGAATATTAGTTATTCGAACCGAGGAATCGAATAGAGTTTGTTCGAAAGAGAGTTATCGAATAGTGATTATTCGAGTGTGAATTACACATTGGAATTCGATTTTATCGAATTAAGGAAAGTAATGTTTACTTCCTGTTTTAAAATCAATTTTTACTTATTTGTTACTAAATTAGTTGTTTGTCTATCATTCAAATTAAGGTATAAAAGTTATATTTAAGTTAATGTATTTAGAAAGCATGAAATTATAACACTAGCGTTATAATCAAATGATTTTTGTAAGAGAAGAGGATTCGCAAATAGAATCTGAGAGTTTGCGTAAGGAAGTTGTGAAAGATTTAAAAGATGAACTTTGTCTATTTCGAGGTTAGAAATGTTGTTCAGTTGAGGTCTGAGAGGTAATTATACCCCAACTTGATTGACTTCGTTTTTAACTAAGGAGTAGTTAAGGTTCGATAGTGAAGTCTGGTTAAGTGAATTTAAGAGATAAATGTTGAATGATGATTGATCGATAGAATTTCCATCTGGAAATAATATCATTGATTGCACACCTGTTTTTCTTTGATAGTTAAATCACCGACTATCGAAGTTTTAGACCATTTTACGTCGTCAATACGGAGAGACCGGGATCAGGTTCATTATCTGAAAACCACTCTGTATGGACGTTAGCGGTGCGATCAAATATTTAAGACGGAGTTATGCAAGGGCTATCCTGATTACAGAATAGTGCCTTCGGTTTGTTCAATCCCAGGACAAACGTGAATGGACGAATGTCTGACAGAGTATATCTAACGGATTGCATAAGTTGATCTCTTCAAACGTACTTACGTTCGGTGGCGGAGGAATTTGTTTCTCTTAGTTTTATACCCGTGGTATTTTTGGGGAAATCAACGTGTGATTCGACGGGTATGACGACGTGGCATTCAAAGTGAATGGTGGTCAAGTGTTTCAAAAGGTACGTAATGACCTCAAGCCTCATCAAACGGGAAATGATAGAAATCGGGCAGGCAGCATGGCTGTGTGGGTCACTCCCATTAGGGTGTATATCACCTATCAAGAGAAAATCCATTTCATTCTTTATCTATGTTCGATGTTGTCCCTTTTCGGGAAGACGGTGGGTAGCTCCCAACCGTTGGTGATATACATTCGATACACTCAAGCGAAATGAGTGGTCTGTCATGTGAGGGCCGGGTTGCAAGATGTTCTTGTTGAACCCAGTGTATTTGCCTCTAGAGATACACTATCGGCAGGTGGTCCCATACCTTGTCAAGGTCTGAATCAAATTTCCAATAAGCGCCAGTGGGTTTTTGTTTGTATATTTTATATGTGGAACGTGAGGTGCAAGCGTTCTGCTAGATTGTTAATTACTTGTGAGTAGACATTATCATAATATCAGAAAAGTATCGATTTCCAAAACTGTTTGGGTTATCGTAAGGTAAAAACCATCCGTGTTTATGTGTGGATCGGTCTTACGATTTATCTTTTCTTTTAAAATATTTTGAAAAGTTAAACCGATGATTTGAGTTTACTCACACCAGTCCCATGATTGACCCAGAGTTTATTTTTGTTTTGTTTTCCCTAAACTCTTGGGTGCCCAAATTTGTATGGGTAGTCAAGTAGTTCAGGTCTTTACAGATATACTTGGAGGAGCTTGAAGCCGGAGGCTTTAGGATCTTATAGCTATTGTTATTTCCACTGTGTGTAAGTGTTGTGGTCTGATAATGTTACTGTATATATATACAGTTTTATTTCAAAGTTATCTTATTACTATATTTTATTCGTTCCGCTGTAAGATTTGTATTACTCTGATTTTGTTCTGCAGTGGCCTTCTCCTTCTATTCTAATTTTCTATCTTATCTATTCTCACCCTCTAACTTCTTTCTATTAATGATCAGGTATTTCCGATGTTCGAGTAGTCAACATAGCAGTTATGTGTTGATTTTCGGAGTCGAAAATCCTGGGTCGTTACAGCCTGTGTTTTTGGATGATTTTTTTGATTGGGATTGCGAATCAAATTAGCATGATCTAAGAGGCAAGCGCTAAATTTATAATAATAACTATTATTATGACGATTGTGCTGTATGAAATCTAAGTTAATTAAATTTTACATATAATAATATTATATAATTTAAAAAAGTTTTATAAATAATAATGAAGATGATAGCGAATTAATAGATTTATAAAATTTAACTAAATTAACAATAATAATATAATTAAGTTAACCTAGCTTTAATAATAATTATAGTACCTGTTATTATTATTAGTTATTATAATAAATTAGTTAACTAGGTTAATAAAAAATAGCTACATTTTGTTAAACTAAGACAAGTTTTATCAAATTAACCCAGTTTAATTTAGCAAAATTTTATAAATAATAACGATGATGATGAAGAATTAACTAAGTTAATAAAACTTAACTAAATTTATAACAAGTATATAAATAAATTAACCAAGTTTTAAGAATAATACTATTATAAATTAACTAAGTTTTGTTAAAATTAAACAAGTTATATAAAATTAACTAAGTTTAAGCTAACTAAAATTTATAAATAATAACAATATAATTATTTAATGAATTTTATAGATAACGATGATGATGAAGAAGAATTAATTAAGTTATAAAAATTAACTAAGTATATAATAATAATAATAATAACAATAATATAATTAAGTTAACTGAGTTTGAATAATAATAGTGATAATAAAATTAATTAAGTCAACCAAGTTAATAAAAATTGGCCACGTTTAAGTTAACTAAATTTTAAATAATATCAAAATATAACTAATTTGAAAAAGTTTGATAAAAATAATATTGATGATGAATTAACTAAATTTGTAAAAAGTAACTGAGCTTATAATAATAGCATAATTAAGTTAACCAAGTTTTAATAATAATAATAATTTAACTAATTTTTTTAAAAATTAAACAAGTTTATAAATCTAACTTAGTTAAATTGACTACATTTTATAAATGATTATAATATAACTAATTTAACAAAATTTTATATATAAGTGTAAGATTGTTTGACTATGTGTTGTACTTGTGCAGGCTTTGGAATTTCGAAGAGAGCAAGGTTGGACTTTTATGGTAATCCTATAAATTTTCTTAATATACTTGGATGGCTTGATTGTTTAAGTGCTTGTTTTGATAACAGTCAATTAATATCGTTTGAATGCTACTTGATAATTCATCGTAGATTCTTACTGTTGATTATCGAACTTGTTTACAGGTAATTAGCTTTTCTCGAGTGAAGACCATCAGTATCAATGAACATGACTTCAATTATTGGATGTATTATGACATTAATTAGTGCTTGTTATGTAAACCTTTGTGAATGCTTATGGTATGTGAACTTGCTCATTTTGTTAAATGATTATTATTTAAATGGTTATAAATATTACTTGTGTGACTAACGTGTTCTCAATTATTTGAATATATATAATGATTATATAACTAGATGATTGTTGGTTTGATTATACGATTATTGCTGATTTTAACACGATTATTGGTATCTGCCCCCCAAGAACCGTATATGAGAATTTTCTCTCGTACGGCTCAAACAGAAACACACAAATACCAATTTTGACGGATATGCAATAGAAAGTTCAAAACTTCTTAGCTGCTCGATGCAATTTGTGCCAAAGATAGGAAGTAAAAAAAAATCCGAAATCTATTCTTTGTGATGCTAATGCCAAAAATATCAAGTTAGCTCGTACACTGAAAATAATATAAGCCATTAACAGTACATAGTAGCATTTAAAATATGATATAAAACAACCAATATATTTTAGTAGCGTTTAAGAACTGCTACGGAAACAAATGTAACATACCATTTTAGTTTTAAGTAGAAAAAATAAATGCAAAGAGATGTCTTTAGTTGCACAAAATAAACGTTACAGGAAAGGAAAAATCAGCCATGTACAAAGCTTTAGTAGCGTTTGGAAAACACATCTGTACAGATGATTTGGCTTTTGAAGCTTGAGTGATTTTTACTTGTCTCGCATTAGACGTAGAGCTAAAAGCGCGACAATAGCTACTCCTTTTATCTTTCCCAAAATCTTCGGCAATAGGATCTTTTTCAAATTCTTCTAAGCCACTAATGCCATCACCTCCATTGACACTAGCTTCCGATTTTTGTCGTTATTCGGCTGCTTCTATAAACGCCTACTGTAACACCCTGAACTTTCCGTGTCTATTAAAAGAAAGAATTAAAGAATACTTAATTTTTAAAGTGAGAATCAAGGGAAATGGGTTATGCCATTGCGTTTGTCTCGAAATTCTGCTTGGAATAGAGTCCAAGTTTTCGTAAATCGGACTTCGTATGAAGAATTTTATGGCCCTCAGAAGTTTCAGGAATTTAAATAAATTAAAAACAGTTTAGAGTTAAAATTCAAAATTCAAACGTAAAACAAAGAAGCGAGCGGGGCGGGATTTTTCCCGCCCCAGGCCAGGTCGACCTCCCCTATACAGGTCGACCTGGAGGTCGACCTGCGTGTCGACCTACCCCTCGCCCAGATCCAAAACTGTGATGATTCTGACTTGTTGCTGAGTCTTTTCTGACCTGTTGCTGAGTCACTAGGGCATAGGTGGCAATTCTAGATAACTCTATCTAGTCTGGACGGTTGTGATTGCTCCTAGAATGATCTAATGGCTCACATAAGATTGAACTTCTATAAAAGCAACCCTAGTCCTCAAACCCTAAATCACATAAATTCATTCCAATGAGCCACCATGTTGTCCATGATCGTTCTAGCCTAACTGCCATTTCTTCTTCGATTAGAAAATAAGTAAAAAGCTACGAATCAAAACTAACTTAGAGAATTGATAGTCTTCTTCAAGGGGTTGCTTTTCAGTTTCAGAAAACAGATCCCAGAAAACAAGACTTTTTTTTGTTTGTAAGTCCTGTTATTATTTATATGTGAATGATTAAAAGTTATGATTTGTAACAAAGTGAAAACTAGCGTTATTCCTAGTTGTAAGATAATGATGATACTGATTCATGTCTATTCTTGTAACGATTCTATCATATATGCTTATGAGACTATTGTGGTTATTATGTTGGTGTTAAACCAATCATGTATTATGTAAATTTGGTGACTTATTCGTGTAATGGTACATGCAAGTTGTTAGGCTATTGTGGTTATTATGTTGATGTAAACCAATCATGTAAATTTGGTGACTTTTCATGTTATGTTACATGCAAGTTGTTAGGCTAAGACATGTACTATGTTTAGATCTACATTTAGATCTATGAAAATTGGATCCAACATAAAAGTTCACACTCACATGCCTAGTTGAACTTGTGTAAAACCATATGCTTAAGATTCATATTTATTGGATTCAAAATAAAAGTTCACATTAACATGCATAGTTGAACATGTGTAATTCTATATGCCTAAAATTCATATTTATTTGGACCCAAATTGCAAGTTTACATTCACATGCCTAGTTGAACTTGTGTAATTCTATATGCTTAAGATTTATATTTATTTGGATCCAAATTGCAAGATTACATTTACATGCCTAGTTGGATTTGGGTAATTTCATATGTTTAAGACTCATGTTAATTGGATCCAAAAATGCAAGTTCATTGTTTTGTGCCAAACTTTATATGACACATGTTTAGTTAGATCCTTATTATTATTATGTTGTATGAATGGCACATGTTCCATTTTTTTTCCTTTTGTATATAAGTTAGGTTAAGTTACGAGCCTAACATTCTATGTGAATTTTGCGAACGTATGATGGGGTAACATTCGGAAAAACCTTAAATTTATATTATTGGCATAATTTGGCCCATAAAAATATGAATGATTAGTGGCATAAAAATGGTATAATTTATATACCAAAAATTTTGAATATAATTTAGAGGAAGGCATGACTTGAATGGCAATAATTGTGGAAAATTTACATATAAATATGAAAAGTAAATATGTAAATTAAGTAAAAGACGAATATGCCAAACCCGAGGTTAGATTGAGTTACGGTGTAAGACTGCCCAGAACCGCCCGGCATATCCAACAACCGTAACAATATATATTTAATGTGAGATGTTAGTGCATTAAGCCCAAAAGAACCCGAGGTTAGATTGAGTTGCAGTGTAAGACTGTCTGGAACCGACCGGCACATCCAGTAACCGCAACAGTACATATCGAATGTGAGTGGTTGGTGCTTTAATAAATGAATTAAAGTTAAGACAGGAATGGTACGGTTAAGTTAATTAAGGCAACACTTAACCAATGCAACATATTAACTAAACTGATGGGTGGGGTTAGGTTAATTTGAGAACACTTAAACATTTTAACATGTTGATTAGGAAACCCTAGTAACGGGGACCCATTTCAGCAGTAACCCAAATAGGTGTATCACGGTACCCTGAACTAGGCAGGGTGGGGCACGATTACTGGGCTGATTATAAGCGGTCAAAACAACAGCGAGTGGTGCGTCGATGTAGGCTCCGACGGAGTGCGGTTGTGTATGTACTCCAGAGTGAAAAAGCAGGCACTGGGCATCAGTAGTTATACTCTATGCATCTTGAATTGTGTCGGGTTGCCACCATAGGATTTGATACACCCCATGGTGGGACCAGCACAGGTATCTAAAATCATGGGGGCCGAATGACACAAATAGTAAACGTATACGAGTAGGAGTTGATCGATAAAAAGGGGATCATCTATCTTGAACACATGGTGCTAGTTGAAACACTTGTAAGGGGGTGCAGAGAAGTGAAATGAGTGTGATAGTATATTCAGCCTTATTATCTTATTTCTAGGGTGTTTTCCTAGATTCAGTTTATTCATGCCATAACCCTTTTTCTTGTTTATATGCTAAATAGTCACTGGACTTACCAGACTCATGTCTGACCCATTTTCTTTCGTCTTCTTTTTTTCCGTCCCTCCCTCCCCCCCACGTCCGCAGGGAGCGAATACTTCAGCTTTGATCGGATCGTTTCTAGCTTGAAGAGAGTAAATGTACTACTTGGAATCTTTTTCCTTGTGCTATGGCTTTGGATACTCTCTTATTGGGGATTTATGCTGCCTTACTGTTGTTTTAATGCTTCTTTATGTTTTAATTCAAGACAGAGATTTTGTTGTAATAATTTGGAAGTTGGTTTGAGACAGTTGTTGTAATGTTTTAACTGAACCACGTACTTATGAAATAAATTTAGCTTTTCCGCTGTTTATATGTCTGTCTTGTAAATTATCTGTATCTTTTACCTATAATGCTCCACCAAAGTTAAGGCATTCCCTTTGTGAGTGAACTTAATGGAGGTGGGGTGTTTCACCTACAAAAATTATATGCAAGCATTAGCATATAGATGCATAGTAACTTGCTGCTGGACATAATACATTATGAATTATGCATAATATACCATCAGTAACAGTCCATAAACTTGCTTTGGCAAATATTATGCATTATGCTTTGATATCAATTGTATATGCTTGATTGATAAGCTAACTTAGTACTTAATAATTTCTTTGTTTACTTTAAATCGACAGCAGAATTACACTATTTGCAAAACTGAAAACGTTCAAAAACCATGGCCATCATCTTAAAACTTCTGGTCGAAACTTAAAACCAACATTTATTTTCATATGGTTGTACAAGGGAGCTGAAACTTCTGGTCTCTGTAAATATTTCTTCTTCCAAACATCTAGAGTAAACAGGTATTCTTATCGAATCATGTCCTTACTCAGTTTCATATATGCAAGTTAAAAAGGTGATCCTAACTACTAGGTGCTAAGAAATAGAATATACGTATATATACATATTATATGTATAATATATAAAAGGCCTGATGTCCTTCTAATCATATTCAAATGCACTTAAAACCGGTTAACGAACATACACTATGCATATCATATATTATATTGAAACTTTTTATTTCCAAAATCTTGTATAAAACTTATCTACACCCATTTGAAACTTCATGTATTTGATACTTGTATGAAGGATTTGAAGCAGGACAAGCAACTTGGTATGAAGTCTCATGTGAGATTAGTCATTTTATATCCTTCATGTGTTACGTCAATTGCTTATGTTGACAGTATTTGGACATTAGGAGAAGAATAGAGTATTTAAAAGAGCACAAAGCAGGGTGTCTCAATCAAATTTACATGCACTACCCATTTACATTTCTGGGACAAAGCTGGGTAAGAATAACTATATATTTGGCATATTATTTTGCACAAAAAATGTGTAGCTTTATAGCATGAGAATATGTAACAACCCGGAAAATCTGAGCCAATTTAAAAATTTTATTTTTGCAATTTTGATGAGTTTTGAATATTTAAAATGGTTTATTTTAAATAATATCGACGAGAAATTTATTTTTGAATAGAAATAGAGGTATATATTTATTTGAATCGTCGTTACAATATAAATATTTTATTTTAATTATAAAAGGAATTGAAAATGACGCGGTTGTTTGAAAATTCGATTTCAAAGTTCAAATGAATGCACGGGATTCAAAATAAACTGGATTTTGCGAAACGAAAAAAATTAAAATCTATTTGAGAATATCTTTCCAACGAAGCCGAAAAATCAAAATTTCACAGCGGGGATAAAAAGTTACGTCCAGTTGAAAATTCAGAATAGTCGCTATAGAATTCTGGCCCTTAAAAATGGAAATTTTGCAAACGACCTCGGTTTTCCACGAAACCACTTTTGTTGGATCCGAGATGTCGAATTATTGCTAGATTCCAAAATTCATAATTTTCTGAATCAATATGTGAGCGTGGCGAAGGAAAACGCATTTGACCAGTTTCAGTTGATTTTAATCGACTGGAAAATAGCCATTTTTCAAACGGTCTCAGAATTTGACAAAATTAGTTTTGTTAGGACTGTATCGTCAATACGAAGCTAGAAAATATTTTTTGGGAATTTTTAGAGTCCGTATGTAACCCTAGTAAATTGAAATGTGCGATTGAATTGAATATATATAGATTTATATTTTAATTTAAACGAAAACTGATCGTAACAATCAAATTGGCCTACGTGACATATCCCATTGTGTTCGGAATGGGGGTAATTAGCTAGAGATGACAGTTGTTGGATCTCGTTTGAAGTTCGAATGTAAAGTCAACTTTTTTAGGAAAATTAAATAATAAAATATAAATATATTTGCACTTAACTCCCCCCTCTTCCTTTGACCAAATCGATACCACAGAATAAAAAAATAGAAGGACGGAGGCGGAAAACATCCACCGTCGCGCCCCTCCAGGTGGCGCCGCCCACCGCCGGACTACCCCACCCCGACGCGACCCCCCTGATACCCCCTTCTCTCTCCTCTCTACCCTCGCTCCTCGCTCCTCCTTCGTTAAAACCACCGAACCCTAGCCACTGTAAATATCCACCACCGCGCCCTGAAGGCTAACCACCACCTCGCGCCCCTGCGCGCAACCCCCCTCCAGCCTTCTCCTTCACCTCAGTCCGCCGTGGAACCCCTCCAACCGAAAAACAGTGAGTTCCCTCTATTTTTCTGTTTTAAATAACATTGTATATGTTATTTCAAGTCAGTTATAGTTATGTAAATTAAAAGAAATACATAAAGATTTGACTTTTGTTTTAAACATATAAAAACTTGATTTTTAATATGATAAAGATTGTTCTTTTTTTTATTACAAAAAAATTGATTTTCATAGTGAATAAGATGTAGATTTTTATGGAATAGAAAGATAGGATTTTTATTAGAAGAGAATGAAGAAAGGTGAGATTTTTATAAGTTAGAGAACATAAAAATATAATTTTATAAGATAGAGGATATAAAAATATGATTTTTATATATGTAGCATAATAAAAATGTAATTTTTATTATATGAGAAGTGAAATAAAAATATAATTTTTATATAATTATGATAATAAAAATATGATTTTTTTTTTAGATGTGAACATTAAAAATATGATTTTTATACTATATAGATAATAAAAATTCGATCTTTATTATATGCATATGAAGAGTCGCTGTGTATTGGTTTAGCTAGTCGGTGAGAACTTCTTATTTTAAATTTTGTTTTCTAGTTAAAATATATACTAGGATGCAGACTGTGCTTAGCAGCACCCGACACCCGTCGTCCACAGACCATGGACGACTTGTATGCTTGTTTGATGTGTTGTGAAGTTTGTTTGTGATGTTGATGTGAAATGGATAATAAAATATTCATGTGTTGAAATAAATTAATTATTGTTAAAAATATAATTTTTAACGTGAATGTGAATAAATAAATATTCATTTACAAATCAGACGATTTGTTTATGTACATCTTTTTGAAGGATGTTGATTGGGACGATAAATTTTACACATCGCCCAACAACACACATAAAAATCTGTGTTTGTGGATTGAAACCCTACACGGGTGTTGAGATGATATTTAGCGTACACGAGGATTATTTAGTTGTATGTCGATCGATTGGTCGACATACTGTGTAAGCGTCAATTAGTTATATTTAATGCTTATGCAGTTGTGTGGTGCACTCTGGATGATGGTTGATTATTTATCGTTGCTATTATATACATGTATTGTATGGAATCCATATAATTAACCTTATATGGTAATTGATTGGGCCTCATTTCAAATTTGGAAAATAAATAATATTATAAAATATATATTCATGTGTTGAATAGAATAAAAAATATTCATGTGTTGAATAAAATATAAATTCATGTGTTGAATAGAATAAAGAATATTCATGTGTTGAATAAAATATATATTCATGTGTTGAGTAAAATAATTTAAACAATAAAATTTACATCTTTATCATAATTTTATAAAATATATTAAATAATAAAAATAGTCATGTGTTGACGATACTCATGTGTTGAGAATATTCATGTGTTGAAAGAAATATAGATTCATGTGTTGAATAAAATAAATATTCATTTGTTGAATAGAATAACGAAGTTATTGAAATATATAAAGCCGTGATGGTTAGATATGCGCCATTTGACGCGAATGATTTTATATCGATTATATTCGTTTTTATAATTATAGAAAAGGAAGTGATTTCAAAATATAACGTTTGGAAAATATTATCATTTATATATTAATGATATGAAATATTCAATTTTGATTTGAAATTGAATATGAAGTTGAAATTGTTTTGAAAATGAATTTAGAATGATTTATAAAATACGTTTTGAATTGAAATCGACGAAGTATATATAATATATATTATATATGTATTAAATGGCCTGAATAGAACGCATCGCGCCGCGGTAGTTCGCAAATTTCGACCATTGACTTCGAATTGACGTTGCGGGAGATCCGACCGTCGGATTCTCCTAAAACCGGAACCGTTGGGTTCGTATCGAAAAGAGCTTTCCAATGAATATTAGAAATTTGAAATCTAACGGTTGAATTTGGAATTTTGACCAAATCAAATTTGAAAACGGTCGCTGTAAGTGCAGTTCGGTGGCCGTTATTGAAAACCGACTGTACGGGCCTTGATAAAGTTATTAAAAATATTAATAATTTGTGTAAAATCATAATATGTGAGTTGGAAAGAACTGGGATGAAAAATTCCACATTAGAAAGGATAAAAATATATTTTTATTGAAATGAACTAGTTTTGAACTAGATTTGAAGTGGTTTTAAAAATAATCAGAATTTCCAATATACGAACTGGAATGGATTTGAATTGAAATTATCTTCGGAATATTTCGATGTTGGATTTCGTGATAATACAGATATGGTTATGGAAATTTGAAAGATATATTTATATCGTTATTTCCAATACGATATTTGTTGGTTTCAGAATTTAGCATCGAATATAAGCCGATATATTTTCTATTCAGAGCCTTGTATTTAATATCAAATATGATTTTGGGTTCGTCGTGAATGGTGTCTTGAATAACACTATTCTTGAACCCAGTATAGAAAAGAATAAATCTTTTAATTAAAATTTAGTGAAAATGTACCAATTAAATGGCATTTAATTGGAATTGAATTTGAATTAAGACTGTGGTTGAAGACCGGAAGTCTTCACATCGTTTGGATGATTACTGATGATCTTGATTGGGCTGTACACCCAAGAGGAGGGAATCAGTCGGTGATCGTCCAGACGTACTTGGAGATTGATGGATATGCGAGGAAAGTGCCTCCGGTTTCGTTCAGACCCAGAATGAACTTGTAAATGGACTGTGTGTCCAACATTGGATTTTATTCTGTGTTGATTGATCTCTATTAAATATACATCTGTTTGGCGGCGGAGACTTTTTTCTCTTGCTAAACGCCATTCTCTGAGACGTACGAGCTCAGAGGTTGTATATCGATGGACATCAGTCACACGGAGTGAATTGCCTGTGTGGCACGCCTAAGTGGCAAATGATCAAGGCTTCTGTTGAAAAGCAAAGTCTTGTGGTTGATGATCAAAGCACAGCCTGTGTGGCATAGCTTTGTGTATAGCGCTAATTCGCGAGCCTCACACCTCGGTATGGGTCAAAACGGGATAGGGACCCAAGGAATGCACGACGTTTCTTTCTAGCTATGGATGATGTCAGTGACCTACCAGCCCTGACATTTATATATTTTTTTACCTGTGTGGTTGTTGGATTGCGAGGCGCATCGGATATAGGTCTTACAGGACCGGGAAACGTGTGTTTAGGAATTGCCAATCCTCAAAAGTAAGAGAGAATCAGCCTTGGAGGATCCAAGAATCGCTGTGTGTGGTCCTGAGACATTTGCTAGAGTGTCTCGAACGGAGAGGAGCTTGCCCCTTGCCTAGACTCATGATGGAATCCAATTTCCAATACGTGACATTTTGGTATTATTTGTAGAACCTAGTATGGCGACATAGTGGTATGGGGCACTTATGCCGTCTATGATTTATACATTATGATTGAAGTTGTTTTCTTCACTTATAGTGATAATAAAAAAATGAAATTTCACATACCAAGCATTTTTGGCTATTATAAGGTAAACAACCTATCCTCCGGCTTGCGTTGCATTGTGTGATGGGACCTGGGTCTTATAATAGCTTCATTGTTCTTTATTTAGCATTGCGCTATTTGTTTTATGCATTGGTATTCTTGGGGTAAAAGCCCGTTCCGTGTTATACGGCGTGGTCCCTTGATTTACCTAACTTTAACAATAAAGATTAATAACTATTTTAGTTCTCACACCAGTCACATGACTGACCTGGAGTTTATTGTTTTAACCTAAACTCTGGGTGCCCCTATTTTCCACACGGGCCGCTAGTAGTTTTGGTTTTGCAGATTCATATTCACAGGATCCTGATTTACAGCTGGAACGATGCTCGGGAAGCTCTGTATCCGTGTATTACTTTCAGTCGTGTTTTGTATTGTTTTTCCGCTGCTATGTATTTAAATGTAATTTAAATCTCTGATATTTATCAAATGTGTAATATTTATTCATATTCTGTATATTCTTGAATTCTGATGGAATTGTTGTAATAAACAATGAAATGTTCTTCTGTTTGCGTTCCGATGTGTGTTGTCCTCAAAGCAATCCGCGCTTTCCTTACCAGGGAAGTCATGGGTTACTACAATTTGAACTCCCCCGTTTTTTCATCAGCACAAGAAATCTTACATATTTATCATATTCAAATGAAAGAAAACTAACTTTTAAAAAATGCCCAGGAACCTTACATATTTTTCGGTAGGCCAAGGAAGAACCTCCCCCCTTTTTTTTGCTTGTGTGCGCCACTTTCCAAGCCTTTGATCGTGAAGTTTACATGCAGGATTATCCCTTACCTACTTGAATAAATATATTCATCAATTACCTAATATTATAATGGTTAATTGTGAAAGGCTCTAACTATGTACAAATTCCTCATATAGTGTGGAATAAGACATTCTTCCCAGTGTACGGTTTATAGTGTTCTTTGATCTATTATCAGCATTTTTCTTGATTGTTTTTTCTTTTTATCAGTGTACTCGATGTCGATGAACTTCTCCCTCTGAACTTTATCGATATCTTCGGGTCGGTTATCAATTGCAAGACGTCTAGGCAAAGACTCGCCTTCCTTTGTTTAAAGAAATTTCTTTCTCAACGTCGCTTTTGCTGTTCTTAAGCACTGTGGAAACCCCTTCTCTATTATAGGTCGAGCTATATCAGGGTTTATATTCAAATCGAACTCTTTCTGTAGAAAGGAAAAGTATGAGATAAACATGAAAAACAAGTCAGTGCAATATTACATCAAAACAATTGTATCATGAATTCATGTAAAAATTGATATACAATAGTTTATCCTACTTCATTTGCTACCGCATTCACACTGAATCAATCAACACCATGAAAAAAATTGCATAAATAAAAAATTAAAAACTGATCCTAAAAAAAATAGCAAAATTTTTAATTATTTTGTTTAAGGCCAAAAACAAAAAAGAAAAACAGACATGAATTCTTATGTATTGAAAAACTGAATTCAACGAGAAAGTGTGACTGTTGATCAAAATAACCGTTGGAAATTATTTCTTACCACTTTACAAAATTAATCTGTTGTTAATAATCAAAATGCAAATTTTCAGCATTTCCACGTTTTCCACCTCAAAAGTTCGGCTAACATCTCACTTTCCTCTGACAATTACTACAACGTGAATGTATACCAACAACTTTGTATGACATTAAAATATAAATAGAATACTTGAAGTAAGAATTGACCTTTACACTTTGAATTTCAAGTAATTCAGCTAAATTAGAGAGCTCTACATTTTATTATTAACTATAAAGGACAGTGTGGTGGAGTCAACCCTGGAGCTAAAGGCTAAAGCAATAACGCTCCAGCCATTATTCCGTAGGGCAATAAAAGCATGGAAATTGCTATTCAGTTGACAAGAATAAGATGTAGCAATGTCTTCAAACACCATAGTATTCAAAATGTGCAACTGGTTGAACCTACCATGTTAATAGTATGGAAGCAGACAATTTTATGCAAGTTTTTGTTGTTCCAATCTAAATGCTCCTTCACTAATGGAAGCAGACAAGATTGCAAGTGAAAGACAGCACAGAACAGTTGGACGGCAACAAAGAATTGGTAAAATCATCATAAGATATTCTATAACAATGCAATATCATTATCAATAGGTGTACAAGATATTTTTAAGTGGGATGAACAACTACACATATTGTAGTACTGTGGAAATAAAACTTAGATAAGTTAATATTTTCAAATATGAAATGAAAATGGAATTTACCATGTAACTGTCAAAGCCATTCAAATTTTCGGACATGAGGTTTGACAATGGGTTTGCTCGGCACAGTGCTTGAAGCAAAGGTATATCAACACAATATCAATCCACTTCCTCACTCCACAACATGAATCAAGCCAGGAAAGATAAAAAGAAATCGATGGTATTACCTCATTTCAAAAACCCGATTTTTATGTTTCTTAATCACATTGGTTAAGAATGGATGGAATTTTTTTTGGTAGTGTGTTTGTATATCCGGATAATCAACTTAACACAGATTTGAATAATTTCGTTGGGTGCTTTCTTATGTAGAAGGGATCGAAACTATAATGTATCTACAACTTTCATTTTATTCGTACCACCATTATATTTTGCCAAAAAACCTTGAATGTAAATTGTTCTGAACCACAAAACAAAATTAAAGCATGTGATTGGTGTTGTAAAGGTGGTATTTCAGAATTCTTGATTTAATGGAGTACCATATTGATAATGCATATATTTTTGTAGTATGGTTTATTAACATCTGTATTTGAGCTATTCACAGGTAAAAACTTTTATAACTAAGCATTAGCTCACCTAAAATTTACAGCATTCGACATTTGGACATTTAACGCGTTTGTTAAATCTTTCGCATGGATGGCATCCAATATCATTCAGAATAAGCATTCAATTTATTTCTTTGATCAAAGGTAGGCTTTTCTAAATAAGAGACCCATTATATTAGATGGATCTATTTAAATTTGTATCAAAAGCGAGGATGAGTACAAATATGATATCCTGAAAAATAAAGAGCAGTTATGAATTCGGATCACTAAACACACAACGAACGAGAATGCTATCATTGTATTTTTTTAATTTTTAAATGTTGATTTTTGAGTAGTCTAGCTGCATCACTGGCTGATTATTTAGACATATATATATATATATATATATATATATATATATATATATATATATATATATATATATATATCGGCATTTTAGGAAAATTTTGATGCAATAGAAGTATCCATGAAGCTCTTCAAAATTGTGATTGGAAAGGTGAAGCCATCGAATTTTCAATTTTTCAAAGAGCTAGCTTTACATTATAGAAGATATGTGGATTGCAATGATTGTTTACTATTTGTTACCCTTATTGAAGTATATCGGCATTTTAGGGTCTCAATTGTAAGTGTATTGTATTTCCATATTTTTTACCCTTTTTGAAAGTGTAAACAATCATTTAATTCTATTTGTGAAACATGAGCATTTGATTGAAATGATTGTTTACAAATATTTGTGTTTATTATTAGCAGTGCATATTTTCTTAGTCAAAAACTTCATCTGATGTCTTGTTTTCTTTTGTTTCATGTCATGTAGTAAAATATAATGCTATCAGAATCTGCATCCAGATTTTGTACCACCACATAAAGTGCAATCAAAAACTTACATATAGGCATCACCAAGCTTGGTTTAATGATTAGAAATTAGCAACAAAAAAAAAAGTCCAAAATAAACAGCAAAAAATTAGCAAAACTGAATAAATCGGAAATCTATCTTGAAACAGCTATAGAATTGTTACTACGTGCATAAAATAAGGTTACACCTTGAATGCCTTTTGCTTAAAAAAAACAACATAAAAAAATCATCAAGAAAGGGTAGTAAAATGCCATTAGTGCTCTCCGTAAATTGTCCTTGTAAAAAGCATCAACTTTTCTCCAATCATCATAGTTAGTCGAGATGTGCCTTCGAATTAGAACACCACTACGTGAATGCCACTTTGATGCATTTTTACCTTTTGCACCATCCATCTCAACGATTATCGAATACTTTTTTTTCTGATGGAGGAGGAGGAACATCGTCTTTTGTAATTTCTATATCTCTACTACGACTAGTCGACATTCTACAAAAATATAACGCAAACAACAATTTACAAAGAAATTTATAATCTATATACTAAGCTCAAGATAATAGGATTAAGAAATAGGTACAAAAAAAGAGCTCTATTCTTGAATAGGACAGCAAAAAAGAAAACACAGGAGTAGTTAGTTGACGGAGTAAGTAGACATAGAAACAACAATAGGTAAAACATTAGGTAAAAATAGAACCAGTACGAACAAATGTTCTCTAACAAAAACACAACCATACATTAAGCATATATGTCTCCAAAATTAATTGAATAACAAATGGTAAGCTGACAAACACTTGATATTGCTAAATTTTGCAAGTGGTACACTGCACAATAAAATAGATTTTGATTGAAAGAAAAATATAGTGTATTAATATGTCATCAAACTGTCAATTTAAGCCAAGCAAAGTCAACTTGATGTGTGTAATAGTTAACCAAATGTGTACAACGATATACCTTAAGCCATGTATTGAACTTAAAGTACCATACATACAACGGATAATGCACAAAAGGTGATTAAGAAAACAACAACTAACATCTTTATATTAATACCAATTACTAATATCTTGCCGTACTAGTTTTCAACATACAAAATTCCAAAACTTTAAAATTTCAACTTCTTCCTCTATAAGCTTATAATGACAAGCTTACAAAAAAGCAAATACTACTCCAATCAAACTCAATTACATTAATTCAATACATTTTATTAAGGGTATTAAGTTGGAGTGCTCCTTTAAAATTGATGGGAAATTTGTCGGCATCTCGTAATCATCCACCCTATCCGTCAAACATTTAGGTGAGCATCGTACAATGGACAAATCAACATTTTGTATGTCTTTTATGTAAAAAACTTGACTTGCTTCGGATGCAAGAATGGCAGGCTCATCGTACTCTCCATCACTGCTTTTAAGTTTTTGTAGATTAACCATCAACAAATTAGAGTCTGCACAAAACTTGCAGCCATGCATTTTGTCAGCGACGTTGACCCATTTGCAATAGGACACTACGTGTGAAAATTCATAATAATCAACTTCTATGATCTCCTTGATAATAAATACCATACCAAGTAATTTCATCATCTGTAGGATTCAAATCTTTTGCATTTGCTACAAAAGTTGTAATCGCATCCATACAAACACCGCTATCTTGCGTTGAAAGAGTGACATCATAATGCTGAGGAGAAAATACGTAACCATTGATTCTATACTTAATATGAATTTTGGCTTCCCATGTTGGTCCACTAACATAATACCATAATAGTGAACCTATATGTTTTTCATCCATTAGCTGTTAAAAGTCATTTTAATAAGTTAAGTATTATAAATTTGACTATTAATATCTTGTGGAATTTAACAAACCGTCTTGTGTAACCAATCAATGAACTCAGTTTGAACTACCACTTCTGTCATCGTCTGAAACTTTTTTCTACTCCGTAGAGCATTTTCCAATGTTGATTGATATTCACTGCATATTAAAATTATGGTAGCTTAAGCAAATTTCGAAGTTACATCTTGTAATAGGTAAAAAAACAAACCTATATGTTAGATCCAAAATTGGCTCTAACACCTAGATTAGTAATGATTCTACTGAAATGAAATCAAAAACGAGGAAGATACACAATTTGTAGTAGTTCGGCGTTAAATAGCCTACGTCCACGTTCTACTCTTTGAATTGATGATTTGAATGCAAGTACAACAATAATTCTCACTCAATTTTCACTTATATAATGTATTGGTTCACTCAATTTCCTCCACAATATGCTTAAAAAGGTGATTGTAATCTGAATAAGTTGATGAAATTCGGGTAGCAAAGGAGTTTGAGTTCTGAAAATGCAAAAAAATCCTTCCAAATGTCCCTTGATGGTGTATTTATTGGTGGAAAGTGCTCCTGGGATGGCTTTGGTTATCCATGTGGCATCCATCCCATTATTATCGGGTTCGGATGGAATATGGTGGTGACAGCACATCAGGTTAGTGGCGAATGTAGGGTGAACGTGGGTATAACCGCTCTGAGTCTTAAGGGAACGTGGGCACAGCTTCAGCAGTTTCAAGAGCATGGGATCGGATCGGAAATACTTCAATTGGCGGGGGAGGAGGGACGGGGTGAGGGGAGGGGGGCGGATCGGATTTGACCGAACTGATTTGGTTCAGCTTGTCCGCCCTTCTTCTTCACTCCGTGCCTTTTGCTTTGACCAGATGGACTCCGATCCGATCCAATTTTTTTCTTGAGTGTATGCTCTTTATTATTTGATCTTTTATCTTTGTGTTCTAGTTCATAAAGTAGGTTAACATTTTGCCCCCTCGAAGATGCTTCTATTGAAGATGGAGCATTCTTCGACATTATTTGCTCATTGGTTTCTGAATTTGAATCATTAAATAGTCGCTTCCATTCTTTTGTAGGGACGCATTGTGTCATGAAGTTGTGTCTCTTGCAGCCTATAAATACACCAAAAAGTTCACGGATTTCTTTCTTCGTTTCAAACAGCTTTGAGAACTCTGATTGATGTCCAGCGAATAGTGCCTTTAAAAAGATAATTTCAAAATTTTAGAAATCAATCCAGATGATATGGGATGTTAAATCTAAAGTAGTAAATATTTTTTTGTTGGCTAGAACATCATTGTAAATTGTAATGAATAGTTGAAAATGTTTATGACATGATCATGCGATGATCCGTTATTATACACTTAAGAATTTGCTAAATATGTCAAAAGTCAACAAGCATGTGCAAACAAAAAAAAAAAAACAATGATGTAGCTTTAGTAAACTTGGAATATATAAATAATGAATTGTAAAGGCACAACAACAGCAACATATATCCCAATATACAAAATGAAATTCAGTCTCATGTAAAACAAACAGTTTATCCACTTCTCAACAATTCACTTTCAAGACGTGGAGAAATATAACCAACGATAATTAAGATCATTTAACAAATAATTTTCACCTAGTTAATAATGTATAATTTACAAAATAATTTAATACAACAAAAAAAGAGTACTTATTTTCAAGAAATAAGCATGATTTAAATAAGAAAAACATGCTTTTGACCCCGTATTAGTACGAACCAACAAAAGATGTTGCAGATAGAACCATTATTTATAGGCAAATATATAGTAAGGTATTGATGACTTGATATGTAAGTATCAGCGGGCGTTATATGATAGTGTAATGTGATACGTGCTTAATTTGAATGTTAAAAACATGGATCTAACCCTGTGTGAAAAATAAGTCAAGTACTCGTAACTCTTTTATACTGATTAAAAGGAAATATCTACGAATAAATTATGGTTCGCCGATCTAAAAAGTCAATTTCAGAATTGATATGAGCAACATTAAAGAACTGAACATGCAGTAGCAATAACAACGTGTAGAATCTTCTAAATTCAGTAATCAAAATTAATTCTAGCAACAGTAAGAATCTAAACATGCAATATAAGCAGCAGCGTGTAGAACAGAAACCAATCAATACCCTCACAGAAGTGAATCATAAATTTTAATTTACAGTGGTTTAGATGCGATCACGAATTGCAGCATTAATAAAGTGAACACAACATCATCAACACATGTGAGTGATGATTAGAGTTGTTGATTCAACTGTGTAGCTTCGGTGTTATATATTGGTCATAAACATGGTGGACATTTGCGCGAACACTTTTCAACTGTGTAGCATTAATAAATAGACAGGACTATGTTTGACTGCGACAGAGACTAGGACAAAGGCAAACAGAACTGATAATTCGTTGGTGACCTACGACGGAGACGGTGGCGAATATAAAGACGTACCTTCGACGAATGGAGACGGGAGCGAATGCTTCGTTGATTCGAAAAAAGAACTGTTTATGCAGCAGATGCAAATGAAGAGACGCAAAAGACAAGTTCTGTACCAGTGGTTATTATTTAGCATATTCTCCAATAGACCGATCATTGACGGCCTAAATTTGTTAACTTAACCACTTCATATTGCTTGTTTGCGTTATTAATTCCCCTAACATTCTACGCTACAATGCTCATTTAATCTCCAATAGGCCAATACGCACACCACATATATACATACTCCCCCCCCCCCCCTTTTAGAAATAGATTAAGCAACTCATTTATTTCACCTAGTTTCATGGATACCCATAAAAAATGGAGCTCACTGTTTCGTGACCTTTTTGAAAAATCGTTTCATCAATAACTACAAGTGATTCTTTACTTATTCATGGTTTAGTTTCATAATTCAAATGGTTATCACGATTCTTGTCATTAGTTTTGATTTGTTAGCCTAACCATCATTCTATTCTTAACTCATTTCGTCTTATATATTATGCACTAAACTTCATGATGAAAGGAGAACATAACATGATTACTTCAACAGTTATTGTCATCACAAAAATTCATGAAATAAGTGAACATGTACTTGAACACCAGCAGTGACAAAATGAGAGTCATTTGTTATAATAAGCTTGGAAACAAAAAACACTAAAAGTATTTAAGAAGTTGCTATTTCATTTATTGAATATATGCCATCTAATAGATAGACAATCAATGAGAATACAAGGAAGAAACTTATATTGGTAATGAAAGCACACATTTTGTATAATTTTAGCACGATAATTTAGGACTAACAGACGCTTTCTTAACAGTAACTGCATTTCTGCAAAATGATTCACATTTAGCTCCCTTATCACTCTTTATGTTTACGTCTTGCATTTCGATGCCTGTGCAAGGTGCTGCATCACTGCAGTTGAAATTTATTCCATAACGACTCGTTGTTGATCCTGATAATCCTATGAATTTCACATCTTGAATCTTCACTGCTCCTCCCTGGTTACAAAATAATTATAAATGAGACTATATAAGAATGTAAAGGTTTTTATAGCGTTTTACAAGTTAATGTGTACACTATTTTGGAGAACTTCATTTTTAGTTACTAATTATATGTACAGGTAAACACATACATAGTCATGTGGCAAGTCATAGTTATATTTCATACAATATACAAAAAAGGTCAAAAAATTATCATTTACTTGTGATTGTCCGTAAGGAAGAAGTGCACGCGCAAGGTAGTGTTGATCTAGAATTATTGCATTTTGAACAGAGGTGAACTCAATTTTCTCAAAAGTTATGTCGTTCACAAGGCCGTTGGCACCCTGAAACATGAAATAATTAAGAAGTGATGAAAAAATCATAAACATAAAAATAAGTACTCCTTGGTCCATAGTACTAGTAATGACATAATAATTATGTAATAACAAAAGAGTAATTACCTCCCATGTCTTAATTCTCACGCCATTTTGGGTGTTGTGGATCTTGCAATTCGATACATGAACTTGACTTACTTTTGCAATTTCACCGTTGCGACCTAAGCTTCCAACACTGCACAAAGCATGCATTAATTGACTTTTCTAGTTTACCATTGTATATATAATTTCTTTTCTAATCTATGCGGTCCAAACGATTTGATTTTCAAACAAGAATCAGTGGATTGGTTATAAGCTAACCTTATGCCATGTCCAGGTCCACAGTTTATATCTGAAATAGTGAGATCCGATACCTCGGTTCCAATAGAAATACAGTCGTCCCCTATATATAAGAAAAAGAGAAAATAAAAGAGAATAATAGCTTGTAAGTATTTTTGATTGAATAATGAAACATGAAAGTTGTAGATGTAATTCGATTTTAATCTTAAAATCAGTTAGTATTGCTTATCTAATATAGTGATCGACAAGTAATGTATGAATACAAAACTACATGACCTTACATATGAAAGGTGTTAAGGAGTCCTCAAATAAGTTACTTATAAGTATTTTTGACTACTTATTACGAGTTGTTATCTCTTGCATTAGGCATAAACCTGTTTGTAAATAATTACCTGTTCCAATGTTACAATTTGCAATGTGAACATGTTGGCATTTTTGAATATGAATACCATCTGTGTTAGGGCTGTTTCCTGCAGCTTTGATGTCCAACTTACTTATGGATACATCCATACTTCCATGAACACCAACATGCATTTGAGGACTATCTTCAAATCTCAAGTTATTCATTTCGAGACCATGGACACTGTAGATATTTAGCGTCTGTAATATAATATGAATATCATAGTTATTTTATTGATTAGCAGTAAAAAAGTTGTATATAAATACATATACTTCACTAAGAGTGATCATACTTACATTAGGGCAACTACTGCATTTCTGCAACAAACAAAAAGATAGAAATATGATTAGATATGATAAACGTGGCTGACCAAAACTTTACCAACTAATTTGACCTAAAAAAATGAATAAAATCACCCCATAAAAATTAAAGAGAGAGAGAGAGAGAAAAGTAACTTACATTGCTCCTTTTGCAGTTCCACCATACTTCGCCATTACCATTAAACTTACCGCCCCCGTCAATTGTTAATCCTTGTGGTAAGTTCTGAAAAGCGATCCAATGCTTTTTCTTTGACTGATCCCACATTCCCTTAGGTGCTGTAATAGATCCTTTAACCTGCAAAATAAGTTGTATTGTCTTTCTTTTATTTATTATTTATTATTATTATTGCATGGTTTCAAAATGTAGATGTGCTATAACAGACTTACTAACCTGCAAAATCAGCTAAAGTATCTTGCTTTTTTTTTTTTTTTTTTTTTTTTTTTTTACATTTTGGCATGATATTTTAGTCGCAAGTATCATAGATATATTCTGGCATGATTTACTTAAAAATTAATGAAATAGTCATCATCCTTAATTATACAGTTTGAAGAAATAAATACAATGTTTAAGGTAATTTTAGTGTTCTTGCTGTAAAAGGCAAAGATGGTAAGCTTTTGAGACAGATTCACATGATTACAATTTTTTTTAACAAACCAAAAATAAAAAAATGGATTTTCAAATAATATTACCGGAAGGGATAGTGTAATTGACTAATTAACTGGAAAAAAAAACTATTCTTAAGTGTTTATTCTATTACGGACAACGACAGAAAAGAGGGGTGGGGGTGGGGGAAGAGGGGGGGGGGGGGGGGTTCACATGATAGTACCTCAAAATGCATTTTGGACTTGCATGGTCCGTTAAATTCTACTGGTGACATTACAAAATCACGTCCTGCTGGTATTTGAATTGTGCTAGACCCACCTTGATTGCATCCTTTTGTCCAAGCATCTAGAAAAGCCTGGTAACATATGCATTACTCGTTTAAGATTGCTTCACAAAAACAAAAATCATTCAATGCGTGCATGTTCCACATAAAATTTTCTATCATGCATGCACAGGTAGGAGAGAAGAAAGGAATTTCTGTTAATGACACTGCAAATGAACATTAACATTGATTTTTATTCCCATTTAATTATATAAGAGACTAGTCCAAATTTTGGTAAATTAGCGTAATAGACATACATTTGAATCATCTAAAATTCCATCTCCAACAGCTCCATGATCTAGAACATTAATATAAGTAGCATGGATGCTTCGAACAATGGTGCAAAAGAAGAAGAAGAATACTATTATTGCTTTTGTTAATTCCTGTAGAATGAAAAGACTAAGTTAAAACTTAAAACCAATGTCAAAAATTCTGTGAAGAGGAAGAAGAAACAACATACCATATCTTTGTGCTAAAGCCAAAAAAAGTGAATATGTATGTTTCAAATATAAGAACCAAGTGCTGCTTTTATACATGTAGAAAACTCATATGTGATGATATCTTAAGTATGGGATTCAGGTTATAAAATCATTTTTCATTTAAACCATAATCAACTTAAAAGATCAGAATAAATCTTTAGTACCTGAGTATGTTTTAATTAGATTGCTAAAAGATGAATGTTGAAAATGTATTAACTAGATAAGAAATTAAAGTTATAATATTTTTTTTTAGGTAATCTGGATAACATAACAATGGAGTAGATTTCAAATGAGCAATACTATATCTGATATCATGGAAACTTCAGCTAGTTAAGGAAATGAAATTAAAAAAAAATTGTAAATCCATAGTGAAAGACATAAGTAATATGTATATTCATGATCATAAAATGGTAAAAGGGGGATTTGAGGATTAACTCCCTCTTCTTCAGATTCATGTAAGAAAAACCATGCTTATTCACACTTGATCCGCTTTCATAATCCAAAATTAATTAACTATATATAAAGTACCAATCTTCATATTATTATTTTTATTTAACTGCTAGTTTTGAACAAAATTTTCCATTAATCAAAAACAAGTTGAATCCTAGTTCGTTTTTTTTCAGGAAAAAATATATCCAAAGGTCATTTTTGTTTTAGAAAACATTTTATCATTTATTTAGTTTGAAAAGCATTTTCTTCAAAAATAGTGTTTGCAACAAAAATAACCAAACACCTCTATTACAGATCCAATATTATAGTGTAGAGCCAGATTTTATTCTTGAGCTGCTATTTAAGATGAATTGGATTTCTTGTTGGTGGAAAAACGTGTGCTAAAAGAGTTAGGGTGTGTTTGGTGCAAGCGGAAGCGGCGAATTTTAGCGGAGATTTTGAGCGGAGAATTTTAGCAGAGAATGCGTTTGGCGCATTAAGTGGAGAATTTGAAAGAAGTATTTTATTTTTATTTTGTAATTTGATTAATTACTGATTAAAACATAACAGTATAATTAATGCAGAATAACACAATTAACAAAACATAACAGTTCAGTACATTATAGCATTACATAACAGTTCTCTACATAATAATAAAACGAAGAAATACAACAAACTACTAAAGTCCATGGAATCGTGTAAGATGATATCCCATGTACTTCAACAACTCTCAATCAGGCAATGTCTCCACCACCTCCAAAATTGGCCGGTTGGGGCAAAAAATTTCAATGATCTCCCACTTGTCGACCATAGTAATGGTCGAAAGAAGGTCATAACATCGTTCAACTGCAGCTGTGAAACGATCTGTCTGAATGAAGGAAGGTTCTGGAAGAGGTGCCCTACTAGATGTGGCGAGCGTCGACTACCTACATGCAGACTGAACCGGTGGTGGACTCCCTCCAATCAGAATATCGCGGTACATAGCTGAACCAGCCACGATGAAGGGTTGTGGTGCGGGGGAATCTGATAACTACAGGTGTCTGTGCCTATGCATCCCCCCAAAAATCTGGTCTTACTCTCAGAACTTCAGAGGTGGTTGTCTCCTAAACCTCTGGTATAAGCGTGCAGGCCCATGTCACCAATCGTCTGATCCGTCCAAGCGCTCCTGCGAAGCATCCCAAAAATCACCAGAAATCTGTAACAGTGCATTCCAAGAACTCTAGACCCTCTTCAGATTATCTCATTTGTTTTTTATTTGGGTCCGAGTCAAATCGTCTTTGAATATCTCATTGAATTCATTATGTACAACAGTCATGAATCTATTGGTTCCTCGAAGATGAATATTTTTGAGACAAATGTCTATGAAAGCCTCAATTCGATCCTGAGGCCATGAAGCAATGGGGGCATTGGAAGATCCTGAAACAGAGGCAGAAGAATGTGCCATTTGACTGGAAAAAATAATTAACAAAAAAACTGAAAAACAAGCATGAACTAAATACCAGAAAGATTAAAAAAAATTACCCGAACTTGGAAGCGACGTAGGAGAAGGAAGCGATGTAGGAGAAGGAAGCAGCGTAGGAGAAGTAAGGAAGAAGAGAAAGGGGGGATTTATAGGGGAGCAATGGATGGAATTCCAGTCATTGTCACAACAGTTGAAAATGAACCATTGAGCAACGGACGCGTCCGCGTCTGTTGCCTTAACGGTCCGTTTTGAACCAACGAACGATCCCTTAATAATATCTAAACACTACAAAATATGGGAGAAGTATCAAGTTCAACTCATATTCGAATTAAAAATCATGAATAGATTATACTAGAAAGATAGAATTGTGAAAATGAAATAACAATGTAGAAAATGTAAAGGTACATAATATACTAAGATGGTTTGACAATCTTTATCCTACATTTATTTGATTTCTTTATTGCTATTGTTTATCTTTTTTTTTAATTGGTTATGTTTTCAAATCAAAAATACAATGAGATAATTTGACAAAGGTGTCTTTTTCCTCTCCTCTTTCAAGTTGGATGTTAAAGTCTAATTATAGATGTATTAAGGAGTCTCCCTATGCTATAAGGGATAAATATCCACCTCAATTTCTCCAAAACCACATTTTACTCAAGATCCAAAGAAATTGGTAATTGAATAGGCCAAATCTTGATCAAATGTAGTTTTATCAAGTTGAGTAATGAGCAGGTAAAGTTGAATAGTTCGAAACAGAGCAGGAGAAGTACAAAAGATTTAGGGAATTGACATCTTGACTTTAGGGGACACGATGCTATCTAAACCATTGTAAATTGATCAACGTAAAAGGAATAGTTGGGTCGCTGTGGATTAGTCGGGTCAATATGCACTAGTCCCTTACAAACTGATCTACGTATACGGATTAGACATGCCAAGGCAAATTGGACCATCTACACGGATATATCATAGACGGAACACGTTGAATGATCCCTAGTCTACCACCTTTGAATTTTTCGTCTTCGTTCATCACTAAGTTCCACATCCAATGGAAGGCATGGAGAGGAAGAGGCATGTGGAGAGCATGGTTGACCGGGTGCGCAAGAGTGTGCGACACATCACCGGTCCTGATGCTTAAGGATGTTGGTTGCTGCTTATTTTGGCTTTAAGTAATATGTTTTGTAATGTCATGTAGTATTTGCTCTCTCTTTTTGTCAGGCCGTATGTATTTATTATGATCGCTATGTTGGAGCGATAGCCTGTTTTTTGGTTGTACATATGTTGTATATACACGACTTATTATGCTATGGTAATATATTAAGGCGTGAATCATGCTGACTCACTACCTTTTCCTTTCAAAAAAAAAAAGTTTGCTATGGAACTTGGTTTCTTTACTCGCATTAAGTTGACACTGAGATGAACTTGTACTTAGACTGTCATAACTCCCCCTCGTCATTTAGAATAAAGTGAGATTTCATATGGTAATTTCATATCATGTAGTAAAATGATCAAATGTATTCAAATGTTTTATTCTAACAATAGTAATTGTGAATTCTATATATTATTTAGCCTGCTTTGTAGTTCGGAAAAATTTCTCACAACCTTTTTCCCCTAGAAGTGCATTTTGGTTAGAAAAAAAACATGCTTTGTTTGAGATCTAATCGAAAGAATTTGCAATCATGGATAAGTTTATAACAAAGTCGTAATGTTTCATTATGGTCAACAAAAAGATTACATTTGATGTTGCTTAAAGTTAAACGCTCAACGCAGCCTACAAATCAATTAGTCATTTTTGTCCCTTCGAGTACAAGGATATTTGTTCTTGGCTAGTCGGTAAAATTATTTTACCATGCACATGGATTTTATCTATCTTCATTGCAAGGGAATAAATAGTTTAGTTGTGTAGGATAGGATGCACCAGTATAATAATCAATGGCGACCAAAAGGTGTGAGGAACTTCGTATTTTGTAACTCTCCTTTAATTTTCTTTAACCCTATATACAATTTATAGATTAGACAAAAAATACATCGAACTTGAAAAATTATAAGAATATTTTTTATAATGCCAAAGTATCTCCACATAAATATCTCTGGGATATGCACACAAAGGAAATTGTACATTGACGATGCATTATTTTCACCCTCATAATCTATTAGGATGCCTGGTCTCTAAAGGAGAAAAAAGAATTTACATTTAATGCTGCGATGAAGTTAACATTATGTCTGAGATTGTTAACACCAGAAATGAAATCAGTACGAAATAATAATGAAAACATCATCCTTAAACAAAATCCAGATGATATCAGACATAGATAACGATAAACAACAGACAAAAAGAAATATAAAAAGAGAAAGATTTTGTACACTGATTCATTTAACTTTTATGTCCATGTTAATAAATCTTTTATTAATCATGCTAGTTGGATCTCTCCCGGTCTCAACTATGTAGTCCATAGATTTAGGTCACAATTATTTAAAATATACTTAAGAAGTTAAGGAATGAAAAATTAGTTATAATTTGGTAAAGTGATTGCGTTTCCTTCCAAATTCAGTCCTATTTCTAGTAGCAGATGATTGAATGTTAAAAATTGAGTTCTTGAGAAATCTAGACACTATGACCAAAAATAATTCTCTCAATCACCAATTCAAATACAAAGAGAAAATCCAGATCTCCGTATGCAAGATAAATCTCTCTCCATCCACATACCTACATGTAGCTCCACTCCTTTAAGACGACATCACAAAATCGACGATTTATCATAATGGCACAAAATCCGCCAAAATCAGCTCTATGAACTGAACTCTCCAAGGCGCCATCATAATCTGATAAGCCTTAGCAATGTCAAATCCATCACCAAAACCAGCTACATCAGATATAATTTCTAAATCCAATGGTCTCTTCAACACACCAAACTCTTTATCACATAAATCTCATATAACGCAAACATTTGTCAACTAAACTTGGAGTTATACAGAGTCCTCAAACACTTGGAAAGTTCGCTAACACCTCTAGCGATTCGTCTTTGGTGGCTATCACCTCCAAGCAGTTTCGCCAAGCTGTTTCTACAAAGAGTCCTCTTTTCAATGGTTGGTTTAGGCCGTGAACAAACATATAACTCCACCTTAATGAGAATTCAAAGCTCAAGCTACACCAAAGTTCCAAGCCTGGAACACTCTTCTCTCTCAACATAATCTTCTCCACAAAAGTCTTCTTTTCTCCCAAATATCAATAGTATAATCACCACTAAATCTATCAACCTTTGTAGAAATAATTGATGCACAATTTAAAATAAACCGCCCTGCTCTGGTACCAATCTGTTGTGCGAAAATGTTGCACAAATGTAGAAGAGCAATAAACAGGATCTAGATTTGCAAAGTGAACATCAGTTTAATCTGATAGAATTTACTCTATTACATCAAACAAATAGAAAACAACAATAACAGAGAAACAAAGAGACACACAATATTTATACTGGTTCCACTACCATCGTGATAGTGTACGTCCAATCCAAACGAGAGATTTTATTCCACAAGAGAAAATTACAAAAGATTACAAAATAAGAGTTTACATATCCAAACCTCAAATAGGCTTAACAAGAAGAGACATAATTGGGGATCACTGGCTCCATGCCAGGATGGGTTTACAAAGAAGTCTACCCCTCAATATATAGCCAGTGCAAATCTATGTGAGTCATCAATTAAATTACCAACATATGGTAATAAAATAATGGAGGCTAATAACAATAGCAACAAATGTGCAAACACAGAAAGTAAATCAATCCCTTTCCTAAGGGTAAATGGAAAAAATTAATTCTTGCATTTATTTCTTTCCATCTCATGCAAATACAATGAATTAATTTATGCATTTCCATATTAAACAAATATTTACTTTCCATCTACTTGTGATTTTGTATCACCTAAATTTAACATATTAAAGCAAGGATTAAAAATTGTTGAGAAACACGGATATATTCTATAAAAACGAAACCCCTAAGTTTGAAGCTACTTTAATAGAATATTTAGATGCCAAAGCTTTTCATTTTAACAATACTAAAGACAATGAGCATACATTTTGAGGTATGAAATTTTAAACTACCAAAAATAAAATAAAACCAAACATTCTAAATTATAGTAAAATTAAGTAGAATAATTTGACAGTGTAAACATCAAAAATATAGATTTACAGTTTGAAATGCACACATACAAAAGGTTTGATGCTCAAAATTTATCATAATAAATATTTTGTAAGGTCTTACTGTTTATTCCCAACAATTTTAATGAATCAAAATTTTGTAGTTTCAAATTTGAAAATCCAAAAGTTAAACATTGAAATTTGATGACCAAAAGTTTAAAAAATGAAAAAAAAAATTGAAACTCTTAAAAGGAAAAGCCTTTAAATGAGGTAATATTAATAAAAATGATTCTACGTATTTAAGTTTGAAATTAGACGCTAATTTTTTCTGGAACGAAAACCTTAATTTTAAAGCTACTCTGATAGAATTTCAAATGCCAAAGCTTTTTAAGTTTGCAAATAGTAGGGACAATAATTATACATTTTAAAATACAACTTTAAAAATAAAATTCAAAGCTTCTAAATTCTGTCATTTTACATTATGTATGACACCCCACGTCCATTAACGTCACTCACTAAAGGAATGCATTAACTTTCATGGAGTATTATAAGAGTATAGAACAGAATATCACAAGATAGATATATAAAATGGTACTTAAGAAAATTCGAAATTTATTCATTACAATGGAAAAGCAAAACATGTTTGGTTAAAAAATCAAAACCACATGCTAAAGCCAAGTACACAAATATTCATCTTGTACAAAATTATTATCAGAGTACATAAAAGTAAAACCATAATCCCACTCCAAATAGCCATAAAGAAAAAGAGATAAAGCTAAGCATTACTTTCAACACTTCCAAGCACTTCAAGAAGAAAGAAACCCAAGTCAAGCTCCATTAGTCCCACCTTGAGGACCTGGGGGGCAAGAAGAAAAGAAAAGAGGCGAAACAAAAAGGGGTCGGACAAAAGTCTAGCGAGTTAAGTGACTTTAACAAAATAATCTGTAAAGTAACAGGATAAGAACATAAACTGGATATAAGAGATGGCTGTAACATAAGCAGATATGACAAGGTAAACGAGATGAACAAGACATAACGTTGATTGCGTTTCTAATCACTATAAGATAACTCCTATACCGCACTAATGCTAGTTCCATACTGAAAGTTGATCCCTCTTACTAAATATAGTAATAATAATAATAATAATGATGGTAGTTTCGTGTACTTCTAGTTGTTGTCATAGATGCCACTTGCTCCTATCTCCAATAGTTGTACCCACTACCCTCCCCATTCGATCATCTCCCTAACTCGTAGATACCCGTGCTGGTCCCACAGTAGGGTGTACCACTCTCTAAAGTGGCAACCCGATACTACTAAAATGCACGGCTTATACCTACACGATGCAACAATGTCTTACCTACCAGCTCGGACCCATGCACGCACATGACTCCGTTTGACTTGCACTGCCATCACTAACTCTTTATTGACCTCTTACAATCAACCCTAGTAAGCATGTCCCTGTCGTCGATCTAATTCGAGCTCATATAGATACTAAAATGGGTTACTGGTTGAAAAGGGTCCACCCACTTGACACAAGCTTCACTCCTAAGCTTGGTCCCCACAAGGAATTCCTACATAACCCCTCTTTATCCCCATGTCTAATCACATGTCTCGTCTTGGTTAAGTGTTTTAATTATGTTTCACATGCTACCCATGTTACCCACTTAACCCTTTTATCATTCCCATGCCTTTCCACATGTATTATCTTGGTTAAGTGTTCATTAATTCATTATAATCGTAATCTTGCAAGACCTCCCACATTAGATTGCTGTTTTGCGGTAGCTGGATATGCCGGGCGGTTCCAGGCAGTCTTATACCGCAATCCGAATCTAACCTCATGTCTTTGCATTATTACGCATCTAGTTTTTGTCTTTGACCCTCACATTAGATTACCAGACTGCGGTTGTTGGATGTGCCGGGCGATTCCGGGCAGTCTTATACTGCAATTCGAATCTAACCTCGTGTATTAGGCATCCATTATCACTTCTTTATTCAAACCCAATTTCACGTTCTGAATTATAACATATATTCCAATTTCCCACCATTTCTAATTCAAGTTATGTTTATAATTCCAATCCAAGTCATACATATAATTCCATGTATACAAATTGTACCAATTTATCCCCCAAATCAATTACATGGTTAATTTATTCCCAATTACATATTATTCAATATTTTCCCAAACTTTTCCCAATCATCCCAACGTTATTCATACGCAAATCTCAACGCAGTATGTTAGGCTAGAAGTTAGCCTAATCTCATAAAGGAAAAGGAGAAGGGAAGAGAATCATGTCGTCAAAACTGGCATAAAATAGGCATATGAAACAAGGACTGGCATAGAACAATAAAATAGATCCAATAGGCATATGATAACATTAATTTGGGTATGAATCTGAAAGATAAGAAATCTACAAAACTTGATATGATTCGTCTTACTTATAGGCATGATCATTAAATCCAATTTACAATCCTATCACAATTACTTTTTAAATTCAATTACATGTGAAAGTGACATAGACTCACAGCGACAGGATTTAGAAAAGAGAATATATGTGAATTTTGAATTTGATTATCTAAATCGTTGTTGTAGACTTTGATTCTTGTCTTCCAATTTGAATACTCTTATTCTGATTTGCTTTGGTGGAGAAGAAAGGCTAGGTTTTGCAGCATGGGGGCGCCATGGATGAATAACAATGAGATTAGGGTTAGGTTTAGGGGTATTTTATAGATACTCTAAGTGAATTAGGAACCTTAGATTAGATTAGGATCCATCTGAACCATCCTTACCAGAAAAAACGTCATCCATCCAATCCCAAAAGGACACATCAGCCCTAGACCACCAAAACACGTCTGCCAGATCAGGGCAGATGGGGGTCGACACCCCTATCGACACCCCTATAGGGGGGTCGACACCTATATCGACTCACCTGGGGGTGTCGACACACTAGAGCGGGACATTACCCGCTCATCCAGAATCGACCGATTTGGATTTTTGAATTCATTTTTGATTTTTAATTATTATTTAAATAAATTCTGCTTTAAACTGAAATCTTCTAAGCTTCATGTCTTCTTCATATGATATCCGATTTACGCAAACTCAAACTCTACTCCAAGTAGAATTCTGAGACGAACGCAATTGAGCAGGCCGTTTCCCTTAATTCTTCTTATAAAAATTAAGTATTCTTAAATTATCCCTTTTGTCATGTTTTAAAATTTCGGGTTGTTACATTCTCCCCTCCTTAAATGATTTCGTCCCCGAAATCTTCAAGTTAAGAACGTATCCTACCATCCATCATCCATCATCCACAAGCATCCATTGTCCTTAAAAGATTTCTATTGCTATATGAACCTATTGTATATGTTCCTTATCTAATGCAAAGATCAACTGGTCTACTGATTCTGTTGACCTCTTTAATGCAAAACATGATAGTGCCATGCATTCATAATATATGCAAAAGAATCCTAATGATACATATCATTTCTATATGAGTGCACAACCATTCATTCAAATGCAACATCCATATGATAACACGTTCAATATGCATCCATTAACTTAAATATGCACACTCATTCATATGCAATATGAAGTGATTGTGCCGATCTAGTGCCTAATGTGTGTAAATGCATCCACGAACAACCAGTAGCAAACACTTACATCCACTTGCATCCACCAAACTTGACATGTCTCAAACACATGTTTACAACCATAGGATTTTCTACCTAAGGGTCGAAGATATAATCGAGAGGATACAATAAACGATAGAACAAGTATAAACAAAGAGGTAGAAAAAGGAGTAGATAAGAACATACCCTCAAAAAGGAAAGGGTACGACGCGCGCATCTTGTCTTCATCTCCCAAGTCGCGTCTCCTTAATCATCTCCCCACTGGACTTTAACCAACTTGACCTCTCGGTTGCGTAATTTCTTGACCTCCGATCCAAGGATGCATGTAGGAACTCATCTAACCATGGCATCTTGCTCTACTTCCACTTCTCTAAGCATGCTCGGCTCTAATACTTCCGCGGTATCGTGTAAACACTTTCGCAAATACGACACACGAAATACTTCATGAACACCACTAAGCTTCTCCGGCAACTTCACTCTGTAGGTCATCTGTCCAATTCACTCTGTAATGGGGAATGGCCCTACAAACCTTGGTGCCAATTTCTCTACAGACCCAAAACGAACTACAATTCTCAACGGTTATACCTTAATATAGAGCATGTCTCCAACACTGAACTCAAGATCGGTTCTTCTCTTATCAGCGTATGACTTTTGCCGGTCCTGTGCCGTCTTTATGCATCTTCTAATCAAGTTTATCTTCTTTGAAGTTTCCCTAATCATCTCGGGCCCAAGCAAAATCTTATCCGTAGACTCCCACCAACAAGTCGGTGATCGGCAAGGTCGTCCATATAGAGCCTCAAAAGGTGCCATGCCAATACTAGCCTGATAACTGTTGTTGTATGCGAACTCTACTAATGGAAGATGTTCCTCCCATATCCCCCCAAAGTCCAAGATGCATAACCTCAAAAGATCTTCTAGAACCCGATTCACTCTTTTTGTTTGGCCATCCGTCTGAGGGTGATAAGCGGTGCTCAAACACAATTGCGTTCCTACTGCCTCTTCCAAGCTCTTCCAAAATTCACTAGTGAATATGGGATCTCTATCGCTTACGATACTAGAAGGTATGCCGTGTAGACGAACTACCTCTCGAAGATAAATAGATGCTAACCATGTCACTGTTCATTTACTCTTGACGGGAATGAAATGGGTGCTCTTGGTAAGTCTATCTACTGCTACACAAATCCCCGTATTACCCTTCCTTGACCTCGGCAACCCATCGACGAAATCCATGGAAACACTTTCCCATTTCCACTGTGGAACCTCTAAAGGGTGAAGCAAACCACCAGACTTCTTTTGCTTAGCCTTGACTTGCTGACACATTAAGCATCTAGAAATGAACTAAGCCACATCCTTCTTCATTCCGGCCCAAAAGAAAACTCGCTTCATGTCCAGATACATCTTGTCAACACGGGGATGTATGGTCATCTTAGAACGATGTGCTTCTTCAAGTATTATCCTCCTCAAACTCTCATCTCGAGATATGCAAAGTCTCCCATCCCTACGCAGCCAACCTTTGTCATCGATAATATACCTACTAAGATGGCTCGAAGACTCCCCTCTTATGAGCTTGTCTACTATCTCTATCAACTTTGGGTCATCTTGCTATGCCGCACCTATCTATCCCAAAAGCGTAGGTCGCACTTCTAACGATGCCAAAAAACTGGGTACATAATCAATAGAGGGGCTAAAGTCAAAGGTAGAGATATACTCTAAACTCTACCGCTCGACAAACAAAGGACTCAAAGTCAACTTCTTTCTAATCAAGGTGTCAGCTACAACGTTACCCTTGCTAAGGGTATATGAAATCTCAAAATCGTAGGATGCTAAGAACTTCATCCATCTCTGTTGCCTTAGGTTTAGATCTTTTTGAGAGAACAGGTATTTTAATGACTTATGGTCTGTATACAACTCAAACCTCTCACCAAGCAAGTAATGGCGCCAAGACTTAAGTGCAAAAACAATGGCAACTAATTCTAAGTCGTGGGTAGGGTAATTCTTCTCATAGGACTTTAACTGCCTTCCATCATAACATATCACCCTTCCCTCTTGCATCAAAACTACGCCAAGACCTATCCTGTAAGCATCGGTATACACTGTGAACGGTTTACTCCCATCCGGCAAAACTGAAAATGGAGCTATCGTCAATGCCCTCTTCAAACGTTGGAAAGCATCGTCACAGTCAACATCCCAAGAAAAAGGTAAAATTCTTTTTTTGTCAACCGTGTAAGTGGGGCCGATATCTTAGCAAAGTCCTTGATGAACTTTCTATAATAGCCCGCCAAACCAAAAAAACTTCTTACTTCTGTGGCGTTCTTAGGAATCTTCCTATCTTGGATTGCTACCACCTTCGCGGGATCCACTACTATCCCTTCCTTAGAGGCCACATGCCCTAAGAACCTCACTTCCTTTCTCCAAAAATGACATTTGGAGAACATAGCTTTGAGTTGATGTGCTCGAAGGGTCTCTAAGACTTCCCTAAGATGTAAGGTATGCTCTTCCTCGCTTCTAGAGAATATCAAAATATCATCCATAAAGACTACCACGAACTTATTTAGAAACTCCCTAAACACCCTACTCATCAAGTCTATGAAATATGCGGGTGCATTCGTCAAACCCAAAGGCCTGATGATCCATTCGAAAAAACCATCAGGAGCCCTAAAAGCAGTCTTATCTATACTATCCTCGGCTACCCTCAATTGATGAAATCATGTAGCTAAGTCCAACTGCGAGAAAACCAAAGAACCAACCAACTGATCGAACAAATCATCTATCCTCGGCAATGGGTGTTTCTTCTTGTTTGTGAGCTTATTCAGCTCCCTATAGTCCGCACACAATCTAAGAGAACCAATAGCCTTTGTAGCAAAAACAACAGGAGCACCCCACTCCGAGATACTTCTTCTTATGAATCCTTTCTCAAGCAACTCTTTCACTTGTTTGCTAAGCTCCCTCCTTTCTCTAGGTGCCAGGTGGCGCACCGGCAATGCAACTGGCTTTGCATTGTCCACCAAGTAGATATGGAAATATATCTCGCGTTTTGGAGGTAAGCCCCTAACCTCCTCAAAGACATCTGCATACTCATGGACTACTCGAACAGATTGCAAATCATCAATAGATGTGTCAAGATATTCTAGGTAGCTAAGCATAACAGAGCCCTTAGGATCGCATGAGATATCGAGAGTATTACCCAAACTAGTCAACAATCTAACTACCCTCTTTTCACAGTCGAGAATGACACCATACCTAGCAAGCCAATCCATTCCTAGAATCAACCCATAGCCCGTGAAACCAAGCATATAAGCTTTGCATTCAAACTCAACGCCATACACATATATTCTCAAATACCGACATAACATAGAAAGATGAGCCGTACCCCTAATGGGATTTGAGACAACAATAGGATCCATAACTAGACTAGCATTTAGGTGCAGTGTTTCAACTAACGAAGCAGATATAAACGAATGTGAAGCGCCAGAATCAAACAAAGTTCGAACAAGATGATCAAATAGGAAAATCAAACTTTCAACAAAAATGTTTCTACCTCTCTCCTGTCCTGGTGCCATGAGAGCATGAACCTGTCCTCTAGAATTGAGTTATGTCCTCTGCCCTTACCCTTGTCCTAGCCTCCTCAGGCAGTCTTTAATCATATGTCCTGCCTCACCACATTGGAAGCAGCCTGTCTTCTTCTTCCTACAGTCCTTGCTTAAGTGTCCCCGTGTTGCACAATTAAAACACCTTTTCTTCCCTTGTCCCTTGTTATCCTTACCGCCCTTCTTTCGTTGTTGTTGTGCCTTCTTTGGATCCCCTTTCTTATCCTGTGCCTTATCTACATTACCACCTTTCTCCTCTTCATGCATCAATGCCATGTCAACAAGTTTCACGAAAGTAGCCCCCATAGGAATATGGGACATAGCCAACCCGTGCAATGTTTCATTAAGACCTTTGGAAAATCTCAAAGCCTTCTTATGAGGTGTATTAACTAATTTCATAACAAATCTTACTAACTGGTTAAACTTGTTAACGTACTCTTTCACAGACAAACTCCCTTGTTTTAAAGCCAAGGACCTCTCCATGTATATACTCTCCTCCGCTTGTGAAAGAAATTTCAACTCGAACCTTTGTTTAAAATCCCTCCACGTCTTTACTGCACGTCCTCCATTAGTTACTTCCCACCAAAATGCAGCCTCGTCCTTCATCAACCAAGCAGCTAGCTGAACCTTCCTTCGTCTATCTCAAAGATACCAAAAAAGTCCTCCACTTCCTTGAGCCAATTCCAAGCCTCAACAAACGTCCCAGTTCCATAAAACAGTTTTCCGCCCATCACACGGAAGTCTTTGCATATCATAGAAAAAGCATCTACATGGGGAGGAGGAGGAGCTGCTGCAGCTGGGGGAGGAGGAACATCTGTTGGGCCTGCGGCAGTAGCCCTAACTTCTAAATACCTTCTGAACCAACCTGGTATCTGTACGCCCTCGGGTATAACGGGTTCCCCAGACATGCTGAAAGGAAAATGGAAAAGATTCAAAACAGAGAATTGAAAGATAGGTATATGGCTTTTGGGGATTATGTTTTTCATAATAAACTTTTCTCTTGAAAATACCCTCTTTAAAGCATGTTTTTGAAAATGCTCCTTTCTAAAAATGCTTTTGAAAATGGTTTTCAAATTCTTTTATTTGTTCTGGTAACCTTCAGCTCTGATACCACGTATAACACCCCACGTCCATTAATGTCACTCACTAAGGGAATGCATTAACTTTCATGGAGTATTATAAGAGTATAGAACAGAATATCAAAAGACAGATATATAAAATGGTACTTAAGAAAATTCAAAATTTATTCATTGCAGCAGAAAAGCAAAACATGTTTGGTTACAACATCAAAACCACATGCTAAAGCCAAGTACACAAATATCCATCTTGTACAAAATTATTATCAGAGTACATAAAAGTAAAACCATAATCCCACTCCAACTAGCCATAAAGAAAAAGAGATAAAGCTGAGCATTACTTTCAACACTCCAAGCACTTTAAGAAGAAAGAAATCAAAGCAAGCTCCAGTAGTCCCACCCTGAGGACCTGGGGGAAAAAAGGAAAGAAAAGAGGAGAAACAAAAAGGGGTCAGACAAAAGTTTGGCGAGTCTAGTGACTTTAACAGTATAATCAGTAAAGTAACAGGATAAAAACATAAACTGGATATAAGATATGACTGCAACATAAGCAGATATGACAAGGTAAACAAGATGAACAAGACATAACGTTGATTGCGCTTCTAATCACTATAAGATAACTCCTACACTACACCAATGCTAGTTCCATACTGAAAGTTGATCCCTCTTACTAAATATAGTGATAATAATAATGATGATGGTAGTTTTGTGTACTCCTAGCTGCTGTCATAGGTGCCGTCTGCTCCTATCTCCACTAGTTGTACCCACTACCATCCCTATTCGATCGCCTCCCTAACTCGTAGATACCCATGCTGGTCCTACAGTAGGGTGTATCACTCCCTAAAGTGGCAACCTGATACTACTAACATGCACGGCTTAAACCTACACGATGCAACAACGTCTTACCTACCATCCCGGACCCATGCACGCACATGACTCTGTCGGACTTGCACTGCCATCGCTAACTCTTAATTGACCTCTTACAATGAACTCCAGTAAGCATGTCCCTGTCCTCGACCTAGTTCGAGCTCATATAGATAATAAAATAGGTTACTAGTTGAAAAGGGTCCACCCACTTGACACAACCTTCCCTCCTAAGCTTGGTCCCCACTAGAAATTCCCTCTTAACCCCTCTTTATCCCCATGTCTAGTCTCATGTCTCATCTTGGTTAAGTGTTTTAATTATGTTTCACATGCTACCTATGTTACCCGCTTAACCCTTTTATCATTCACATGCCTTACCACATGTGTTTTCTTGGTTAAGTGTTCATTAATTCATTATAATCTTTCAAGACCTCCCACATTAGATTGCCGTTTTGCGGTTGTTAGATATGTCGGACGGTTCCGGGCAGTCTTACACCGTAATCCGAATCTAATCTCATGTCTTTGCATTATTACGCATCTAATTTCTGCCTTTGACCTCTCACATTAGATTACCAAATTGCGGTCGCTGGATGTGTCGGGCGATTCCCGGCAGTCTTATACCGCAATTCGAATCTAAACTTGTGTCTTAGGCATTCATTATCACTTCCTTTATTCGAAACCAATTTCAAGTTCTAAATTATAACATATATTCCAATTGCCCGCCATTTCCAATTCAAGTTATGTTTCTAATTCCAATCCAAGTCATACCTATAAATCCATGTATACAAATTGTACCAATTTATCCCCCAAATCAATTACATGATTAAGTTATGCCCAATTATATATTATTCAATATTTTCCCAAACTTTTCCCAATCATCTTTACGTTATTCATACGCAAATCTCAACTCAATATGTTAGGCTCGAAGTTAGCCTAATCTCCTAATGAAAAAGGAAGAGGAGAAGGGAAGAGAATCATGTCGTCAAAACTGGTATAAAATAGGCATATGAAACATGAACTGGCATAGAACAATAAAATAGATCCAATAGGCATATGATAACATTAATTTGAGTATGAATCTGAAAGATAAGAAATCTACAAAACTTGATATGATTCGTCTTACTTATAGGCATGATCATTAAATCCAGTTTACAATCCTATCACAATTACTTTTTAAATTCAATTATATGTGAAAGTGACATAGACTCACAGCGACAGGATTTAGGAGAGAGAATAGATCTAAATTCTGAATTCTGACTATGATTAGCTAAACCGTTGTTGTAGACTTTGATTCTTATCTTCCAGTTTGAATACTCTTATTCTGATTTGCTTTGGTGGAGAAGAAAGGCTAGGTCAATTTAGATTAGAGCAGCATGGAGGCGCCAAGGATGAATAATAATGAGATTAGGGTTAGGTTTAGGGGTATTTTATAGATGCTCTAGGTGAATTAGGACCTTTAGATTAGATTAGGATCCATCTGAACCATCCAAACTAGAAAAACACGTCATCCAACCAATCCCAAAAGGACATATCAACCCTAGACCACCAAAACACGTCTGCCAGAAATGGGCAGATAGGGGTCGACACCCCTGTCGACCCCCTATAGTGGGGTCAACACCTATGCCGACTCACCTAGGAGGGGTCAACACCCTAGAGCGGGAGTTTCCTGCTCACCCAGAATCGGCTGATTTGGATTTTGAATTCATTTTTGATTTTTAATTATTATTTAAATAAATTCTGCTTTAAACTGAAATATTCTAAGCTTCATATCTTCTTCATATGATATCTGATTTACGCAAGCTCAGACTCTATTCCAAGCAGCATTCTAAGACGAACGCAATGGCGCAACCCGTTTCCCTTAATTCTTCTTGTAAAAATTAAGTATTCTTAAATTATCCCTTTTGTCATGTTTTAAAATTTCGGGTTGCGACATTATAAAACATCAAATTTAAGATTTAGATATCTAAATTGATGTCATTTAAATATTTATAGTTTAAAAGCTTAACACTCTTAATATGCAGTGATGAAAATTTATAATGATTCAAGTTTTTATGTACAAAAAAGTTCCATTGATCAAAGTTGTGAAGCTTTGAATTTTAAAAATCTTAAAACTAAACAATCAAAAGTTGAAGAATGAGAAACACAAAAGTTGAAGCTATTAAACGGGATAAGCCAAAATTTTGAATTTCAGTGCTTAGATTACTAAATTACTTTTTGAATCATGAAACTGAAATCATGTTAATTATAAAAAATTATCCTACAAAACTTGAATACAAATAGTTTAAAAAAATCTTTAGTCAAGTACCACTTTTTCTGAATTTTTTATCTATTTGCTTCTTCAAGACATCTACTAATCTCCAGTGTAGTATTAAATGTTTACGTCGCGTATTGTAGAGTAGATGCATAATTAAATTTTGTAATGAACAAACATATAATCTATTTGAGGAAATCATAGGAAATATGCAATTACTATGATTTTCATGGCATCAAGTTAATTAAAAAATATCATAGGTAAGTTAACTTTTTGTACATTAGCTAAAACTTCTGAAACTATTTTTGAAAAAAAAGTGTTTAAAATTCAAAAATCTCAAAATGTAAAGCGAAAATCCTTTTTCCCCAATGAAAATCAATATGTGAGTACTAAAATTTTAATTTGACATTAAAAACTGTTTAAGAAATATAGGTTTTAAAGGAAATACAAAAGTCCAAAAAAAATTAGCTCTTAAAAATCAGGAAAAGGAAGGTAAGTTAGCAATAAAGTACATTTTTATCAAAGCACCAATTCCAAAATTCAATATCCGAAAATTCAACATCATAAATTGAAAAAGTCATAGTAGTTCATGAAGCATAATAATTTTAAACAATAATGCGACATATGGATGAACATGATCATGAATATTTCTACAAAACAAAATAAAACAAACATTGAGGCTCTTCATTTAGAAAGTATATAAAAATATACTCATATCCATACATCCACATAACCATACTAGTTAATAAGTGAATGATAATCCCAATGTAACAATTCAATAATCAAAAGTAACTAAAGTAAGATGAAAAATGTAGTACCAAAATTAAATATTAAAAGAAGAATTAAAAAAAGTACCAGAAGCATAAGAAAAAATGTCACAAAATCAATTTTGAAAGGGAAGGGCGCAGGAAACTAAAAGTAATAGAAATTGACTAATGGTTTTGTGAAGCACTTACCTAAACCGAGTGGATATCAGCCAGCGAAGCAACAATCAACGATAGGCAAACAACTGATATAAAGAGAAGAGTTGACATGGCTCTACATTCGAAGAAAAATCGAGCAGGTTGGAAAGAGAACGATAAAGAGAAGAGCAATTGTTCTACATATTCAATTTTGAAATTAGATATTGTTAATTTAGAATGAAAACCCTAAATTCAAAGCTACTCTAATAGACATTAAAATGCCAAAGCTTTTAATTTTACCAATATGAAGGACTACATTATACATTTTGAAGTACAACATTTTTTTAAAAAATAATAAAAACTAAAGCTTCTAAATTAAATAAATCTTTATTATGAAACATAAAATTTAAGAATTAGATATCAAAATTGATTCAAAGTATTTAAAAATCAGAGCCTTAACATACTTAATATTCCAACTGATCAAATTTTATAGTTATTTGAGTGTTAACATGCCAAAAAGAATTATGGGTCAAAGTTGTTAAGCTTAAAATTTAAAAAATTTATATAATGAGGAAAAATATGTAAAAGCTTCTAAGAAGGAAAAGTCAATATTTCAAATTTCAATGCTTAAATTAATAAGCTACATTTCAAACGATGAAACAAAAATCAAGTTAATTCCATAAAATTATCCTAAAAAACTCAAATACCAGTATATTTTTTTAAAATCTTAGGTCAAAATAACACTATTATTATTATTAGTATATTTACTTCTTCAAGACAACTATTAATCTTCAGTACATAATTAAATGCTTATGTTACATATAATAGACCAAACACATAATTAGGTTTCGAAATGAATAGATTGATTTATTTGTTTGAGGAAATCATAGGAAAATCACAATCAGTAAGGCTTTCATGCCATCAAGTCAATTAAAATATATTGTTGATAAGTTTATCTTTCAGGAAAACTAAAACATCTTAAACTACCTTGAAAACAAAGTATATTGAGAGGACCCCAAACCCCGTACTGACGATGGCAAGGGTAATCCTTGGAATATAACACAGAAACAGATAATAGCAGAACAAAAATAAATAAATACACCAGATAATGAACAATAGAATATACTGGATGAACGTAATCATCAGAGTTACACAGTACAGGATCATACTTAGTACAAATACAGTTCAGCTATACATAAATGTCTACAGCGAAAAACAAACATAATGTACAATAAGAGCTGAACAGCATAAAAAGAGATAAATGATAGAATCCATCTTCAGCTCCAGCTATCCAGAAAGAACCAGCTAAACCTGAATACAAGGCTGCCCGTATAGAAAAAGGGGCACCCGAGTTTGAAAGTGAAACAAACTACGAGTCAGTCATGGGACTAGTATGAGAAATCTACTCAACACATTTACAATATGGCTAATCACAGGACCACGCCACTTTCGTGGAACGGGTTTACTCCGTTGGATTGCCAGTGCTTTAAAAACAAATCATTCTTTTAAACATCGCAATGCTTTCTATAAAAATGAAGCCATTATAAGACTCAGTTCCCATCACACAATGCAACGCAAACCGGAGGATAGAGTTTTACCTTATAATGGCCAAAATATGCTTGATACGAATAAACAAAAGCATTTGATATTATTACTAGTGTTTACATGTTTCAAAAACAATTTCGAATCATAACTATCAATCATAGACGGCATGGGTACCATATACCATGTCGCTATATATACATACACAATCAAAACCGCACGATGTCGTATTTGGAAATTGGATTTCCGTCATGACCAAGGCAAAAGATAGTCCTTACCGATTCGAGACTGCCTAGCCCGAGTCTCAGGATCAGAGCTCGAGTGACCCTTGGATCGTCAGGGCCGGTCCACCGATGTGGATTAAAATGCCTGAACAATGCGTTTCTCCGCCCTTTGGGGCGTAAATGAGCCAACGAATGACTCCATCGAACCTGGATCGTCCGATCTAACCGAGGCACCTTGCAACAACAACAACCACATAAGTCAAACTCGTCAGGGCGTGTAAAACCACTGACGCCACTTCTAGCTAGGAAGAAACGCATGCCCTCCCTGAGGTCCTGCTGCCGTTTCTGGTTCATACCGGGGTGTGAGGCTCGCGATTTCACGTTATACACAAAGCTACGCCACACAGGCGGTGCTTTGATCATCACCACAAGACTTTGCTTTTCAACAGAAGCCCTGATCACTGCATCTTAGCATGCCACATAGGCAATTCACACCGTGCAACTGATGGCTATCAATCACACAGAATAAATTCCAATGTCAGACACACTGTCCATTTGCAAGTCCGTTCTGGGCCTGAACGAAACCGGAGGCACTATATACCTCGCAAACCCATCGATCACCACGTACGTCTGGACGATCACCACTCATTATCCATATTTCGGGATGCCTCCCAATCAGGACCTCGGTTACCATCCAAACGAGGTGAAGATCTCCGGTCTTCGACCACCGTCTTCATCTTCGATTTCTTATCGTCGATTCAGTTATTCAGAATGGGATAAACCCGGTCTTTCTGAGCAACTCGCGTATATAATAAACAAGTGCAACACTAACATACACACGCATTATTTCAATTCATTAGTCACTAACCGCCAATCAGTAAGAGAACGATTTCCCAAATATTAACCCCGAAGGCCGAAACCAACATCAGATCAACACCCAGGAAACCATTCGACTTAGCCAACCTACAATTAGTTTCTAAATTTCACATCCATATCGTTTATAATATTTTATAACGATTTATCGCTATTTTTATTTATTTTAAAATAGCCAATTTATTTAAAACGACGCTTCGGGCCATAACGCGGCCGTGGCGCTGTTTTTCTTCAGATTTGATTTACACATATCTAAAAATCTAACCATTGGATCTTCACAAAATTTACATCATTAGAAAGATCTTTTCAAAACGAATCCAACGGTTCTAGTTTCGGGAAAATCCGACGGTCGAATCTCCCGGTATAATCGTTTGAAGTTTCGATTTCAAAATATGAACTGCAGCGTCGTTATTCGATTAAATATAATTATATATATATATATATATATATATATATAAATATAATCGCTTCTGGCGCTGTTTTTCTTTAGATTTGAATTAAACATTCCAGACAATCCAACCGTTGGATCTTTACAAAGTTGGTGCCATTGGAAAGATATTTCCAAAGCGGACCCAACGGTTGCGGTTTCGGGAAAATCCGATGGTCGGATCTCCCGGTATAATCGTTTGAAATCACGGTTTCAAAATACGAACTGCAGCCTCGTTTTTTGATATATTTCAATTCTATATATATATATATATATATATATATATATATATATCGATTCTTGGATTTCAAAACTATATTCTTTTCATACATTTGATAAAAATGATATTTTTATCTAACTGGCTTCTATTTCAACACTTCACTATATTTAACAATTCATGTATATAATAAAAATGTGATTTTTATTGTAAAACAATTCATTTCAAAACACTATTATTTTATATAGTTCATATAGGTAATAAAAATAGGATTTTTATTATAAAACAATTTCTTTCAAAATATGAATATCATTCAACACATGAATTTCAATTCAACGAATGAATATCGATTCAACACATGAAGGTTTTCTATAGTTTCTATATATAGATAAAAAGGTGATTTTTATATTTAAAACACGAATATCATTCAACACATGAATTTCAATTCAACGAATGAATATCGATTCAACACATGAAGGTTTTCTATAGTTTATACATATCGATAAAAAGGTAATTTTTATATTTAAAACACAAATACCATTCAACACATGAATTTCAATTCAATGAATGAATATCGATTCAACACATGAAGGTTTTCTATAGTTTCTATATATAGATAAAAAGGTGATTTTTATATTTAAAACACGAATACCATTCAACACATGAATTTCTATCCAACGAATGAATATCGACTCAACACATGAAGGTTTTCTATTCAACGAATAAATATAGTTTCAACAAATGAAAATAATTCAAACACATGAATATTATTCAAAATTTCGGCAGCATAACGGTAGGGTAGTTAAAACCGGGACCGTCCCTAGTACGGCTCCTCGCTCTACCTTAAAACCTCGCGGTTTTTGACAATGGGGAATATGCATCTAGTTCGCACGCAGGCGGCATGTATATTTATTTCATTTCCACAAACTAATCCTATGTGGTTTCAACCAAATATTTCTCAACCACAAACGGGTATTTTTCAACCACAATCAATCAATATCAACCACAAACAATTCCAATCAACCATTCGCTATCAATCAATTTTCACACCAATCACAACCAATAAATATCGTCCATGGTTTATGGACGAGGGGCGTATATATATATTTATATATAGCATTTCACTTCTATTTCAACACATATATAATTTTTACAACGCATATATAACTTATACATCGAACGTACAACTTATACAACACTTATACAAGAGGTGTACAACACTTATATATTTCATACATCGATTATATAATTTATACATCGTAGTTTTCCATATCATTTATAAATTAGAAATCTCACATTGGGTTCCACTCCACCAAAAATAGCAGAAGGCTCAGAAAAATATGCGGTCTCTTCTAGAATGTAGAAGACGTCCACATGGTCACGATGTTTCCTGTTTCATCGAATTTCTTCAACACACGAAAAAGATATGATTTTTCAAAGTTTGCAACGTTTTAAAGGTGTTAAAACTGTTGAAAATTAATATGGTTGTACCTCAGCTGAATTCTTCAAAACAACGTTTTGAATTTTCTTTCGATCCGTGAAGCTTTGCGCCGATCAACCACCGCCACGTTGTTCGCCTTGGAGAGGCGCACCTGAGGGTCCCCCTCCTGGTGAAATCGCGCGCGCCTAGGTGGTGGTAGAGGGCTTCGAACGGCGCCTCTTTCAATGGGGATATCTCGAGGTAGGAGCGACGAGGAAGGGCGTGGCTTAGATGGATTTGAAGAGCTCAGGAAGATCTACAAAAAGCTTAACTGGAGCATTGGCTATTATTGCGTGGAGGAGGAGAAAACGAGGAGAGAAGATCTGAACGTTTTCCACCGTATATCGTTTAATCGGGGAGAGAGAAGAGGCGGAGGGCTTCTGACGTGGACGAATAGTTTTTTTATTTATTTATAAAGTTTTAAAAATCCGAAAATACCCCTTTCCTCCTGCGAACCCCAATCCAAACCCAACGACTGTCGTCCCTAGCGTTTTACCCCCATTCCGAACACAATGGGATATGTTTCGAAGGTCCATTCGAATGTTTCAGTCAGTTTACCTTCAAATTAAATATTGAATGTTCTTCAAATTAAAATATAAAACATTCAATATTTAATTTGAATGTACATTTCAATTTGCCGGGGCCACATACTGATTCTAAAAATTCCAGAAAAATAAATCTAGCTATGTTTTGACGATACGGTCCCAACAAAACTAGTTTCGTCGAATTCTGAGACCGTTTGCAAAAAGGCCCATTTCTGGTCGATCCAATTTAACTATAATTGACCAAAACACATTTTCCTTTGCCACGCTTACATACTAGCTTCAAAAATTATGAAATTTGAAACCTAGCAATAACTTCACATCCTTGATCCAACAAAAGTGGTTTCGTCGAATTCCGAGGTCGTATGCAAAATGGCCAATTTCACGGGCTATATAAATTTCATAGCAACCTTTCTGAAAATTCATTTGACCATAACTTTTTCATCCCGCTATGAAACTTCGATTTTTCAGATTCGTTAGAAAGGTATTCACTAACAGATTTAAATATTTTTAGTTTCACTCAAATCCGTTTTGTTTTGCACCCGGTACAGTCCGACAAAGTTTGAGTTCAACTTTTGAAACTGCAGCGCCATTTCAGGCCTTGTTTATAATTAGAATTAATTATATTCGTTTTCAAACGTCGATTCAAACTCACTTTTCATTGCTATTATTTAAAATATTTATTTTAAATATTTAAAATCCATTATTTTAGCCAATTTAAAAATTTTAAATTGGTTCAGATTTTCCGAGTCGTTACATATATAAAATCAAAACATCTTTGTATATAATGTGAATTGCCTTTCTTGTAATAAAAATCAATATGTAAATTGTAGAAATTTAATTGAACGTGAAAAAAGATTGGAAAGTAAAGGTTTCAATGGAAAAAATTGTAGCACATAAAAATACTAAAATTGAAAAAACCAAATTAAATCAGCAACAAAATACAACTTTATCAAAGAAGCAATGTCAAAAATTCAATATTAGTAAATTCAACATCAGAAATTTGAAAATATAGTAGTTCCTGAAGCATAATAATTTTAAACAACTATCGAAGAAGTAGATGAATATGACGTATAAATATTTCTACAGAATAAAAAAAAGTTAACAAAAACTACCACAACTATATAAGCAAACTGCCACAAAAATGATTTTGAAAGGGAAGGGCATGGGAAACTAAAAGAAATAGAAAATTACTAAAGGGTTTGTTCAGCATATCTGAATAAGATGCAACACGTTATGTTTGTGATATTTTGCATCAGTATGTAAAAACATAATTAATAACTAAGGTATAGGTGAGGAAAAAATATCAAATGTTAATGGAAATATGATCTTGCACTTTTTTTTGTAAATGTAATAATTGGTGGCTTAACCTTAGAGGTCACCAGTAAGTGTATGAATATTAGAAAGACCACTTTCAGCCTATATTATCGCTTTGTAAACTCATGCGACACTAATATGACTGCTTAGAGTGCAAAAGCCAAGTTAAGTTTTAAAACTGGAAGAAAAAGCCACCTGTTAATTTATTAGTGAATAACCTACTAGTTAGCTCAATAACGCCAAAATAAAAGGCTATCAGTTAAAAGTTAAATAGGCATTTACAGTGTTAATTATGCTCTATTAATTAAGAATCTTTCCTCTCCATTTCAAAAAAACATCGAGTCTATGTCATGGTAATTCTAAAAAAAAAAATCCAACGAAAGTAGAGGCAACGTCTAAACATGTATTACATGGAACTAAACAACAAACTCATAAGCACAGTGTCGGGGGTAACTTGAATTGTTTTTTTTTGAATTTGTTCAGGAGGAAAATCGACCGGAGTCATAAAACCCTCCTTTGTGCACCTAACCACAATACATATGAAATAGGAAAGGACAAAGGAGAAGTATTGGTTATGGTATACAGAATGTTAATGTAAACTAATATGCCTCTTCAGTTATGTATGAACATGCATCAATCATCTAAATTCCTGCATATTATAAGGTAATTAAACTACATACCTTGAAGCTTCAATGAACACGACTTTAGGTATTTCTTCAAATTCGTAATTACTGGATACTCTGAATATGTGGAGAAATAATGACACAGAACTCGTTTTAGAATTAAGCAACCAAATAAACATCAACCGAGTTCAAAATTGCTTAGTGCCTTACCCAAATAATAGTAAGGTTACATAATTACTAACAAACATACTTACAGCACCAGCGTATGACAAACTAACCGATCTAGTGAGAAAAATAATGTTAATGTTTTACATCTGACGAAGTAGCAGGGGAAAAAAATGAGTTTCCACATTGACATATCTACAGAAACCAACAAAACATAAGAGTGAACTTTATCAAATATTGAAAAAGGCAAGGACTTACGAAGACAATATTTGAAATCCCTAATTCTTTCAGTCTTAGAGGAGGAACAGGATTGAATCACATCTAATTCTGAAATGACGTGGAATGAATGGAAAAAAAAGGGGAAATCCAAAAGTGCAGAGAACATCCAAAAGTGCGGACCGATCTATTGGCCTGTTGGGGAAATGGATAAAATATAGAGAAATATTATTTGTTCGGTTACTTCGGTACGAATTAAGATTTTTAAAAAAGGGGATTTCTAGTGCAGATTCTAGCAGTCATGTGTTCAAATATGTAAAAATCCTCATTTCTGGCAATAAATATAAAAAGTTAATTCGTAATTCGAGCAATAAAATTCAACAAATAACCGACCTAATTCAATTAAATCCCTAATTCGAGCGATAAATAACTAATAACCAACCTAATTCGAGTAAATCCATAATTAAAGCGATAAATATCAACGAATTACTGATCTAATTTGTGTAACATCACAGAAATTTCGACAATTGAATATGGAAATAATCAAAAGATTTAAATATTAATAATCAACTTTATATTGATATTGGGATTGGGAACTAAAAATCAAATGTATTGTTTGAATTGAATTCAATATTTATTCAGAATGGTTGCTTGGGAATCGAATATTTATTGTTGAATATTTGAATTGAATTGATGGGATATTTAAATTTAAATTTGAATTTTAGACCGAAAATATATATGGTTGAATTTGAAAGTAAACATAGTATGCTCCTATTAGTGCTTCAACACAGTCTGCAATTGTCTTTGAGCACATCTACCTATGTTTTTTTGTCACATAGCACTCTTACTACAACAGAAGTGCCTTCAGTTGTGCATGATTTATCAATAACTCCCTTAGAGGTTGGGTCTAACTTCAGTTGCGCGGTCTTCATCGGAGGTGCGCACAAACCGTATTTGCTATTATTAATAAAAGAATCGATATGATATTAAGTACCATATTATGACATGATGTTCTTCACTTATTACCATTCCATGGGTTACTGCTGCCTCCACAACTTCACCAAGGTTAAAATATATTGTGGTTGTCTCCAAGTCTGTTAAAACATACAGAAACCATAAGCAAGACAAAGAAAAAAATTAATGCTTCTAGTAGGTCACCAAACAGTATTTATCATGATGATACGGGGAACAGAAATTCAAAGGCCTGACAAATATTTCAAGCATCATTTACATTAAACATCTATACAAATTCCATAGTCACTAGTCAATGCTATTGCAAATAGAAATAATAGTTGGGTATCAAAACACCTCAAATAAATCATATTCAAATATCACATCACCTCAATTAGAAAGTTGACTTCGCAAGGCCAATCAACATTCAAACATGCAACCCCCACTCTCATAATCGAACTGGGTTCAGGCACAGTTCATTGAGTGCTCAAAATTTCCATACTAGATGATCCAAAAATACCGTCATTTCAAGCTTGGCTAACTCTGACCCTACACAAAGACGTGGCCCTCCTCCATATGGCATGAAGTTGCTTGTCGTAGCTTTACTAGCTGCAGCCTTTGGTCACAAAAACACAAGTAAAAAAAAAGATCACAGTTATAAATTTAGAGAATGATACATACATATGCAGTGTGTTTGGGTTGAAACTTTGAATGAATGGTATTGAACTGTAAGTAAATAGAACAGAAAGCCACTTATAACATAGCTTAAGGAACTGACTTGCCATCTCCATGGGTCAAATTGGTGAGAATTTGCATATAAATCTTGATCTAAACGAACTACTGCAAGAACTGGTAGTATTTTCCCACTACATGGAATATCATAACCTTTAATATCATACATCCATTTTCAGACATCATGATAGTTTCTTTAAGCATGCAATGTTGAGTTATCGAGATAAAAGGTTCATGCCTTTGTAATGTACATCTCTGATCGCCTTCTGATGAAGAAATTTTACAACATTTCCGAATCGAAGAGTCTAGTTTATCACCTATTTCAGAATAGTATAAAATGATTATTCATTTATTTTGTGTATGTTACTTGTATAAATTTTCGCAATTTAAATTTTGGAACTTACACATTGGCTAAATTCAATTTGCTTGTAATCATCCCGATTGAGTCCACGTTGTCCTTTTAGCTTCTTGCTTGCAGCTATTTTAGAATGTTCTTCCTATAAATAAATGCATCAGAATCTCATAAATCAATTCCCTACTACAAGCCTACAATGACTGCACAAAAGATAAAAATAAAAAGTCAGCAAATTATACCTTTAGTTGTTGAACAACTTTTGGGCCCTCGACTGTACAATATTTTCGAATATCAGTTTCAATTCATAAAAGGACTGAAAAACAAGTATAGAAAAGCCTTTGGTATATGCCGGTTTTTGCTGGGTTTCATATTCAGATAGATGATGATGAAACCAGTACGTTTTAGAGATTCTAGTAAATTATTTTGGATCGTTAGACATTCGAAAATGCAAAACAGTTATCAGTAATGCACTTTCCTAGCAAATATCATAATGTTGGATAATATAAATCTCTAGTAAATCGAAACAATATGAAGTCAAGTCCTTTCAGGTTAAATCTCTTCAAACCGCAAAATTAATACATCATTTATACCTTTCGTTAATCGGTTCTAATTCAATAGTATGTCCTGAATCGGTTGAAGGTACATGCATGGTGAAGTTTTGCAATCGAGAGATGTCTGAATTGAATCGATTCTCAGATGCGATCTCGAATTTGCTAGAGATTGTGCAGATTATCACTAGAAACATAAATCTAGAAAGCAGTTAAATTGAAAAATGTGAATCACCATAAATTAGTTAATGTACTGTAAAGACCCGCAACCTCCCCGTAAAGGGAAGCGTCGGATAGTTCGAGAACAAGCCACAACAGAACGCATACAAAGAACATTTCATTGTATATTACAACAATGCATCAGATTACAAGAATATACAGAGTTTAAAAGAATATTACACAGAATTATCAGAGATTTAAATTACATTTAAATACAACGCAGCGGAAAATAATACAATAAACAACTAGAAGAAGATATACGGATACAAAGCTTTCCGGATATCGTTCCAGCTGTAAACCAGGATCCTGTGAATATAAATCTGCAAAACCAAACTACTAGCTGCCCGTGTCGAAAATAGGGGCACCCAGAGTTTAGGTTAAAACAATAAACTCCAGGTCAGTCATGTGACTGGTGTGAGAACTAAAACAGTTATTAATCTTTATTTTAAAGTTAGGTAAATCAAGGGACCACGCCGTATAACACGGAACGGGTTTCCTCCCAAGAATACCAGTGCATAAAACAAACAGCGCAATGCTAAATAAAGAAAAATGAAGCTGTTATAAGACCCAGGTCCCATCACACAATGCAACGCAGTCGAGGATAGGGTTTTCCCTTATAACAGCCAAAGAATGCTTGATACGTTTAAAACAAATCATTTGATACTATAATAAGTGCATAGTGTATAAAACAACTTCAAATCATAAGTATCAATCATAGGCGGCATAAGCGCCCCATCCCACTATGTCGCCATATATAGGATATACAATCAAAACCGCAAAGTCTCGTATTTGGAAATTGGATTTCCATCTATGAACCGAGGCAAAAGATAGTCCTCAACCGATTCGAGACTGCCTAGCCCCAGCCTCAGGATCAGAGCTCGAGTGACCCTAGGAGCGACAGGGCCGGTCCACCGATGTGGATTAAAATGCCTGAACACTACGTTTCCCCGCCCTTTGGGGCGTAAATGAGCCACTAAATGACTCCATCGGTTCGAGAACGACCGATCAATCCGAGGCGCCTCGCAACAGCAACAACCACATAAGTCAAACTCGTCAGGGCGTGTAAAACCACTGACGCCACTTCTAACTAGGAAGAAACGCAGGCCCTCCCTGAGGTCCTTTCTCCCGTTTTTGGTTCATACCGGGTGTGAAACTCGCGAAGTAAACGTTACACAAAGCTACGCCACAAAGGCCGTGCTTTGATCATCACCACAAGACTTTGCTTTTCAACAGAAGCCTTGATCATTTGCATCTTAGCATGCCACACAGGCAAACCACTCTATGCAACCGATATCAGTCACACAGAATGAAATCCAATGTCAGACACACAGTCCATTTACAAGTCCGTTCTGGGGCTGAACGAAACCGGAGGCACCTAGTACCCCGCATATCCATCGATCTCCAAGTACGTCTGGACGATCACCAACTGTTTCCATCTTCTTGGGTGTACAGCCCAATCAAGATCATCAGTTATCACCCAAACGACGTGAAGACCTCCGGTCTTCGACCATCGTCTTCATCTTCGACTTATCGTCGTATCAGTTATTCAGAATGGGATAAACCCGGTCTTCCCGAATAACTCGCGTATATTTTATAAAAGTGTTACACAAACACAACATACGCCTCATTCCAATTCATCAGTCACTAACCGTAAATTAATCAAGAGAATAATTCCCCAAATATTAACCCCGAAGGCCGAAACCAACATCAGATCAATATCCAGAAAACCATTCTGCTTGGCTAACCGACAGTTAGTTTCTAAATTTCACGTTCAAATCTAATTAAAGATTTAACTATCGCCTGGAGCAAAACTGGTGATACTCCATTCTCGATCTTTTCAATCTAATTAAAGATTCATTAAAACTCCACTTAGTTTTAATCTGTGACTGGGTTAAAGAATCAGTGTCATTTAAAACACGGTTCACGATAAACCCAAAGTCACATCCCATTAATTATCGGGTTAAAGAACAAGTGTTATTTAAAACACTGTTCACGATAAACCCAAAAATCAATATCATTTCAATTCCAATTAAATATTATTTAATTGGTGAACTTCATTAAATCTAAATCAAAAGATTTAATCTTTTCTCAACTGGGTTCAAGAACAGTGTTAGTGAAGACACCATTCACGACAAACCCAAATCACATTCATTAATTATCGGGTTAAAGAACAAGTGTTATTTAAAACACTGTTCACGATAAACCCAAAAATCAATACCCATTTCAATTCCAATTAAATATCATTTAACTGGTACACTTCATTAAATCTAAATAAAAAGATTTAATCTTTTCTCAACTGGGTTTAAGAACAGTGTTAGTGAAGACACCATTCACGACAAACCCAAATCACATTCGATATTCAATACAAGGCTCTGAATAGAAAATATATCGGCTTATATTCAATATCGAATTCTACGACTAACAAATGTCGTATTGGAAATAACGATACAAATATATCTTTCAAATTTCCATAACAACACCTGTAATATCACGAATTCCAACATCGAAATATTCCGAAGACAATTTCGATTCAACTCCACTCCAATGCAATCATTGGAAATTTTGGTTATTTTCAAAACCATTTCAAATTCAATTTATTTATTTAAAAATAAATAGAATTATAATTCTAGTTCAAATCTAGTTCATTTCGATAAAAATCTATTTTTATCTTTTCAAATATGGAGTTTTTCATCCCAAACTTTCACAAATCACTTCTTATGATTTTACACAAATTATTACTATTTTTAATAATTTTATCAAGGCCCGTACAGTCGATTTCCATTAACGGCCATCGAACTGCACTTACAGCGACCTTTTTCGAATTTGATTTGGACGTAATTCCAAATCCAACCGTTAGATTTCAAATTTCTAATATTCGTTAGAAAGCTCTTTTCGATACGAACCCAACGGTTCCGGTTTTAGGAGAATCCGACGGTCGGATCTCCCGCAATGTCCGTTTGAAATAAATGGTCGAAATTCACGAACTGCCGCGGCGCGGCGCGTTCTATTCAGGCCATTATATTATATATATAATATATATAATATATACTTCGCCGATTTTTATTTAAAACGAATTATATAAACAGTTTTAAATTCATTTCAAAATTTATTTCGACTTCCATTTCAATTCAAAGCAAAATTGAATTCTTCTTTATAAATTCGTTTCAAAATTCATTTCTGTTCAATTCAAATTTCAATTCAATTTGAATTCATATTCAATTCAATTCATTTCGAAATCGTTTTCAATTCAATTCATTTCGAATTCGTTTTCAATTCAATTTATTTCGAAATCGTTTTCAATTCAATTCATTTCGAATTCGTTTTCAATTCAATTCATTTCGAATTCGTTTTCAATTCAATTCATTTCGAAATCGTTTTCAATTCAATTCATTTCGAAATCGTTTTCAATTCAATTCATTTCGAAATCGTTTTCAATTCAATTCATTTCGAAATCGTTTTCAATTCAATTCATTTCGAAATCGTTTTCAATTCAATTCATTTCGAAATCGTTTTCAATTCAATTCATTTCGAAATCGTTTTCAATTCAATTCATTTCGAATTCGTTTTCAATTGATATAAATATCGTTCACGTCAAAATGGCGTCAATCTAATCAACACGGCTTCATATATTCCTTTATTTTCAAATATTCTATTTCAAATATTTCTTTTTCAAATATTTCTTTTTCAAAACTGGAATGAGGCCCAATCAATTACCATATAATGTTAATTATATGGATTTTCTACAACACATGCATATATCAACAACGATGAATAATCAACCATCATCCAAAGTGCATTCTACACTGTATAAGCATCAAATATAAATATTCAACGCTTATAACAGTCTGTCAATCAATCGATCGACACACAACTAAACAATCGGGATTAGTGTACGTCAAATATCATCCCAACACCCGTGTAGGGTTTCAAACAATCAAACACAGATTTTATTTGTGCAGTTGGGCGATGTGTAAAATTTATCGACCCAATCAATGTCCTTCAAATAAGTGTACATAAACAAACCATCTGGTTTGCAAATGAATATTTTATTTATTCACATTCACGTTAAAATTTATATTTTTAACGACAAAACATTTTATTTCAACATATGAATTTCTCTTCGGTTCATTCTTTAAAAAAAATGATATTTTTATTTTTCTAACATATTTTAGAAAATTTCGGCAGCATAACGGCACGATACTAGAAACGGGACGAGGCCTAGCCTTATCCCCGGTCTAGTGAAGGCCCACGCCATTCACTCATCAATCAAATCAATTTCATTTTGCAAACCACAAAATTTGGAGTAAGGGTCTAACCTAGCCTTACTCCTTCGCCTTATAACGGCGCACGTCTAATCCTAACCAATTTATCGATTCGATTTTTCACACCACAAACCACATTCAAACCAATATCACAATCAATCACCAAACAATCAAACAAACAAGTCCATGGTCTGTGGACGATTGTGTCGGGTGCTACTAAGCACCGTCTGCATCCTAGTATATATATATAACTAGAAATAAAATAGAAAGGTGAGAAATTCTCACTTATAGCTATCCAGCTCCACGGCTCTTCCTTTGCAGAAGTCTTCGTCGTTTCGCCTTTTTGTCACCTTCGTTGCTGCTTTCACTACATACGTAAAAATCACATTTTTACTTCGCTATTCAATATATAAAAATCGAATTTTTAGTTCGCTATTTAATATATAAAAATCGAATTTTTAGTTCAAAGTTCAATATATAAAAATCGAATTTTTATTTCAAAAAGTTCAAATCCTTTCCTTTTTAAAATCTAAACCTTTCACTTTTAAAGTTTAAATCTTTTCACCTTTAAAGTTTAAAATAACTTTTTCAAATCAAAGTTTTTAAAATTCCTAAAATCAGTTTTATTCTTTTATTTTAAAATCAGTTTTAACCTTTTATTTTCAGCTTTATACTTTATAAAAATTTCAGTTTTACTTTAAATAAAATTTCAGTTTTACTTTAAATAAAATTTCAGTTTTTAACTTCCTAAAAATTCAGTTTTTTTTAAAATCAACAAAATTTTACAGTTTAAATGAAAATAAGTAAATAAAAAAAAACCAAAACTTACAGGGGCTCGTCGAGTGGTCGGGGGGGCTTCATCGAGGCTTGCAGATCGGAGGGGGGGCTCGACTTCATCGGCGGCGCTAGGGTTCGGGGGGGGCGCTCGCTGTCCTCGCGTGGAGGAGGGAGGAGGAAAGAGTCGCGAGGGGGAGGAGGCCGAAGAGGGGACAGGGGCTTCAACTGAGTGGCGGGCGATTGGAGGAGGAGGCCGACGCGGGGGTGGCGGCTCCGACGAGGGAAAGGGGCGATTTCGATTTCGTTTCCCTTTTTTTTTTTTTTTTCTTTTTTAGTTTTCTGTAAAAGGAAATCGGGGGGGGGGCCTGGGTAGTAAAGGGGGAGATAATATTCTTTTTTTTTTTTTTTTTATTTAATTAATAAATTTTATCCTAAAGAGTTGACTTTCACATTCGACCTCGAAACGAGGCCCACCGCCTGTCGTCCATAGCGTTTTACCCCCATTCCGAACACAATGGGATATATATCGCAAGCTGATTTGATTGTTACAATCAGTTTCCGTTAAATTTACATTTAAATCATTATATTGAATTTTAAACGTACATTTCAAGTTACCGGGGTCACATACTAACCCTAAAAATTCCCGAAAAATATTTTCTAGCTTCGTATTGACGATACGGTCCTAACAAAACTAGTTTCGTCGAATTCTGAGACCGTTAGAAAAATGGCCAATTTCCAGTCGATTAAAATCAACTGAAATGGTCAAAACACGTTTTCCTTTGCCACGCTCACATATTGATTCGAAAAATTATGAAATTTGAAACCTAGCAATAACTCGACATCACGGACCCAACAAAAGTGGTTTCGTCGAAATCCGAGGTCATTTGCAAAATGTCCATTTTTAAGGGCCTGAATTCCATAGCGACTATTCAGAATTTTCAACTGGACATATCTCATCATTTATAAAGTGAAATCTCAGTTTCTCAACTTCGTTGGAAAGATATCATCAATTAGATCCTAATGTTTTTGGTTTCACAAAAATCCGGATTGTTTTGCACCCGGTACATTCAATTGAAGTTTGAAATCGAATTTTCGAACTACCGCGCCATTTTCAATTCCTTTTATAATTATATATAATTATTTATATTCTAACGACGACGTATATAATATATACGTTCGAATTATATTCAAAATAAATTTCTCGTCAATATTATTTAAAATAATTCATTTTAAATAATCAAAATTCGCTAAAATTGCCAAAATAAAAATTTTAAACTGGCCCAGATTTTACGGGTTGTTACAATCTCCCCCACTTAAAACTTTTCGTCCCCGAAAAGGAACAAAGTCGAAAGTGGTTTGATTAATCAACTCTACGCTCGATCTGGCTTCCATTCTCCAACTCTTTAGTTTCTGAGAATTTTCAAAACTTCAAAATTTTGGCTAACACCCTAAATTTTTGAAAAATTTCGCCATAACCTCCCCTGCACCGGGAGCATCGGGGAATTTCAAATAGCTTCCCCGGTCCTTCAGATCTCAAAAAGAAAAAGAAAAAGCCAAGCGGCTAGCCAATAGGCTCACAAAATCATCATCACCCAAACAACGCAGGAAATTATGTAGTAAACATGTACCTATTTGTCGGGCAAACAAATTTTATTCTCGGCTCTAGCCTCCTTGCTATGACCTGTTCAATGTAAGTACATATATGCAAGCAAATGCGACCAATTTTCGATACAGTTCAATATTCGATTTAAATTATGCATAATGGTTCAAAATTAGCAAACAATTAACCAAACAACACAAACATCAATCAATTAGTGAATTTAAAGTTTCAAATTCATAATTTTGATACATAGACAAAAATCAGATTTTTGATGCTAAATCACAACAATAAGCCCTATCTAATTTTGGTTCTCACACCAGCCTATATGGAAATATATAGATAACCCACTCTCGCCAGTCGAACACAACACAGATGACGATGCCTCATCATCAGAATCATCCCCGGGCAACTAGAATGTGATTCTATATCTACCCAATATATTAAAACTTCGAATACAAGCCGCTAAGCGTGTATGCAAAATCTTTATATACTCGATTGCCCAAATTCAATTTAAATAGACTATTCAAATACGAATACTTAAGATTTGAATTTCCAAAACAAAGTGGGTTTTCACTTTTATTTTCAAAAACAACACTCTTTCGACTCGTTCTAGGACACTACTGATCCCATCTCTAACGAGTCATCCTCATTGGATATTACTAATCCAATATCTGATGAATTCTTTCATATGTTTCTAATGTGTCTTGTTCTCTGAGCTTTGTAAACCAAAGCTCTGATACCACGTGTAAAGACCCGCAACCTCCCCGTAAAGGGAAGCGTCGGATAGTTCGAGAACAAGCCACAACAGAACGCATACAAAGAACATTTCATTGTATATTACAACAATGCATCAGATTACAAGAATATACAGAGTTTAAAAGAATATTACACAGAATTATCAGAGATTTAAATTACATTTAAATACAACGCAGCGGAAAATAATACAATAAACAACTAGAAGAAGATATACGGATACAAAGCTTTCCGGATATCGTTCCAGCTGTAAACCAGGATCCTGTGAATATAAATCTGCAAAACCAAACTACTAGCTGCCCGTGTCGAAAATAGGGGCACCCAGAGTTTAGGTTAAAACAATAAACTCCAGGTCAGTCATGTGACTGGTGTGAGAACTAAAACAGTTATTAATCTTTATTTTAAAGTTAGGTAAATCAAGGGACCACGCCGTATAACACGGAACGGGTTTCCTCCCAAGAATACCAGTGCATAAAACAAACAGCGCAATGCTAAATAAAGAAAAATGAAGCTGTTATAAGACCCAGGTCCCATCACACAATGCAACGCAGTCGAGGATAGGGTTTTCCCTTATAACAGCCAAAGAATGCTTGATACGTTTAAAACAAATCATTTGATACTATAATAAGTGCATAGTGTATAAAACAACTTCAAATCATAAGTATCAATCATAGGCGGCATAAGCGCCCCATCCCACTATGTCGCCATATATAGGATATACAATCAAAACCGCAAAGTCTCGTATTTGGAAATTGGATTTCCATCTATGAACCGAGGCAAAAGATAGTCCTCAACCGATTCGAGACTGCCTAGCCCCAGCCTCAGGATCAGAGCTCGAGTGACCCTAGGAGCGACAGGGCCGGTCCACCGATGTGGATTAAAATGCCTGAACACTACGTTTCCCCGCCCTTTGGGGCGTAAATGAGCCACTAAATGACTCCATCGGTTCGAGAACGACCGATCAATCCGAGGCGCCTCGCAACAGCAACAACCACATAAGTCAAACTCGTCAGGGCGTGTAAAACCACTGACGCCACTTCTAACTAGGAAGAAACGCAGGCCCTCCCTGAGGTCCTTTCTCCCGTTTTTGGTTCATACCGGGTGTGAAACTCGCGAAGTAAACGTTACACAAAGCTACGCCACAAAGGCCGTGCTTTGATCATCACCACAAGACTTTGCTTTTCAACAGAAGCCTTGATCATTTGCATCTTAGCATGCCACACAGGCAAACCACTCTATGCAACCGATATCAGTCACACAGAATGAAATCCAATGTCAGACACACAGTCCATTTACAAGTCCGTTCTGGGGCTGAACGAAACCGGAGGCACCTAGTACCCCGCATATCCATCGATCTCCAAGTACGTCTGGACGATCACCAACTGTTTCCATCTTCTTGGGTGTACAGCCCAATCAAGATCATCAGTTATCACCCAAACGACGTGAAGACCTCCGGTCTTCGACCATCGTCTTCATCTTCGACTTATCGTCGTATCAGTTATTCAGAATGGGATAAACCCGGTCTTCCCGAATAACTCGCGTATATTTTATAAAAGTGTTACACAAACACAACATACGCCTCATTCCAATTCATCAGTCACTAACCGTAAATTAATCAAGAGAATAATTCCCCAAATATTAACCCCGAAGGCCGAAACCAACATCAGATCAATATCCAGAAAACCATTCTGCTTGGCTAACCGACAGTTAGTTTCTAAATTTCACGTTCAAATCTAATTAAAGATTTAACTATCGCCTGGAGCAAAACTGGTGATACTCCATTCTCGATCTTTTCAATCTAATTAAAGATTCATTAAAACTCCACTTAGTTTTAATCTGTGACTGGGTTAAAGAATCAGTGTCATTTAAAACACGGTTCACGATAAACCCAAAGTCACATCCCATTAATTATCGGGTTAAAGAACAAGTGTTATTTAAAACACTGTTCACGATAAACCCAAAAATCAATATCATTTCAATTCCAATTAAATATTATTTAATTGGTGAACTTCATTAAATCTAAATCAAAAGATTTAATCTTTTCTCAACTGGGTTCAAGAACAGTGTTAGTGAAGACACCATTCACGACAAACCCAAATCACATTCATTAATTATCGGGTTAAAGAACAAGTGTTATTTAAAACACTGTTCACGATAAACCCAAAAATCAATACCCATTTCAATTCCAATTAAATATCATTTAACTGGTACACTTCATTAAATCTAAATAAAAAGATTTAATCTTTTCTCAACTGGGTTTAAGAACAGTGTTAGTGAAGACACCATTCACGACAAACCCAAATCACATTCGATATTCAATACAAGGCTCTGAATAGAAAATATATCGGCTTATATTCAATATCGAATTCTACGACTAACAAATGTCGTATTGGAAATAACGATACAAATATATCTTTCAAATTTCCATAACAACACCTGTAATATCACGAATTCCAACATCGAAATATTCCGAAGACAATTTCGATTCAACTCCACTCCAATGCAATCATTGGAAATTTTGGTTATTTTCAAAACCATTTCAAATTCAATTTATTTATTTAAAAATAAATAGAATTATAATTCTAGTTCAAATCTAGTTCATTTCGATAAAAATCTATTTTTATCTTTTCAAATATGGAGTTTTTCATCCCAAACTTTCACAAATCACTTCTTATGATTTTACACAAATTATTACTATTTTTAATAATTTTATCAAGGCCCGTACAGTCGATTTCCATTAACGGCCATCGAACTGCACTTACAGCGACCTTTTTCGAATTTGATTTGGACGTAATTCCAAATCCAACCGTTAGATTTCAAATTTCTAATATTCGTTAGAAAGCTCTTTTCGATACGAACCCAACGGTTCCGGTTTTAGGAGAATCCGACGGTCGGATCTCCCGCAATGTCCGTTTGAAATAAATGGTCGAAATTCACGAACTGCCGCGGCGCGGCGCGTTCTATTCAGGCCATTATATTATATATATAATATATATAATATATACTTCGCCGATTTTTATTTAAAACGAATTATATAAACAGTTTTAAATTCATTTCAAAATTTATTTCGACTTCCATTTCAATTCAAAGCAAAATTGAATTCTTCTTTATAAATTCGTTTCAAAATTCATTTCTGTTCAATTCAAATTTCAATTCAATTTGAATTCATATTCAATTCAATTCATTTCGAAATCGTTTTCAATTCAATTCATTTCGAATTCGTTTTCAATTCAATTTATTTCGAAATCGTTTTCAATTCAATTCATTTCGAATTCGTTTTCAATTCAATTCATTTCGAATTCGTTTTCAATTCAATTCATTTCGAAATCGTTTTCAATTCAATTCATTTCGAAATCGTTTTCAATTCAATTCATTTCGAAATCGTTTTCAATTCAATTCATTTCGAAATCGTTTTCAATTCAATTCATTTCGAAATCGTTTTCAATTCAATTCATTTCGAAATCGTTTTCAATTCAATTCATTTCGAAATCGTTTTCAATTCAATTCATTTCGAATTCGTTTTCAATTGATATAAATATCGTTCACGTCAAAATGGCGTCAATCTAATCAACACGGCTTCATATATTCCTTTATTTTCAAATATTCTATTTCAAATATTTCTTTTTCAAATATTTCTTTTTCAAAACTGGAATGAGGCCCAATCAATTACCATATAATGTTAATTATATGGATTTTCTACAACACATGCATATATCAACAACGATGAATAATCAACCATCATCCAAAGTGCATTCTACACTGTATAAGCATCAAATATAAATATTCAACGCTTATAACAGTCTGTCAATCAATCGATCGACACACAACTAAACAATCGGGATTAGTGTACGTCAAATATCATCCCAACACCCGTGTAGGGTTTCAAACAATCAAACACAGATTTTATTTGTGCAGTTGGGCGATGTGTAAAATTTATCGACCCAATCAATGTCCTTCAAATAAGTGTACATAAACAAACCATCTGGTTTGCAAATGAATATTTTATTTATTCACATTCACGTTAAAATTTATATTTTTAACGACAAAACATTTTATTTCAACATATGAATTTCTCTTCGGTTCATTCTTTAAAAAAAATGATATTTTTATTTTTCTAACATATTTTAGAAAATTTCGGCAGCATAACGGCACGATACTAGAAACGGGACGAGGCCTAGCCTTATCCCCGGTCTAGTGAAGGCCCACGCCATTCACTCATCAATCAAATCAATTTCATTTTGCAAACCACAAAATTTGGAGTAAGGGTCTAACCTAGCCTTACTCCTTCGCCTTATAACGGCGCACGTCTAATCCTAACCAATTTATCGATTCGATTTTTCACACCACAAACCACATTCAAACCAATATCACAATCAATCACCAAACAATCAAACAAACAAGTCCATGGTCTGTGGACGATTGTGTCGGGTGCTACTAAGCACCGTCTGCATCCTAGTATATATATATAACTAGAAATAAAATAGAAAGGTGAGAAATTCTCACTTATAGCTATCCAGCTCCACGGCTCTTCCTTTGCAGAAGTCTTCGTCGTTTCGCCTTTTTGTCACCTTCGTTGCTGCTTTCACTACATACGTAAAAATCACATTTTTACTTCGCTATTCAATATATAAAAATCGAATTTTTAGTTCGCTATTTAATATATAAAAATCGAATTTTTAGTTCAAAGTTCAATATATAAAAATCGAATTTTTATTTCAAAAAGTTCAAATCCTTTCCTTTTTAAAATCTAAACCTTTCACTTTTAAAGTTTAAATCTTTTCACCTTTAAAGTTTAAAATAACTTTTTCAAATCAAAGTTTTTAAAATTCCTAAAATCAGTTTTATTCTTTTATTTTAAAATCAGTTTTAACCTTTTATTTTCAGCTTTATACTTTATAAAAATTTCAGTTTTACTTTAAATAAAATTTCAGTTTTACTTTAAATAAAATTTCAGTTTTTAACTTCCTAAAAATTCAGTTTTTTTTAAAATCAACAAAATTTTACAGTTTAAATGAAAATAAGTAAATAAAAAAAAACCAAAACTTACAGGGGCTCGTCGAGTGGTCGGGGGGGCTTCATCGAGGCTTGCAGATCGGAGGGGGGGCTCGACTTCATCGGCGGCGCTAGGGTTCGGGGGGGGCGCTCGCTGTCCTCGCGTGGAGGAGGGAGGAGGAAAGAGTCGCGAGGGGGAGGAGGCCGAAGAGGGGACAGGGGCTTCAACTGAGTGGCGGGCGATTGGAGGAGGAGGCCGACGCGGGGGTGGCGGCTCCGACGAGGGAAAGGGGCGATTTCGATTTCGTTTCCCTTTTTTTTTTTTTTTTCTTTTTTAGTTTTCTGTAAAAGGAAATCGGGGGGGGGGCCTGGGTAGTAAAGGGGGAGATAATATTCTTTTTTTTTTTTTTTTTATTTAATTAATAAATTTTATCCTAAAGAGTTGACTTTCACATTCGACCTCGAAACGAGGCCCACCGCCTGTCGTCCATAGCGTTTTACCCCCATTCCGAACACAATGGGATATATATCGCAAGCTGATTTGATTGTTACAATCAGTTTCCGTTAAATTTACATTTAAATCATTATATTGAATTTTAAACGTACATTTCAAGTTACCGGGGTCACATACTAACCCTAAAAATTCCCGAAAAATATTTTCTAGCTTCGTATTGACGATACGGTCCTAACAAAACTAGTTTCGTCGAATTCTGAGACCGTTAGAAAAATGGCCAATTTCCAGTCGATTAAAATCAACTGAAATGGTCAAAACACGTTTTCCTTTGCCACGCTCACATATTGATTCGAAAAATTATGAAATTTGAAACCTAGCAATAACTCGACATCACGGACCCAACAAAAGTGGTTTCGTCGAAATCCGAGGTCATTTGCAAAATGTCCATTTTTAAGGGCCTGAATTCCATAGCGACTATTCAGAATTTTCAACTGGACATATCTCATCATTTATAAAGTGAAATCTCAGTTTCTCAACTTCGTTGGAAAGATATCATCAATTAGATCCTAATGTTTTTGGTTTCACAAAAATCCGGATTGTTTTGCACCCGGTACATTCAATTGAAGTTTGAAATCGAATTTTCGAACTACCGCGCCATTTTCAATTCCTTTTATAATTATATATAATTATTTATATTCTAACGACGACGTATATAATATATACGTTCGAATTATATTCAAAATAAATTTCTCGTCAATATTATTTAAAATAATTCATTTTAAATAATCAAAATTCGCTAAAATTGCCAAAATAAAAATTTTAAACTGGCCCAGATTTTACGGGTTGTTACATGTACAAATCAAATGAATTCGAACAAAATTAGTTAATCCATACTATTTTCGTACACAAATCTAAAAATCGACCAAAATCTACATAGAAATACGTATGTAAATTAGTTAATCGTAATAAAATAAATTAGAAATTGAACCTTCAAGAAAAGAAACTATAGTTGCGGGAGATTGCGAGATATTAGTGTGGATTTCAATGAACTTGATGAAGACCTAGCGTATTGGGTGTATGAGATTCATATTCCACCGCCATCGCTTTGTTGCTGACATTGTACCAAATCAGAGACTCATTGGAGCATACGAATGGGAACATGAGGAAACCGAGAATTTAAAGGAGAGGGCTGCTGATCCATTTTTCGTTTCTAAAGAACCTTAAAATTAGAAGTCTAGATCTAGAATTGGTAATTTGGATATAATAAAATGAAAAGCAAGCACGTGAATGAAAATGTTAGTGGGAAAAAGAGGAAGCACAGCAGATAGTGCATGAATGGTTGAGATTTGGTTTTAACAAATGGTGTGGATCACTGAGGTATAATTTATTTTTTAATTAAAATATATCCAGAGCTATTCACACGGCTACTGCAACACATGTTGATATCTATGTTAACACATTGAAGTGTGCGTTGCAATTAACAAAAAACAGCATAGCAATGGAAACATTGTAGCTAGCAACACCATAGGTTTTCCTTGCGATAGGCCATCTATGGCATAGTGGATGTTTTTGGTCGATTCTACGTGTTACTATTGTTGTTTGGTATGTTTTATGATTGTATTGGGAAGTTAAAATGGTTGAAAACACCGTCGTTTGGAGAAAATAACTTGCAGGAATACTTGTAGAGTTTCGGTTCACATGGGAGAAGCAGACCCGATCCGAACTAGATAGGAGAAGAAGACCCGATCCAAACCAGATAAGAAAAGGAGACCCGATCTGAACCTGATAGGAGGAGTAGGAGACCCAATCCGAACCAGATAGGAGGAGGATGCCCAAAACGAACTGGATAGTAGGAGGAGACCCGAACCGGATAGTAGGAGGAGACCCGAACCGAACCGGATAGGAGGAGGAGACCTGAACCGAACTTGATAGGAGGAGGAGACCGAACCGAACGGGATAGGAGGAGGAGACCGAACCGAACGGGATAGGAGGAGGAGACCCTAAACATACTGGATAGGAGGAGGAGACCCGAACCGAACCGAACACCAATTCGAACAAAACCCAAGATGCAAAGGAAGTGCAAGTGGGAAGTTATCGTTCAGGATCCAGATGGGAACTAACGAGTTAACTTCAAGAGTTGGACTTTGCTGCGGGACATATGCAAAGGAGTTATCGATATCTATAACTTTGGTTCACCATTGAGAGAGGGGGCATGTAGACGAACCAGAGTCAAGGCGGTGTGGAATGGTTGGCCTGTACCCTAGAGCCAGAGCAGTGTGGACTGGTTAGGGTTATAGACTATAGACCAGGGCGGTGTGGCCATAGCAATAGTTGCACGGAGTCCTGGGCGGTGTGGACCCATCATGACCCCGATGGATTTGGTGATCAAAGTGGTGGATATTGTATGCTTTACGCACTGAGTGAGAGATGTGAGGAATGAGTGCTATGTTTGATGTTTGCTATAACCATGACACACATACACTTTCATTTTACACTCTATGTTAGTGTTACTTTAGAGCATTGTACATCTTGTTGTACTAACTTGTTGTTTGCAGGTTTGGGTCAGGTATGATTATTTATACCTGTTATTGCTTTATTCAGTTACATAGATTTGCTATCGCTTACACCAGACTTTTGTCTGACCCAAAATTTTATGTCTCTTCTTATTACTCTGGGTGCTTCAAAATGAGAAGACTAGAGGCGGGTTAGGTGATTATGCACGAGTAGCTGTTCGGAGATGAGCAGGAGGCTTCTACGTACTTTATACATATTCTCCTTGTGTTGTTGCTGGTCACTGCTTTGGGAATTTGTCGTGTACCTCTTTTATTTCCTTTTAGAGATAGTATTTTAAAGTTGTAATAATTGGTTGTGAAGCTGTATTTTGGATTCTGCTATTCTGATGGATATGGTTTAGTTTTCAGCTTATTACTGTCTCACCTATTTTATATCAAGTTATGTTATTTATTATATTTTATTCCATGCGTTGTGAGATATACTTTAGGTTATTTGGTAATTCATCGTTTCAACCTTTTTGACGATCGTCCTGTGCTAGTCGGACATTGGCACAACGCATTTTGGGGAAATGTCTAATGGTACAGGAAGGCTACCATAGAGAGGATCAACCTACTATCATTAAGTCCCACCTTATAAGTGGTTGGATTGTGCTCAATAAGGAATGCACTAAGTCCTAGTAGTGGTGTGATTGACATAAAAGAAAAGGATACGATTCACCATCAGAGAGTAAAAGGATCATATTACTAATTGCTAAGTCTCTTTCATAGGAAAGCGAGACCTGGAAAAGGATCAAAGATAATCCATAACCAGCCCAAAAATGCTATATGAAAAATGGTCCAAAGATGGACTATTCATAAACCTGGAGAGGCTTATTGAACTAAGAACATCATTAGCTCAGAGTGACCAAGATCGCACCTGAACTATATACCCATTAAATGATCTAGAGCCATCATTAGTTTAAAGATAAAATCTTATAGTCCGAAAAGACTTACAAACAGTAAATTAGACTCCAAATGATCAAGAAATATCATCAAACTAAAATTTGATTTTTATTGAACGGTCCAGAGAAATTGCAATTTAGACTAAATGTAGAATATCCCACCGAGTCCATGACCTAGATTGGACGTGGTGCATTTGTAAGACTTAGAATCAAGAATTAGATGTTGAAGTGCTTTTCATTTAGCAAGATTGATGCTTAGTTGGTTCACCTTAAGCGGGATTGAATCCTGGTCATTTTTCTTTGAGCGGGATTGAGTCATTGTCTGCTTACCCGGTGATCTTAGTAGGATTAACTCTTGGTCGGTCTACCCTGAGGGGGATTGACACTTGGATGGTTTACTCTGAGTGGAATGACTCTTTGTCAGTTTGCCTTGATCAGAACTGAATCTTGGATGACTTAGCCTAACAATTTTGTCTCGAGTGGATTAGATTATCTTAGCATGATAGCTTTACCTAGAGCGCGTTCGATTGACATGACCAGAGAGATTTACCTTGATTAGTTAGAAAGCTTATCTTGGATTATTCTTGGGATAGGCAAAGAGTTTAGTATTAACTTGAAGAACGTAGCTATTAATATGTGAATAAGTATTCGGATGGGAAAGTAATCGAAATGCTCCATCACCGAACTTGAATTACCTAGACATGTTCTTATTCAAAGCATATCTTTCATTCAAAAAATGTACTTGAATGGGTAAATATTTAACCGCTTTTGGACCAAAATAGCTTGAACTGGACTTAAAGTATTCAAACTAATCAAATTGATACGAAATTTAAGAAGCACTTACACAACACCAGAAAAGCAATATACTAACACTTACAAGCATGAGTAATTTCATTTGTCACGATTACTGCCGTCTAAACAAAAGCATGGGCAATTTTCGGATTAGGCATATAATAACGGTTATAACCATGATAATATTATTGTTTTCTAACAGTTATAATAATTATAATCGAAAGTCCTAATGTTTAAAACCATTGAAATTATTTATTTCCTCACGGTTAAAACCATTAGAATATGATATAATACTAACAATTATAACCGTGATAATTTTTATTTAAAACGGTTTAAAATGTGCTATCTTAAATATTTCACGGTTATAACCATGTAAAAATCAACTTTTCTAACGGTTAAAAGCATTATAAAATGTCATTTACACCCTATTTTCTCACGGTTATAACTGTGAAAATGCAATACTGTTGTTCAAACCGGCTACACAACCCATCACATTAACAGTCTTACAGATTTCATTACAGTATCAATATTTCATTTCAACTGATACAAAATATTGCATTTAGAACAACATTAAACATATATTGTTTCATACCAAACTTCACAAAGTATTTAACATACAAACGTAACATAAGCAACAATTTTTGGAACACGTCTATTAAATCTACATAATATTTAATAGCCTACAAACAACGCAAACGATTCTCGAGCCAAATCGAAAACCCTCCTTCAATTAGTTCCGATAGCAAATAGTGACCATTTTGTGGTGCTTCATAAATTGAAGCTTCCGGATCGAAAATATCCTCCACCAAAATGACTTGTTCTCCTTCAACTACCTTTCTACCATGACATATCTTTTGCGTCCCAATGTGTCCCTTCGTTACTTCTATCAAATCTACGTACAAGAGCTTTACAGGTTGTTTTCCTCTAAAAGAAGATCCCCCTACTCCATTCACTATAGCACCTAAGCCTACATGACTGTTCAGATTTGGTGCTGCAGTAGAAGCCTCTTCCGATCTTGATGTCGTCATCACATTACCTCCAAGTTGATTAACAAGAATTTTCATGATTTTCCTCATTTCATTCATAGCTAAACTCATTGTTTTCATCTCTTCACGCATCCACTTTTTGTCTCTTTGCATTTCCATTTTTGATTTGCATTATCTTTGTAATTGTTTATGGCTTTTGAAGCTTGAGTCATTTTTACTTGTCTCGCATTAGACGTAGAGCTAAAACCACAACAATAGCTACTCTTTTTATCTTTCCCAAAAACTTCGGCAATAGGATCTTTTTCAATTTCTTCTAAGCCTTTAATGCCATCACCTCCATTGACACTAGCTTCCGAATTTTGTCATTCTTCGGCTGCTTCTATCAACGCCTACTGTAACACCCTGAATTTTCCGTGTCTATTAAAAGAAAGAATTAAAGAACACTTAATTTTTAAAGTGAGAATTAAGGGAGATGGGTTACGCCATTGCGTTCCTCTCAAAATTCTACTTGGAATAGAGTCCAAGTTTTCGTAAATCGGACTTTGTATTAAGAAGTTATGGCCCTCAGAAGTTTCAGGAATTTAAATAAATTAAAAAAGTTCACAGTTAAAATTCAAAATTCAAACGGAAAACAAAGAAGAGGGCTGGGCGGGATTTTTCTCTCCCCAGGCTAGGTCGACCTCCCCTATACAGGTCGACCAGGGGGTCGACCTGGGTGTCGACCTACCCCCTCGCCCAGATCCAAAACTGTGACTATTCTGACTTGTTGCTGAATCTTTTATGACCTGTTGCTGAGTCACTAGGGCATAGGTGGCAATTCTGGATAACTATATCTAGTCTGGATGGTTGTGATTGCTCCTAGAATGTTCTAACGGCTCACATAAGATTAAACTTCTATAAAAGCAACCCTAGTCCTCAAACCCTAAATCACACAAATTCATTCCAAGGAGCCACCATGCTGTCCATGATCGTTCTAGCCTAGCCACCATTTCTTCTTCAATTAGAAAACAAGTTAAAAGCTATGAATCAAAACTAACTTAGAGAATTGATAATCTTCTTCAAGGGATTGCTTTTCAGTTTCAGAAAACAAATCCCAGGAAACAAGACTTTCTTTTGTTTGTAAGTCCTGTTATTATTTAGATGTTAACGATTAAAAGTTATGATTTGTAATAAAGTGCAAACTAGCGTTATTTCTAGTTGTATGATAATGATGATGCCGATTCATGTCTACTCTTGTAACGATTCTATCGTATATGCTTATGAGACTATTGTGGTTATTATGTTGGTGTTAAACCAATCATGTATTATGTAAATTTGGTGACTTATTTATGTTATGGTACATGCAAGTTGTTACGATATTGTGGTTATTATGTTGATGTAAACCAATCATGTAAATTTGGTGACTTTTCATGTTATGTTACATGCAAGTTGTTAGGCTAAGACATGTATTATGTTTAGATCTACATTTAGATCTATGAAAATTGGATCCAAGGTAAAAGTTCACACTCACATGCCTAGTTGAACTTGTGTAAAACCATATTCTTAAGATTCATGTTTATTGGATCCGAAATAAAAGTTCACATTAACATGCCTAGTTGAACTTGTGTAATTCTATATGCCTAAAATTCATATTTATTTGGACCCAAATTGCAAGTTTACATTCACATGCCTAGTTGAACTTGTGTAATTCTATATGCTTAAGATTTATATTTATTTGGATCCAAATTGCAAGATTACATTTACATTCCTAGTTGGATTTGGGTAGTTTCATATGTTTAAGACTCATGTTAATTGGATCCAAAAATGCATGTTCATTGTTTTATGCCAAAATTTATATGACACATGTTTAGTAAGATCCTTATTATTATTATTATTATGTTGTGTGAATGGCACATGTTCCCTTCATTCCCCTTTTTTATATAAGTTATGCTAAGTTTCTAGCCTAACATTCTATGTGAATTTTGCGAACGTATGACGGGGGTAACGTTGGGAAAAACCTTAAATTTATATTATTGGCATAATTTGGCCCATAAAAATATGAATGATTAGTGGCATAAAAGTGGTATAATTTATATATCAAAATTTTTGAATATGATTTAGAGGAAAAATTGGGCATGACTTAAATGGCAATAATTGTGGAAAATTTACATATAAACATGAAAAGTAAATATGTAAGTTAAGTAAAAGACGAATATGCCTAACCCGAGGTTAGATTGAGTTACGGTGTAAGACTTCCCGGAACTGCCCGGCACATCTAGCAACCATAACAATATATATCTAATGTGAGAGGTTAGTGCATCAAGCCCAAACGAACCTGAGGTTAGATTAAGTTGCGGTGTAAGACTGCCCGAAACCGACCGGCACATCCAGCAACCGCAACAATACATATCTAATGTGAGTGGGTGGCGCTTTAATGAATGAATTAAAGCTAAGACAGGAATGGTAGGGTTAAGTTAATTAAGGCAACACTTAACCAATGCAACATGTTAAATAAACTGATGGGTGGGGTTAGGTTAATTTGAGAACACTTAAACCATTTTAACATGTTGATTAAGAAACCTTAGTAACGGGGACCCATTTCAGCCGCAACCCACATAGATGTATCAGGTACCCTGAACTAGGCAGGGTAAGGCACGATTACTGGGCTGATTATAAGCGATCAAAACAACGGCGGATAGTGTATTAGTTTAGGTTCCGATGGAGTGCGGTCGTGCACGTACTACAGAGTGGAAAAAGCAGGCACTGGGCATCCGTACTTATACTCTATGCATCTTGAATTGTGTTGGGTTGCCACCATAGGATTTGATACACCCCATGGTGGGACCAACACAAATATCTACAATCATGCGGGGCCGAAAGACACAAGTGATAAACGTATACGAGTAGGAGCCGATCGATAAAAAGGGGATCATCTATCTTGAACACATGGTGCTAGTTGAAACACTTGTAATGGGGTGCAGAGAAGTGAAATGAGTGCGATAGCATATTCAGCCTTATTATCTTATTTCTAGGGTGTTATCCTAGATTCAGTTTATTCATGTCATAACCCTTTTTCTTGTTTACATGCTAAATAGTCACTGGACTTACCAGACTCATGTCTGTCCCATTTTCTTTCATCTTCTTTTCTTCCGTTCCCCCCCCCCCCAGGTCGGCAGGGAGGGAATACTTTAGCTTAGATCGGATCATTTCCATCTTGAAGAGAGTAGATGTATTGCTTGGAATCTTTTTCCTTGTGCTATGGCTTTGGATACTCTCTTACTGGGGATTTATGCTGCCTTACTGTTGTTTTAATGCTTCTTTATGTTTTAATTCAAGACTGAGATTTTGTTGTAATAATTTGGAAGTTGGTTTGAGACAGTTGTCGTAATGTTTTAACTAAACCACGTACTTATGAAATAAATTTAGTTTTTCCGCTGTTTATATGTCTGTCTTGTAAATTATCCGTATCTTTTACCTATAATGCTCCACCAAATTTAAGGCATTCCCTTTGTAAGTGACCTTAATGGAGGTGGGGTGTTTCACTTGGTATCAGAGCTGATGGTTGCCAGATCAGATAAAATTTTTGGAAATTAATTTTCAAAAAGAAGCTAAAGAAGCATTTTCAAGAAAAAGTGTTATTTTAAAAAGGCATAATTTCACCAAAAGCCATATGCACTATTTTCCTATCCTTTGTTTTGAATCTTTTCTTTTTCGTTTCATCATGTCTGGGGACCTTAACCTTCCAAAGAGTGTACCGGTACCTGGCTGGTTCAGAAGGTACCTAGAAGCAAGGGCTAATGATGCAAGCCCAACAGACGTTACTCCTCCCCCAGTTATAGCTGTTCCTCCTCCTTCTCATGCAAATGCTTTCTCCAAGAGATGTAGGGATTTTCGAGCCATGGGTGGAAAGAACTTTAATGGGACTGAGTCATTTGTAGGAGCAAGAAACTGGCTCAAAGAAACCGAGGACTTGTTTGTTATCTTCAAAGTGGACGATAGGCAGAAGATACAGTTGGTCGTGTGGTTGCTTAAAGATGAAGCCTCTTATTGGTGGGAAGGTACTAATGCTGAGAGACCAGTTGAAACATGGGAGTATTTCAAAATGAGGTTTGAAATGAAATTCCTCTCACAAGCTGAACGTAGCCTACAGATGGAGAAATTCTTAGATCTCAAACATGGAAGTATGTCGGTCAAGGAATACGTCAACCGATTCAACCAGCTGGCTAGATTCGGACTAGAGTTAGTGAACACTCCCCATAAGAAGGCTCTCTGTTTTTTTAAAGGGTTGAATGAGCCACTGCACAACCTAGCAATGTCCCATATACCTATGGGTGCAACTTATGAGAGACTGGTGGACATGGCACTGCTACAGGAGGAAGACAAGGATGGCAAGAAAGAGGCAAAGGTGGAAGTACCTCAAAATAAGAAAGTGGAGGGATCGCAGAATAAGAAGACAGACTCAAAGAAGGGCGGGAAGAACAAAAAACCCCATGATAAGAGGAAGTGTAATTTTTGTGGCATTCCTGGACATCTGGTTAAGAACTGCAGAAAGAAAAAGAGGAAGATGGGTGGTTGTTTTCACTGCGGCGAGACATGACACATGGCTAAGGACTACACAAGAAAGCAACGACAATGGCAGAGGACTGGATCTACTTCTAGAGGGCAGGTTCACGCTCTCATGGAACCTCTGCAAGAGCGAGGTAGAAATATTTCTGTTGAGAGTTTAGTTTATCTTTTCGATCATCCTGTTTGTACACTCTTTGATTCTGGCGCGTCGCACTCTTTTATATACACTGCTTTAGTTGAATCTCTACACCTAGATACTAGTATAGTAGAGGATCCCTTGGTTGTTTCAAATCCAATTGGGGGATCGGCCTATTTGTCAATGAATTTTTTGGATTTGGAAATTTCTATACTAAGCGTTGGGTTTAGATGTAATACCTATGTTTTGGGCTTCACGGGCTATGGGTTGATTCTAGGCATAAATTGGTTATCCAGGAATGGTGCCATCCTCGATTGTAAAAAGAAAGTGGTTAGACTTATGACTCGCCTCGGTAACACTCTCGAAATCTCTTGTAATCCCATACATTCTGTTATGCTTAGCAACCTAGAATCTCTTGATGCATCTATTGAAAACTTGCAGTCGGTTAGAGTAGTCTGTGAATACTCAGATGTATTGGAATAGGTAAAGGGCTTACCTCTGAGGCGAGAGATAGATTTCCACATATACCTCGTTGATAATGCAAAACCCGTAGCTCTACCCGTTAGACACATGGATCCAAGGGAGAGAAAAGAGCTCAGTAAGCAAGTCAAAGAGTTACTTGAAAAATGGTTTAGAAGGCGGAGTATTTTTGAATGAATTGCTCCAGTAGTATTCGCAACCAAAGCGGATGGATCACTTCACCTATGCGTTGATTATAGGGAGCTAAACAATTTGACCAAGAAAAATAGGCACCCACTTCCAAGAATAAATGATTTGTTTGATCAGCTTGTAGGTGCGTCAGTTTTCTCCCAACTAGATCTGGCTACCGGGTTTCATCAGCTAAGAGCGGCTGAAGAGAACATTGATAAGACTGCGTACAAAACCCCGGATGGTTTCTTCGAATGGCTTATCATGCCTTTCGCTTGGCAAACACACCCGCTTACTTCGTTGACTTGATGAGCAGGGTGTTCAGAGAGTTCCTTAATAAGTTTGTGGTGGTCTTCGCAGACGAAATTTTTATTTTCTCGAAGAATGAAGAAGAGCACACTTTGCATTTAAGGGAAGTCATGGATACTCTTCGTGCACATCAGCTTGAAAGCCAAATTCTCCAAATGCCATTTCTAGAGAGAAGAAGTGAGGTTTCTTGGACATGTGGTGTCCAAAGAGGGGATAGCTGTGGACCCCGCAAAAGTAGTTGCGGTGCAAGATTGGAAGGTTCCACGGAATGCAACTGAAGTGAGAAGCTTCCTTGGGCTAAGCGGGCTTTTACCGAAAGTTCATTAAAGACTTTGCGAAAATCTCAACCCCACTCATAAGATTGACGAAGAAGAACCTAGCTTTCGCTTGGGATTTGGATTGCGATATTGCTTTCCAACGTTTGAAAAGGGCTCTAACAACAGCCCCAGTTCTGACATTGCCTGATGGGAGCAAAATGTTTACCGTATACACAAACGCATGCGATAAAGGGTTGGGAGTTGTCTTGATGCAAGAAGGCAAGGTAGTTTGTTATGGTGGAAGGCAATTAAAGGTACATGAAAAGAACTACCCAACGCATGATTTGGAGCTAGCTGCCATTGTTTTTGCTCTAAAGTCATGGCGTCATTACCTACTAGGAGAAAGGTTCGAATTGTTTACTGACCATAAATAATTAAAGTACCTTTGCTCATAGAAAGATCTTAACTTAAGACAACAAAGGTGGATGGAATTTCTGGCTTCATATGATTTTGAGATTTCCTATATCCCTGGCAAGGGCAATGTGGTAGCAGACGCCTTGTGTAGAAAGTAGCAGACCTTGAGTCCTCTCTTTGTAGAAAGGCAAAGCTTGGAGTACATAGCAAACTTTAACTTTAGACCCTCCTTTGAAATTGTGCCTGGTCTATTAGCATCGCTAGACGTGCGGCCTACTCTTTTGGACTCAATAGGAATTAAGCAACGAGAAGACCTTCAGCTAGTTGATGTGATGGAGAAGCTAGTTAGGGGTGAGACTTCTAGTCACCTCAATAGATACTTATCGATGATAAGGGTTGGTTGAGACGGGATGGAAAGCTATCTGTCCCACAAGCGAGGGATTTAGTGAAGACGGTTCTCGAAGAAGCACACCATTCTAAGTTGACCATACACCCAGGCGGAGACAAGATGTATAAAGATATAAAAAGGGTTTTCTTTTGGAATGGCATAAAGAGGGATGTAGCTGAGTTCGTCGCTACATGTTTGATATGCCAGCAAGTCAAAGCGGAGTAGAAGAAGCCTAGTGGTCTGCTCCATCCTCTGGAGGTCCCACGGTGGAAGTAGGATAGCATTTCGATGGACTTTGTTGATGGGTTGCCTAGGTCAAGAAGGGGCAATACCAGTATTTAGGTAATAGTGGACAGGCTCACTAAACGTGCTCACTTTATACCTGTTAAAAGTAGAAGGACTGCCTTGTCCTTAGCATCCATTTATTTTAAAGAGATAGTTTGACTCCATGGGATACCCTCCAGCATAGTGAGAGATCGAGATCCTATCTTTACGAGCGAGTTTTGGAAGAGTTTGCAAGAGGCTGTAGGCACACAATTATGCTTAAGCATGGCCTATCACCCCCAACCCGATGGTCAAACGGAAAGTGTGAATATAGTATTGGAACACCTCTTGAGATTATGCATTCTTGACTTTGAAGGGACATGGGAGGATCATCTTCCTTTAGTGGAATTTGATTACAACAATAGCTACCTAGCCACCATAGTCATGGCGCCCTTCGAAGCTTTATATGGAAAACCATGTCGATCGCCAACTTGTTGGTGGGAGTCCACAGACAAGCTCGTACTTGGGCCAGACATGATTAGAGAAACCTCAAAAAAGGTGGACTTGATAAGAAGATGGATGAAGGCTGCACAAGATAAACAGAAGTCCTACGTGGACAAAAGAAGAACCGACCTTGAGTTTGAGGTTGGAGATAAGAAGTTCCTTAAAGTATCACCTTTGAGGAATGTCATTCGCTTTGGGTCCGTAGGAAAGCTAGCACCAAGATTTGTAGGACCATTTCATATCACTGAAAGGATTGGGATGATGGATTACAGGGTAAAGCTACCCGAAAGATTGGCTAGAGTTCGTAATGTTTTTCATGTCTCTCAACTACGAAAGTGCTTGCATGAGTCTGTGGAAGTGATAGAGCCAAGTATACTAGAGGAAGTAGAACTGGAACGAGAAGCGACTATGAGAAGAGTTCCAACTCATATCATGGGTATGGAAGTCAAAAAGTTACGCAACTGTGAAGTCAAACTTGTTAAAGTTCAATGGAGTGACGCTGAGGAAGACGCAACTTAGGAAACTGAGAGAAAAATACGCGCAGCCCACCCTTTTCTTTTTGAGGGTACCTCCTTGATCTCTTTTCCATGAGTTTATTCATGCTTATATCTATCTTTTAAGTATATCTCCTTGGTCTTATTCTTTATCCTTAGGTAGAAACCAATGGATGTAAACATGTATTTATAACATGTTATGATTGATGGTTGCGAGAGGTTGCTAGTGCTTGCTCGTGGATGCATGTACACACACATTTGGCACTAGATCGGCATAATCACTTTCATATTGCATATAAATACATGTGCATATTTAAATTAACGGATGAATAATGGTTGTTTTATCATATGGATGTTGCATTTTGATGAATGGTTGTGTATACATGTAGAAGTAATATGTACTGTTTGGATTCGTTTGCATACATAATGGACGCATGGCACTATCATGATTTGCATTAAGGAGGTCAACTGAATCAGTGGACCGCCTGATTTTGCATTGGATAAGGAACATATACACACACTTTTTGCATATGTTCATACAGCGTTGGAAATCTTGTAAGGACAATGGATGCATGTGTTTGATGGTTGAGCAGATGGATAATTGGATGTTAGGATATACATTCTCCTGAACTTGGAGATTTCGGGGGCGAAATCCTTTAAGGAGGGGAGAATGTAATACCCTGATTTTTTTGTAACTATTAAAATAAAGAATTTAAGAATACTTAATTGCTAAAGTGAGAATTAAGGGAAATAGGTTACGCCATTGCGTACGTTTCGAAATTCTGCTTGGAATAGAGTCCAAGTTTTCGTAAATCGGACTTCGTATGACAAAGTTATGGCCCTCAGAGGTTTCAGTAATTTAAATAAATTAATAACAGTTCAGAATCAAAATTCAAAATTCAAACGGGAAGCGGGTTGGACAAGATTTCTCCCGCCCAAGGCTCGGCCGACCAGGGGGTCGACCTCCCCTATACTGGTCAACCAGGGGGACGACCTACCCCGCGGTGCAAATATGAAATCAGACGATTCTGACTTGTTGCTCAGTCTTTCTTGACCTGTTGCCGAGTTACTAGGGCAAAGGTGGCAATTCTGGATAACTCTATCTAGTCAGGACGATTGTGATTGCTCCTATGATAATCTAACGGCTTATGTTGAATTAAAGTTCTATATAAGCACGCATAGACTCAAGCCCTAAACCTAAACTAAATTAGTCTCTTGGCCTCCGTGTTGCTGGTAGGATAGTTCTTCTTCCTAAAGCATAGGCATTTGCAAGTCAGAATTCTAGTACAAATGACGAAGGAATTATACTCTTCTCTAACCTATCTTTGTGAGTACAATTTCTTTCACAAAATAATTAATAAATTAATTATGATGTGTTATAATTGGGATTATGAGAACATATCTGTTGAATCATGTAATGTTGCTTAACTTTGTTATCGTCTGTTGGTGAACATATGACAGTTTTGTTAACTTATGTTGGTAGATCTATTTCATATGTCCAATCACATATGTTTAACTTGATTCATTTTATGACATCAATTTATATGCAAGTTTGGGATGTAAATAATATGCTAGTTCATATGTGAATCTCATGCAAGTTTGTGTTAACCGGCCCTTTGGTCCGGTCACCAAAAGTACTCAAGACACACAAGACTCAACATATCGCGTAATATTACAGCCCGGAGGTGTCGCCAATATCATCCGGGGGCCAATGCCTTCATTCTTGGCTTCACGGGGTATGGGGTGATTCATGGCACGGATTGGTTATCTAGTAATGGTGCCATCCTCGATTGTGAAAAGAGAGTGGTTAGCCTTATGACTCGCCTCGGTAACACTCTCGAAATCTCTTGTAATCCCATACATTATGTTATGCTTATCTACCTAGAATCTCTTGATGCGTCTGTTGAAAACTTGCATTCGGTTAGAGTAGTCCGTGAATACTCAGATGTATTCGAAGAGGTGAAGGGCTTACCTCCGAAGCGGGAGATAAACTTCCGCATATACCTTGTTGATAATTCAAAACCTGTAGGTCTACCTGTTAGACACATGGCTTCAAGGGAGAGAAAAGAGCTCAGCAAGCAAGTCAAAGAGCTGCTCAAAAATGAGTTTATAAGGCGGAGTATTTTTGAATGGGGTGCTCCAGTAGCATTTGCAACCAAAGAAGATGGTTCACTTCGCCTATGCGTTGATTATAGGGAGCTAAACATGCTGACCAAGAAGAATAGGCACCCACGTCCAAGAATAGACGAGTTATTTGATCAACTTGTAGGTGCGTCGGTTTTCTCCTAACTAGATCTGGCTATCGGGTTTCATCAGCTAAGAGTGGCTGAAGACAGCATTGATAAGACCGCGTTCAGAACCCTAGATGGTTTCTTCGAATAGCTTGTCATGCCTTTCGGCTTGACAAAAGCACCCACTTATTTCTTGGACTTGATGAGAAGGGTGTTCAGGAAGTTCCTTAATGAGTTTGTGGTGGTCTTCGTAGATGACATTTTGATTTTCTCGAAGAATGAAGAAGAGCATGCTTTGCATTTAAGGGAAATCATGGATACTCTTCGTACACGTCAGCTGAATGCCAAATTCTCCAAGTGCCATTTCTGGAGAGAAGAAGTGAGGTTTCTTGGACATGTGGTGTCCAAAGAGGGGATAGTTGTGGACCCCGCAAAAGTAGTTACGGTGCAAGATTGGAAGGTTCCAAAGAATGCAACCGAAGTCCAAATCTTTCTCGGGCTAGCGGGTTTTTACCGAAAGTTCATTAAAGACTTTGCGAAAATCTCAGCCCCACTCTCAAGATTGACAAATAAGAATCTAACTTTCGCTTGGGATTTGGATATCGATATTGCTTTCCAGCGATTGAAAAGGGCCGTAACAACAACCCCAGTTCTAACATTGCCATGGAAGCAAAATGTTTACCGTATATACAGATGCATGCGGTACAGGATTGGGCGCTGTCTTGATGCAAGAAGACAAGGTAGTTTATTATGGGGGAAGGCAATTGAAGGTACATGAGAAGAACTACCGAACTCATGATTTGGAACTAGCATCCATTATTTTCGCTCTTAAGTCATGGCGTCATTACCCAGTAGGAGAAAGGTTTGAATTGTTTATTGACCATAAATCGTTAAAGTACCTTTTCTCACAGAAGGATCTAAACTTAGGACAACAAAGGTGGGTGGAGTTTCTGGCCTCATATGATTTTGAGATTTCCTATACCCCTAGAAAGGGAAATGTGGTAGCAGACGCCTTGAGTAGAAAGAAGCTGACCTTGAGTCCTCTCTTTTTAGAGAGGCAAAGCTTGGAGCACATAGCAAACTTTAACTTTAGACCCTCCTCTGAATTTGTACCTGGTCTGTTAGCATCGCTAGAGGTGCGGCCTACTCTTTTGGACTTAATAGGAACCACGCAACGAGAAGACCCTCAGCTAGTTGATATTATGGATAAGCTAATTAGGGGTGAGACTTCTAGTCACCTCAATAGATACTCCATCGATGATAAGGGTTGGTTGTGACGGGATGGAAGACTATGCGTCCCACAAGCAAGGGATTTAGTGAAGACGGTTCTCGAAGAAGCACACTATTCTAAGCTGACCATACACCCAGGTGGAGAAAAGATGTATAAAGACATAAAAAGGGTTTTCTTTTGGAATGACATGAAGAGGGATGTAGCTGAGTTCGTCGCTAAGTGCTTGATATGCCAGAAAGTCAAAGCAGAGCAGAAGAAGCCCGGTGGTCTGCTTCATCCTCTAGAGGTCCCATAGTGGAAATGGGATAGCATTTCGATGGACTTTGTGGATGATTTGCCTAGGTCAAGAAGGGGCAATACCATTGTTTGGGTAATAGTGGACAGGCTCACTAAAAGCGCTCACTTTATACCTGTTAAGAGTAGAAGGACTGCCTCGTCCCTAGCATCCATTTATCTAAAAGAGATAGTTCAACTCCATGGGATACCTTCCAGCATAGTGAGTGATCGAGATCCTATCTTTACGAACGAGTATTGGAAGAGTTTGCAGGAGGCTTTAGGCACACAATTATGCTTAAGCATGGCCTATCACCCCCAAACCGATGGTCAGACAGAAAGGGTGAACAGAGTATTGGAAGACCTCTTGAGATTGTGCATTCTCGACTTTGGAGGAACATGGGAGGATTATCTTCCTTTGGTGGAATTCGCTTACAACAATAGCTACCAAGCCACCATAGGCATGGCACCCTTCGAGGCTTTATATGGAAGACCATGCCGATCACCAACTTGTTGGTGGGAGACTACAGACAAGCTCGTACTTAGGCCGGACATGATTAGAGAAACCTCAGAAAAGGTGGACTTGATAAGAAGATGGATGAAGGCTGCATAAGATAGACAGAAGTCCTACGCAGACAAAAGAAGGACCAACCTTGAGTTTGAGGTTGGAGATAAGGTGTTCCTTAAAGTATCTCCTTTAAGGAATGTCATTCGCTTTGGGTCCGTAGGAAAGCTAGCACCAAGATTTGTAGGACCATTCCTATCATTGAAAAGATTGGGACGAGGGCTTCCAGAGTAGAGCTACCCGAAAGACAGGCAGGAGTTCATAATGTTTTTCATGTCTCTCAACTTCGAAAGTGCTTACATGAGTCTGCGGAAGTTGCGGAGCCAAGTATACTAGAGGAAGTAGAAGTGGAATGAAAAGCAACTGTAAGAAGAGTTCCAACTCGAATCTTGGGTACGGAAGTCAAAAAACTACGCAACCGTGATGTCAAGCTTGTTAAAGTTCAATGGAGTGACGTTGAGGAAGACGCGAGTTGGGAAACTAAGAGAAAAATAAGCGCAACCTACCCTTTTCTTTTTTAGGGTACCTCCTTGATATTTTTTCCATAAGTTTATTCATGCTTATATCAATCTTTTAAGTATATCTCCTCGGTCCTATTCTTTATCCTTAGGTAGAAACCAATGGATGTAAACATGTATTTGAAACCTGTTATGATTGATGATTGCGAGTGGTTGCTCGTGGATGCATATACACACACATTAGGTACTAGATCGGCTCAGTCACTTTCATATTGCATATGCATATATGTATTTCTATATGGATTGGAACTTGATGTGTTATCATATGGAAGTTGCATTTGTATGAATGATTGTGCACTCGTGTAGAATGTATTATTAGGAATAATTGCATTCTTAATGGACTCATGGTACTGACATAATTTGCATTAAGGAGGTCAACTGAATCAGTAGACCGCCTGATTTTGCATTAGATAAGGACATGTACACACACTATGCATATGATCATGAAAGCATTAGAAGTCTTTTAAGGCCAATGGACGCCTGTGTTTGATGGTTGAGCAGATGGACGATTGGATGGTAGGATATACATTCTTCTTGACTTGAAGATTTCGGGGACGAAATCCTTTAAGGAGGGGAGAACGTAACACCCTGAATTTTCCGTGTCTACTAAAGGAACGAATTAAAGAATATTTAATTTTTAAAGTGAGAATTAAGGGAAACGTGTTATGCCATTGCGTTCGTCTCAAAATTTTGCTTGGAATAGAGTCCAAGTTTTCGTAAATCGGACTTTGTATGAAGAAGTTATGGCCCTCAGAACTTTCAGGAATTTAAATAAATTAAAAACAGTTCACAGTTAAAATTCAAAATTCAAACGAAAAACAAAGAAGCGGGCTGGGCGGGATTTTTCCTGCCCCAGGCAAGGTCGACTAAGGGGTCGACCTCCCATATACAGGTTGACCAAGGGGTCGACCTGGGTGTCGACCTACCCCCCTTGCCCAGATCCAAAACTGTGACGATTCTGACTTGTTGCTAAGTCTTTTCTGACCTGTTGCTGAGTCATTAGGGCATAGGAAGCAATTCTGGATAACTCTATCTAGTCTGGACGGTTGTAATGGCTCCTAGAATGATCTAACGGCTCACATAAGATTAAACTTCTATAAAAGCAACCCTAGTCCTCAAACCCTAAATCACACAAATTCATTCCATGGAGCCACCCACTACAAGAAAATCTGCATTTAGTTCCATTTATTAGTAGCGTTTATGGTGTGAATGTAACCAATATTGTTTTTACTTTTATTTTGTAGGGATTGCTTGCGTTTAATAATCCTTGGTTACGTTTATATTCATTTTTCTGTAATATTGACGCACTTGTTAATTTTATTTTTCAAGCGGTTCCCTCCATTAATTTATTTTTCCGCCTTACCAAAATTTCCCTTCCTTGCTTCAGCTTGCTACTCCTTTTTGCTTCAATAAAAGTTCCTCCATCCCTTTGACAAAATTGGATCCACAGCCTCTATTTTCGCACGTTTCACATTTCCTCACGAGTCTTCATCGTGAAGAGATCCACGGCTCTACAATTCCTTCTACTTCTCACTTCAGATTTGCGTCAAATCAGTTCCACCCTCTATTTTCGATAAAATTAGTGTCGTGGGAAAAGGATTTTCTTCTGAATAACTGGTTCAAGGTACGTAAATTGTTTTATTGTTAAAAATTAATTTTCTGGTCGTGGTTGGTTCTTGGAGGTCGATAATGGATGGGGGATTGTTGGTTTGCTGATCTCGATTCGTCACAGTTTCACATTTGGATTGTCGATATGGATAGTGAGATTGATCTATGAATTTTTTCAAAACTTAGTCGAACTTAATTTCATACCACAGGTTTTTAATTCGAAGGCAATTTTCAGTTTTCCATTTTTAGGTATTTTTTTTAACATTTTGTATATGCATTTGATATATTTTAAAGAAAAAAAATCATGAAAAGATTTAGTCAGTTTTAAATATATTTAATCATTTGTATACTTCAGACCCACTCAAAACACCAGGCAATGAGAATGTTTTGCTCGAATATAGGCTCAACCATTTTTGTATTCCAATCTTTTTGCTTGTATTCATTTTGTTTGTTGTTTTACATCATATAGTTTCGTTTATATATAGTATTTTTATTAACATGTTAAAAGTTTTTTGTCTGTTGGTCTATTTATTTAGTTTCATTTATATATACTATTTTTATTGACATAGTAAGAGGTTTCTATATAGTACTCATATTGATGTACATATTCCAACATTTACAGAGGAGCAGTGCGGTTTTTCCCTACAGGTCCATCATCATGCAGAATAGAAGTGAGCAATGCAAGAAATTTGTGAATTATGAGTACCATCATATAATAACCTTCATTTCCGATCATATCTACTATTTCATGCAGTTGAATACTTCATATGAAGTTTCTAGCATTTTGATTCCATTTGCATCCATAAGCATCACTAATCTCTATACTGAAAATGTTGCTTCACATATTGGCGATGCGCACATAATTATCACACAATCGATTGAACCATGATCCTTTTCTTGTAGACTTTGAAATCACTCATAGAAGGAATACTCTACTGTGGTTTGGAGAAGTTTGCATCTGTTGCAAAGAAATGTCAGCAAGAAGGTATCCATGTTTTTATATTCTGTCATAGGCCCAATATATGTTTGACAACCAGTCAATATTTTTTGTATCATAGAGATCTGCAAACTTGTAGCCATACTCAATGTTTGTCATGAAGGTATCCATGTTGTCTTTTATTTTATTTTAGAAATTTATAAATTATATCCGATTCAATTCTTTATAAAAATGAGAGTAAGGTATACTTATTCTAGACATTGGTACATATTCAGGTTCATATGCACACGTAAATTTCAAACGCAATTGTGTGTCTTGCTAAGGAGTATACAAGTTCTTTATGCATGCATGTGTTTATTTAACACGATGCAGTAAGTACTTAATCAATTTTATATATATTTAGGTGAGTTTTCAAATATATCTATGTATGCGTTTACTTAAATTTGAGTTTAGATCTGCAGTCTTGCATAATTATTTCAATGTATTAGAAAAATATCGACAACTAATGCAGCCTTGCAATGGAGTTTTTTTTTGGTGTTTAGATAACACTTTTAGCATTAAAGGTAAATGGACTAGGTCAACATGTTTTATAATGGTTGGGTTAAGTGGAGCTGTATAAAAAAGCAGATTGAATGAGTTGAGGCAAATACCATTTTAAATGTAAATCAATATTTACTCAACCCAATTATAATGCAGCTTGATTTCTTTGACCAGCCTAATGACGATTGTCAAGGGATATTAGCTCATCATGATTGTGGTAGCCAACAATATTATGGCCATTCATTTCATTGCTGATGCATCCGCTCATCACTTTAGACACACTCCACTGTATACCCATTTGATTGCCGGCATTATTCTTTTAGAGTTACTTTCCATTAGTATGGAAAAAGTATCCAGTTGAGGCATCAAGCCTGCATCCATCATTTGTAAACAATACTGCCGTGCTACTTTGACATTCTATTTGGTAAAAAAAATGATGTAACCATATAGTCCACGCATGAATGCTAAGCTTGCCTTTTTTTAGCTTCAATCAAACCTCAAAGCTCCTTCATCAACTATAGTTCTTTCTACATATATAAGTGAGATTAACAAATCTTTCAAATATTCATACCGAAGGATAGGAAAAAGTTATTATCCTAATATTTTAACAGTAGTTAGAAGTCGATATCCTAATAATTAATAATATGAGTTAAACAACTTACATTTTAGATGAAATTTGAACTAAACAAATACAAAATAACTGAAAAATTACACAAGCCAAATGAAAATGATTTTTTTAACAAAAGGGTATAGTGTAGTGTTTATTTTTATAAACCATAGAATAATCGAACAAAATAAAGTTAAAATAAAATAAGCAAACTCAAGCTTATATACCAACGACCCTTCCTTAAAATACCATTTTTAATAAAACATGTTATCCTTATATGAACGAAAAACAAATATCTATAAACACGAAAGCCGAAAAGGAAAATTAAGTTAAAAGAAGGGTTGTAATTTACAGTTTGGTGGGTTGTGGAATTCAGATTCATTTTTAGGGGAGGATTGTGAAATTGTAATCAAAATTGGACTGGAATCGGAGATTGTGGAAACTGAGAAGTGTGAACTTTGGGTAGGCATTCCGATGCTGTGGTGGTTGCCAATGAAGAGGTTTCAGCAGTGTGGTATCATGGATCTCAGGTCAGTGGGTTATGGTTGCTGTGCATGTAAAGTGGCGGGTTTGGCTTGTAGTAGTGTAATGTTTCAGAACTGGAGTGGTTCTGGTGAATTTTGTTGATGAGTAGAAGTGAGTTGTCTTGATAGTGAATGATGATAAAGCAGCAGTGGAAGGTGCTGCCATTTGAGTGTTTGGCTAAATAATATTATGATTGTGTACGAGGTTATTTGTGATAGTAGATGAGGGGTATCAATTAGAAAAGGAAATGAAGGATATATATGATGGCGTGGAAGCAGTTATCAAACTACCGATATGAGGGTTACAAATGCAGAGATGCTGTAACAACCCAGGATTCCGACGGACCAAATTTTTTCAAAATTCCAATCCATCGAGACCTGAATTGTTTTGCTCTGGTATCCTGCGGAAAAGACAGAGATAAAGAAACTTGTCAGAACTCGTAAAGCGCCTCATAGCGGAAGGACTAAAATATATTGTAATTAAAATATAGCTTTACCTTAATAAACATACTGCTTAACCAGTATCCCAAGCTATCATATCTCTGTCACTAACTAACCTGCGAGTATGTAATGAGGAGGGGGTCAGAACATAAGTTTTGTGTGAATGGGTTTAAACCACAATTGTTGAATAATCCTACATATACCGGTCTATTATATTTTCTTGTTTATTAGGTTATTTGTATTAATAGCCCTTATGGCTTGTACGCACATCGCACCCGTATACTCCCTAGTAGATCAACCTAATATAGTGTATATGTAGCTACCCCCAATTAAGGTATATCCCACTCGCACGGTCTCCTCTGTATGTATGCATTCCCTTATCCAATGCCACAAGCCGTACCGAATCTCATGTGTGTGTATATATATATATGTATATATGTATATGTGTACCAGTGCTACGTCTGCATAGAACCTTCGTTACTATATTACGTAAGCGTTTGGACTGCCACCCTAGGTTTGACTAGGTTCCGTCATCGAGTAATGCCCTCTAGTCTACGATACACCCCCAGAGCGATGGGTATGCACCTAGGCTTTTCCCACGTCCGTAATTGTCAATCGTACTTACTGTCTACTTGCACATGTTCTCTATATGTGCGAACCCGAGTCCCGTAGCAGGGCTAATCTAGAAACACTGAACTCGATCGGGAGCTTTAAGATATCTGCCGATGCAGTGCTAAGGTCTGCCTTTAAAGTGACTATGGTCCCACTAGACCCCTCCCTCGACTAACAAATGAAAGCCACCCATGAAAATCAAGAATGAGAACTTTCCCTGGCACAACTGCCTGGCCCTCTATGCCCTTCCCTATTGGCCTTACCTCACCCATAACTAGATAGCAAGTGTATGGTCTTTTGGAGTTCTCCGCCTTTCCGCTTTTCGTACTGACTGAGGATGGTAGGTAGACGACGAGTTGCTATCGCAGGGCACTAATCGGTCTCGCCAACTCACGCTGGTCCATCCTAGTCTTTAGGCTACTTCCTAATTATTGCAACCAAGGCATACTCTTGGTTCGTAACCGTGCAGACCTAACCTCTGTGAGCCCAGGTGGATCATCTGCATTCTCACGGAGGGATACCAAAAGTACCCTACTATACGTCCCTTGAAGCTGCGTGCTTCATATCCCATTCTGTTGTAGTCTATCCGAGTTTCTAAATAGATGTGGGCTCCTTTAACTAAGGTTTTGTACCTAGTTCTCTTAACTAAGGTTTTGTACTTAGTTCCTTTAACTAAGGTTTTGTACTTAGTTCCTTTAACTAAGATTTTGTACTTAGTTCTCTTAACTAAGGTTTTGTACTTAGTTCTCTTAAATAAGGATTACTGACCACTCATCTTATCGTTCATGTTTACACTGGTAATAGAACAATAACCTAAGCGTCAACCCCGAAGACAGAAGTCAACATCAGGTTGACACTTAGAGGATTATTCAATTCAACCAATCGCTCGCTGTGTTATTCTTGTGATTTATGTCATTCTAATTAATTGACTACACCCTATCACTTTACATTAAGATAGTTTGTTAACATTCCCCATACTTCTTTACTTTTACATGGTTATATTGGTTAAGCGTTGTCTAAGCACCCCAGTTGACTTAACCCCATCTACTTATTCAATCACAGGTTACGTTGGTTAAGTGTTGGTTATTCATTCATGTTGAGTTAATCCACCCATGTGTCATGTCATTTTGGTTAAGTGTTGGTTATTCATTCATGTTAACTTAACCCACCCACGCGTTATGTCATATTGGTTAAGTGTTGTCACTTAACCCTACCATACTTAGCATGTGTCGTTAGCACTAATTAATTTTTAATGCACCAACCTCTCACATTAGACCTATTGTTGCAGTTGCTGGATGTGTCGGGCGGTTCCGTGCAGACTTACACCACAACTCAATCTAACCTCGGGTTCGAGCACGATATGACTAACTTCTCACAGTAGAACCTATTGTTTGCGGTCACTGGATGTGTCGGGCGGTTCCGGGCAGCATTACACCGCAAACTCAATCTAACCACGAGTTAGCCATGCTTCATCTTTAGCCAATTAACAGTTCATGTCGATTCTAGGTGTCATATGCCAATTACCAAACTCATAAATATGTTCATGTTTAAGTTATGCTAATAGTGTCAATTTCATGCTTATAACCCGAATTACCCAAATTTTAAGTCGTATATTCTAAAAAAAACTTTCTTATAATCATATTCATGCGTATTCTGTGTTATAATTAATTGTCCAAACCACATATTTATTCATACCAAATCTGTATATTACCCAATCTCACGTTCATGCATATAATTTGATTAATCCCTTATGTTTATCTTCCAAATTGCAAATAACTTCACATCCTATGTTATCCAATTACATGCCAATCATAATAAATAACACAAATTCCATATCCAGTTTTCTTATTATACAAGTTCCATATTTCAGTATAATCATACCCATAATTCTGTTTCAAAATTATATACCACTACTTCCAATCCATATTACGCCCAACAATCCCTTTCCTTTCATAATTTCTCATTCACGTTTAAAACGTATGTATCCATGATAGACATAGGCTCGAGATAACCTAACTGTAAAAATAAAAAGGAGAAAGAAAAAAAGGAGAGAATTCAATGCAGGAATAAATAAGATAACAGATCTTGTTGAATTAACATCATATTCATTATATGTAGACATGGGGAATGGCGAACGATATTAATAACATTATACAACAAATATAATTTAAAGTCCACTCACATTGCTTTGCATCCCAAACTCTAGATCTGATTTGTTTTTGATTTATCCCTTTTTTCTTCTATAATTTATAGATCTGATTCTTATCTTTTCTTGCATGGTGTTTTTGGATCTGAAACCTCTTTGTTGTTTTCTTTGTGTTACTGACAATCCTAAGTCTAATCTTTTTGATTTAAGAATAACTTTTGAAGAGAAAGAGGAGAAGATAGATCTAGTTTTAAGTGGAGAATAAGGTGAGTTTAGATTAGAGTAGAGCCATGGCGTCGCCATGGATTATTGTGAAGATAACAATTGGATTAGGGGTCCCTTTATAGCAGCAAACCAACGAACCAAGCCAGAAAATCCGTCCAGGATCGAACAAAAGCACCCAGCCCACGTTCTGGCTGAATAGGTCGACCCCACCCAGGGTGGTCGACCCTAATGTCGACCTTCTTCAAGGGAGGCCGACCCTATGGTCGACCCCATGGTCGACCTCCCTTAAGGGGGGTCGACCTCTTTGAGCGGGAATTTTCCCGTTCATCTTCCTGGCCTGAATTCGAATTATTGTGAACTGTTTTGAACGTTGGTTTGATTTATATACATATATAGTTTTATGTGTGTATACAAAATTATATGGCTCATAACTTCTTCGTACATTATCCGATTTACTCAAACTTGGACTCTATCCTAAGCAGAAATCTGATACGGACGCAATGGTAATGTCCGTTTTACTTAGTTCCTGATATTTAAATTAAGTATCCTTATTTTATTATATTTCCGCTACACGCACTGTTATTGAAGAAATTTTCCTTTCTCTCTCATGTATTTACTAATTTTTATTTTACATCACAATTACTTACCTATCCTTGCATAAATACACATATGTATATTTTTAATTATACTAAAAATGCGGGGTGTTACATTCTCCCACCCTTAAAGAATTTCGTCCCCGAAATTCGATAGGAGTAAAATAGATAATCCCTCGCAATACTCATCCATCAAGTGTGCATCCACTTGTTGCGACTATTGTGTACATTTGCAAAGTGAAATACATTATAGTAAAGCAAGTATGCCTAGATGGTACCACCTATATGTATGCAAATTTAAAAATTCCTTCAAAACATGATGCTCACATCCTAAATGTACTTGCAATTCTATATGAATGCAATATTTTTGAAAAATCCATTTTTCACCCAAATTTTTTCCACACTCTTACATAGTAAGAGCATAGTTCATCCAATTGTTACATCCAAAATCCTACCAACCATTATTAAAATTTAAAATTTAGGAAAAAATCTAATTTCCAAATTTTGTTCCTTATGTGCTTAACGGAAAAATCTATATTTTCCCGTTTTTGCTTAGCATTCTAGTTTAGTTAACTTAGATTTTTCATTCTCTTTGCTTCATAAATATACATATTTAATCCTTCACGCCCACCAAATTACAACAGGAAATTTTCTAATTAAAAAACTCACACATTATGTCAAGATAAATTCTAGTACATTAGTTCAACTGGATAAAAGAAAAGGAAACAACCATACATTATTAATAAGATACTACCTACTAATACAGTGATAGAGGTCAGAACTCTATGGAAAGAAACCACGAATGAAATCCTCTAGGCCTCCTATCTTACTATCCAGATGTTCTGTAAGTGTCTAGCCTCCTCCCTAACCTCTAACTGCAAGTCTTGTAACCCAGCCCCTAGCTGATCATAGGAAGTGCCCATCTCCTATAGCATATGTTATTGAGTCTGTCCAAACTTAACCTGTGTCTGGAGCATCTCTTGTTGGGTCCTTAAGATGTCCTGGTGATCTCTAACTAACTGAGCCCGTTGCTCAGAAACTCTCCTCAATTCCGCCCTCCAGTCTGGCTCTCTGGAAACCTAAGGTTCCCACTCAGATGTACCGGAAGTACCCCATCCTGGAGCCGAGGAAGCCCAAGCACCTTCCCAAGCCTGCTTTGTCTGATAATGGCCTGATCCTGCCGGCAGTACATACTGGGGTTCTCCCTCATTTTCGGGCTGGTAGTCGCCACACTGCGGTCCCTGCACATGCTCCTCTTCCTCCCCCTCGTCTCCTCAATCATGCTCCATGGAATGAGGCTCTAACAAATCATGTAGGTGGATATGCATCCTCGTAAATGCAGCCAAATCCATAATACTGGAGGGATGGGGGGAAGGCGGTATAAAACCATCCCTATGCAGCGGAACATGGCTTCGTGTAAAAACTACTGTCCATAAATTTTCGAAAGCAATGTTTGACTGCCTTGCCTCTCTTGTAGAGTCATAATACTGTAGGATAGTGCGACCCAATTTATCCGAATTGCCTCAAAAGTAGCATACGTGGCTCGTTTAACGGTTTGTGATATCCTATCAAATGCACCAGTCTGTCCAACAAGACTATATTGTAAAATTCGAATAACAAATCTAGCTAACGGACGTAGATGGGCATAATCCCATGTCCTCTCGTAAGCATCGTAGAAAATCCTATGCCACACAGTCAAGTCAGTCATCTCAAGCTCCCCTAGCTCATGTCCCGTACCACAGATGTTCAACATTTCCCCAAATTGTATTTCATTGAAACCAATGACGGTCCCCTTTACATCCGAATTATAGGTAACCAAACCCTCATTATCTACCCCAATTTCTAATTTAGCATCAAAATGTCTAACTAGCCTCTTGTATCCCTTTCGCTCGACTACATTAATATCCAAAATTGCGATTAATCCCGTATCTGCAAATAAACCCTCCAAGGGTGTTCCAACAAAATCACCAAACTTAACCGGACGCCCTAACAACAACTTCAAACCCGCAGTGTTGACATATGCCTTTGCTATTTCTCTTCGAGTGTTGCAATAAGCGATCTCTTGAGGTGTGAGTTGGGGAAAAGAGGCAAGAAGGGAGGATGAGTCCGTCATGGCGAATTAAGCTTGAATTGAGAGGGGAAAGGTATAGATCCGGGTAGAGGAGGCTTCCAGCTTCGATTTGGGGGTAATTTTGCGTGAAACGGTGTAGATTTGGAGTGGTGGGAGGTGAAAAACGTGATGGTGGAGGTAGGTTTCGTGCTTGCTGAAATGGAAAAGGGGAGTAGCGAATGGAGCCGAAGGCCTTTGGCCTTCGGCATTTTATTTTTTTTCTTCGCGAACGAGGTCGACCTCCCTACGGGGAGGTCGACACCCTAGTCGACCTCCTTATAGGGAGGTCGACACTAGGGTCGACCTTGTTTTTATTTTTATTACTCGTTCCGTTTTCTTCCTCGATCGTTCACCTCCGTTTTTGTGCTATATTGTAGATCTAAACCTTGTTATGTTTATTGGTAATCGTCCATTCTTCTAGTACATGTTCCAACTCCATAAAATAAAAACTTAAGCGGAACATAAAATCTTAAATATCCATTTTTTTGTATACACCTTTTTCTTCCTATTAAAAGTTCAAAATTTCCCTTATCTCCATTTTTGGTGTACGGGGGTAAAAGTCTCATATTGTTTTCTTTTTTGAATCTATTTCTCAAGTGGCTCCCATACTTACCTAGGCTTATAATATATATATATATACTTATAATATATGTAATATTTATATTTTCCAAAAATACAAATACGTTCACTTATAAACTTTTCCCTAGGAAAACCGAACCGAAGCTCTGATACCAACCCGGGATTCCGATGGACCAATTTTTTTTCAAAATTCCAATCCATGGAGACCCGAACTATTTTGCTCTGGTATCCTGAAGAAAATACAGAGATAAAGAAACATGTCGGAAATCGTAAAGCACCTCATAGCGGAAGGACTAAAATATATTGTAATTAAAATATAGCTTTACCTTAATAAACATACTGCTTAACCAGTATCCCAAGCTATCATATCTCTGTCACTACCTAACCTGCGAGTATGTAACGAGGAGGGGGTCATAACATAAGTTCTATGTGAATGGGTTTAAACCACAAATGTTGAATAATCCTACATATACCGGTCTATTATATTTTTTTGTTTATTAGGTTATTTGTGTTAATAGCCCTTATGGCCTGTACACACGTCGCACCCATCTACTCCCTAGTAGATTAACCTAATATAGTGTATATGTAGCTAACCCCAATTAAGGTATATCCCACTCGCACGGTCTCCTCCGTATGTATGCAGTCCCTTATCCAATGCCACATATGTATGTGTGTACCAATGCTACGTTTGCATAGAACCTTTTTACTATATTACGTAAGCGTTTGAAATGACACCCTAGGTTTGACTAGGTTCCGTCATCGAGTAATGCCCTCTAGTCTACGACACACCACCCAGAGCGATTTGTATGCACCTAAGCTTTTCCCACATATGTATTCGTCAATCGTACTTACTGTCTACATGCACATGTTCTCTATATGTGCGAACTCGAGTCCCGTGGCAGGGCTAATCGAGAAACACAGAACTCGGTCGGGAGCTTTAATATATTTGCTGATGCAGATGCTAAGGTCTGCCTTTACAGTGGCTATGGTCCCACTAGACCCCTCCCTCAACTAACAAATGAAAAGCACCCATGAAATCAAGAATGGGAACTTTCCCTGGCACAACTGGCTGGCCCTCTATGCCCTTCCCTATTGGCCTTACCTCACCCATAACTAGAGAGCAAGTATATGGTCTTTTTGGAGTTCTCTGCCTTTCCGCTTTTCGTACTGACTGAAGATGGTAGGTAGACGATGATTTGCTATCACAGGGCACTAATCGGTCTCGCCGACTCACGCTGGTCCATCCTAGTCTTTAGGCTGCTTCCTAATTATTGCAACCAAGGCATACTCTTGGTTCGTAACCGTGCAAACCTAACCTCTGTGAGCCTAGATGGATCATCTGCATTCTCACAAAGGGATACCAAGAGTACCCTAATATACGTCCCCTGAAGATGCGTCCTTCATATCCCAGTCCATTGTAGTCTATCCGACTTTCTAAATAGACGTGGGCTCCTTTAACTAAGGTTTTGTGCTTAGTTCTCTTAACTAAGGTTTTGTACTTAGTTCCTTTAACTAAGGTTTTGTACTTAGTTCCTTTAACTAAGGTTTTGTACTTAGTTCTCTTAACTAAGGTTTTGTACTTTGTTCTCTTAACTAAGGTTTACTGACCCACTCATCCTAACGTTCATGTTTACACTAGTAAAAGAACAATAACCTAAGCGTCAACCCCGAAGACCGAAGACAACATCAGGTTCATAATTAGAGGATTATTCCATTCAACCAATCTCTCGCTGTGTTATTCTTGTGACTTTTGACATTCTCATTAATTGATTACACCTTATCACTTTCCATTAAGATAGGCTGTTAACATTCCCCATACTTCTTTACTTTTACACGGTTATATTGGTTAAGCGTTGTCTAAGCACCCCGTTTGACTTAACCCCATCTACTTACTCAATCACAAGTTACGTTGGTTAAGTGTTGGTTATTCATTCATGTTGACTTAATCCACCCACGCGTCATGTCATATTGGTTAAGTGTTGGTTATTCATTCATGTTGACTTAACCCACCCACGCGTTATGTCATATTGGTTAAGTGTTGTTACTTAACCCTACCATAGTTAGCATGTGTCGTTAGCATTAGTTAATTTTTAATGCACCAACCTCTCACAATAGACCTATTGTTGCGGTTGCTGGATGGGTTGGGCGGTTTCGGGAAGACTTACACCACAACTCAATCTAACCTCGGGTTCGAGCACGATATGACTAACTTCTCACATTAGAACCTATTGTTTGCGGTCACTGGATGTGCCGGGCGGTTCTGGGCAGAATTACACCGCAAACTCAGTCTAACCTCGAGTTAGCCATGCTTCATCTTTAGCCAATTAACAGTTCATGTCGATACTATGTGTCATATGCCAATTACCAAATTCACAAATATGTTCATGTTTAAGTTATGCCAATAGTGTCAATTTCATGCTTATAACCCGAATTACACAAATTTTAAGTCGTATATTCCAAAAAAAAAACTCGTTTATAATCATATTCACGCCTATTCCATGTTATAATTAATTGTCCAAACCACATATTTATTCATACCTAATCTGCATATTACCCAGTCCCACGTTCATGCATATAATTTGATTAATCCCTTATGTTTATCTTCCAAATTGCAAATAACTTCACATCCCATGTTATCCAATTACATGCCAATCATAATAAATCACACAAATTCCATATCCAGTTTTCTTAATATACAAGTTCCACATTTCAGTATAATCATACCCATAATTCTGTTTCAAAATTATACACCACTACTTGCAATCCATATTACGCCCAACAATCCCTTTCCTTTCATAATTTCTCATTCACGTTTAAAATGTATGTATCTATGATAGACGTAGGATCGAGATAGCCTAACTATAAAAATAAAAAGGAGAAAGAATAAAAGGAGAGAATTCAACGTAGGCATAAACAAAATAACAGATGTTGTTGAATTATAATCATATTCATTATATGTAGACATGGGGAATGGCGAACGATATTAATAACATTATACAACAAATATACTTTAAAGTCCACTCACATTGCTTTGCATCCCAAACTCTAGATCTGATTTGTTTTTGATTTACCCCCTTTTTCTTCTATAATTTATAGATCTGACCCTTCTCTTTTCTTGCGTGGTGCTTTTGGATCTGAAACCTCTTCGTTGTTTTCTTTGCGTTAGTGACAATCCAAAGTCTAATCTTTTTTATTTAAGAATAACTTTTGAAGAGAAAGAGGAGAAGATAGATCTAGTTTTAAGTGGAGAATAAGGTGAGTTTAGATTAGAGCAGAGCCGTGGCGTCGCCATGGATTATTGTGAAGATAACAATTGGACTAAGGGTCCCTTTATAGCAGCAAACCAATGAACTAAGCCAGAAAATCCGTCCAGGATCGAACAAAAGCACCCAGCCCACGTTCTGGCTGAACAAGTCGACCCTCCCAGGGAGGTCAACCCTAGTGTCGACCGTCTTCAAGGGAGGTCGACCTTATGGCCGACACCATGGTTGACCTCCCTTAAGGGGGGTCGACCTCTTTGAGCGGGAATTTTCCCGCTCATCTTCCTGGCCAGAATTCGAATTATTTTGAACTATTTTGAATGTTGATTTGGTTTATATACATATATAGTTTTCTATGTGTATACAAACTTATATGGCTCATAACTTCTTCGTACATTATCCGATTTACCCGAACTTGGACTCTATCCTAAGTAGAATTCTGAGACGGACGCAACGGTAATGTCCATTTTACTTAATTCCTAATATTTAAATTAAGTATCCTTATTTTATTATATTTTCTGCTGCACACACTATTATTGAAGAAATTTTCCCTTCTCTCTTTTGTATTTACTAATTTTTATTTTACATCACAATTACTTACTTATCTTTGCATAAATACACATATGTATATTTTTAATTATACTAAAAGTGCGGGGTGTTACATTCTCCCACGCTTAAAGAATTTCGTCCCCGAAATTCGATAAGGGTAAAATAGATAATCCCTCGCAATACTCATCCATCAAGTGTGCATCCAATTGTTGCGACCATTGTGTACATGTGCAAAGTGAAATACATTATAGTAAAGCATGTATGCCTAGATGGTACCACCTATGTGTAGGCAAATTTAAAAATTCTTTCAAAACATGATGCTCACATCCTAAATATACTTGCAGTTCTATATGAATGCAACATTTTTGAAAAATCAAAACATTTTTCACCCAAAATTTTCCCACACTCTTACAGAGTAAGAGCATAGTTCATCTAATTGTTGCATCAAAAATCCTATCAACCATTATTAAATTTTAAAATTTAGGAAAAATCTAATTCTTCAAATTTTGTTCCTCATGTGCTTAATGTAAAAATCTATATTTTCCCGTTTTCGGTTGGCATTCTAGTTTAGTTAACTTAGATTTTTCATTCTCTTTGCTTCATAAATATACATATTTAATCCTTCACGCCCACCAAATTACAACAGGAAATTTTCTAATTAAAAAACTCGTAGATTATGTCAAGATAAATTCTAGTACATTACTTCAACTGGATAAAAGAAAAGGAAACAACCATACATTATATAATAAGATACTACCCTACTAATACAGTAATAGAGGTCAGAACTCTATGGAAAGAAACTACGAATGAGATCCTCTAGGCCTCCTATCTTACTATCCAGATGCTCTGTAAGCTATCTAGCCTCCTCCATAACCTCTAACTGCAAGTCCTATAGTCCAGCCCCTAACTGATCATAGGAAGTGCCCATCTCCTGTAGCATCTGTTGTTGAGTCTGTCCAAACTCAACCTGTGTTTATAGCATCTCTTGCTGGGTCCTCAAGATGTCCTGGTGATCTCTATCTAACCGAGCTTGTTGCTCAGAAACTCTCCTCAATTCCGCCCTCCAGTCTGGCTCTCTGGAAACCCAAGGGTCCCACTCAGATGTACCTGAAGTACCCCATCCTGGAGCCAAGAAAGCCCAAGCACCTTCCCAAGCCTGCTCTGTCTGATGTGGGTCTGATCCTGCCGGCGGTATATACTGGGGTTCTCCCTCATATTCGGGCTGGTTGTCGCCGCCCTGCAGTCCCTACACAAGCTCCTTCTGTATGTGCTCCTCTTCCTCCCCCTTGTCTCCTCCATCATGCTCCATGGGCTGAAGCTCTAACAAATCATATAGGTGGATATGCATCCTCGTCAACGCAGCCAAATCCCTAATATTGGAGAGATGGGGAGAAGGCGGTATAAAACCTTCCCTATGCAGCGGAACATGGCTTCGTGTAAAAACTACCGTCCATAAATTTCCGAAAGCAATGTTTGACTGCCTTGCCTCTCTTGTAGAGTCATAATACTGTAGGATAGTGCGAGCCCAATTTATCTGAATACCCCCAAAAATAGCATATGTGGCTCGTTTAACGGTTTGTGATATCCTATCAAATCCACCAGTATGTCCAACAAGATTATATTATAAAATTCAAATAACCAAACTAGCTAACAGACGTAGATGGGCATAATCCCAAGTTCTCTCACAAGCATCGTAGCAAATCCTATGCCACACAGTCAAGTCACTCATCTCAAGCACCCCTAGCTCATGTCCCGTACCACGGATGTTCAACATTTCCCCAAACTGTATTTCATTGAAACCAATGACGGTTCCCTTTACATCCAAATTATAGGTAACCAAACCCTCATTATCTGCCCCAATTTCTAAATTAGCATCAAAATGTTTTACTAACCTCTTGTAGCCCTGTCGCTCGACTACATTAATATCCAAAATTGCGATTAATCCAGCATCTGCAAATAAACCCTCCAAGGGTGTTCCTACAAAATCACCAAACTTAACCGGATGCCCTAACAACTACTTCAAACCTGTAGTGTTGACTTATGCCTCGACTATTTCTCTTCGAGTGTTGCACCAAGCGATCTCTTGAGGTGTGAGTTGGGGAAAAGAGGCAAGAATGGAGGATGAGACCGCCATGGCGAATTAAGCTTGAATTGAGAGGGGAAAGGTATAGATCCGGGTAGAGGAGGCTTCTAGCTTCGATTTGGGGGTAATTTTGCGTGAAACGATGGAGATTTGGCGTGGTGGGAGGTGAAAAACTGTTGGTGGAGGTGGGTTTCTTGCTTGCTGAAATGGAGAAGGGGGAGCAGCGAATAGAGCCGAAGGCCTTTGGCCTTCGGCGTTTTATTTTTTTTCTGCGTGAACCAGATCGACCTCCCTGCGGGGAGGTCGACACCCTAGTCGACCTTCCTATAGGGAGGTCGATACTAGGGTCGACCTAGTTTTATTTTATTACTCGTTACGTATCCTTCCTCGATCGTTCACCTCCGGTTTTGTGCTATATTGTAGATCTAAAACTTGCTATGTTTATTGGTAACCGTCCATTCTTCTAGTACATGTTCCAACTCCATAAAATAATAATTTAAGCAGAACATAAAATCTTAAATACACATTTTTATGTGTACACTTTTTTTCCTCTTAAAAGTTCAAAATTTCCCTTATCTCCAATTTTGGTGTACGGGGGTAAAAGTCTCATATTATTTTCTTTTTCGAATCTATTTCTCAAGTGGCTCCCATACTAACCTAGGCTTATAATATATATATATATATATATATATATATATATATATACTTATAATATATGTAATATTTATATTTTCCAAAAATACAAATACGTGCACTCATAAACTTTTCCCTAGGAAAACTGAACCGAAGCTCTGATACCAGATGTAACAACCCGGGATTCCGACAGACCAAATTTTTTCAAAATTCCAATCCATGGAGACCCGAACTGTTTTGCTCTGGTATCCTGTAGAAAAGACAGAGATAAAGAAACATGTCAGAACTCGTAAAGCACCTCATAGCGGAAGGACTAAAATATATTGTAATTAAAATATAGCTTTACCTTAATAAACATACCGCTTAACCAGTATCCTAAGCTATCATATCTCCGTCACTACCTAACCTGCGAGTATGTAATGAGGAGGGGGTCAGAACATAAGTTCTGTGTGAATGGGTTTAAACCACAAATGTTGAATAATCCTACATATACTAATTTGTTATATTTTCTTGTTTATTAGGTTATTTGTGTTAATAGCCCTTATGGCCTGTATACACGTCGCACTCATCTACTCCCTAGTAGATCAACCTAATATACTGTATATGTAGCTACCCCCAATTAAGGTATATCCCACTCGCACGGTCTCCTCCGTATGTATGCAGTCCCTTATCTAATGCCACAAGTCGTATCAAATCCCATGTATATATATATGTATGTGTGTACCAATGCTACGTCTGCATAGAACCTTTGTTACTATATTACGTAAGCGTTTGGACTGCCACCCTAGGTTTGACTAGGTTCCGTCATCGAGTAATGCCCTCTAGTCTACGATACACCACCCAGAGCGATGTGTATGCACCTAGGCTTTTACCACGTACGTGTTCGTCAATCGTACTTACTGTCTACTTGCACATGTTCTCTATATGTGCGAACCTGAGACCCGTGGTAGGGCTAATCGAGAAACACGGAACTCGGTCGGGAGCTTTAAGATATCTGCCGATGCAGATGCTAAGGTCTGCCTTTACAGTGGCTATGGTCCCACTAGACCACTCCCTCAACTAACAAATGAAAGGCACCTATGAAAATCAAGAATGATAACTTTCCCTGGCACAACTGCCTGGCCCTCTATGCCCTTCCCTATTGGCCTTACCTCACCCATAACTAGATAGCAAGTATATGGTTTTTTGGAGTTCTCTGCCTTTCCGCTTTTCGTACTGAATGAAGATGGTAGGTAGACGACGAGTTGCTATCACAGGGTACTAAACGTTCTCGCCGACTCACGCTAGTCCATCCTAGTCTTTAGTCTGCTTCCTAATTATTGCAACCAAGGCATACTCTTGGTTCGTAACCGTGACGTGGGCTCCTTTAACAAAGGTTTTGTACTTAGTTCTCTTAACTAAGGTTTTGTACTTAGTTCTTTTAACTAAGGTTTGGACTTAGTTCTTTTAACTAAGGTTTTGTACTTAGTTATTTTAACTAAGGTTCTGTACTTAGTTCTCTTAACTAAGGTTTTGTACTTTGTTCTCTTAACTAAGGTTTACTGACCCACTCATCTTATCGTTCATGTTTACACTGGTAAAAGAACAATAACCTAAGTGTCAACCCCGAAGACCGAAGTCAACATCAGGTTGACACTTAGAGGATTATTCCATTCAACCAATCTCTCGCTGTGTTATTCTTGTGACTTATGTCATTCTCATTAATTGATTACACCCTATCACTTTACATTAAGATAGGTTGTTAACATTCCTCATACTTCTTTACTTTTACATGGTTATATTGGTTAAGCGTTGTCTAAGCACCCCGGTTGACTTAACCCCATCTACTTATTCAATCACAAGTTACGTTGGTTAAGTGTTGGTTATTCATTCATGTTGAGTTAATCCACCCACGCGTCATGTTATATTGGTTAAGTGTTGGTTATTCATTCATGTTGACTTAACCCACCCACGCGTTATGTCATATTGGTTAAGTGTTGTCACTTAAACCTACCATACTTAGCATGTGTCGTTAGCATTAATTAATTTTTAATGCACCAACCTTTCACATTAGACCTATTGTTGCGGTTGCTGGATGTGTCGGGCGGTTCCGGGCAGACTTACACCACAACTCAATCTAACCTCGGGTTCGAGCACGATACGACTAACTTCTCACATTAGAACCTATTGTTTGCGGTCACTGGATGTGCTGGGCGGTTCCGGGCAGAATTACACCGCAAACTCAGTCTAACCTCAAGTTAGCCATGCTTCATCTTTAGCCAATTAACAGTTCATGTTGATTCTAGGTGTCATATGATAATTACCAAATTCACAAATATGTTCATGTTTAAGTTATGCCAATAGTGTCAATTTCATGCTTATAACCTGAATTACCCAAATTTTAAGTCTTATATTCCAAAAAAAAAACTCGCTTATAATCATATTCACGCCTATTCCATGTTATAATTAATTTTCCAAACCATATATTTATTCATACCAAATCTGCATATTACCCAGTCCCACGTTCTTGCATATAGTTTGATTAATCCCTTATGTTTATCTTCCAAATTGCAAATAACTTCACATCCCATGTTATCCAATTACATGCCAGTCATAATAAATCACACAAATTCCGTATCCAGTTTTCTTATTATACAAGTTCCACATTTCAGTATAATCATACCCATAATTCTGTTTCAAAATTATACACCCCTACTTCCAATCCATATTACGCCCAACAATCCCTTTCCTTTCATAATTTCTCATTCACGTTTAAAACGTATGTATCCATGATAGACTTAGGATCGAGCTAGCCTAAATATAAAAATAAAAAGGAGAAAGAATAAAAGGAGAGAATTCAACGTAGGCATAAATAAAATAATAGATCTTGTTGAATTAACATCATATTCATTATATGTAGACATGGGGAATGGCGAACGATGTTAATAACATTATACAACAAATATAATTTAAAGTCCACTCACATTACTTTGCATCCTAAACTCTAGATATGATTTGTTTTTTATTTACCCCCTTTTTCTTCTACAATTTATAGATCTGATTCTTCTATTTTCTTGCGTGGTGTTTTTGGATCTGAAACCTCTTCGTTGTTTTCTTTGCGTTAGTGACAATCCTAAGTCTAATCTTTTTGATTTAAGAATAACTTTTGAAGAGAAAGAGGAGAAGATAGATCCAGTTTTAAGTGGAGAATAAGGTGAATTTAGATTAGCGCAGAGCCATGGCGTCGCCATGGATTATTGTGAAGATAACAATTGGATTAGGGGTCCCTTTATAGCAGCAAACCAACGAACCAAGCCAGAAAATCCGTCCAGGATCGAACAAAAGCATCCAGCCCACATTCTGGCTGAACAGGTTGACCCCCCGGGAGGTCGACCTTAGTGTCGACCTTCTTCAAGGGAGGTCGACCCTATGGTCGACCTCCCTTAAGGGTGGTTGACCTCTTTGACCGGGAATTTTCCCGCTCATCTTCTTGGCCTGAATTCGAATTATTTTGAACTGTTTTGAATGTTGGTTTGGTTTATATACATATATAGTTTTCTGTGTGTGTGTACAAACTTATATGGCTCATAACTTCTTCATACATTATCCGATTTACTCAAACTTGGACTTTATCCCAAGCAGAAATCTGAGACGGACGCAATGGTAATGTCCATTTTACTTAATTCTTGATATTTAAATTAAGTATCCTTATTTTATTATCTTTTCCGCTACACACACTATTATTGAAGAAATTTTCCCTTCTCTCTCATGTATTTACTAATTTTTATTTTAAATCACCATTACTTTCATATCTTTGCATAAATACACATATGTATATTTTTAATTATACTAAAAATGCGGGGTGTTACATTCTCCCACCCTTAAAGAATTTCGTCCCCGAAATTAGATAAGAGTAAAATGGATAATCCATCGCAATACTCATCCATCATGTGTGCATCCAATTGTTGCGACCATTGTGTACATGTGCAAAGTGAAATACATTATAGTAAAGCATGTATGCCTAGATGGTACCACCTATGTGTATGAAAATTTAAAAATTCTTTCAAAACATGATGCTCACATCCTAAATATACTTGTACTTCTATATGAATGCAATATTTTTTGAAAAATCAAAACATTTTTCACCCAAATTTTTCCCACACTCTTATAGAGTAAGAGCATAGTCCATCCAATTGTTGCGTCCAAAATCCTACCAACCATTATTAAATTTTAAAATTTAGGAAAAATCTAATTTTCAAAATTTTGTTCCTTATATGCTTAACGGAAAAATCTATATTTTCCCAATTTCGCTTAGCATTCTAGTTTAGTTAACTTAGATTTTTCATTCTCTTTGCTTCATAAATATACATATTTAATCCTTCACGCCCACCAAATTACAACAGGAAATTTTCTAATTAAACAACTCGTAGATTATGTCCAGATAAATTCTAGTACATTATTTCAACGGGATAAAAGAAAAGGAAACTGCCATACATTATATAATAAGATACTACCCTACTAATACAGTGATAGAGGTCAGAACTCTATGGAAAGAAACCACGAAGGAGATCCTCTAGGCTTCCTATCTTACTATCCAAATGCTCTGTAAGCTGTCTAGCCTCCTCCCTAACCTCTAACTGCAAGTCCTATAGCCCAGCCCCTAACTGATCATAGGATGTGGCCATATCCTATAGCATCTGTTGTTGAGTCTGTCTAAACTTAACCTGTGTCTGGAGAATCTCTTGCTGGGTCCTCAATATGTCCTGGTGATCTCTAACTAACCGAGCCTGTTGCTTAGAAACTCTCCTCAATTCCGCCCTCCAGTCTGGCTCTCTGGAAACCCAAGGGTCCCGCTTAGATGTACCGGAAGTACCCCATCCTAGAGCCGAGGAAGCCCAAGCACCTTCCCAAGCCTGCTCTGTCTGATATGGGTCTGATCCTGCCGGCGGTACATACTGGGTTTCTCACACATATTCGGCCTGGTAGTCGCAACACTGCGGTCCCTGCACATGTTCCTCTTCCTCCCCTCGTATCCTCCACCATGCTCCATGGGCTGAGGCTCTAACAAATCATGTAGGTGGATATGCATCCTCGTCAATGCATCCAAATCCATAATACTGGAGGGATGGGGAGAAGACGGTATAAAACCTTCCCTATGCAGCGGAACATGGCTTCGGGTAAAAACTACTGTCCATTAATTTCCGAAAGCAATGTTTGACTGCCTTGCCTCTCTTGTAGAGTCATAATACGGCAGGATAGTGCAAGCCCAATTTATCTGAATACCCCCAAAAAAAGCATATGTGGCTCATTTAACGGTTTGTGATATCCTATCAAATCCACTAGTCTGTCCAATAAGATTATACTGTAAAATTCGAATAACAAATCTAGCTAACGGAAGTAGATGGGCATAATCCCAAGTCCTCTCGTAAGCATCATAGAAAATCCTATGCCACACAGTCAAGTCAGTCATCTCAAGCTCCCCTAGCTCATGTCCCGTACCACGGATATTCAACATTTCCCTAAACTGTATTTCATTGAAACCAATGATGGTTCCCTTTACATCCGAATTATAGGTAACCAAACCCTCATTATCTACCCCAATTTCTTAATTAGCGTCAAAAAGACTTACTAACCTCTTGTAGCCCTTTCGCTCGACTACATTAATATCCAAAATTGCGATTAATCCCGCATCTGCAAATAAACCCTCCAAGGGTGTTCCAACAAAATCAACAAACTTAACCGGCGCCCTAACAACAACTTCAAACCCGTAGTGTTGACATATGCCTCGACTATTTCTCTTCAAGTGTGGCACCAAGCGATCTCTTGAGGTGTGAGTTGGGGAAAAGAGGCAAGAAGGGATGATGAGTCCGTCATGGTGAATTAAGCTTGAATTGAGAGGGGAAAGGTATAGATCCAGGTAGAGGAGGCTTCTAGCTTCGATTTGGGGGTAATTTTGCGTGAAACGGTGGAGATTTGGTGTGGGGGGAGGTGAAAAATGTGGTGGTGGAGGTGGGTTTTGTGCTTGCTGAAATGGAGAAGGGGGACAGCGAATGGAGCCGAAGGCCTTTGGCGTTTTATTTTTTTCTGCGCGAACTAGGTCGACCTCCCTACGGGGAAGTTGACATCCTAGTCGAAACTAGGGGCGACCTAGTTTTTTTATTACTCATTCCGTCTCCTTCCTCGATCGTTCACCTCCGTTTTTATGCTATATTGTAGATCTAAAACTTGCTATGTTTATTGGTAACCGTCCATTCTTCTAGTACAAGTTCCAACTCCATAAAATAAAAACTTAAGCGGAATATAAAATCTTAAATATCCATTTTTTGTGTACACCTTTTTCTTCCTCTTAAAAGTTCAAAATTTCTCTTATCTCCATTTTTAGTGTAACGGTGGTAAAGGTCTCATATTATTTTCTTTTTCGAATCTATTTCTCAATTGGCTCCCATAGTAACCTAGGCTTATAATATATATACTTATAATATATGTAATATTTATATTTTTAAAAATAACAAATACATTCACTCATAAACTTTTCCCTAGGAAAACTGAACCGAAGCTCTGATACCAGATGTAACAACCTGGGATTACGACAGACCAATTTTTTTTCAAAATTCCAATCCATTGAGTCCCGAACTGTTTTGCTCTGGTATCCTGCAGAAAATACAGAGATAAAGAAACATGTTAGAACTCGTAAAGCATCTCATAGCAGAAGGACTAAAATATATTGTAATTAAAATATAGCTTTGCCTTAATAAACATACTACTTAACATGTATCCCAAGCTATCATATCTCTATCACTAGCTAACCTGCGAGTATGTAATGAGGAGGGGGTCAGAACATAAGTTCTGTGTGAATGGGTTTAAACCACAAATGTTGAATAATCCTACATATACCGGTCTGTTATATTTTCTTGTTTACTAGGTTATTTGTGTTAATAGCCCTTATGGCCTGTACACACGTCGCACCCATCTACTCCCTAGTAGATCAACCTAATATAGTGTATATGTAGCTACCCCCAAGTAAGATATATCCCACTCGCACGGTCTCCTCCGTATTTATGCAGCCCCTTATCCAATGCCACAAGTCGTACCAAATCTAATGTATATATATATATATATGTATGTATGTACCAATGCTACGTCTGCATAGAACCTTTGTTACTATATTACGTAAGTGTTTGGACTGCCACCCTACATTTGACTAGGTTCCATCATCGAGTAATGCCCTCTAGTCTACGATACACCAGCCAGAGCGATGAGTATGCACCTAGGCTTTTCCCATGTACGTATTCGTCAATCGTACTTACTGTGTACTTGCATGTTCTCTATATGTGCGAACCCGAGTCCCGTGGCAGGGCTAATCGAGAAATACGGAACTCGGTCGGGAGCTTTAAGATTTCTGCGTTGCAGATGCTAAGGTCTTCCTTTATAGTGGCTATGGTCCTACTAGACTCCTCCCTCAACTAACAAATGAAAGGCACCCATGAAAATCAAGAATGAGAACTTTCCCTGGCACAACTTCTTGGCCCTCTATGCCCTTCCTTATTGGCCTTACCTCACCCAAAACTAGATAGCAAGTATATGGACTTTTGGACTTCTCTGCCTTTCCGCTTTTCGTACTGACTGAAGAGTAGGTAGACGACGAGTTGCTATCACAGGGCACTAATCGGTCTCGCCGACTCACGCTGGTTCATCCTAGTCTTTAGGTTGCTTCCTAATTATTGCAACCAAGGCTTACTCTTGGTTCGTAACCGTGCAGACCTAACCTCTGTGAGCCTAGGTAGATCATCAGCATTCTCACATAGGGATACCAAGAGTACCCTACTATACGTCCCATGTAGCTGCGTGCTTCATATCCCAGTCCATTGTAGTCTATCCGAGTTTCTAAATAGACGTGGGCTCCTTTAACTAAGGTTTTGTACTTGGTCCTCTTAACTAAGGTTTTGTACTTAGTTCTCTTAACTAAGGTTTTGTACTTAGTTCTCTTAACTAAGGTTTTGTACTTAGTTCTCTAAACTATGGTATTGTACTTAGTTCTCTTAACTAAGATTTACTGACCCACTCATCCTATCGTTCATGTTTACACTGGTAAAAGAACAATAAAATAAGTGTCAACCCTGAAGACCGAAGTCAACATCAGGTTGACACTTAGAGGATTATTCCATTCAACCAATCTCTCGCTGTGTTATTCTTGTGACTTATGTCATTCTCATTAATTGATTACACCCTATCACTTTACATTAAGATAGGTTGTTAACATTCCCCATACTTCTTTACTTTTACACGATTATATTGGTTAAGCGTTGTCTAAGTACCCCAGTTGACTTAACCCCATCTACTTATTCAATCATAAGTTACGTTGGTTAAGTGTTGGTTATTCATTCATGTTGACTTAATCCACCCATGCGTCATGTTGTGTTGGTCAAGTGTTGGTTATTCATTAATGTTGACTTAACCCACCCACGCGTTATGTCATATTGGTTAAGTGTTGTTACTTAACCCTACCATACTTAGCATGTGTCGTTAGCATTAATTAATTTTTAATGCACCAACCTCTCACATTAGACCTATTGTTGCGGTTGCTGGATGGGCCGGGCGGTTCCGGGCAGACTTACACTACAACTCAATCTAACCTCGGGTTCGAGCATGATATGACTAACTTCTCACATTAGAACCTATTATTTGCGGTCAAGGGATGTGCTGAGCGGTTCCGGACAGAATTACACCGCAAACTCAGTCTAACCTCGAGTTAGCCATGCTTCATCTTTAGCTAATTAACAGTTCATGTCGATTCTAGGTGTCATGTGCCAATTACCAAATTCACAAATATGTTCATGTTTAAGTTATGCCAATAGTGTCAATTTCATGCTTATAACCCGAATTACCCAAATTTTAAGCCGTATATTCCAAAAAAACTCGCTTATAATCATATTCACTTCTATTCCTTGTTATAATTAATTGTCCAAACCATATATTTATTCATACCAAATCTTCATATTACCCAGTCCCACGTTCTTGCATATAATTTGATTAATCCCTTATGTTTATCTTCCAAATTGCAAATAACTTCACATCCCATTTTATCCAATTACATGCCAATCATAATAAATCACACAAATTCCATTTCCAGTTTTCTTATTATACAAGTTCCACATTTCAGTATAATCATACCCATAATTTTGTTTCAAAATTATACACCCCTACTTCCAATCCATACTACGCCCAACAATCCCTTTCCTTTCATAATTTCTCATTCACGTTTAAAACGTATGTATCCATGATAGACGTAGGCTCAAGATAGCCTAACTATAAAAATAAAAAGGAGAAAGAATAAAAGGAGAGAATTCAATGTAGGCATAAATAAAATAACAGATCTTGTTGAATTATTATATATAGACATGGGGAATGGCGAACGATATTAATAATATTATACAACAAATATAATTTAAAGTCCACTCACATTGCTTTGCAACCCAAACTCTAGATCTGATTTGTTTTTGATTTACCCCCTTTTTCTTCTATAATTTATAGATCTGATTCTTCTCTTTTCTTGCGTGGTGTTTTTGGATCTGAAACCTCTTTGTTGTTTTCTTTGCGTCAGTGACAATCCTAAGTCTAATCTTTTTGATTTTAGAATAACTTTTGAAGAGAAAGAGGAGAAGATAGATCTAGTTTTAAGTGGAGAATAAGGTGAGTTTAGATTAGAGTAGAGACATGGCGTCGCCATGGATTATTGTGAAGATAACAATTGGATTAGGGGTCCCTTTATAGCATCAAACCAACGAACTAAGCTAGAAAATCCGTCCAGGATCGAACAAAAGCACCTAGCCCACGTTCTGGCTGAACAGGTCGACCCCCCCTAGGGAGGTCAACCCTAGTGTCGACCTTCTTCAAGGGAGGTCGACCCTATGGTCGACCCCATGGTTGACCTCTTTTGAGCGGGAATTTCCCCACTCATCTTCCTGGCCTGAATTTGAATTATTTTGAACCGTTTTAAACGTTGGTTTGGTTCATATACATATATAGTTTTCTGTGTGTATACAAACTTATATGGCTCATAACTTCTTCGTACATTATCCAATTTACTCAAACTTGGACTCTATCCTAAGCAGAATTCCGAGACGGACGCAATGGTAATGTCCGTTTTACTTAATTCCTGATATTTAAATTAAGTATCCTTATTTTATTATCTTTTCTGCTACACACACTGTTATTGAATAAATTTTCCCTTCTCTCTCATGTATTTACTAATTTTTATTTTTCATCCCCATTACTTACCTATCTTTTCATAATTACACATATGTATATTTTTAATTATACTAAAAATGTGGGGTGTTACAGATGCATTCAAGCTCCTTGTCCCTTGAACTACTTGTTGATTTGATGAGAACTTCTATTGTATTTTGGACATACTTTTGTGTAAATTTCAATTTTTCATTTTTGGCAGAGTGAGTACGTGGACTAAACGTGTTCGCTTAGTATAGGCTTTCCTTTTATGTTTTCTGACGGTTCATTATGTAAACATGTAAACATGATAATAATACAACTAAAATGGAATAATAGCTTTGAACATGTTAATCGATCTCTGAGCAGTACAAGCCAACTTGATTTCAATTTCTCTAGACATTATGTAAGTCATTGTTTCCTTTCCGTTTATTCAGTAGACATAAAATGTTTACTTAGTTTGATGCACAAATCCTTTCTCCAAATAGAAATCAGAGCTTATGCAACATTGGCTTTTGGCGTTGCCTTCTCTGAATTCGACTTCTCTCAATAGTAAACTAGAATGAGCTTTGATTACGTAGAAGGTAATATATGTTATATTTACGCTTACATGAGTTTATATTAAAATTATGTCTGTGTTTTTATTTTGAGATAAATGTTTTCCAGTCCCTTCCATTTTAACTGTATTTTAAAATCATTGGTTTCTAAAATTTTTGTAATGCAATTTGCACAATAAATTTTTTCGTTGCTATTATTCTATTTGAAAACATGAGTGGTAATCCCTCTAAACTAAGTATTGCTAATGGACAATTCATTATGTAAACATGGTAATCCCTCTAAACTAAGTATTACTAATGGAACTAATGATGAGAGTATTTCTATTGGTGAAGTATAATGTACAAGAAGTGGGTATAACTACTGCTCCTCCTAAAAAAAGCAAGGAGCACCACTATGAATAGATGAATTTAAGACATGGAACTTAAGTGGTATGAACACCGATTACAAACTTAGTTACATATTTAAACTTCTTAGAATTCTCAACTTAACTTTGTTAAGTTCGATTGAGAATAAATTAATTGCTAGGTCCGTAGCTGACCAATTCACAAACTGGATGATTGTTCATAATAATGAAATGTGCAGTAATGGAAACATTGTAATCCTGGTTAACAGTGATGTTTGGTCTTACGATATCATAAGCAAGTCATAGCAGCATATCACAATTATTCTTATAAACAAGGGTGGTATACAGTTTCACTATATTGTTGTTTACGCTACTGATTCTTTTGTGGAATGACTGAAACTTTAGGATTATAACACCTCGATGCTTCATCAATAGGGCAACCTTGAATGGTTATTGGGGATTTTAATAATTCTCTTAACTGGACTGATAAAACGAGAGGTCTTACAGTCCCCTTTATCTATCTATTTTTTTAAAATTGCCTATATAACTGTACACTGGTTGAATCTTATATGTAAGATTGTAAATATAAGTAGCGACGTAGAGGAATCGCAACGAATATAAAGGTGTTATAAATTATGGGCTAATAATGTCTATGTTCTCGTAATTCGACATCATTGCGCTTTTAACAGCTCTATGTGGTCACACACCCATTTTAATCACTCCCAAAAACCGTCAGAAAGCATAAAAGGGTACCTCTTTCCACAATCTTATATGCAGTTTGGACCGTCGAATGTGCCTCCACTGTTATCTTTAATTTATGTTGATGAGTTGGGTGGTCAAGCTGACAAAACTTTAACCCTGATAGGACCCAATTTTTTATTCTTCAGTGTCTTTCCACTTCGTTGGGTCAACCCTGATAGGAGCTATCTCTGTTCAGTAAACAAACTCATCATAATCCTTTAGGAATAAGTTGGTAGATTTTTATCAAATTGTATATCATTTATTTTTAGACTTATTTACGACTACCAACATAATAGCCAGTATTGCACGTGCATGTAAATTTAAATATAACTGTTTTAGAATGAAGTGTTATTTAACCAACCTGTTTGGTTTTATATGATATCTATACTCAAAGGAGGTATTGCTGTAGTTTATGTCAGGGAGAAACAATTTGGATCATCCGAGAGTTCTTCCTGAAATCCTGCTGCTGTAGCAAGCATCAGAATGTTGACACATCGAAGGAACTTAGGGAAAAAACCAGAGCTCATGACATTCATGCCATCATCTGTTTGCAGCTTGGTAGCACTTCAATCTGATAATCAGTACTTCCTAAGCAGCTCAATGGATGGATCTATAAATATCTTCGACCAAAGGCTTCTTCAAAGAGGAGCAATTCAATCTTACAAAGGACATGCCAACTCACATAGCCACCTGCATCTTTCTGTTAATCGAACAGAAACACCTGTGCTTTCTGGTGGTGAGGATATGTATACAAGGACCTCGTTGAATTTCAGGTGAATCTCATTGAATTTATCCATAATTTTTGCCTTAATCTTTTGGTATCCTACTTAAGTTACTCATTTTGTCAATGGACTTTGGTTTCCACAACTCAGTACCCTTTCAAATTTTTTTTATTACTAATAACAATGGATAGCTTAAGTATATTTTTTCATCTTAATAGGCGATACGAGTGACGACTTATTAATAAGCGATACTGAATTTTTTATCTTAGCATGCCATAAATCAAGTTTTTTGTCTTACTCAACATGCCTTACTCAATTCCCAACAACTCATTTAACTTACCTTACTCAAAATGCGATAGCTCATTTTGTTTACCTTACTCAATATGTAATGGCTTAATATGTGGTAGCTCATATTTTTTTACCTTACCTAACTCGTTATTGTTCAAAGTACAATAGTTCATTTGGCTTATCTTACTTAGCTAATGATAGCTCAATATGTGATAGTTCCGGTAATATATATTATTTCTGCCCTACTGGCACCAGGTTGATTTGTAACTCGGTCAATAAAACAAAGAGCTGGAACCATCATTTTTTGAATATAAGATGCTACTTTATAGATAGTTCTGGTAAACTCTCTGTCCCTAACATGTTGCTTAGCCCTATAATCTTATTTTTTTTTACCATCAATTTACATTAACTTTATTTCTTGTCAATAATTTTAGGTTCTGCCTTAAAAGACAATGATCTTAAGGTTTTGGCTTAAATTGAACAATTTCTTTCGGGTATTTTTTTAATTAATATTTTACGTGGTATCTGAAAGAAGTTGATGGATTATGTGAACTTTTAAACTAATTCAGTTATAAACAGAAAAATTACACATGAATTATGAACACTTTATAGAAGTCATTCTAGGTTTCTTTATGCAAATACTTTTTAAAATTAGTTATTATCTGGCTATCTTTGCAATAACAGTTTATTTTGCATGTATTGGGGACTATGCAAACAATCACACTAGGACTGTGATGTCAATCTGGCTACAATATCCATCATTTATTTATCATTTGTATCAAATTAATTTAACTACTGATTCATTATTTTTATCATGTTTGATCTAACCAGGTATGTTGGTTGCCTAACCTTTCCAAGATGCTAGAAGTGAACAGACTCTTTCCTCGATAGGTAATATTTTCTTACCTTTTTTTTTGCTTTTGTTGAATTTGGATTTATTATGTTTTTCCCTCTTGGTAATCACTACTGAAGTGTGTTACTCCCTATCAAGCAATCCTCATTTCTTGATAAATATAAGAATTAACTATAATCTAAAGCTTAAAACTTTCCTATAATAAAGCATATCATGATATTTTGTCCAAACATCATTAAAGTATATCATGTGCTTAATGCGCAGAAAATCTCGCACAAGCCATGTAAAGGCCCAAAAATCCGTACCAATTTGAGCTGAGTATTATACTACACATTCAACTCAAAGTGCACGAAAGTTCAGATCATTAATAGAAAGCAGTTAGAGGGTGAGAAAGATAAGATAGAACAAATAAAATAGAAGAAGAAGAACACAACTGAACAAAACCAGAGTAAACACGAATCTCACAGAGGACTGATCAAAATATATTATATAACATAATCTTGAAATATAAATCTGAATTTGTATATATATATACACCATATACACGTGATATATCACAGCGGAAATAACTCTACATAACTAACGATGAAGCCCCCAGCTTTGAGCTCTTCCAAGTATTTCCTGAAACACTTGACTGCCCGTACAAATTTGGGCACCCAAGAGTTTAGGTAAAACAAAACAAAATATACTCTGGGTCAGTCATGGGACCGGTGTGAGTAAATTCCAACCATATCGTTTAACTTTGAAAATCCTTTTGAAACAAAAAGATAATAGTAAGACTAACCCACATATAAACATGGAGGTTTTTACCTTACTATAACCAAAACATTTTTGATATCAAAATCCAGTGATATTATAATAATGTCTAATCAAATAAATAATCAAATAGCAGAACGCTTGCATCTAACGCTCCACATACATAGTATAAAATCGAAAACCGCAGGGCGCTTATTGGAGATTGGATTCCAACTATGACAAGGTAAGGGACCACCCCCCGATCAGTGTACTCTAGAGGGGATACACTGGGGTCCAATAAGAACATCTTGCAACCCGGCCCACACATGACCGACCACTCATTTCTCTTGAGTGTATCGATTATATTGCCACCTACGGTTGGGCCCACATAACCATTATTCGGAGATACAGAAACGAAAGAAGGACAAATACGAATTTTCTCTAGATGGCGACAATACAGCCTAATGGGAATGACCCACATAGCCATGCTGCCTGCCTGATTTTTGTCATTTCTTGGTTGTGAGGCTAGAGGCTACGTCTATCTTCAGAACATCTAATACCATTCACTTTGAATGTCACATCGTCAAACCCGTCAATTCACTGATCGATTTCCAAAAATATCACGCGTATAAAAAGCTAAGAGGAACGAATTCCTCTACCACCAGACGTAATACCTTTAAGAGATCAGCATTTCATGATTTGTTAGGTATACTCTGTCACACACTCGCCCATACAAGTTGTTCTAGGACTGGACAAACAGAAAACACCATTCTGGAACAGAACGACCCTTGTATTTCATTCCGTCTTCAATTTGTCTTCAGCATAATCTTATCGCAGCGCTTATGCCTATACGCAGTGGTTTTCAGATAATATATCCAACCGATCTCTCCGTATTGACAACGATGGTCAAAACACTTCGATAGTCGTTTATTTAACTATCGAGGTAAAAACTAACATCCATTCTAATGTACAACTAAACATCATAAAATCATAGCCCTTTTTATTTAACATTCATTTTTATTATTCAAATTCCCATATCTTACCAAATATTTCTCAAAACATGTTTATCCCTTTATATCTCTTGGAAAACATTTCCAGTTATTATAAACCTTTATTCGTCTTTGTTCCCAACCCAACATAACACTCCTATACTTCTTTGGACAACATCATTACTTATTACTTTAGAATAAGTGGATTCAAACCAACTGTTTCCATTCCTAGGGAATAGTGCTATCTATATATTAATCACACTTAAGCTTGGTCGACAGCGTTAATTTATTGTTACAGTTAAAACTTGCAATACGCTGTAATATTTCTCGTTATAACAAATCTCGACATCACAGTAACGCTTAAGTCTGATCTACAACGTTATTTTATTGTTATAGTTCAAAATCTTGCAATACGCTGCTATATTCCAATTTTTAACTAATCTCGACATCTCTTTCGATTACAACTAATACCAATTCCTCGATAATAGCGAAGTCGTTCAAGTTGTGGTATTTTATTTACCTCTCAAACCTTGATCGACAACGTTCTTATATTAGAATAGATATATGTCCGTAATTCTAAACTCCCTTTTACTTATAATATTCATTAAACCGTATTTCTTGTTTTATGGTATTATAACACCATATCCTTACTTTAGAAACTTGGTTATTTATTTTAAACATCAATTCTTTGCTTCATCTCCCTTACATAATTTCATTTATAACTTCCTTTATCAAAAATCATTTTCTTTCTTCGTCCTTTGATATTTTTCTCTTTATTCGAATTATTTTTCTTAGTTTAAGTACACATCTCATTACGACTCAATACCCGTTTAGTTTTTCCATACTTCTTGGGAATATTCCTAGTTTCCATAATAACTATCTAATCTGCGACGTTCCTTTTTTTTAACGTTATTTGAAATGTGATATTAATTCTTTTAGAAATCTTATTTCGCTAAATCTAAAATCAAATATCATTACCGGTTAAAATCCCATCCATCTAAGTTAATTCCTGAACCTTGCTTCATAACTGCGCTTTCGAGTCAACCCTCCTTAATTATAAACTTAGTTTTTAACTTGGTCTTGATTCCATATCATATTTTAAATCTATTGGTTTTAAAATCCATATTAACTATCTTATCAGCTCCTATAATATAATCCTGACCATAAATACTTTTATCACCCTCGACACATCCGAATATCCCTTATAAATCAAATGGGTTTATTTAATTTCTAATTACATCCTGAACGTTGAAATAAATTTCACCGTACCCCCTTAAAATGTATTCTTGAATTCATAGTTCCCAAACTTTCCAAAGATAATTATTTCATCCCATTTTACATATTGTTTTTAAGTAAAACCGCTTGTTTTACATAATTGAAACAAGTTATTTCATCCTAACCCATCAATATTAAACTCCTATTATTTAGATATGACAAATAATAGATTTTCCTTTTTAATCTTGAATTCCTTTCTAATATATTTACGGTTTTCAAATAACCGTTATTTCAGGGCCATGTTATTTAAACATTTCAAGCACACACAAATCAATCACATATTATCGGTCATAACAGTCAATGCAACATATGTAAAATAACAATAGTTGAGGAATCCGGTTGGATTCCTGCAACCAGTTCCTGTATCTACAGATGTTAGACAACACAAAAAACCCAAATTTCATATCGGTATGAAATATAATGGTAAACGACAACAGTTTTCAATCGCGGGTTTATATACCTGATGATATATATTATTTCAACCGAATAACTCAGTGAATTCATCCAATGTAACACCCCACGTCCATTAATGTCACTCGCAAAGGGAATGCATTAACTTCCATGGAGCATTTTAAGTGAATATAGAACAGAAAATCACAACAAGACAGATATAAAGCAGTACTTGAAAATTTTAAACTTTATTTATTGCTGCAGAAGGTAAATATGTTTGGGTACATCATCAAAACCATAATCCAAAGTCAAGTACATCATATCCATCTTGATAAAACAAAGTAAATAATCTGAAAGACATAATCCCCAACATTAAAATAGCCATAAATAAAGAGAAGCTGAACTTTACTTCAGCGGTCCAAGAAATCTTCTAAAAGCAGTCCAAGATCAAGCTCCACTGGTGCTAGTTCCAACCTGAGCGCCTGGGGAGGGGGGGGGGAGGGAAGGAAAGAGATGGAAAAAGGGGGTCAGACATAAAGTCTGACGAGTGCGATAATTCTAACAATATAATTAACAAAGTAACTAGGCTAAGGCATAAGTTGGAAAATAAGGAAATGACCATGAACCATTGAGTATGGCAGAGTAAACAAGAAAACAAGATGAACAACAATATCGTTAAAGCGCACCTAACCCACTAAGATAATTACTAAACTACACCAACACTATGAGATAATTGCTATACTGCATCGCCACTAGTATACTGCACCACCACTAGTCATCCTAAGGTTGATCCCGCCTATAGATTTAATAATGATATTGGTAGTTTCATGCACCCCTAGCTGCCTTCATAGGTGTCGTCTGCCCCTATCTCCACTAGGTGTACCCACTACCACCAAGCGATCGGCTCCCTAACTCGTAGATACTCGTGCTGGCCCCACAGTGGGGTGTATCAACCCCAAAGTGTCAACCCGATACAACTAACAATGCACGGCTTATACCTACACGATGCAACAACGTCTTACCTACCAGCCCAGGTCCATACACGCATATGAACCCGTTGGACTTGCGTTGCCACCGCTAACCCGGTTTGGCCTCTTATAGTCAAGCCCAGTATGCGTGTTCCGTCCTCGACTTGGGTCGAGCCCACAAAGATACGTATGGGTTACTGGTTGAAACGGGCCCCTATTACTTGACACAAACTATCCACCTAAGCTTGGTCCCCTCTAGTACATCCCACTTAACCCACTTCTTATTCATGTTTCAATTTCATGTTTCAATTTTGGTTAAGTGTTTCTAATCGTATTTCCAAATACCACCCAAGGCACCAACTAGATTCCACATGCCACCCAAGGCACCCACTTAACCCCCTCATGTCCCACTACATGCTTATCTAGTTAAGTGTTTCTTAATTCATAAAGACTGTAACCTCATAAAGACCTCTCACATTAGACTAGCATTTGTGGCAGCTGGATTTGCCGGGTGGGTCCAGGCAGTCTTACACCACAAAAGAGTCTAATCTCGTGCCTTTACAATTGTTATGTATTAAATTTATGCCTAAGACCTCTCACATTAGACTGACATTTGTGGCAGCTGGATTTGCCGGGCGGGTCCGGGCAGTCGTACACCACAAAAGAGTCTAACCTCGGGTCTTAGACGATTAATTACTCCTAATTAATCATTTCCTAATTTGAATTACTTTCCCTATTCAAATTATCAATCAATTCCAAATTTAACGATGTCCATAATTGACTCAATTATGTCTATCCATTTATGGTATGTAAAATCATACCAATTTTCACCACAGTTATATTTTAAGCCTTTTAAGGCATTTATGCCAATTTTTTTTTTTTTAAATATTATCCCATTTACCCCACGTAGTACGTTTTTTCGTTAACGTAAAAATATATGTTAGACTCGAATAGTCTAACTCATGGAATAAAGAGAAAACATCACAATATACACATAATTAAAACATAAATCTAACATAGGGGTGAACTTGCATATGTGAATGATGTTTTACATCTAAAACTTGCATAGGCCAAAACTGCAACTTGCATAAAGAACATATGTCATGGATCCAATCTAAAGGTGTGAACTTGATGAGAAAATGGCCACAAACTTGCATAAATTACATATGTCATAGATCTATATCTAAAGGTGTTAATTTGCATAGGCAATACCCCTAAACTTGCATAACATGATTCATGTATTCATACAACTTACATGTGTGATTTATACATCATAACAAGGGTGTAAACTTGCATCTAACATGTAAAGTATCATGCAAAATTTAGCATAAACTCACATATGTCATAGCCTAACTTTCAATTAAATTTTCACATAAACTAGGTATCATAATCATGTAAGTTCACATATAATTCTACCCAACTTGTATATGATTCATGTTTGAATCAAAATCTAAACTTGCATACATATGGTTTATCATATGAGTCAATATAACAAACTAGCATAAGAAACATGATGATTCAACTAGACATAAGCCGATCATAGGATTATAACATGGGTGATAGCATCATAACTTTGCATCGTAGATGATAGCATCATAACATAATATCATAGAAATTACAACACAATTCTACAACATAATTACAACATGCAATCAACAATGCATATCATATCCAAATTATCCGCATTATAACTCAATCCAATTCATTTATTAATTATTTTGTTAAAACTATCGAACTCACAACTCAAAAGCAGTCTTGAGTCCTGAATTCTGATTTCTAGAGTTGAATTAGCGCTCCTTTGAAGAAGATTTGCTGTTAGAGTTGAGTAGTTCTGATTTGGTTGTTGTTCTTCCTCTTTAATTCAGTGGCAGCTGCTCTAGGGTTCAAGACAACAGCATGACGACCATAGTTTCAATTTTAATTCTGATTTAGGGTATGAGTCTATGGGTCTTTTTATAGAGTTATGAATTAATTTAAGCCGTCAGATGATCTTAGGGTTAATCAAAACCATTCAATCATGATAGGGTGATGAGTCAGCCCTAATGACTCAGCAAGAAGTCAAAAAGGACTCAACAACATGGGTCAGCCTGAACCAGAAAGCTATGCAGGCTTTTGCCTCGGCCTGGGCACACTTGGCAGGTGTGCCAGTGTTAATTTGTACTGGCGCACTTCCCAAGTGCATTTTCCCCCTTCTTTTGCCACCAATCTTCGTTCGTCCATAATTCCTTCATCCGGTACCCGTTTCCCGCAAACTCGGACTCTATTTCATCTAGAATTCCGAGACGAACACAATGGCGCAACCCCATTCCTTTAATTCTCACGTCTGAGATTAATTATTCTTTATTTCAGTTAATTCGATTATTCAAAAATCCAGGGTGTTACATCCAAGCAACCATCGCACACACAACATTCAATCAAATATTTAAAATATAATTATGATATTTTAAATTAAAGTAGAGTTAGTGAATTTACTCACATTTGCGCGTTAACCGTTAAATAACGATTTGCGTCGGTAGACTGGATCAGACGTTCTAATTTTCCAACGAGCTTCTAATGGTTTCGAACCAGTTCCAGAACAGCTTCACTATGTGGTTTGTGTTCGCACAATCCAACGTGATAACCCATTTCCTGCGCCATTAACTTGCAGTCGACATATGGTTCTCCTTTCTCTTTTGGCTTTCTTCTCTCTCTCTCTCTCTCTCTCTCTCTATATATATATATATATATATATATATTCTCAAACCTTACGTTCTGGTGCCAACGTGCCTCTCAGCCCAACAAGCCAGAACGCCTCTCCCATACTCACGTCCCATTTTTCACCAATACTTGCCTCATCACCGAACATATATCCGAACCCTTCACGCAATTTCTATCTTCTTTAAACACAATGAACCACTCCAGTCAAAATCTTTCACCCTCAAACTACACGCCACCACTATGGTATGCCACTACTTCTTTCCAATTTAAAGAAATACATGCATGCCATTTAACAGTACTATCCTTCCACTTTTATTATTATTAAAACCAACGTTGCCAAAGCCTCAAGTCATGCTTGCCTTCTCACTCCAATAACACACTATCTCCATGCGCCAGGTATTTACCATCTATCCAAGGTGCCCAGCATTTTCTTCAAACTGGAAAACCATCTTCTTCATTTAAACGCACACCAAATTCACAAAAATACACTCCTTCAAACTCCAGCGTCCCTTTTCCGAAATGCTTTATTGTTCACCCATAACAAGCCACCCCTTCATCACGGAAAACAGTCCTCATCTTCTATCTCCTATAAAACATTTCCAGAAACTCCACCGCCATTTCAAAACACTTCCTCCTCCAAAGATAAATCTCGTTTCATCATAACACACACTCTGTTGATGCCGACTTCAGCCAACACCAACCCCGCACCCATTTATTCACATCATTATTCACAACAAGAAAACGCAAGCTGGCTCCCACTATTATATATATATATATATATATTTGTATTTCTTGAAAACAATGGAGTTAAGGAATTTATTTTGTTTTTGATTTAGAAACCACTGGGTTCTTGCAGAAATGGGTTTGTGGAAGTATGATAAAAACGCAGACATTGATGTGTATTCATAGTACATAGATTCTTAGTGATTAAGAAGTAGATAGTAGGTATAGAGTAGGCCTTACTCCAGTCTTCTCACGTTGAGAAAGGAGGCTGTACGAAACTTAGGAGTTAAGGAATTCAAATATCATATACATATCGAAGATCCTTCATAAGCAAGTATTAGGGTAGTGAGGTTTCTTCTTTTGAACTTTTATTTCAACTGTTATGCCGACGGAAATCAGAAGAGGATATGAGCCTCCGTACTTTTTCATTTAATTTAATTGGAAACTTTAGGGATTTTTTTAGAGATCTTATTTTGTTTGGCAAGACGTTTAAGTGAGTAGGTACCAAGATTTTATGCGGATAATGACAATTCATAGCCTTAACATAGGGTTGTAAGTAGTTTAGGTTTCCAATATACAATATATAGGTTGATGTGAAAATACAGACTGTCGAATTAAAGGAAGTAGGGTAGGATAATAGATTTGATATTTTTGAAAGTTATGCATTGCTTTCCATACAGGGTAGGCCATTTTTCAACACAGTTTCCATATGGGATTTTAATTCATAGGGCATGTCCATGTAGCTGTAAGAAAAGACAAGAAAGAAAATATACAGGTTAGGTCGTGGTCTTCATTTCTATATTTTAATTTGGCTTAATTTATTTGGATTAGCGGAAATGTCTACGTAAAATTTGTTCATCATTGATATTTTGTTTGTAAAACATTTTTGGTCCTTAACTTTCTGGATCAGCATGTACGTTGGATACCTTGTGGTATTCAAACAACATAACGTTGCTTCCATGCTTAGCTTATAGGACCTAAAAATACTTTGTTGTTTGCTTTGGTTCATGAAGTTGAGTCAGAGCATTACTTATTATTTTTAATAACAAGGTATATATAATTCACAACTGTCCAGTATATCGATAAACATAATAACGTCCTGTCTTGTATATGGTGAAGTCGGTGGCCTAAAGGTCTTCTTTTATATGTATATATGATCAATGTTTATTCTAAGTTTAGCATACCATATTACATAAAATTTTGTTCACGTACGGGTTTCTACAGAATGAAATAAAAGCACGATCATGCCGAGCGAGCTTCCACGATCCCAAAAATATAATAATATCGGTAGGTTAACTTACTCTGTGAAACCCTGAAATATCGATATAGGGTGCGAAATACTCCAAATAAAAAGTTTCATATTTAATTAATTAAAAATCACAGTAAATTTCTAAAAATTAAATTATTACTACGTTTCAAAAGAATCTTGTCCAGATTTGCAACTGATATGCAGTTATATCAAATAAATTGTTACGGTCAACAAATAATTCTATGACAACTATTTAGAAATTTGATTTGGACATAACTCGCAATTTATAATGCAAAATATTGATTTTTCACTTCTGTTAGAAAGATATAGTTTAACAGATTCCAACATTTCTTGTTTCGACGAAATCTGACTAATAATGGGTTCTGTACACTTAGTTGAAGTCAAATTACGAACTACCGCGATATTACATGCTCGATTATATTTAATATATATTTTTATATGTCCAACTTTGTTTTGATTAAAATATAAATCCACTTATATTACGAATTCAATATTTAAACCGATTTAAATATTCAAATACAAACCGATGAAAATGCGGGACGTTACAAGCCATATGTTTTTAGTGCGCTTGTGTGATATTGGCATGTTTTCATATGCTTTCTCCTTTGTTGATAATAAGAAGCAATCACATACATGTAACCTTTTATTTTTCAGTGTTGGTCGATCTAGTTTTCAAAATTATAAAGACCGCCCTATATTGTCCTCCCCGTTAATGGTGTGATGTGTCACGTTTTCTTTATAGTTCTTATTAGTCACTTTCGATGTTGGGTCTTTGTGTTGTGAGTTTGGTTTTAGTTCTCTTTCCTCTGGACGACTTCCATCTATGCCTCATGTGGCTTCTCCTTCTAATAATTTAATGAAATTGTACAATCAGTTCTGCAGTCCCCTTCTTCGCTTGTGAATATGCTTTCAACACTTCTTTTACTTTGGGGAAACAATTTAATTCGTCAAAGTCTTCTTGTGGTATGATATATTTTTTGGAATTGATTCGGCTTCTATTATTTTAGGTATAGATTATAGATTTTTCCTCTTTTTTGGTAGATAAATCTTCCATCACTTGACAATTATGATGAAGGTTCTACATGGCCTATGTTTTTGGATGATTTTGCTGATTGGGATTGTGGATCAAATTAGCATGATCTAAGAGGCAAGCGCTAAATTTATAATAATAACTATTATTATGATGATTGTGCTGTATAAAATCTAAGTTAATTAAATTTTATATATAATAATATTATATAATTTAAAAAAGTTTTATAAATAATAATGAAGATGATAGCGAATTAATAGATTTATAAAATTTAACTAAATTAACAATAATAATAATAATATAATTAAGTTAACCTAGCTTTAATAATAATTACAGTACCTGTTATTATTATTAGCTATTATAATAAATTAGTTAACTAGGTTAATAAAAAATAGCTACATTTTGTTAAACTAAAACAAGTTTTATCAAATTAACTCGGTTAAATTTTGCAAAATTTTATAAATAATAACGACGATGATTAAGAATTAACTAAGTTAATAAAACTTAACTAAATTTATAACAAGTATATAAATAATTAACTAAGTTTTAAGAATAATACTATTATAAATTAACTAAGTTTTGTTAAAATTAAACAAGTTATATGAAATTAACTAAGTTTAAGCTAACTAAAACTTATAAAAGATAATAATATAATTATTTAATGAATTTTATAAATAACGATGATGATGATGAAGAATTAATTAAGTTATAAAAATTAACTAAGTTTATAATAATAAAAATAATAATATAATTAAGTTAACCGAGTTTGAATAATAATAGTGGTAATAAAATTAATTAAGTCAACCAAGTTAATAAAAGTTGGCCACGTTTAAGTTAACTAAATTTTAAATAATATTAAAATATAACTAATTTTAAAAAAGTTTGATAAAAATAATATTGATGATGAATTAACTAAATTTGTAAAAAGTAACTAAGCTTATAATAATAGCATAATTAAGTTAACCAAGTTTTAATAATAATAATAATAAATTAACTAAGTTTTTGAAAAATTAAACAAGTTTATAAATCTAACTTAGTTTAAATTGACTATATTTTATAAATGATTATAATATAACTAATTTAACAAAATTTTATATATAAGTGTAAGATTGTTTGACTATGTGTTGTACTTGTGCAGGCTTTGGAATTTCGAAGAGAGCAAGGTCAGACTTTTATGGTAATCCTGTAAATTTTCTTAATATACTTGGATGGCTTAATTGTGTATGTGCTTGTTTTGATAACAGTCAATTAATATCGTTTGAATGCTACTTGATAATTCATCGTAAATTCTTATTGTTGATTATCAAACTTGTTTACAGGTAATTAGCTTTTCTCGAGTGAAGACCATCAGTAACAATGAACATGACTTCAATTATTGGATGTATTATGACATTAGTTAGTGCTTGTTATGTAAACCTTTGTGAATGCTTATGGTATGTGAATTCGCTCATTTTGTTAAATGATTATTATTTAAATGGTTATAAATATTACTTGCGTGACTAACGTATTCTCAATTATTTGAATATGTATAATGATTATATAACTAGATGATTGTTGGTTTGATTATACAATTATTGCTGATTTTAATATGATTATTGGTATCTGGTTGCTGAAAATAATATAAGCCATTAACAGTACATAGTAGCATTTAAAATATGATATAAAACAACCAATATATTTTAGTAGCGTTTAAGAACTGCTACGGAAACAAATAACATACCATTTCAATTTTAAGTAGCAAAAAATAAATGCAATGAGAAGTCTTTAGTTGCACAAAACAAACGTTATAGGAAAGGAAAAATCAGCCATGTACAAAGATCCAGTAGCGTTTGGAAAACGCATATGTACAGATGATTTGGCTTTTGAAGCTTGAGTGATTTTTACTTGTCTCGCATTAGACATAGAGCTAAAAGCACGACAATAACTACTCTTTTTATCTTTCCCAAAAACTTTGGCAATAGGATCTTTTTCAAATTCTTCTAAGCCACTAATGCCATCACCTCCATTGACACTGGCTTCCGATTTTTGTCGTTCTTCGGCTGCTTCTATCAACGCCTACTGTAACACTCTGAATTTTCCATGTTTATTAAAAGAAAGAATTAAAGAACACTTAATTTTTAAAGTGAGAATCAAGGGAAAGGGTTATGCCATTGCGTTTGTCTCGAAATTCTGCTTGGAATAGAGTCCAAGTTTTAGTAAATCGGACTTCGTATGAAGAATTTATGGCCCTCAGAAGTTTCAGGAATTTAAATAAATTAAAAACAATTCATATTTAAAATTCAAAATTCAAACGGAAAACAAAGAAGCGGGCGGGGCGGGATTTTTCCCGCCCCAGGCCAGGTCGACCACGGGGTCGACCTCCCCTATACAGTTTAATCAGGGGGTCGACCTGGGGGTCGACCTGGGTGTCGACCTACCCCCCTCGCCTAGATCCAAAACTGTGATGATTTTGACTTGTTGCTGAGTCTTTTCTGACCTGTTACCAAGTCACTAGGGCATAGGTGGCAATTCTAGATAACTCTATCTAGTCTGGACGGTTGTGATTGCTCCTAGAATGATCTAACGGCTCACATAAGATTAAACTTCTATAAAAGCAACCCTAGTCCTCAAACCCTATATCACACAAATTCATTCCAAGGAGCCACCATGATGTCCATGATTGTTCTAGCCAAACCACCATTTCTTCTTCGATTAGAAAACAAGTAAAAAGCTACGAATCAAAACTAACTTAGAGAATTGATAGTCTTCTTCAAGGGATTGCTTTTCAGTTTCAGAAAACAAATCCCAGAAAACAAGACTTTCTTTTGTTGTAAGTCCTGTTATTATTTATATGTGAACGATTAAAAGTTATGATTTGTAATAAAGTGAAAACTAGCGTTATTCCTAGCTGTAAGATAATGATGATACTGATTCATGTCTATTCTTTTAACGATTCTATCGTATATGCTTATGAGACTATTGTGGTTATTATGTTGGTGTTAAACCAATCATGTATTATGTAAATTTGGTGACTTATTCATGTTATGGTACATGCAAGTAGTTAGGCTATTGTTGTTATTATGTTGATGTAAACCAATCATGCAAATTTGGTGACTTTTTCAAGTTATGTTACATGCAAGTTGTTAGGCTAAGACATGTACTATGTTTAGATCTACATTTAGATCTATGAAAATGGGATCCAAGATAAAAGTTCACACTCATATGCCTAATTGAACTTGTGTAAAACCATATGCTTAAGATTCATGTTTATTGGATTCAAAATAAAAGTTCACATTAACATGCATAGTTGAACTTGTGTAATTATATATGCCTAAAATTCATATTTATTTGGACCCAAATTGCAAGTTTACATTCACATGCCTAGTTGAACTTGTGTAATTTTATATGCTTAAGATTTATATTTATTTGGATCCAAATTGCAAGATTACATTTACATGCCTAGTTGGATTTGGGTAATTTCATATATTTAAGACTCATGTTAATTGGATCCAAAAATGCAAGTTCATTGTTTTATGCCAAAATTTATAACACATGTTTAGTTAGATCCTTATGATTATTATGTTGTATGAATGGCACATGTTCCCTTCTTTCCCCTTTTGTATATAAGTTAGGTTAAGTTACGAGCCTAACGTTCTATGTGAATTTTTCGAATGCATGACGGGGGTAGCATTCGGAAAAACCTTAAATTTATATTATTGGCATAATTTGGCCCATGAAAATATGAATGATTAGTGGCATAAAAATGGTATAATTTATATACCAAAAATTTTGAACATGACTTAGAGGAAAAATTGGGCATGACTTGAATGTCAATAATTGTGGAAAATTTACATATAAATATGAAAAGTAAATATGTAAATTAAGTAAAAAACGAATATGCCTAACCCGAGGTTAGATTGAGTTACGGTGTAAGACTGCCCGGAACCGCCCGGCATATCCAGCAACCGTAACAATATATATCTAATGTGAGAGGTTAGTGCATCAAGCCCAAAAGAACCCGAGGTTAAATTGAGTTGCAGTGTAAGACTGCCCGGAACCGACCGGCACATCCAGCAATAGTACATATCTAATGTGAGTGGTTGGTACTTTAATAAATGAATTAAAGCTAAGACAGAAATGGTAGGGTTAAGTTAATTAAGGCAACACTTAACCAATGCAACATATTAACTAAACTGATGGGTGGGATTAGGTTAATTTGAGAACACTTAAACATTTTAACATGTTGATTAGGAAACCCTAGTAACGGGGACCTATTTCAGCAGTAACCCAAATAGGTGTATCACGGTACCCTGAACTAGGCAGGGTGGGGCACGATTACTGGGCTGATTATAAGCAGTCAAAACAACGGCAAGTGTTGCGTTGGTGTAGGTTCCGACGGAGTGCGGTTGTGCATGTATTCCGGAGTGAAAAAGCAGGCACTGGGCATCAGTAGTTATACTTTGTGCATCTTGAATTGTGTTGGGTTGCCACCATAGGATTTGATACACCCCATGGTGGGACCAGCACAGGTATCTACAATCATGCAGGGCCGAATGACACAAGTGGTAAACGTATACGAGTAGGAGTTGATCGATAAAAAGGGGATCATCTATCTTGAACACATGGTGCTAGTTGAAACACTTGTAAGGGGGTGCAGAGAAGTGAAATGAGTGTGATAGTATATTCAGCCTTATTATCTTAATTCTAGGGTGTTGTCCTAGATTCAGTTTATTCATGTCATAACCCTTTTTCTTGTTTACATGCTAAATAGTCACTGGACTTACCAGACTCATGTCTGACCCATTTTCTTTCGTCTTCTTTTCTTCCATCCCCCCAAGGTCCGCAGGGAGCGAATACTTCAGCTTAGATCGGATCATTTCTAGCTTGAAGAGAGTAGATGTATTGCTTGGAATCTTTTTCCTTGTGCTGTGGCTTTGGATACTCTATTATTGGGGATTTATGATGCCTTACTGTTGTTTTAATGCTTCTTTATGTTTTAATCCAAGACAGAGATTTTGTTGTAATAATTTGGAAGTTGGTTTGAGACAGTTGTTGTAATGTTTTAACTGAACCACGTACTTATGAAATAAATTTAGCTTTTCCGCTGTTTATATGTCTGTCTTGTAAGTTATCTGTATCTTTTACCTATAATGCTCCACCAAAGTTAAGGCATTCCCTTTGTGAGTGACCTTAATGAAGGTGCAGTGTTTCACCTACAAAAATTATATGCAAGCATTAGCATATAAATGCATAGTAACTTGCTGTTGGACATAATACATTATGAATTATGCATAATATACCATCAATAACAATCCATAAACTTGCTTTATCAAATATTATGCATTATGATTTGATATTAATTGTATATGCTTGATTGATAAGCTAACTTAGTACTTAATAATTTCTTTGTTTACTTTAAATCGACAGCAGAATTACACTATTTGCAAAACTGAAAACGTTCAAAAACCATGGCCATCATCTTAAAACTTCTGGTCGAAACTTAAAACCAACATTTATTTCCATATGGTTGTACAAGGGAACTGAAACTTCTGGTCCCTGTAAATATTTCTTCTTCTAAACATCTAGAGTAAACAAGTTTTCATATCGAATCATGTCCTTACTCAGTTTCATATATGCAAGTTAAAAAGGTGATCCTAACTACTAGGTACTAAGAATTAGAATATATGTATATATACATATTATATGTATAATATATAAAAGGCCTGATGTCCTTCGAATCATATTCAAATACTCTTAAAACCAGTTAACGAAAATACACTATGCATATCATATATTATATTGAAACTTTTTATTTCCAAAATCTTGTATAAAACTTATCTACACCCATTTGAAACTTCATTTATTTGATACTTGTATGAAGGATTTGAAGCAGGACAAGCAACTTGGTATGAAGTCTCATGTGAGATTAGTCATTTTATATTTTCCCTTGTAATGTACATAAAAAGTTTCTACATATATTTGCTTAACTTAATGAAATGGTTATAAGTCCTGTAAGTAACTTAATTGGTTTTTCCTTTTTTTGTGAGAATTGAAATGCATCAGATTATTGTTTCGTGTTAATAAAAATATTTGAAGTTTATGTTTAACTTGAGTTTTTCAATTTAAAAGGGAAGCTGTGCACAAAATGAAGTCAATTTCAGTTGACGCATGGGGCTCTATGATATGGCAGAACAGATAATTTAATTGAATTGAAAAGTTATGCTACGTCTTTACAGTACAGATTAATAACTATGGTAAAAGTCATAAACCAGTAATAAACTATATTTTAGGCATCCAAAAAAATATACTGAATAATGTTAATGAGAAATATAAGATAAAATATGGAAAACGTAGTGTGTAATCTTTATTTGTATTATATTAGTAAATTTTTAGTTTTATTTTGTAATTATTTTCAAATTATTAAATATGGAATCAAAATTATAATGTTAAATTTAAAATATTAAAGCTATAGCATTAAAGAGCGTAAAATTGAAGATAAACATATAAAAACTGCAAATATAACGAGTTGAAAATAACGATCAAATTTACATTATTGCTTTTCATGGATTTATTAAACCTAGTAGATTGAAGTTATATAAAAACGGCGAACTTTGGTTGTTCCAAACCTCATATGCAGCTTGTATCCGGCATGTACATTAAAACCACTAGGTGCACAAAATCTTCGTTTATTTGTTCATCTATTTATTTTTATTTTTTTGTATGTTATTGCTGATTAAAATGCTGAAACTTGTAAAACCATTAAAAGCAGGTTTCTTTATCAATATTAAGCCTTTGCATGTCGTTTTCTTCTGATTTAAAAAATTAATCTAGACAGTAGCAATGGATATGTATTTATTTGGATTATGTCCTAACATCATATATAAATCTGGACGGGTACAAGCTACATTGCCATCTACTTCTTTTGATATGTGGATTAAATTCATTGTACTTGATACAGTGGTTTACTGTTATTTTTGTCTTAATCCAAAAAAGAGGATGACATGTAATTTCAAATAATTTCTTATTCTTTTCTATTTGATTTTTGGTGGTGGACCATGCAAGCATTTATTAACAAAACAAAGTTCATTGTCTAAAATTGACTACCCATCAGATTTATCATGACCCCCAGATGGTATACTCTAAATTTTGCTAAAATATCTAATTCATTCTTTATGTGTTACATCAATTGCTTATGTTGACAGTATTTCGGCGCTAGGAGAAGAATAGAGTATTTAAAAGAGCACAAAGCAGGGTGTCTCAATCAAATTTACATGCACTACCCATTTACATTTCTGAGACAAAGCTGGGTAAGAATAACTATATATTTGGAATATTATTTTGCATAAAAAATGTGTAGCTTTATAGCAGGAGAATATGTAACAACCCGGAAAATCTGAGCCAATTTAAAATTTTTATTTTGGCAATTTTGATGAATCTTGAATATTTAAAATGGATTATTTTAAATAATATCGACGAGAAATTTATTTTTGAATAGAAATAGAGGTATATATTTATTTGAATCGTCGTCAGAATATAAATATTTTATTTTAATTATAAAAGGAATTGAAAATGGTGCAGTAGTTTGAAATTTCGATTTCACAGTTCAAATGAATGCATAGGATTCAAAATAAACCGGATTTAGTGAAACCAAAAATATTAAAATCAATTTGAGAATATCTTTCCAACGAAGCCGAAAAATCAAAATTTCATAGCGGGAATAAAAAGTTACGCCCAGTAGAAAATTCAGAATAGTTGCTATAGAATTCTGGCCCTTAAAAATGGAAATTTTGCAACCGACCTCGGTTTTCAACGAAACCACTTTTGTGGATCCGGGATGTCGAATTATTGCTACATCCCAAAATTCATAATTTTCTGAATCAATATGTGAGCGTAGCAAAGGAAAATGCGTTTGACCAGTTTCAGTTGATTTTAATCGACTGGAAAATGGCCTTTTTTCAAACCGTCTCAGAATTAGACGAAATTAGTTTTGTTAGGACCATATCGTCAATACGAAGCTAGAAAATATTTTTCGAGAATTTTTAGAGTCCGTATGTAGCCCCAGTAAATTGAAATGTGTGTTTGAATTGAATATATATAGATTTATATTTTTATTTAAATGAAAATTAATCGTAACAATCGAATTGGCCTACGTGACATATCCCATTGTGTTCGGAATGGGGGTAATTAGCTAGGGACGATAGTCGTTGGATCTCGTTTGAAGTTCGACTGTAAAGTCAACTTTTTAGGAAAATTAAATAATAAAATATAAATATATTTTCAATTAACTCCCCCTTCCCCCTCTTCCTTTGACCAAATCGATACCACAAAATAAAAAAATAGAAGGACGGAAGCAGAAAACATCCACCATCGCGCCCCCCAGGTGACGCCGCCCACCGCCGGACTCCCCCACCCCGACGCGACCCCCCTGCTTCCCCCTTCTCTCTCCTCTCTACCCTCGCTCCTCGCTCCTCCTTCGTTAAAACCACCGAACCCTAGCCACTGTAAATATCCACCACCACGCCCTGAAGGCCAACCACCACCTCGCGCCCCTGCGCGCAACCCCCCTCCAACCGAAAAACAGTGGGTTCCCTCTATTTTTCTGTTTTAAATAACATTGTATATGTTATTTCAAGTCAGTTATAGTTATGTAAATTAAAAGAAATACGTAAAGATTTGATTTTTGTTTTAAACATATAAAAACTTGATTTTTAATATGATAAAGATTGTTCTTTTTTTATTAGAAAAAAATTGATATTCATAGTGAATAAGAAGTAGATTTTTATGGAATAGAAAGATAGGATTTTTATTAGAAGAGAATGAAGAAAGGCAAGATTTTTATAAGTTAGAGAATATAAAAATATAATTTTATAAGATAGAGGATATAAAAATATGATTTCTATATATGTAGCATAATAAAAATATAATTTTTATTATATAAGGAGTGAAATAAAAATATAATTTTTATATAAGTATGATAATAAAAATATGATTTTTATTAGATGTGGACATTAAAAATATGATTTTTATATTATATAGATAATAAAAATTCGATCTTTATTATCTACATATGAAGAGTCGCAGTGTATTGGTTTTGCTAGTCGGTGAGAACTTCTCACTTTAAATCTTGTTTTCTAGTTAAAATATATACTAGGATGCAGACGGTGCTTAGCAGCACCCGACACCCGTCGTCCACAAACCATGGACGACTTGTATGCTTGTTTGATGTGTTGTGAAGTTTGTTTGTGATTTTGATGTGAAATGGATAATAAAACATTCATGTGTTGAAATAAATAAATTATCGCTAAAAATATAATTTTTAACATGAATGTGAACAAATAAATATTCATTTACAAATCAGAAGATTTGTTTATGTACACCTTTCTGAAGGATGTTGATTGGGACGATAAATTTTATACATCGCCCAACAACACACATAAAAATCTGTGTTTGTGGATTGAAACCCCACATGGGTGTTGGGATGATATTTGGCTTACACGAATCCCAATTATTTAGTTGTATGCCGATCGATTGGTGGACAGACTATGTAAGCGTCAATTAGTTATATTTAATGCTTATGTAGTTGTGTGGTGCACTCTGGATGATGGTTGATTATTTATCGTTGCTATTATATACATGTGTTGTATGGAATCCATATAATTAACATTATATGGTAGTTGATTGGACCTCATTTAAAATTTGGAAAATAAATAATATTATAAAATATATATTCATGGGTTGAATAGAATAAAGAATATTCATGTGTTGAATAAAATATATATTCATGTGTTGAATAGAATAAAGAATATTCATGTGTTGAATAAAATATATATTCATGTGTTGAGTAAAATAATTTAAACAATAAAATTTACATCTTTATCATAATTTTATAAAATATATTAAATAATAGAAACTGTCATGTATTGACGATACTCATGTGTTAAGAATATTCATGTGTTGAAAGAAATATAGATTCATGTGTTGAATAGAATAAATATTCATTTGCTGAATAGAATAACGAAGTTATTGAAATATATAAAGCCGTGTTGGTTAGATATGTGCCATTTGACGCGAACGATATTTATATCGATTATATTCGTTTTTATAATAATTATAAAAAAGGAAGTGATTTCAAAATATAATGTTTTGAAAATATTATCATTTATATATTAATGATATGAAATATTCAATTTTGATTTGAAATTGAATATGAAGTTGAAATTGTTTTGAAAACGAATTTAGAACGATTTATAAAAAACGTTTTGGACTGAAATCGACGAAGTACATATAATATATATATTATATATATTAAACGGCCCGAATAGAACGCGCCGCGCCGCGGCAGTTCGCGAATTTCGACCATTGACTTCGAATTGACGTTTCTGGAGATCCGACCGTCGGATTCTCCTAAAACCGGAACCGTTGGGTTCGTATCGAAAAGAGCTTTCCAGTGAATATTAGGAATTTGAAATCTAACGGTTTAATTTGGAATTATTTCCAAATCAAATTTGGAAAAGGTCGTTGTAAGTGCAGTTCGGTGGCCGTTATTGAAAACCGACTGTACGGGCCTTGATAAAATTATTAAAAATATTAATAATTTGTGTAAAATCATAATATGTGAGTTGGAAGGAACTAGGATGAAAAATTCCACATTTGAAAGGATAAAAATATATTTTTATCGAAATGAACTAGTTTTGAACTAGATTTGAAGTGGTTTTAAAAATAATCAGAATTTCCAATATACGAATTGGAATGGATTTGAATCGTAATTATCTTCGGAATATTTCGACGTTGGATTTCGTGATTATACAGATATGGTTATGGAAATCTGAAAGATATATTTATATCGTTATTTCCAATACGATATTTGTTGGTTTCAGAATTTGATATTGAATATAAGCCGATATATTTTCTATTCAGAGCCTTGTATTTAATATCAAATGGGATTTTGGGTTCGTCGTGAATGGTGTCTTGAATAACACTGTTCTTGAACCCAGTTTAGAAAAGAATAAATCTTTTAATTAAGATTTAGTGAAAATGTACCAATTAAATGGTATTTAATTGGAATTGAATTTGAATTGATTTTTGGGTTTATCGTGAACGGTGTTTTAAATAACACCTGTTCTTTAACCCAATTAACAATGGAAAGTGATTTTGGATTTATCATGAACCGTGTTTTAGATGACATTGATTCTTTAACCCAGTTAAAGACAGGATATTGATTTTTGAGAAGATTAAAACTAAGTGGAGTTTTAATGAATCTGTATTTAGATCGAAATGTGAATTGATAAATTAAATTATCAAATATGGAAAGTGATCGAATATGGAGTATCACCAGTTTTGCTCCAAAGCGATAGTTAAATCTTGAATTAGATTTGGAGGTGAAAAGATAATTAATATTTACCGATAACACTGTGGCGTTAGATATGGAGTATTACCAGTTTTTCTCCATGGGATGAATAGGTTGGGATAGGGAAGTAAAATTAATAATTACTTCGGTGTGGTTCGCTAATCCCGACTAGTTTGGAAAACCTTAACATGGTTTGAAATGATATCCAAAGGAAGATTAAAGAATAAATTTAGAAGAATTTATCTTTGATAAAATTAATGGGAACCTTTCCCTAAGAATGTGAAAATTTGAATAGAAGAATATTCTTAGTTGGAATGAGGCATATGTTGTGTTTGTGTAACACGTGTTTATTATATACGCGGTTTATTCGGAAAGACCGGGTATATACCCATTCTGAATAACCGATTCGACGATAAGTCGAAGAGGAAGACGGTGGTTGAAGACCGGAAGTCTTCACATCGTTCGGATGATTACTGATGATCTTGATTGGGTTATACACCCAAGAGGAAGGAATCAGTCGGTGATCGTCCAGACGTACTTGGAGATCGATGGATATGCGAGGAAAGTGCCTCCGGTTTTGTTCAGACCCAGAACAAACTTGTAAATGGACTGTGTGTCAAACATTGGATTTTATTCTATGTTGATTCTCTATTAAATATACATCTGTTTGGCGGTGGAGAATTTATTCTCTTGCTAAATGCCCTTCTCTGGGATGTACGAGCTCAGAGATTGTATACCGGTGGACATCAGTCATATGGAGTGAATTGCCTGTGTGGCACGCCTAAGTGGCAAATGATCAAGGATTCTGTTGAAAAGCACCGTCTTGTGGTTGATGATCAAAGCACAACCTGTGTGGCATAGCTTTGTGTATATCGTTAATTCGCGAGCCTCACACTTCGGTATGAGTCAAAAACGGGATAAGGACCCAAGGAGTGCACGACGTTTCTTTCTAGCTATGGGTGATGTCAGTGACCTACCAACCCTGACATTTATATACTTTTTACCTGTGTGGTTGTTGGATGCGAGGCGCCTCGAATATATGGTTGATAACTGGCACTATGTGAGCCGACATACAGACCATTATATAGGTCCTATAGGACCGGGAAACGTGTGTTCAGGAATTGCCAATCCTCAAAAGTAAGAGAGGACCGGACTTGGAGGTTCCAAGGGATCGCTGTGTGTGGTCCTGAGACATTTGCTAGAGTGTATCGAATCGTTGAGGAGCTTGCCCCTTGCCTCGACTCATGGTGGAATCCAATTTCCAATACGTGACTTTCGGTTTTATTTGTAGAACCAGGTATGGCGACATAGTAGATGGTAGCTATGCCGCCTATGATTGATACTCATGATTGAAATTGTTTTGACACTATACATTTATAGTAATAACAAAATAATGTGTTTTTAAACGTATCAAGCATTCTTTGGCTATTATAAGGTAAAACCCTATCCTCCGGCTTGCGTTGCATTGTGTGATGGGACCAGGGTCTTATAATAGCTTCATTTTTCTTTATTTAGCATTGTGCTGTTTGTTTTATGCACTGGTGTTCTTGGGAGGAAACCCGTTCCGTGTTACACGGCGTGGTCCCTTGATTTACCTAACTTTAAAATAAAGATAATAAATGTTTTAGTTTTCACACCAGTCACATGACTGAACTGGAGTTTATTGTTATAACCAAAACTCTGGGTGCCCCTAATTTCCACACGGGCAGCTAGTAGTTTTGGTTTTGCAGATTTATATTCACAGGATCCTGGTTTACAGCTGGAACGATACTCGGAAAGATCTGTATCTATATATTGCCTTCAGTTGTATTTTGTATTATATTTTTCGCTGCTATGTATTTAAATGTAATTTAAATCTCTGATATTTGTCAAATGTGTAATATTTATTCATATTCTGTATATTCTTGTATTCTGATTGAATTGTTGTGATAAACAATGAAATGTTCTTCTGTTTGTGTTCTGATTCGTCTTGTCCTCAAATCAATTCGTTCTTTCTCTTCTCTTCGGAGATCGGGGGAGTTCACGTCGCTTCAGAATACCTAATGCATTGGAAGCAAATCATGTTTAAAAAAATTAAGATTTGTGCAATAACCCGGAAATTTTGAGCTAATTTAAAATTTTTATTTTGGCAATTTTAATGAATTTTGAATATTTAAAGTGAATTATTTTAAATAATATCGACGAGAAATTTATTTTGAATAGAATTGGAACGTATATATTTATGTGAATCATCGTTAGAATATAACTAATTATTTATAATTATAAAAGGAATTGAAAATGGCGCGGTAGTTCGAAAATTCGATTTCAAAGTTCAAATGAATGTACATGATTCAAAGTAAACCGGATTTTAGCGAAACCAAAATATTAGAATCTATTTGAGAACATCTTTCCAACGAATTCGAAAAATTGAAATTTCATAGCGGGAATAAAAAGTTATGCCCAGTTGAAAATTCAGAATAGTCGCTGTGGAATTCTGGCCCTTAAAAATGGAAATTTTGCAAATGACCTCGGTTTTCGACGAAACCACTTTTGTTGGATTTGGGATGTCTAATTATTGCTAGATTCCAAAATTCATAATTTTTCGTATCAATATGTGAGCGTGGCGAAGTAAAACGTGTTTTGACAGTTTCAGTCAATTTTGATTGACCTGAAAATGGCCATTTTTCAAACGGTCTCGGAATTTGACGAAATTAGTTTTGTTAAAACCGTATTGTCAATACGAAGCTAAAAATAATTTTTTGGGAATTTTTAGAGTTAGTATCTGGCCCGGTAAATTAAATTATACTTTTAAAATTGAATATTTAGATTTATATTTTAATTTTGATGAAAACTGATCGTAATAATCGAATTGGCTAACGTGACATATCCCATTGTGTTCGGAATGGGGGCAATTAGCTAGGAACGACAGTCGGTGGGTTCGAAAAGGAGTTCGAATAAAAAGTCAACCATTGTGGAATAAAATATAATATAAATTAATTAATTATAAATCCCTCACCCGTACTCTCTCTCACCTCCCTCTCTCATTACAGAAACGAAAATAAAAAAATTATTAAAACTCGCGCCTTGTCCCCACTCGCCCCCCCTTCGTCGCGCCCGCCGCCCCCACAGCCAGCGGCCCTCCGATGCTCCGCCCCCCCTCCGCAGCTACCTCGCCTCCTCCCCCTCTCTCCTCCTTCCCTGATTGAGGGTTTCAACAATGATTAAAGGTGAGTTTTTAATAAGTTTTTAATAGCGATAAAAACTGATTATAATTTTTAAATATATAAAAGTTTGATTTTTACTCATATAGAGATGAGATTTTCATGATTATAAAGACGTGATATTTATACATGAAGAGATGAAGTAAAAATATATGTTATAGCTATAAAAGGCGAGATTTATATCGTGATGAAGGTGAGATTTTTATCATGATAAAGACAAGATTTTTAAAATATCAAGATATGATTTTTAAAAGGGAAAATATGATTTTTTTTTTAATTATAGAAAGGATATGATTTTTCTTGACAAAAAGATTTGATTTTTATCGATATAAAGATTATATTTTTAAAAGTAAAAAGATTATATTCTTATAAGTGAGAAGTTTGAAATTTTTATAAGAAGAAAGATGAAATTTTTATAAGAAGAAAAGATGAAATTTTGTATTTAGGAAGGCGGGATGTTTATTTATATAAAGGCGAGATTTTTAATAAATATCATATTAAAAATGCAATTTTTGTTATGAACAGAGTGAAACATTGTATGATGGAACTAGTGGAAAACAAATGCAAATCTGAAACGCTCAGAAATAAAGAAATGGAGTAGTGGAACCCTCGGTGAGAACTTCTCATTTTAATTCTTGTTTTCTAGTTAAAATTATATACTAGGATGCAGACGGTGCTTAGCTGCACCCAACACCTGTCGTCCACAGACCATGGACGACTTGTTTGATTTTGTTGTGTTGTGAAAATTGATTGTGATGTGGAATGAATGGAAATATACTCATGTGTTGAAATTAATTATCGTTAAAATATAATTTTTAATGTGAATGTGAATAAATAAATATTCATTTACAAACCGGACGGTTTGTTTATGTACATCTATTTGAAGGATATTGATTGGGACGATAAATTTTACCCGTCACCCAACTGCATAAATAATATTCAGTGTTTGTGGATTGAAACCCCACACGGGTGTTGTGATGATATTTGGCGTACACTAATCCCAATTGGTTAGTTGTATGTCAATCGATAGGTTGATAGACAGTTGTGTAGTGCACTTTGGATGATGGTTGATTATTTATCGTTGCTATTATATACATGTGTTGTATGGAATCCATATAATTAACATTATATAGTAATTGATTGGGCCTCATTCCAATTGGGAAAATAAAGAATATTATAAAATAAAGATTCATGTGTTGAATAGAACAAATAGTCATGTGTTGACGATACTCATGTGTTGAGAATATTCATGTGTTGAAACTTATCATGTGTTGAATGAAATATTTTAACAATAAAATTTACATTTTTATCATATATAAAATTAGAACTAGTTGGAAACTAGTTAAGATGAGTGGTTTCCTAGGTATTGATCTGATGTTGGTTTTGGCCTTCGGGGTTAATACTTAGGGAATCATTATCTTACTAATTTACAGTTGGAGTCTGATTAAGAATTAAACGATAGAAATCATAATTTTATAAAATATATTAAATAGCAAAAATAATCGTGTGTTGACGGTACTCATGTGTTGAGAATATTCATGTGCTGAAAAAAATATATTCATTGTTGAAGAAAATATTCATTTGTTGAATAGAATAACGAAATTATTGAAATATATAAAGCCGTGTTGATTAGAGATGCGCCATTTTGACGCAAACGATATTTATATCGATTATATTCGTTTTTATATTGAATATAGAAAAAGAAGTGATTTCAAAATATAACGTTTCGAAAATATTATCATTTATATGCTAGTGATATGGAATATTCAATTTTGATTTAGAATTGAATATGAAGTTGAATTTGATTTGAAAACGAATTTAAAACGATTTATAAAATACGTTTTGAATTGAAATCGATGAAATATATATAATATTATATATATATATATTAAATGGCCTGAATAGAACGCGCCGCGGTAGTTCGCGAATTTCGACCATTGACTTCGAATTGGCGTTACGGGAGATCCGACCGTCAGATTCTCCTGAAACCAGAACCATTGGGTTCGTATCGAAAAGAGCTTTCCAATGAATATCAGAAATTAGAAATTTAATGGTTGGATTTGGAATTATGTCCAAATAAAATTTGGAAAAGGTAAATGTAAGTGCAGTTCGGTGGCCGTTATTGAAAACCAACTGTACGGGCCTTGATAAAATTATTAAAAATATTAATAATTTGTGTAAAATCATAATATATGAATTGAAAAGAACTAGGATGAAAAATTCCATATTTATAAGGATAAAATTGTATTTTTATCGAAATGAACTAGTTTTGAACTAGATTTGAAATGGTTTTGAAAATAACCAGAATTTCCAATATATGAATTGGAATGGATTTGAATCGAAATTATCTTCAGAATACTTCAACGTTGGATTTCGTGATTATGCAGATATGGTTATGGAAATTTGAAAGATATATTTATATCGTTATTTCCAATACGATATTTGTTGGCTTCAGAATTTGATATTGAATATAAGCCGATATATTTTCTATTTAGAGCCTTGTATTTAATATCAAATGGGATTTTGGGTTTGTCATGGATGGTGTCTTAAATAACACTGTTCTTGAACCCAGTTTAGAAAAGAATAAATCTTTTAATTAAGATTTAGTGAAATTGTCCAGTTAATTAGTATTTAATTGGAATTGAATTTAAATTGGTTTTTGGGTTTATCGTGAGCGATGTTTTGAATAACACCTGTTCTTTGACCCGATTAACAAGGGAATGTGATTTTGGGTTCATCGTGAACCGTGTTTTAGATGACATTGATTCTTTAACCCAGTTAAAGGCAGGATATTGATTTTTCGGGAAGATTAAAACTAAGTGGAGTTTTAATTAATCTTTAATTTGATTAAAGTGATCGAGAATGGGGTATCACCAGTTTTGCTCCAAAGCGATAGTTAAATCTTTAATTGGATTTGAACGTGAAATGGTAATAAATATTTACCGATAACACTGTATTGTTAGATATGGAGTATTACCAGTTTTGCTCCATGGGATGAATAGGTTGGGATTGGTAAATAAAATAAATAATTACTTCGGTGTGGTTCGCTAATCCTGACTAGTTTGGAAAACCTTAACATGGGTTGATATGATATCCAAAGGAAGATTAAAGAATAAATTTAGAAGAATTTATCTTTGATAAAATTAATGGGAACCTTTCCCTAAGAATGTGAGTATTTAAATAGAAGGTTATTCTGAATTGGAATGGGGTGTATGTTGTGTTTGTGTAACACTTGTTTATTATATACGCGGGTTATTCGGAAAGGCCGGGTTTATACCCATTCTGAATAACCGATTCGACGACAAGTTGAAGATGAAGACGGTGGTTGAAGACCAGAGGTCTTCACATTGTTTGGGTGATTACTGATGATCTTGATTGGGATGTACACCCAAGAGGAGGGAATCAGTTGGTGATCGTCCAGACGTACTTAGAGATCAATGGATATGCGACGAATAAGGTTCCTCCTATTTCGTTCAGACCCAGAACGAACTTGTAAATGGACTGTGTGTCCGACTTTGGATTTTATTCTATGTGATTGATTTCTATTAAATATATATCTGTTTGGAAGCGGAGAATTTATTCTCTTGCTTAACGCCCTTCTCTGAGACGTATGAGCTCAGAGTTTATATATTGATGGATATCAATTGCATGGCATGAATTGCCTGTGTGGCATGCCTAAGTGGAAAATGATCAAGGCTTCTGTTGAAAAGCAAATTCTTGTGGTTGATCATCAAAGCACAGCCTATGTGGCATAGCTTTGTGTATAGCGCTAATTCGTGAGCCTCGCACCTCGATATGAGTCAAAAATGGGATAAGGACCCAAGGAGTGCACGACGTTTCTTTTGAGCTATGGGTGATGTTAGTGACCTACCAGCCCTAACATTTATATACTTTTTACCTACGTGGTTGTTGGAATGCGAGGCGCCTCGGATATAGGTCCTACAGGACCGGGAAACGTGTGTTCAGGAGTTGCCAATCCTCAAAAGTAAGAGAGGATCTGCCTTGGAGGATCCAAGCATCGCTGTGTGTGGTCCTGAGACATTTGCTAGAGTGTCTCGAACGGAGAGGAGCTTGCCCCTTGCCTAGACTCATGATGGAATCCAATTTCCAATACGTGACATTTCGGTTTTATTTGTAGAGCCTAGTATGGCAACATAGTGGTATGGGGCACTTATGCCGTCTATGATTTATACATTATGATTGAAGTTGTTTTCTTCACTTATAGTAATAATAAAAAAAATGAAATTTCACATACCAAGCATTTTTGGCTATTATAAGGTAAAAAACCCATCCTCTGGCTTGCGTTGCATTGTGTGATGGGACCTGGGTCTTATAATAGCTTTATTGTTCTTTATTTAGCATTGCGTTGTTTGTTTTATGCACTGGTATTCTTGGGGTAAAAACCCATTCCGTGTTATATGACGTGGTCCCTTGATTTACCTAACTTTAAAAATAAAGATTAATAACTGTTTTAGTTCTCACACCAGTCACATGACTGACCTGGAGTTCATTGTTTTAACCTAAACTATGGGTGCCCCTATTTTCCACACGGGCAACTAGTAGTTTTGGTTTTGCATATTCATATTCACAGGATCCTAATTTACAGCTAAAACGATGCTTGGGAAGCTCTGTATCCGTGTATTACTTTCAGTTGTGTTTTGTATTGTTTTTCCGCTGCTATGTATTTAAATGTAATTTAAATCTCTTATATTTGTCAAATGTGTAATATTTATTCATACTCTGTATATTCTTGTATTCTGATGGAATTGTTGTAATAAACAATGAAATGTTCTTCTGTTTGCGTTCTGATGTGTGTTGTCCTCAAAACAATCCGCGCTTTCCTTACCGGGGAAGTCACGGGTTACTACAATTTGAACTCCCCCGTTTTTTCGTCAGCACAAGAAATCCTACATATTTTTCATATTCGAATAAAAGAAGACTAACTTTTAAAAAACGCCCAGGAACCTTACATATTTTTCGGCAGGCCAAGGAAGAACCTCCCTCCTTTTTTTGCTTGTGTGCGCCACTTTCCAAGCCTTTGATCATGTAAGTTTACATGCAGGATTATCCCTTACCTACCTGAATTAATATAATTATATTCATCAATTACCTAATATTATAACGATTAATTGTGAAAGGCTCTAGCTATGTACCAATTCTTCATATAGTGTGGAATAAGATATTCTTCCCAGTGTATGGTTTATAGTGTTCTTTGATCTATTATCAGCATTTTTCTTGATTGTTTTTTCTTTTTATCAGTGTACTCGATGTCGATGAACTTTTCCCACTGAAATTTATCAATATCTTCGGGTTGGTTATCAATTGCAAGACGTCTAGGCAAAGACTCACCTTCCTTTGTTTAAAGAAATTTCTTTCTCAACGTCGCTTTTTCTGTTCTTAAGCACTGTGGAAACCCCTTCTCTATTATAGGTCGAGCTATATCAGGGTTTATATTCAAATCGAACTCTTTCTGTAGAAAGGAAAAGTATGAGATAAACATGAAAAACAGGTCAGTGCAATATTACATCAAAACAATTGTATCATGAATTCATGTAAAATATTGATATACAATAGTTTATCCTACTTCATTTGCTACCGCATTCGCACGGAATCAATCAACACCATGATTTTTTTTGCATAAATCAGAAATTAAAAACAGATCCTAAAAAAATAGCAAAATTTTTAATTATTTTGTTTAAGGCCAAAAACAAAAAAGAAAAAGAAAAACAGGCATGAATTCTTATGTATTGAAAAACTGAATTCAACGAGGAAGTGTGACTGTTGATCAACATAACCGTTGGAAATTATTTCTTACCACTTTACAAAAGTAATCTGTTGTTAATAATCAAAATGCAAATTTTCATCATTTCCACGTTTTCAACCTCAAAAGTTCGGCTAACATCTCACTTTCCTCTAACAATTACTACAATGTGAATGTACACCAACAACTTTGTATGACATTAAAATATAAATAGAATACTTGAAGTAAGAATTGACCTTTACACTTTGAATTTCAAGACACGGTCTTAATTCAGCTAAATTAGAGAGCTCTACATTTTATTATTAACTATAAAGGACAGTGTGGTGGAGTCAACCTTGGAGCTAAAGGCTAAAGCAATAACGCTCCAGCCATTATTCTGTAGGGCAATTAAAGCAGGGAAATTTCTATTCAGTTGACAAGAATAAGATGTAGCAATGTCTTCAAACACCATAGTATTCAAAATGTGCAACTGGTTGAACCTACCATGTTCATAGTATGGAAGCAGACAATTTTATGCAAGTTGTTGTTGTTCCAATCTGAATGCTCCTTCGCTAATGGAAGCAGACAAGATTGCAAGTGAAAGACAGCACAGAGCAGTTGGACGACAACAAAAAATTAGTAAAATCATCATAAGATATTCTAAAACAGTGTAATATCATTGTCAGTAGGTGTACAAGATATTTTTAAGTGGGATGAATAACTACACATAATGTAGTACTGTGGAAATAAAACTTAGATAAGTTAATATTTTCAAATATGAAATGAAAATGGAATTTACCATGTAAGTGTCAAAGCCATTCAAATTTTCGGACATAAGGTTTGACAATGGGTTTGCTCGGCACAGTGCTTGAAGCAAAGGTATATCAACACAATATCAATCCACTTCCTCACTCCACAACATGAACCAAGCCAGGAAAGAAAAAAAGAAATCGATGGTATTACCTCATTTCAAAAACCCGATTTTTATGTTTCTTAATCACATTGGTTTAGAATGGATGGATTTTTTTTTGGTAGTGTGTTTGTATATCCGGATAATCAACTTAACACTGGTTTGAATAATTTCGTTGGGTGCTTTCTTATGTAGAAGGGATTGAATCTATAATGTATCTACAACTTTCATTTTATTCGTAACACCATTATATTTTGCCAAAAAACCTTGAATGTAAATTGTTCTGAACCACCAAAACAAAATTATAGCATATGATTGGTGTTGTAAAGGTGGTATTTCAGAATTCTTGATTTAATGGAGTACCATATTGATAATGCATATATTTTTGTAGTATGGTTTATTAACATCCGTATTTGAGCTATTCACAGGAAAAAACTTTTATAGTTAAGCATTAGCTCACATAAAATTTATAGCATTCGACATTTGGACGTTTAACGCGTTTGTTAAATCTTTCGCATGGATGGCGTCCAATATCATTCAGAATAAGCATTCAATTGATTTCTTTGATCAAAGGTAGGCTTTTCTAAATAAGAGACCTATTATTTTAGATGGATCTATTTATATTTGTATCAAAAGCGAGGATGAGTACAAATATGATATCCTGAAAAATAAAGAGTAGTTATGAATTCGGATCAATAAACATACAACGAACGAGAATGCTATCATTGTATTTTTTTATTTTTAAATGTTGATTTTTGAGTAGTCTAGTTGCATCACTGGCTGATTATTTAGACATATATATATATATATATATATATATATATCGGCATTTTAGGAAAATTTTGATGCAATAGAAGTATCCATGAAGCACTTCAAAATTGTGATTGTAAAGGTGAAGCCATCGGATTTTCGATTTTTCAAGTAGCTAGCTTTACATTATAGAAGATATGTGGATTACAATGATTGTTTACATATTTGTTACCCTTATTGAAGTATATTGGCATTTTAGGGTCTCAATTGTAAGTGTATTGTATTTCCATATTTGTTACCTTTTTTGACAGTGTAAACAATCATTTAATTCTATTTGTGAAACATGAGCATTTGATTGAAATGATTGTTTACAAATATTTTTGTTTATTATTAACAGTGCATATTTTCTTAGTCAAAAACTTCATCTGATGTCTTGTTTTCTTTTGTTTCATGTCATGTAATAAAATATAATGCTACCAGAATATGCATCCAGATTTTGTACCACCACATAAAGTGCAATCAAAAACTTGCATATAGGCATCACCAAGCTTGGTTTAATGATTAGAAATTAGCAACAAAAAAAAAGTCCAAAATAAACAGCAAAAAATTAGCAAAACTGAATAAATCGGAAATCTATCTTGAAACAGCTATGGAACTGTTATTATGTGCTTAAAATAAGGTTAAACATTGAATGCCTTTTGCTTAAAATAAACCAGCGTAAAAAAATCATCAAGAAAGGGTAGTAAAATACCATTAGTGCTCTCCGTAAATTGTCCTTGTATAAAGCATCAACTTTTCTCCAATCATCATAGCTAATCGGGATGTGCCTTCGAATTAGAACACCACGACTTAAATGCCACTTTGATGCATCTTTACCTTTTGCACCATCCATCTCAACAATTGTCGAATACTTTTTTTCTAATGGAGGAGGAGGAACATCGTCTTTTGTAATTTCTATATCTCTACTACGAATAGTCGACATTCTACAAAAATATAACGCAAATAACAATTAACAAAGAAATTTATAATCTGTATACTAAGCTCAAGATAATAGGATTAAGAAATAGGTACAAAAACAGAGCTCTATTCTTGAATAGGACAGCAAAAAGAAAACACAGGAGTAGTTAGTTCGCGGAGTAAGTAGACATAGAAACAACAATAGGTAAAACATCAAGTAAAAATAGAAGCAGTACGAACAAATGTTCTCTAACAAAAACACAACCATACATTAAGCATATATGTCTCCAAATTTAATTGAATAACAAATGGTAAGCTGACAAACACTTGATATTGCTAAATTTTGCAAGTGGTACACTGCACAATAAAATATATTTTGATTGAAAGAAAAATATAGTGTATTAATATGTCATCAAATTGTCAATTTAAGCCATCAACTTGATGTGTGTAATAGTTAACCAAATGTGTACAACGATATACCTTAAAGCCATGTATTGAACTTAAAGTACCATACATACAACATATAATGCACAAAAGGTGATTAAGAAAACAACAACTAACATCTTTATATTAATACCAGTTACTAATATCTTGCAGTACTAGTTTTCAACATACAAAATTCCAAAACTGTAAAATTTCAACTTCTTCCTCTATAAGCTTATAATGACAAGCTTACAAAAAAGCAACTACTACTCCAATCAAACTCAATTATATTAATTCAATACATTTTAACAAGGGTATCTGTCGTGAAGACATTGAGATCATCCATTTCAACATTAGCACACTCTTATTGCACGAATCTGTCTGTCTCAGGATAGGATTTTCCAACGTTTCTAGGAAATCTCATAGTAAAGAGATACCGAGGTTTGTTTCATAGGTGAATCCGCCAAGTCCTCTTGGTGGGTCTCGATGCAAAGAGATTTTGAAGTTTGAGATATCCAGAATACCGGATACTACAACAATCAACGCTATATATGGTCCAGGTCGATTTACCGATGCCATTGCGGCGGTGATTCTTTCAAGGAATGCATGCAGGGTCTCGCCTGATCTCTGTTGAAGCATCAATTAATGTTGCCAATTTGGCCCTCATCTTTGAGAAGTTGTCGCTAATTACCTAATTTAGCGCTAGTGCCCCCGGTATGAAGTCTTAAATTGGGTGGAAGCCGGTTTCTGGCTTCTTGGTTGCGCATATGTAATAGCAGTCAATCAGGCTTCTGTTTTTTAATTCTGGATGGTGATCCGCTACTTGGATGTATGCAGGTTGTTCTTGAGGAGCCATTCTTCTGCTTATAGTCTGGGTTATTGTGAAGCTCAGATAATCGTAAATGTGCCAAATGCTGACAGATAGTCAGATGATGATGTTCGAAGCTCTTATCTTGTACTCCCCATCCATGGGGATTTTACTAAACGGTGGTCATCAAATCCACGTATTCTCTAAATTCATACTCCCTCATCGAGCTGTGAGTTAGAGTTTGATAGAAAATGATTTATTCGTGTCCAGCTCATGTTAGTCCTTGGTCTCCCATCCAAGCTTTGAGGTTCGGAGTCGGATGGCAATGAAGTTAGACTATAGCTTTCTCGAATGCTCTCGTCTTCCCCCTACATGGGGAGCCTCATGTTGAGGTTGAGCTGGATTTTAAACATTCCTCCGAATTGGAGCAAAGGTTGGTCGGGCTTCGTTTAATTTTTTGGTGGCTCTTGCATATCCATTATTTTCATCCAAAATGTTACAGTCGGAAGTTGCATGCGACAAATGCCTGGGAGGAGGTTGGTTGCATCTTGTTTCATTAAAGACGACTATGCCAACTTGTCCTAGGGTCCCATATGATCTGGACCATGGAGCAGGGAGTGTTTGAGCCAAGTTCATTGTCGCTTGAATTTCCATGGTGCTCGCTCCAGCGAGTAAGCCGTAGTTACTCGGCCTTCCATCTATCCAAGTAAAAAAGTTATCCATCATTTTCTGTCGTTTCCAGAGAAGTTTGTCTCACTGAGCCATCTGTGTTCTCAAATCAGCGAGGGTACCATCTATTTCATATCTAGCTTGAAATGCTGAGGGATCATTGCAAGAAGAAATTTGCTGACTTCCTTCGTTCCAAGCGCCTTCTGCGCCAATATCCTTAGCACAGAAGAAATTTCTATCTTCCTTCTTCTTAGGCTTTGAGTTTGAGTGTCAGGCGATTTGCCTCCTCGCAAGTTAGAGGTCAAAGTAATGGCATCCTCCTTTATATGGGGTCTTTCAACCGGGAATTCGGTCTGACCTAGCAAATGGACGTTCATTCTGCATCCATTTCGTGGCCCTCAAGCAGCAATGTGGCCCCAGTCCAGGGGTAATGGCGAAAGGTCGGTAGTTGTATCACCTCCCATTCAAATTTAGACATGGATGCATAGAAAAGAGACATTACTTTATAAGCTTATGTGCTCGAGTTATCCAAGTGCTCGAGTTATCACGTTTTCCATTCAACGTATTTGCGAGGTAGCACTCGTCGTTGCACTTGGGCTATGGCCAGTCACACATGGGTGTGTATGTTGATTTGATATATCACTCTTAGGACCTCCTTTCAGTGATTACATTGAGTCGTGTGGGAAGCTTAGCATTAGAAGTCGACGTCATTCCTTCAAACACGACCTCTTTGTTGTTGTACGCGAGTATCCCTTATGTCTTTGCTTTGTATCTGTACATAATCTTGCAATTCGAAAAAGAATAGTCAGCTTAGTCTTGCAAGCTACTAAGTCAATCTTTAAGTCACAAGCAATTGTAGCTCGAAATGAAAACATGTTGAGTGCTAATCTATCTAGCATAGAATTATTAAATGTCAAAGTGTCGGGTGTCGTAGTTTGGAGGTATAGTGTCTGTAGCCTCCATTTAACTTTGAAACACGGGTCGCGTCCGAAGTGTGTTTGAAGTTAATTCAGAAATCTATGACCGTGCCCCCAGCGTTGATGGGAACCGGATTAAGTCATTCGGATGTCCGATCTGTAAGTCCTTTATAATCCTGTCCTCAGTCGGAGGGCAATGAAGATTGCATGCACGTCGCAGCATTGTCCTTTATACTCTCTCCCAAGTCGTGAGAGTTAGAGTTATGGGTTTAGTGGTCTTAAGTCATGGTGCACCATTCACACTAACCCAACAGATTTATACTCTCTCTCAAGTCGTGAGAGTTAGAGTTATGGACGTCGCGGTTCGTCCTTTATACTCTCCCAAAATTGATGGAAAGTTTATCGGCATCCCGTAATCATCCACCCTATCCGCCAAGCATTTAGGTGAGCATCCTACAATGGACAGATCAGCATTATGTATGTCTTTTATGTAAAAAACTTGACTTGCTTGGGATGCAAGAATGGCAGGCTCATCGTACTCTCCATCACTGCTTTTAAGTTTTTGTAGATTAATCATCAACAAATTAGAGTCTGCACAAAACTTGCAGCCATGCATTTTGTCAGCGACGTTGACCTATTTGCAATAGGACACTACGTGTGAAAATTCATAATAATCAACTTCTATGATCTCCTTGATAATAAATACCATACCAAGTAATTTCATCATCCGTAGGATTCAAATCTTTTGTACTTGCTATAAAAGTTGTAATCGCATCCATACAAACACCGCTATCTTGCGTTGAAAGAGTGACATCATAATGCTGAGGAGAAAATACGTAACCATTGATTCTACAATTAATATGAATTTTGGCTTCCCATGTTGGTCCACTAACATAATACCATAATAGTGAACCTATACGTTTTTCATCCATTAGCTGTTAAAAGTCATTTTAATAAGTTAAGTATTATAAATTTGACTATTAATACCTTGTGTAATTTAACAAACCTTCTTGTGCAACCAATCAATGAACTCAGTTTGAACTACCACTTCTGTCATCGTCTGAAGCTTTTTACTACTCCGTAGAGCGTTTTTCAATGTTGATTGATATTCACTGCATATTTAAATTAAGGTAGCTTAAGCAAATTTTGAAGTTACGTCTTTTAGTAGGTAAAAAAACAAACCTATATGTTAGATCCAAAATTGGCTCTAACACCCAGACTAGTAATGATTCTACTGAAATGAAATCAAAAACGAGAAAGACACACAATTTATAGTGGTTCGACGTTAAATAGCCTACACCCACGTTCTACTCTTTGAGTTGATGATTTGAATGCAAGTACAACAATAATTCTCAGTCAATTTTCGCTCATATAATGCATTGGTTCACTCAATTTCCTCCACAGTATGCTTAAAAAGGTGATTGTAATCTGAATAAGTTGATGAAATTCGGGTAGCAAAGGAGTTTGAGTTCTGAAAATGCAAAAAGATCCTTCCAAATGTCCCTTGATGGTGTATTTATTGGTGGAAAGTGCTCCTGGGATGACTTCGGTTATCCATGTGGCATCCATCCCATTATTATCGAGTTCAGATGGAATATGGTGGTGATAGAACATCAGGTTAGTGGCGAATGTGGGGAGAACGTGGGTATAACCGCTTCGAGTCTTAAGGGAATGTGGGCACAGCTTCTACAGTTTCAAGTGCATGGGATCGAATCGGAAATACTTCAATTGGCGGAGGAGAGGGGAGGGGTGAGGGGAGGGGGGCGGGGGGCTGATCGGATTTGACCGAATCGATTTGGTTCAGCTTGTCCTCCCTTCTTCTTCACTCTGTGCCTTTTGCTTTGACCAGATGGACTCCGATCCGATTTGATTTTTTTCTTGAGTGTATGCTCTTTATTATTTGATCTTTTATCTTTGTGTAGCCTAGTTCACAAAGTAGGCTAACATTTTGCCCCCTCGAAGGATGCTTCTATTGGAGATGGGGCATGCTTCGACATTATTTGCTCATTGGTTTCTGAATTTGAATCATTAAATAGTCGCTTCCATTCATTTGTTGGGACGCGTTGTGTCATGAAGTTGTGTCTCTTGCAGCCTATAAATACACCAAAAAGTTCACGGATTTTTTTCTTCATTTCAAACAGCTTTGAGAACTCTGATTGATGTCCAGCGACTCCGCCAGGTAAGCTCTCTGTTTATTTTTATTTTGCTTCAAATTCAATTGGTATGCCAAGTCAATGTGCATAATTCCATCGGGGTTCGGTCTCTGATCCGAATGACTTCTTTTCCATCCCACTAACATTGTATCAACGGGCCAAATATATATACATGGGCTTGCAATCCGGTCCGGACGGGGTGAAAGGCTGGGAAAACAAAGAGCCACTGTAAATCCATATATGTCAGTTGTCTCTCCTCTTCTTCTTCCTTTCCTTTTATTACCTTCATCCTCCAGATTTTAGAAGAAAAGAAAAGAAGAAACCCTAATTTTCAATACTTCACTATTCCCTTCAATTCTCGAATCAATTACATAGGTAGGTTGCAAAACTTTAGATAATTCCTTTTTAGTTGAACTCGATTTGAATTCGTGGATGATTCGGGCAATTTGAAGATGGAACTTGGCTGACCTTGACGCCGTGACCCCCCTTCGCCATTATCGTTAATGGCCTCGTCGCCATCTTGAGGTAGTAATGGAGGGGGTTAGAATCCGTTGTTGAACGTGCCAGCACATAAACGCTTGGCTTTGATTTGGGTGTTTGGCACGAGACTGGGTTCGGTATTAGTCAAGGAAGAAAGAGGATAAAGAAGAAGAAGAGGGAAAGGTCTGGGATCGGCTCGGGTGAAGAGGTATAAGAGTGAAGAGGAGAGGGGGTTCCATCCAACCGGGTCGGGTTGAAGTGAAAAATAAAGAGAAGGATAAAAATGAGGTATGCCCAACCGGGTCAGGTCAGAGTGAGAGAAATGGTCATGGAAATATATGGGCACTCGGACCGATCCGGATCACTTAAATTACCAACTTTTGAACTGAACCGATATGCTCGTAGTGCATTAACTTCTACTTTGGACCACAAATGGTCCTTCCCCCAGTCCGAACCCTTTCCTCTGTGGGCATCCGATTCGATCCCAATATATATATCCGAACCGAACTAGAACCGTCCAATTTAATGCACAAGAAATGTCTGACTTGCTCAATCAATGTTTGCCATGACTTACAACGTAATTAACAGTTAGGATAGTGCCTTTTGAACATGATCAAATATTTAAGACTATTCTGCACATTACTGCTTCGCCAAACCTTTGCATTATTCTCTTATGTGTTTACTTTGCATCTCTTGCACACATCGTACACACTTTAGTTCACACACGTGCACGGGGGGATACGGGCTATTTTACTCTAACTTATGCTATTGCTTCTTCTGTAGTTTAGCGACCATGGTAGAGAGGCGTTCATTTAGATTAACAGAAAAGGGAGAAGTCACATAAACATCTGAGAAAAACTCACTCTTGATGACATATCCTTTTCCTCAGACCCATAGGGATGATGAGGGCCCAGATTATGAAATGGAAGCGCACAATAGTGAAGTATCTTCCGGGAGTGAAGGCTCTCTTGGTGAGGAAGAGGAAGGAGAGATAGGAGATGATCATGCTCCTGACGAGTTTGAAACTGCCACTATATTGGAGTTACCCAAAGATTCTGTTGAGTCGACAATCGATGATGATAGACTCGTCTGAATATGTCTAAAGCATGGGATATTAAAAAGAGATACCCAGGTGCCTTCGAAAACAGATCGCTCTCACAATCCACCAGAAGGATTTATGGCAATTACCCGATTAATGTGTCTGGTTGGGGCAATACCTCCATTTCCGCCTTTTGTCGTCGATTTTCTGAGACAGATGCGGATTGCCCCCATGCAATTACATCCCAACTCTTATGCTTATTTATACACCTCGTATATAGCATGCGAAGAGATTTTAGGTATAGAACCTACCTTCGATGATGTCCACTTCTTTTATAAATTCAAGCATCAGACTCAAGAGGCACCCTTGTTCTCATACTTTGAATCTGTTCCGAAAAGGAAAATTATCACTGTTCCATATAGCAGCAAAGATGGTGACTCAAAACCTGAATGGTTTTATATCAGACAACAACCGGGATGCGCCAGGAGGTGGACTAAATCAAGTAAAGTACCGACTTTCTAAATTTCAACTTTAAATGCTCATGCCAAGACATTAATTTTCTTTCATTTTCATTCGTAGTTGATAACCCAAAGTAAATATCGGGTTAGTTATACTTTGATCGTTTGCATCAGCTGCTCAATGGTGACCAAAAGTACTTAACTTTCGAAGAAGTTCTTAAGGATGAGTATCTCCATCATTACGGGTTACTATCTATTACCTATAGCATAGGTCATGGGACAGGTCCATATGTGTACATACCGTCGGTTGACATTATTCCTAAGATGGGTGAGGGCTCGAAAGTTCCAATAATACCTCTTAGGACTCCTCATTATCCATCCTCAACTCAGGACGATGAATTAGCCAACATAGCTGAAAAGCACAGAGAAGGGTATACCATTCCTGATGACACCATTTCTCATGAAAAGTCAACATCCCCTAAAGAGCTGCCACTAGACGCTTCTCAAGGAGATGCCCCTACTATCGACGATTCCACATTTAAGGGTTTAGGAAATCTTCCCTTGCCCAAAACTATTTATACTTCAGAGGACTTCGGAACAAATCCTTTAACCTTCACTTCTTCAGAGGAGACCACTCCCGTGAAGACCAAAGAGCCTAATCATGTTAGTCTGGCTTCAGGCCCGGGTTTGTTGGGGGGAACATCACTTAGGATGCACATTAGCACCGCATGTCACAACACTTATGTCTTATGTGAATGTCGATTCAGAACTCCACTTATATTGTTGCACAGGTACAATGTCACGCCCTTACTACGATGTTGGGAAGATTCGCTATAGCAGGTCCAGACCTCGTTCTGACACCGAGCATGATCACCGTGAGAACCGTGGCAGAGATGACATAAGGCATCATGATTCTCATCGACCTCACACTTTACGCTCTCGTTCTCCTATTCGTTCGGATCCGAATAGATATTGGAGCCACCAAAGTCGTCATGGGGGAGACACATCACAATCCAAAGACCTAATTTCTCCCCAAGATAAATATAGTCGAGAAAAAAGTTCACCGAAACACACTGATTCGCGAGACAAGCACAAAACTTCTGAGAAGCGATCTGAAAAAGGCGATGTAGCCATCATCCCTGCTAAGCGGAAACATATTGCACTATCATATTGCAAACCCACACCACTAGACGTTGATTCCAAAACGAATCTGGCATATCTGGAGAAGCAGTTCCTAGATAACTACTTTGAGAATTTAACTTTCTTACTCGCACTCGAGCCTATTTCTTCAAGGTGGGCAGATGAGGCTAAGGCAAAGATCGACGCAGTAGAGAAACAACACTCGGAGATGTACAAGTATTCATGCAATCTCTCTAGAATCATTTGTGCCTTAATTACGACGTCGATGCAATGAAGAAAGTTGCAGATTGCGATGAGAATGCTTTGAAAAATCTAGAGAAGAACTTAGAAGATACACAGGCTCAACTTGTCATTGCTCAACGAGATGCTAACAACTTCAAAAATAAATTTGAGGAATTAAAAAAGAGTTATCATGACCTACTAGAATCTCACAATCAAGAGCGTTTAGAGTTGAAGAAACAAGCTGAAGATGCTAAGTCAAACAGTGTCAAAGTGCAACTAGCTTACAATACTCTTGAGCATGAAAAGGCCGAGTTAGCGAGGAAGAACGCCAAGTTGGAGAAACGAAATGCTGACATGGAGTCCAAGTTAATGGAAGCCGAGACTAGGGATGCCTTAGCTAAGGGGAATGTGGATAGGGCTTTTAAGTGTGCTAAAGAAACTCAGAAACAGCTATCAGAGGCTCAAAAAGAATTGCATGGCTTTGGCGAACCGATGATTGAATTCTTTGCACACATAATCCGTCGCCGAAACATCTCTTGGATCGAAGAATATCTGACTACCTTAGTTCATATATGGAATCAAATCATCGAATGGGAAAAAGATGAACTCAAGGTAGACTTCGTTGACGAAGACAAACTCATGGAGTAGTATCTGAAAGATGATGAACTGGCACGTCTAGCCGACGGGCGTTGCCTTATTGCTGCTGCCATGGATGAGGAGAAACGCCAGGCCAAAGAAAAGAATATCGTTGAAGATGGTTCCTCTTCTGTTATCGCCGAAGCTACTAGAGTTGAGGTATATGATCCCGAGAATCCGAGAATTTCTAGAGCGTCTCTTTTATCTCCTATACCCGAATCAGCATCAGAGACGGTAGCCACCCCAATTGAGAAATCATCAGAAGGTATTTCCACCTTTTCACCCCAATTTTTCAAGGCAGTCTCCACCTTCCATCACATTATTAGGCAATCGATCGAGGATTCTTTGTTTTCTCCTGAGTTGATAATTGTTGTTTCTCATTCTGTAGGTGTTGAACCAACCGAGAAGACTGACGATCATTGAGGAACCACCATTGGTGAAAAATCCATGGAAGAGACTCAGGGAGGACAGGATAAGGCTACCATCATTGAGTCCGGAGGGGGAGCTGAAGGTAAAAAGGAGGAGGCTACTAATAAGGCTCCTATACCACCTAACGCCGACACTTCTCAAGATGATGAAATGATAGATGCTTTGAAAGATGATGGTGGTAATGATGGGCATGAAGAAGATCCCGATGTTGCTATAATTGAGGATTCGAAGAATGCTGATGACGTGACTTTGGCTGAAATGAAAGCCAAACAAGACAAGCGCATGCAGCTGAAAGTCGAGGAGATAGACCCCGAAAGCCTAAAGCCCCTTGCAATGGTGGATGCTGGATTGAGGTTAGTTGTTAAGCTTTCAACTAGGTCGATTACAAAGGAGCTTGCTAAAAAATCTTCTCTTGATCCCAGTGCTCCGACTCCTAGGAAGAAATATATCGACTCTGGTACCTCAATTACAGAGAAGAAGAAACCAAAGTGTCTCATGTTCGATGCTGAAAAAGAAGCTAAAAAAACTCTTGAGGCTACCAAGAAGCCCATGTCTACTCCAAAGTCCAAGTGACAATGCGCTTTGTTTTTTATTTTAATATTCCACTGGTCCGCTATTGTTGCAGCGAGTGCGGCCCTCGCATCTTTTGCTTAGCTTCCCTGTATAAACTCACGTGTTTGTAAATAATGTAGTTTGTTCCCTGCAATGTCTGATATTTGTAAATTTAGCAATTAAGTAAAAATGCAAATGAATAGCATGTCATATCACAATTATATAATAAAGTCATTATTAAGGAGAACATGTTTACATATATATGCCCCTAATCAATCTTGGATAACCGATTAAGACTTATTCAAGATTGATTAAATTCAAAATCCAGTTGCCTCCGATTCTCTAACGGGGCCATATTCCTTTCGTCATTGATGCTTATTCTTTTTAGCATTGATTAAATTAAAAATCCAGTTGCCTCCGATTCTCTAACGGGGCCATATTCCTTTTGTCATTGATGCTTATTCTTTTTAGCATCTTTATACTCTCCTGTATTATAACCAGGTTAGAGTATTACTGAGGCGGTCTCTTATCGAGGTGCACCTTCATGCCTCAAGGGGCGCCGTCTTCCCATCCTTTATACTCTCTCTCGATTCATGAGAGTTAGAATTAAGAATGTCGTCTTCCCATTCTTTGCATTTTATTATGCAAGCAGTCATTTTGTTCGCTCCTGCACATTGGTTATCTCCAATTTAATGGTTTGTGTTTCATAGCCATGATAGAATAATTGCTGAAGATATAAACAATGCAGGAAAGTAAATGACACACGATATTTTTATAGTGGTTCGGCTAAGTCGTAGCCTACATCCACTTCATAATTCTTTGTTTATATAAACAGACTTTTTAAGGCAAGTCGTACCTTTTTACATAGCCTATAAAAACAAAAAGGAAGACATTTCATATTTAGCTCAGGTATCGTCGCAAGTGTTGAGCATTCCAAGCTCTGGGAATCTCTTCACCGTCCGTGGTCGTTAGCTTGAATGCTCATGTATCAAGCTTCCGTTGGATGGCGTATGGCCCTTCCCATTTTGGACCCAATTGGGTTGAAGGCGGGAAGACTCGTTTCAATACTAAGTCTCCTGGTTCGAAGGTTTTGAAGCGAACTTTCCAGGCATAATAACGTGCTACTAGATGTCGATGTCTTGAGGCGCGCAAGTCTGCTTCATCACTTTTTTCTTCAACTATATCAAGAGACTCTAGGAGGAGTGTTCTATTCGTCATTGGGTCATAGTATGCTACTCGATGAGAAGGGACTTCTATTTCTATCGGGATTACTACTTCTGACCCGAAGGAGAGTGAAAATGGGGTATGTCCAGTGGTTGTCTTAAAGGTTGTCCTGTAGGCCCACAAAGCTAGTGGCAACTCATCTACCCGCTTGGCTTTGGCCCGCTCCAACCGCTTGTTGAGAATAGATTTAATGACTTTGTTTATTGCTTCAACCTGGCCGTTTGACTGCGGATGAGCTACAACAGTGTATTGTTTATCAATCTTGTACTTTTGGCAGAAGTTTCTGAATTTGATGCTGTCGAACTGTGTCCCATTATCTGTTATGATGGTCTTCGGTATCCCAAATCGACAGATAATTTTTCTGACCATAAAACTAATCACCTTCCTTGCCGTGATCGTGGTTAAAGGTCAGCTTCCTCCCATTTCGTGAAATAGTCCACGGTGACGATCGCGTACTTTGCTCCCCCTTTTGCAATAGGTAACACTCCAATAATATCAATTCCCCACATGGAAAACAGCCATGAGCTTACCATTGACTTAAGCTGACTTAGAGGTGCTCTGGGAATTTTGGCGAATCTTTGACATTTGTCGCAGCATCGTGAATAATCAGCCGCGTCTTTATTCACGGTAGGCCAAAAATATCCATGTTGCAACACTTTCTTTGCTAGGGTTTGGCCCCCGGTGTGGTCCCCACACTCACCTTTATGTACTTCTTGCAGTACACGTTTGATGTCGTTATGTGCGATACACCGTAGTAGGGGCACTGAAAACCCTTGGCGATAAAGGACGTCGTCCTGTAAAACGTTTCTTGCAGCCATACGTGTTACAACTCGTCTTTCGCTTTTCTTCAATGGGTGGGTACCATTCTTGAGAAAATTCTTGGTCGATGTCATCCATGATTCTCACTGTGGATCAACTTCTAAGGCTAGTTCCACCTCCATCAGGTCGAAACTCGGTGATTCCAAAACCTCTATCGGAACCATTTTAGTTTCTTCTGGGTTATCAGAACTTTCTAGTTTTGCCAACCGATCTGCTTTCTGATTCTCTGTTCTTGGAATATGCGTTATGCTGTAATGCTCCAAATTTTCCAACAACTCCTTTACCTTTTTGAGATAAGTAACGAGTCGAGGTCCTTTAGTAACAAACTCCTCCCGTACCTGGCATACAACTATCTTGGAGTCGCAACATATATCCAGTGTCTTCACTCCTAGTTCTTTGGCGAGTTTCAGCTCGGCAATCAGGGCTTCATACTCGGAATCATTATTGGTAGCAACCAATTCTAATCGCAATGCATAATAAATAGCTCATCCTTCAGGAGTGATTAAAACAACTCCGGCGCCGGACCTTCGATCATTTTTGGCTCCGTCCGTATATAACTTCCACGGACTAAGCTCTAACTCTCGGTCTAAAGTAACCACCTTGTCATCCAACGTTTCCTCTTCAGAAATTGTGCATTCGGTTATGAAGTCGGCCAATGCCTGCCCCCTTATTGACCTCCGTGGCTAAAAATTCAAATTGAGTTGACTCAACTCGATGTTCCATTTAAGTAACCACCCCGACGCTTCAGGTTTTTGCAACACTTGCCTTATTGATATGTGTATACAACTATTGGGTGAGCCTGAAAGTAATGACGAAGTTTGCGGGAAGCAATCAGGAGGCTATAAGAAAGTTTTTCTATCTTTGGATAATTACGTTCTGCAGCAGCTAGCTTCTTGCTCATGTAGTATACAGGCTTCTGGACTTTATCCTCTTCACGCACCAACGCTGTACTGACGGCATGAGATGATACCTCTAGGTAGATAAACAAATCCTCATGTTCCATGGGTTTTGATAATACTGGAGGCTTTTCTAATAAATCTAATAAATTCTGGAAAGCCTCCACACAATCAGGGGTCCACTCAAAATTTCATTTCCCTCGTTTTATCAGATCGATGAAAGGTATGCACTTTTCTGTGGCTTTGGAGATAAACCAGCTCAATGCATCAACTTTTCTGGCCAGGCTTTGAACATCCTTAATCTTTCATGGTTCTTCAATACTCCTTATTGCTTCTATTTGAATAGGATTTATCTCAATTCCTCGAGAACTCATGATAAACCCAAGGAATTTCCCAGATGCGACCCCAAATGAGCATTTGAGGGAGTTTAACATCATCCCATATCTTCGAAGAATGTTGAACGTTTCAGCTAAGTCCCTTGTATAGTCGGAAGATTGTCTAGACTTCACAAGCATGTTGACCACATAAACCTCCATGGGTTTTCCGATTTGATTATAGAACATGCAGTTGACCAAACGTTGATACGTGGCTTCTGCATTCTTTAATCCAAATGACATTACCACATAACAATATAACCCCAAGTCTGTGATGAAACTTGTGTGCTCCTTATCTGGTATGTGCATGGGAATTTGATTGTAACCTGAATAGGCATCCATAAAGGATAAAAGCTCTTGTCCGACCATCAAGTCTACTAGTTGATCAATCCTGGGAAGAGGAAAGCTATCCTTTGGACAAGACATGTTCAAGTCAGAGAGGTCAATACATGTACGCCACTTTCCATTAGATTTTTTGACCAGAACAAGATTTGATATCCAGTCGGGATATTTCGAATCCTTAATGATCCCATTATCCTTCAATTTCTCAACCTCTTCCTTCAAACCTGCTGACCGCTCTGGGCCTAAAATCCATCTCTTCTGCTTGACCGGCGGGTGCTTTGGGTTATGCATAAAGAGTGGCTCATAATAGCAGGTGAAATCCCACACATGTCAGCATGAGTCCAGGAAAAAACATCTAAATTTTCCATTAAGAAATCAGCCAACTCTTTCGCTCGAATTGGATCTACCTGCGCGGCGATCTTTAGTACTTTTGTCAAATTTGCCTCATCAATAGGTATATGTATTGTTGTCTCGCTGGGAGTCTCCTTTCTGTCCTCCGACTCTCTATCCTCTCTGGGATCTATATCCTCGAGCACATCTAAGGGCGACTCTCTTGGGGTTGGACCCCTTAATTGCTATGCTGAGTTTTCCTTCGAAGGGGGAGAATCGTCCTTAGATTGTATATTCAACCCCTTCATAAGCATCTTCAGGTCCGTCAGGTAATGTAACAAGCTCGTCCCCTAGCTTGGTCGCCTCTCATCACCCCTATTCCAGCGTCAGTCGGGAATTTAAGCAGCAAGCACCAAGGTGGAATGCATGCCCTATACTCGGCGAGGGTCGGTCGGCCTAGGAAAGCGTTGTAGGGTGACTATACATCCAAAACTACAGATGGTAGGATCCTCACTCTTTGTCGATCTCCCTATCCTAATGTCACTGGTAATTCTACATAGCCCATCAGAGCCATTGACGCCCCCATTGAAGCCCTATATCCATCCTTCGTAGGGCTTTAAATCTTTTGCTTCAAGTCTCATTTGTTCAAAAGCTTTCTTGAAGAGGATATTGACTGAACTCCCAGTGTGCACCATCACTTTATGGACTAAATCGGGGCCGATGGCCATGGTAATTACCAGTGGGTCTTCAGTTGGTGATCGAATTCCGGTATCATCCCTAATACGGAATATGATGTCGTCTGACATCGTCTTTTGTTGTTTTACTGGAGTAATGTCTTCTAGGTTACTGCATTCTCCTACCTCAAAGTGCTTGGCGGCATTGATGTACTGATCCATCGCTTTGTAACTATGTCTAGCTAGTTGGGGTCCGCCTATAATAGTATTGATAACCATCCCCTTACCTTTCTGCTGGGCTGTGGGTTTAGAAGTAGGCTGGTTTTGGTTCCGGGCTTGCCCTCCTTGCCCCCGGTCCCTTGGAGAAACCTTGTACTCGTCTAACTTCCCTTACCGCAACAATATTTCAACTACATCTCTCAAATGATGACGTTTGTTGGTGGAATGACCATGGGTTCCATGGAACAAACAGAACTTTCCCGTTGTGATCTCTTTTTCAGTGGAGTCTCCGGGTGGTGGCTTTTTGTATTGCAATATGTTGTATGTGTCCAAATAAATGTTTTCCAAGGTATCATTCAATGGCGAATAATTTTCAAAAATTTGGAATCGAGGTCTTTTGCTGGAATTGTTCCCTCGGTTCCTACTCCTCCTATTGCCGTTTCCATTCTTATTGTTATTACCTCTGTTCTGGTTGCCAACGTTCACTTCAACCTTCCCTGGACTGTCACTGGATTGCTTCACAGCAACATTACTTTGGACACCTTCCCTTGGGGCCCCTTCGGACTTTCTCTTCGTATTTGCATGAGCTTCTTCTCACCTTAAGCGAATATTAGCCTTTTCGTAGAACAATTCCCTAGAGGGGGGCGGTTTCCTGGATAGATAATCCCTAATTTCTACGTCCGGGTCAACCCCTTCTATTAAAGCCATTAGAATAGTGGGTTCATGAGGGTCACTAACTTCGGTGACAACCTGGTTGAAGCGGTCCAAATATGATTTCAGAAATTCGCCCGAAGCCTGTTTATTCCTTGACAACTCTATGACGCTTTTGGATTTTGGGGCATGAAGTCGAAACTGGTTCATAAAGCGCTCACTTAATTCTATCAAATTTGATACTGACCGTGGAGGGAGTCGGGTGAACCACATTAATGCAACGTCTTTTAGATAAATCGGAAAGGCCTTGCATTTTATAGCGTCTGGAGCTACTGCGGCATTCATGAACCATGCATACCTCATCAGATGCTGTCCTGGGTCCATTCCTCCCTGAATATCGATCCATTTATGGCAAGTTGAATCGCCGAGGGAATTGGAAGTCCAATATATCATCTGTGAATGGGGTATGACTTCGCTCAACGACCCAGTCCTCATTAATGTATCGTCGGCTTTTGGACATGATCTGGCGCACCATTGCCCACACATCGGCATTTGTTAATGTTCGCACAGGTTCTCTAGGTCTGATATTCGGATTACCCCTGGGTTCCTGATTAGGGGATAACCTCCTGTTTCTAGCAGCGGCTGCTCTACATTTCTCCCTACGCTCCTGGTCGATCTCAGGAGGAAAGGGTTGGAGAAGTTGTTGTTGCGCAGGATTAGTAATATTAGGATCCCTGGGTAGAACGTGGGATCCATGCATGGGCAACAACATAGGCTCTCTCAAGCTCAGGTCATCAGGCCCTAACACACGAGCGACATCTTCGCAGGATCCTAAAGATCCAAAAGTTAAATGATCAAGGTTCTGAGGTCACTCAAGCGGCCTTCTTTCAATAGGACATCCCTCATCTAAAGAAGATGAATAATCTGCAGTAAGGCGGCGTGTTGGGGAAGGTTTCTTTTGCCTTCGGGGCTCCTTGAGTTCCCTACTCATGGTGATCATGTTCTCTTGCATGCAAAGACTGCCACGCTTATGGTCTTCCAATGCCTCCTTAGTACTCTGGAGCATGTCAAGAAAGCGTGAAAAATCTCTTTTTGTGATGGGTGCAGATGGGTCAGGCCGATCATTGGTTATAGCGGCTGGAATCAGAGCATTGGTGGGAGCTCGAGTAGAAGTTCTAGCTTCATTTTGGTTCGGGTCGGATCGGAGCACAGTGGTACGGCCGAACCTGTTTGGATGGGGAGAGTGGGCGACCTCAACATCATTAGATCGGCTCGGATCGGGGTCTTCTGTTCGGTTCGGACCTTCCTGACCGGAGCGGCCTGCTCCGGAGTCTTGACCACGCGACCTCTTCACGACCATTGTTTGCTGATCTTGTTAACTTCATTCTCTCGATTACTTTGGATTTCTTTGCCTTTTACCTGGGCCATAATCTCCAATTCTTCAGTGATTAACCAATAGGTACTTAAAGATGTCGAAAACAGAGGATTAACTTCTTTGAACTTGAAGGTCCAAATAGTAGAATGATAATCCCAAAAAAAGCGGAGAATGCAGAAATTCTCCATGAAAGCACCAAAATTTTAGATCCAAAATTGGCTCTAACACCCAGAATAGTAACGATTCTACTGAAATGAAATCAAAATCAAAGAAGACACAATTTATAGTGGTTCGGCATTAAATAGCCTACGTCCACTTTCTACTCTTTGAATTGATGATTTGAATGCAAGTACAACAATAATTCTCACTTAATTTTCACTCATTCAATGTATTGGTTCACTCAATTTCCTCCACAATATGCTTAAAAAGGTGATTGTAATCTGAATAAGTTGATGAAAATCGGGTAGCAAAAGAGTTTGAGTTCTGAAAATGCAAAAAGATCCTTCCAAATGTCCCTTGATGGTGTATTTATAGGTGGAAAGTGCTCCTGGGATGGCATCGGTTTGGATCCACATGGCATCCATCCCATTATTATCCGGTTCAGATGGAATATAGCGGTGACAGCACATCAGGTTAGTGGCCAATGTGGGGAGAACATGGGTATAACTGCTCCGAGTCTTAAGGGAACATGGCACAGTTTCTTCAGTTTCAAGTGCATGGGATCGAATCAGAAATACTTCAATTGGGGGGGGGGGATCGGATTTGATCGAACCGATATGGTTCAGCTTGTCCCCCTTCTTCTTTACTCTGTGCCTTTTACTTTGACCAGATGGACTCTGATCCAATCCGATTTTTTTCTTGAGTGTATGCTATTTATTATTTGATCTTTTATCTTTTTGTAGCCTAGTTCACAAAGTAGTCTAACACTATAATAATATTTTTGTCGATCACGGATTATTTCTTTGTCAGAAATCAAAGCACCATAAAATTCTTGACTCAACATTCTCCCCCTTTTTGATTGATGAAAAAATAGTTCTGAATCTAACCCTATATATGATCTACCCCTGAGATTGTGCCTGTATATGAATATGAACTATACATTCCCGCATAACACTGTTAGTACCAATCTCTACCCCTTTGTCATTGACAAAAAGGAATAAATAAATTAATAAGTGAAGATATATAAATGATACTATTAGGACATTAAGCAACATAAACGAGTAACATAGATCATGCCAAGAGTCGCCAAATAACGTTATACACACACAAAATTCTAGTACGACTAAAACACGACACCATTTAGATATAAGTGCCAAATCAAGTCTTAAAACAAAAGATAGGCATAGGCACGTAGCAAGAGAAAATTAGGAAGTGAACTAAGAAGACTCAGATCGCGATTCCATCTCATCTTCCTCCTCTTCCTCTTCAACAACTTGTGTTTTTCTGCGACCATGTCTATGGCTAGTTCCAGAGCTCGTAGCCTACTCCAATGATGTCCAAGAAAAAAGTAGGAGGAGCTGGACGTTTGCCGAGGTCTTGAGCTTGCATGGATGATGATGCACCACATGACATTGCTTCCCATAATGTTCCAAAGAAAGACCTAATCTTGTTGAAGCATTTGTCGATCTTTGTATCCATATGCTTAAGTCTTGCTTCGAGTAGAAATTGGTTGCGAGCAATGGTGTCTTGCGATTCCTTTGTTGAGAAAGATGATCCTAGTAGTTTGGCTTCCTCAGGTGGTGGCCGGGATGATCTTTTTGAAGCTCATTGATGTCTATGTTCTTGCCATTGCTCAAAAGTCATAATGGTGAAGTATGGGTCGGCGAGTTTCATCCATTTAATCGTTGTTATGTTAAAGACTTTGGGCTTTGAAACAGAAGACTCGAGGGGTGCGATGTCATAGTCGAGCAATAGGCGCATGATATATTCATTATAAAACAAATGTGGCCTGATGCATTCGTTTACTTGCAAAATCTCATAAAAAATCATACCAATCCAATTGATATGCATATCCCCGTATATTGCATATAATGCCTTGAAGTTCTCTTTATGGGCATCAAAATTACCTAATCTTGGTAGTAGAGAGTGCATGAGAGTGTGACGAATAATCCTTGCAGTCTGTCATAAACCTTTGGATTTTGTGCTATCCATATTGTCTTCAATGAACTCATGGATAACACGATCACGGATATTGCAAAAGTTGTTTGAGAATTTTTCACCACTAAAAGGAACTCCAAGAATGCTTGCCATTCTAGAACATGAGATAAAAACTTCCTTGCCACAGACTACAGACCAAAGGCATTATGCAGGATTTTTGGGCTTGTACTTCTCCAAATTCAAGTTAGCGTAGAATAATTTGATCATAATATGGTTTATTTCTACATTATTTCGATCAAAATCAATTAGGGATTCAATATTTGAATCCCTTGCTAAGTTAACAATGCGATATTTGGTAAAATCGGAGATCTTAATGAATGAACCCAGATGAATCGTGAAGTCTTTCATATCATTCCATCTTTTAATAATAATTGGATCAACTAGCCACTTCTTGATTGAGAGATCAATTTGTTAGGGTTCAGAATTTGAAGCTTTCTTTGATTTCTTCTTTGGAGGAGCCATTTGTTTGATATTGTTGAAATTGCAAGAAAAATAAATTGAATTCTAGGGTTTTGGAGTTTTTGGAATAAGGAACGGTTGGAGTAAAAGTGAAGAAGTGGAATGAAGAAATGGTCTTATAAGTATATTAAAAACAGGAAAACCCAACACCGGTCGACCGCTTTTAATCAGAAGTTAAAACAGTCGACCGGTTGAAATTGGCTTGTCGACTAGTTGGTTTCTGGGCTATTTTTCCTAGTTTTTGCTCCATTTCTGATATTTAACGGTCCATATTACATAGAAATTACTCATAGTACAAGAGTGATACAAGAGAATATAACCACGATAAAAATCTAATGTAAAGTTGATGAATTGTGATTGGTAGAATCTTCTTTGACGTCGTTAATACATGGTTTCCATGGCGATGAATTTTCTTTCACTCCTTTGTTCATATTATAATTTCATTCCCATGAATTCGGGCTCCTAGAAGATGAAGGCATGTTTGCTTTAGGCTTGTGTACGTAGTGTTTATTTGAGCCACAAAAGAACATTGCCATTTTTTCTAGAAGAGATAGTCGATCTGAGGTTAGCTTTTGCTCATAATATATCTGCCTTTGAAGATCAATCTGATGTTTCTGGTAATGGTATATTTGATCGATCTTTTCTTTGGTATGAGGTGAGCAAAACAAAACTTTCATTGACCGTTTTGGAGTTGGCGTAGTGCCGGGTGTACGATTGCTTTGGTGATATCCTGATTTGTGTTCGGGAGTTTTCGGAGAGTAATGATCTCCTGTCTCAGAACTAGTGATAAAGACATGGGAATATTGAGCACATTTTTCACATATGTGTGCCATGATTATAGCAGAAAACAGAATATATGAACTATTTAAGATTTAAGATCAGCTTGGGAGAGATAAAAAATTGCGAATTTATGCCAAGTTTATATAAGATTATATATATATATATATATATATATATACATACATACATATATATATACATACATACATACATATATATATATATATATATATATAGCTTAAGACATATATATATAGTTGAGGCTAAGAAGTATCAGAATTACTTGGTCGTAGGAATAATCAATGGCTCATACTCAATTTACTCAAATTAACAATAGCTAATAATAGCTAATATATGTTTAAGTAAATATAATTTGAAATAAAAAAGTGAAAAGAACTACCTAATATAAATGAGTGAAATATGACATTAGTGGTAAAATTAATTGTCGAGTTCTTTTCTGGAGATAAAACCAAGCTCTCTACATAATTTTATGAAATTAGACTCAACTAAAGGCTTAGTAAAAATGTTCGCTAGTTGATTATCCGTTTGGACATACTCGAGACATATGTTTCCATTTTCGTTATTGTCTCCTAGAAAAGGATGACGGATGTCAATGTGTTTGGTTCGAGAGTGGTTCTCAGGATTTGCAATAAATTTTTAGCACTGGTGTTATCACAGTATATAGTAGAATTTGATAAATAAATATCAAAATCTTGAAGTTTTTGTTGCATATATATTACTTGATTACAAGCAAGAGCCACTGATATATACTAAGTTTCACACGTTGATAGTGAAACACAATTCTGTTTCTTACTAAACTTAGAGACAAGTGATTTTCCAATAAAATGGCATGTACCACTTGTACTCTTTCTATCCATTCGAGAGCATCTGAAATCAGCATCACTATATGATACTAATTCGAATGGACATTCTTTTGGGTAGAAAAGACCGAAATTTTTGGTATTATTAAGATAACGAATTATTCGTTTCACTGCTCGTAGGTGTGATTCCTTTGGATCTGTTTGAAATCGTGCACATAGACAAACATCATCATTATATCGGGATGACTAGCTGTGAGATAAAGAAGAGAACCTATCATGCTTCGATATAGTTTCTGGTCAAAACTCTTACCATTTTCATCTTTTCAAGATGTGTGGTTGTACTCATAGGAGTAGATTTGCCAGACGTGTTTTCTAATTTGAAGCGTTTGATAAGATTCGCAGTATTCTTCTTGATCGAAAAAATACCGTTCGGAAGTTGTTTGATTTGAAATCCGAGAAAATATGATAGTTCTCCCATGTGAGACAATTCAAATTCTTTCATCATAATATTTGCAAACTCTTTGCAGAGTTTATCGTTTGTTGAACCAAAGATGATGTCATCTATATATATCTGGATAACTAGAATATATTTTCGAGAATGTTTGATAAACAAAGTTTGATCGACTTTGCCTATTTGAAATCCTGAATTAATAAGATAGCTACGTAGTCGTTCATACCAAGCACGGGGTGCCTGTTTTAGACCATACAGAGATTTTTTTTGTTTATACACATAGTCAGGATATTTTTCATGTACGAACAAAGGGGGTTGTTCGACCTATACAGTCTCTTTGATAAATCCATTGAGGAATGCACTCTTGACATCCATCTGATATGGTTTGAAATTGTGCTGATAAGCAAAAGATAATAAGATTCTAATAGCTTCTAGTCGAGCAACTGGTGCAAATGTTTCTTCATAATCGATACCTTCTTCCTGATTATATCCTTGTGCTACTAACCTGGGTTAATTTCTGGGGATATTACCTTGTTCATCAGCCTTATTTTTATAAAACCATTTAGTACCAATAACTGATTGATCAGTTAGTTTTGGAACAAGTTCCCAAACATCATTGCACTCGAACTGATTTAGTTCTTCCTACATGGCAATGATCCAGTAACCATCGGTAGCAGCCTCTTTTGGATTCTTAGGTTCGATATTTGAAAGAAACGCCACATGAACCATTTGATGGAGTTGAATCCTTGTTTTGACTTGTGATGTTACTTGCCCGATTATATTTTGAGTCGGATCGTCTCTTAATATTCTTGGTGGAGATCGTAACTCACATGTTCGAGGAATATTTTCAACAACTATTTCAGAGTCAAAATCAATATTTTTGATGATTGGATTATCAGTGACTATAGATTCGTCATCATCTGATGTATCATGTGGGTGCTGATAGAATTTATTGAATGAAACATGAAGTGATTCTTCAATAGTTTTGGTTCATTTATTAAATACACGATAGGCCTTGCTCCGTTCCGAATAACTGACAAATATACCTTTATCGGCCTTTGGATCGAATTTGCCGAGCTAGTCTTTCGTATTTAAGATAAAACACTTAGAACCAAAGACTTTGAAGTACGAGATATTAGGCTTTCTTTTGTTATATAATTCATATGGTTCATTCTTGGTGAGATTTCGAATGGACACATGATTCAATACATAACATGCAATTGCAACAGCTTCTGCCTAGAAATGTTTTAGTAAAATGGTTCCATTTTATAATGTTCTTGCACATTCTTGTAAGGTCCGGTTTTTCAGTTCTACAACTCCGTTTTTGCAACATCCCACTTCCATTAAGGTCACTCACAAAGGGAATGCGTTAACTTCGGTGGAACGTTATAAGTAAACAGAACAGAAATTTACAAGACCGATATGTAAAGTAGTACTTGAAAATTTTATAACCTGATTACAGCAGAAACAGAAATAAGTTTGGTTACATCACAATACCAAAACCCAAGTACATAAATATCAGTCTTATACAAAATCCTACAGAATGCGTAATTTTAAAGCCATAATCCCCAATAGAGAATGCCATAAATAGGTAGAATCTAAGCCAAGCAATATTTCAAGCATTTCTAGCACTTCAAGCAGAAGGAACCTGAATCAAGCTCCTATGTTTCCACCCTGAGAACCTGGGGGGGAGGGGGGAGTGGGAGGGACAGGAAGAAAAGAGGCGAAATAGACTAGGTCAGACATAAGTCTGGTGAGTCCAATGACTTTCAACATACGAACAGAGAACAGTATCATGACATGTAAATAAAACCCGATGAGAGATAACCATAACAGGAGTAGCAGGTTAATAGAAGAGACAGAATGATATAGACTAAACTAAGTTTCTTACTTGATTTTCACTCTCTGCATTGATACTAGTATAACAGAATTAGGTGTTGTCCTAATATCTAAACAGAAAATAGAACGATCTCTTCAGAAACACGATGCTAGTAATGGGACTTTACCACCCTAACAGAGACAGATGTACAGAAACAGAATGCTAGTAATGGTCCTTTACCACCTGAACGGAGACAGACGATTACAGAAAAAGAATGCTAGTAATGGGCCTTTACCACTCGAACTGAGACAGACGGTATAGAAACAGAAGCAGAAACGGATTCAGAGACGGAAAAAAGAATATTCCTTATGGAAACAGAATGTTAGAATTAGGTGTACACTAGTAATGGGCCTTTACCACCCTAACAGACGGTACTATACAGAAACAGACAGGTGTTACCACCCCAACAGAAACAGATGGTACCCCAACAGAAACAGACAGAACTACGTGTACCCTAAAATCTACCCTAAGCGATCGACTCCCTAATACATAAATACCCTGTTCCGGCCCCACATAAGGGTGTATCACTCCCTAAAGTGGCAACCTATAGACACATACTTGTTTACCGATGTCACGGTGCCTTACATCCTTAGAGCAAACCGGATCCATGCATGCACATGACCCGGTTGGAATGCGCCATCAACACCCCTCGCTATTATCAGAATGAACCTCTTACAATTAGTTCAGTAAGCGTACCCTGGACCCCTAGTGTTAGGTCATAGTTTTGATACCAGAAAGAGTTACTAACTAATATGGGTCCCAAACAACTGATGACACAAGTAATTACCCCTCCTAACCTCGTGTCCCCAGACTAACATATTTCAGATTAACTTGCTTACAAATTTTAGATGTACAAAGTTCAAATTAACTAGTTCTCAGATCAGACATACAAGTTAACAAGTTTATAGACTAACAGATCAGATATACAGATTAACAGACTTACAGGTTGTTTCACCTAACCTAGTATTGGGCCTACAGATTTTCAAAATGAGTTTATTAGATTCGTCATTCCAGTTGTTTTAACCCTATCCACCCAACACGTTTTATGTATCATATTTATCTTAGATTTGCATTAATTAAATATTAATGCATAGACCTCTTACATTAGGTAGGTAGCTTGTGGCCGTTGGATATGCCGGGCAGTTCTGGGCAGACTTCTGCCACAAGCCAGTCCTAACCTCGTGTCTATGCATTTTTATGCCTATGACCTCTCACATTAAACTGACAGTTTGCGGTTGCTAGTTAAGCCGGTTGGGTTCGGGCAGGCTTCTACTACAAACAGAGTCTAACCTCGTGTCTCAGCATTCTTATTTTAGCTAAAGTATTCATTCACAGATTATGCCAATATCAGACTAATTATGCCAATTCGACAAATTAACTTCTTTACAAGTTACAGCAGATTATCCAAAGTTCTATTAACATGTTTTGCTCAATTTTAGATCGAGCATACAAATTTTCATACCCCAAATTACCATATTTCAATTTCAACAGATTTAGCAGGTTAGGCAATTTAACAGATTTAATCATCCCTTAAAATTCCATTGACATACCTCGCTTTATCATAAAATTAAGCCTAATTTTTACATGCCTAAATTATGGTCATAATTCAAAATATAACATATGCCCCCAAATTTTTAGTTAAATTTGCACCGTACAGAATATTCTCTAAAAACCCCAAATCATGATGCATAATATAAATTATGCCGAATTATAGCCGTTGATTACTCCGAATGTCAAATATCCAAAAATCCGAATTATGCATATTCATATTTATAATTATCCCTATTATAATATGGGTTTTTCAGGCCTAAGTCACATATCCTTTTCTTCCAAGTCATAGATCGTCATATAAAATACGCCCCAAATCTAGATCTTAAATTACAACATGTATTAGGTCCTCAAAATCAGATCTTGAATTATAACATGCACTATGTCCCCAAATTACAAGTCATATGTTGTCATACAATAATTCTCCTTCCTCCAAATCATAAACCGTCATATATAGTATGCCTAGATCTAAATCTTAAATTACAACATATACCCTTTTCTTAAATCAGTCATGTCCAACTATGCATCATTCATTATTTTCCCCAAATTTAGCGTTCGTGCGTCAATTTCTTATGAGATTTGGCTCAGGCTCGTGGTAGCCTGGCTGTAGAACAGAAGGAAGGAAGAGATACAGAATAGTTACAATAATATAGATCTACACAGAAAAACACATTTGATAAACAGGAATAAGATAGATCTACACAGAAAAATAGATCTGATAAACAAGAATATGCCTAATCTCCAATTCAGACTTATAAACATGTCAAGATCATCATTAAATTTCATGTCTGAAAATAACTGTACTTACCTTTGTTGGATTCTAAAAGAAAAAGGGTTGTAGTTGTTCTCTTTTAATCCTATTCAGATTGGAAGAAGAAGGAGCACTTGTTCAAGCTTAGGTTTCAGTAAAGTAACAATGCCATTGATTTATATTAATACGAATTAGGACATAGTATAGGCGTAATGAATTTGTGTGGAGAAAAAGTGAGGTTTGGTGGTATTTAAATAGCTTAGGAGCAAAGAATTTGGTTAGAACAGGCATCTAAATACAGAAAAATGAATCTGTCCACGGATCTAGAAATGGGGGGAGGTCGACCCCCGGGTCGACCCCATGGTCGACTTGTTCTACCCAGGTCGACCTGGGTCCTGGGCGGGAATTTTCCCGCCTAGCCCGGGTGTGTGATTTGAATTTCGAAACTTTAAATTTGAATTCGAACTGGTTTTTATTTTAAATTCCCGAAACTTCTAAGTGTCATAACTTCTTCATATGGAGTCCGATTTATGCAAACTCGGACTCTACCTCAAGTAGAATTCCGAGACGAACGCAATAGTATAACCCGTTTCCCTTAATTCTTCTCTTAAAAATTAAATATACTTTATTTTGTTACTTTATGTTCACATAAAATACGGGGTGTCACGTTCTCCCCTCCTTAATGGATTTCGTCCCCGAAATCTTCAAGTTAAGAAGAATGTGTCCTACCATCCAATCACCCATCTACTCAACCATCATCCACAGGCGTCCATTGTCCTTAGAAAACTTCTAATGTTGTATGAACATATGCAAAAGTGTGTGTATATGCCTTTTATCTAATGCAAAGATAAGGCGGTCTACTGATTCAGTTGACCTCCTTAATGCGAATTATGTTAGTGCCACGAGTCCACTTATGTATGCAATAAATCCTATTTGATACACATCATTTCTATATGAGTGCATATCCATTCATCCAAATGCAACATCCATGTGATAAGTTAATCATTTTTCATCCACCAAAATTGAAAAATGCACACACGTCCATATGTAGTATGACAGTGTTTTTGAGCCGATCTAGTGCCTAGTGTATATATATGCATCCACGAGAAACCACTAGCAACCACTTGTAACCATCAAACATAACATGTCTCAAACACATGTTTACACCCATTAGTTTCTACCTAAAAGTATAAGAATCGATTGATAGGATACAGCTGAGTGATAGAAGCAAGTACATAAGTTTTGTCCCCATTAGACATCGGTTAAGAGAATAAATCCCTAAGTATCAACCCTGAAGACCGAAATCAACATTAGATTGACACTCAGAGAACTACTCCCATTAAACAATGTCAAACTGGAAATCTACTTCACGCTTCGAGTAAAAACCCCTATCCTTTTCAGAAATACTAAGATACTCACAGATTACTAGTACAGATCATATTATCAAATGATTCTCAGGAAACTAAGCATGATATGTCCCAAAAAACCCAGAATGTATGCATCATAGTCAACTTAATGCCCAACACAGATGCCCTCAAACCCCAACCTTTCATAAACAGATGAGTCGTAACCCTTATGGGGTTTGAGACTATAGCGGGATTAGAAACAAGACTATTATTAAAGTGCAGAAACTCAACTATACAATTAAAATGCCAGAATGATCAGATAAGGAAATTAAACTTTCTACAGAAAATTTTCCACCTCTATCCTGTCCGCCAACTACGAAAGCATTCACCTACCTTTCAGAAGATTCTGCCCTTTGCCCTTGCCTTCTGGGGGCAATTCTTGATCAGATGTCCTGCCTTACCGTACTGAAAACAACCAGTCTTCTTACATGTTAACAAGTCTTTCTCTAAAGCTGCCCCCACCGCGCGGAAAACCATACGAAGCTCGAAAGAGGATTAGTCGTACGTGAAATAACTGCGGCTACAGATGGAAGTTAGGTACTTCTTTGCCCTTCGACAAGGGCCGTAGTCTCATCATTCCAACGGAACCATGTCGCGATGAGGTTACCTCCCAGAAAGACAGGAGCCTCGGAGACTCAGAAAAGAAGGAAACAAGGATTAAACAAAAAATTAGAAGATAGATATAAGGCTTTGGGGACTATGTTTCTAAAAATAAACTTCCCTTTTGAATATAATTCCTTTTTAAAACCTTTTTCAGTAGTAAGAGCATCGTTTTTTCTCTTTTTGAGTTTATTTTCTTGATTCAAAAGAGATAATTGAGAGTCAACATTAGATGATGATTCTTGAAGTTTTTCAAGTTCTTTTTCTAATATTTTCTTCTCGTCTTTTAACAAATCTCATTCAAACTCTGCGCTAGTCAGATCAGCTTTGGATTCTTTGAAATGTCGATTCCTGTCTTTATATTTAACTATCAATTCAACATTAATATCAAATATTCATCAAATGTAGGAATTTGTACCTCATCTTCTGCCGCCATGAAACAAACATTTGCTTGTTCATTTTCTGTATCACTTTCGCTTTCCAATGAAGACGATTCTGAATCATCCCATGTCACCGGGAATGCTCGTTTCTTTGATTTGTCCCTTTTGTATTTGAAATTTTCATTTTTTGACTTCTTCTTTTGCTTTGGACAGTCCTTGTGCGTATGCCCCTTTTTGTGGCAGTTGAAACATTCTATAATGGATGATGATGGTTTAATTGATCCAGTTTTCTTTTTGTTATAACAACTGGCTTTTCGTTGTTTCAGGAATTTTTTGAAACCTTTTGCAATGAACGCCGGATCTTCTTCTTCAGATTCTGATTCATCTTCATCTTTTTCAGCATGGAATGCCACAATTTTCTTTTCTTCTTTTTTTTCCTTTCTAACTTGCAAATTAGCTTCATAGGACATTAAATTCCCTATCAATTCATCTGGCTTCATGATGAAAAGGTCATTAGCTTCTTCAATTGCTAATACTTTTCCTTCCCATTCACTAGTCAGAGAATGTCGGACTGTTGAAACAACATCAAAATCAAAATATTTTTGTCCTAATCCGACAAGAGCATGGTGAATAATTTGAAACCGTGAATACATATCATTTACTATCTCATTTGGCTTCATTTTGAAATTTTGAAACTGAATTTTCAGCATGGTTATTTTGGCTTAATTTACCTTGTTAGTACCTTCATGAGTGGTTTTTAGAGTTTGCTAAATTTGATGTGCGGTGGTACATATACTAACACAGTTATATTCGTTTTGGTCTAACGCACAAAACAACAAGTTCATTGCTTTTTCATTTACAGTTGCTGCCGTTTTCTCAGTCAGTGTCCATTCTGAATAATCAGTTGTTGGATACACTATTTCTTTTTGGGTAGCGTTCTAGGCATCATAGATGTTTGACTGCATACAGAATGACATAGGTTTTTCCCAATAGCTATAGTTAAGACCATTGAAGAATGGAGGTCTTTGTGTCGATTGACCTTCCATATAAGTGGGGTTTTGAGTGATAGTGCTGGTACTTGCGTTATTTGCCATATTACTAGAATATATCAAATAACTGTGTTACAGTTACATGATGATCGTGCTCTTATACCAAATGAAGATTGCGTACGTACTAATACAGTACACACTGATCGTGTAATATGGTGTATACCACAAGAATATACAACTGCTATGAAAGAAAATATAAGATGATATAAATATCAGCTAATCACAGATATGTAACAGTAAATGCTGTAAAATTGAAAAATCACACCAGAGATATTTATACTGGTTCGGAGCACTGTCCTACGTCCAGTCCCAGACTTTTATCTGGATTTTCACTAACAACCACCTCGCTTCACCCGAAGGAACAAGTTTACAACACCCAAGCAGATGAATGGGATTTCACACATCTAACAACACCGAAGACTTCAACACGTGCCTCTTACAACACCGAGGACTTCAACTAAGATGAATACAATTGTTGTTTGGCAATATGTGTTCTTGATAACACGAATTTGTTTCTTGTAGTAAAACCTTCCTATAATTTTATCCTCAAATATAATATTTGTGTATATGAAGATTTGGAAGTGAATATCGTATTGAACCAAAAGAATATTAAATAGATTCTAGGATTTAAATAATATATTATTGAATATTAGCAATTGATTGAGAATATAGAAATGAGATCAAGAAATTTGAGATAGTAATCAATTCAAAAATTAGTTTGTTGAATGCGATAATGATCTCATGGAGTTTATGCAGAAAATAAATAGTTCTAACCCTTTGTGAAGAGTAACGAACAATAGCCATGATTATTGGTGAAGAGAAGGAGATACAATCCTTGATTGAAAGGAAGTGTTTTTTTTTGAAAGGTTGTTTTCTGAAAGAAAACGGTCGACAGGTCAAAAAGAACCGGTAGATAGGAATTTGAATATATATATATATAAATATATATATATATATACGTAACACCCCAAATTTTTAATGACATTAAAGAGGATAAATTAAAGAATAATTAATTTAATATTCCGAATTAAGTGAAATAGGTTATGCCATTGCGTTCGTCACAGAATTCTTCTTGAGATAAAGTCTGAGTTTGCGTAAAACAGATAACGTATGAAGAAGTTGTGGACGGTTAAAGTTTTACGATGAAAGCAGAATGCACTAGCGCACTTGACAAGTGCGCCAATGTATTTTTGCACTGGCGCACCTGCCAAGTGCGCCCAGAATAGTTTCTCGGTGTTCGGGACATTTTCGAGTGAGAGACAACACGTGACCTGACCTAATTTCATTAGGGCTGAGGTGGCATCCGAATTCTGTAACCCATCAACTATAAATATATCTCATATCCTTTGTTTTCTTCAAAGATAAGCAATGGTGGCCGGACTCTGCTAGATTCTGGACTGAATTAGGATCTCTCATCTTCTTCTAAAGCTTATCAAATTATGAGATTCAGACATAGACTCAGCACCTTTCTATCATTTTAGCAATCCAATCACAGTGAGTTCTAGTTGCTTTTAGGTTTAGCTAAATGTTAGTGAAACTATGAAAGACTGTTATGTGGATACGATTGTAGACTTTAAATCTATGTTATTGGTAGATCTCATGCTATATTATGGTAGATTTCTCTGGATCCAACTCAATTGTTTTACTATGTTATCATTATGGATCTTGGGTTGTAACTTTTATGATATGCTATGATGCGGATGTATGTAGATCTATTCTATACGATCTTAAATTATCATGTTAGATCTATCCTATGTGATCTAAAGTTTTCACCTTATGATTCATGTTAGATCTATCCTATGTGATGTAAAATTGTCACCTTATAATTCATGTTAGATCTATCCTATGTGATTAAAAATTGTCACTTTATGATCATGTTTTATGCTTGATCCACTTTATGATCATGTTTTATGCTAGATCCACTTTATGATCATGTTTTATGCTAGATCTATTTTATGATCATATCTTATGCTATGATAGATCTATCTCTCGAGATCTAATTAAATTGTTATTATCCTAGTATGTTATTTTTGTTTCATTTGGATAGATCAAATCATTTATGTAAACCATGAACATATGCCACCTCGAATTGATTAGGATTGGGTCCACCTTTATCTTAATTATAACCTCTATAATGTGGATTTGAGTAGATCTATTTATAAACCTTTAGATCTAAACCTTTATTTATGATTAGATCTAATTTAATTTATTAGATCTAGAGCATGTGGACATTTTTTATGTATATCTAAAGCAATATTTATGTTATATCCCGTTATGATGATGATAACATGTTCATGACAATATGTATGTTCGCCTTGATATGATGCTAATTACATGTCCATTCACTTTGTTATCATACTAGTATGTTTATGCCAATATATGTTAAAACTATCACTGCTATCATATTCCCTTTTTCATTGTTATGGCTAGACTACTTATTAGCCTAGACGCCGCCAAAATACGTGCGAATATGTTAGTTAAGGAAACTGTGTAAAAGGGATTTATAATTGGCATGTAATCTTTAAATCAATTGATATGTAGTTCAAATTATTGGGTTAAATAGGTATTTACACCTATAAAAGGATTAAGTGATTATTAATTAAAAATGGAATGTCTAGTAATTACAATGAGGAATTGTGATTGTACTTATCACATGAGGTTTGGTTGCATTAGTGGTGGAAGTTTGCTTGGACCCGACCGGCATATCCAGCAGCCACTAATGGTAAACTTAATGTGGAAAGTCTAAGTACGTATATACGAATCAGGCTATGACACGAGGTTAGGCCCAACTATGGAATAGGTCTACCCGGACTTGACCGGCATATCCAACATCCACATGTTGTAGGCCTAGTGTAGGAGGTCTAGCCCATTATAAACCATAAATGGACATGGTAATGTATTGGACTACTTAACCTACGTTAATCCATAGAGATTGTATGAACTTAAATTGAAGTTGGGGGTTAAGTAAACTTTGTTGAACAAAAGGGGTGGGTCAAGTAAATCTTGGGTAGGTGGGTAATACTATTATATATAGGCCCACAAACTTAACCGTTAACTAAACATGCTTCAGTCAGTGGGAGGATTAAGTAAATCTTGGGTAGGTAGGTAATATTATTATATATAGGCCAAAAAACTTAACTGTTAAATAAACATGCTTGAATAAGTGTAAGGGTTAAGTAAATCTTGGGTAGGTGGGTAATATTACTATATATAGGCCCACAAATTCAACCGTTAAATAAACATGCTTGAATCAGTGGGGGGGATGGGGGGTAAAGTAAATCTTGAGTAGTTGGGTAATATTAGTATATAGGCCCAACAAACTTAAACTAATAAGGTTATGTAATTAAAGACACCTAACCGAAGGAAATAATAAAGTTATGTAATTAAAGATACCTTTTAGGGTAAGCATAACTTATAGAAATGGTAGGGTTATGTATTAAAGACACCTATAGGTAAGCATAAACGGTAGAAAGATTTAGGGTTATGTATTAAAGACACCTATAGGTAAGCATAACTGACATAGGGCTATGTAATTAAAGACACCTTGGGGCATACATAGTCAGTGAAAAACCTAGTGGGAGATACAAGACAAAGGGGAGAGATTGTATCATATTGTGTGGGACCCGTTTCAGCCAGTAACCCGGAGTTGGTATCAAGTATATACTGCGAGCTAGGTCGGAGAAGGGGTATGCTTACAGACTGATTATAAGAGATCCAAACGAGGAGGACGGTGTGGGCGGCGCAAATAGACTTGGGACATGTGCGTGCATGGGCCGGGTAGAGGGGGCTAAGATGACCGTTGCATCTGTAGATATAGTTGTGCACATTATTAACGAGGGGTTGCCACTTTACGATGTGATACCTCCTACTATGGGGCCAGCACAAAGTATCTACGAGGGTTAGGGAGCCGATCGATCAGGGTAGTAGCTAGGATACATTTGGACATATACCTAAATCTACCACCTTATAGTTGGAGGGATCATCTCTTTCTAAATATACTAGTAACAATGCAGAGAAATTATTAGTGAGGCATGTACAGTTTATCTTGCTTACCTTGTCACACCTGGCATTTATGTAGTGGTCTCCCTTATCCACTTTATATGCCTATCATGTTACTTTTATTTATCTACTGGCTAAAGTAACTAGACTCGCCAGATTTATTGTCTGACCCATTTTTTTCTCCTTCTTTCTTCCGTTCCACCCCCCTCCCTCCCCTCCCTCCCCCGGGTTCATAGGGAGGAAACACCCTGGCTTAGTCAGGATTCAGATATCATTTTGCTAGGAACTATTACTGAAGTACGGCTCAAGTTCTTGTCTCTACTATGGCTTAACACTTTCATCTGGGGAATTATGATTTTTATTCGCTTATGTACTCTGATGATGCAAGATAGAAGTTTTTTTGTTGTAACGGTTTTTGTGACTTATGAAATTATGGACCACGATATTTTTATTGAAATAAAAATTCAAATTTCCGTTGGTATCTTTTGTTTTATCTGTCTTGTAATTATTCTTTGTTTGATTACCTATAACGCTTCATGGAACTTAATGCATTCCCTTAGGGAGTGACATTGACGGACGTGGGGTGTCACACTTGGTATCAGAGCTGAAGGTTACCAGATTGAATAAAGTTTTTTTTAAAATTATTTTTAAAAAGGTTTTAAAAGAAAGCCTTTTCAAAAGAAAAGCTTGCTTTGAAAAACAAATTCCCTAAAGCCATATGTAATATCTCTCGATTCTCCACTTGAATCCTTTTTCCTTTTTTGTCTGGGGAACCGATTTTTCTCGAAAGGCGTCCCCATTCCGACATGATTTCATAGGCATGCTTAGCACATGTCGAAAGGCAAAGAAGTGCCTAACCTCCATTCATAGCCGCAGTGGTTTCACCTGCGGTTAATTTTCTCGAGCTTCGTAAGGATTTCCGTGCGATGGACTCAACTTTTGAAAGACTTGTTAGCTTGTTACACAAATGTGGGTAAAAATGAGTACAAGGAAGTTAAGGCTAAGGAGCACAACCCAAGAATGAGAAAAAGGTTTGGCCCAAGAAAAGACAACAGCTACAACACAAGAAGGGCCGGAAAAAATGACAAGGCTAAGGATAAGCGGAAGTGCCATAGTTGTGGGCGAGAGGGTCACTTGGCCAAGGACTGCAGGAAAAGGAAGAATGCTTGCTTCGTTTGTAGAGAGTTTGGATACTATTCTGGGGGAGTGCCCAAGGAAGCAGGGGCAATGTCAAAGGTCAGGAACCTCTGGAGGGCAAGCGAATTCTCTCGTGGCTAGTGCACCAGATAGAGGTACGAAAGTTTCCAAGGATGGTTTTGATTTCTCTTTCCAATCAACCGAATCTGGTACGAAAGTTTCCAAGGACGATTTTGATTTCTCTTTCCAATCAACCGGTTAGAACTCTTTTCGATTCAGGCGCATTCGCATTCGTTCATATCTAGTTCTGTAGTTGAATCTCTGCACTTTATTACTAGTATGGTAGTGGATCCCGTTGTTGTATCAAACCCCATTGGTGGTTCGGCTCATTTATCCGTGATTGTTGGGGTTTGAGAATATCTGTGTCAAGCGTCGGGTTTGAATGCGACACACATCTTGTTTCATGGGCTAGGGATTGACTCCAGGGATGGGTTGGCTTACCACATATGGTGCCATTCTGGGTGTGAGAGGAGGGTCGTTAAGCTTCTAACTTGTCATGGGGGGACCCTCGAAATTTCTTGGGACCCACAAGGGTCTGTTATGCTTAGTTTCCTAGAGTCTCTTGAGGCGTCTATCGATGATCTGCGATCGACACAGTAGTCCGTGAGTATCCTGATGTCTTTGACGAGGTCTGGGGATTACCACTGAGGTGCGATATTGATTTCCGTATATACCTAGTGGAAAACGCAAAGCCAGTTGTATTACCTGTGCGCCATATGGCTCCTAAAAGAAAAGAGGGAAATTGATAAGCAAGTTGCGGTGCTACTGGAGAAGAGGTTTGATTGGTGAATCATATTAGGGTGGAAAACCTATTGAAGACAGTCCTTGAGGAAGCCTATCATTCCAAGATGACTATTCATCCAAGTGGCGATAAAATGTATAAAGTTCGAGGTAGTGGGGCGAAACTTGCGAAAGGAAGTGAAAATAAAGAAGGAAGCAATGATTGGATGAGTTTTGACTTGCATACTTGGATCGGAGGTTAAGAAGCAATGCAAACGAGTAGTCAAGTTGGTGAAGGTCCAGTGGGGAGACAATCAATAGGATGCATCTTGGGAGACTAAAGACAAGATTTTTTTTACGCTTTGTACCCTTTCCCTTTCAAGGGAATGCTCTTAACTTCTCTTCCAAAAGCTTTTATTCGCATTTGCTTCGATCATCTGAGTATATCCTATCAATCGAATCTTCGACCTTTAGGTAGGAAATCCCATAATTGTAAACATGTGTTTGAGACATGTTATGTTTGATGGATGCAAGTGGATGCACGTGTTTGCTAGTGGTTGCCTGTGGATGCATATACAAACACATTTGGCACTAGATCGGCTCAATCACTCTCATACTACATATGGATGTGTGTGCATTTTCTTTTCTTTTGTGGATGGAAATGGATGAACTAGCATATGGATGTTGCATTTGGACGAATGAGTGTGCACTCATGTAGAGCTTATATGCTATAATAGGCTTATTTGCATACATATTGGATTCATGGCACTAACATACATTGCATTAAGGAGGTCAACTGAATCAGTAGACCGCCTGATTTTCGCACTAGTGTTGGGACATATACACACACTTTTGCCAATTTTCATGAAAGCATTAGAAATCCTTAAGGACAACGGATGCCATTGATTGATGGTTGAGTAAATGGACGATGAATGGTAGGATATGCATTCTTCTCAACTAAGAGATTTCGGGGACGAAATCCTTTGAGTAGGGGAGAATGTAACACCCCGAATTTTTAATGACATTAAAGAGGATAAATTAAAGAATAATTAATTTAATATTCCAAATTAAGTGAAACAGGTTACGCCATTGCGTTCGTCTCAGAATTCTTCTTGATATAGAGTCCGAGTTTGCATAAAACGGATAATGTATGAAGAAGTTATGGATGGTTAAAATTTTACGATGAAAGCAGAATGCACCGGCGCAATTGACAAGTGCGCCAATGTATTTTTGCACTGGCGCACCTGCCAAGCGCACCCATAATAGTTCATGGGTGTTCGGGTTTTTTTTGAGTGAGTGACGACCCGTGACCTGACCCAATTTAATTAGGGCTGAGATGGCATCCGAATTTTGTAACCCAGCAGCTATTAATGTATCTCATATCCTTTGTTTTATTTAAAGAAAAGCAATGGTGGCCGGACTCTACCGGATTCTGGACTGAATTAGGATCTTTCATCTTCTTCTAAAGCTTATCAAATTCGAAGATTCAAACATATACTCAGCACCTTTTCTATCATTTTATCAATCCAATCACAGTGAGTTCTAGTTGCTTTTTGGTTTAGATAAATAATAGTGAAACTATGAAAGACTGTGATGTGGATACGATTGTAGACTTTAAATCTATGTTATTGGTAGATCTCATGCTATATTGTGGAAGATCTATTTCTTTGGATCCAATTCAATTGTTCTACTATGTTATCATTATGGATCTTGGTAGTAACTTTTATGATATGCTATGATGTGGTTGTATGTAGATCTGTTCTATGTGATCTAAAATTATCATGTTAGATCTATCCTATGTGATCTAAAATTTTAACCTTTTGATTCATGTTAGATCTATCCTATGTGATTTAAAGTTGTCACCTTATGATTCATGTTAGATCTTTCCTATATGATTTAAAATTGTCACTTTATGATCATGTTTTATGCTAGACCCAATTTATGATCATGTTTAATGCTAGATCCACTTTATGATCATGTTTTATGATAGATCCACTTTATGATCATGTTTTATGCTAGATCTATTTTATGACCATATCTTATGCTATGATAGATCTATCTCTCGAGATCCAATTGAATTGTGATTATCCTAGTATTTTATTTTTGTTTCATTTGGATAGATCAAATCATTTATGTGAACCATGAACATATGCCACCTCGAGTTGATTAGGATTGGGTCCACACCATTATCTTATTTGTAACCTCTATGATGTGGATTTGGGTAGATCTATTTATAAACCTGTAGATCTAAACCTTTAATTTATGATTAGATCTAATTTAATCTATTAGATCTAGAGCATATGGACATTTTTTATGTAGATCTAAAGCAATATTTATGTTATATCCCGTTATGATGATGATCACATGTTCATGACAATATGTATGTTCGCCTTGATATGATGTTAATTACATGTCCATTCACTTTGTTATCATACTATTATGTTTACACCAATATATGTTGAAACTATCACTGCTATCAGATTCCCTTTTTCATTGTTATGGCTAAACTACTTATTAGTCTAGATGCAGCCAAAATACGTGCGAAAATGTTAGTGAAAGAAACGGGGTAAAAGGGATTTATAATTGGCATGTAATCTTTAAATGAATTGTTATGTAATTCAAATTATTAGGCAAAATAGGTATTGACACCTATAAAAGGAAAGGGTTAATTAATTAAAAATGGCATAATTTGAATACGAACATTTGTGGACATGTAATTCAAATTATTGGGCAAAATAGGTATTGACGCCTATAAAAGGAAAGGATTAATTAATTAGTAAATTAATTAAAAATGGAATGCATAGTAATTACAATAAGGAATTGTAATTGTACTTATGACACGAGGTTAGGTTGCATTAGTGGTGGAAGTCTGTCCGGACCTGACCGGCATATCTCGCAGCCACTAATGGTAAACCTAATGTGGGAAGTCTAAGTACGTAAATACGAATCGAGATATGACACGAGGTTAGGCCCAACTGTGGAATAACTCTGCCCAAACCCGACCGACATATTCAACATCCACAAGTTGTAGGCCTAATGTGGGAGGTCTGGCCCATTATAAACCATAAATGGACATGGTAATGAATTGACTACTTAACCTAAGTTAATCCATAGAGTTTGTATGAACTTAAATTGAAGTTTGGGGTTAAGTAAACATGGTTGAACAAAAGGGGCGGGTTAAGTAAATCTTGGGTAGGTGGGTAATATTATTATATACGGGCCCACAAACTTAACCGTTAAATGAACATGTTTGAATCAGTGGGAGGGTTAAGTAAATATTAGTTAGGTGGGTAATATTATTATACATAGGCTCACAAACTTAACCGTTAAAAAAACATGCCTGAATCAGTGGGAGGGTTAAGTAAATCTTGGGTAGGTGGTTAATATTATTTTATATAGATCCACAAACTTAACCATTAACTAAACATGCTTGAATCAGTGGGAGGGTTAAGAAAATCTTGGGTAGGTGTGTAATATTAGTATATATAGGCCCAACAAACTTAACCTGATAAGGTTACGTAATTAAAGACACCAAGTGGTGTATATAACCAAGGGAAATTATTAAGTTATGTAATTAAAGACACCTTTTAGGGTAAGCATAACTTATAGAAATGGTAGGGTTATGTATTAATGACACCTGCAGGTAAGCATAACCGGTAGAAAGATTGAGGGTTATGTATTAAAGACACCTATATGTAAGCATAACTAACACAAGGCTATGTAATTAAAGGTACCCTAGGGTATACATAGTCAGTGAAAAACCCAGTGGGAGATACAAGACAAAGGGGAGAGCTTGTATCATATTGTGTGGGACCCGTTTTAGCCAGTAACCAGGAGTTGGTATCAAGTATATACTCTGAGCTAGGTCGGAGAAGGGGCACGCTTACTGGACTGATTATAAGAGATCCAAACGTGGAGGACGGTGTGGGCGGCACAAACTGACCGTGGACATGTGCGTGCATGGGCCGGGTAGAGGGGGCTAAGACGACCGTGACACCTGTAGATATCATTGTGCACATTATTAACAAGGGGTTGCCACTTTAGGAAGTGATACCTCCTACTGTGGGGCCAGCACAAGGTATCCACGAGGGTTAGGGAGCCAATCGATCAGGGTAGTAGCTAGGTTGCATTTGGACGTATACCTGCATCTACCACCTTATAGTTGGAGGGATCATCTCTTTCTAGATATACTAGTAACAGTGCAGAGAAATTATTAGTGAGGCATGTACACCTTATCTTGCTTACCTTGTCACACCTGCCATTTATGTAGTAATCTCCCTTATCCATATTATGTGCCTATCATGTTACTTTTATTTATCTACTAGCTAAAAGTAACTAGACTCGCTAGATTTACTGTCTGACCGTCTTTGTTTCTCCTTCTTTCTTCTGTTCCCCCCCAAGGTTCACAGGGAGGAAACACCCAGGTTTAGTCGGGATTCAGATATCATTTTGCTAGGAGCTATTGCCGAAGTATGGCTCATGTTCTTGTCTCTGCTATGGCTTAACTCTTTCATTTGGCAAATTACGCTTTTTATTTGCTTATGTATGATAATGATGCAACACAAAAGTTATTTTGTTGTAATGGTTTTTGTTATTTATGAAATTATGGACCATGGTATTTTTATTGAAATAAAAATTTAAATTTCCGCTGCTATCTTTTTATATCTGTCTTGTAATTATTCTGTGTCTGATTACCTATAACGCTTCACATAATTTAATGCATTACCTTAGTGAGTGACATTAACGGACGTGGGGTGTCACAATATATACACACACACACACACACACGATATATTCACACGTACACGTTTATTGTGCATTCTGGGTAGAAATGGTCGATAACTCAAACTATGGGCGGTCGACCGGTTTTACCCAGGTTGCACAATCAATGTTCACACATATATATTCGAATATATATCAATAATTTCGAGGTATGAGATTATTTGAGGATAGATTTTAACATAAACAACACTATTAAAACACCAAATAATCAACCTCTAATCAAGAATACCATATGTAGCTCTTTGTACCTCTTCAAACAAATAAGTATCTTCTTTTTGTGGATCACGGCTTATTTCTTTGTCAGAAATCAAAACTCCATAAAATTCTTGACTCAACAAGAAGAAGCACAAGGCCTCTAAATGAGAGAATGGGAGAAGTAACCTATTCTCCATACCCTCAACCCCTATTTCTAGTTTCCTCCAACCTACTAATGGGTCTCCCCAATTCAGCCTATTAGGTTCTCCAAACCTGAACAACCAATTGAAAAACCTTAGAACAACGATTTCTGCCAAGCCGTAGAGCCAAATTCTTAATGTAACCACTGTACGGAAAGGCAAACATCGATTCCTTTCCAATGGCACAGGTCTCACCCTATGATTCGACCCGAGTCAAAACTTATGCCCTGTACAAGACTGACAGGGGAAAAATGGTAACAAACAAAATCGGTAAAAATTATGGACATGTCTCACATCCCCATAAACAACATATTATAATATGAGAATTATCCAGCCCTCAGGGAATAAAATAAAAATAATTTACGATCTTCCGATATGTAAAATGCGGGCTATTACCCTATTCACCTTTTCTGTCTACCCATTGGTCTGGGGGTGATAAGCGGTGCTTAAACACAACTGTGTACCTAATGCTTCTTGCAAGCTCTTCCAAAATTCACTAGTGAAAATGGGGTCACTATCACTTATTATACTGGAAGGTACTCTATGAAGATGGACTATCTCGCGAACGTAAACTGCTGCCAACCATGATGTCGTCCTCTTACTCTTAACCAAAATGAAATGAGTGCTCTAAGTAAGTTTGTCTATTACAACCTAAATATTGGTGTTGTCTTTCTTTGATATAGGCAAACCATCTATGAAATCCATAGAGACGCTCTCCCACTTATACTGTGGAACCTCCAAAGGATGAAGTAAACCACTGAGATTCTTTTTCTCAGCTTTAACTTGTTGGAAAATAAAACATTGAGAAACAAACTTTGCCACATCTTTCTTCATCCCAGCCTAAAAGAAAACCCTCTTCATATCTCTATACATCTTATCACGGCCTGGATGAATAGTCATTTTAGAATGATGAGGTTCCTCTAGGACTGTCTTCAACAAACTCCTAGTTTGGGAAACACAAAGCCTCTCATCTCATCACAAGACTCACAACCACCCTTTATCGTCTATGGAATATCTACTGAGGTGACTAGAAGCTCCCTTTACTGAGCTTATCCAAGATGTTTGAAATCTGTGGATCCGAGAAGCTCCTATCTGATCCTAAGAGTAGGTTCCACCTCCAGTGATGCAAATAAGCCAGGAAAAAACTCAGTAGAGGGTCTAAAATCAAAAGTTGATAAAACTCCAAGATTTTCATTTCCGAAAACAAAGGACTTAAGGCCATTCTCTTCCTACTCAGTGCGTCTGCCACCACATTACCCTTGCCAGGGGTATAAGCAATCTCGAAGTCATAAGATGCTAGGAACTCCATCCACCTTTTTTGCCTTAAATTAAGATCCGTCTACGAGAACAAGTACTTGAGAGATTTGTGATCAGTGTACAACTTGAACTTCTCTCTAAGAAAATAATGATGCCATGTCTTAAGCGCGAATACTGTGGCAGCTGGCTCTAAGTCATGGGTCGGGCAATTCTTCTCATGGACTCTTATTTGTCTACCTCCATAACATATTACCCTTCCTTCTTGCATAAGAACCACTCCAAGCCCTATACCACATGCATTAGTGTATACTGTAAACTCCTTGCTTCCATCGGGTAAGGTCAAGACTGGGGCTGTTGTCAAAGACCTTTTCAATTGCTGGAAAGCAACATCACAATCAGTATCCCATGAAAATGTCAGATTCTTCTTCATCGGCCTGGTGAGCGGGGCTGATATCTTTGTGAAGTCCTTAATAAACTTCCTCTAATAGCCTGCTAATCCAAGAAATCTTCTCATATCCATTGCATTCTTTGGGATTTGCCAATCTTGGACTACAACTACCTTCGTGGGATCTACTTCTATCCCATCTTTAGAGATCACATGCCCTAGAAATCTCACCTCTTTTCTCCAAAAATGGCATTTTGAGAATTTCTCCTTTAGCTGATGCGCACATAGAGTTTTCAAAACTTCTCTCAAATATTGGGCATGGTCTTCCTCGCTCTTCATGAAGATCAAGATATCATCAACAAAGACCACGACAAACTTATTTAGAAACTCCCTAAACACCCTACTCATCAAATCAACAAAATTGGCAAGTGCATTTGTTAACCCAAAAGGCATAATGAGCCATTCAAACAAACCATCTGGAGTCCTAAAAGCTATCTTGTCTATACTATCCTCGGCCACCCTCAAATGATGAAACCCCGTGGCCATGCTTAACGGAGATAATACTGATGCACCAACAAGCTGGTCAAAAAGATCATATATCCTCGGGAGTGGGTGCCTATTCCTCTTGGTGAGTTTGTTCAACTCTCTGTAGTCTACACATAAGAGAAGCGAACCATCCGCCTTAGTTGCGAATACAACATGAGCACCCCATTCAAATATGCTTCGCCGAATAAACCCTTTCTCAAGTAAGCTCCCCTACTTGCTTACTAAGCTCCCTCCTTTCCCTTGGAGCCATATGGAACACAAGTAATGCAACTGGCTTTGCTTTGTCTACCAAGTATATATGAAAATCGATCTCTCGCCTCGGAGGTAAGCCCCGAACCTCCTTGGAAACATTTGAATATTCATAGACTATTGGTACAGATCACAGATCATCAATAGATGTGTCAAGAGACTATAGGAAAGCATGACAGACCCCTTAGCGTCACAAGAAATCTCGAGGGTCCTCCCATGGAAAGTCAAAAGTCTAACGACCCTCCTCTCACAATCCAAAATGGCACCATACATGGCTAGCCAATCCATCCCTAGAATCAAACCATATCCCATAAAACCGAGCACATATGCATCGCACTCAAACTCGATGCCTAACACTGATTTTCTCAAACCCCGACAAATCATGGACAAATGAGCCGAACCACCAATGGGGTTTGAGACAACAATAGGATCCACTAAGATACTAGTATAAGGTGTAGAGACTCAACTACAAAATCAGATATAAATGAATGCGAAGTGCTAGAATCAAGACGAGTTCTACTAGGATGATTGGAAAAAGAAATCAAACCTTCCGCGGAAACTTTCCTACCTCAATCTGGAGCACTGATCGCGAGAGCATGCACTTGCCCTCCAGAAGCTCCTGCCCTTTGACCTTGTCCTTGCTTCATCGGGCACTCTTTAGAAAAATGTCCGACCTTTCATAACTGAAGCAAGCATTCTTCCTTCTTTTGCATTCCTTGATCAAATGACCCTTGCGTCCGCAATTATGGCACTTGCTCTTATCCTTAGCCTTGTCATTCTTTCCGCCTTTCTTTTGTTGTTGTTGTTGTTGCTGTTGTCCCTTCTTGGGCCATACTTTCTTGTTTTGTGTTTCCTCAACCTTAACTTCTTTCTTTTCAGCTGTATCTTCCTCATACATCAAGGCCATATCAACGAGCCTTTCAAAAGATGCTCCCATTGGAATATGAGACATAACTAAGCCATGAAGGGGTTCATTCCTTCCACTAGCAAACCACAAAGATTTCTTATGCGGAGTATCTACTAGATCCAACCCAAACCTTGCTAGTTGGTTGAATTTGTTAACATACTCTTTGATAGTCATGCCTCCTTGCTTGAGTGCGCTAAACCTTTCCATTTGCATGCTTTTCTCGGCTTGAGAAAGAAACTTCATTTCAAACCTTTACCAAAAATCATCCCAAGTCTCCACTGGATGCCCTGCTTGCGTCACTTCCCACCAGAACGAAGCTTCATCTTTCAGTAGCCAGGCGGCTAACTGAATCTTCCTACGATCATCTACTTCGAAGATTCCAAATAGATCCCCCGTCTCTTTTAGCCATTTCCTTATCTCTACGAACGTCCACGGAATGGCTTTCCTCCCATAGCACAGAAATCTTTGTAGATGTTAGAGAAATTATCTGCACGTGGAAGAGGAGGAGGAATAACGGGTGCAGCTGGGGGAGGAACGTCAGCTTGACCACCGGCAGGCGCCGTGGCCTTTAGATACCTACGGAACTAGCTATCGTAATGCCCTTAGGAATATTAGGTTCCCTAAACATGCTGAAAAGAAAAGGAAAGGGATTCAGACAAAGGATCGATAGATATTACATATGGCTTTGGGGAATACGTTTTTTAAAATAGACTTTTCTTTTGAAAATGCTTCCTATTAAACCTTTTTGAAAATAATTTTTGAAAACTTTATCCGATCTGGTAACCTTCAACTATGTTACCAAGTGTGACACCCCACGTCCGTTAGTGTCACTCAATAATAGAATGTATTAAGTTTCATGAAGCGTTATAGGTAAACAGAAACATCACAAGACAGATATAAAATAGCAGCGGAATTAAAAAAAATATTGATCATAAAGCGTCATAGTTCAAAACATGGTAACATCATGTCTTTGAAAAACATAAAACCCAGTACATCATTTAATTTTATGTCTTGTACTTAAAAGATCAGAGTACAATAAATAAATAAATAAGCATAATCCCTAAAACATAGCCATAGTAGAGAAATGTGAAATCGAGTAGTACATTTATCCAGCTCCAAGCAAAATGAAAGAAGAATCCTGATCAAGCTGGAATATTCCCACCCTGAGAACCTGGGGGGAGGGGGATGGAAGAAAAAGAAGATGAAACAAAATGGGTTAGACATAAAGTCTGGCGAGTCTAGTTACTTTTAGCATATATATAAGTGTAAGAACATGACAGGCATATAAAGTGGATAAGAGAGATAACATCATAAAAGCAGGTATGACAAGGTAAACAAGATATACATGATAGAGTATATTACGCTTCTCTAATGATTTCTCTGCGCTAATACTAGTGTCTAATTAACAAGATGACCCTCAACAAGTATAACATGGTAGACTTAGGTGTACTTCTGGTGAAAGGTTCTCACCACATGCAATCAACAAGCAATCTAACATACTGAAGTTACCCCTAAGGGTATTAACGGGCTCCCCAACATTCCGGATTCTAGATGTACCCTAATTACTATACTAATCGACTGGCTTCCTACTCCATAGATACCCCGTGCTGGCCCCACAACAAGGTGTATCGTTGACGGAGTTCGAAGTACTTGTTTAATACCTATATATGTGTTACTGACAAAAACGTGTCCCACACACAAGATGATACAAGCTTCCCCCTACGCTTGCATCCCCTTAGGTTTTCGACAGGTAATTCCATACCACAGTAAAAGATTACATAACCCCCACAGGTTTAGTTTGTGGGCCTATATATAAATATTACCCACCCACCCGAGATTTACTTAAACCACCCACTTTTTCAAACAATTTTACTTAAACCCTGCTCAAGTTATATGTTCATTTAATCAGTATGGATTCAACTAGTTAAGTATTCCAATTCATTACCATATTCATTCATGGTTATAATGTGCAAGACCTCCTATATTAAGCCTATTACTTGTGGATGTTGGATATGCCAATCGGTTTCTGGCAGACTTCTTCCACAAGTCAGACTTAACCTCGTGTCTTAGCACGTCCCGCGTTTATGCACTTAGACCCCTCACATTAGATTCACCACTTGTGGTCGCTGGATATGTCGGTCGGTTCCGGGCAGACTTCCACCACAAGTGTAATTTAACCTCGTGTCTAAGAACAGTTACAGTTTCTAATTATTGTAATTCTAGACATTTCAATTATTAACCAATTATTCCTATATTGTTATATGTATTCATGCCCCTTTCCCAAGTTATGTTCATAATGAACCATATATCCCAAATTAAGGTTTTCAACCACAAGTTGATTTATGCCCCAAATTCATGTTCATATATTTCATTCAAGTTATGCCCAGATTTCCAATTATAGGTCATACCCTAATTTTACCGTTTTCCCCTCATTCCCAATTTAATGTGTTCGCATATTTCAACGGCATGCCTAGGCTCGAAGATAGCCTGGCTATTAAAATAAAAGGTAAAAGATGAAGGAAAGAGGACATAAATGATCACACTAACAAGTTTGATATATAATGGAAGAAATAGGCATAAACATATAGTGGCATAATGACAAGATAAGTATATAAAAACAGATCTGATGAACATGTGACAATAGAACTGATTCTAGCATAATAGGGACATCATAAACAAGCATGATAAGATCTAAACAATGAATTAGATATCATACTTATAACAGATCTGATTTAGCAGCAAACATAACAGGAACAGGCGTGAGATGATCTAAACAGTGAATTAGATCTACAAATAATGGCAGATCTGACATGATAAATTGGTATAGGTTCAGATCCAGTTCATAGTCATGTCAGAATAACTTAGATAAATAGTTATAGCATATCTGATATGATTCAAATAGCATAGGCATAGATCCAAGTTATAGTCATGTCAAGATTTACTTTTTAAACATTTAGATCTAAAATTAATATAGACGCACGGTGTTTGGATCTAGAAAAATAGAGAAAAGAATTACTGATGTTGAATCATAGATCTCTAAACTTGAATAACTCTAGTTGATTACTGAAGAAGAAAAGACTTGATTTAATCTGGGCAAAGGCAACATCTAGTTCTCCATTATTTGGTGTAGAGAAACAATAGAAATAAGTCCATATATATAATTGTCACCAAAACCCTAATCTGCCGTAGGGGGGTCGACCCCCCTAATGGGGTTGAGCCAGGGGTCGACACCCCCTTGATGGGGTCGACACCCCTGGGAAGGAGTTTTCCTGCTCTGCCAAATTCTGCGATTTTGAGCTGTTTTGAATCTTATAAATATATTTTATTCATATATATTCTTCTTATGCGTGTACAAACTTCAAACCTTAATAACTTCTTCATATGCTGTCTGTTTTACACAAATATGGTGTTTATTTTGACTAGAATTCCAAGACAAACGCAATGGCGTAGTCCGTTTCAGTCAATTCTAAATATTAAATCAATTATTCTTTAATTCATCATCTTTAGTGTTGTTAAAATTATGGGATGTTACAGCATTCCTATCAACCATTTACAAACAATCAAACATACATAATAAACACAACAAGCCTATCCTAGCATTCGGTTTACTAACAAGGAAATAACTATATCGCGATTAAAATCTTACAGGTAAAGAGCTATGGATACGACTTCCTTATTTTCTCATTGGTCTCCCAAGTACATCCATTCTCATTATCACCCCACTGGACCTTAACCAGTTTCACCGTCTTCCTTCAAAGTTGTTTCGTATCATGTCCGACAATACGAATGGTTCTACGACATCCAACTGCCTCGGATTCTACCTCGGTATCATCCAACTGATCTGGTGAAATAGTTATATCAGGATCGTGTACGAATTTCCTTAACTGAGAAACATGAAATACGTTGTGCAATCCCGCCAACTTGTTAGGCAATCCAACTTTATATGCTAAATTATCAACTCGCTCGAAAACTAGAAATGGACCAATAAACCTTGGTGCTACCTTACCTCTCCTACCAAACCGAATGACGCTTTTCAACGGAGAAATCTTAAACGAATACCAAGTCGTCAACAGATAATTTCAAATCTCTTCATTTTTTATCAGCATAACTCTCCTGTCTATCTTGGGTAGCCTTCATTTGCTGTTGAATAACCTTTATCATATCCAATGTTTCTCTTATTACTTCTGGCCCAAGCATAAATTTTTCCCCAGTTTCAAATGAACATGATGGTGAGTTGCATGATCTTCCGTACAATGCTTCAAATGGAGCCGTACTAATATTAGACTGGTAACTATTATTATATGCTAACTCAACCAGATGCAAATGGTCATCCCATGACCCAACAAATTCCAATATACAATCTCTCAAGAGATCCTCTAATACATGATTCACCCTCTCTGTTTGACCGTCAGTTTGAGGATGGTACGCGGTATTGATATGTAATTCTGACCCTAAGTCCTCTTATAAGCTCTTCCAAAACTCACTAGTAAATAATGGATCTCGGTCACTTACAATACCTTTAGGTACTCCATGAAATCTCACTACCCACTTCATATACGTTCTGCTAACTTAGCTGTCGTTCTATTTGACTTGACCGGTATAAACCTTAAACTTTTGGTCAATCGATCTACAGTCACCCAAATACTATCCTGACCCAATCTATTCCTTGGTAAACCATCAATGAAATCCATTGAGACTTGTTCCCATTTCCATTCGGGATTTTCCGATGGTTGTAACCACTAGGCTTCTTTTGTTCGGCTTTAACTAATTGGCAGTTCATGCAATTTGATATAAACTTCCTAACGTCTCTCTTCATCCCTTCCCAGTAGTAGGTCTGCTTCATGTATCGATACAATTTATTACCAGCGAGATGTATAGTCAATTTCGAGTGATGACACTCTCTAAGCACTTCATCTCTCAATCCACTAACGTTGGATACAACTAGTCTCCCATTCTTTCGAAGCCATCCTTCTTGATCAAGTCCATATTTGTTCATTCCCGCACCGTCGATACCCATCTCTACCTTGGAGATGATTTCCAATAGATTAGGATCATCCCTCTGGCTGGAACTAATCTGCTCGATCAAATTCGGTCTGATCATCAAATTTGCTAACATCTCGGGATCTAATTCACACTTAGGTCTGAAATCATATCCCACGATATACTCCAGTTGCTACCATTCAAGAAACATAGCCCCCAAACTGGCATGTATCCTACTTAATGCATTAGCTACAGAATTGCCCTTCCCAGGTGTGTATGCGATATTGAAATCATATGAAGCCAAGAACTCTAACCATCTCTGCTGATGAAAATTTAAATCCTTTTGAGAGAAAAGATACTTTAATGACTTATGATCGTTAAAATACTCGAATCTTTCTCCAAGAGATAGTGTCTCCACATCTTCAACGCGAACACGATCGCTGCCAATTCCAAGTCATGAGTAGGGTATCTTTTCTCATGTGGTTTCAGTTGCCGACTAGCATAAGCTACAACCTTACCTCCTTGTATCAGTACAACACCTAGTCCGGTACCACAGGCATCCGTGTATATCGTCTTCTCTTCGTTCCCCTTAGGAATAACTAACACTTGTGCACACATCAACTTCTCCTTTAAACTCTTAAATGCATTCTCACACCTTTCATCCCAAACAAAAGCTTGATTCTTCTTGGTCAATTGAGTTAACGATTCCACTATCTTGGAGAAGTCTTGAATAAACTTACGATAATATCCAGCAAATCCCAAGAAACTTCTCTCATCCGTTGCATCCTTGGGCGTACACCAATCTTGCACATAGCCACCTTTGTAGGTTCCACAGCAATACTATTCTCTGAAACAACATGGCCCGAGAACCTCAGTTGCCTCCTCCAGAAGTGACACTTAGAAATTTTTTCTTTCAATTGGTGTTTCCTCAACACCTCCATCATTATCCTTAAATTTTCCTTGTGTTCTTCCTCAGTCCTCGAGTAGACCAAGATATCGTCCATGAACACAAGAATAAACCTATTTAATTAATCCCAGAAAAGCCTATTCATAAGATCCACAAAGTATGCGGGTGCATTGCTCAACCCAAATGGCTTGACCAACCACTCATAGAATCCATACGGCATCTGAAATGTCGTTTTAGGTATACTCTCGGTTGCTACTCGGAGCTGATGCAGTCATATCATGTGATCCAACTGGGAAAACACTCGTGTTCCATTTAGTTGATCAAAAAAATCATCTATCCATGGAAGATGATCCTTATTCAATTCGTGGTAGTCCATACATAAGCGAAGGGAACCATCGGCCTTGGTAGCAAATACAACAGGTGCTTCCCACTCGGAAGCACTTCTTCGGATAAATCACTTCTTCTAAAGATCGCCTCCTTGCACTTCGAGCTCTTGCTGCTTCCTTGGCACCATATGACTAAGAGGCATCACTATAGGTCTGGCATCTTTCACTAAATCAATCTGAAACTCGATCTCTCGGTGTGGTGGATGTCCGGCCACTTCCTCAAAGATGTCCAGATAGTTGCCAGCAATAGGAACGTCTGATAACTCGTCATGCGGGATGTCGAGGGAATTTAGAAAACAAGCCATCACCCCATCACTAGGTAGGCAACCCAATACCACCTTCTTCCCAACATCCTCTCTAATAGTCAATGAAAACACTTCACGTTCTACCACCACCCCATATCTTTGGAGCCAATCGACTCCTAAAATAATGCCAAACCCAGTAAAGCCCAAAACAAAGCAATTACAAGCAAACATTCATCCATGACTCGATAAGACCAAATTATGACAAATTTTAAAAAGGCTAGTCGAACCATCGATCGGGTTCATCACAACTAAATCTCTGTCGATAATCTCGGGTTTCAACTCCAACCTATCTACCAGGTCACTAGATACAAAGGAATGGGAAGCCCCGGTATCAAACAATACTCGAATAGGAACATCATGAATAGAAAGCATACCTTGAATAACGACACCCTTCCCCTTCTCCGCCGCAGTTGGGGCATTCAACTAAGAAGTAACAACGTTGTTAGAATATGCTTTCACGATCCGCTTCTCCTTAGGGGGTTGTGGACATTTATTCTTGAAATGCCTACTTGGTCATAGTTGAAGCACTTCTTCTCCCCTGGCTTCGCTCGACAATCTCTGATATATTGGCCCTTCTTGCCGTAGCCAAAGCACTTGATATCTTTTTTATTCTTCTTCTTCTAACCATCCTTGGTTTGGTTCTATTTTCTCTTATTCTGGGAATTCTTATTGCCTTCATCACCTATCTGCGGTTTTGTCTCCTCTACAGATGTAATAGCAACCTCGGTCTTCGTCTTAGGGTAAAGGCTCTCCGATCTCAATGCCTTCCCCATAATAGATTCGAAAGTCTCATCGATCTGGTATATAAGTCTTTGCCCCAAATACTCATCTAAGCCAGTTGTGAACTTCTCATTCTTCTTCTCGGCTGTATCAATAAGAGATAATCCATATTTCGATAAGGTATCGAATTCTGTAGTGTATTCTGAGACTGGCCTACCATTCTGCTTAAGTTCCAAAAACTTCCTGAAAAATTCTGATTTCTATGTAGTTGGAATAAACTTATCATTGAAGAGAGTCTTAGACTGATCCCAAGTAACTTGATCCTTGGGAGTAGCCTCTTTAATAGCATTCCACCAATTCATTGCCCATCTTTGAAGCTGAAGCGATGCTAGCTTTCTCTTCATTACATCATTGATCCCCAAATCCTCGAGGATGCATCAAGCCAATCTTGAACCTCCAAAGACAATTTTGTTTCATGGAATGGCTTCCCACCAAGACTAGTATAATCCTTGTTAAGCTTAGCGAAATCGGCTCTAGGTTTCTGCACTACTGCACCACCACCATTAGCAGCATTAGGAACTGCTCCTTAAGCATCCCTAAGCATGTCTCGCATGAAGGCAATAAACATCGTCCTTATAGCAGGGACATTCCCATTGTTGGCCCCTGAGCCCGTTCCCTCTTCAAATCCTGATGCGGGGTTCCTCACCGTGCTCCTCGTATTTCGGCTCATCGTTCAATCTACAAAGAGAAAAAGATTAACCATCTCCTTGAGGAGTCTCTTTATTGGTGCTAGTACAGTGAGACTTCATCTTTAAATATACTAATAGTATATATATAGTTTTAGAAAACCAAAATATCACAAATACGCTCTCTCATCTACGTGTACTACTCTTCCTGATGTCTTCCCCTAGGTTAATCTATGCAACCTAGGCTCTGATACCAAGTGTGACAGTCGCCCCGTACCATCAGACATTTCCCTAAAATAAATTGTGCCAATGCCCGGCTAGCACGGGACGATCGTTAAAAAGGTTGAAACGATGAATTACCAAAGAACCTGTAGTATATCTCTTAGTGCATGGAATAAAATATAATAATAACATAACTTATATAAAACAGGCGAGACAGTAATAAGATGAAAACTAAACCATATCCATTAGAGTAGCGGAATCCAAAATACAGCTTCACATCCAATTATTACAGCTTTAAAATACTACCGCTAAAAGGGAATAAAAGAGGTACACTACTAATGCCCAAAGCAGTGACCAACAACAACATAGGGAGAATATGTATAAATTACATGGAAGCCTCCTGCTCATCTCCGGATAGCTACTTGTGCATAATCACCTAACCTACCTCTAGTCTGCTCGTTTAAGAGCACCCAGAGTAATAAGAAGAGACATAAAACTCTAGGTCAGACGAAAGTCTGGTGTGAGCGATAGCAAATCTATGTAACTGAATAAAGCAATAACAGGTATAAATAATCATACCTGACCAAGACCTGCAACCAAAGAATTAGTACAAAAAGATGTACAATACTCTAAGGTAACACTAACATAGTGTGTAAAATGGAAGTGCATGTCATGGTGATAGAAAACATCAAACATAACAATTATTCCTTACATATCTCACTCGGTACGTAAAGCGTACGACATCCACTGCTTTGATCACCAAATCCATTGGGGCTATGACGGGTCCACACCGCTTTGGACTTCGTGCAACTATTGCTATGACCACACCACCCGGGTCTATACATAATAACCCTACCCAGTCCACACCGCCCTGGCTCAGGGGTACAGGCCAACTAGTCCACACCGCCCTGACTCTGGTTCGTCTACATCCCACCTCTCTTTATGGTGAACCAAAGTTATAGATATCTGCACACATCCCGCAACAAAGCCCAACTCTTGAAGTTAACACGTTAGTTCCCATCTAGATCTTGAGCAAAAACTTCCCACTTGGATTTCCTTTGCGTCTCGAGTTTCGGTCGAATTGGTGTTCGGTTCGGTTCGGGTCTCCTCCTCCTATCCGGTTCGGTTGGGGTCTCTTTCTCCTATCTGGTTCGGTTCGGTTCTCCTCCTCCTATCCGGTTCGGTTCGGGTCTACTCCTATCCGGTTCGGCTCGGGTCTCCTCCTCTTATCCAGTTCGGTTCGGGTCTCCTCCTCCTATCCAGTTCGGTTAGGGTCTCTTTCTCCTATCCGGTTCGGTTCTCCTCCTCCTATCCGGTTCGGTTCGGGTCTACTCCTATCCGGTTCGGCTTGGGTCTCCTCCTCTTATCCAGTTCGGTTCGGGTCTCCTCCTCCTATCCGGTTCGGTTCGAGTCTCCTCCTCCTGTCCGGTTCGGTTTAGGTCTCCTCCTTCTATCCGGTTCGGTTCGGGTCTCCTCCTCCTATCCAGTTCTGTTCGGGTCTCCTCCTCCTATCCGGTTTGGATCGTCTCCTTCTCCTATCCGGTTCGGATCGGGTCTCCTTCTCCTATCCAGTTCAGATAGGGTCTCGTACTCCTATCCGGACCGAAACTCTGCAATTTTTCCAACAAGTTATTTTCGCTAAATGGTGGCGTTTCAACCATTTTAACTTCCCTATGCAATCATAAAACATACCAGACAGTAGTAGTAACATGTAGAATCGACCAAAAACATCAAAACAATAATTTCACGTGTTAATTTAGATCAAACATACCCAAACCCATGATTTCCCCATTAACCTTGTCTAATTATAGGTTAGAAAACTTAATCCAAATTAATGCAAATTTATACCAGCGACATGAAATACAGTTTTATATTTTTTACATATTTTTCCAGAATTTTTTGGTGTGTAGTTTGGCTAATTATCACTAACACCTCTAATTAGCCATAATTAGTGAATAAACATGCTAATCACTCACCTTAGCCAATAATTAATGATAGGTCTGAAACTTTTACTCACTTGACTCGGATTGCAATGCGGTGTAGCAGCTCTACCTTGAATTTGGTGTTAATCCGGCTTGATTTGATGTAAATTTGATTAATTTGTGATTAAGGAGTGATTAGAGAGAGTTTTGGAAGATGGAAGCCATGATTAAGGTTTGAGAAAGATTTGTGGCAGCTAGAATAATGAAACGAGATGATTCTCCAACTCCTTTCAACCCTTCCATAACCCTAATCCCAAATTGGGCTATGGGCCTAACCGCTAATCTCTTAATTAAGCCCAATAAGGTTGTTTTCCATCTTTCAAATCTTATTTCAGTCATATCTCCCAAATGGTAAGTCCATTTGATTGATGTGACCACTCTACGAAATGGGAAACCATCATCCAAATCCAATGGAAGTGGTTTCAGGCTAAAACTCCTTGCCAGTTAAAAGTTATATGCGAAACAATACTCACCAGGGTCAAAATGGTCATTTTAAAATCCGATAAAATCGTGAATGCGGGAAATGACCCTAATAATCGTTTCCCAAAGTTACACGTCCATAAGACTTTGTAAGAAAATAAAATAAATACTCTACGATCCTCCAATACAAAGAATACGGGTCATTACACTCTCCCTCCCTTAAGAAATTTTGCCCCCGAAATTCCTTAACCGGGAAAACATACCATAGTGTCCTGCATGCCTATCAACCATTTACAAACAATCAAACTTACATAATAAACACAACAAGCCAGTCCTAAAATTCGGTTTACTAATAAGGGAATAACTATATTGCGATTAAATTCTTACTAAGTAAAAGCTCTGGATATGACTTCCTTATGTTCTCCTCGGTTTCCCAGGTACAGTCATTCTCATTATCACCCTACTGGACCTTAAGAAGTTGATTGTTTTTGAAACATTCATTAATAAATAAAGTAATTCCATTAATAAGCGTTTTTAAAGATTAAAGCAAGAACGTAGGGATATTTATTTTAGAGATAATACGTGTATGGATTGTGATTGGTATGAGTTCCTTGATTTAATAATTGAATTTAAATTATAGATTTTTTGTCTTTCATAGAACATATATGATTACTAATTTATTACATGATATGTTCACAATTATTTGATATTTGAGACATTTTGAATGCATCGGGTCTAAGTTTACTGTTTTTTACTGACCATTGCACTATTAAAAATTTAATTGAAATAAGTGATGAATTTGAATATATGAGTTATTCATTAAAATCAGTCTTTAGCTCCGATATAAAGAAGCCAAATCCTACCTAACCTCCATCCTCTTCTTTTGTTTTCTTCTTCCCTATTGAAAATTCCATAGACACATCTTATTTTCCTCTACAAATTTTCCTTAATACAAATAGTGAAAAAATTACATGCTAAATCAAACAATGGAAAGAGGATCAAAGTAAAGGAGAAATTGGGAGAAAGCTTATGCAATAGCCACCGGAACCGTTAGATTAGGCCGGGGTGTATAGAGTTTGGCGCAGTCCAAATATAGTTGAAACTTTTTTCTTTTTGCATAGAACTTGTAAAATTGGAAGATATGAGATGACAAAAAGAAAAGAAAAAGTTGAAGAAGAAGGGATCTACCCTGCATGTTGCATCCAAAAGTTTTGTTATTTAAATTCGCTTCTTATGTATCGTTGCTGTTTTGTGTTATGGACGTCTAATGTAATAAAATGAATTATGAGATTCAGGTACGTATTTTTTTATTCTATCACGAGATCTCTTATATTATTCACTGTTTCTAGAATTTTTAAATCTTATATAATTAAGGTCCATTATTATTAATACCTAAAATTAGTTATAAGCGTGTTTGATGATGTTTATAATTGATTTTGGACCTTTAAAAATAGTGAAACGATGAATTACCAAAGAACCTATAGTATATCTCACAGCTCATGGAATAAAATATAATAATAACACAACTTGATATAAAAAAGGCGAAAAGTAATAAGCTGGAAACTAAACCATATCCATCAGAGTAGCGGAATCCAAAATACAGCCTAACATCCAATTTTTACAACTTTAAAATACTGTCTCTAAAAGGAAATAAAAGAGGTACAGTATTAATGCCCAAACCAGTGACTAGCAACAAAATAGGGAGAATATGTACAAAGTATGTGGAAGCCTCATGCTCATCTCTGGACAGCTACTCATGCATAATCACCTAGCCTACCTCTAGTCTTCTCATTTAGGAGCACACAGAGTAGTTAGAAGAGGCATACAACTCTAGGTCAGACGAAAGTCTGGTGTGAGCGATAATAAATCTATGTAACTGAATAAAGCAATAACAGGTATAAATAATAATACCTGACCTAGACCTACAACCAAAGAGTTAGCACAACAAGATGTACAATACTCTAAGGTCACACTAACATAGAGTGTAAAATTGAAGTGTGCGTGTCATGGTAATAGCAAACATCAAACATAGCAATCATTCCACACATATCTCACTTGGTGCGTAAAGCATATGATATCCACTGCTTTGATCACCAAATCCATTGGCGCCATGACAGGTCCACATCGCACTGGACATCGTACAATTATCGCTATGACCACACCACCCTGGTCTATACTCAATAACCCTAACCAGTCCACACCTCCTTGGCTCTGGGGTACAGGCCATCTAGTCCACACTGCCTTGGCTCTGGTTCATCTACATGCACCCTCTCTCAATAGTGAACCAAAGTTGCAGATATCGGTAACTCCTTTGCACACATCCTGCAGCAAAGCCCAACTTTTGAAGTTAACTCGTTGGTTCCAATCTGGATCCTAAGCGATAACTTCCCACTTGGACTTCCTTTGCATCTCGGGTTTTGGTCGAACTGGTGTTTGGTTCAGGATTCCATCTCTTATCCGATTCGGTTCGGATCTCCTCTTCCTATCCACTTTGGTTCGACCTCCTTCTATTATCAGGTTCGGTTCGGGTCTCCTCCACCAATCCGATTCGGTTCGGGTCTCCTCCTACTATCCGATTCGGTTCGGGTCTCCTCTTACTATCCGGTTCGGGCTGGGTCTCCTACTCCTATCCGGAATGAAACTCTGCAAGTTTTCCTACAAGCTATTTTTGCCAAATAATGGTGTTTTCAACCATTCTAACTTTCCTATGCAATTATAAAACATACCAAACAACAGAAATAACCTGTAGAATCGACCAAAAACATCCATGTTAATTTAGATCAAATATACCCAAATCCATGATTTCCCCATTAACCCTGTCTAACTATAGGATTAGCAAACTTAATCCAAATTAACCCAAATTCATAGCAGTGACATAAAATATGGTTTTTTAATTTTTACATATTTTCGAGAATTTTTAAGAGTATAATTTCTCTAATTATCACTAATCAACCCTAATTAGCCATAATTAGTGAATAAACATGTTAATCACTCATCTTAGCGAATAATTAGTGACGGATCTAAAACTTTACTAATTTGACTCGGATTCCAATGTGGTGTAGCAGCTCTACCGCGAATTTGTTGTTAACACGGCTTGATTTGGTGTAGATTTGATTAATTTGTGATTAGTGAGTGATTAGAGAGATTTATAAGATGGAAGCCATGATTAGGGTTTGAGAAAGGTTTGTGTTGGCTAGAAAAATGAAAGGAGATGATTCTCCAACTCCTTTCAGCCCTTCCGTACCCCTTATCCCGAATTGGGTTATGGGCCTAGCTGTTAATCACTTAATTAATTCCAATTAGGCTGTTTTCCATCTTTCAAATCTTATTTCAACCATATCTCCCAAACGGTAAGTTCGTTTGATTAATGTGACCACTCTATGGAAAGGGAATCTACCATCCAAATCCAATGGATGTAGTTTCAGGCCAAAACTCCTTACTAACCAAAAGTTATAGGCGAAGCAAGATTCGCTAGGGGAAAAATGGTCATTTTAAAATACGGCAAAAATCGTGAAAGTGGGAAATGACTCCAATAGTCGCTTCCCAAAGTTACGCGTCCATATGACTCCGTATGAAAATAAAATAAATATTTTATGATCCCTTGATACGAAGAATACGGGTCGTTACACGCTCTCTCCCAGGTGAAGTGTCCTACTTCTTACTCTTCAGATCTATCTCTGCGAACAGAACAAAATGCAATAAGTGTCATGTGAACTCAGCATCTCACTCTTTAGTAAGAGGAGATGAAATCCAACCTTCGATCCCGACTATCCAACCGAGGGCTTTATCAGGTTCCATAATCCTTGTTGTCTGCATTCAGACAAGGGGGCTCATGTTCTTAAGTTTGACCTCATCTCTCCATTAAGTTTTTATGGAAATCTAGCTAGCTATCGCTTACTATGGAATTTTCAATTATTTTAAGTGTTCAAAGAAAATCAAAACAGGCAGAAAATCCAAGATAGTCACCTCGGACAACTAACTCAGTGCATGCACAACTGTCTCTTCGGTTCTCATACATGTGTAAGTAGTCCAATGTTATTATTATAATTATCAACAATAAGTAAAAAAGTGTAGAGAGTAGGCAATGAGAGGCGAACCTACCCGATGTCTGTAATGATCATGGGATTAGGGCTCGCGAACTAGATCTAAGTTTTTTCTAATGGTAGGCGGTGGTTGCTCCATCTACGTCAATGTAATTGGATTCTTGATGTATTATGTGACGACCCCAAATCCCGTACAGACGGAGACAAGGGTTATCTTTGGAATATAACACAGAAACAGATAATAGCAGAACACAATTAAATAAATACACCAGATAATGAACAATAGAATATACCGGATAAAAGTAATCATCAGAGTTGCACAGTATACACGATCATACTTAGTACAATTACAGTTCAACTATACATATATGTCTACAGCGGAAATAAACAAAATATGTACAATAGGAGCTGAACAGCATAAAAAGAGATAAATAATAGAATCCATCCTCAGCTCCAGCTATCCAGAAAGAACCAACTAAACCTGAATACAAGGCTGCCCGTGTAGAAAAAGGGGCACCCGAGTTTGAAAGTGAAACAAAATACAAGTTAGTCATGGGACTGGTATGAGAAATCTACTTAACACATTTATAATATGGCTAATCACTGGACCACGCCACTTTCGTGGAACGGGTTTACTCCATCGGATTACCAGTGCTTTAAAAAACAAATATTTCTTTTAAACATCGCAATGCTTTTTATAAAAATGAAGCCATTATAAGACTCGGTTCCCATCACACAATGCAACGCAAATCAGAGGATAGAGTTTTACCTTATAATGGCCAAAATATGGTTGATACGAATAAAACAAAAGCAATTAATATTATTACTAGTGTTTACATGTTTCAAAACTACTTCGAATCATAACTATAAATCATAGACGGCATGGGTACCATATATCATGTCGCCATATATATATATACAATCAAAACCGCACGGTCACGTATTTGGAAATTGGATTTCCGTCATGAACCAAGGCAAAAGATAGTCCTTACCGAATTCTTGACTCTCTAGCTTGAACCACAGGATCAGAATGCATCAACCCTTTAGATCGCCAGGGCCAGTCCACCGATGTGGATTATTATGCCTGAACACTACGTTTCCCCGCCCTTTGGGGCGTAAACGAGCCAACGAATGACTCCATCGGACCCGGATCGTCCGATCAAACCGAGGTGCCTCGCAACAGCAACAACCACATAAGTCAAACTCGTCAGGGCGTGTAAAACCACTGATGCCACTTCTAGCTAGAAAGAAACGCAGGCCCTCCCTGATGTCCTCTCCCGTTTCTGGTTCATACCGGGGTGCGAGGCTCGCGAATTTCACGTTATACACAAAGCTACGCCACACAGGCGATGCTTTGATCATCACCACAAGACTTTGCTTTTCAACAGAAGCCCTGATCACTGCATCTTAGCATGCCACACAGGCAATTCACACTGTGCAACTGATGGCTATCAATCACACAGAATAAATTCCAATGTCAGACACACTGTCCATTTACAAGTCCGTTCTGGGTCTGAACGAAACCGGAGGCACTAAATACCACGCAAACCCTTCGATCACCACGTACGTCTGGACGATCACCACTCATTATCCATATTTCGAGGTGCCTCCCAATCAGGACCTCGGTTACCACCCAAACGAGGTGAAGATCTCCGGTCTTCGACCACCGTCTTCATCTTCGATTTCTTATCGTCGATTCAGTTATTCAGAATGGGATAAACCCGGTCTTTCTGAGCAACTCGCGTATATAATAAACAAGTGCAACACTAACATACACACGCATCATTTCAATTCATTAGTCACTAACCGTCAATTAGTAAGAGAATGATTTCCCAAATATTAACCCCGAAGGCCGAAACCAACATCAGATCAACACCCAGGAAACCATTCGACTTAGCCAACCTTCGGTTAATTTCTAAATTTCACATCCATATCGTTTATAATATTTTATAATGATTTATTGCTATTTTTATTTATTTTTAAATAGCCAATTTATTCAAAACGACGCTTGGGGCCATAGCGCGGCCATGGCACTGTTTTTCTTCAGATTTGATTTACACATATCTGAAAATCTAACCGTTGGATCTTCACAAAATTTACATCATTAGAAAGATCTTTTCAAAACGATTCCAACTGTTCCAGTTTCGGGAAAATCCGACGGTCAGATCTCCCGGTATAAGCGTTTGAAGTTTCGATTTCAAAATAAGAACTGCAGCGACATTATTCGATTAAATATAATTATAATTATATTTATATATACATATATATAAATATAATCATTTTCTGGCGCTGTTTTTCTTCAGATTTGAATTAAACATTCCAGACAATCCAACCGTTGGATTTTTACAAAGTTGGTGCCGTTGGAAAGATTTTTCCAAAGCGAACCCAACGGTTGTGATTTCAGGAAAATCCGATGGTCGGATCTCCCGTACTAATCGTTTGAAAACACGGTTTCAAAATACGAACTGCAGCGTCGTTATTCGATATATTTCAATTCTATTTATATATATATATATATATATATATATATATATATCGATTCTTCGATTTCAAAACTATATTCTTTTCGTACATTTGATAAAAATGATATTTTTATCTAACTGTCTTCTATTTCAACATTTCACAATTTTTAACAGTTCATGTATATAATAAAAATGTGATTTTTACTGTAAAACAATTCATTTCAAAACTCTATTATTTTTATATAGTTCATATAGGTAATAAAAATAGGATTTTTATTATAAAACAATTTATTTCAAAACGAGATTATTTTATACAGTGCATATAGATGATAAAAATGTGATTTTTATTATAAAACAATTTATTTCAAAATATGAATACCATTCAACACATGAATTTCTATCCAACGAGTGAATAACGATTCAACACATGAAGGGTTTTCTATAGTTTATATAAATCGATAAAAAGGTGATTTTTATATTTAAAACACGAATACCATTCAACACATGAATTTCAATTCAACGAATGAATATCAATTCAACACATGAAGGTTTTCTATAGTTTATATAAATCGATAAAAAGGTGATTTTTATATTTAAAACACGAATACCATTCAACACATGAATTTCAATTCAACGAATGAATATCGATTCAACACATGAAGGTTTTCTATAGTTTATATAAATCGATAAAAAGGTGATTTTTATATTTAAAACACGAATACCACTCAAACATGAATTTCAATTCAACGAATGAATATCGATTCAACACAGGAAGGTTTTCTATAGTTTATATAAATCGATAAAAAGGTGATTTTTATATTTAAAACACGAATACCATTCAACACATGAATTTCAATTCAACGAATGAATATCGATTCAACACATGAAGGTTTTCTATAGTTTATATAAATCGATAAAAGGGTGATTTTTATTTTTAAAACACGAACACCATTCAACACATGAATTTCTATCCAACGAATGAATATAGACTCAACACATGAAGGGTTTCTATTCAACGAATAAATATAGTTTCAACAAATGAAAATAATTCAAACACATGAATATTATTCAAAATTTCGGCAGCAAAACGGCAGGGTAGTTAAAACCGGGACCGTCCCTAGTACGACTCCTCGCTTTACCTTAAAACCTCGCGGTTTTTGACAATCTGGATCATGCATCTAGTTCGCACGCAGGCGACATGTATATATTTATTTCATTTTTACAAACTAATCCTATGTGGTTTCAACCAAATATTTCTTAACCACAAATGGGTATTTTTCAACCATAATTAATCAATATCAACCACAAACAATTCCAACCAACCATTCGCTATCAATCAATTTTCACACCAATCACAATCAATAAATATCGTCCATGGTTTTGGGACGAGGGGCGTATATATATGTGTGTGTGTGTATATATATATATATATATATATAACAATTCACTTCTATTTCAACACATATATAATTTTTACAACGCATATATAACTTATACATCGAACGTACAACTTACACAACGCTTATACATGAGGTGTACAACGCTTATATAACCCATACATCGACTATATAATTTATACATCGTCGTTTTCCATATCGTTTATAAATTAGAATTCTCACTTTGGGTTCCACTCCACCAAAAATAGCAGAAGGCTCAGAAAAATATGCGGTCTCTTCTAGAATGTAGAAGACGTAAACACGAGTCCACCGTCTCTTGTTTCACTGAATTTCGACCACATAGCAAAAAGATATGATTTTCCAAAGTTTGCAATGGTTTAAATGTGTTTAAACAGTTGAAAATAAAACAAGCCGTATAACTTGCTTCGAGGTTCAAAACTAGGTCAGCGATTATCTCCAAATCCGAGCGACTAGAGGATGATCGGCCGATGCCATGACGTAGGGCTCCGAAACCCGTGACAGGGGGTCCCCACCACTGTCAACTCGATCACGACTGGAGGGAGGAATCGAGCGAGGTACGGAGGCACTTCAGAGCGTCAGCTCTTGCGAAATACTGAACGAGGGAGGGCGAATCCTATATGGATTTGAAGAGGAGGCTCGGATCTTCAAAAAGTTCCAAAGTGGTGTATGGTTTCGTTGAGAGATGGAAGAGAAAAAGAGGAGGGAAGAATCGGAGGTCTTTTGCCATTGATCGGGAGGAGCGGGAGAGAGAAAAGAGAGAGAAAGAGATGAGGTGGCCCAATGAGAATATTTTATTTATTTATATATTTTTAAATTTCGAAAATACACTCTTTCACATACGAACCCCAATCCAGACCCAACGACTGTCGTCCCTAGCGTTTTACCCCCATTCCGAACACAATGGGATATGTTTCGAAGGCCCATTCGAAAGTTTCAGTCAGTTTTCCTTCAAATTAAAATATAAAACATTCAATATTTAATTTGAACGTACATTTCAATTTGCCGGGGCCACAAACTGATTCGAAAAATTACAGAAAAATAAATCTGGCTATGTTTTGATGATACGGTCCCAACAAAATTAGTCTCATCGAATTCTGAGACCGTTTGCAAAAAGGCCCTTTTCTGGTCGATCCAATTTAACTGTAATTGACCAAAACACGTTTTCCTTTGCCACGCTCACATACTAGCTTCAAAAATTATGAAATTTGAAACCCAACAATAACTTCTCATCCCGGATCCAATAAAAGTGGTTTCGTCGAATTCCGAGGTCGTTTGCAAAATGGCCAATTTCACGGGCTATATAAATTCCATAGCGACCTTTCTAAAAATTCATTTGGCCATAACTTTTGCTTTCCGCTATGAAACTTTGATTTTTCAGATTCGTTAGAAAGGTATTCACTAACAGATTTAAATATTTTTTGTTTCACTAAAATCCTTTTTGTTTTGCACCCGGTACAGTCCGACAAAGTTTGAATTCAATTTTTGAAACTGCAGCACCATTTCAGGCCTTGTTTATGATTATAATTAATTATATTCGTTTTCAAACGTCGATTCAAACTCACTTTTCATCGCTACTATTTAAAATATTTATTTTAAATATTTAAAATCCATTATTTTAACCAATTTAAAAATTTTAAATTGGTTCAGATTTTCTGGGTCGTTACAATCTCCCCCACTTAAAACTTTTCGTCCCCGAAAAGGAACAAAGTCCAAAGTGGTTTGATTAATAAACTCTACGTTCGATCTGGCTTCCATTTTCCAACTTTTCAGTTTCTGAAAATTTTCAAATTCTTCAAAAATTTGGCTAACACCCGGAATTTTCGAAAAATTTCGCCATAACCTCCTTTGTGCGGGGAGAGGTTTGGAAATTTATTGGGCCGTATTAGGTACCCAATAAATCCTAATAAGCATACACATACTTATAGTGATATATTCTGGTGTTTACAGGGGAGCGTGTATTGATAATAACTACAGAGAATAAATTCTCGTCACCCTGTCAAAGCCTGAGGGAGTGTGTATTTTAAATGCTCCAGAGGATAAATCCTCGTCACCTCGTCCCGTGTGGGAAATAAATAGTCCATGTGTCGTATCTAATAACTAGAGAGACGTGATTATTGTCAACTCCAGACCCGTGTGGGGTTTTTATTAATCTGGCAATTTTATCGTTACAATTTAAATAGTCCATATCAGTCATCAGTTCAACCTGTAAAATATAGTCATCGCCATACAAGCCTCTCGCTCATATGGTAAATCTTCCACCTCTTCACACAAGCTCCAAATGCTCATGTGGTATATGATGAAGTATGCCTATCTTCCAAAAGTATGCCATGTAATGTAGTTCAAAATTAATTGTTACTATCCTATGGCGATGTTTATTATTTCACACAGAAAAACCAGCACTCCGCATCCAATGGCATTCACAGGCATTGATATAATAATATTTCGCATCCAACTCATTAAGGTTTACCTATTTGTCGGGCACGCAAATAAAATCTTTACTCAACAGCTATCCATTTACCTGTTCAAACATATATAATGCACAAGTATATATTTCTATCTATTTTCTAATCAGTTAAATGTGTGATATAATTGAATAAATTCTACCATTCATTCTCTTATTAATTTAATTAACTGTCGTTTCAATAATTTAATTAATCTAATCTACTATCACCCAACACAAACAAAAATCAAATTGTTTTTAACTTTTCAAAATCATACAAATCAATTTCTATATTCTTTTAAAATCATTCAGACTATAGAATTAAAAGTGCACATCTATGGAGAGAAAATAACAATAGAGTAGAGAATTAGATGGTAATGCAAAGTATGGTAAATGTACCTTGCACCGGAGTCAATCAGAGATGTCTACTCGACACCTAGGATAGGCTTTCTAAATGCTCTCCTCGGTTTCCCAAGTACAATCTCGCGGATCTCCACTCCATTGCACTTTGACTAAGTGAACCTTCTTGTTCCTCAGCTCTTTGGTTTCTTTGTCAATGATCTTTAGCGGCTCTCTCCTCACAACTAATTCTGGAGTAATTTCAATATCCTGTTGAGCTGCTTCTTCCACGACCAAGTCTGGGTCATGAACGTGCTTCCGAAGTTGAGATATATGAAATACATCATGCACTCCAGGCAACCAATCAGGCAATTTAACCCTATAAGCGAGAGTTCCGATCCGTTCCAGAATAGGAAACGGACCAATGAATTTGGGCGCCAATTTTCCAGTTTTACCGAACCGGATAACTCCCCTCATCGGCGATACTTTCAAATATACGTAGTCGCCAACAACAAAGGATATATCTCTTCTTCTCCTATCGGCATAGCTCTTTTGTCGGCTTTGAGCGGCGAGTAATCGCTTCTTAATAAAATCGACTTTGTCGGCGGCTTCTCGGATCATATCAGGACCCAACACAAGTCTATCTCCGGGTTCGACCCAACAAGCAGGAGATCGGCATGGTCTACCATACAACGCTTCGAATGGCGACATTGTCAGGCTCGCCTGGTAGTTGTTGTTATATGAGAATTCAGCCAAATGCAGATGGTCTTCCCATAATCCACCGAAATCTAGAACACAAGCCCGCAATAGATCTTCTAATATACGATACACCCTCTCAGTCTGACCGTCTGTCTGAGGATGATAAGCGGTACTCAAGTTCAGCTTCGTTCCCAGCTCTACTTGAAACGCCTCCCAGAATTTGCTAGTAAATATTGTATCTCTATCACTGACTATACTGAGCGGCACTCCATGTAGTCTAACTATTTCCTTGAAATAAATCTGCGCCAGACTTTGAGCAGTTCTGCTTGATCTGACAGGTATGAAATGGGCGGTCTTCGTGAAGCCATCTACGATCACCCAAATACTATCATTCCCTGTTCTAGTTATGGGCAAACCATCAATGAAGTTCATGGAAATATGTTCCCACTTCTAACCAGGAACGTCTAGCGGTTGTAACAATCCAGCCAGTTTCTGTTGGTCGCTCTTGACTAGCTGGCAAGTAGGGCATCGACTAACATATAAAGAAATGTCCCTCTTCATCGACTTCCATTAGAAAGTGCGTTTGATGTCATTATACATTTTTCTTACTCCCGGATGGATACTAAGTTTTGACTTGTGGCATTCATCCAGTACTTCCTTTCGAAGCTCAAGAATGTTAGGGACACAGGTTCGACCTTTGAGCCTTAGAATCCCATCATCGTCAACTTGAAAATTCGAGGGTTCGCCTTGTTGAATTATCTCTCTGATCTTCTGAATGAAGTGATCATCCTTCTGAAGAGCAGATATTTTATCTATCAATGAAGTCGTGATAATAAAACTGGCGATCATTTCATTCTTTCGGCTCAGCGCATCGGCCATGACATTGGCTTTTCCTGGAGTGTATATAATTTCAAAGTCATATGCTACAAGAAACTCCAGCCAAAGTTGCTGCCTCAGATTCAGGTCTTTCTGGGTGAACAGATACTTCAACGACTGGTGATCTGTAAATAGTTCAAATCTCTCTCCCAGAAGATAGTGTCTCCAGATTTTCAAGGCGAATACTATAGCCAATAACTCAAGATCATGAGTTACATAGTTTTTCTCGTGCGGCTTAAGTTGACGGCTAGCATAAGCAACCACTTGGCCCTTTTGCATTAACACTGCGCCAAGGCCTTCTTTAGAAGCATCAGTCCAGACTTTCAAATCCTGATTGCCATCGATGATGGTCAACACTGGAGCTGTCGTTAATCTTATCTTTAGCTCTTCGAAAGCCTCCTCACTTTCTGTAGTCCATTTGAACTTTGAGTGCTTCTTTGTAAGCTTCGTTAAGTGACCAGATATCTTCGAAAAGTTTTTAACGAACTTCCGGTAATAGCTAGCCAATCCGAGAAAACTGCGGACTTCAGTGGGGGTACTGGGCTGTTTCCAATTCTGAATAGCTGTGATTTTGCTTGGATCCACAGCAATTCCTTCTTTTGATACGACATGGCCCAGAAATTCTACTTCTTCTTGCTAGAATATACATTTGGACAGTTTGGCTTTCAATACATTCCTTCTGAGGATTTCCAGAACCTGTTCCAAATGCTTTTCGTGTTCGGCCTTTGATTTAGAGAAGATCAAAATATCATCAATGAAAACCAAAACAAATTTATTCAAAACCCCTCTGAACACTCTATTCATCAGATCGACGAAGTAAGCAGGAGCGTTACATAAGCCGAACGACATTACTAACCACTCATAGAATAAGTCGGGACCACTGAATGCTGTCATTGAAACACACTCTTCTGCAATTCGAAGTTGATGGAAGCCTGTAGCTAGGTCCATCCTTGAGAATACTTGTGCTCCATTTAATCGATCCAACAAATCATCTATTCGCGGCAATGGATATTTGTTCTTTATGGTCTGCTTGTTCAAATCACGATAATCCACACATAGCCGTAGAGTACCGTCAGATTTTGGGACAAACACCACTGCTGCTCCCCAATCAGAGAAACTAGGCCTGATCAGACCTTTCCATACTAGTTGTCGTGTTTGATTGTCTAATTCCTCCTTCTCTTTCAAGGACATCCTTCGAATAGCGTGAACTATCGGCCTTGCATTCGGAATCAAAGCAATCTTGAAATCTATTTCTCTCTGCGGCGGTAAGCGAACAACTTCTTCAAACACATCCGCATAATTTTTGACGACAAGAATGTCTTTGATGAGGTCAGGAATATTTTCTGTGACTTCAGGGATATTTTCTATTTGGGCTGGAGAGACATCCAAAGCTGCCCAGAAATCTTTTCTATTAGCTTTCTGACCTTCACAGGGAAAGGTTATATAACCACCTGATTTTATCTTTGCCTTAACGATCCTGTCGACGCATTTAACCTCTGCCTCATATTTGGTTAGCCAATTCAATCCTAGAATAAGATCGAATTCATTAAAATTCATGACGATAGAGATAGTAGGGAATTTATAGCAGGAAAAAGTGACAGGTACTGCATAAGCCCAACTGAGACCGATGGAACCTCCAACTAGATTTCGGACAGTCATTGGTTCTTTAAGCTTCCTCAATTTCAAATCCAACTTCTTAGCTGCATCCTTCGAAATGAAGCTTCGTGACGCGCCAGTGTCAAACAGTACTCTAACTGGAATATCTTTGACAGTAAGCGTGCCTTCTAAAACATCTGGCCTTTCCTGAATAGCTGAGGGCTCAGAAGTTTCTACCAGTTCATTTACCTGAGCCTCATTGGTCTTTTTCGACAGCCAGCAGTCTTGCTTTACGTGACCAGCTTGATGACAAAGATTACACTTTCTATTATCTTTAACATTGTTCTTTGATTTAGATCCCTCCTTCCTCTGCATTTTCAAGGACTGACATTTCCTGGACAAATGACCTTTTTTATTCCAGTTTAGGCACATGGCGGTCATTAATGATTCTTTCTCAGGTCTAGCCCTTTTCCTATTTACTTTGGGCTTCTTACTGACCTCAGACATCGTACTGTCCTCAGGACGATCAGTTTTAGACTCATTTTTATTACTAGAACTGACTTCCTCTTCATCGCGCAACATGCCTTTCTTATGGAGATCTTCATACTAATAAGCCATATAAATCATTTCTGAAAAAGGGAGCTTCACATGCCCCATTACTTTATTCTGATATTTCCTTTGAAGCCCATAAATAAATCTCAGATTCTTTCTCCTCGTATTCTGAATTAGATGGGGAGCAAAGTGAGAAAGTTCGTTGAATTTCTTATGATATTCTGGGATGGTCATATCTCCTTGTATCAAATAAGAAAATTCATCACATAGGCGCTCAGTCGCTTCGGGAGGAGTAAATCTTTCCAGGAAAATCACTTTGAATCTATCCCAGGTGATATCACCTTCTGGATTATCCTTAATAACTGAATCCCACCAGAACAAAGCTTCGTCTTCGAGCGCCCTGGAGGCCAGTAATCTTTCCTGGTCATCCCTCAGCTTTAATGCTTTGAAGATTTTCTCAGCCGAACGAATCCAAGCTTGTGTTCTCATAATAGATTCTTCGCCCGAGAACGGCTTTCCACCCAGATTTCTATATTTCATATATAGGGCTTCGATATCCGGGTCAGTATCACTTCTTCTGTTTCTGGCACTCATTTTCTAGTTCTTCCGCAAATAGCAGATCAAGTGTCAGGTCAACAGAAAAGATATTTCAAAATATAGAGACAAATACTTGAATGTAAATGTGTCTATCTAGGTGTTGTTTCATTCTGCTACTCATACTAGGATATTACTGATCCTATCTGTAATGAGTTACCCATCCTAGAACACTACTGGTTCTATCTCTGACGAGTTCGTTAATATGTTATATCCCAGAACTAAGCTTAACCAAAGCTCTGATACCACGTTGTGACGACCCCAAATCCCGTACAGACAGAGACAAGGGTTATCTTTGGAATATAACACAGAAATAGATAATAGCAGAACAGAATTAAATAAATACACCAGATAATGAACTATAGAATATACTGGATAAAAGTAATCATCAGAGTTACACAGTATACAGGATCATACTTAATACAATTACAGTTCAACTATACATATATGTCTACAGCGGAAATAAACAAAATATGTACAATAGGAGCTGAACAGCATAAAAAGAGATAAATAATAGAATCCATCCTCAGCTCCATCTATCCAGAAAGAACCAGCTAAACCTGAATACAAGGCTGCCCGTGTAGAAAAAGGGGCACCCGAGTTTGAAAGTGAAACAAACTACGAGTCAGTCATGGGACTGGTATGAGAAATCCACTTAACACATTTATAATATGGCTAATCATTAGACCACGCCACTTTCATGGAACGGGTTTACTCCATCGGATTGCCAGTGCTTTTAAAAAAACAAATCTTTCTTTTAAACATCACAATGCTTTTTATAAAAATGAAGCCATTATAAGACTCAGTTCCCATCACACAATGCAACGCAAACCGGAGGATAGAGTTTTACTTTATAATGGCCAAAATATGGTTGATACGAATAAAACAAAAGCAATTAATATTATTACTACTGTTTACATGTTTCAAAACAACTTCGAATCATAACTATCAATCATAGATGGCATGGGTACCATATATCATGTCGCCATATATATATACAATCAAAACCGCACGGTCACGTATTTGGAAATTGGATTTCCGTCATGAACCAAGGCAAAAGATAGTCCTCATCGAATTCGTGACTCTCTAGCCCGAGCCACAGGATCAGAACGCATCAACCCTTTAGATCGTCAGGGCCGGTCCACCGATGTGGATTATTATGCCTGAACACTACGTTTCCCCGCCCTTTGGGCGTAAACGAGCCAACGAATGACTCCATCGGACCCGGATCGTCCGATCAAACCGAGGCGCCTCGCAACAGCAACAACCACATAAGTCAAACTCGTCAGGGCGTGTAAAACCACTGACGCCACTTCTAGCTAGAAAGAAATGCAGGCCCTCCCTGATGTCCTCTCCCGTTTCTGATTCATACCGGGGTGTGAGGCTCGCAAATTTCACATTATACACAAAGCTACGCCACACAGCTGGTGATTTGATCATCACCACAAGACTTTGCTTTTCAACAGAAGCCCTGATCACTGAATCTTAGCATGCCACACAGGCAATTCACACCGTGCAACTGATGGCTATCAATCACACAGATTCCAATGTCAGACACACTGTCCATTTGCAAGTCCGTTCTGGGTCTGAACTACCTCGCAAACCCATCGATCACCACGTACGTCTGGACGATCACCACTCATTATCCATATTTCGGGGTGCCTCCCAATCAGGACCTCGGTTACCACCCAAACGAGGTGCAGATCTCTGGTCTTCGACCACCGTCTTCATCTTCGATTTCTTATCGTCGATTCAGTTATTAAGAATGGGATAAACCCGGTCTTTCTGAGCAACTCGCGTATATAATAAACAAGTGCAACACTAACATACACATGCATCATTTCAATTCATTAGTCACTAACTGTCAATCAGTAAGAGAACGATTTCCCAAATATTAACCCCGAAGGCCGAAACCAACATCAGATCAACACCCAGGAAACCATTCGACTTAGCCAACCTTCAGTTAATTTCTAAATTTCACATCCATATCATTTATAATATTTTATAACGATTTATCATTATTTTTATTTATTTTTAAATAGCCAATTTATTCAAAATGACGCTTCGGGCCATAGCGCGGCCATGGCGCTGTTTTTCTTCAGATTTGATTTACACATATCTGAAAATCTAACTGCTGGATCTTCACAAAATTTACATCATTAGAAAGATCTTTTCAAAATGAATCCAACGGTTCCAGTTTCGGGAAAATCCGACGGTCGATCTCCCGGTATAATCGTTTGAAGTTTCGATTTCAAAATACGAACTACAGCGTCGTTATTCGATTAAATATAATTATATATATATATATAATCGTTTTCTGGCGCTATTTTTCTTTAGATTTGAATTAAACATTCCAAACAATCCAACCGTTGATTTTTACAAAGTTGGTGCCGTTGGAAAGATTTTTCCAAAGAGAACCCAATGGTTGTGATTTCAGGAAAATCCGATGGTCGGATCTCCCGTACTTATCGTTTGAAATCACGGTATCAAAATACGAACTACAGCGTCGTTATTCGATATATTTCAATTCTATTTAAATATATATATCGATTCTTCGATTTCAAAATTATATTCTTTTTGTACATTTGATAAAAATGATATTTTTATCTAAATGTCTTCTATTTCAACATTTCACTATTTTTAACAATTCATGTATATAATAAAAATGTGATTTTTATTGTAAAACAATTCATTTCAAAACTCTATTATTTTTATATAGTTCATATAGGTAATAAAAATAGGATTTTTATTATAAAACAATTTATTTCAAAACGAAATTATTTTATATAGTGCATATAGATGATAAAAATGTGATTTTTATTATAAAACAATTTATTTCAAAATATGAATACCATTCAACACATGAATTTCTATCCAACGAGTGAATATCGATTCAACACATGAAGGGTTTTCTATAGTTTATATAAATCGATAAAAAGGTGATTTTTATATTTAAAACACGAATACCATTCAACACATGGATTTCAATTCAACGAATGAATATCGATTCAACACATGAAGGTTTTCTATAGTTTATATAAATCGATAAAAAGGTGATTTTTATATTTAAAACACGAATACCAACACATGAATTTCAATTCAACGAATGAATATCGATTCAACACATGAAGGTTTTCTATAGTTTATATAAATCGATAAAAAGGTGATTTTTATATTTAAAACACGAATACCATTCAACACATGAATTTCAATTCAACGAATGAATATCGATTCAACACATGAAGGTTTTCTATAGTTTATATAAATCGATAAAAAGGTGATTTTTATATTTAAAACACGAATACCATTTAACACATGAATTTCATTTCAACGAATGAATATCGATTCAACACATGAAGGTTTTCTATAGTTTATATAAATCGATAAAAGGGTGATTTTTATTTTTAAAACACGAACACCATTCAACACATGAATTTCTATCCAACGAATGAATATCGACTCAACACATGAAGGGTTTCTATTCAACGAATAAATATAGTTTCAACAAATGAAAATAATTCAAACACATGAATATTATTCAAAATTTCGGCAGCATAACGGCAGGGTAGTTAAAACCGGGACCGTCCCTAGTACGGCTCCTCGCTCTACCTTAAAACCTCACGGTTTTTGACAACGGGGATCATGCATCTAGTTCGCACGCAGGTGGGATGTATATATTTATTTCATTTCCACAAACTAATCCTATGTGGTTTCAACCAAATATTTCTCAACCACAAATGGGTATTTTTCAACCACAATCAATCAATATCAACCACAAACAATTCCAACCAACCATTCGCTATCAATCAATTTTCACACCAATCACAATCAATAAATATCATCCAAGGTTTGTGGACGAGGGGCGTATATATATATATATATATATATATATATATATATATATATATATATATATATAGCAATTCACTTCTATTTCAACACATATATATAATTTTTACAACGCATATATAACTTATACATCGAACGTACAACTTATACAACGCTTATACATGAGGTGTTCAATGCTTATATAACCCATACATCGACTATATAATTTATACATCGTCGTTTTCCTTATCGTTTATAAATTAGAAATCTCACTTTGGGTTCCACTCCACCAAAAATAGCAGAAGGCTCAGAGAAAAATGCGGTCACTTCTAGAATGTAGAAGACGTGCACACGAGTCCACTGTCTCTTGTTCCACTGAATTTCGACCACATAGCAAAAAAATATGATTTTCCAAAGTTTGCAACGGTTTAAAGGTGTTAAAACAGTTGAAAATAAAACAAGCCGTATACCTTGCTTCGAGGTTCAAAACTAGGTCAGCGATTATCTCCAAATCCGAGTGACTAGAGGATGATCAGTCGATGCCACGACGTAGGGCTCCGAAACCCACGCCAGGGGGTCCCCACCATTGTCAACTCGACCGCGGCTGGATGGAGGAATCGGGCGAGGTACGGCGGCACTTCAGAGCGTTAGATCTTGCGAAATACTGAACGAGGGAGGGCGAATCCTATATGGATTTGAAGAGGAGGCTCGGATCTTCAAAAAGTTCCAAAGGGGTGTGTGGTTTCGTTGAGAGATGGAAGAGAAAATGAGGAGGGAAGAATCAGAGGTCTTTCGCCGTTGATCGAGAGGAGCGGGAAAGAGAAAAGAGAGAGAGAGAGAGAGAGAGATGAGGTGGCCAATGAGAATATTTTATTTATTTATATATTTTTGAATTTCGAAAATACCCTCTTTCACTTACGAACCCCAATCCAGACCCAACGACTGTCGTCCCTAGTGTTTTACCCCCATTTCGAACACAATGGGATATGTTTCGAAGGCCCATTCGAAAGTTTCAGTCAGTTTTCCTTCAAATTAAAATATAAAACATTCAATATTTAATTTAAACGTACATTTCAATTTGCCGGGGCCACAAACTGATTCGAAAAATTCCAGAAAAATAAATCTGGCTATGTTTTGACGATACGGTCCCAACAAAACTAGTCTCGTCGAATTCTGAGACCGTTTGCAAAAAGGCTCTTTTCTGGTCGATCCAATTTAACTGTAATTGAACAAAACATGTTTTCCTTTGCCACGCTCACATACTAGCTTCAAAAATTATGAAATTTGAAGCCTAGCAATAACTTCTCATCCCGGATCCAACAAAAGTGGCTTCGTCGAATTCCGAGGTCGTTTGCAAAATGGCCAATTTCACGGGCTATATAAATTCCATAGCGATCTTTCTAAAAATTCATTTGGCCATAAATTTTGCTTTCCTCTATGAAACTTTGATTTTTCAAATTCTTTATAAAGGTATTCACTAACAGATTTAAATATTTTTTGTTTCACTAAAATCCGTTTTGTTTTGCACCCGGTACAGCCCGACAAAGTTTGAATTCAATTTTTGAAACTGCAGCGCCATTTCAGGCCTTGTTTATAATTATAATTAATTATATTCGTTTTCAAACATCGATTCAAACTCACTTTTCATCGCTACTATTTAAAATATTTATTTTAAATATTTAAAATCCATTATTTTAGCCAATTTAAAAAATTTAATTTGGTTCAGATTGTCTGGGTCGTTACATATTATTAAAGCTTGTCGCTCCGGACATGTTCCTCAATCAAGTCCTTCGGATGCATGAAATAATTCATGTCATGTCTACATAACTGTTGGTATACACGATATTTTTTGGTGTCATTGCTCTCGATCTATGGGATCTCTTCTCATGAGCCTTCGATTGGGGATGTGCCCCTCAATTATCCATGTTGGTTCGTTGTGGGATATCATCTAACTCTGTGTAAGAGTAAACTTGATTTTCTTGAATTCTCTTCTTGGCCTCTTTAATTCTCTAGATTCTTAGCCATCATCATCTGCTATATTTTCATTATTCTTTCCAAACTTGTCTTTATGTAGTCTCTTACCTTTTGATAATGTTGATTTCATTAAAAAAAAAATTCTTCAACTTACACGTAGTCTTATTGCAAAGATTTCTCATCTTCATTATAGAATTAATCCAAACTCAGTAGTTTTCTTTTCCAAATCCACCATGAAGTCTATTTTACTAGCAACTCCTATGAATGCTACTATCAAGATGATTGATTGGTGGGCCTAGCCAATGTGGTTGTTGTAACGTTAAACCTAGTCAAATAACGCCTAATGCTCTCCTTGTGATATGCTTCATAGGTAATGACGGCAGTACCGCCTTAGGTCTTAAGATGTGCACTATGAAATGCCTCAAGAACTTATCTACAACCTCGTTCCATGAATGGATAGATCTATTGTCCAACTAGCTAAACTACATAGCCAGTAAATTAGTAGGATAAAATGGGAAAACAATGTCCTATTACTTCCTCTAAAGCTTCAAGCACTTCCTTATGTCAGATGTATCACATTAATGAACGTCAGATCTGACTTTGGATCATAAGTATTAATTGTTGGAAGATTGAGACAGAGTGATTTCTAGCATTTCGATTATTAGTAGTAGAAGGATATTATTGACATCCTTAAAGCTCTAATCTGGTAGTCAACATCTAGCCACCTCCTAGTCAACTCATCCATCTTATTCATGTTGTTTAGTAAAGGCGTATGATATATAGAAACATCCTTCTCTCTAAACTTCAGGGAAACTTCTAATACAAAATTAGGAACATTCTCCTCCTATGTCTATTGATTCAAGTTTTGGTTCCCAACTCTAACTTCTTCCCGATCATAGTTCCTTTTAGGGAATTCGAGAATGTACTCATTAGTTTGTGAAATCCTAGCTTTCATATCTATGTTATATCCTCCTGTTTAACCTATTCCTGTTCGTCTATAGTAATTCTTGCATTAGCTCTTACATCAATTCCATCAGTAACTCTAGCATTGCCAAGATTATGTCAAATATTGCCCCCAAATATCGGTTGTTATACTTGTAAAGGAACTACCCAGTTTGCTTAAATCCAGCCCTTGGGGCTCTCATATTGATTCTTGGAGTTTTATTTTGATCTCCTATAGAGCTACTGATTCTTTATTGTTTAAGTTTCTTGAAAAAGCCATCCGTCATCTATTGTCTCCTCAGTAAAATTCGATCTTTCATTTCTTTCATCATCCTCTATAGCTCATCCATGGAGACATAATTAGGACTACTAGAATGAGAAGAAACTTTATGAGTGCCCGTTGTTTTGAGCGACTTCCTCAATGCCTAAATCAAGTTATAGGTATAGCCATCCCTTTATATCCTCAATTTACAAACTCCTTTCCTTCTCTTTCTTAGTGAAACTCCAAAAATGGAACCAACAACAAATAGTAACAAAAGCACCAACCTTAAAGGCAATCCAATGATACAAAACATAGTTCTCAAATATTGGAAAAAAAAATAAGAAAAGAGACAAAAAAATAAGGATGATTAAACCAACTTCGACCTAAGCCCACTTTAATTAATGTGACGACCGCCCCCAACCCTTGCACTAAACAAGGGGAACAATGCACTGAAAGGTGTGCCAGGCAGCTGTGGATGATCATCATAGGTAGATAAACACAATCGATACCTGTCGTAGAACTCATAACGTAAGGATAAAATAGAGTAGAAAATATACAACAGGTAATAATAGCAAAGCATCATATAACAAACTTTTGAAACTTTCAGAGCACTCTGAAAGATTATCCAAACATCACAAAAAATATCAAAGTCTGTACATAAAGCCTCACTACAACACTCAGAGTAACTCAAACAGTGAAAAAAGAAATAGTAGATAGTAATAAAACTGCTACGTAAGCCTCCAGCTTGCCTCCAAAGTGCAATGTCGTCCTCACTAATCACCTGTCACCTGCCACCTAGTCTGCCCATCCACAACAAGATGAACAACCCAAGGTAATAAGAGGGAAACATAAAACCTTGAGTCAGACAACAGTCTTAGTGAGCGATAAAACAACTAACAAACATCAACAATAAAGTATATGAGAATGGATAGATAGACATACTAATCTACCCACAACACAAGAGAAGAACTCAACCTCTCTTCCCCACATCAGACAGTGATAACCTGTACAACAACATTTCAACCATACATCTATGTAAACCGGAACACCCATTCAATCATGGAAAAGCACTCAAGACATCCAAATTATATATCTTATGTGAACCATCCTAATCGAACTCAACATCCCTCAAGCCCAAGCCCCAGAGGCCTAAATCAATATCGGACAAGCACCCAAACAACATCTCCTTCAATGTTGGACAATCTACATGAGACGGTTCAAACAAGGCAACTAATTAACCATGATAGACTCTGGCTATCAACGCCAATCCTGCTTTGAAACCATCGTTAATCGTATGTTGGCTAACCTTTCCATATGTCAAGGGCTAATGGTATTCCAGTTCTAGCATAAACTCCATACGCCTTTCAACGATACATATGTTTGTCCAACCATGACAACTAGGCCTATCAACGATACCCAGGGTACTCAACCTACAATTGGTATTTTTGACATCTCTGTTGTACCTCTGCTTCGAGCCAGCTAGACCTTACGATAACGATATTCTCGCGGCCTTCTTATCTTAACCATCCAACCTGAAGACTTTTCTTAACTCAAGCAACCTTCTCAAGCAACCATTATCCACCAACACACGACCATTGAGTTGTCACCTCATTCGCTGTTCTACACCGATCAAAGAAGACCTTTCAACACTTCGAACCTTCCTACTTGAATTTACTTCGAAGTCACACCATCACCTAGCCAATTACACCACTGCGCTGCGAATACGGTTCAGGGGTTGCCGCAAAAAAAATCTAGGCCCTTTGGCTCAAATCTGGATCGTACCAGAGAAATAAAATTTTCAGAAATGACCATGTTATGCACGACCGACCAAACCAAAGAAGTCTGACTCCTTGACTGGCTTACGAGACCAACCAACCTCTCTTTTCTTGCTTCCCAGGCCATGACCTCACCAGCATTGAACGACCGACCCATCTCCAGAAAGTCAGACAGACCAACCTTACATGAGGAAGCACGACCAACACTATGCAACCATATCACGACCAACGCACTGGTCGCACGCACGACCGACCAGCCACCTGTACTACACTGTACTGCACCATACTGCACATTGTACTATCTGTTAGACCAACCCACTCGCACGCACGACCACCAACTCTCACGCATGACTCGTGGTCTGTACAACCCCAATTCAAGCCCAATTTCGACCAAAACTTCGCCATTAACTATCTCGACGAAAAATATTCATCCAATTCATCAGTTACTACCATAAACATGTTTTGAAATCAACAAAAATATGAATACGAAGATTTCATGAATAATTTTGCTAACTCACACAAAATCATGATAAATGAACATATGAACTAAATTATGGATCTAACTTGCATAAACATGTGAAATAGCATAAGAATTACCGGTTTTAAACTTGCTACATTAAATCATTGGGTGATTCATATGTAAATGGACTTATTAAGATGTAGATCTATGGTGAAACACTTGAATTTGATGAAAACATGACTAAATATTCATATACTTGATTGAATACATATGAGAGATGCATATCACTCACAAATTCTCCAAATCAAAGCAAAAAAAAATATGAATTGAGATTCCGAATAGCAAGCAATTCAAACCAAACCCCTTGATCCGATGAACTCATACTTCAAATGATGTAGATCTAGCCTCAAATGGTGTAGATCTTCCGTTTCGTACCTTTGGATTTCAATTTTAACGGTGGAAAGGTGTTAGAGGAAGGAGGAACATAGGCCACCAAATGAGAGAATGGAGAAACTAAATGTAACACCCCATATTTTTCTATGAATATTAACAGACGAATTAAAAGAACACTTTATTTTTAAAGTGAGAATTTAGTAAAATAGACTATACCACTGCGTTCTTCTCAAAATTCTGGTAAAGATGGACCCAAAGTTTGCATTAAATGGATAATGTATGAGAAAGTTATGGACCTTGGAAGTTTGTATACATATAAGGGAAATATATGTATATATATAAATTAATAAAATAAAAATCAACCTAAAATTCAAGAAAAAAATTCAAAACAGCAGAAGCAAGAAGGCAAAATGCCAAATCGACCTATTTTATGGGTCGATCCCAGGGTCAACTCAGGGTGTTTGGAATCGACCCCGTCAGCCTAGAATGGTCTGTAATGAAATTTTGTGTTTTAGGGCTTGTGTGTCGCATTGCGGTCGGCTGGGTGACATGTCTCTTTAGTTTAGATGGCTCTGATGACTCCTATGCTAATCTAAAGGCCATGGTTTGCCTAACACACCTATAAATACGTATCCAAACCTAAACCCTGATTTTATGATTCACTCTCATGGTGCCTCCATGCCGCCAAACTCTCATCTAAACCTAGCCTCCATTAAAACCTAAATCAAATCAAAAAGTTCTTCATCAACCTAGAGGATTAATCAATATCAAGTTAGAGTTCTTCAACAACAACAAGCAATTCAATTATCTTTTCTAATCCAAACGCTGTAAGTTCAGTTATTTTCGGATTTGGACATCTAAAATTAGTATTTACATGTAATAAGATGAAATTGAGACTATGCCAGATTCTAAGTTGTTCTTTTGCTTCTATTCTTGTTCTCATGATGCTATTATCATTAGTTTATCTTGTTGTACATCAGTTTTTCATGTTCATGATGATGTTCTTGTCAAGTCTTAGCCTTCATGCCTATGATGATATTTTTATGCCTATTTTCTCTTTATTCTTATTTTATGCAAATTCTATCTCCCACTATTAATTTTTCTTTTATTGAACGTGGGTTAACTTCGAACCTAGGCTGAAATCGCGAAATACGAACGTTTCGAATACGGGGAATATTGGGTATTACCTATTTGGGTGAATTTATCGGCATAACATGTTTGTTTATTATTATTGGGCATAATTTGTGATGGATATGGGGTATTATTATTATAATTGCAAGTTTGGGTAAATTGGCATGTAAATCAATGTTTGGGCATATGTAAATTGGCATGTAAATCAATATTTAGGCATATGTAAATTGGCATGTAAATCAATAATTGGGCATATGTAAATTGGCATGTAAATCAACAATTAGGCATACGATAATTGGCATGTAAAAATTGGAATTTGGACATAATTGGATATTATATAATTTAATTAAATCTAATGGCTGCCTAAGACATGAGGTTAGATTCGAGATGTGGTGTAAGGCTGCCAGGAACCTCCCGGAACATTCAGCAACCGCAACGACAACAATCAAATGTGAGAGGTCAAAGGTGAAGATTAGATGGGTAATAATGCCTAACACGAGGTTAGAATGAGTTTGTAGTGTAAGACTGCTCAGAACCGTCTGGCACATCCAGCAACCGCAAACATCAAGTCTAATGTGATAGGTTAGCGCATTGAATGCTTGAACCTGAGGTTGGAATGGGTTTGAGGTGTAAGACTGTGCGGAACCGCCCAGCACAATCCAGCTACCGCAAATAAGTCCAATGTGAGAGGTTGATGCATTAATAAATAATTAATGCTAAACAAACATGTTAAGTATGGTAGGGTTAAGTTAACGTGCAACACTTAACCAATATGACATGACAAGTGGGTGGGTTAAGTAACTCAACTGGATTAATGACACTTAACCAATATAATATAATGGATGGGTGGGTTAAGTAAACTTGAATTGATTGATTGATGACACTTAACCAATATGGGGGGTGGATATACGAATAGACCCTAGGAAAACCCTAGTAGTGGGACCCTTTTCAGCAATAACCCACATTAGATATCAATGGGACCCTGAGCTAGGCAGGGTGGGGCACGATTACTGGGCTGATTATAAGCGGTCAAAATAACGGCAGGTGGTACGGCAGTGCAGGTTCCAACGGATTACGGGCGTGTATGTAATTCCGTCATGGGAAAATTTAGACACTGAGTACCAAGTAGGTATAAAGCTGTGCACTCTAGAACTGTATCGGGTTGCTACCCTAGAAAATGTTACACCCTATGGGACCAGCACAGGTATCTGCAAGTAGAGGCCGAGTTGATACAAACACATGTGGAACGTTATGAGTAGGAGCCAATCAATTAAGATAGGTACAGTGGGGACAGGTAAACTGTCAATATCGGGTGGGACCTTCATCATGAGATATGTACCTATAAAACTATCATGTGGGAAATGGGGATCACTTATCTTTTTTTGCAACAAATGACATTAGTTGAACACTAGTTAGGTGGTGCAAAGAAATTATGAATCAGTACGGTACTTATCATGTTCTAGTCTTATCTTATGCTTATCTTGTCTTATATCCAATTTATCCATGTCATGATACCTTTACCTGTTTACATGCTGAAAGTCACTGGATTTACCAGGTTTTATGTCTGAATCTGTTTTTGTTTCGCCTTCTTTCTTTCGTTTCCCTCCCCAGGTCCACAGGGAGGGAATACCACCGCTTAGTTCGCATTCTTTTCAAGCTTGAAGATTATGATGTATTGCTTTGGAATCTTTGCTTTACTGCTATGGTTGGCTACTGCTTAATTGGGGAATTATGTTATGTTATTTTGTATAATGCTTCTTTTGAGAAGCAAGACATATATTTGATGGAATGGGTTTTGATGTTTTGGTGTTGATGTTTGAAACAACCCTTATGAAAGTTTATCCTAATATGCTACTATGGAATAAACGTTCTAATTGTTTTCTGCTGCTTAAATTTGTCTGTTTGTAATTTTATCTATTCTATACTCTTATGACCCCCACTAAAGTTAATGCATTCCCTTTGTGAGTGACCTTAATGGAGGTGGGGTGTTACACGTGGTATCAGAGCTAAAGGTTACCAAAACGGATAAAAGATTTTGAAAACTATTTTCAAATGCATATTTTAAAGAAAATATTTTCAAAACCATGATTTAAAGAAGCATTTTCAAGGAAAAGTATTTTTATTTTAAAAAGGCATATTCCCCAAAGCCATATGCACTATCCTTCTTTTCTTTGTTTTAAATCCTTTCCTTTTTCTTTTCAGCACGTGTAGGGAACTCGAGATACCTGAGGGTGGTTCAGGTGATACCTAGAGGTTAGGGCCACTGCCGCGGTCCCAACCAACGTTCCTCCTCCTCCCCCAGCTGCTATCGCTCCTTGCGTAGATGCTTTTGCTAAGATTTGTAAGGACTTCCATGCTATGGGCGGAAAGATCTTTAAAGGGATTGAGACATTTGTAGAAGCATAGAACTGGCTCAAGGAAACAGAAGAATTGTTTTCTATCTTTGTAGGGGATGATAGGAGGAAGATACAATTGGCCGCTTGGCTAATGAAGGAAAAACCCTCTTACTAGTAGGAAGTTACAAGTGCTAAGCAACCAGTTGAGACTTGGGTGGACTTAAGGAGGAGGTTTGAGATGAAGTTCCTCTCGCCAGCTGAACAAAGCCTACAGATGGAGAAGTTTCTAGCACTTAAACAAGGGAGTATGTCATTCAAGGAATACGTCAACAAATTAAATTTTCTTGCAAGATTTGGGTTGGAGTTGGTAGATACACCTCACAAGAAAGCTTTACGTTTTGCTAAAGACTTGAATGAACCATTACATGTTCTAGCTATGTCCCATATTCTAATGGGCGCAACTTTTGAGAGATTGGTCGACATGGCGCTATTACATGAAGAAGACAAGGGTGGGAAGAAAGATGTGAAGAAGGATGAACCTCAAAACAAGAAGGTGGACAATAAGAAGGGTGGAAAGAACAACAAGCCACACGACAAGAGGAAGTGTAACTATTGTGGTATCATTGGCCACATCGCTAAAGACTGTAGATAGAAGAAGAGGAAAACATGTGGCTGTTTCCATTATGGTGAGACAGTACATGTAGTTAGGGATTGCCCAAAGAAGCAAGGGCAAAGGGAAGGACCTTCTGGAGGGTAAGTTCATGCTCTCATGGCACCCACTCAAGAGAGAGGTAGAAATATTTCCGTTGAAAGTTTAGTTTTTCTTGTTGATCATCCTGTACGCACTATTTTTGATTCTAGCGCATCGCATTCTTTTATATCCACTTCTATAATAGAGTTTCTACACCTTAGTACATGTACTGTAGAGGATCCCATTGTTGTCTCAAATCCGGTTGGGGGTTCGGCTCATTTATCTATGATTTACTTGGATTTGGGAATATCTATACTTAGTGTTGAGTTTCGATGTAATGCGTATGTTTTTGGTTTCATGGGCTATGGGTTGATTCTAGGGATGGATTGGTTATCCAGAAATGGTGCCATTCTCGATTGTGAAAGGAGGGTAGTTAGACTTTTGACTCGTCTCGGTAATACCCTCGAAATATCGTGTAACCCCAAAGGTTTTGTCATGCTTAGTTACATAGAATATCTTAATGCATCTGTTGATAATTTGCAATCTGTTCTATTAGTCCGTGAGTATTCCGAGGTCTTTGATGAAGTGAAGGGTTTACCCCCAAAACGTGAAATAGACTTCTGCATATACTTGGTTGATAATGCCATACCAATTGCTTTACCCGTATGACACATGGCTCCTAGGGAAAGGAAGGAGCTTAGTAAACAAGTTGAAGAGTTGCTTGATAATGGGTTTATTAGGTGAAGTATTTCTGAATGGGGTGCTCCAGTAGTATTCGCTACTAAGGATGATGGTTCACTTCGCTTATATGTGGATTATAGAGAGTTAAACAAGCTGACTATGAAAAATAGGCACCCACTTCCAAGAATAGATGATTTGTTTGACTAGCTTGTAGGTGTGTCCGTTTTCTCACAACTAGATTTGACTATAGGTTTTCATCAGCTAAGAGTGGATGAGGACAGTATAGACAAGACTGCTTTTAGGACCCCTGACGGTTTCTTTGAATGGCTCATCATGCCTTTCAGTTTGACGAATGTACCCGCCTATTTTGTTGAGTTGATGACTAGGGTGGTTAGGGAGTTCTTTAATAAGTTTGTGGTATTCTTCGTGGACAACATCTTGATTTTCTCAAAGAACGAGGAAGAACATACTAGACTGACGAAGAAGAATCTAGCCTTTGCTTGGGACATTGATTGTGACATTGCTTTCCAACGATTGAAACGGGCTCTTACAACAGCCCCAGTGTTGACAGTGCCAGACGGGAGTAAAATGTTTACAGCATACATGGATGCATGCGGTACGGGACTAGGCGCTATCTTGATGCAAGAAGGGAAGGTAGTGGCTTATGGTGGAAGACAGTTGACAGTACATGAGAAAAACTACCCAACCCATTATCTAGGGTTAGCTGCCATCGTTTTTGCTCTGGCGCCATTATCTCCTAGGTGAGAAGTTTGAATTGTATACTGACCATAAATCGTTGAAGTACCTTTTCTAGCAGAAAGATCTTAACTTGAGGCAACAAAGGTAGATGGAGTTAGCATCCTATGATTTTTAGATCGCATATACCCTTGGTAAGGGTAACGTTGTAGCAGACGCCTTGAGTAGGAAGAAGTTGACTTTGAGTCCTATGTTTGTGGAGAGGCAGAGCTTAGAGTACATAACGACCTTTGACTTTAGACCCTCTGTCGATTATGTGACCGGTTTGTTAGCATCCTTAGAGGTGAGACCTATGCTTTTGGGACGGATTGGAGAGGCCCAGCGAGATGACCTGTGATAACCCCAAATTTCCACGGAATCGAAGTAAGGAATAATCATTTGGAATACAACATAAATATAAAAATACAGATCACAGATACAACATAGCACATGAAAACTATAGAATAACAACATCATAGCAGCGGAATATGAATGTCATCAAACAAAGAATTCCACAGTCACAGAGTTCTAAATTATTACATCAAGTTTCAGCAAAAGGAAATAAGTCCCAACTTCAAAATAGAACAACTGGAAATAAAATAAGTCTGGGTGTCTCAAAGTCTAAAGATAAAATGCAACTAAAGATAAATGATAGATAGTCTTCGAGGTCCAACATAAGCACCTCCAAATAAGCACTCCAAGATAGATAGGCAGCCCCAAGATAGCAACTCCAAAGAAAGCTAGACCTGTTACTTGGCTGCCCATATGGAAAAGAGGGCACCCGAGTTTGCAAAGGTGAAAACAAACTACAAGTCAGTCATGGGACTGGTATGAGAATTCTTAACTAATTTAACTAATAGTAATAAGACAAATCCAAAGACCACCCCGCTAACGCGGAACGGGTTTTATTCCAATGGATTGTCGTGCATAATTTAAAGTGTCAGAACAGATAAATAAGTAAATCGTAAAACAACGTAATGCTTTTTGGAAAAATGGAATCACCATAAGACTCAAGTCCCATCACACAATGCAACGCAAACCAGAGGATTGATTTTTACCTTATGGTGATTAAACATTCTTGGTACGGTAAAAACGAATTTGATATTATTATTAGTGTATGTAAAAACATTCAAAATAAATGTATCAATCCTAGGAAGCATAGCTACCATATACTATGCCTCCATACTAGTAATTAAATCAAATTCGTAGGGTCGCATTTGGAATTTGGTTTCCATCATGAGTCAAGGCTAGGGAGGAGCTCCTTACCGATTCGAGACACTCTAGCTAATGTCTCAGGATCCCCTGCAGTGAACCCTTGGAAAGCTGTAGGGCCGGTCCACACATACAGCTTTGTGGATTAGTTATTCCTGAACACACGTTTCCCGGTCCTATAGGACCTATCATCCGAGGCGCCTCATTCCATCATCCACATAAGTAAAATATCAGCCAGTTTAAGCACTGACACTACTTCTAGCTAGAAAGAAACGTGCTGCTCTCCCTGCATTCCCTTCTCCCATTTTAGACTCAACCGGGTTGTGAGGCTCGTGAAGCTATGCAATACACAAAGCTATGCTTATTCAAGATGTTTTTTGATCGTCACCACAAGGTTCTGCTTTTCAACAAGAAACCTTGATCATTGCATCTTAGTATGCCACACTGTCACTCCATATCCTACTATTAATCTTTTGCCAAAATATACAAAAGGGTGTTAAGCAAGAGAATAAATTCTCCGCCATCAAACATTCGATAGAAAATCAATAAATACAATATAAAGGAGTACAATGTCGGACACACATTCCATTTATAAGCCCGTTCTGGGTCTGAAAGAAACTGGAGATACCCTCGTCCCATATGTCCAGTACGGAAAGGAGATACCCGCATATCCGTGAAATCAACACATACGTTTGGGCAATTACCCCGACCCTTGAATTGGGAGAAGGTCAATTCAGGATCTTGATCGTTGTCCATTCGAGGGAAGATTTACGGTCTTCATTCGCCGACTTCAAACTTCAATTCTTAACGTCGTCTGATTACTTGGAATGAGGTTAACTCGGACTTTCTAAATAATTCTCGCATATATAATTTGAGAAAACCCATTTCATGTCGTTATATTATTTTATAACGATTAATTCTTACCTTAATTATTTAAAATAATTAAATCCTTAATTAACGGCGCTTCGGGTCAAAGGAGCGACCCTGGCGCTGTTTTCAACCAATTTTGATTTACACTTCTCTCAAAATCTAACCGTTGGGTCTTAACGTAGTTTATATCATTGGAAAGATCTTCCCAAGACGGTCCTAATGGTTTCAGTTTTAGGAAAAATATGATGGTCGGATCTTTTGGTATAGTCGTTTAAAGGTACGATTTCAAAATGCGAACTACCGCGCATGATTCGTTTAATTTTAATTATATTTATATATATAAATCGTTTAACCATAATAACGTCATTTGATTTAACAACGAGCTAAACAACTACCGATCTCCATTCAATTTTAATTCATTTAAAATGAAGACAATATTTCAACATTTTAAATACATTCTTTTATTCCTTTATTTACATTAAAAATGTAAATTATGATACAAAATCCAATTTCTCCCTTATTCTTTAGTTCTTATATTTACATAGGAATGTAAATTATATTACAATGTCGAATTCCATTCTTTATTCTTTTATTTACATTAAGAATGTAAATTCCATTCTTTCCATTACGCTGTAAAATCCTCCCTATAATTGCATTAAAAGTGTAACTAACATTCCATGTTAAATTTTCTATCTTTAAATTTACCATACAAAAATGTAATTTACATTCCAATGCAAAATTATTCTTTTTAATTACATGTAAATTCTTACCCTTTTTAAATTACATAAAAATGTAATTTTGATTCCAATGCCCAATTCTTCTTTTTAATTATTAAGAATGTAATTAACATAGCGGTGAAATTTTTTATCTTTATAAATTACATTAAAAATGTAATTTTATTTACAATGTCAAATTCTACTTTTTAATTACATTAAAAATGTAATTAACATAATAATGTAAAATTCCTATCTTTTAATTTGTCTCTTAATTTACAATATAAAATCAAACTTTTTAATTACATTAAAAATGTAATTAATATTACACGTCAAATCTTGTCTTTTAATTTGCAATGTAAACTTTATAAAAGTGAATTTTATATGCTATGCAAATTCTTACCCTTTCATTACATATAAAAATGAAAATTTATTTTACATGTAAACTATAAATCTTTAATTACATATAAAAATGTCCTTTCTAATTTACAACGTAAATTATATTCTTTAATTATATAACAAAATGTATTTTTGATTTACAATGTAAATTCTCATCTTTATTTACATAACAAAAATGTCCTATTTAATTTGCAATGTAAATTCTCATCATTATTTACATAACAAAAATGTACTTTTAATTTACAATATAAAATCATACTTTTTAATCACATGAAAAATGTAGCTACATTAACGGTGAAAAATTCTATCCTTATGAATAACATTGAAAATGTAATTTTGTCTACATTGTCCATTTTCTCTTTTTATTTACATTAAAAATGTAATTTCACAAACAGTGAATTCTTATCCTTATGAATTACATTGAAAATGTAATTTTAATTGCAATGGTAAAGTCTTATTCTTTAATTCCATTTAAAACTGTAATTTTATTTACAATGCAAATTCTTATTCTTTAATTACATATAAAATGTACTTTTAATTTATAATGTAAATCCTACTCTTTAATTACATAATAAAAAAATGTAATTTTATTTACAGTGCAAAAATCTAATCTTTTTGTTTCCATTGCAAAAATCTTATCTTTTAATCTACAATGTAAAAATATCAACTTTTTATTCACAATGTAAAAATATCATCTTTTTATTTACAATGTAAAAATGTCTCTTTTTTATTTAATGTAAAAATATCATCTTTTTATTAACAACGTAAAAATGTCATCTTTTTATTCATAACGTAAAAATATCATCTTTTTATTTACAATGTAAAAATATCATCTTTTTATTCACAATGTAAAAATATCATCTTTTTATTCACAACGTAAAAATATCATCTTTTTATTTACAATGTAAAAATATCATCTTTTTATTTACAATGTAAAAATATCATCTTTTTATTCACAACGTAAAAATATCATCTTTTTATTTACAATGTAAAAATATCATATTTTTATTTAAAATGTAAAAATATCTTCTTTTTATTTACAGTGTAAAAATATCATCTTTTTTTCACAACGTAAAAATATCATCTTTTTATTTACAATGTTAAAATATCATCTTTTTATTTACAATGGAAAAATATCATCTTTTTATTTACAATGTAAATATATCACCTTTTTATTCACAATGTAAAAATATCATCTTTTTATTCACAACGTAAAAATATCATCTTTTTATTTACAATGTAAAAATATCATCTTTTTATTTTCAACGTAAAAATATCATCTTTATATTTACAACGTAAAAATATCATCTTTTTATTTACAACGTAAAAATATCATCTTTTTATTAACAATGTAAAAATATCATCTTTTCATTCACAACGTAAAAATATCATCTTTTTATTTACAATGTAAAAATATCATCTTTTTATTCACATAACAAAAATGTGTTTTTGACTTACAATTAAATATCATATAATAAGCATGAGAATCTAATAATCTGTTTGGAAGGGACAAATTATTTTAAGTGTGCTGCTATTCACACCCCCATTTAGACTACTGGCCACCTTTAAAAAATTAATAGATTGTATTATTTTTGACTTACTTCCTACCACCACTTTATTTATTTTCACTTAGTCAGTAACGACCATACTGTCTCTTCTCTTCTCAAACAACGTAAATTCTCAGATATCAAACCCTAAAGCATAAGAAAAAAAAAATTGGCTCAGTGGAGGATGGAAGATAAAGACAAAAAAGATGTTAGTTTTGATATCATGCTGCATAATCTATTCTGTTGTTATAGATTTTTTTTTTTTTTTTGAGTTTTGTATTAATTTTTATAGGAGCTTTCTTTCACCCTTCTCTCTACTTCGAGTTCGGAAGACATTAATTTCAATGACGTTGTAATAGAGAATAACATTGTAAGTTACTGAATTTTAGGGTTTTCTTTATACAACAACAATTTATATATCAAAATTTACAAAAAAAAATCATTTTAATTATTTTTATTTGATTTTTGTAGGAAGACAACGTGATTGACAATAAACTTGATATTTACGTGGATGATAGTAATAGGCCGCAAGATGATCAGTCAAATGTCGTTGAAGACACAAAAGTTGATTTGACAGACCACTTTACAACTGATGAAGTATGTATTTTGTACTTAATTTTCAATCACTATTATTCATGTAAAACCGGAAGTATGTTAATTTTTTTTTATTAAACGATGTGATTTTTGGTATTTGATTCGCAGAACGCACTGATTCATTGGTGTAAAACAACAGGGAAAAAGTTGAATACTGTTGTAGAGCGATTCGATAGTGTTAATCAGCTGATTGAACGCTTGAAATTGCATTGATAATTTTGGGAAATCTTCAAGCATGTAGAGCGATGGAGAAAATTTCAAGAAGAAAACGTTTTTTTTTTTGGAACGATGAAGAATTAAAGGCAGAGGTGGTAGACGATTAGAAATTGAATAATTTAGGTGGTGTAAAGGAGTAGAGAGGCATGAAAAAGAGGTGGTCTTTAGTATAGGTGACCAGAAGTCTAAATGGGGGTGTGAATAGCAGCACACTATTTTAATTCAACAACTATACCCAAATGATAATCTTTGACGACACCATGACAATAAAAGAATCACAACACATATGATATTTTGAATGGATATAAAATTCTAATCACATCCGATTCTCAGGTAAGATAGTATTTTTAATTGGATTACAAATTCAGTTTAATCCAATTTTTATACAACATGATGATAATTATTAGATCTATACAGATCCATATACACAACCATAGATCTAAACCAAAACATGACAAATCAAACAAAACATCAATAATCTTATCACGTCGCAGATCTTATATATTTACAATTCAACTGATTTAAATAACCATAGAATAATAATTAGCTAGATTTAATTATTTAAAATAGAAACTCACCTTGCTTTTCAGTCAGATCTAGAATTCAAAAAGGTCCAGAAATTTGTTCCAATCAGTTCTAAGTTGAAGTATTTGCTGTCACAATTCACACATATCTGAAATTTTTGGATTCGAGATTGTATGAATTAATTATCAATTTTTAATTAACAATTACTTTTCACAACTGCTGCTGGAACAGAAATAAGCGTCGCAAAATCTGAAATGTTCATACCTTAATATTCAGTTTTGTTCAAAACTTTGGATCCGATTTTCAGAGGACTGGATCGATGGTTTTCAGAATGGTTTGCGCGACGTGGGAGAGCTTGGAGAGGGGGTTGTTCGCCGGGAAAGTGAGGAGGTGCGGCAGCGTGGATAGGGCCCAGTAGGGTGCGACGGCGGCTGTGTTTAGGGGTTAGGGCGGCGGTTACAGGGTATGGGGTGGTCTGATTTTGGTGTAGAATTGAAGAGGAGGAAGAATACTTCGGAAAGTTTCACTAGGGGGTGGTCTGAAATCGAGTGTGGAGGGAGAAATCGGAGGAAGAAGTTTTGAGAAAGAAGAGGGGGGCGGCGGCTAAAGAAACGGGGAAGAAGGAGTACGTACAGTGGCACGTATTTATACCTGTATTTGGAGCATATTTTCTTTTATATTTTAATTTAACTAATTCCAAAATTAGGGTTTTTCGGTCCGATCTCCAAACGGAGCCAAAGACTGTCGAACAATATGTTTTGACGTCTTCTGAGCGCAATGGCGCTAGTGCTGAAGTCTAATTCTGAAGTTTACAGCACGTTTCTTTTATTCTTAAAATAAATCCTTTTAATATTAAATATGAACGTACTTTTAATTTTACTGGGGCCACATACGAATTCAGAAAAATTCAGAAAACTATTTCTGGCTTTGTTTTGACAATACGGTCCTAACAAAATTAATTTTGTCGAATTCTGAGACTGTTTCAAAAATTGGCTATTTTTCAGTCGATTAAAATTGATCGAAATTGACCAAACTGTAATCTTTTTGCCACAAACACAAATTAATTCTAAAAATTATGAAAAATTAAACTTAGCAATAATTTGACATTCCGAATCCAACAAAAGTGGTTTCGTTGAAAACCAGGTCGTTTGCAAAATGGTTACTTTTAATATTAAAAATATATAGAAATTCTAAAGCGACTATTCTGAAATTTCAATTGGCCATAACTTTTAATTCCCACTATGAAATTTTGATTTTTCGTATTTGTTGGAAAGATATTTTTAAATAGATTCTAATATTCCTGGTTTCACCAAAATCCGATTTATTCTGCATCCTGTACAGTCAGTCAAAGTTCAGATTTGACTTTTCAAACTACCATGCTATTTCTAATTCTCTTTTATAATTAAATTAAATATCTTCGTACTAACTTCGATCAAAATAAATTTTTAGTCATTATTATTTAAAACAATTTATTTCAAATATTTAAAAAACCTTAAAATCTCAGAAATGAAAATTTTAAATTAGCCCCAAATTCCTGGTTGTTACAATTTCCCCTGCTTAAGAACTTTTCATCCTCGAAAAGGAAAAAGGAAAATAGAAGAGTAGGAACCAACAAAGAGAATGTAAAATATTTTGAGTGTACCTTAAAACAAAATCTAATCGGGGATATCCACTCTGCAATTGGGATAGGCTTGTTTGATACTCTCCTCGGTTTCCCAAGTGCAGTCTCTAGGATCACTGCTCCATTGCACCTTGACTAGGTGGATTCTTTTATTTCCCAGCTCTCTAGTCTCTTTGCCAATAATTTTCAGTGGTTCCCTTCTCACTGCTAGGCTTGGGGTAATCTCCAAATCTTGTTGTGCACTCCTCTTGTCCTTCTCCTCATAGCGATAGGCAAACTCATCATGAAGCCTTTCCATCTCTTGCCTTGCAATATACTTTTCATTAAACAACTCTTTAAATTTGGTCCAAGTCATATTTTCTTCATCTTCTCCTATATTGACTACTTCCCACCAATCCCGTGCTTCGCCTTGGAGCAGCCATGAAGCAATAAATCTCTTCCTTTGATCTTCTAGTTCTAGCGCTCTAAATATCCTTTCACAATTCTTAAGCCATGCCCGAGCTTGTGTCCCAGTCTCCGTACCTGTGAATAGAACTCCATCTAAATTCTTAAAATCCTTCACTACCCTCACCAAGTCAAAGGGCTGCGGTGGTGGTGGTGGTGGCTGTTGAACTGTGGCCTCCTCAGTTTCAGCAACATTTTGCCTCCTTGCTCTAGTTCTAGCGGCTCTAGCGGCTCTAGCGGCTCTAGCGATAGCAGTACTCATTTTTAGTTAGTTCTGTATGATCCAGGAAAGAGTCAGAACAACTGTAATGGCGATTTTAAGAAATGATAAAGATAAAAGGATTGATAAAAGGATGGCAATAAATGACTGAAAATTATGTATTCTCATGAAATGTTCGCCATAAAATATTGTGATTATTTGTAAACAAATTATTATAAGTATGTTATATTCCAAGGCTATGTTTAACCAAAGCTCTGATACCAACTATGATAACCACAAACTTCCACGGAATGGAAGTAAGGAATAATCATTTGGAATACAGCATAAACAGAACAATACAGATCACAGATACAACATAGCACAAGAAAAATATAGAATAACAACATCAAAGTAGCGGAATATGAATGTCATCAGTTACAGAATTCCACAGTCATAGAGTTCTAAATTATTACATCAAGTTTCAGCAAAAGGAAATAAGTCCCAAATTCAAAATAGGACAACTGGAAATAAAATAAGTCTGGGTGTCTAAAAGTCTAAATATAAAATGCAACGAAAAATAAATGATAGATAGTCTTCGAGGTCCAACATAAGCACCTCCAAATAAGCACTCCAAGATAGCAACTCCAAAGAAAGCTAGACCTGTTACTTGGCTGCCCGTGTGGAAAAGAGGGCACCCGAGTTTGCAAAGGTGAAAAAAACTACGAGTCAGTCGTGGGACTGGTATGAGAATTCTTAACTAATTTAACTAACAATAATAAGACAAATCCAAAGACCACGCCGCTAACGCGGAACGGATTTTATTCCAATGGATTTCCGTGCATAATTTAAAGTGTCAGAACAGATAAATAAGTAAATCGTAAAACAATGCAATGCTTTTTGGAAAAATGGAATCACCATAAGACTCAAGCCCCATCACACAATGCAACGCAAACCAGAGGATAGAGTTTTACCTTATGGTGATTAAAAATGCTTGGTACGATAAAAACGAATTTGATATTATTATTAGTATATATAAAACATTTCAAAATAAAGGTATCAATCCTAGGAAGCATAGCTACTATATACTATGCCTCCATACTAGTAATACAATCAAATTCGTAGGGTCGTATTTGGAATTTGGTTTCCATCATGAGTAAAGGCTAGGGAGGAGCTCCTTACCGATTCGAGACACTCTAGCTAATGTCCCAGGATCCCCCGCAGTGAATCCTTGGAAAGCTGCAGGGCCGGTCCACACATACAGCTTTGTGGATTAGTTATTCCTGAACACACGTATCCCGATCCTATAGGACCATCATCCGAGGCACCTCATTCCATCATACACATAAATAAAATATCAGCCAGTTTAAGCACTAACACTACATCTAGCTAGAAAGAAACGTGGTGCTCTCCCTGCGTTCCCTTCTCCCATTTTAGACTCAACCGGGTTGTGAGGCTCGTGAAGCTACGTAATACACAAAGCTATGCTTATTCAAGCTGTGCATTGATCGTCACCACAAGGTTCTTCTTTTCAACAAGAAACCTTGATCATAACATCTTAGTATGCCACATTGTCACTCCATATCCTACTATTAATCTTTTGCCAAAATATACAAAAGGGTGTTAAGAAAGAGAATAAATTCTCCGCCACCAAACATTCATACATTCGACAGAAAATCAATAAATACAATATAAAGGAGTACAATGTCGGACACACATTCCATTTATAAGCCTGTTCTGGGTCAGAACGAAGCTGGGGATACCCTCGTCCCGTATGTCCAGTACAGAAAGGAGATACCCGCATATCCGTGAAATCAACACATACGTTTGGGCAATTACCCCGACCCTTGAATTGGGAGCAAGTCAATTTAGGATCTTGATCGTTGTGCATTCGAGGGAAGATTTACGGTCTTCATTTGCTGTCTTCAAACTTCAATTCTTAACGTCGTCTGATTACTTAGAATGAGGTTAACTCGGACTTTCCAAATAATTCTCGCATATATAATTTGAGAAAACCCATTTCATATCGTTATATTATTTTATAACAATTAATTCTTACCTTAATTATTTAAAATAATTAAATCCTTAATTAACGGCGCTTCGGGTCAAAGGAGCGCCCCTGGCGCTGTTTTCAACCAATTTTGATTTACACTTTTCTCAAAATCTAAGCGTTGGGTCTTAACGTAGTTTATATCGTTGGAAAGATCTTCCCAAGACAGTCCTAATGGTTTTAGTTTTGGGAAAATCCGACGATCGGATCTTTTGATATAGTCGTTTAAAGGTACGATTTCAAAATGCGAACTACCGCGCTTGATTCGTTTAAATTTAATTATATTTATATATATAAATCGTTTAACCATAATAACGTCATTTGATTTAACAATGAGCTAAACAACTACCGATCTCCATTCAATTTTAATTCATTTAAAATGAAGACAATATTTCAGCATTTTAAATACATTCTTTTATTCCTTTATTTACATTAAAAATGTAAATTATGATACAAAATCCAATTTCCCCCTTATTCTTTAGTTCTTATATTTACATAGGAATGTAAATTATATTACAATGTCGAATTCCATTCTTTATTTTTTTATTTACATTAAGAATGTAAATTCCATTCTTTCAATTACACTGTAAAATCCTCTCTGTAATTACATTAAAAGTGTAATTAACATTCCATGTTAAATTTTCTATCTTTAAATTTACCACACAAAAATGTAATTTACATTCCAATGCAAAATTATTCTTTTTAATTACATGTAAATTCTTACCCTTTTTAAATTACATAAAAATGTAATTTTGATTCCAATGCCCAATTCTTCTTTTTAATTATTAAGAATGTAATTAACATAGCGGTGAAATTTTTTATCTTTATAAATTACATTAAACATGTAATTTTATTTACAACGTCAAATTCTACTTTTCAATTACATTAAAAATGTAATTAACATAATAATGTAAAATTCCTATCTTTTAATTTGTCTCTTAATTTACAATATAAAATCATACTTTTTAATAACATTAAAAATGTAATTAATATAACACGTCATATCTTGTCTTTTAATTTGCAATGCAAATTTCTATATCTTAATTACATATAAAAATGAATTTTATATGCTATGCAAATTCTTACTCTTTCATTACATATAAAAATGAAAATTTATTTTACATGTAAACTATAAATCTTTAATTACATATAAAAATGTCCTTTCTAATTTACAACAAAAATTCTATTCTTTAATTATATAATAAAATGTATTTTTGATTTACAATATAAATTCTCATCTTTATTTAGATAACAAAAATTTCCTTTTTAATTTGCAATGTAAATTCTCATCATTATTTACAAAACAAAAATGTACTTTTAATTTGCAATGTAAATTCTCATCTTTATTTACATAACAAAAATGTACTTTTTAATTTACAATATAAAATCATACTTTTTAATTACATGAAAAATGTAATTACATTAACGGTGAAAAATTCTATCCTTATCACATTTAAAATGTAATTTTGTCTACATTGTCCAATTTCTCTTTTTATTTACATTAAAAATGTAATTTCATAAACAGTGAATTCTTATCCTTATGAATTACATTGAAAATGTAATTCTAATTGCAATGGTAAAGTCTTATTCTTTAATTCCATTTAAAACTGTAGTTTTATTTACAATGCAAATTCTTATTCTTTAATTACATTTAAAATGTACTTCAATTTACAATGTAAATCCTACTCTTTAATTACGTAATAAAAAATGTAATTTTATTTATAGTGCAAAAATCTAATCTTTTTATTTCCATTGCAAAAATCTTATCTTTTAATCTACAATGTAAAAATATCATCTTTTTATTCACAATGTAAAAATATCATCTTTTTATTTACAATGTAAAAATATCGCCTTTTTATTTACAATGTAAAGATATCATCTTTTTATTCACAAGGTAAAGATATAATCTTTTTATTCACAACGTAAAAATATCATCTTTTTATTCACAACGTAAAAATATCATCTTTTTATTCACAACGTAAAAATATCATCTTTTTATTCACAATGTAAAAATATCATCTTTTTATTCACAATGTAAAAATATCAACTTTTTATTCACAACGTAAAAATATCATCTTTTTATTCACAACGTAAAAATATCTTCTTTTTATTTACAATGTAAAAATATCATCTTTTTATTCTCAACGTAAAAATATCATCTATTTATTCACAACATAAAAATATCATCTTTTTATTTACAACGTAAAAATATCATCTTTTTATTTACGATGTAAAAATATCATCTTTTTATTTACAGTGTAAAAATATCATCTTTTTATTCACAGTGTAAAAATATCACCTTTTTATTCACCACGTAAAAATATCATCTTTTTATTCACAATGTAAAATATCATCTTTTTATTTATTAACGTAAAAATATTTTTTTTATTTACAACGTAAAAATATCATCTTTTTATTTACAACGTAAAATTATCTTCTTTCTATTTACAATGTAAAAATATCATCTTTTTATTTACAATGTAAAAATATCATCTTTTTATTCACAATGTAAAAATATCATCTTTTTATTCACAACGTAAAAATATCATCTTTTTATTTACAATGTAAAAATATCATCTTTTTATCCACATAACAAATATGTGTTTTTGACTTACAATTAAATATCATATAATAAGCATGAGAATCTAATAATCTGTTTGGAAGGGACAAATTATTTTAATTCAACAACTATACCCAAATGATAATCTTTGACGACACCATGTCAATAGAAGAATCACAACACATATGATATTTTGAATGGATTTAAAATTCTAATCTCATCCGATTCTCAGGCAAGATGGTATTTTTAATTGGATTACAAATTCAGTTTAATCCAATTTTTATACAACATGATGATAATTATTAGATCTATACAGGTCCATATACACAACCATAGATCTAAACCAAAACATGACAAATCAAACAAAACAACATCAATAATCTTATCACGTCGCAGATCTAATATATTTACAATTCAACTGATTTAAATAACCATAGAATAATAATTAACTAGATTTAATTATTTAAAATAAAATCTCACCTTGCTTTTCAGTCAGATCTAGAATTCAAAAAGGTCCAGAAATTTGTTCCAATCAGTTCTAAGTTGAAGTATTTGCAGTCACGATTCACACGGATCTGGAATTTTTGTATTCGGAGATCGTATGAATTAATTATCAATTTTTAATTAACAATTACTTTCCACAACTAATTCTGCAACAGAAATAAGCGTCGCAAAATCTGAAATGTTCATACCTTAATATTCAGTTTTGTTCAAAACTTTGGATCCGATTTTCAGAGGATCGGCTCGATGGTTTTCAGAATGGTTTGCACGACGTGGGAGAGCTTGGAGAGGGCGTTGTGCGCCGGGAAAGGGGGGAGGTGCGGCGGCGTGGGGGGGCAGCAGGGTGCGATGGCGGCTGTGTTTAGGGGGGTAGGGCGGTGGCTACAGGGTATGGGGAGGTCTGATTTTGGTGTAGAATCGAAGAGTAGGAAGAATATGTCGGAAAGTTTCACTAGGGGGTGGCCTGAAATCGAGTGTGGAGGGAGAAATCGGAGGAAGAAGTTTTGAGAAAGAAGAGGGGGGTGGCGGCTAAAGAAATGGGGAAGGAGTACGTACAGTGGCCCGTATTTATACCTGTATTTAGAGCGTATTTTCTTTTATATTTTAATTTAATTAATTCCAAAATTAGGTTTTTTCCGTTCGATCTCCAAACAAAGCCCAACGACTATCGAACAATATGTTTTGACGTCTTCTGAACGCAATGGCTCTAGTTCTGAAGTCTAATTCTGAAGTTTATAGCATGTTTCTTTTATTTTTAAAATAAATCCTTTTAATATTAAATACGAACGTACTTTCTAATTTTACCGGGGCCACATCCGAACTCAGAAAAATTCAGAAAAATTATTTCAGGCTTTGTTTTGACGATACGGTCCTAACAAAAATTATTTTATCGAATTCCGAGACTGTTTGAAAAATGGCTATTTTTCAGTCGATTAAAATTGACCGAAATGGACCACACTAAAATCTTTTTGCCACGGTCACAAATTAATTCTAAAAATTATGAAAAATTAAACTTAGCAATTATTTGACATTCCGAATCCAAGAAAAGTGGTTTCGTCGAAAACCGAGGTCGTTTGCAAAATGGCTACTTTTAATATTAAAAATATATAGAAATTCTACAATGACTATTCTGAAATTTCAACAGGTCATAACTTTTAATTCCTGCTATGAAATTTCGATTTTTAGGATTCGTTGGAAAGATATTTTTAAATAGATTCTAATATTTTGGTTTCACCAAAATCCGATTTATTCTGCATCATGTACAGTCAGTCAAAGTTCAGATTTGACTTTTCAAATTACCATGCTATTTCTAATTCCCTTTTATAATTAAATTAAATATATTTGTATTAACTTCGATCAAAATAAATTTCTAGTCGTTATTATTTAAAATAATTTATTTCAAATATTTAAAAACCCTTAAAATCTCAAAAATAAAAATTTTAAATTGGCCCCAAATTCCGGGTTGTTACAATCTCCCCCGCTTAAGAACTTTTCGTGCTCGAAAAGTTAAAAGGAAAATAGAAGAGTAGGAACCAACACATAGAATGTAAAATATTTTGAGCGTACCTCAAAACAAAATCTAATCGGGGATATCCACGCTGCAATTGGGATAGGCTTGTTTGATACTCTCCTCGGTTTCCCAAGTGCAGTCTCTAGGATCACTGCTCCATTGAACCTTGACTAGGTGGATTCATTAATTTCTCAGCTCTCTACTCTCTTTGCCAATAATTTTCTGTGGTTCCCTTCTCACTGCATAGCTTGGGGTAATCTCCAAATCTTGTTGTGCACTCCTCTTGTCCTTCTCCTCATAGCGACAGGCAAACTCATCATGAAGCCTTTCCATCTCTTGCCTTGCAATATACTTTTCATTAAACAGCTCTTTAAATTTGGTCCAAGTCATATTTTCTTCATCTTCTCCTATATTAACTACTTCCCACCAATCCCGTGCTTTGCCTTGGAGCAGCCATGAAGCCATAAATCTCTTCCTTTGATCTTCTAGTTCTAGCGCTCTAAATATCCTTTCACAATTCTTAAGCCATGCTCGAGCTTGTGTCCCGGTCTCCGTACCTGTGAATGGAACTCCATCTAAATTCTTTAAATCCTTCACTACCCTCACCAAGTCAAAGTGCTGCGGTGGTGGTGGTGGCGGCTATTGAGTTGTGGCCTCCTCAGTTTCAGCAACATTTTGCCTCCTTGCTTTAGCTCTAGCGGCTCTAGCGACATCAGTACTCATTTTTAGTTAGTTCTGTACGATCCAGAAAAGAGTTAGAACAACTTTAATGGTGATTTTAAGAAATGATAAAGATAAAAGGATGGATAAAAGGATGGCGATAAATGACTGACTATTATGTATTCTCATGAAATGTTCGCCATAGAATATTGTGATTCTATGTAAACGAATTATTATAAGTATGTTATATTCCAAAGCTATGTTTAACCAAAGCTATGATACTGACTGTGATAACCCCAAACTTCCATGGAATGGAAGAAAGGAATAATCATTTGGAATACAACATAAATATAACAATACATATCACAGATACAACATAGCACAGGAAAACTATAGAATAACAACATCAAAGCAGCGGAATATGAATGTCATCAAACACAGAATTCCTCAGTCACAGAGTTCTAAATTATTACATCAAGTTTCAGCAAAAGGAAATAAGTCCCAACTTCAAAATAGAATAACTGGAAATAAAATAAGTCTGGGTGTCTCAAAGTCTAAAGATAAAATGCAATGAAAGGTAAATGATAGATAGTCTTCGAGGTCCAACATAAGCACCTCCAAATAAGCACTCCAAGATAGATAGGCAGCTCTAAGATAGCAACCCCAAAGAAAGCTAGACCTGTTACTTGGCTGCCCATGTGGAATAGAGGGCACCCGAGTTCGCAAAGGTGAAAATAAACTACGAGTCAGTCATGGGACAAGTATGAGAATTATTAACTAATTTAACTGATAGTAATAAGACAAATCCAAATACCATGCCGCTAAAGCGGAATGGGTTTTATTCCAATGGATTGCCGTGCATAATTTAAAGTGCCAGAGCAGATAAATAAGTAAATCGTAAAACAATGCAATGCTTTTTCGAAAAATGGAATCACCATAAGACTCAAGTCCCATCACACAATGCAACGCAAACCAGAGGATAGAGTTTTACCTTATGGTGGTTAAACATGCTTGGTACGATAAAAACAAATTTGATATTATTATTAGTGTATATAAAAACATTTCAAAATAAATGTATCAATCCTAGGAAGCATAACTACCATATACTATGCCTCCATACTAGTAATACAATCAAATTCGTATTTGTCTTGTTATATTGTTGGTTTTATTGTTGGTTTTTGATGTTTTTGTATCAAAACTATTTCTCCACTGCAACAAAAGTTGTTTTAAAATTTTTAAGTACCAATATACGTATTTGCCTTGTTATATTCTGTTCTATACACCAATAATACTCCATGAAAATTAATGCATTCCCCTTGTGAGTGACATTAACGGACGTGGGGTGTTACACGTGGTATCAAAGCTGAAGGTTACAAGAACAAATAAGAGATTTTGAAAAACGCTTTCAAAAGCATTTTTATAAAGAAATACTTTCAAAAATATGTCTTAAGGAGAGTATTTTTAAGAGAAGAGTTTATTTTGAAAAACATAACCCCCAAAAGCCATATATCTTTCCTTCGGTTCTCCATTTTATATCTCTTCCTCTTTCCTTTTTGAATTTCTTCCTCCACCTATAGACACATTTTCTAAGATACGTAAGAACTTCCGTACGGTGGGCGGAAAACCGCTTCATGGGACTGGGCCGTTTGTCAAAGATAGAAGGTAATGGAGGACTTGTTGGTACCTTTATGATAGACGATGGGAGGAAGGTTCAATTAGTTGCTTGGTTAGTGAAGGACGAAGCCTCATTTTGGTAGGAGGCCACGAATGGAGAATGTGCAGGAGAGATATGGATAGGACACATGATAAGAAAGTAGATCCAAAAAAAAGCGATAAGGATAACAAGGAACCAAGAGAAAAGGAAGGGCCACACTTGTGAAATACCTCACTACTTAAATAAAGACGTTAGAAAGAAGAATAAGACAAGTTGTCATCGTTACGGAGAAATAGGACATCTTCTTAGGATCGACCAAAGAAGCAAAAGGCAAAGGTAAGGACAAAGTGCAGGATCTTTTGGAGGGTAGATGCGTTCCCTTACGACTGGCATATCTGATAGAGGTAGAAATATCTTGGTTGGAAGTATGGTTTTTCTTTCTGATCATCCTGTTCGAACCTTGTTTGAATTTTGGCGCTTCACACTCGTTTGTCTCTGCTTCGTTAGTTAAAACACTGCACCCAAGTACTAGTCTTGTTACGGATCCCATAGTAGTATTAAATCCTATTGGTGGTTCGGCTCATCTTTCGATGATTTGTCGGGATTTGAGAGTGTCTACCTTGGGCATTGGGTTTGAATGCAACGCCTTCGTTCTTGGATTCATGGGCTACAGCTTGATTCTAAGCATGGATTGGCTAGCCAGATACGATGCCATCCTAGACTGTGAAAGAAGGGTAGTTAGATTGTTGAATCGTTGTGGAAAGACCCTTGATATTTCTTGTGACCATAGAGGTCCGGTGATGCTAGCTACCTAGAATCTCTTGATGCGTCCAACGATGATTTGGAATTTGTTCGTGTGGTCTGTGAATATGGTGATATCTTCGATGAAGTTCAGGGTTTACCCCCGAGGCACGAGATAGACTTTTGTATATACCTTGTAGATAATGCAAAGCCAGTTGCATTACAGGTGCGCCACATGGCTCCGAGAGAGAGAGAAGAGAACTCAGTAGGCAAGTAAAGGAGTTGCTTGAGAAGGGGTTCATAAGAAGAAGCATTTCGGAATGGGGTGCTCTGGTTGTTTTTGCTATAAAGGCTGATGGTTCACTTAGATTGTATGTGGACTATAGAGAGATGAATAAGCTCACAAAGAAGAACAAACACACATTGCCGAGGATAGATGATTTATTCGTTCAGTTGGTTGGTGCTTCGGTTTTCTCACAGCTGGATTTAGCTACAGGATTTCATCAACTAAGAGTGGCTAAAGACAGCATAAATAAGACTGCATTTAGAACTCTTGACGGTTTCTTCAAGTGGCTCGTCATGCCTTTTGGTTAGACGAATGCACCCGCATACTTCGTTGACTTAATAATACAGGGAGTTTCTAAACAAGTTTGTGGTAGTCCTTGTGGATGATATCTTGATTTTCTCTTGAAGCGAAGAAGAGCATGCCCTACATCTTAGGGAAGTTTTAGAGACCCTACGAGCGAATCAACTCAAAGCTAAGTTCTCCAAATGTCATTTTTGGAGGAAAGAAGTGAGGTTCTTAGGACACGTGGTCTCTAAGGAAGGGATAGCTGTGGATCCTGCAAAGGTGGTGGCAACCCAAGGTTGGAAGGTCCCCAGAAACGCGACGGAAGTAAGAAGCTTTCTAGGGCTGGCGGGCTGTTATAGAAAGTTCATTAAGGTCTTCGCGAAGATATCAACCCCACTTACTTGGTTAATGAAGAATAACTTGACTTTTGCTTGGGATGTTGACTATGACGATGCTTTCCAGCATTTGAAGAGGGCTTTGGCAACGACTCCAGTTCTAGTTTTGGCAGATGGAAGTAAGCCATTCACAGTGTAAACCGTTGCTTGTGGGACAGGGCTTGGAGCAGTTTTCGATACAATAGGAAAAGGTGATATGCAAAAGGCGGCAAGTACGAGTATCGCTTATCATCAACAGACGGATGGACGGACAGAAAGGGGTGAATAGATTCCTTGAAGATATTTTGAGGTTATGTATCCTAGATTTTTGGAGGGACATTAGAAGAGGCAACGAGCTTAGTGGTGTTCATGACGTGTTTCACATGTCACATTCGTGGAAGTGTTTACAACATATCACGGAAGTAGTAGAGCCGAGCAGGCTTAGAGAAGTGGAAGTGGAGTGAGATGCCCCGATTAGACAAGCCCCTACATGCATCCTTGGATCGAAGGTCATAAAGCTATGCAACAGAGAGGTCAAGTTGGTCAAGGTGCAATGGGGAAATTGTAACACCCCACCTCCACTAGGGTCACTCACAAAGGGAATGCACTAGGTTTGGTGAAGCATTATCGAGGTAAACATGCATAGAAATATTACAAGACAGAACATATATATATAAAACAGCGGAAGTAAACAAATTTCATTACCTTATAAAATAAGGTCTAAAGCCTTTTACATCAGAATACATCAAAACCTGTCTTGCAATAATAAAGAAGCATAAAACCATTTCACAAAGTATTCCCCAAGTAAAACAGTAAAGTAGCCATAGCCAAGAAAAGTCCAAGCCATGCATGATGACCTTCAAGCAAAAAAGCCCGAACTAGATAACAGTGTTTCCTCCCTGTAACCTGGGGGGGGGGGGGGGGGGAAACGGAAGACAAGAGGCAAAACAAAATGGGGTCAGTCATAAAGACTGGTAAGCCCTAACTACTATCAGTATATAAACTAGTAAATTTAACTGGCATGAGGAACTGAGATGAACATAAGTGTGATGACAAGATAGATAAACTAAACCAAAATAACAGGATGAACTCTGTACCAAGATACACGAGTGTGTCATGATAAACTACGGTGTCAAGATAAATCAAGGGATCGCATTGTCAGGTTTCTATCAAGTATACTATCCCAAGCTATCTATCCTGTATAACATCCCACGGTATCTATCATGTATATTTCTCCTGGTTCTAACATGTATATTTGCTCTGCACCCCTCGTACTAGTATCCCAACCCGCGTCATGTGTTAACTATGAATGTCCCTTACCCAATGTCATGTAATGGTCCATGTCAACCTAATATATAGCATATGTAGGTTTTCCCAACTCGTATGTTTCTTTCCATGTATAAGTTCAGTCCTTTGCCGTAGGCCATACGGGCTTTCCCATGTAAACGTTTTGTCCTTCAGGTTATTTTGGACTGCTACACTTGATCTAGTTATGTTTCCTTACCATGAACTATCGCGCGTTCACTTAGGATTTATGCCACCTAGGACCACTAGGGATTATGCTACCTAATGAACGTTTCCGTGTCTCGGTTTGGGTTCAGCCACCTAGGGCCACTATTGATTATGCCACCCGTCAACCGCGCCCTTTATCCCATGTATGTATCGTGAATCGTTTTCCATGTCTAGATGCACATGTTTCTCAATGTGCCATCCGAGTTCCGTGCCAGGGCAAATCAAGAAATACGGAACTCGGTCGGGAGCTTTAAGTCGTCTGCTGATGCAGATATCAAGGTCTGTTTTTGTACCCGTGGCAATGGTCCCACGTGACCACTCCCTCAACTACTGAAAGGCAATCCAAGAAAAATCATGTATGAGAACTACACTAAGGCCCATCGATGCCCACTTCCAGATAGCCAACCTCACCTATAACTTGATAGCTAGTATATGGTCTTTTGGGAGTTCCCTGCCTTTCCGTACGTACACAATTGACTAAAGATGGTAGGTAGTCGGCGACATGCTATCCCGGGGTAAAATCAAGTATCGTCGACTCCACGCTAATCCATCCTAGTCTTTAGGTCGCTCGCATAGCAACCAAGGCATACTCTTGGCTCTTCTACCGCAGACCTTAACCTCTGTGAGGCCGGGTTTCTTGGACCACACGCCACCTCATAGAGGGATACCAAGAGTACCCTCACGTTCCCCGAAGCTTCCGCTTCGTCACCCAGTTCGCTGGAGCTTTTATCCAAGTCAGATAACTTGCTCCTCCTCGTATACTAAGCGATGACCTACCGTACCAAGTTACTCATCTCTTTATGAACTAGTCCATGTCCTTAGCTAAGAATTTTTACTTAGTTACCCTTAACTAAGGTTTACCACTTAGCCCCTATTCCACTATCCTTGTTAACTACGATTTCCAACCTAGTCCCCTGAGCTAGGGTTTTGTCAAATGGGTTAAGTGTTGTTATCCAAGTTCATGACTTAACCCACGTACGAATCATGTCAAGATTGGCTAAGTACTCAAGTTCAAGGCTTAGCCCTACAGGTTGGTTAAGTGTACCAAGAAGCTCATGACTTAACATTATCAAGTCAAATTGGTTAAGTATTTATTTGTCTTAACCCTATCAGATTATCATGTTAGATTGATTAAGCATAGATTATCTTAATCCCATCAGATTATCGAGTCAGATTGGTTAAGCATGAGTTAGCTTAACCCCGTCCACTAATCGTATTACAATGGTTAAGCCTACTTTTAAAAGTCTTATGACTTAACCCTATCAGGTCCACCTGTTAGATTGGTTAAGTATATGTTACTTAACCTCATCACATCATCACGTATAATTGGTTAAGTATAAGTTACTTAACCCCATTAAATTACCGTGTTAAATTGGTTAAGTATTGTTTACTTAACCTCATTGAATTAACGCATTTAGATTGGTTAAATGTTTAACTTAACCCCACCGAATTACCGTGTTTAGATTAGTTAAGTGAAGGTTACTTAACCCCATCTAATTACCGTGTTTAGATTAGTTAAGTCTAAGTTACTTAACCCCATCTAATTACCGTGTTTAGATTAGTTAAGTCTAAGTTACTTAACCCCATCTAATTACCGTGTTTAGATTAGTTAAGTGTGGATTACTTAACCCCATCAAATTACCCAGTCGGATTAGTTAAGCGTAAATTACTTAACTCCATCCCCTAATTGTCTTGTATGGTTAAGTGTCATTAAGAAATCAAGCCCGGTCCCACTTAACCTACCCATTCGTGTCATATCGGTTAAGTGTCATTAGTCAAATTTACTTAACCTTATCATGTGGCATTAATTTAATTAATGCACTCTTAACCTCTCACATTAGACCTTGTTGTGGTTACTAGTTAAGCCGGGCGGGTCCGGGTAGATTTATGCTACAAACTCAACCCAACCTCGAGTTGGCCATTTTCTTGTTTGGTCTAGTGTCTTGTTACACTTACAACCCATACGTGTCAAGTTTCCAAGCCCCATGCTCATAGCCAAAGTTACATGTTGTCACGTTTATACCAATTTACCCAAATCATGTTTCATGTCATTAAAGTTTACTCATAACATAACCCCAACGCTTTTAAACTCGCATATACATTCGCAACAACGTATAATGTTTTAAAAGAAGGAACTTGGCAAAGGCATGAAAAAAAAGAGGGTATAAGGCCACAAGTTAAACATGGTGTAAATGAGGCATAAATGTGCTCACAAACTTGCATGTTACATTGTCAAGCCTCAAAAACATGCATAACATTCAAACTTGGCAAATAGGTGATACATGGTCATAGATGACATGAAATGATGACAAGTAACTCGCATATAACATCACATAAGGGTTATGACTTCATATGCAAGTTAACCAAAAGGTTATGAGGGTTCTCATGTTGCATAATGCAACATTTCAACATAAAGGTTATAGCTTTTAACCCACAAGATCAAGGTAATGACTTTATAGACTTGCATAACATGATAGCATGTATCATACTTAATGATCAAACCCAAACTTGCAACATTCATTTAACTTTATAGTTAATATCTAAGAGTAGGAGGGGCTTACAATGCTATGAAGGCACAAATCAACTTATAAAACAAAGATTGAGACGAAGCCATTCATGCTATCACCCAAAAAACCCAAAAGAACAAGCTCCAAATGAAACCCTTGAGCAAATATCAATAAAAATCCTTGCTTTGAAGAAGAAAGGTTTCAACTTTGGCTTTGAATGAAGCTTATGAGCTCTCATGCAAGATCCTTGCTTTTTGGTCAAGAAAAGGTTGCAACTTTGGCTAGAATGCAACTTATGAACTCTCATACAAACATGAAATCACTCAAATGATCATAGAATCTCTCATGAATGAAGAAAAGAGGCTCATTTACTTTGAAACTAGCTTAGAACACTTAAGCTATCATGAAGAAGAAGATGGAGGCCATGGGTTGAAGTGGAGGCCATGATGAGGAATCATTTTGGCATAGTTTAGTTGTAGGATTGAATAATGGTGATTTAGGCTAGGTTTAGGGGTCTTTTTATAGAGGATTAGGATAGTATTAGCCATAGGATTAACCCTAGATTCAATCCAAGCCATCAAAGCATGTCTTGGGGAAGAAGTCAAGTGTAGGAACCATCTAGGGCCTTTAGATTAAAGCTGAACCATGAGAACCATTCAAATGCAAAATCCGCATTTGAGCGAATCGGCCAACGGGTTGACAGCCAAACACCCTGGATTAACCCCTAGTCGACCCAGCGAGCTTGGGTCGACCTCAAAAATCGGCCGGTTCGGTTATTCCCCTCTCCCAATTCGCTGTTTTGAACATTTTTGCATATTTATTTATTTAATTTTCAATTATATATATATATATATCAATATATATATATATATATATATATATGTATATATATTTCTCTGCGCAACCCATTTCACTTAATTAAGTATACTTTAATTTGTGAATTTTTATGTTCAAATTACGAGGTGTTACATTCTCCCCTCCTTAAAGGATTTCGTCCCCGAAATCTCCAAGTTAGGAAGAACGTATCCTACTATCCATCATCCATCTACACAAAACATCATCCACAGGCAACCATTGTCCTTAGACGATTTCTAATGCCATATGAATATATGCAGAACGTGTGTGTATATGCTCCTTAGCTAATGCTAATGATCAGGCCTGAATGATCTTTCTAATGCAAAATATGTTTAGTGCCATGAGTCCAACATGTATGCGAATAGTCTTAGTCATATAAGTACTATATGCGTGCACAAACATTCATTCATATGCAACATCCGCATGATAACATATTCAATTTCATCCATAAACAAGTATAAGTACTCGTGCATATGCAACATGAAACGTGACCGCGTCAATCTAGTATCTAATGTGTATTCGCGCATCCACGAGCAACCACTTGCAACCATTTGCAACCATATCAATCATAACATGTTTCAAATACATGTTTACATCCATAGAGTTCTATCTAAGGTTCACAAGATAAGATCGAGGAGATAAACAAGACAAACTCCTTACGGGGTTTGTAACAGAAACAGGACCGAGAGGATATCCACTAAGCGATAGCATGCAAGCAAGCTCTACAGGTGAACTAGGGATCAACGATATACTCTTACAAAGAGACACGATGCGCGCGTCTAAGCCGCATTTCCTCGAGCTTAATTCCAGTGTGTCTTGACTGCCTCTGACTTCATGATTTCATAGTTCCTTGATTCCTATTTCCAAGGTATGAGTCGGAACTCTTTTCACTATCGCCTCTCGTTCTACTTCCATTTATTCTTTCCCTAGTATACTTGGCTCAACCATATCTACGTACTCATGCAAGCTCTCCAAAATTCACTAGTGAATTCTGGATCTCGTTTACCAATGCCAATCCATGTTACCACGTGCACTTACTACGGTGGTTCCTGTAATCCATGCTCAAGCGGAATGAACCATCCGTCTTATTGGCGGACGTTACTCGATTGGATCATAGATTTCCGATAAATGCATCAAGGGATTCTAGGTAACTAACCATGACAGAACCTAAAAGGTTACACGAGACTTCGAAGGTATTACCAAAGCAAGCCAAGAGTCTGACTACCCTCTTTTCAAAACCGAGAATGGTATCCTTTACTGGATAACCACTTTACCCCTAGAATCCATCCATAGCTCAACAACAGAAGTATTGCTTCTAATCTCAACACTTGGCATAGACGTTCTCAAATCCAACAAGTCATGAATAAATGGACCGACTCTCCAACCAGATTTTGGGACAAAAACTGGGATCCTCTACCATGCTAGTACTAAGGTGCAGAGACTCAACTATCCAAGCAGACTTAAATGATACGATGATCAAGACAAAGTCTGGACGGGATGATAGAAAAGAACGACTAAACCTTTACCAGAAACGGTACCATTTCCTTTAGGTACCCTAGAAATGGGAGTGTACAATTGCCCTCTCCGATGATCTTGTCCTTGTCCTCCTTGATGGACTAAGCCATACCAACAGTTGCTTATCCTTAAGCTCGCGTCCTTTATCCTTACTCTTATTATCCTTCCTTGTACCACGGCAACAGGTCTCTCAAGAACCACCTCCATCGTACGGGAAACACCTACGTGGCTAGACAAAGATTAGTCACAGTCACAACTACTGTGACCACGGATGGAGGAAAGAAAGGAAAGGAGATTCAATCAAGGAATCAAAGGATAATGCTAATGGCCTTTGGGGAATAGCCTTTTAAAACAAACTTTTCTTGAAAAATGCTTCTTTGTAAAAGGGTTTCACAAATAGTTTTCAGAAGGTTTTAAAAACTTTTGCCCAGTCTGGTAACCTTCTGCTCTGATACCAAATGTAACACCCCACCTCCGCTAGGGTCACTCACAAAGGGAATGCACTAGGTTTGGTGAAGCATTATCGAGGTAAACATGCACAGAAATATTACAAGACAGAACATATATATAAAACAGCGGAAGTAAACAAATTTCATTACCTTATAAAATAAGGTCTAAAGCCTTTTACATCAGAATACATCGAAACCTGTCTTGCAATAATAAAGAAGCATAAAACCATTTCACAAAGTATTCCCCAAGTAAAACAGTAAAGTAGCCATAGCCAAGAAAAGTCCAAGCCATGCATGATGACCTTCAAGCAAAAGTAGCCCGAACTAGATAACAGTGTTTCCTCCCTGTAACCTGGGGGGGGGGGGGAACGGAAGACAAGAGGCAAAACAAAACGGGGTCAGTCATAAAGACTGGTAAGCCCTATCAACTATCAGTATATAAACTAGTAAAGTTAACTGGCATGAGGAACTGAGATGAACATAAGTGTGATGACAAGATAGATAAACTAAACCAAAATAACAGGATGAACTCTGTACCAAGATACACGAGTGTGTCATGATAAACTACGGTGTCAAGATAAATCAAGGGATCACATTGTCAGGTTTCTATCAAGTATACTATCCCAAGGTATCTATCCTGTATAACATCCCACGTATCTATCATGTATATTTCTCCTGGTTCTAACATGTATATTTGCTCTACACCCCTCGTACTAGTATCCCAACCCGCGTCATGTGTTAACTATGAATGTCCCTTGCCCAATGTCATGTAATGGTCCATGTCAACCTAATATATAGCATATGTAGGTTTTCCCAACTCGTATGTTTCTTTCCATGTATAAGTTCAGTCCTTTGCCGTAGGCCATACGGGCTTTCCCATGTAAACGTTTTATCCTTGAGGTTATTTTGGACTGCTACCCTTGATCTAGTTATGTTTCCTTACCATGAACTATCGCGCGTTCACTTAGGATTTATGCCACCTAGGACCACTAGGGATTATGCTACCTAATGAACGTTTCCGTGTCTCGGTTTGGGTTCAGCCACCTAGGGCCACTAGGGATTATGCCACCCATCAACCACGCCCTTTATCCCACGTATGTATCGTGAATCGTTTTCCATGTCTAGATGCACATGTTCCACAATGTGCCATCCGAGTTCCGTGCCAGGGCAAATCAAGAAATACGGAACTCGGTCGGAAGCTTTAAATCATCTGCTGATGCAGATATCAAGGTCTGTTTTTGTACCCGTGGCTATGGTCCCACGTGACCCCTCCCTCAACTACTGAAAGGCAATCCAAGAAAAATCATGTATGAGAACTACACTAAGGCCCATCGATGCCCACTTCCAGATAGCCAACCTCACCCATAACTTGATAGCTAGTATATGGTCTTTTGGGAGTTCCCTGCCTTTCCGTACGTACACGATTGACTAAAGATGGTAGGTAGTCGGCGACATGCTACCCCGGGGCAAAATCAAGTATCGTCGACTCCACGCTAATCCATCCTAGTCTTTAGGTCGCTCGCATAGCAACCAAGGCATACTCTTGACTCTTCTACCGCAGACCTTAACCTCTGTGAGGCCGGGTTTCATGGACCACACGCCACCTCACAGAGGGATACCAAGAGTACCCTCACATTCCCCGAAGCTTCCGCTTCGTCACCTAGTTCGCTGGAGCTTTTATCCAAGTCAGATAACTTGCTCCTCCTCGTATACTAAGCGATGACCTACCGTACCAGGTTACTCATCTCTTTATGAACTAGTCCATGTCCTTAGCTAAGAATTATTACTTAGTTACCCTTAACTAAGGTTTACCACTTAGCCCCTCTTTCCACTATCCTTGTTAACTACGATTTCCAACCTAGTCCCCTGAGCTAGGGTTTTGTCAAATGGGTTAAGTGTTGTTATCCAAGTTCATGACTTAACCCGCCTACGAATCATGTCAAGATTGGCTAAGTACTCAAGTTCAAGGCTTAGCCCTACAGGTTGGTTAAGTGTACCAAGAAGCTCATGACTTAACCTTATCAAGTCAAATTGGTTAAGTATTTATTTGTCTTAACCCTATAAGATTATCATGTTAGATTGATTAAGCGTAGATTATCTTAATCCCATCAGATTATCGAGTCGGATTGGTTAAGCATGGGTTAGCTTAACCCCATCCACTAATCGTATTACAATGGTTAAGCCTACTTTTAAAAGTCTTGTGACTTAACCCTATCAGGTCCACCTGTTAGATTGGTTAAGTATAGGTTACATAACCTCATTACATCATCACGTACAATTGGTTAAGTATAAGTTACTTAACCCCATTAAATTACCGTGTTAAATTGGTTAAGTATTGGTTACTTAACCTCATTGAATTAACGCATTTAGATTGGTTAAGTGTTTAACTTAACCCCACCGAATTACCGTGTTTAGATTAGTTAAGTGAAGGTTACTTAACCCCATCTAATTACCGTGTTTAGATTAGTTAAGTCTAAGTTACTTAACCCCATCCAATTACCGTGTTTAGATTAGTTAAGTCTAAGTTACTTAACCCCATCTAATTACCGTGTTTAGATTAGTTAAGTGTGGATTACTTAACCCCATCTAATTACCCAGTCAGATTAGTTAAGCGTAAATTACTTAACCCCATCCCCTAATTGTCTTGTATGGTTAAGTGTCATTAAGAAATCAAGCCCGGTCCCACTTAACCTACCCATTCATGTCATATCGGTTAAGTGTCATTAGTCAAATTTACTTAACCTTATCATGTGGCATTAATTTAATTAATGCACTCTTAACCTCTCACATTAGACCTTGTTGTGGTTACTAGTTAAGCCGGGCGGGTCCGGGTAGATTTATGCTACAAACTCAACCCAACCTCGAGTTGGCCATTTTCATGTTTGGTCTAGTGTCTTGTTACACTTACAACCCATACGTGTCAAGTTTCCAAGTCCCATGCTCATAGCCAAAGTTACATGTTGTCATGTTTATACCAATTTACCCAAATCATGTTTCATGTCATTAAAGTTTACCCATAACATAACCCCAACGCTTTTAAACTCGCATATACATTCGCAACAACGTATAATGTTTTAAAAGAAGGAACTTGGCAAAGGCATGAAAAAAAAGGGTATAAGGCCACAAGTTAAACATGGTGGAAATGAGGCATAAATGTGCTCACAAACTTGCATGTTACATTGTCAAGCCTCAAAAACATGCATAACATTCAAACTTGGCAAATAGGTGATACATGGTCATAGATGACATGAAATGATGACAAGTAACTCGCATATAACATCACATAAGGGTTATGACTTCATATGCAAGTTAACCTAAAGGTTATGAGGGTTCTCATGTTGCATAATGCAACATTTCAACATAAAGGTTATAGCTTTTAACCCACAAGATCAAGGTAATGACTTTATAGACTTGCATAACATGATAGCATGTATCATACTTAATGATCAAACCCAAACTTGAAACATTCATTTAACTTTATAGTTAATATCTAAGAGTAGGAGGGGGCTTACAATGCTATGAAGGCACAAATCAACTTATAAAACAAAGATTGAGACGAAGCCATTCATGCTATCACCCAAAAACCCCAAAAGAACATGCTCCAAATGAAACCCTTGAGCAAATATCAATAAAAATCCTTGCTTTGAAGAAGAAAGGTTTCAACTTTGGCTTTGAATGAAGCTTATGAGCTCTCATGCAAGATCCTTGCTTTTTGGTCAAGAAAAGGTTGCAACTTTGGCTAGAATGCAACTTATGAACTCTCATACAAACATGAAATCACTCAAATGATCATAGAATCTCTCATGAATGAAGAAAAGAGGCTCCTTTACTTTGAAACTAGCTTAGAACATTTAAGCTATCATGAAGAAGAAGATGGAGGCCATGGGTTGAAGTGGAGGCCATGATGAGGAATCATTTTGGCATAGTTTAGTTGTAGGATTGAATAATGGTGATTTAGGCTAGGTTTAGGGGTCTTTTTATAGAGGATTAGGATAATATTAGCCATAGGATTAACCCTAGATTCAATCCAAGCCATCAAAGCATGTCTTGGGGAAGAAGTCAAGTGTAGGAACCATCTAGGGCCTTTAGATTAAAGCTGAACCATGAGAACCATTCAAATGCAAAATCTGCATTTGAGCGAATCGACCCACGGGTTGATAGCCAAACACCCTGGATTAACCCCTAGTCGGCCCAGCGAGCTCGGGTTGACCTCAAAAATCGGCCGGTTCGATTATTCCCCTCTCCCAATTCGCTGTTTTGAACATTTTTGCATATTTATTTATTTAATTTTCAATTATATATATATATATCAATATATATATATTTCTCTGTGCAACCCATTTCACTTTATTAAGTATACTATAATTTGTGAATTTTTATGTTCAAATTACGAGGTGTTATAGAAATGATCAAGAAGACGCGACTTGAGAAACGGAAGACAAGATGCGTACGCTGTACCACTTCCTTTTTGAGGGTATGTTTTTAACCTCTCCTTTTTCTACTGCTTTGTTTATGCTTGTCCTATCGTTTAGTATGTCTTCGCAGTTATATCTTCGGTATTTAGTTAGGAAAAATCCTATGGTTGTAAACATGTGTTTGAGACATGTTATGTTTGGTGGATGCAAGTGTTTGCTAGTGGTTGCTCGTGGATGCATTTACACACACATTAGGCACTAGATCGGCTTAATCACTTTCATACTACATATAAATATATGTGCATATTTAAATTAATGGATGTATATTAGTTGTATTATCATATGGATGCTGCATTAAGATGATTGGTTGTGCATGCACATAGAAATAATATGTATCATTAGGACTCTTTTGCATACATAATGGACTCATGCACTCTCATGATTTGCATTAAGGAGGTCAACTGAATCAGAAGACCTCTTGATTTTGCATTAGATAAGGAACATCCACACACTCTGCATATGTTCATATGACATTAGAAACCTTTTATGGACAATGGATGCCTGTAATTGATGGTTAAGTAGATGGATGGTAGGATATACGTTCTTCCTGACTTGAAAATTTCGGGGACGAAATCCTTTAAGGAGGGGAGAATGTAACACCCCGTATTTTCTGGGAAAGTCAAAGTAACAAATTAAAGAATAATTAATTTGTAAAAGAAGAATTAGTTGAATCAGGTTGCGCCATTTTGTTCGACTCAGAATTCTTCTTAGAATAGAGTCCAAGTTTACGTAAATAGGACTTTGTATGAAGGTGTTATGGCCTTCGGGAGATTCAAGAGAAATTCAGAAAACTAAATAGTAAAATAACCCAGACAGGTCGACATAGAGGTCGACCTATACCAAGGCAGGTCGACCTGGAGGTCGACCTACCCCAGGCAGGTCGACCTGGAGGTCAACCTCCCCCAAAAAAGGTCAATCTGGGGGTCAACCTTTAGTCGACCTCCCCTGATTTGGTCAGATCCGAGGCAGATTCAGCATTTTGCACCTGGACTTGTATTCTAGACAGATTCTTTGGCTCCTAACCTATTTAAACACCCCCAAACCTCACCTTCTCTCCACACCAAACCATTGCAATGCTATGTTGCCTCAATCCTAATTAAAATAAGTGAAAGACGTCCTTATGCTATTGGAATAGTTCATGTTCTTCTTAAAGCTAAGGAATTGTGAGACAAGATTGTAGAACAAATGCTAAACGAATTATTCTCTTCTCTAATTTGTTCTTGGTGAGTACAATTTCTTTCACAAAATAATTAATAAATTAATTATGATGAGTTATAATTTGGGTTAAAAGATTATGCCTGTTGAATCATTGACCGATATGATATTGTCTATTTTGTGAATATACGCTAGTTGTTGTCTTATGTACATAGATTCATGATGTTGGTTCATATGTCTAAACACATATGCTAGATTTGATTCATTTTGTGACATTAATTTAAATGTCTAAATCATATGCAAGTGTATATGTAAATCTTAGTTTACATGTCTAAAAATATTTATGCAAGTTTATACATAAGTTTGGATGTGAATCATATGCTAGTTTATATGTAAGTTTGTATGCGAATCATATGTAAGTCTTAGCTTACATGTCTAAATTGCATATGCAAGTTTAATACAAGTTTTTATGTAGATCATATGCAAGTTTATGTGTATAGATCTATGTAAACCATATCTTATATAATTTTATCCATGCCAGTTTGTAGTTTATGCAAATAATGCTTGTTGCATATGCAAGTTATTGATTTTGCAAATTTATGATTATATAAATTATAATCATGCAAGTTTTGATCCATGTTAGCCTATTCTTATTTGCAAGTTAGATATAAGTTATGCGTTATGCAAGTTGTGATGTTTCTTTTCTTTTTATGAGTTAGATTATTTGCAGGTTTAACATATTTCATATTAAACGTACGAATGACATGGGGCAATGGGAAAATTTTAAATATTAATTTTGTGAATTGGCATATAATGGCTTTAAAAGCATACAATTAATTTGAGACATTAATTACCTGAAAATTTGGAACATAATTTAAGTGACAATTATGGACATGGATTAAAATTGGAGGTTATTGACAATCTGAAATAGGGATATTAATTTAAATTGGGTTGAATAATAATGTGTAATAATAAATGCCTAAGACACGAGGTTGGACTCGTTTGTGGTATAAGACTGCCCAGACCCGCCCAGCAAATCCAGCAACCACAAACGGTTGTCTAATGTGAGAGGTCGAAGGCATAAATTAAATGTGTAATAAATGCCTAAGACAAGAGTTAGACTCGTTTGTGGTATAAGAATGCCCGGACCCGCCCGCACATCCAGCAACTAAAAACGACAATCTAATGTGAGAGGTCATAGGCATAATTAAAAGATGCTTAGATACGAGGTTAAGTCTGGCTTATGGTGGAAGTCTGCCCGGAACCTCACGGCATATCAAGCGGCCACAAGCAATCAACTTAATGTGAGAGGTATGTGCATTAATAATTAATTAATGCTGATCAAAGACGAATATGAATGACAAATAAAAGTTTGGTTGAGTTGATTACTCTGAGTACCAATCTGATGTTGATTTCGGTCTTCGGGGTTGATACTTAGGGAGTTATTCTCCTAACCAATGTATCTATGAACTAAGATGTACCTAATCATAAATTAGGTAAAACATGTTATACGATATATATATATACACACATATATATATGATACATAAAACATGATAAGTGGATAGGGTTAAGACCAGCTTAACAAATAATCTGATAAGTAGTTAGGGTTAAGACCATCTTAACCAATAATATATAAGTGGATAGGGTTAAGACCAGCTTAACGAATAATATGATAAGTAGGTAGGGTTAAGACCAGCTTAACCAATAATATATATTAATTTGACAAGTGGGTAGGCTTAAAACCAACTTAGCCAATAATATATAAGTGGATAGGGTTAAGAGAAACTTAACCAATATATAAGTAGATAAGGTTAAGACTAACTTAACCAATAATATATATATTGATATGATAAGCGGATAGGGTTAAGACAAGATTAACCAATAACACAAGTTGATAAGTGGATAACATCGGTGAAATATGGGATATAATTATAAACACTTAACCAAGTTGAATCATGTAAGAAGACATGGATAAGAGGGGGTTAAGTGGGAAATCCTAGTGGGGACCAAGCATAGGTGGAAATCTTGTGTCAAGTGTGGAGACCCTTTTCTACAAGTAACCCATTTAGTATTTGAGTGAGCTCGATCTAGATTGAGGATGGGACACGCTTACTGGGTTTGATTGTAAGAGGTCAAAACGGGTTAGCAGTGGCAACGCATGTCCAATGGGGTCATGTGCGTGCATGGGCCCTGGATGGTAGGTAAAACGTTGTTGCATCTTGTAGGTATAAGTTGTGCATCTTTAATGGTATCGTGTTGCCACTTTGGGGAGTGATACACCCTATTATGGGACCAACACGGGTATCTACGAGTTAGGGAGCTGATCGAATGGGGAAGGTAGATGGTACGACTAGCGGAGATAGGAGCAGGCGACACCTATGAAGACAGCTAGGAGTACAAATACCATATTATGAATAAATGTTGTTATTAGAATGGGGAGGGTAGTGGGTACAACTAATGGAGATAGGAGCAGGAGGCACTTATGAAGACAGCTAAGGGTACACAAAACTACCATTATTATTATTTTGTTCAGTAGGCAGGATCAACTTTTAGGGAGACTAGTATTGGTGCAGTATAGTAATTGTCCTATAGTGTTGGAGGCACAATTAATGTTAACTTATTCCTATTGTTTGCTTTGTCATTCCCATTTGTTTCACAGTCATTCCTTATTTACCAGTTTATGCCTTATCCTAATTACTTTAATAATTATATTGTTAAAGTTATTGGACTCGCCAGAATTTATGTCTGACCCCCTTTGTTTTCGCCTCTTTTCTTCCTTCCTCCACCCCCCCAGGTTCTCAGGGTGGGACTAGTGCTAGTGGAGCCTGATTTGGATCTCTTTCTCCCCCTTTCGGAAGTGCTTGGATTGCTGAAAGTAAAGTTTAGCTTATCTCTTTTATGGCTACTTATGTTGGGGTTAATTTTTTTACTTTATGCACTTAGAAAACAATTTGTCAAGATGGATATAAAGTGTACTTGGTTTTATTGTTGGTTTTTGATGTTGTTATATCAAAACTATTTCTCCGCTGCAATAAAAGTTGTTTTAAAATTTTCAAGTACCAATATATGTATCTGTCTTGTTATATTCCGTTCTATACACCAATAATACTCCACTAAAATTAATGCATTCCCCTTGTGAGTGACATTAATGGACGTGGGGTGTTACACGTGGTATCAAAGCTGAAGGCTACTAGAACAGATAAGAGATATTGAAAAACCGTTTTCAAAAGCATTTTTATAAAGAAATACTTTGAAAAATATGTCTTAAGGAGAGTATTTTTAAGAGAAAAGTTTATTTTGAAAAACATAACCCCCAAGAGTCATATATCTTTCCTTCGATTCTCCATTTTAAATCTATTCCTATAACACCCCGCATTTATATATATATATATATATATATATATATATATATATATATATATATATATATATATATATTCCGAGATATTTAATAGTAATGGTGATACATGAAATCAAACCAGTTAACAATGATGGAAAATATGGAATACTTAACTTAAAACTAAGAATTAAGTCAAACGAATTTCACCATTACATTCGTCTCGGAATTCTGCATAGAATCGAGTCCGAGTTTTCGAAAATCGAATACCGTATGAGTCAGATATAGCGTTTTAAAGTTTCAGAAATTAATTAAACTAGACAACTCGAAAACCAAGCCAAAATTCGAATTTCAAACACAGGAAGCCTGGGCGGGAAAAATCCCGCCCAGGGCAGGTCGACCAGGGGGTCGACTATATAGTCGACCTCCCCCCCAGGTCGACACTATAGTCGACCTGGGTGTCGACCTGCTCCACTTTTCCCAGATTCAGTTCTGGGTACACTTTGACGTATTTGGACTAGTTCTGGGGCAAGATTCATACTTTGGCACCTATATAAACAACTCTAGGCTCATTATAAACTCCACAACAACTCATGGCGAAGCCATGTCTCTCTCTTCCTCTTGTTATCTTCTTCTGCTTCAAAAAGAAAAAAAAGAGCTTGGAACCTACTCTTCCTTCCTCTCTACAACAACTATTCTTTAAAATAAAATGAATGAGATCTAGAACAGCAAATGAGATAGAAAAGAGATTTAAAGAGAGGATAATGGATCCAGACTCGCAAAATTTGTGGCAAAAAGAAATTAAAGATGATTCAAAATAGAAACTCAAGCTAAGCAAAAGAGGGAAAGCACTTCTAGAGTTATCTAATCCTTATTCTGAAGATGACAACCAATGTGAGTGGGTTATAATACAACTTTTGTATAAAGTTATTATTTATCGTTCAAGCATTCCCCGTGTAACATGAAATGAAATTATTATGAAAGATTGGATCTGTAATGTTTCTATACATTTAATTCTAATTATTATGCCTATGGTTATGTTTCTCCTTTTTATCCTTCCCTTTATTTTTATAAGTTAGGCTATCTCGAGCCTAGGTCTATTTCGAAATAAATACGATTGAATGATTATTGCGAACGAAAAAGGGAATTACTTGATTTTGGGAAATGACATAAATTGGAGAGTTATGTTGCGAACTACAACGGTTTTAGGTACAATATGACATTAAGCAAGGTTTGAATATGAAAACCAATTGGGAAGTATAAGTATGAACGTAATATGAATTATGGCATAAGATTTTTATTATTTAAAGGGTTTGAATATAAATTGGCTTATGAACTTGCAAAATTAGCCTAAGACACTAAGAAATAAAATGAGGATTGAGATTAGGTAAATTTAATATGTTAATCATATAATTTAATAATTTAATCATATTCTTAGGGAACTTGGACTTTATTAAAAGTATGAATACCATAGGAAATAAATGATTTGGGATTGGTAAATTTGAATAAAAGATGGGAAATTGGGTTACATCATATTTTATGAATCAAAATGAAATTGGTCTAACTTATGACCACTCAACTAGACTTAAGAATTAATTTGAACTGTGTAGCATGAAATTTGGGGGTTTAGGCGAAATACGAATATAAATGAACCTTTGACACGAGGTTAGACACGATTGTGGTGTAAGACTGCCCGGAACCCCCGGCGAATCCAGCCGCCACAATTGATGTCTAATGTGAGGGGTCGAAGGAGGGAATTTGAGCGTAACGATTTATGACAAGAGTTTGGACTCAGATTGTGGCGTAAGACTGCCTGGAACCGCCCAGCGCATCCAGCAGCCACAAAATGTTAGTCCAATGTGGGTGGTCGTACATCGCTATAGCATAATAAATGAATTAAAGAATACTAATCATAATAAGACATGTGTGTGACATGGGTATGGTTAGATAATTAAGTAGGTGCAGGTAAGTATAGACTTAACTGTAATAAAACAAGATATGTATGAACATGTAAGTATAGACTTAACCATAGTAAGACAAGTGTATGACATGAAAATAATAACGAAAAGGTTTAATCCGAACTAATGATAGAATATCGGGAATAGTTAACAACCTATTTAAAACGTTTGACCAAGAAAAAGGAGGATAATGGGTTAGACTTCTCCTAGGGACAAGGGGGGAATGATGACTTATAAGAAAAGATAAGTTATAAGAACTATAAGGAAAAATATGAAATAACTTATAAGAGAAGGTATACTCAATTACAAATTAAGAGGCTTGAAAATAAAGAAGGAGCAAATTTGAATCATATATGTTGGATGGAAAGAATGATTCCCGGGCTATCAGTCTGATGTTTATTTCGGTCTTCGGGGCTGGTATTTAGGGGATTGGTCTCCTAATCGGTATATATGTGGGATGAGGCATACTTAACCATGAATAAATATGACATGTTGTTGTGGCCCACAAAGAGGATAATTCATGAAATTGATAAATGACATGTTATAAGGCTTGTTAATGGACTTAAGTGAGTTAAGTATAAACAAATAAGCCAGGGAGACTTGGAAAACATGAAAAGTTAAATCGAATAACCAAGTTAAAGGTGGAAACTGATAAGCGCAAAATAAATGGTTAGACGTAGGTCTAATGACATACAAAACTAAGGTGCTTGGGGATAGCCCGTACGTTGTAGGATGAATAACCACAAGAGGTAGATCATCACGGTGCCCTGAGGCACGGAAAGGTGCAAACGTCCGTCCGAGAAAAAAAAAGAAGGCTCCAACGAATTGGGTTACGAAGCCCGAGGCTTCGAGGGGACGTGAGAGTACTCTTGGTATCCCTCTGTGAGGCTGCAGATGATCCTCCTGGGCTCACAGAGGTTAAGGTCTGCATTAGAAGAACCAAGAGTATGCCTTGGTTGCAAATTATGGCAACCTAAAGACTAGGATGGACCAGCATGATTCGGCGAGAAAGTGGTAGCCCTGTGATAGCAACTCGTCGTCTACCATCCATCTTGAGTCAGTCGAGATATGTGAAGCGGAAAGGCGGAGAACTCCAAAAGACCATATACTTGCTATCTAGTTATGGGTGAGGATGGCCATAGGTTAGTGGGGCATAGGGGGCCTGCGTATAGTTCTCATTTTTTGGTGCCTTTCATTAGTTGAGGGAGGGGTCGAGTGGGACCATAGCCACTGGAATAAAAACAGACCTTACCATCTGCAACGGCAGATATCTGAAAACTCCCGACCGAGTTCTGTGTTTCTTGACTTGCCCTGCCATGGACTCGGGTAGCACATATAGAGTACATGTGCATCTAGACTTCGAAAACGGTTCACGATACTTACACGGGGAAAGTCTACGAACATATATCGCTCTGGGTAGTGTGTCCTAGACCAAGGGGCGTATTTCGTTGGGTAGTATGATCCCTAGTAGTCCTAGTTGGCATAATCCCTAATCAAAATAAGGAAACTGGCAGTCCAAACAATTACGGAAATGATGGCACTACGCTAATATAGTATATAGTTACGTAACAAAGTCTGTACGGTGAATGGAAAGGGACTGTACACACATGGGGGAAAGAAAATACGAGTAGGGGGTATCCCCACATACGAGACATTAGGTTAATATGCTATTACGTGAAAGTGAACGACACACGTTTAGCCTTGAGTGCTAATGATGAGATTAACCTAATAACTAAGAAATATACGGAACGGTATATGTAGGATTATACAGAAGTTTATTATAAGTTCACTCACACAGAACTTATATTCTGACCCCCTCCTCATTACATTCTTCCAGGTTAGGTTCATGACAGAGATGGTATATCTTTGGACACTGGTTTAGCAGTATTGTTAATAAGGTAAAAGCTATGTTTTGACTATATTATATTTTAATCCTTCCGCTATGAGATTCTCATGAGTTCTGACATAATTTCTTTATCTCTGTCCTTTTCTGCAGGATACCATAGCACCCAACTCGGGTCTTGATGGACTGGATTTTCTAAAAGAATTCGATCAGTCGAAATCCAGGTTGTTACAATTCCTCTTTCCTTTTTGAATTTCTATCTCCATGTATAGACGCTTTTTCTAAGATATGTAAGAACTTCCGTACGGTGGGTGGAAAACCGCTTCATGGGACTGGGACGTCTGTCAAAGCTAGAAGGAAGTGGAGGACTTGTTGGTACCTTTAAGATAGACGATGGGAGGAAGGTTCAATTAGCTACTTGGTTAATGAAGGACGAAGCCTCGTTTTGGTAGGAGGTCACGAATGGAGAATGTGCATGAGAGACATAGACAGGACACATGATAAGAAAGTAGATCCAAAGAAAGGCGGTAAGGATAACAAGGGGCCAAGAGAAAGGGAAGGGCCACACTTGTGAAATACCTGACTACTTAAATAAAGACGTTAGAAAGAAGAAGGAGACTAGTTGCCATCATTACGGAGAAACAAGACATCTTCTTAGGATCGTCCAAAGAAGCAAAAGGAAAAGGTAAGGACAAAGTACAGGATCTTTTGGAGGGCAGACGCGTTCCCTCACGGTTGGCATACCTGATAGAGGTAGAAATATCTTGGTTGGAAGTTTGGTTTTTCTTTTTGATCATCCTATTCGAACCTTGTTTTAATTCTGGTGCTTCACACTCGTTTGTATCTTCCTCGTTAGTTAAAATACTGCACCTAAATACTAGGCTAGTTACATATCCCATAGTAGTTTCAAATCCCATTGGTGGTTCGGCTCATCTTTCGATGATTTGTCGGGATTTGAGAGTGTCTATCTTGGGCGTTGGGTTTGAATGCAACGCCTTCGTTCTTGGCTTCATGGGCTACGGTTTGATTCAAGGCATGGATTGGCTAGCCAGATACGATGCCAACCTAGACTATCAAAGAAGGGTAGTTAGATTGTTGACTCGTTATAAAAAGACCCTTGATATTTCTTGTGACCCTAGAGGTCTGGTGATGCTTAGCTACCTAGAATCTCTTGACGCGTCCATCGATGATTTGGAATTTGTTCGTGTGGTCCGTAAATATGGCGACGTCTTCGATGAAGTTCGGGGTTTACCCCCGAGGCGCGAGATAGACTTTTGTATATACCTTGTAGATAATGCAAAGCCAGTTGCATTACCGGTACGCCGCATGGCTCCGAGAGAGAGAGAAGAGAACTCAGTAAGCAAGTAAAAGAGTTGCTTGAGAAGGGATACATAAGAAGAAGCATTTCAGAATGGGGTGCTCTGGTTGTTTTGTCACAAAGGCAGATGGTTCACTTAGATTGTGCGTGGACTATAGAGAGCTGAATAAGCTCGCAAAGAAGAACAGACACCCATTATCGAGGATAGATGATTTATTCGATCAGTTGGTTGGTGCTTCGGTTTTCTCGTAGCTGGATTTAGTTACATGCTTTCATCAGCTAAGAGTGGCTGAAGACAACATAAATAAGACTGCATTTAGAACTCCTGACGGTTTCTTCAAGTGGGTAGTCATGCCTTTTGGTTTGACAAATGCAGTCGCATACTTCCTTGACTTATTAAGTAGGGTGTACAGGGAATTTCAAAACAAGTTTGTGGTAGTCTTTGTGGATGATATCTTGATTTTCTCCTGAAGTGAAGAAGAGCATGCCCTACATCTTACGGAAGTCTTAGAGACCCTACGAGTGCATCAACTCAAAGCTAAGTTCTCCAAATGTCATTTTTGGAGGAAAGAAGTGAGGTTCTTAGGACACGTGGTCTCTAAGGAAGAGATAGCTATGGATCCCGCAAACGGTGGTGGTAGCCTAAAGTTGGAAGGTCCATAGAAACGTGACGGAAGAAAGAAGCTTTCTAGGGCTGGCGGGCTATTATAGGAAGTTCATTAAGGACTTCGCGAAGATATCAGCCCCACTTACTCGGTTAACGAAGAAGAACTTGACTTTTGCTTGGGAGGTTGACTATGACGATGCTTTCCAGCATTTGAAGAGGGCTTTGACGACGATTCTAGTTTTAGTTTTGCCAGACGGAAGTAAGCCATTTACAGTGTATACTGGTGCTTGCGGGACAGGGCTTGGAGCAGTTTTCGATGCAAGAGGAAAAGGTGATATGCAAAATGCGGTAAGTACGAGTAGCATTTACCTTCCACAGATGGATGGACGGACAGAAAGGGGTGAATATAATACTTGAAGATCTTTTGAGGTTATGTATCCTAGATTTTGGAGGGACACGAGAAGAGGCAACAAGCTTAGTGGTGTTCACGACGTGTTTCACGTGTCTCATTTGCGGAAGTGTTTACAAGATATCGTGGAAGTAGTAGAGCCGAGTAGGCTTAGAGAAGTGGAAGTGGAGTGAGATGCCCCGATTCGACGAGCCCCTACATGCATCCTCAGATCGGAGGTCATAAAGCTACGCAACAGAGAGGTCAAGTTGGTCAAGGTGCAATGGGGAAATGATCAATGAGACATGACTTGAGAAACATAATATAAGATGCGCATGCTGTACCCTTTCCTTTTTGATGGTATGTGTAACGACCCGGATTTTGAGCGACTTTGGTTATCGACATAAACACGATGTCGATAACCAAAACATCGAAAAATCCTGGTAATTAGTGAGAGAAATTAGAGGGTGAGGAAAGATAAGATAGAAACTTAGAATAGAAGAAGAAGAAGAACACAACCTCAGAGTAACACGAATCTCACAGCGGAACGAATAACATATAACAGATAACATATCTTTGAAATAAGAGATTTATATGTATACAATAACATTATCAGAGTACATCACTTACAACACAGCGGAAATAACTATAGCTATATGATCCTGAAGCCTCTTGCTCAGCTCTTCAACTATATCTGTAAAATCCCGACTACTTGACTGCCCGTACAAATTTAGGCACCCAAGAGTTTAGGGAAAACAACAAAATAAACTCCGGGTCAGTAATGGGACTGGTACGAGTAAAACAGTTTAAAAACAGTTCAAGCAGGTAATCGATATCTCATAAGACCACGCCGTATAACGGAACGGGTTTTTCCTTATGAGAATCCAAATTATCTTTTTATCAAAAACCTTTTGATATTATAATAATGTCTATCAACACAATATAATAATCATCTAGCAGAAACACTTTCATCTCACGTTCTACATATATAGTATACAATCAAAACCGCAAGCACGTATTGGGCAATAGATTTCCAACTATGACAAGGTATGGAACCACCTTTCGCTCGTGTACCTCTAGAGAGGAATACACTGGGTTCAACAAGAACATCTTGCAACCCGGCCACACATGACCGACCACTCATTTCGCTTGAGCGTATCGAATGTATATCACCAACGGTTGGGATCAGCAACCGTTTCCCGAATGGGACAGCATCAACAATAGATTTTTAGAAGTAAATGAAACTCTAGATCAGGTGATTATACACCCTACTTCGGTGCGACCGACTTAGCCATGCTGCCTGCCCGATTTCTGTCATTTACCGGATGATGAGGCTAGAAGCTACGCTTTATCATCACACCAGATTCACTTTGAATGCCACATCATCAAATCCACCAAATCACCGATTGACGTCCTCAACCATACATTATGTGTTAGCTAAAAGAAGTTTCCTTCTACGCTTCCACTCTTGGTACGGTTGGAGAAATAAATATACGTGATCGTCTGGAAATACTCTGTCAGACATCCGTCCATACAAATCATCCAGAAACAGGATGAACCGAAGGCACTATTCTGTAAACAGGATAGCCCTTGCATAACTCCGTCTTCAATTTCCTTTGGCATATATGATTCACAACGCTTATGCCAATACAGAGTGGTTCTTTGGATAATAATCCAACTGGTCTCTCCATATTAACAACATTAAAATGGTCAAAACTTTGATAGTCTGTGATTTAACTATCGAATAAAACAAGTGTGCAAACAACGATTTTATTTCCAAATGGAAATTATATCGATGAAACATCATTCAACATTTATCTCTTTATTTCATAAATTTACTTATCTCCTGTTTCCCTATATTCAATATTTCTTATTTTCTAAATTTGGAAAAATATACGTTATTAACAATGGAAAACATTTCCATTTCTTGTTTTCTTTATTAGAAAACATTTCTGGTTTCTTATTTGGAAAACATTTCCAAAGCTTCTTCATTGGACTTAGAAAGATGTTTAAACAAACCATCGCGATGCCAACTCAAACCATTTCCTTTACTGTCGAACCTTAACTATTCCTTAGTTAAAAATGGAGTCAATCAAGTTAGGGTAGAACTACCTCTCAGACCTTAACTGAACAACGTTTCTATCTTTAAAATAGGCAAAGTTCACTTTATATCCCTTTTACTAACTTCCTTACTTAAACCTCTTCGAATAGCTATATTTGATTGACTCTTTTCATTTAACTCTATTCGATTAACCCTTATCAGTTAACTCTATTGGACTAACACTATTGGATTAACTCTATTTGACTAACGCTATTGATTTACTCATTTCACTTAACTCCTTTCGAATAAACTATATTCGATAACTCCTTTTTCTTTCTTCGAATAAACTATATTCGATTAACTCCATTTACTTTCTTCGAATAAACTATATTCGATTAACTCCTTTTACTTTCTATTCGAATAACTATATTCGATTAACTCATTTTACTTTAACTCTAATCGATTAAACTAACATCGATTAGCTCCTTTGCTTTATTCTCTAATCGATTAACTAACATCGATTAACTCCTTTGCTTTATTCTCTAATCAATTAACTAACATCGATTAACTTCTTTGTTTTAACTCTAATCGATTAACTAACATCGATTAACTCCCTTCGATGAAACTAACATCAATACTCCTTTCGATGAAACTAACATTGATTAACTTAACTCGGCGAACTTAACTCGACTCACTTATCTCGATAATCTAACTCAAGTTGATTAACTCCTATCGATATAACTAATATTCAATTTAACTCCATTCGCTTGACTCTAGATCGCAGCGATCACAATGGTTACGCTTGACTCCCTCAGGAAACATCCGACCGCCGTAGGCTATTTACAGCCCTGCAAATTACGCTAGTAGTCGTACGAGATGGCAACTTATCCTGAATAACTCTGTTTGACTAACTCTATCTCTAATAACTATATTTGAATACCCCCTTTTAACTTTATTCGATAACTTCCTTTATTCTATTCGAATAACAAATTCGATTAGCTCCTTTTCGAATAAACTATTCATTTATAAAGATTTACTTTTAGTAACGGTTCTTCACTTTACAAATGATTTCCCTTTTTATTTACTTTCGAAATATTTCCTTTTACAAAATCCATTGATTTTATAAACTCCCTTTATTTCAACATACATTGAAAAAATTCTTTTTACATCCCAGGGTCTTTTATGATATTTAAAATATCGAATAAAAATGATCAACATCATTCCAACACCCATAATCCATAACAGATTATATAACACATCATATATCACAATATATGAAAACAGTAAAATAAATGTTAAGGAATCCAGTTAGATTCCTCCAACCTGTTTCGCTGCATCACAGATGTTAAACAATATAGATAACATCACCTTCAGTTCCATATGATATATTCTGTTAAACAGAATCAATATAGAAATTTAGCTAACTGACTAGCAGTTCAATCAAACAATCAACACACAGTCAATCAGCCAATATTTAACAGTTCTAAAAATACAACATGAAATTATAAACTGTTCAGAGTTAGTGAGATTTACTCACATTGGACGATCATCATTAATAACGATAACCATCGCTTGATTCGAACGGACAACTTATTTTGAAATAAATTTCTAGACGAGCTCCAATCCATTCCGAAGCAGTTGTAGTGTATAGCTCAGGTCTGTATATTCGTAACGGGCCCTGTTTCGCTTGATTCTGGTGATATACGTAAAACTCATTAACATTTACACAATACGATTTTAATTATACGACTAATTTCCTTAATCTATTTTAAACGTTAACAAATCACTTTATTTTATTTAAATCTAACATGTCGGTTAATAGTTTGAACCCATCTGGTTTATTCATCTGGTCTATGCTGCTCGTATTAAACTCCTAGATCTCACTAATCATTAATTATACCATCAATTAATTACTAAATTAACAAATCTTTAATTGAACAACAAGAAGATGATTACTTTGTTAGCGGTTCATGACGCTGATACCAGATCCAGATAACACGTTTGTTCCTCCTTCTGTTCATTCGTAAATAGCTCCTTCCCCCACAACAAGTCTCCACCGCAGATTCCCCTTCTTCAAAAATCACTCCCTCCAAACATTTTAAACCCAACGTCCCAAGTCTTATTCGAACTAGACAGTCTCCAGTGTAATGCCATCACCCAATCCATCCGTTCTCCCCTGCTTGAACAGCGGATCCTCCCCCTGTTCTTCAAAACAGACCCCTTTTCCCTTTCACCTTCTCATGTTACCACAACAGCCGGCCCAATCAAATGAAAGCCCACACCTTTCCCCTTTGAAAAATCTGAACCCGGTAACACCAGTTACCCTTCTTCCTCCCAACCAACATACGCTGGCCTCAACACAATATCCCTTCTCCAGGCATTTGATACTCGAACCCGTAACTCAGCATTTGCTAAGCCTTCAACCTGACCGCACTTCTTCTTCTACAAATCTGCGAGTTCGAGCTGCTCCTCCAGTATATCGTCGCAAAACCCTTGCTCCAGGAACCTCGCGTTTCAGATAACACACGACCTCCCTACAAATCGATCGACAACCTTAACCCCAGAAATTCCAGCAACTCCTCCTCCTCATAGTGCTCAGACGAGCTCTCAAAAACCTCGAGTCCTCCCCTCGTTTGAACTGCAACTTCCTCTTTTGATTTTGTTTTAAATGCTCTTGATTTTCTTTCCCAATCTCGTTTCAAATTTTATTCTCATGGTTTTTAAATGGAAGAGGCTGCGGCGGAAAAAGAACTGAGGAAAATGAGTTAGGTTAGGGGTTATTAAGGGGTATTATATAAGATGTGCGGTATTGTTTGTGTCCAGGGAAAATAAGTGAAAGTTTGAGGTGCACGTACTTAAAAATGAAGGAGGGCGTGGCCTTGTTTTTGGCCGGAAATTGATTAGGATATTTTGTTTTGAGTTTAAAAGATTTTGGTCATCTCACTTTACAAAACTTCGTTAATTTCGAACTGCTATCTACCGGATCAACTACACCATCATGACGATCAATGTGCCACAATCCCAGAAATATAATAATACCGGTAGATTGACTCATATTTTGAAACCTTAAAATGTTGATTACAGGGTGCAAAATACCCCAAATAAAAAGTCTCTTATTTAATTAATTAAAAATTTCCATAAAATTCTAAAAATTAAATTATCGATATGTCTTAAAAGAACCTTGTTTAAATTTTAATCTGATCTCTAGTTATATCGAATAAACTGTTACGGTCGATAATGATTCTATAGCGACTTTTTCTGAAATTTGATTTGGACATATCTCAAAATCTACACGACGAAATCCCGATTTTCCTCTTCCACTAGAAAGATATACTCCACCAGCTCCGTACGTTTCTTGTTTCACAGAAATCCGATTTAAAATGAATCCTGTACATTCAGTTGAAGTTCGAATCGTCAATTTACGAACTGCTGCGCCATTTCGAGCTCGTTTATAATTATATTATAAACTATACGTTCAACTATCGACGATTGAATATATTCGTTATTCAAATTCAATTCCAAGCTGAATTATACATCTTGAATTCCCCGATTCACACCATATTGCCATTTCAGCCAATTCTGATTATCTCAGAATTAAATATATTATTTAATTTATTATTTAAATTAAATATTCACCATTATTAAATTCCACGACCAATAAATCCTCTAACCCACAATTTATATAATTAAATAAATTAATTATAATACCTCTGCCAATACGGGTCATTACAGTATGTTTTTAACCTCTCCTTTTTCTGCCATTTTATTTATGCTTGTCCTATCGTTTAGTATGTCTTCGTGATTACATCTTCGATCTTTAGTTAGGAAAAATCATACGGTTGTAAACATGTGTTTGAGACATGTTATGTTTGGTGGATGCAAGTGGATGTAAGTGTTTGCTAGTGGTTGCTCGTGGATGCATTTACACACACATTAGGCACTAGATCGGCTCAATCACTTTCATACTGCATATAAATATGTGTGCATACTTAAATTAATGGATGTATATTGGTTGTATTATCATATGGATGATGCATTAAGTTGATTGGTTGTGCACGCATGTAGAAATAATATGTATCATTAGGACTCTTTTGCATACATAATAGACGCTTGGCACTCTCATGATTTGCATTAAGGAGGTCAACTGAATTAGTAGACCACCTGATTTTGCATTAGATAAGGAACATACACACACACCCTGCATATGGTCATACGACGTTAGGAACCTTTTAAGGACAATGGATGCCTGTGTTTGATGATTGAGTAGATGGACGATTGGATGACAGGATATATGTTCTTCCTAACTTGAAAATTTCGAGGACGAAATCCTTTAAGGAGGGGAGAATGTAACACCCCATATTTTCTGGGAATGTCAAAGTAACAAATTAAAGAATAATTAATTTGTAAAAGAAGAATTAGGTGAAATGGGTTGCGCCATTGTGTTCGACTCGGAATTCTGCTTGGTATAGAGTGCAAGTTTACATAAATCGGACTTTGTATGAAGGAGTTATGGCCTTCGGAAGATTCAAGAGAAATTCAGAAAATTAAATAGTAAAATAACCCAGATAGGTCGACATAGAAGTCGACCTATACCAAGGCAGGTCAACCTCCCCTAAAACAGGTCGACCTAGGGGTCGACCTCCCCTGATTTGGTCAGATCCGAGGCAGATTCGGGATTTTGCACCTAGACTTGTTTTCTGGACAGATTCGTTGGCTCCAACCTATTTAAACACCCCAAGCGTCACTTTCTCTCCACACCAAACCATTGCAACGCTATGCTGCCTCAATCCTTATTAAAATAAGTGAAAGACATCCTTGTGTTGCAAGAATAGTTCTTCTTCTTCTTAAATCTAAGGAATTGTGAGACAAGATTGTAGAACAAACGATGAACGAATTATTCTCTTCTCTATTCTGTTCTTGGTGAGTACAATTTTTTTTCACAAAATAATTAATAGATTAATTATGATGAGTTATAATTTGGATTATAATGTCATGCCTGTTGAATCATTGACCGATATGATATTGTATATTTTGTGAATATACGCTAGTTGTTGTCTTATGTACATAGATTCATGATGTTGGTTCATATGTCTAAACACATATGCTAGATTTGATTCATTTTGTGATATTAATTTACATGTCTAAATCATATGCAAGTGTATATGTAAATCTTAGTTTACATGTCTAAATTATATATGCAAGTTTATATATAAGTTTGGATGTGAATCATTTGCTTGTTTATATGTAAGTTTGTATGCGAATCATATGTAAGTCTTAGTTTACATTTCTAAATTACATATGCAAGTTTAATACAAGTTTGTATGTAGATCATATGCATGTTTATGCAAAAACCATGTTTATATATGCTAGTTCACCTTTATGTGTATAAATCTATGAAAATAATATTTTATATAATTTGATCCGTGCCAGTTCGTAGTTTATGCAAATTATGCTTATTGCCTATGCAAGTTATTGATTATGCAAATTTATGATTATATAAATTATAATCATGCAAGTTTTGATCCATGATAGCCTATTCTTATTTGCAAGTTAGATCGACTATATGTGTTATGCAAGTTGTGATGTTTCTTATCTTTTTATGAGTTTGACTATTTGCGGGTCTAACATATTTCAAATTAAACGTATGAACGATGTGGGGGCAATAGGAAAATATTAAAAATTAATATTGTGAATTGGCATATAATGGCTTTAAAAGCAAATAATTAATTTGAGACATTAATTGGTATAATTTATATACCTGAAAATTTGGGACATAATTTAAGTGACAATTATGAACATAGATTAAAATTGGAAGTTATTGACAATCTGAAATAGGGATATTAATTCAAATTGGGGTTGAATAATAATGTGTAATAATAAATGCCTAAGACATGAGGTTAGACTCGTTTGTGGTATAAGACTGCCCGGACCCGCCCGACAAATCCAACAACCACAAACGGTAGTCTAATGTGAGAGGTCAAAGGCATAAATTAAATGCGTAATAAATGTCTAAGATACGAGGTTAGACTAGATTGTGGTATTGGACTGCCCGGACCCGCCCAGCACATCCAGCAACTGCAAACAGTAGTCTAATGTGAGAGGTCGTAAGCATAATTAAAAGATGCTTAGACACGAGGTTAAGTCTAGCTTGTGGTGGAAGTCTGCCTGGAACCGCCCGGCATATCCAGGGGCCACAAGCAATCGACTTAATGTGAGAGGTTTGTGCATTGATAATTAATTAATGCTGATCAAAGATGAATATGAATGACAAACAAAAGTTTGGTTGAGTTGACTAATTCTCTGAGTACCAATCTGATGTTGATTTCGGTCTTCGGGGTTGATACTTAGGGAGTTATTTTCTTAACCAATGTATATGTGAACTAAGATGCACTTAATCATAAATTAAGTAAAACATGTTATACGATATATATATATATATATATATATATATATATATGATACATAGCCAATAATACATATTGATCTGATAAGTGGATAGGGTTAAGACCAACTTAGCCAATAATATATAAGTGGATAAGGTTAAGACCAACTTAACCAATAATATATAAGTGGATAGGGTTAAGACCAGCTTAACCAATAATATATATATATATATATATATATATATATATATTGATCTGATAAGCGGATAGGGTTAAGACAAGCTTAACCAATAACGCATGTAGATAAGTGGGTAACAAGGGTGACATGTGGGATATAATCATAAACACTTACAAGTTAAAACATGTAAGAAGACATGAATAAGAGGGGGTTAAGTGGGAAATCCTAGTGGCGACCAAGCATTGGTGGAAAGCTTGTGTCAAGTGTGGGGACCCTTTTCAACCAGTAACCCATTTATTATCTAAGTGAGCTCGATCTAGATCGAGGACGGGACACGCTTACTGGGATTGATTGTAAGAGGTGAAAACGGGTTAGCGGTTGCAATGCAAGTCCAACGGGGTCATGTGCGTGCATGGGCCCGGGCTGGTAGGTAAGACATTGTTGCATTGTGTACGTATAAGCCGTGCATCTTTAGTGGTATCGGGTTGCCACTTTGGGGAGTGATACGCCCCACTGCGGGACTAGCACGGGTATCTACGAGTTAGGAAGCCGATCGAATGGGGAAGGTAGTTGGTACGACTAGCGGAGATAGGAGCAGCCGGCACCTATGAAGATATCTAGGAGTACAACTACCATATTATGAGTAAATGTTGTAATTAGAATGGGGAGGGTAGTGGGTACAACTAGTGGAGATAGGAGCAGGCGACACCTATGAAGACAGCTAGGGGTACATGAAACTACCATTATTATTATTTTGTTTAGTAAGCAGGATCAACTTTTAGGGTGACTAGCACTGGTGCAGTATAGTAATTATCCCATTGTGTCGGAGGTGCAATTAACGTTATCTTTTTCCTCTTGTTTGCTTTGTCATGCCCATTTGTTTCACCGTCGTTTCATATTTACTAGTTTATGCCATATCCTAATTACTTTAATAATTATATTGTTAAAGTTATTGGACTCGCCAGACGTTATGTCTGACCCCCTTTGTTTTCGCCTCTTTTCTTCCCCCCCCCCCCTCTGGTTCTCAGGGTGAGACTAGTGCTAGTGGAGCCTGATTTAGATCTCTTTCTCCCCCTTTTGGAAGTGCTTAGATTGCTGAAAGTAAAGTTCATCTTATCTTTTTTATGGCTATTTATGTTGGGGTTATGCTTTTTAAATTTATGTACTCAGAAAACAACTTGTCAAGACGGATATTAAGTGTACTTGGTTTTATTGTTGGTTTTTTATGTTGTTGTATCAAAACTATTTCTCCGCCGCAATAAAAGTTGTTTTAAAATTTTCAAGTACAATATATGTATCTGTCTTGTTATATTCTGTTCTATACACCAATAATACTCCATGAAAATTAATGCATTCCCCTTGTGAGTGACATTAATGGACGTGGGGTATTACAAACTCCTTTTATGCAAATAATTAATTAGTTTCACTTCCTTTATCATTCCGAACTAATACCATCTCCGGATAATATTGAAGTCATTCAAGTTGAGGCATTTTATTTACCTCTCAGACCTTGACCGACGATGTTCTTATCCTGATACGGATAAGAGTTTGTAATACAAAACCGCCATTACTTATCATAAAAATCCCATCTTTTATCTCATTTAAAATAGTGTTTTAAATGCTAGTTCTTATATTTGGAAAAATCTATTCCAACTTGTCTAATGAAAATTACTTCCTTTCATTTATAAAGATGGTTTATTAATCACTTCCTTATTTTATATTGAGCAAACTTCCATATTTAAACTTCATTTGAAACTAAATTTCAAATTGTCCAACGATAATGAATATCGATGGTAAATTAACTTCCTTGTTTAAAACAAGTTTTCCATGTCAAAGATCATTTGAAATCCAAATTCTACATTACGGAAAGTAAAGTTCCTTTTTCATTACCATCATAGATATTTAATAACTATAACTTGTATATGTATAAACATGGAATCTGTTTCATATTTAATTTAGATTAAAGCTTCTAATAAATATAATTTCGGTATTCCTTCTAAAAATAGTTTAATTCATTTATTTTTATTCGACATTGTCGAATTCGAAATCATAAATCCTTATGGATTTATTTGAATTCATTTTATATTCCGAACATCAGAATAAATTTCATCGTTTCTCTTTTTGAAGCGATTCCAAATTATAAACCCCTTTTTGAAATTCATACTTGAATTTACATTTATACATTACCCATTGAAAATTTCCCTTCTTTATTTATAAACATCATTTATAAATTTATCTTCTGGTTTTAAATACTCAAATCGGTTTCAATTTCAAATTTTATTTAAAATCCAATTTCCACTTTGGAAAAATAAATTTTCCTTTTCAAATTCAAACTTGAATTTAAAAATTCAATATTATCAAATGGTAATATTTCCTTCTATTTACAAACATCGTTTATAAATTCAGCTTCTTATTTTATTATCAAAAACAAGTTAATATTTCTTAATTCATTCGAAATTCCATTTCTATTTTAAAAAGTGAATTTCCCTTTTTCAATTTAACAATCCTTTTTTTATATTTTTAAATATTAACATCTAGGGCCAGTGATATTCAAGCATTCAAAACACACAATTTCAAATCACGGGTTTATAACACATCACATACGATTATATATTTGGAAACAAGCAATAATAAATTTTGAGGAATCTAGTTGGATTCCTCCAACTGGTTATTCACAGATACCAATCCTGCATCAAAGCAGGATTATCGCGGTATAGAAGGTCATCCACTCATATATCGTGGGGCGATAGGGTCATCCGCTAATGATACTGTGGGCATCTACTAATGGTACTGGCGGAATATCCAATTACCAATACTATATGTATATATGTATATATATATATATTCAACCACCAAGCCTAAAAATAACTAATAACATATATAATCATCCCAATTATTTAACAACCCATTCATGCATCCAAACAATCAATAATTTATTTTTAACGATTAAAAATAAATTTAACTATAAAACTATAAGTGAGATTTACTCACCTTGATTTATTTATGCCGAATATCCTGTTAATTTCAGCATCATCGCAGGTGTGAATTTATTCAAATTGTTTCGAATACATTTTATTTTGTACTTACGACAATTTATTTTATAAACCGATTAAGCTATTTAATATAAAATGACTATTATAATGAATAAATAATTATTCTATATATATTAAGATTTTGAAACAACGTGTACCTTATCGCTTTCACCCATCCTGACCGATGACCAAGCATATTCGAAATTATCAATCCATTTTTGCTGAAAAACAACCCTAAAACTTCCATCATCCATTACGACAATTCATCGAATACTTTGCAAGCCGTCTCCATTTCATTTCCTATTAACATAGCTGCTGCCCTCCCTCAACTCTTATCAGCCTTCACTGCATCCATTCCAATACCACTGTTTGCACTATCGAACTGTTATTATACTAACCCATTTAGTAATTAGAACACCACCCAAAATAATTAAACCATCACCAGCATTCCTTAGTTGAACGTCAGACATCACCAAAACCTCTCTAACATCCAACTGTCAAACACCATATCACATCTAGTACCCGCTTTGATTTTCACCCATCACTTCCTTGAATCCGTATCACCCCATTCCTTCTTTCATCAACAGGATCCCTCCCCAGTTCAACATCAAACTCTAGCTTAACCCACACCAAAGTCGGCCCCCACCTTGTTCACTACAGAACCGCAAAACAAGCATCGATTCTTCCTAAATCCTCCCTGTGCAACCCCATCCTCCACTCGCACCCTCAAAGATACCCTCAGAAAACCGAATCGCTCGCCTCCAATCCTAGTTCGGTACTCCTTATAAGCTTCGTTAACCCCAAATTGAAAGACTTAACCACTCCCAAACCCTATCCCTTACTGTCAACATTAATCCGTCGAGCCCTTACTCGCGATGCTCGAGTTTGAATATTAGAAGGCCACGACTCACCAACTCGAGACCATCGTCTTAAATAAAGAATCAAAGATCAAAGTTTTCGATCCAAAGAGATGAGAAATTAAACGAGTGAGCTGCGGTTTTTCTTACTTTCAATCGATGGAATGAACTTCGCGACTTGAGAAAAGAAGCAAAGGACTTGAATGAAATTTTCTGGTTTGAGGATGGAATGAAAATTTGTGAAGGCTATGGATTGACTTATGGACACAAAGTGGAAACATATCGTAAACAAGCCACTAATTCAGTATTTCCTTGATATCAGAAGGTGGAAGACAATTTGTTGGCTCGACGGAAAATATGCTTGGGTACGGGATATAGAATTGGCCGGCTGATGGTTGTTAATTTGGCTTGATTTGATTTTTGTTATATATACTATTTCCAAATATCTCGTGTCCTTAACTCGCAAACCCCAAATCGGCATTTAACCGTACCAACTGGTGTTTCTAGCTTTATACGATATTCTAAACTCATCAACCCTGATTCTGAAATTTAATTCACCTGTATAGAAGAAATAACAAATTAAATTAATGATTTGAATTAAATTCGATTTAAAATATAAATCGATTTCAAAACAACTAATCCATCGATCATAAATTATTATTATCATTCTAATTCAATATAGAATTTATATTAATCGACTGAATTGTTTTTGATTCAGTTTTAACCACAAATTTAATTATTATCGTTTCGTATTACGATATCCAATATATCGTATATTAATTCGTATGTTGATTATTTAACTGATAAAAAACCATATATAAATTTATTTATATTCCAATTAAATATTTAAAATAAATTTAAATATTAAAAATAATCGACTAAAAATTTGGGACATTACATTCCTTCCCCCAAAAGAATTTCGTCTCCGAAATTACTAAGGTAGAAGAAATGCTACAAACCTGTTAACTTTTTTAAAAGCCCACCCTGTTATAATTCAATATTTCATGTTCTATAATTCAAGTTTTATACAATTTTAAGTTTTCATGGGAATATTCAATTTCATTTCATGTAACAGATTTCCATCATTTCGATTTATTTACCTTGCTTAAATTAACTTCTAGAATTCAAATTCCCGGGTTTTTATTTCAAATCCTTTTTAAAATCATATATATATACATGAATTCATTTCTATCTCCAATCCAAAATATTTGAACTTTCCAAAACAACTTGTTTTCTTTCAAACAAATTTCCATTGAGGATTTTTCTAAGGTACCAATTCATCACTTAGAAACTCGAAAATGAACACTGATGATGGCGTGCTTCATTATCAGAATTATTTTCCAGTGTCCGAAGTGAATTCAATGCTTTTTCACTTTCATAATCCATTCAAAATATTTTTTTAATTCAAAAATCTTTCCAAAACTGGCTATATTATTTTAATATATTTTGGAAAAATATTTTCCAAAAATCCAGGATTTAAATTCCAAATTTTTGTTTGAGTTCAATTCCATTTTATCTCATTTGTATATTTCATTCTAATACAAATTTATTTTGATTCTCTATAACCATTTCAATTTTATAATCTATTTGATTATAATTTCAATCAACACATCGATATATTATAATAATTTCGAAAAATTATTCTTTTTATATAAAAATATAGTTTTGGGTAAAATTATTTCATTTACCCAGCTTTTAAAACAATACTGTGTCAAATTACTCTGTTCCAGTGTTTATAAATCCCTATTGGCCACGTCAGCTAAACGCGTCGATGTGAAATTTATATACCATTCAATAGATCAATCAAAACAATATAAAATAATTTTTACACAAATCTACAAATACGCTCTCTCATATATGCACTCAACTCATTCTAGGGTACTACTGACCCTATCTCTAATGAGTAAACCCCAACCAAAGCCTAGATGTTCACTCAACCTAAGCTCTGATACCAAATGTAATGGCCCGCAAATCCATACTAGCTGAGTTGACTAAAACCACACACATCCAACTCAAATAACATATAATGACGAGTCATTAGGGTTAAAGAAATAGAAACAAATAGAAGAAGAACAAATATAACAACATAGAATCTCACAGCGGAACGAATAAAATATATTATCATAAATCATTACTTTAAAATACTTATATGTTTTGTATATACATACCATATCAGAGTACAACGCATGTATATCACAACAGAAATAACTCTAAGTAACTAACGGTGAAGCCTCCTGCTTCAAGCTCCTTCCAGGGTATCTATAAAATCCTGAAACACTTGACTACCCGTACAAATTTGGGCACCCAACAGTTTAGGTAAAAAAAACAAAATAAACTCTGGATCAGTCATAGGACTGGTTGAGTAAACACCAATCATTTTGTTTAACTTTCAAAAACCTTTTGAAAGAAAAGGATAATAGTAAGATTAACCCACACATAAATATAGACGGTTCTTACCTTACTAGAACCTAAAACATTTTTGATATCAAAATCCAGTGATATTATAATAATGTCTAATCAAATAAATAATCAAGTAGTAGAACGCTTGCATCTCACGCTATACATATATATTATAAAATCAAAAACCGCAGGGCGCGTATTGGAGATTGGATTCCAACTATGACAAGGTATGGGACCACCTCCCAATCAGTGTACTCTAGAGGGGATACACTGAAGTTCAGACTGAACGTCTTGCAACCCGGCCACACATGATCGCCCACTCATTTAGCTTGAGTGTAGCGAATATATTGTCACCCACGGTTGTTGGCCATCCAACCGTAATCCACAAGATACAGAATCGAAAGAAGAACAAATAATTGAATTTTCTCTAGATCGATGACAAATATACCCTGCTTGGGTATGACCCACTTAGCCATGCTGCCTGCCCGATTTTTGTCATTTCCCGGTTGTGAGGCTTGAGGCTACGTTAATCTTTCAGAACATCTAGCCACCATACGCTTTGAATGTCACATCGTCAAACCCATTAGATCACTAATTGGTCTTCTCAAAATAATACGGGTATAAAAGCTAAGAGAAAAGGAATTTCTCTGCCACCAGACGTAATACCTTAAAAAGATCGTCTTAGGTTATCCGTTAGCAATACTCTGTCAGACATTCGTCCATACAAGTTGTCCTGAGTCTGGAAAAAACAAAATAGCCCTTGCAATTTTTACTCCATCTTCGATTATCTTTAGTATAATCTAATTCGCAACGCCTATGCCTATATGGAGTGGTGAAACACCCCACCTCCGTTAGAGTCACTCACAAAGAGAATGCCCTAATTTTGGTGGAGGTTTATAAGTATAAGTCACAGATACACAATACAGATATAAATACACATATTTTTGAACAGTGGAAAACAACAGCAACTTTTATTTCATCAAAATACGTGTTACACAAACCATGCCATAATTGTCTTACAATACTTCCAAAAACATTACAATTTCATAACTTTCTTGATTTCATAACTTAAAGAAGTATAAAAACATAAGTAAACTGCGTAAGTCCCCATAATTGCTATCCAAAGCCATAGTCCAAAACGAAAGAGATCGAATCAATATATTCTTTCTCTTCAAGCTTGATGTGAAAACTGGTCAAGCTGTGGTATTCCCTCCCAGTGGACCGGGGGGGGGGGGGAACGATAGAAAAGAAGATGAAAGAAAAGTAGAGTCAGACATAAAGCCTGAGTAAGTCTAGGACTATTCAGTCTATGAATAAGGAAATGAGCATGATAAGTACAAACTGGAAATGGGAAAGCACCATAAACTAAGTTAAGTTGCCTAGAGTCGAATATACTATCGTACCCCATATTAATCTCTGCACCCCTATAAACTAGTTCCCAACAGGCACCCATAATCAAGGTGAAGTGATCCATTTCTAATGATCGGCTCCTACTCGCATAGTTACATGTGTCTTACGCCCCCCGATGTTGTAGCTACCTATGTTGGTCTCACCATGGGGTGTATCAAGTCCCATGGTGGCGGCCCGACACAATTCTAGAATGCACAGGTATACTACTGGTGCCCAGTGCCTAATTTTTCTGCGCCGGAGTGTGTGCACGCCCGCACCCCGTTAGAACCTACACTGCCGCACCGTCGATTTGACCTCTTACAGTCAGCCCAGTAATCGTGCCCCACCCTGCCTAGTTCAGGGTATCCTGATACACCTTGTAGGGTTACTGCTGAAAAGGGTCCCCCGCTACTAGGTTTTCTATTTCTAGCCAACATGCTAAGTTGGTTAAGTGTTCTGTATAAACCTAACCCCCAATCAGTCTGTATAGTTTAGCATGCTCAATTTGATTAAGTATTAATTCAATTTACTTAATCCTATCAATCCTGACTCAGCCTTAATTGTCTTATTAAAGCCTCGACCACTCACATTAGACAGATATTTTTGTGACTGCCTGTTGCCGGTTGGGTCCGGGCAGTCTTACGTCACAACTCAGTCTAACCTCGGGTCTTTATTGGGCTCAATGTTTAACCACCCACATTGGATAGGTATTGTTGTGACTACTGGACAGCCGGGCGGGTCCGGGCAGGTTTATGTCACCACGCAATCCAACCTCGGGTTAAACACATCGTATTTTCTAAGTTTACATATTTTGTCTCTTTTCTTTTTATATGTAAATATTTGCAGCCCATTATTCAAATTCATCTTTATTGGGTAAAATTAATTTATACCACTTAAATGTTCTCAAGGTCGTTGGCATGCGTCAAACATGCCAACACATATGTTTTATATTTTTAACCCAACGTCATTACCCCCGTTTTATACGTTCGCTATATTATAACATATGCTGGGCTTAACATTTAGGCCGAACTTAGCCACATGAAAAAGGGGAGGCTTAGAACATGGTGTTTATATATCCTAAGTAACATCAAAAGGGGTGTGTGAACGCATGAACTTGCAACATAGCGATCCAATTAACATAAATTAGGCACTTGTGAACTTGCATTGTAATAGCATGTAATCTTGACATAAAACATACCTAAGCATGAATCATGGTTTTAATCTAGTCATGTAAATTTGCATTTTAAAATGTGAATCTAACTTAATTATGTGTCACATATATTATCATATGATTTTGATAACAACATAGGCCTAAAACATATTTTCAATTAGGCATAACAGCAAACGTAATCCAGTCATGTTCATAGAGTCAACACAAGTTCACAAAGATGCTTACTTTTGTCACTAATACAAAAATATGGTTTTCATTTGAATCATGATGCCTATTTCAACATAAATTCATTTGAATCATAATACCCAAATGGATCCAACTACACTAAAAATGATCATAAAAATATACATAGAAGGATCTAAAATCATGTTGGCATAATAGTGAATCGTATACTTGCATGAGTCTCAAATTGGTTGTAATAAACTACCACAAACATATAGTTGTTAACTTCCAACATGAATCATATACTTGCAAATATCCAATAGATCTAACATCATTATACCACAACATCCCAAATCTATTCATAATTAGAATCATAGCAACATACAATTATGAATTGTCATCACCATAAATTAAGTACAATTCCATTTCTCATTTTACACAGATCAAATCTCAATTATTCATTCACATCGGAATAGCACTCTACTTACAACGTATGACGAATCTTCAATTCAGGATTCTGAATTTGGAGATGCTATCCTTTGTTGTAGGCGTTGTTTTGATTTAATTGTCGTTGCTTTAAGCTTTTGAATCAACTTCTGACTTGACGGCTATTCCTAATCTTTCTTCAGCAGCATGACAGCTCCATACTCATTTTTATTTGTGTGAATTAGGTGGAGTCTTAGGTCCTTTTTATAAAGTTTGTGAATTGATTAGAGCCGTCAATGGAGCTTAAATTAATATAAGCCATTCGTTTTAAAGAGAAACCAATCAGGAGTTGACACATAAGCCCTAGTGACAAGACAAAGTCCAGAAATTCGACCAAGCACAGACCAGGCCAGCCAGGAGGGGCTAGGTTCGACCTGGCTCAGGGGCCAGGTCGACTACCCAGTCGACCCCCAGGTCGACTACCCAGTCGACCTGGGTCTTGGGCGGGAAAATTCCCGCCCAGCCCAATCTGGGTCCGATTTTGAATTTTGAACTCGTTTCTGGACTGTTTCTGTCTGTTTGAATTTTAAACTGAATTCTGAAACTTTCGGAGGTCATATCTTCCTCATACGGAGTCCGTTTTACGCAAACTCGGACTCTATCTCAAGTAGAATTCGAAGACGAACGCAATGGTGTATCCCGTTTCCCTTAATTCTTTGATTTGAAATTAATTATACTTTAATTTTTTAATCTTACAGTTAACGGAAAATTCGGGGTGTTACATTCTCCCCTCCTTAAAGGATTTCGTCCCCGAAATCTTCAAGTCTAGGAGAATGTATATCCTAATATCCAAACGTCCATCTACTCATCCATCAAACACGAGCGTCCATTGTCCTTAAAAGACTTCTAATGCTTCTTGATCATATGCAAGGTGTGTGTACATGTACTTATCTAATGCAAAATCAGGCGGTCTACTGATCCAGTTGACCTCCTTAATGCAAATTATGTAAGTGTCATGAATCCATTATGTATGCAAATTTTCCTATTCATGATTCTACATGAGTGCACAATCATTCGTATAAATGCAACATCCATATGACAACACCTTAAACTTCAACCATATAAGAATGCAAACACATATATGCATATGCAATATGAGGTGACTGAGCCGATCTAAAACGTAGATTGTGTGTGTATATGCAACCACGAACAACCACTAGCAATCACTTGCAACCACTTGCAACCATCATCCATAACATGTTTCAATTACATGTTTTCATCCAAAGGGTTTCTACCTAAAAGATAAGGTCGAGGAGATATACCCTAAAAGATAGATAAAGCATAACTTAAGGAAAAAGAGAGATCAAAGATGTACTCTCGAAAAGAAAAGGGTAGGCTGCGCGTATTCTAGCCTTAGTTTCCCAAGTCGCGTCTTCCTCGGCGTTGCTCCACTGAACTTTGACAAGCTTGACTTCACGGTTGCGTAGCTTTTTCACTTCCGTTCCTAATATGCGGGTTGGAACTTTCCTCACGGTTGCTTCGCGTTCCATTTTAGCTTCTTCAAGGATGTTTGGCTCTACCACTTCAGCAGATTCATGTAGACATTTTCGGAGGTGCGAAACGTGAAAGACGTTGTGAACTCCAGCTAGTTTTTCTGGTAGCTCTAATCTATAGGCCATTTTCCAAATTTTCTCAATAATAGGAAATGGCCCTACGAACCTTGGTGCCAGCTTCCCTGTGGTTCCAAAACGAACGACATTCCTTAAAGGAGATACCTTAAGAAAAACCCTGCCCCCAACCTCAAATTCAAGGTCGGTCCTCCTCTAGTCTGCGTAGGATTTTTGTCTGTCTTGGGCTGTCTTCATTCTTCTTCGTATTAAGTCTACTTTCTCTGAAGTCTCTCGGATCATATTTGGTCCAAGTATGAGCTTGTCAGTAGACTCCCACCAACAAGTGGGCAATCGGCACGGTCTTCCATATAAAGCTTCGAAGGGCGCCATTCCGATGGTGGCTTGGTAGCTATTGTTATAGGCAAATTCCACCAAAGGAAGATGGTCTTCCCACGTCCCTCCGAAGTCAAGGACGCATAGTCTTAAAAGGTCCTCCAAAACTCTATTCACTATTTCTGTCTGGCCGTCGGTTTGGGGGTGACAGGCTGTACTCAAGCATAACTGTGTGCCTACCGCTTCTTGCAAACTCCGCCAAAAATCACTTGTGAAGATAGGGTCTCGGTCACTAACAATGCTAGATGGTATTCCATGGAGTCGAACAACTTACTTGAGATAAAGAGATGCTAGGGATGAGGCAGTCCTTCTACTCTTGACAGGTAAAAAGTGGGCGCTTTTAGTAAGCCTATCCACTATTACCCAAATGCTAGTGTTGCCTCTTCTAGACCTAGGCAGCCCATCAATGAAGTCCATTGAAATGCTATCCCACTTCCACTGTGGGACCTCTAGAGGATGGAGCAGACCACCAGGCTTCTTCTGCTCCGCCTTAACCTGTTGGCAAATCATACACTTAGAAAAGAAATCTGCCACGTCCTTCTTCATGCCGCTCCAAAAGAAGGTTCTCTTTATGTCCTTGTACATTTTATCTCCGCCTGGTTGTATCGTCATCTTGGAGTGATGTGCTTCCTCAAGAACCGTCTTTACTAAATCTCTTGTCCGAGGGACGCATAGTCTTCCATCTCGCCTTAACCAACCCTTATCGTCGATGGAGTATCTGTTGAGGTGACTTGAAGTCTCACCCCTAATTAGCCTATCGATCGTCTCCACAAGCTGAGTGTCTTCGCGTTGTGCTGTCCCTGTTGAGTCCACTAGAGTCGGGCGTACTTCGAGAGATGCTAGCAAGCCCGGTACAAAATCGGAGGAGGGCCTAAAGTTAAAACTGGCTATATACTCCAAGCTTTGCCTTTCTATAAAGAGCGGGCTTAGGGTCAGTTTCTTTCGGCTCAACGCGTCTGCCACTACGTTACCTTTGCCCGGAGTGTAGGAGATCTCGAAATCGTACGAGGCAAGAAACTCCATCCATCTTTGTTGCCTCAAGTTAAGGTCCTTCTGCGAGAAGAAATACTTCAAAGATTTATGGTTAGTATACAGTTCGAATTTCTCACCTAGGAGATAGTGGCACCAAGACTAAAGCGCAAAGACGATGGCGGCCAACTCGAGATCATGGGTTGGGTAGTTCTTTTCGTGCACTTTCAACTGTCTCCCGCCATAAGCTACTACCCTTCCTTCTTGCATTAAGACAACCCCTAGTCCTGTGCCGCAAGCATCCGTGTACACTGTAAACATTTTGTTTCCATCTGGCAACGTCAGAACTGGGGCTGTTGTAAGAGCCCTTTTTAGTCGTTGGAAAGTAAACTCACAATCCAAATCCCAAGCAAACGCTTGGTTCTTCTTTGTTAATCTAGTGAGCGGAGCTGATATTTTTGCAAAGTCTCTGATGAATTTCCGATAGAAGCCTGCTAGCCCGAGAAAGCTTCGGACTTCTGTTGCATTCCTTGGTGTCTTACAATCCTACACTGCTACTACTTTAGCAGGGTCCACAGCTAACCCTTCTTTGGATACTACATGCCCAAGAAACCTTACTTCCTCTCTCCAAAAGTGGCATTTGGAGAATTTGGCTTTTAGCTGATGGACTTGCAGAGTTTCCATGATTTCCCTTAAGTGTTGAGCATGTTCTTCTTCACTCTTCGAGAAGATCAAGATATCGTCTACGAAGACCACTACGAACTTGTTGAGGAATTCTCTGAACACCCTACTCATCAGGTCCACGAAGTAAGCGGGTGCGTTTGTCAAGCCGAAAGACATGACAAGCCATTCAAAGAAGCCGTCTGGGGTTCTAAATGTTGTCTTATCGATGCTATCTTCAGCCACCCTTAGCTGATGAAATCCGGTCGCTAAATTGAGTTGGGAGAAAACTGACGCTCCTACAAGCTAATCAAACAGATCGTCAATTCTGGGGAGAGGGTGCCTATTCTTTTTCGTTAGCTTGTTGAGCTCCCTATAGTCAACACATAGACGGAGTGAACCATCCGCCTTTGTGGCGAACACCACTGGAGCGCCCCATTCTGAAATACTCCTTCTAATGAACCCCTTCTTTAGAAGCTCTTTAACATGTTTACTGAGCTCTTTCCTTTCCCGTGGAGCCATGTGTCTAACGGGCAACGCAACGGGCTTTGCATTATCTACAAGATATATGCGGAAGTCTATCTCCCGATTCGGAGGTAAGCCCTTCACCTCTTCGAAGACATCCGGATATTCACGGACCACCCTAACCGATTGCAAACTCTCAACAGAAGCATCTAGCGATTCAAGATAACTAAGCATAACCGCATACGAGGGATTACAAATAATTTCCAGAGTGTTACCGAGTTGGGTCAGAAGCCTAACCACCCTTTTCTCACAATCAAGGATGGCACCATTAATGGATAGCCAATCCATGCCCAAAATCAAACCATATCCCGAGAAGCCCAAAACAAAGGCACTACATCTAAATTCTATGCTTAGAATAGAAATTTTCAATCCCACATAGATCAAAGACAAATGAGATGGGCCCTCGATTGGATTTGAAACAATTAAGGGGTCCTCTACCATACTAGTTTCTAGGTGCAGAGATTCTACTAAAGCAGATGAAATAAAGGAGTGTGATGCGCCAGAATCAAATAAAGTGTGAACTGGGTGATCATAAAGATAAACTACACTTTCTACAGAAGTATTTATACCTCACTGTTGCAGAGGCGGTGCTTCTAGCGCATGAACCTGTGCCCCTGAGGTGGATCCAGCCTTCTTCCCCTGCCCTCGTTTCTTTGGGCAATCCTTAGCCATGTGGCCTGTCTCACCGCAAGAAAAGCACCCACCATTCAACTTGGCCTTCTTTTTCTGGCAATCTTTCACTAAGTGCCCTACTTTGCCACAGAAATTACACTTCCTCTTCTCTTGGGACTTATTGTCTTTCCCGCCCTTCTTAAAGTCTGTCTTCTTAGGCTGTAAACCCTCTTTCTTCCCTTGAGAGCCTTCCGCCTTTGTCTCCTTCTTGCCCTCATCCTCTTCGTTCAGCAATGCTATCTGCACCAACCTTTCATACGTAGCTCCCATGGGTATATGGGTCATGGCCAAACTGTGTAATGGCTCATTCAATCCATTGACAAAACGGAGAGCCTTCTTGTGCGGAGTGTTGACTAGGTCCAGTCCGAACCTAGACAGCTGATCGAACTGATTAACGTACTCTTTGACTGTCATATTCCCTTGCTTAAGAAATAAGAATTTTTCCATTTGAAGGCTCCTTTCAGCTTCTGGGAGAAATTTAGCCTCAAACCTCGCCCTAAAGTCCTCCCATGTTTCCATTGGTCTTTCTGCATTGGTAACTTCCCACCAGTAGGAAGACTCGCCTTTAAGTAGCCAAACTTCCAGTTGTACCTTCTGCCTATCTTCTGCCTCAAAGATGACGAATAAGTCCTCGGTTTCCTTCAGCCAGTTCCTGGCTGCCACGAAGGACTCGGTTCCATGAAAATCCTTCCCTCCCATAGCTTTGAAATCTTTACATATCTTAGCAAAAGCATTACCACGTGGAGGAGGTGGAGGAGGAGGTGCTGCTGCAGCTGGATGATTTCCTGCAGCTGGGGGAGAAGGAATAGCGGAACCTGGCTTATTGGCCCTTGCTTCTAAGAATCGTCTGAACCAACCAGGTATTGGTACACCCTCTGGCAAGTTAAGTTCTTCGGACATGATGAAACAAAAAGGATAGATTCAAAACGAAGGATAAAAGATAGTATCTATGGCTTTGGGGGACTATGCCTTTTTAAAATAAAATAACATTTTATCTTTTAAAAATGCTTCTTTAAATTTTCTTTTGAAAATAAATTTTCAAATCTTTTTATCTTATCTGGTAAACCTATGCTCTGATACCAAGTGAAACACCCCACCTCCGTTAGAGTCACTCACAAAGGGAATGCCCTAATTTTGGTGGAGGTTTATAAGTATAAGTCACAGATACACAATACAGATATAAATACACATATTTTTGAACAGCGGAAAACAACAACAACTTTTATTTCATCAAAATACGTGTTACACAAACCATGCCATAATTGTCTTACAATACTTCCAAAAACATAACAATTTCATAACTGTCTTGATTTCATAACTTAAAGAAGCATAAAAACATAAGTAAACTGCATAAGTCCCCATAATTGCTATCCAAAGCCATAGTCCAAAATGAAAGAGATCCAAGCAATACATTCTTTCTCTTCAAGCTGGATGTGAAAACTGGTCAAGTTGTGGTATTCCCTCCCTGTGGATCTGGTGGGGGGGGGAGAACGAAAGAAAAGTAGAGTCAGACATAAAGCCTGAGTAATTCTAGGACTATTCAGTCTATGAATAAGGAAATGAGCACGATAAGTACAAACTGGAAATGGGAAAGCACCATAAACTAAGTTAAGTTGTCTAGAGTCGAATATACTATCGTACCCCATATTAATCTCTGCACCCCTGTAAACTAGTTCCCAACAGGCACCCCATAATCAGGGTGAAGTGATCCATTTCTAATGATCGGCTCCTACTTGCATAGTTACATGTGTCTTACGGCCCCCGATGTTGTAGCTACCTATGCTGGTCCCACCATGGGGTGTATCAAGTCCCATGGTGGCGGCCCGACACAATTCTAGAATGCACAGGTATACTACTGGTGCCCAGTGTCTAATTTTTCTGCGCCGGAGTGTGTGCACGCCCGCACCCCGTTAGAACCTACACTGCTGCACCACCGCCGTCAATTTGACCTCTTCCAGTCAGCCCAGTAATCGTGCCCCACCCTGCCTAGTTCAGGGTATCCTGGTACACCTTGTAGGGTTACTGCTGAAAAGGGTCCCCCGCTACTAGGTTTTCTATTTCTAGCCAACATGCTAAGTTGGTTAAGTGTTCTGTATAAACCTAACCCCCAATCAGTCTGCATAGTTTAGCATGTTCAATTTGATTAAGTATTAATTCAATTCACTTAATCCTATCAATCCTGACTCAGCCTTAATTGTCTTATTAAAGCCTCGACCACTCACATTAGACAGGTATTGTTGTGACTGCCTGTTGCCGGTTAGGTCCGGGCAGTCTTACGTCACAACTCAGTCTAACCTCGGGTCTTTGTTGGGCTCAATGTTTAACCACCCACATTGGATAGGTATTGTTGTGACTACTGGACAGCCGGGCGGGTCCGGGCAGGTTTATGTCACCACGCAATCCAACCTCGGGTTAAACACATCGTATTTTCTAAGTTTACATATTTTGTCTCTTTTCTTTTTATATGTAAATATTTGCAGCCCATTATTCAAATTCATCTTTATTGGGTAAAATTAATTTATACCACTTAAATGTTCTCAATGTCGTTGGCATGCGTCAAACATGCTAACACATATGTTTTATATTTTTAACCCAACATCATTACCACCGTTTTATACGTTCGCTATATTATAACATATGTTGGGCTTAACATTTAAGCCCAACTTAGCCACATGAAAAAGGGGAGGCTTAGATCATGGTGTTTATATATCCTAAATAACATCAAAAGGGGTGTGTGAACGCATGAACTTGCAACATAGTGATCCAATTAACATAAATTAGGCACTTGTGAACTTGCATTGTTATAGCATATAATCTTGACATAAAACATACCTAAACATGAATCATGGTTTTAATCTAGTCATTTAAACTTGCATTTTAAATGTGAATCTAACTTAATTATGTGTCACATATATTATCATATGATTTTTATAACAACATAGGCCTAAAACATATTTTCAATTAGGCATAACACCAAACGTAATCTAGTCATGTTCATAGAGTCAACACAAGTTCACAAAGATGCTTACTTTTATCACTAATACAAAAGTATGGTTTTCAGTTGAATCATGATGCCTAGTTCAACATAAATTCATATGAATCATAATAACCAAATGGATCCAACTACACTAAAAACGATCATAAAAATATACATAGAAGGATCTAAAATCATGTTGGCATAATAGTGAATCGTATACTTGCATGAGTCTCAACTTGGTTGTAATAAACTACCACAAACATATAGTTGTTAACTTCCAACATGAATCATATACTTGCAAATATCCAATAGATCTAACATCATTATACCACAACATCCCAAATCTATTCATAATTAGAATCATAGCAACATACAATTATGAATTATCATCACCACAAATTAAGTACAATTCCATTTCTCATTTTACACGGATCAAATCTCAATTATTCATTCACATCGGAATAGCACTCTACTTACAACGTATGATGAATCTTCAATTCAGGATTCTGAATTCTGAATTTGGAGATGCTATCCTTTGTTGTAGGCATTGTTTTGATTTAATTGTCGTTGCTTTAAGCTTTTGAATCAACTCCTGACTTAACGGCTATTCCTAGTCTTTCTTCAGCAGCATGACAGCTCCATACTCATTTTTATTTGTGTGAATAAGGTGGAGTCTTAGGTCCTTTTTATAGAGTTTGTGAATTGATTAGAGCCGTCGATGGAGCTTAGATTAATATAAGCCGTTAGTTTTAAAGAGATACCAATCAGGAGTTGACACATAAGCCCTAGTGACAAGACAAAGTCCAGAAATTCCGCCAAGCACAGACCAGGCCAGCCAGGAGGGGCTGGGTTCGACCTGGCTCAGGGGCCAGGTCGACTACCCAGTCGACCTGGGTGCCCCAGGTCGACTACCTAGTCTACCTGGGTGCCTCAGGTCGACTACCCAGTTGACCTGGGTCTTGGGCGGGAAAATTCCCGCCCAGCCCAATCTGGGTCAGATTTTGAATGTTGAACTCGTTTCTGGACTGTTTCTGTCTGTTTGAATTTTAAACTGAATTTTGAAACTTCTAGAGGTCATATCTCTCTCATATGGAGTCCGTTTTACGCAAACTCGGACTCTATCTCAAGCAGAATTCCGAGAAGAACGCAATGGTGTATCCCTTTTCCCTTAATTCTTTGATTTGAAATTAATTATACTTTAATTTGTTAATCTTACAGTTAACGGAAAATTCGGGGCGTTACAAGTGGTTTTTGGATATTAAATCCAACCGGTCTCTCCGTATTGACAATGATGGTTAAAAATCTTTGAAAGTTGGTGACTAAACTATCAAAGAAAAACAAACATCCATCAACAATCAAACAATCACTAGCCCCTTTTAATTAATATTCATTCATTAACTATATTTTCAATTGCCTTACCGAATTCTGTATATTTCAATATATTGATTTCTATTTTCAAAATTTCTTACAAATATTCTAACTCCTTTAATTTTCAAAAAATTTCGCCAGCACCTCCCACATATCAGTCAATCTTTCAAACCCCAACTCGCCTCTCTAGGACCTTTCCATTCGAAAAGAAAATCAAAAAGCCAAGCGGCTTGCCGATTCGGCACATAAAACCTCAAATGGAAATTTAAACTTGTACTTTTTTGTCGGACACTTAACGTATAATCTTCATTCCCTTCATGTTCCTCATTTCATACCTGATTACAAATATACGTCCATTTCAAGCTCAAAATCCACTAACCATCTCTTTAATTAGCTCTTTTACCCTATGCACTTACAGTTTGAACATATAATATTCGAAATAATGTGATTTGCTTATACAAAAATCAAATTTCATTTCTAATTCGATTTTCCAATTTCAATAAACAAGTTCCAATTAATTACCCAAAGTTAAATCCTGCCCAAAACTTTGTTAACTAATTTCTTTTGAAATTAGTTAACTTCATTCGATAATTAAAACCTGATCTTTATCCCAAAATCCATCCATTTACTCTACTTGAGTTCAAATCTATTCTATAACTCAAATTTGGATTTTCTAAATCAAAATTATAATTTTTAATCCATAAAAATCATTTTAATTTATTAAATAAACCATTATGGTTTAAAAATGATTAAGGCGCTGTTTTTCTAAAAATTTGATTTTAACATAACTCAAAATCTATGCAACGAAATCTTGATTTTTCACTACCAATAGAAAACTATCATTTAATTGGTCCAAACGTTTCTTACTTCATCAAATTCCGACTTATATTGAGTTCTGTATACTCAATTGAAGTTCGAATCGTCAATTTACGAACTACCGTGCCGTGACGAGTTCGTTTTAATTATAATTTAGATATAAATGTTAACTCATTTATAAAATAAATTTTAGCTGTGTTTCCAATATTTTAACTTAACAATCCAGGATATTCAACTCGTCGATTATTTCATTCCACATAACTCAGTTATAAGTTTATTAAAAGCTAAAATTTTCATATTCAAGTTCAATTCACATAGAGTTACATTATTTATAAATTATTGATACCATCGAATTCCAATTTTAAACAGCTTTTATGCAAATAGTTAATTAGTTCCACTTTTTGAAGCGATTCCAAATTACAAAACCCACTTTTGAAATTCATACTTGAATTTACATTTATACATTACCCATTGAAAATTTCCCTTCTTTATTTATAAACATCGTTTATAAATTTCACTTCTGGTTTTTAATATTGAAATCAATTTCTATTTCAAATTTTATTTAAAATCCAATTTCTGCTTTGGAAAAATAATTTTTCCTTTTCAAATTCAAACTTGAATTTAAAAATTCAATATTATCAAGTGATAATATTTCCTTCCATTTAAAAACATTGTTTATAAATTCAGCTTCTTGTTTTATTATCAAAAACAAGTTAATATTTCTTAATTCGTTCGAAATTCCATTTCTATTTTAAAAAGAGAATTTCCCTTTTTCAAGTTAACAATTCTTTTTTTATATTTTTAAATATTAACATCTAGGGCCAGTGATATTCAAGCATTCAAAACACACAATTTCAAATCATTGGTTTATGACACGTCACATACGATTATATATATGGAAACAAGCAATAATAAATTTTGAGGAATCCAGTTAGATTCCTCCAACATGTTTTCCTGCATTCACAGATGTTAAACAACATAAATAATACCAATACTACTTCAAGGCAGGATTATCGCGGTATAGAAGGTCATCCACTCAAATATCGTGGGGGTGATAGGGTCAACCGCTAATGGTACAGCGGGAATATCCAATTACCAATACTATATATATATATATTCAACCACCAATCCTAAATATAACTAATAACATATATAATCATCCCAATAATTCAAAAACCCATTCATGCATCCAAATAATCTACAATTTATTTTTAACGATTAAAAATAAGTCTAAATATAAAACTGTAACTGAGATTTACTCACCTTGATTTATTTATGTCGAATATCCTGTTAATTTCAGCATCATCGCAGGTGTTAATCTATTCAAATTGTTTCGAATACATTTTATTTTGTACCTACGATAATTTATTTTATAAATCGATTAAGCTATTTAATTCTAAATGACTACTATAATGAATAAATCATTATTCTATGTATATTAAGATTTTAAAACAACGTGTACCTTATCGCTTTCGCCCATCCCGACCAATCGACCAAGCATATTCAAAATTATCAATCTATTTTCGTTGAAAAATAACCCTAAAACTGCCATCGTCCATTACAGAAATTCATTGAATACTTTGCAAGCCACCTCCATTTCATTTCCTATTAACATAGCTGGTGCCCTGGTTTAACTCTTATCAGCCTTCACTGCATCCATTCCAACACCACTGTTGTGCCACTATCGAAATGTTATTATACTAACCCATTCAGTAATTAGAACACCACCCAAAACAATTAAACCATCATCAGCATTCCTTAGTCGAACATCAAACATCACCAAAACCTCTCCAACATCCAACTGACAAACACTAGATCGCAACCAGTACCCGCTCTGATTTTCATCCATCACTTCCTTGAAATCTCATCACCCCATTCGTTCTTTCATCAATAGGATCCCTCCCTAGTTCAACATCGAACTCCAGCTTAACCCACACCAAAGTTGGCCCCCACCTTGTTCACTACAGAACCCCAAAATAAGCATCGATTCTTCCTAAATCCTCCCTACGCAACCCCCTCCTCCAATCACACCCTCCAAGATACCCTCAGAAAACCTAATCGATCGCCTCCAATGCTAGTTCAATACCCCTTGCAAGATTCGTTAACCCCAAACTGAAAGTCTTAACCACTCCCAAACCCCATCTCTTACTGTCAACACTAATCCATCGAGCCCTAACTCGTGATGCTCGAGTACGAATATTAAAAGGCCATGGCTCACCAACTAGAGACCATCGTCTTAGACAAAGAATCAAAGATCGAAGCTTTCTGTAATAACCCGAAAATCTGGGCCAGTTTAAAATTTTTATTTTGGCAATTTTAACGAATTTTGATTATTTAAAATGAATTATTTTAAATAATATCGACGAGAAATTTATTTTGAATATAATTCGAACGTATATATTATATACGCCGTCGTTAGAATATAAATATTTATATATAATTATAAATAGAATTGAAAATGGCGCGGTAGTTCGATAATTTGATTTCAAACTTCAATTGAATGTACCGGGTGCAAAATAAATCGGATTTTAGTGAAACCAAAAATAATAGAACCTAATTGAGAATATCTTTCCAACGAATACGAGAAATCAAAATTTCATAGCGGGGATCAAAAGATATGTCCAGTTGAAAATTCTGAATAGTCGCTATGGAATTCAGGCCCTTAAAAATGGAGATTTTGCAAACTACATCGGATTTCGACGAAACCAGTTTTGTTGGGTCCGGGATGTCAAGTTATTGCTAGATTCCAAATTTCAAAAATTTTCGAATCAATATGTGAGCGTGGCAAAGGAAAATGCGTTTGACCAGTTTTAGTTGATTTTAATCGACTGGAAAATGACCATTTTTCCAACGGTCTCAGAATTCGACGAAACTAGTTTTGTTAGGACCGTATCGTCAATACGAAGCTAGAAAATATTTTTTAGGAATTTTTAGAGTTAGTATGTGACCCCGGTAAATTGAAATGCGCGTTCAAATTCAATATATAGAGTTAAATGTATATTTGAAGAAAACTGATTGTAACGATCGAATCAGCTTTCGATACATATCCCATTGTGTTCGGAATGGGGGTGAAACGCTATGGACGACAGGCGGTGGGTTTGATTTCGACTTCGAAATAAAAAGTTACTTTTTTTAAAAGAGGAATAAAAATAAAATATAAATAATTACATTTATATATACACCCCTCCCCCCCCCCCCCCCGTTTCTTCAAAAATCAGAAATCAGAAAAAAAAGGAAAAAACCCTAAACTAAACCCACCGCTTCCCCGATCATCCGCCTGCCGCCGCCTCAGGCGTGGCGCCGCCCATCACCGCATCCCCCTCCCCCTCGTCCGTCGATCACCCTCCCTCCCTCCGCGTCCGATTCAAGGCCGCCCCCCCCCCCTCATCTACCAGACCACCGCGACAGTTCCCCCCCCCCCTGATGACCGACGCAGCGAAAACCTTCCCCCCCCCTTTCAGCAAATTGACTGTAAGTTTTCTTTATTTGTTTTTTTTTTATATTTTATTTCCTTCTTATTTAGTTAGAAAGAAATTCAGTTTTTAGAATAAATAAAATGCAGTTTTACTATATATTTATAGGATAGCAATGTTTGTTTATAAAATAAAATACATTGGTTTTTAAAAAAATATAAATAAGCATTGTTTTTCTCAATCAAATTTGCTTTGCTTTTAAAATAAAAATATGATTTTTATATTTTTAAAGTATTAAAAATATGATTTTTATATTTTTAAAGTATTAAAAATATAATCTTTACTATGTAGATGATGTAAAAATATGATTTTTGTTTATGAAGAGAATTAAAAATATAATTTTTACATGATAGGAATATTAGCAATGTCATATTTATTTTTATAAAGGCGAAATTATATTTTTATAAAGGCGAAATTATATTTTTGAAAAGGCGAAAACTTCATATTTGAAAAGGCGAAAACTTCATATTTGAAAAGGCGAAATCTTTATATGAAGAATGGCGTGATAAAAATATAATCTTTAATATATGAACATCGATGTGAAAATATAATTTTTATCTATTGAAAAGAAAAGTAAAAATTCAATTTTTATATATAGAACAACAAAGTAAAAATTCGATTTTTACATATGTAGTGGCTACAGCAAGGAAGATGACAAAAATGCGATAGCAATGAAGATTTCTATCAAAGAAGAGTCAAGATGATAGGATAGCTATTTGTGAGAATTTCTCACCTTTCAATTTCTTTTTCTAGTTATATATATATACTAGGATGCAGACGGTGTTTAGTAGCACCCGACACCCGTCATCCACAGACCATGGATGGCTTGTTTGTTTAATTGTTTGGTTGTGTAGTTGGCTAGATTATTTGGTTTGAATTGAAATTGATTTGATTGATGTGTGAATGGCGTGGGCCTTCACTAGACCGGGGATAAGGCTAGGCCTTGTCCCGTTTCTAGTATCGTGCCGTTATGCCGCCGAAATTTTCTAAAATAAGTTAGAAAAATAAAAATATCATTTTATTTAAAGAATGAACTGAATAGAAATTCATATGTTAAAATAAAATGTTTTATCGTTAAAAATATAATTTTTAACGTGAAGTGAATAAAATAAAATACTCATGTACAAACCGGACGGTTTGTTTATGTACACCTATTTGAAGGACATTGATTGGGACGATAAATTTTACACATCGCCCAACTGCACAAATAAAATCTGTGTTTGATTGTTTGAAACCCAACACGGGTGTTGGGATGAAATATGAAGTTCACTCATCCTGATTGATTAAATATGTCGATCGATCGATTGACAGGCTGTTATAAGCGTTAGATATCTATATTTGATGCTTATACGGTGTAGTGCACTTTGGGTGATGGTTGATTATTTTTCAATGCTATTATATACATGTGTTGTATGAAAATCCATATAATTAATTTTATATGGCGATTGATTGGGCCTCATTCCAATTTAGGGAAGAAAGAATATTATAAAGTAAAGGTTCATGTGTTGACTGTACTCATTCGTGAGATTAGTCATGTGTTGAACGAAATATTTTAATAATAGAAATATTTGAAAAAGAAATATTTGAAATAAAATATTTGAAAATAGAAAAATATGAAGCCGTGTTGATTAGATTGACGCCATTTTGACGTGAACGATATTTATATCGATTTTATTCACTTTAAAATGAATATTGAAAAGTGATTTCGAAATCGAATATTTTAAAACGAATTCGAATTGAATTGAATAGAAAACGAATTTGAATTGAATAGAAAATGAATTCGAATTGAATTGAATAGAAAACGAATTCGAATTGAATTGAATTGAATAGAAAATGAATTCGAATTGAATGTAATAGAAAATGAATTCGAATTTGAATTGAATAGAAAATGAATTCGAATTGAATTGAATAGAAAATGAATTCGAATTGAATTGAAAAGAAAACGAATCTGAATTGAATTGAATTCAATTGAAAACGAATTGAAATAGGATTGAAATCAATTTGATTTGAAATAAAATAGAAATGAATTTTAAAACGAATTTATAAGGAAAGATTCAATTTTGGTTTGAATTGAGATGGAAGTTGAAATTGTTTTTGAAACGAATTTAAAACTATTTATATAATTCGTTCTAAATAGAAATCGACGAAATATATATTATATATATTATATATATAATATAATGGCCTGAATAGAACGGGCCGCGCCGCGGCAGTTCGTGAATTTCGACCATTTATTTCAAACGGACATTACGGGAGATCCGACCATCGGATTCTCCTAAAACCGGAACCGTTGGGTTCATATTGAAAAGAGCTTCCTAACGAATATTAGGAATTTGAAATCTAACGGTTGGATTTGGAGATACGTCCAAATCAAATTTGAAAAAGGTCGCTGTAAGTGCAGTTCGATGGCCGTTGATGGAAATCGACTATACGGGCCTTGATAAAATCAGTATAAATATCAATAATTTGTGTAAAATCATAAGAAATGATTTGGGAAGAATTGGGATGAAAAACTCCATATTTAAAAAGATAAAAATTGTTTTTTTTTATCGAAATGAACTATTTTTGAAATAGAATTATAATTCTATTTATTTTTAAATAAATAAATTGAATTTGAGATGGTTTTGAAAATAACCAGAATTTCCAATGATTGCATTGGAATGGATTTGAATCGAAACTGTCTTCGGAATATTTCGATGTTGGATTTTGTGATTATACAAATGTTGTTATGGAAATTTGAAAGATATAGATATATATATATATATCGTTATTTCCAATACGATCTTTGTTGGTCGCAGAATTTGATATTGAATATAAGCCGGGATATTTTCTATTCAGAGCCTTGTATTTAATATCAAATGTGATTTGGGTTTGTCGTGAATGGTGTCTTGACTAACACTGTTCTTGAACCCAGTTGAGAAAAGATTAAATCTTTTATTTAGATTTAACGAAGTGAACCAATTAAGTGATATTTAATTGGAATTTAATGGATATTGATTTTTGGGTTTATCGTGGACAATGTTTTAAATAACACTCGTTCTTTAACCCGATAATTAATGGAAGGTGATTTTGGGTTTATTGTGAACCGTGTTTTAAATGACACTGATTCTTTAACCCAGTTAACAATTAAAACTAAGTGGAGTTTTAATGAATCTTTAATTAGATTGAAAAGATCGAGAATGTAGTATCCCCAGTTTCGCTCTAGGCGATAGTTAAATATTTAATTAGATTTGAACGTGAAATGGTAATTGAATTTACCGATAACACCGTGGTGTTAGATATGAAGTATTACCAGTTTTACTTCTTGGGATGAATAGGTTGGGATTGGGAAATTAAAACCAATGATTACTACGGTAAGGTTCGCTAATTCCGACTAGTTGAATCGAAATTCAAAGGAAGATTAGAGAATAAATTCAGGAATTTATCTTGGATAAAATTAATGGGAACCTTTCCCTATGAATGTGAAATCAGAAACTAACTGTCGGTTAGCTAAGCAGAATGGTTTTCTGGATATTGATCTGATGTTGGTTTCGGCCTTCGGGGTTAATATTTGGGGAATTATTCTATTGATTAATTTACGGTTAGTGACTGATGAATTGGAATGAGGCGTATGTTGTGTTTGTGTAACACTTATTTAACATATATGTGAGTTATTCAGAAAGACCGGGTTTATCCCATTCTGAATAACTGATACGACGATAAGTCGAAGATGAAGACGATGGTTGAAGACCGAAAGTCTTCATGTCGTTTGGGTGATTACTGATGATCTTGATTGGGCTGTACACCCAAGAAGATGGAAACAGTTGGTGATCGTCCATACGTACTTGGAGATCGATGGATATGCGGGGTACTAGGTGCCTCCGGTTTCGTTCAGCCCCAGAACGGACTTGTAAATGGACTGTGTGTCTGACATTGGATTTTAGTCCGTGTGATTGATCTCTATTAAATATATATATCGGTTTGGCGGCGGAGAATTTATTCTCTTGCTTAACGCCCTTCTCTGAGACGTACGAGCTCAGGGGTTATATATTGATGGATATCAAACGCATGGAGTGAATTGCCTGTGTGGCATGCCTAAGTGGCAATTGATCGAGGCTTCTGTTGAAAAGCAAAGTCTTGTGGTGATGATCAAAGCACAGCCTGTGTGGCACAGCTTTGTGTAACGTGAATTCGCGAGTCTCGCACCCCGGTTGTGAACCAAAAACGGGAGAGGACCTCAGGGAGGGCATGCGTTTCTTTCTAGCTTGGGTGGTGTCAGTGACCTACCAGCCCTGACATTTATATACTTTTCACCTGTGTGGTTGTTGCTATTGCGAGGCGCCTCGGTTTGATCGGACGATCCGGGGCCGATGGAGTCATTCGTTGGCTCATTTACGCCCCAAAGGGCGGGGAAACGTATTGTTCAGGCACTATAATCCACATTGGTGGACCGGCCCTGTCGCTCCAAGGGGCAGTTGCGGCTGTTCCGGAGGCTCGGGCTAGAGAGTCTCGAATCGGTAGAGGACGATCCCTAGCCTCGGTTCATAGATGGAAATCCAACTTCCAAATACGTGATTTTGCGGTTTTAATTGTAGAACTAGTATGGCGACATGATATATGGTACCCATGCCGCCTATGATTGATACTTATGATTTGAAGTTGTTTTATACACTATGCACTTATAATAGTATCAAATAATCTGTTTTAAACGTATCAAGCATTCTTTGGCTGTTATAAGGGAAAACCCTATCCCCCGGCTTGCGTTGCATTGTCTGATAGGACCTGGGTCTTATAACAGCTTCATTTTTCTTTATTTAGCATTGCGCTGTTTGTTTTATGCACTGGTATTCTTGGGAGGAAACCCGTTCCGTGTTATACGGCGTGGTCCCTTGATTTACCTAACTTTAAAAATAAAGATTAACTGTTTTAGTTCTCACACCAGTCACATGACTGACCTGGAGTTTATTGTTTTAACCTAAACTCTAGGTGCCCTTATTTTGACACGGGCAGCTAGTAGTTTTGGTTTTGCAGATTTATATTCACAGGATCCTGGTTTACAGTTGGAACGATATCCGGAAAGCTTTGTATCCGTATATCTCTTCTAGTTGTGTATTGTATTATTTTCCGCTGCGATGTATTTAAATGTAATTTAAATCTCTGATATTTCTGTGTAATATTCATTTATGCTCTGTATATTCTTGTATTCTGATGCATTGTTGTAATATACAATGAAATGTTCTTTTATATGTGTTCTGTTGTGGCTTGTTCTCGAACTATCCGCTCTTTCCTCACCGGGGAAGTTACGGGTTTTCACACTTTCAATCCAAAGAGATAAAAATTAAAAGAGAGAGCTGCGGGTTTTTTTCTTCGATCGGTGGAATGAACTTCGCTACTTGAGAAAAGAAGCAAAGGACTTGAATGAAATTTTCTATTTTGAAGATGGAATGAAAATTTGTGAAGGCTATGGATTGATTTATATATGCAAAGGGGAAACATCCTATACACAAGCCATTAATTCAATGTTTCCTTGATATCTAAAGGTGGAAGACAATATGTTGGCTCGATGGAAAATATGTATGTAATAACCCGGAAATCTAGGCCAATTTAAAATTTTTATTTTGGTAATTTTAGTGAATTTTGATTATTTAAAATGAATTATTTTAAATAATAACAACGAGAAATTTATTTCGAATGGAATTCGAGCGTATATATTTATATAGATCGTCGTTAGAATAGAAATATTTATAATTATAAAAGGAATCGTAAATGGCGCGGTAGTTCGATAATTCGATTTCAAAGTTCAAATGAATGTACAGGATTCAAAATAAACCGGATTTTAGTGAAACAAAAAATATTTGAATCTAATTGAGAATTTCTTTTCGAGAATCAGAAAAATCAAAATTTCATAGCGGGGATAAAAAGATATGTCCAGTTGAAAATTTAGAATAGTCGCTATGGAATACTAGCCCTTAAAAATAGCCATTTTGCAAACGACCTCGGAATTCGACGAAACCACTTTTGTTGGATCTGTGATGTCAAGTTATTACTAGATACCAAAATCTATAATTTTCTGAATCAATATGTGAGCGTGGCGAAGATAAACGTGTTTTGACAGTTTCAGTCAAATTAGGTCGACTAGAAAATGGCCATTTTTCAAACGGTCTCAGAATTTGACAAAATTAGTTTCCTTAGTACCGTATCATCAATAAGAAGCTAGAAATAATTTTTTTGGAATTTTTAGGGTCTGTATGTGACCCCACTAAATTGAAATATGCGTTTGAAATTCAATGTAATGATTTATATTTTAATTTCAAGGAAAATTGATCGTAACGATCGTATTGGCTTGCGTGACATATCCCATTGTGTTCGGAATAGGGGCAATTAGCTAGGGATGATAGTCGGTGGGTTCGATTTTGATTTCGAAAGAAAAAGTTGCTTTTTAGGAGTTATGAAATAAAATAAATTAATTAATTATATTTCTCCTTAAACCCCCTTCCTATCGTTGACTTCATTATAGAAAAAAAACTAAAAAAAAAAAACCGATCCCGTGCTTCTCCCCCCCCCCCCCCCCGAAATCGATTGCCTCCACCTCGTCTCAGCCGCCGCCGACCTTTACTCCCTCCCTTCCCCTTCATCCGCCACCATCGCTAAGACCTGAGTCCCCCGCGAGGCCCGAAGTCAACGCCATCCGCTCGAGATTCGCCACCTCGAGGAACGCTCGAGTTCACCGTGCTCCCCACCGGAGGTGCGACGCTCCAGTAACGACAAGGTGGTGTCGTCAGATCTTGGCCAAGCTTCACAGTGGAGGCACAAATCCGAACCCTTGGGTTCGTGCAATTTTTGAAACGAGCGGTGGTGAATTCCTGAACGTGAATGACGATAGGATTAAAGAGGGTAATGATTTACATTGGGTAGTTTATTTATTTTCAGTTTTGTTTTATTTTAACAGTGAAATTATTTACAGATTTTTATATAATTAGTATTGGTTTAAAATTCAGATTTTTATGCAAATAATATTGTTTTTAAATCAGTTTATTATAGGAGAAAAATATACTTTGCTTTAGGAGAAAAAATATATACTTTGCTTTAGAAAATAAAAATATCGCAGTTTTTGAAAATAAAAATATAAATAACATTGGTTGAAAAATGTAAGGAGCATTGGTTTTTAAAAAATATAAAGATGAGCGATTTAAAAATAGGAAGATGGGATTTTTTAAATATGATTTTTATCATGAGGGTAGAGTATAAAAAAATAATTTTTATGTAAGATAGAGAATAAGAATATAATTTTTATTAATGTAGTGATAATAAAAATATAATTTTTATAATATAGAAAGGTTAAAAATATAATTTTTATAATATAGAAAGGTTAAAAATATAATTTTTATAATATAGAAAGGTTAAAAATATAATTTTTATAATATAGAAAAGTTAAAAATATAATTTTTATACTAGTGGCATATTAAAAAAATGATTTTTATATAGTAGAGATCATAAAAATATAATTTTTATCCATGGAGTGATAATATAAAAATGTGATTTTTATATATGTAGCGAGCACGGACGACGAAAGTGACAAAATGGGAGCACGGCAAGATTTTCCTGCATATGAAGAGTCATGGCATTTGGTTTAGCTTGGGTGAGAACTTCTCACTTTTAATTTAATTTTCTAGTTAAAATATATACTAGGATGCAGACGGTGTTTAGTAGCACCCGACACCCGTCGTCCACAGACCATGGACGGCTTGTATGCTTGTTTGTTTGATTTTGATGTGTAGTTGATTATGTGATGTGATGTGAAATGAAATAAAATATTTATATAGTTGAAATAAAATATTTTATAGTGGAAAATATTTTATAGTTAAAAATAGAATTTTTAACGTGTATATGAAATGAAATAAAAATAAACAAATCGGACGATTTGTTTATATACACACATTTGACTGATATTGATTGGGACGATAAATTTTACACATCGCCCAACTGCACAAATAAAATCTGTGTTTGATTGTTTGAAAACCCCACACGGGTATTGGGGTGATATATGACATACACTAATCCCAATATTTAGTTGTATGTCGATCGATTGATTGACAGACTGTTATAAGCGTTAAATATTTATATTTGATGCTTATACAGTGTAGAACGCACTTTGGATGATGGTTGATGATTTATCGTTGCTGTTATATACGTGTGATAGAAAATCCATATAATTAACATTATATGGTAATTGATTGGGCCTCATTCCATTTTTGAAATAGAATATTTGAATAAGAAATATTTGAATAGAAATATTTGAAAAAGAAATATTTAAAATAGAAATATTTGAAAAAGAAATATTTGAATAGAAATATTTGAAATAGAATATTTGAAAATAAAAATATATGAAGCCGTGTTGATTAGATTGACGCCATTTTGACGTGAACGATATTTATATTGATTTTATTCATTTTACAATGAATATCGAAAGTGATTTCAAAATCTGATATTTTGAAAGGAATTGAAATTCGAATTAAATTGAATTGAAATTCGAATTAAACTAAATAGAATTGAAATTCGAATTAGACTGAAATAGAATTGAAATCGTTTTGAATTGAATTTAAAACGTATTGAAATTGAACTGAAATTGACTTGAATTGAAACAGATTTGAATTGAAATGGATTAGAATTGAAATAGAATTGAAATGAATTTAAAACAAATTTATGTTGGAAAATTCAATTTTGATTTGAATTTGAGATGTTAGTTGAAATCATTTGAAAATGAATTTAAAACGATTTATATAATACGTTTTAAAAGGAAATCGACGAAGGATATAATATATATAATATAATGGCCTGAATAGAACGTGCCACGCTGCTATAGTTCATGAATTTCGATCGTTGACGTCAAATGGATATTGCGGGAGATCCGACCGTCGGATTCTCCTAAAACTGGAACCGTTTGGTTCGTATCGAAAAGAGATTTCTAATGAATATTAGAAATTTGAAATCTAATGGATGGATTTGGAATTATGTCCAAATCAAATTTGGAAAAGGTCCCTGTAAGTGCAGTTCGATGGCCGTTGATGGAAATCGACTGTGCGGGCCTAGATAAAATTATTAAAAATAGTAATAATTAGTGTAAAATCATAAAAAATGATTTGTGAAGAATTGGGATGAAAAACTCCATATTTGAAAAGATAGAAATAGATTTTTATCGAAATGAACTAGTTTTGAACTAGAATTATAATTCTAATTTTTTTTTAAAATAAATAAATTGGATTTGAAATGGTTTTGAAAATAACCAGAATTTCCAATAAGTGAATTGGAATGGATTTGTATCGAAACTGTCTTCGGAATATTTCGATGTTGGATTTCGTGATGATACAGATATTGTTATGGGAATTTGAAAGATATATTTATATCGTTATTTCCAATACGATATTTGTTGGTCGTAGAATTTGATATTGAATATAAGTCGATGTATTTTCTATTCAGAGCCTTATATTTATTATCAAATGTGATTTGGGTTAGTCATGAATGGTGTCTTCATTAACACTGTTCTTAAACCCTATTGAGAAAGAGATTAAATCTTTTTATTTAGATTTAATGATGTGTACCAATTAAATGGCATTTAATTGGAATTGAATTTGAATTGATCTTTGGGTTTATCGTAACGGTGTTTTAAATAACACTGGTTCTTTAACCCTATAATTAATGGAATGTGATTTTGGGTTTATCGTGAGTCGTATTTCAAATGACACTGACTCTTTAACCAAGTCAAAGATTAAAACTAAGTGGAGTTTTAATGCATCTTTAATTAGATTGAAAAGATCGAGAATGTAGTATCTCCAGTTTTACTCCAGATAGTAGTTAAATCTTTAATTAGATTTGAGCATGAAATGGTAATTGAATTTACCGATAACACCGTGGTGTTAGATATGAAGTATGTAACAACCCGAATTTTAATAACACGTTAAAACAAGAAATCAAGGAAGAATTAAATTTTAGAATAAGAATCAGGGAAAATGGGTTGTGCCATTGCGTTCGTTTCGGAATTCTACATGAAATAGAGTCCAAGTTTTTGAAAATCGGAGTCTGTATGACGAAGATATGGCCTAAACAAGATTCAGCAGACTTTCAGGCAGACTGACCCCAGATCGACTGTAGTGTCGACTGCGTAGTCGACCTCCCCCCCCCCCCCAGGTCGACTGTAGTGTCGACCTCCCCCCTGTACAGGTCGACCTGGTCGGCCTGGTATGGCCCAGAACCCATTTTTGAGGCCCGGGATGAGTTTTGATGGTCCGGATTGATTCTAGGGTTAATCCTATGGCCTAAACTAGTTTCCTACACCTATATAAACACCCTAAGACCCTAGCTAATCCACAAAAAATCATTCTAACACCATTATGTTGTTGAGTCTCCTCTTGAACCATGGTCGTCGTCTCCAAACTTGAAGCTTAAACATTCAAGCTAGATCCAAATCAAAGACCAACGTTCCTACATCAATTCAACGGAATAGATCAACATCTGTACAACAATCCTACGACAATTTCTGTTCTTAGTTCTCAAAAACCACGATCTGTAAACCCCAGTTACTCTTAGATCTAAACTCTAAACTTAATATGGACATGTGTAAATTGAAATTGAATATAAACATGATAACTACTTGAGACCTATTCTTGTAAATCTTTGATCTATGACTATTCTTTTTGATCTATTATGTTAGATCTACTCTTGTTCACCCTAGATCTATTCACCTTGAACCTAGTACCGTTCATATTGAACCTTGATTTGTGGAATACTGATAAGAACTTGATTTAGGGGCCTGTTCATGTCATAACCTAAACCCTATCATGTCCATTATTTTAACATGCGTGTGATGTTGTGATGTTGAAACTATTGCTAGTCACAAGTTTAGGATTATCATCTTATGTCATCTATTGCTATGTTTATCACCCTATTTCATATGCCAGTGATGTTATGATCATATCTCAAGTTACACCATGCTTGCCTTGAAATCACCTTTGCCACTTTATACCCATCCTTGTTATGTTATTCCCTAGTTACATCTATTGCCTTGATTCGAATTCACGAGCGTTGGGGATGCGATTTGGGTAGTTTAGGAAAACCTGAATTTAGTATGAACTTGAAAACATGAATATTGTTATAACTTGAGCTTGGATATGAACATGAACTTGACATAAAATTATACTTGAAAATACGAATTTGGGACATGACACTTAGATAACTTGAATGTGGCCAACTCGAGGTTGGGTTGAGTTTGCAGTATAAATCTGCCCGGAACCGCCCGGCGAATCCAGTAACTACAAACAATAGGACCCAATGTGAGTAGTTGGTCATATCGCACTCGAAACCCGAGGTTAGACTAGGTTATGGTGTAAAACTGCCCGGACCCGCCCAGCACATCCAGTAACCATAACCAAGTCTAATGTGAGAGGTTAGGGGTGCATTAAGTAAATTAATGCCACAGGATAGGGTTAAGTAATGGACCACTTGAATATACTTAACCAATTTGACACGTTGATTTGATAGGGTTAAGTCATGAACCGCTTGAACACACTTAAACAACTTGACACATGATTCGTAGGGCTAAGTCTTGAACTAGAACGACACACTTAGTCAATTTGACATGACACATAGATGGGGTTAAGTCTCGATTTTAAATGACAACTTAACCTGCTGGACGAAACCCTAGTTACGCGGTCCTTTTCAGCAGTAACCCACTAGATGTATCACGGTACCCTTGGACTAGGCAGGGTGGGGCACGATTGCTGGGCTGATTGTAAGCGACCAGAATGACGGCTGAGTTGGTGCACCATTGTAGGTTCAGGCAAACTAGGGTCGTGCACTTAGTCCGGAGTTGAAAAAGCGGGCATTGGGCATCAGTAGGATTATCTGTGCATTCTTGATTCGTGTCGGTGGTTGGCACCATAGGGCTTGATACACCCTATGGTGGACCTAGCACAGGTGACTACATTCGTGATAGGGCCGTATGACACAGACACACGACGAGCTAGACTTGTAGGGAGCCGATCGATTAGATCGTACCGTTGGACCCCGAATTGGGTCACTTCATGATATTGGGCCAAGGGATTATTTCTTGATTTATAGTTGACACGGGATTAGTATACCAGTATAGTTGGTACGACGAATCTTGAATACGCAATGTTAGACTTGAGTTATCTTGTTAGCTTAGTTATCATGCCAGATTTATCATCATTCCTATGTTTAGTTCCAATTTATTCATGTCTTGTTAACTTTACTAGTTTCTATGCTGATAGTCACTAGGGCTTACCAGTCTTTTTGACTGGCTCGTTTTCTTTCGCCTCTTTGTCTTTCGTTCCCCCCCAGGTTCTCAGGGAGGAAACTCTAGCTCTTATCTTGGACTTTGCTTGCTTTCTGACAGCTCATGTACGATTTGGTCTTGAGCTATGCTATGGCCGCACTCATGCTCTTTTTGGGGAATAATATTTTACTTATGTTGTTTTAAGTACTTTGCTTCTTTAGAACTTGATGTAATGAAATAATGACTTGGTATTTTGATGTAAGAGGTTTTGACTCTATTTATGAAATAATGAAATTTGGTTTTTGTTCTTCCGCTATTTTATTTATGTTCTGTCTTGTGATGTTTCTGTACATGTTTACTAGATAATACCCCTCCAAAACTAGTGCATTCCCTTTGTGAGTGACCCTAGCGGAGGTGGGGTGTTACATTTGGTATCAGAGCAGAAGGTTACCAGACTGAGAAAAAGCTTTTAAAAACCTTCTGAAACTATTAAAAAGTTTATTTTGAAAAGGGCTATTCCCCAAAAGCCATTAGCACTATCCTTTGTTTCCTTATTCGAATCTCTTTTCCTTTCTTTTCTCCATCTGTAGTCGCAGTAGTTTTACCTGCGGCTAATCTTCTTTCTAGCTTCGTAGATGGTTTTCCGTACGATGGAGATAGTTTTCGTGAGGCTTGATAACATGTTACATAGGAAAGGTATGAGTGATAAGAATGAAGTTAAGGCGAATGAGTCTGCCGAAGTGGTTGAGCCAAGCATCCTTGAAGGCGTAAAAGTGGAAACATTGAGGCGAGTTCCGATTCGTGTCTTAGGAACGGAGATATAGGAGCTAAGGAATCGAGAAGTCGAGCTAGTTAAGTACAGTGGAGTGAATCCCAAGAAGACGCAACTTGGGAAACCTAAGAAAAGATACGCGCGCTATACCCATTTCTTTTTTAGGGTACATTCTCGATCTCTTTTCCTACAAGTTTGCATACCTTTCTTTTGCTATCCATGTTTGTCTTGTTATCTTCTCGATCCTATCTTGAGAACCTTAGGTAGAATCCCATGGATGTAAACATGTAATTGAAACATGTTATGGTAGATGTTTGCGAATGGTTGCAAGTGGTTGCAAGTGATCGCTCGTGGTTGCATAACACACATTAGGCACTAGATCGGCTCAGACACATTTTCATATTGCATATGCATGATTGTTTATACTTATTATGGATGAAATTGAATGTGTTATCATATGAATGTTGCATATGGATGAATGTTTGGGCGCACATATAGTGCTTACTTGACTAGGATTATTTGCATACATGTTGGATTCATGACACTAAACATATTTTGCATTAGAAAGATCAACCAGGCCTGATCATTTGCATTAGACAAGGAACATATACACACACTTTCTGCATATGTTCATACAGCATTAGAAATCTCTTAAGGACAATGTTTGATTGTGGGTGATGTTTTGAGTAGATGGATAATGGATGGTAGGATACGTTCTTCCTAACTTGAAGATTTCGGGGACGTAATCCTTTAAGGAGGGGAGAATGTAACAACCCGAATTTTAATAACACGTTAAAACAAGAAATCAAGGCAGAATTAAATTTTAATTAAGAATCAGGGAAAACGGGTTGCGACATTGCGTTCGTCTCGGAATTCTACATGAAATAGAGTCCAAGTTTTCGAAAATCAGAGTCCTTATGACCAAGATATGGCCTAAACAAGATTCAGCAGACTTTCAGGCAGACTGACCCCAGGTCGACTGTAGTGTCGACTGCGTACTCGACCTCCCCCCCCCCAGGTCGACTATAGTGTCGACCTCCCCCCTGTACAGGTCGACCTGGTCGGCCTGGTGTGGCCCAGAACCCATTTTTGAGGCCCGGGATGAGTTTCGATGGTCCGGATTGATTCTAGGGTTAATCCTATGGCCTAAACTAGTTTCCTACACCTATATAAGCACCCTAAGACCCTAGCTAATCCACAACAAATCATTCTAACACCATTATGCTGTTGAGTCTCCTCTTGAACCATAGCCGCCGTCTCCAAACTTGAAGCTTAAACATTTAAGCTAGATCCAAATCAAAGACCAACGTTCCTACATCAATTCAAGGGAATAGATCAACGTCTCTACAACAATCCTACGACAATTTCTGTTCTTAGTTCTCAAAAACCACGATCTGTAAGCCCCAGTTACTCTTAGATCTAAACTCTAAACTTGATATGGACATGTGTAAATTGAAATTGAATATAAACATGATAAGTACTTGAGACCTATTCTTGTAAATCTTTGATCTACGACTATTCTTTTTGATCTATTATGTTAGATCTACTCTTGTTCACCCTAGTTCTATTCACCTTGAACCTAGTACCGTTCATGTTGAACCTTGATTTGTGGAATACTGATAAGAAATTGATTTAGGGGCCTGTTCATGTCATAACCTAAACCCTATCATGTCCATTATTTTAACATGCCCGTGATGTAGTGATGTTGAAACTATTGCTAGTCACAAGTTTAGGATTATCATCTTATGTCATCTATTGCTATGTTTATCACCCTATTTCATATGCCAGTGATGTTATGATCATATCTCAAGTTACACCATGCTTGCCTTGAAATCACCTTTGCCACTTTATACCCATCCTTGTTATGTTATTCCCTAGTTACATCTATTGCCTTGATTCGAATTCACGAGCGTTGGGGATGCGATTTGGGTAGTTTAGGAAAACCTGAATTTAATATGAACTTGAAAACATGAATATTGTTATAACTTGTGCTTGGATATGAACATGAACTTGACATGAAATTATATTTGAAAATAAGAATTTGGGACATGACACTTAGATAACTTGAACGTGGCCAACTCGAGGTTGGGTTGAGTTTGCAGTATAAATCTGCCCGGAACCGCACGGCGAATCCAGTAACTGCAAACAATAGGACCCAATGTGAGTAGTTGGTCATATCGCACTCAAAACCCGAGGTTAGACTAGGTTATGGTGTAAAACTGCCCGGACCCGCCTGGCACATCCAGTAACCATAACCAAGTCTAATGTGAGAGGTTAGGGGTGCATTAAGTAAATTAATGCCACGGGAAAGTGTTAAGTCATGGACCACTTGAATATACTTAACCAATTTGACACGTTGATTTGATAGGGTTAAGTCATGAACCGCTTGAACACAGTTAACCAACTTGACACGTGATTCGTAGGGCTAAGTCTTGAACTAGAACGACACACTTAGTCAATTTGACATGACACATAGATGGGGTTAAGTCTCGATTTTAAATGACAACTTAACCTGCTGGACGAAACCCTAGTTGCGCGGTCCTTTTCAGCAGTAACCCACTAGATGTATCACGGTACCCTGGGACTAGGCAGGGTGGGGCACGATTGCTGGGCTGATTGTAAGCGACCAGAACGACAGCTGAGTTGGTGCACCATTGTAGGTTCAGGCGGACTAGGGTCGTGCACTTATTCCGGAGTTGAAAAAGCAGGCATTGGGCATCAGTAGGATTATCTGTGCATTCTTGATTCGTGTCGGTGGTTGGCACCATAGGGCTTGATACACCCTATGGTGGACCTAGCACAGGTGACTACATTCGTGATAGGGCCGTATGACACAAACACACGACGAGCTAGACTTGTAGGAAGCCGATCAATTAGATCGTACCGTTGGACCCCGAATTGGGTCACTTCACGATTTTGGGCCAAGGGATTATTTCTTGATTTATAGTTGACACGGGATTAGTATACCAGTATAGTTGGTACGGCGAATCTTGAATACGCAATGTTAGACTTGAGTTATCTTGTTAGCTTAGTTATCATGCCAGACTTATCATCATTCCTATGTTTAGTTCCAGTTTATTCATGTCTTGTTAACTTTACTAGTTTGTATGCTGATAGTCACTAGGGCTTACCAGTCTTTTTGACTGACCCGTTTTCCTTCGTCTCTTTGTCTTTCGTTCCCCCCAGGTTCTCAGGGAGGAAACTCTAGCTCTTAGCTTGGACTTTGCTTGCTTTCTGACAGCTCATGTACGGTTTGGTCTTGAGCTATGCTATGGCTGCACTCATGCTCTTTTTGGGGAATAATATTTTACTTATGTTGTTTTAAGTACTTTGCTTCTTTAGAACTTGATGTAAAGAAATAATGACTTGGTATTTTGATGTAAAAGGTTTTGACTCTATTTTTGAAATAATGAAATTTGGTTTTTGTTCTTCCGCTATTTTATTTATGTTCTGTCTTGTGATGTTTCTGTACTGTTTACTAGATAATACCCCTCCAAAACTAGGGCTTTCCCTTTGTGAGTGACCCTAGCGGAGGTGGGGTGTTACAAAGTATGATCAGTTTTACTTTAAGGGATAAAGAGGTTGGGATTAGGAAATAAAATAGACAATTACTTCGGTGTGGTTCGCTAATCCCAACTAGTTTGAATTGATATTCAAAAGAAGAGTAAAGAATAAATTTAATGAATTTATCTTTGATAAAATTAATGGGAAAGGGAATGGGAACCTTTCCCAAAGTGTAAGAATATTTGAATAAAAGAATATTCTGAATTGGAGTGAGGCATATGTTGTGTTTGTGTAACACTTGTTTATTACATATGCGAGTTACTCAGAAAGACCGGGTTTATCCCATTCTGAATAACTAATTCAACAATTAGTCGAAGATGAAGACGGTGGTTGAATACCAGAGGTCTTCACGTCGTTTGGATAATTACTGATGATCTTGATTAGGTCGTACACCCAAGTGGAGGGAATAAGTTAGTGGTCGTCCAGACGTACTTGGAGATCGATGGATATGCGGGGTACTAGGTGCCTCCGGTTTCGTTCAGACCCCGAACGAACTTGTAAATGGACTGTGTGTCTGACATTGGATTTTAGTCTGTGTGATTGATTTCTATTAAATATACATCTGTTTGGTGGCGGAGAATTTATTCTCTTGCTTAACGCCCTTCTCTGAGACGTACGATCTCAGAGGTTATATATCGATGGTTATCAAACGCATGGAGTGAATTGCCTGTGTGGCATGCCTAAGTGGCAGATGATCAAGGCTTCTGTTGAAAAGCAAAGTCTTGTGGCTGATGATCAAAGCGCGGCCTGTGTGGCGTAGCTTTGTGTAACGTTGATTCGCGAGCCTCACACCCAGGTGGTGAACCAAAAACGGGAGAGGACCTCAGGGAGGACATGCGTTTCTTTTTAGTTAGAAGTGGAGTCAGTGGTTTTAAATGCCCTGACGAGTTTGACTTATGTGGTTGTTGCTGTTGTGAGGCGCCTCGGTTAGATCGGACGATCCGGGTCCGATGGAGTCATTTGTTGGCTCATTTACGCCCCAAAGGGCGGGGAAACGCATTGTTCAGGCACTATAATCCACATCGAGTGGACCGACCCTGTCGCTCCATGGGGTAGTTGCGGCTGTTCCTAAGGCTCGGGCTAGAGAGTCTTGAATCGGTTAAGGACGATCCCTTGCCTCGGTTCACAGATGGAAATCCAACTTCCAATACGTGACGTTTCGATTTTAGTTGTAATCCTATATATGGCGACATAGTGGGATGGGGCGCTCATGCTGTCTATGATTGATACTTATGATTGAAATTGATTTGACACTATACACTTATAATAATAATAAAACATGAATTTTACCGTATCAAGCATTCTTTGGCTATTATAAGGTAAAACCCTATCTTCCGGCTTGTGTTGCATTGTGTGATGGGACCTGGGTCTTATAATAGCTTCATTTCCCTTTATTTAGCATTGCGCTGTTGTTTTATGCACTGGTGTTCTTGGGAGGAAACCCGTTCCGTGTTATACGACATGGTCCCTTGATTTACCTAACTTTAAAATAAATATTAATAACGGTTTTAGTTCTCACACCAGTCCCATGACTGACCTGGAGTTTATTGTTTTAACCTAAACTCTGGGTGTCCTTATTTTGACACGAGCAGCTAGTAGTTTTGGTTTTGTAGATTTATATTCACAGGATCTTGGTTTACAACTGGAACGATGCTCGGAAAGCTCTATATCCGAGTATTACATTTAGTTGTGTATTGTATTATTTTCCGCTGCTATGTAATTTATTGTAATCTTTGATATTTGGTAAATGTGTAATATTGATTCATACTCTGTATATTCTTGTATTCTGATGGAATTGTTGTAATTAACAATGAAATGTTCTTCTGTCTGCGTTCTATTTTGTCGTGTTCTCAAAACAATCAGGCGTTTCGAACAGTCTTGATTGGTTTAGCGACTGATTCGGATCGAGCAGAATTCCCGGTCATAACATTTTGGTATCATAGCTTTGGTTTACAGAGCTCGAGAACAAGACACATTAGAACTAAATGAAAGAATTCATCAGAAATTGGATTAGTAATGTCCAATAAGAATAACTCGTTAGAGATGGGATCAGTAGTATCCTAGAATGAGTGTGAAGAGTATATTTTTAAAATGAAAATATGTTTTGTTTTGAAATTTAAATCACTTATTCATATTTGATTATTTATTTTATATTGAATTTGGACAATCCAATATATAAAGATTTTGCATATACGCCTTGCAAACGTGTATTCGAAGTTTTAATGTACAGGATAGTTATAGAATCACACTCTAGTTGCCCGGGGATAATTCTGGTGATGGGGCACCATCGCAAGTATTTATTTTCGAGTGACGAAAGTGAGATTTCTGTATATTTCCAATTGACTGGTGTGAGAACCGAAACTATATAGGGCTTATTTTTGTGATTTGGCACCAAAAATGTAGTTTTTGACTATGTATCAAAATTATGTGATTGAAATGATAATCAACTAATTGATTGCTGGTTGTGTTGTTTGATTATAGTTGGATTAATTAAAATGTTAAACCTATAGCCAAATTGTATCAAATAATGAATTGTATTGAAAATTAGTCGCATTTTCATGCATGTACATGTACTTACATTGAACAGGTCATAGCAAGGAGGCTAGAGCAGAAGAAAAAAATTGTTTGCCCGACAAATAGGAACATGTTTACCATAATTTACTGTTTTGTTTAGGTGATGATGATTTTATGAGCCGATTGGCTAGCCGCTTGGCTTTTTCTTTTTCTTTTGGATTGAAGAAGGTCATGGGAGGCTATATGAAATATCCCGAAGTCCCCGGTGCAGGGGAGGTTATGGCAAAAAATTTCAAAAATTTAGGGTGTTAGCCAAGTTTTTGAAAAGTTTGGAAAGTTCTTAGAAACAGAAAAAGTTGAAGAACTTAAGCAGTAGGAAAAGAATGAAAGTTTAGTTGATTTGTTAAACAACTTTCGACTTCGCTCCTTTTCGGGGACGAAAAGGTTTAAGTGGGGGAGATTGTAATAACCCGGAAATCTGGGCCAATTTAAATTTTTTATTTCGGCCATTTTAGTGAATTTTGATTATTTAAAATGAATTATTTTAAATAATAACAACAAGAAATTTATTTTGAATGGAATTCGAGCGTATATATTTATATAGATCGTCGTTAGAATAGAAATATTTATTTATAATTATAAAAGGAATCGAAAATGGCACGATAGTTCGATAATTCGATTTAAAAGTTCAAATGAATGTATAGGATTAAAAAGAAACCAGATTTTAGTGAAACCAAAAATATTTGAATCTAATTGAGAATATCTTTCAAACGAATCAGAAAAATCAAAATTTCATAGTGGGGATAAAAAGATATGTCCAGTTGAAAATTCAGATTAGTCGCTATGGAATTCTGGCCCTTAAAAATAGCCATTTTGCAAACGACCTCGGAATTCGACGAAACCACTTTTGTTGGATCCGTGATGTCAAGTTATTGCTAGATACCAAAATCCATAATTTTCTGAATCAATATGTGAGCATGGCGAAGTTAAACGTGTTTTGATAGTTTCAGTCAAATTGGGTCGACCAGAAAATGGCCATTTTTCAAACAGTCTCAGAATTTGACGAAATTAGTTTCGTTAGGACCGTATCGTCGATACGAAGTTAGAAATAATTTTTCTGGAATTTTAGGGTCCGTATGTGACCCCAGTAAATTGAAATATGCGTTTGAAATTCAATGTAATGATTTATATTTTAATTTCAGGGAAATCTGATCGTAACGATCGAATTGGCTTGCCTGACATACCCCATTGTGTTCGGAATGGGGGTAATTAGCTAGGGTCGACAGTCGGTGGGTTCGATTTTGAGTTCGAAAGAAAAGATTGTTTTTTAGAGTTATGAAATAAAATTAATTAATTAATTATATTTCCCCATAAACCCCCCTTCCTATCGTCAACTTCATTACAAAAAAACAAAAAAAAACGATCACGTGCTTCCATCCCCCCCCCCCCCCCGAAATCGATTGCCTCCACCTCGTCTCAGCCGCCGCCGAACTTTACTCCCCCCCCCCTTCATCCGCCGCCATCGCTAAGACCTGACTCCCCCGCGAGGCCCGAAGTCAACGCCGTCCGCTCGAGATTCGCCACCTCGAGGCATGCTCGAGTTCACCGTGCTCCCTACCGGAGGTGTGACGCTCCAGTCACGACAAGGTGGTGTCGTCAGATCTTGGCCAAGCTTCACAGTGGAGGCACAAATCCGAACCCTTGGGTTCGTGCAATTTTTGAAACGAGCGGTGGTGAATTCCTGAACGTGAATGACGATAGGATTAAAGAGGGTAATGATTTACATTGGGTAGTTTATTTATTTCCAGTTTTGTTTTATTTTAACAGTGAAATTATTTACAGATTTTTATATAATTAGTATTGGTTTAAAATTCAGATTTTTATGCAAATAATATTGTTTTTAAATCAGTTTATTATAGGAGAAAAATATACTTTGCTTTAGGAGAAAAAATATATACTTTGCTTTAGAAAATAAAAATATCGCATTTTTGAAAATAAAAATATAAATAACATTGGTTAAAAAATGTAAGGAGCATTGGTTTTTAAAAAATATAAAGATGAGCGATTTAAAAATAGGAAGATGGGATTTTTAAGATATGATTTTTATCATGAGGGTAGAGTATATAAAAAAAATTATGTAAGATAGAGAATAAGAATATAATTTTTATTAAAGTAGTGATAATAAATATATAATTTTTATAATATAGAAAGGTTAAAAATATAATTTTTATAATATAGAAAGGTTAAAAATATAATTTTTATAATATAGAAAGTTTAAAAATATTTTTTTTTATAATATAGAAAAGTTAAAAATATAATTTTTATATTAGTGGCATATTAAAAATATGATTTTTATATAGTAGAGATCATAAAAATATAATTTTTATCCATGGAGTGATAATATGAAAATGTGATTTTTATATATGTAGCGAGCACGGACGACGAAAGTGAATAAAGGGAAGCACGGCGAGATTTTCCTATATATGAAGAGTCGTGGCGTTTGGTTTAGCTTGGGTGAGAACTTCTCACTTTTAATTTAATTTTCTAGTTAAAATATATACTAGGATGCAGACGGTGTTTAGTAGCACCCGACGCCCGTCGTCCACAGACCACGGATGGCTTGTATGCTTGTTTGTTTGATCTTGATGTGTAGTTGATTGTGTGACGTGATGTGAAATGAAATTAAATATTTTATAGTGGAAAATATTTTATAGTTAAAAATAGAATTTTTAACGTGTATATGAAATGAAATAAAAATAAACAAATCGGATGATTTGTTTATATACACACATTTGACTGATATTGATTGGGACGATAAATTTTACACATCGCCCAACTGCACAAATAAAATCTGTGTTTGATTGTTTGAAAACCCCACACGGGTATTGGGGTGATATATGACATACACTAATCCCAATAGTTAGTTGTATGTCGATCGATTGATTGACAGACTGTTATAAGCGTTAAATATTTATATTTGATGCTTATACAGTGTAGAATGCACTTTGGATGATGGTTGATGATTTATCGTTGCTGTTATATACGTGTGGTAGAAAATCCATTTAATTAACATTATATGGTAATTGATTGGGCCTCATTCCAGTTTTGAAATAGAATATTTGTATAAAAAATATTTGAATAGAAATATTTGAAAAAGAAATATTTGAAATAGAAATATTTGAAATAGAAATATTAGAAAAAGAAATATTTAAATAGAAATATTTGAAATAGAATATTAGAAAATAGAAATATATGAAGCCGTGTTGATTAGATTGACGCCATTTTGACGTGAACGATATTTATATCGATTTTATTCATTTTACAATGAATATCGAAAGTGATTTCAAAATCTGATATTTTGAAAGAAATTGAAATTCGAATTAAGTTGAATTGAAATGAAATTCGAATTAAACTGAATAGAATTGAAATTCGAATTAGATTGAGATAGAATTGAAATCGTTTTGAATCGAATTAAAAATGTATTGAAATTGAACTCAAATTGACTTGAATTGAAACCGATTTGAATTGAAATAGAAATGAAATGAATTTAAAACGAATTTGTCTTGGAAAATTCAATTTTGATTTGAATTTGATATGGAAGTTGAAATCGTTTTGAAAACGAACATAAAACGATTTATATAATATGTTTTAAAAGGAAATCGACAAAGGATATATTATATATATAATATAATGGCCTGAATAGAACACGCCACGCTGCGGTAGTTCGTGAATTTCGACCATTGACTTCGAATGGATATTGCGGGAGATTCGACCGTCGGATTCTCCTAAAACCAGAACCGTTGGGTTCGTATTGAAAAGAGATTTCTAACGAATATTAAAAATTTGAAATCTAACGGTTGGATTTGGTTTTATGTCCAAATCAAATTTGGAAAAGGTCGCTGTAAGTGCAGTTCGATGGCCGTTGATGGAAATCGACTGTACGGGCCTAGATAAAATTATTAAAAATAGTAATAATTAGAGTAAAATCATAAGAAATGATTTGTGATGAATTGGGATGAAAATCTCCATATTTGAAAAGATAGAAATAGATTTTTATCGAAACGAACTAGTTTTGAACTAGAATTATAATTCTATTTTTTTTAAATAAATAAATTGGATTTGAAATGGTTTGAAAATAACCAAAATTTCCAATAAGTGAATTGGAATGGATTTGAATCGAAACTATCTTCGGAATATTTCGATGTTGGATTTCGTGATGATACAGATATTGTTATGGGAATTTGAAAGATATATTTATATCGTTATTTCCAATACGATATTTGTTGGTCGTAGAATTTGATATTGAATATAAGCCGATATATTTTCTATTCAGAGCCTTGTATTTATTATCAAATGTGATTTGGGTTTATCGTGAATGGTTTCTTCATTAACACTGTTCTTAAACCCTATTGAGAAAGAGATTAAATCTTTTTATTTAGATTTAATGAAGTGTACCAATTAAATGGTATTTAATTGGAATTGAATTTGAATTGATCTTTGGGTTTATCATGAACGGTGTTTTAAATAACACTGGTTCTTTAACCCGATAATTAATGGAATGTGATTTTGGGTTTATTATGAGCCGTGTTTCAAATGACACTGATTCTTTAACCCAGTCAAAGATTAAAACAAAGTGGAGTTTTAATGAATCTTTAATTAGATTGAAAAGATCTAGAATGGAGTATCGCCAGTTTTACTCCAGATAGTAGTTAAATCTTTAATTAGATTTGAACGTGAAATGGTAATTGAATTTACCGATAACACCGTGGTGTTAGATATGAAGTATGACCAGTTTTACTTTAGGGGATAAATAGGTTGGGATTAGGAAATAAAATAAATAATTACTTCGGTGTGGCGCTAATCCCGACTAGTTTGAATTGATATTCAAAAGAAAATTAAAGAATAAATTTAAAGAATTTATCTTTGATAAAATTAATGGGAACCTTTCCCAAAGTGTAAGAATATTTGAATAAAAGAATATTCTGAATTGGAGTGAGGCGTATGTTGTGTTTGTGTAACACTTGTTTACTACATACGCGAGTTACTCAGAATGACCGGGTTTATCCCATTCTAAATAACTGATTCACCGATTAGTCGAAGATGAAGTCGGTGGTTGAAGACCGGAGGTCTTCTCGTCGTTTGGATAATTACTGATGATTTTGATTGGGTCATACACCAAAGAGGAGGGAATAAATTAGTGGTCGTCCAGATGTACTTGGAGATCAATGGATATGCGGGGTACTAGGTGCCTCCGGTTTCGTTCAGACCCAGAACGAACTTGTAAATGGACTGTGTGTCTAACATTGGATTTTATTCTGTGTGATTGATTTCTATTAAATATATATCTGTTTGGCGGTGGAGAATTTATTCTCTTGCTTAACGCCCTTCTCTGAGACGTACGATCTCAGAGGTTATATAACGATGGATATCAAACACATGGAGTGAATTGCCTATGTGGCATGCCTAAGTGGCAGATGATCAAGGCTTCTGTTGAAAAGCAAAGTCTTATGGTTGATGATCAAATCACGGCCTGTGTGGCGTAGCTTTGGGTAACGTTGATTCGCGAGCCTCACACCCCGGTGGTAAACCAAAAACGGGAGAGGACCTCAGCGAGGACATGCGTTTCTTTCTAGTTAGAAGTGGAGTCAGTGGTTTTACACGCCCTGACGAAGTTGACTTATGTGGTTGTTGCTGTTGCGAGGCGCCTCAGTTAGATCGGACGATCCAGGTCCGATGGAGTCATTTGTTGGCTCATTTACACCCCAAAGGGCGGGGAAACGCATTGTTTAGGCACTATAATCCACATCGAGTGGACCGGCCCTGTCGCTCCATGGGGCAGTTGCGGCTGTTCCTGAGGCTCGGGCTAGAGAGTCTCGAATTAGTTGAGGACGATCCCTGGCCTCGATTAATAGATGGAAATCCAATTTCCAATACGTGACATTTCGATTTTAGTTGTAATCCTATATATGGCGACATAGTGGGATGGGGCGCTCATGCCGTCTATGATTGATACTTATAATTGAAATTGTTTTGACACTATACACTTATAGTGATAATAAAAGATGAATTTTAGCGTATCAAGCATTCTTTGGCTATTATAAGGTAAAACCCTATCCTCTGAATTGCGTTGCATTGTGTGATGGGACCTGGGTCTTATAATAGCTTCATTTCTCTTTATTTAGCATTGCGCTGTTGTTTTATGCACTGGTGTTCTTGGGAGGAAACTCGTTCCGTGTTATACGGCGTGGTCCCTTGATTTACGTAACTTTAAAATAAAGATTAATTATGGTTTTAGTTCTCAAACCAGTCCCATGACTGACCTGGAGTTTATTGTTTTAAACTAAACTCTGGGATCCCTTATTTTGACATGGGCAGCTAGTAGTTTTTGTTTTGCAGATTTATATTCGCAAGATCTTGGTTTACAGCTGGAACGATGCTCGGAAAGCTCTGTATCCGAATATTACTTTCAGTTGTGTATTTTATTATTTTCCGCTGCTATGTAATTTATTGTAATCTCTGATATTTGGTAAATGTGTAATATTGATTCATACTCTGTATATTCTTGTATTCTAATGGAATTGTTGTAATTAACAATGAAATGTTCTTCTGTCTGCGTTCTATTTTGTCGTGTTCTCAAAACAATCAGGCATTTCGAACGGTCTTGATCGGTTTAGCGATTGATTCGGATCGACCGGAATTCCCGGTCGTTACAATGTATGGGTATGGGATATAGAATTGGTTGGCTGATGGATGTTAATTTCATTTGATTTGATTTTTGTTATATAAACTATTTCCAAATATCTCGTGTCCTTAACTCGCAAACCACAAACTGGTATTTAACCGTACCAACTGATGTTTCTTGCCTTATACGATATTCTAAACTCATCAACTCAGATTCTGAAATTTAATTCACTTGTATAAAAGAAATAACAAATTAAATTAATGATTTGAATTAAATTCGATTTAAAATATAAATTGATTTCAAAACAACTAATCCATCGATAATAAATTATTATTATCGTTCTAATTCAATATAGAATTTATATTAATCTGCTGAATTGTTTTTGTTTCAGTTTTAACTGTGAATTTAATTATTATCGTTTTGTATTATGATATCCAATATATCCTATATTAATTCGTATATTGATTATTTTACTGATAAAAATCCATATAAAAATTCGTTTATATTTCAACTAAATATTTAAAATAAATTAAAATATTAAAAATAATCGATTAAAAATCCGGGACGTTACAAGTTAAATCTAAAAGGGTAGATCTAACATGATAATAATTTAAGATCCACAATTTAAGATCCACAATTGTGACATAATGGAAGATAATGGCATATTGGAGCCTTTGGAGGAAATCAATCGGGTTGCTGCTCCTTTTTGGGAAGGCTGCCTGGTTGGCTTTTTTCTTGATTCTAACATGCCACTTCACTAACTTTTTAAGACACTTCCAAACCTTCACTAGTCTGACTCCGACTAGTATCCCTAAGAGGAGGAGATAGGGGAACAACTCAAGTAGGAGGAGGTAGCGAGGGCATGACATACTACCCTACCCTTCTTGAATCCCCACATCAATTAGAATTAATTGGTCTTATGTCTGCAGGTGGAGACATAGGGCAAGGAGGGTAATAATCTTCGTGTCGGCGACGATGACTTTCGCAATCATATGTGTAACGTTTTCGGTGTATAGAACCCTCGGTATCCCGTAATCATAAATATAAAGTTTTCAGTGCGTAAGGAATAATAGCAACAACAAGAAGGGTAAGAATAAGTCTCATCCTTATGACAAGATCCAAATGGAAGCAAGTGCTAAAAAGGTAGGAGCTGCAACAACAAATGGCAGGAAGAAGATTGTGTGCTATAATTGTGGAAAGGAAGGCACATGAAATCCAGATGTCAAGCTGGAAAAATGACATTTTATAAGTATTATGACCATGGGAAAGTGGGACATGTTAAAAAAAACTTCCCGGAACCCAAAATACATGCAAAGATTAGAGGTTTATAGGGCAAAGGAAAGGTAAATGCGGGGACTAATGCTGGAGAACCCAGACAAGTGGAAGTTATACCTTTTATTAAAATCCTACTCATTGTTTTGTTTTATGACACAGGCGCATCACATTCACTTATATCCTATGACATGCTCAAAAACTGGAATTCACTTGTGTGTTAGTGGATATGCCTTTGTTTTTTAAAAGCCCTATAAGGAGATCATGTGCGTCAGGGATGAAGTGCTTGTGTGTAGAGTTAAAAATAGATGGATATATATTTGTATCATACTTACATGTGTTAAACTACTCTAATATAGGAGTAATACTGGAAATAGATTGGTTACCAAAGTATAAACCTATCATAAATTTAGAGAAATCTACTATTTCTTTAAGGAATGCATATAAAAAATGAATAACAATGATGTGTGAGATGTCGAAAAAAAACTGTCTTGAAAATATTTGGGGCATGAATAAAGAAGACAGGGAACCAGAGTTGGAAAACATACCTGTAGTGAATCAGTATCCAGATTTGTCTGAAGAGGCTAGTGGAATTTCGCATGATAGGCCAGTTGATATTTAATTTAGGCTGATACCTGGTGCAAGTCCCATTATTAAAAAGAAAACTGGGATGGGGCCTAAAGAATTGGTTGAATTAAAGACGCAACTTGAAGAATTGAAGCAAAAAAGGTTCATAAAGCCCAATAGTTCATGATGGGGGTCTCCATTGTTTTTTGTTAAGAAGCGGGATGAAACATTAAGAATGTGTATAGACTACAGGGAATTAAATAAGGTTATTATTAAAAATAAATACCCACTGCCTAGAACTGATTTTCTTTTTGATCAATTGAATGACGCATACCAGGGTCGAGGACTTGAAAAAGAAAGTTATGGATAAACATCACAATACCAGGTGTACAATTTATCCAATGGATACAAAAACGCACCACGATTTAAAGAGTAGTTACCGATGGAAGGGAATAAAAGGAGTGGTGGCAAGATATGTGTAACACCCCACATCTGTTAGTGTCACTCACAAAGGGAATGCACTAAGTTCTGTGGAGCATTTAGGGTAAAAGATGCAGATAAATTACAAGACAGACAGAAATTAAACAGCGGAAAATAAAACTTTGCTTTATTGATAAAATAGTTTGTACAATGGTTTCTTTACAATATCAGAGTATCATCTGTCTTACAAAATAAAGAAGCATAAAAACAACATTTATATTCCCCGATTTTAGCAAGAGCCAGCAATAGCATCTGAAAAGAGAGTCCAAGCAAACTTTGACGAATCTTCAAGCTGGGAAAGAGTGGCAATCCAACTTAACCTGAGCTAAACTATTCCCGCCTTTACTACCTGGGGGGGGGGGGGAACGGAAGAAAAGAAGACGAAAGAAAAACAGAGTCAGACATAAAGCCTGAGTAAGTTCAGTAACTTCTAGCATGTGAACATGGAAAAACAAAACGACATGAATTAACTGAATACAAGATTACACCATGACGATAGGGTCAACAAGATTAGACAAGGTAATCACAAGATATGCTAAGATAAGATAAACTGGATACGCTCTAATACTTTCGCCGCTTCGCTATTTCCTTGTTATCCTGGTTTCTATATCTCTGCATCGCCTATCTAGTGTCCCAACTAGTAACGATAATGTGATCCCAATCCCTGTATCTTCCATTGCCTTCCGGCATACATTCATTATTTATTACCTAGATCAAATCTAGGGTTTTCCTATCAAGTGCTTTCTAGATTTAACTAGAGTTTTACGCTATTTGCTGAATGCTTCTCGAGTTCAGGGTTTATGCCACCTAGTCCAACTAGGGATTACGTTACCTGTCGAACGATGCCCCCAAGTCTAGGACACACTACCTAGAGTGGTATATGTTCCTATACTTCCCCACGCATGTATCGTGAATCGTTATCGCTTGTCTAGATGCACATGTCCTGTAATGTGCAGTCCGAGTCCCGTGACAGGGCAAATCAAGGAATACAGAACTCGGTCGGGAGCATTCCGATATCTGCCGATGCAGATGCTAAGGTCTGTTTTTATTCCAGTGGCTATGGTCCCACTTGACCCCTCCCTCAACTAATGAAAGGCACCCTTTGTAAAATGAGAACTATACGCCGGCCCCCGGTGCCCCACTATCCTATGGCCATCCTCACCCATAACCAGATAGCAATTATGGTCTTTTGGAGTTCTCCGCCTTTCCGCTTCACGTATCTCGATTGACTCAAGATGGATGGTAGACGACGAGTTGCTATCACAGGACTACCGTCTTCTCGCCGAATCACGCTGGTCCATCCAGGTCTTTAGGTTGCCATGTATTGCAACCAAGGCATACTCCTGGTTCTTCTACGCAGACCTTAACCTCTGTGGGCCCAGGAGAATCATCTGCAGCCTCACAGAGGGATACCAAGAGTACCCTCACGTCCCCTCGAAGCCTCGGGCTTCGTAACCCAATTCGTTGGAGCCTTCTTTTTACTCAGACGGACATTCGCTCCTTCTCCTGTTATACTAAGAATTACTACTTAGTTTTACTAACTAAGATTTACCACTTAGTTTACAGAATCGTTGTTTTCTTAACTAAGTTTTACTACTTAGTTCTCTTTCCCGTTAAGTTGGATTGGTTAAGTGTCTTTAGTCGATTCAAGCTAACTTAACCCTCTTCCCTTATCCTGTTAAACTGGTTAAGTGTTGTCAGTATTCATGTTGACTTAACCCCACCACAACCCAAGTCATATTGGTTAAGTATTTCTTAACCCTACCCATTCATCCTATATTGGTTAAGTGTTCCCTTTTTAACTTAACCTTTCCCACCGTTTTTAACTAAACCTGTTATTAATGGTTAAGTATCATCTCTTCGTGTCTTAGACTTAACCCTATTCATTTATCATATTCTGATGGTTAAGTGTTCATGTTTACTTAACCCTTCGGTCCAACCCAGCTAACATATTAAATTGGCTAAGTGTATTACTTAACCCCAACCTCTAGTCTAATTAACATGTTAAATTGGCTAAGTGTATTAACTTTACTTAACCCCACCTTCTAGTCTAGTTAATATGTTAATTTGGCTAAGTATTCCCATGGACTTAACCCTCCCATTCTAGCTTTAACTGTGTTAAGTTGGTTAAGTGTTTCTATGGACTTAACCCTCCCCTTCTTGTTCTAGCTTTAATTAATAAATTAAAGCCGCAACCTCTCACATTAGACAGATATTGCTACGGTTACTAGATGTGCCGGTCGGTTCCGGGCAGGTTTACACCGCAACTCAGTCTAACCTCGGGTTAGGCATATTCATGTTTTCTAAGTTCAAAGGGTTTTCTGATTAATTTCCAAACCTGGTTTTGAAAGCAACCATCCCGTTCGTCGGATCAGTTAGGGATAGCCAGGGAGGGCAGCAAACTTGTATTTTCCAAACCCAAGCCTAGACACTATCCTCTCTATCACCCTAGAACTTTCTAGTACGAGTTATAAAAAGGGGTGTTATCAAAATACCTTTCTTTTGTTTATAAATTGTTAACAATTTATCTTACAGCCCATTTCCCCCTTTTTAAACAAATTTGGCCTATATTCATTTGTCGCTAACAGACTTATATTCTAGGCCCAAATCTTGATTTGCCTAACCTACAGTTCATAGCAATTTAGATCTATCATCTTTATTTTCAGTTTATGCTAAACTAGATTTTATATGCCAAACTAGATTTTTTATTCTAGTTCACCGTTTATGCCCAAAAACTAGATTTATTCTTCTAGTTTACAGTCTACATACAAACTAGATTTATTATTCTAGTTTTTCAGTTTACAGGCCAATACTAGATCTAAATTTCATAACCTATAATCCATGTCAAATCTACCCAATTCACATGTCTTAACACATGTTCTAAAATTGTATAAATCAGAATCATGTTCGCTTCCAAACTATGCCAATTTCAAGCTTACAACTATATTTATGTTTATTTTTGTGTTTTTCCCAAATCGCATTCCCACCGTTCGTATAATTATGATTCAACCTAGATTGTAAATAAATCTAGATTCGTAGAAAATAGGGAATGAACCAAAGATGCAATGAAAAAGGGTGGACATAATAATTGGCATAAAAAGATTTTGAATAACGACGCAGGTTCAAGAATATGGGTAGACCTAACTTAATAGGTAAATTCCCATGGTCTAAAACCAAGAATAGACATAATAGGTTCGAGAACATGGGTAGACCTAACTTAATAGGTAAATTCCCATAGTCTAAAACCAAAGAAAATCAAGAATAGACAGAATAGATAAATCGGGTTTTAGACCCAATTTTATAGTCACAAAACCTAAGCAACAATTTTCCTAGTCATGAATCATAGGTGTTTAAATCACCGTTGTTATGTCATAGGTAATACTTTATGTCCAAATCAAAGGCTTGTGTTCATAGTCCAAAGGCACATGATCTCAGAATCCATAGTCATAGGCAACGGTCTTAGGCAAAGTCTTATTTGTCCTTGAATCATAACAGTTCTAAATTTAGTCTAAGAGTATAAACACAGATTCGAAGAGAGAGAGAGATTTGGCATATTCCTTTATTCCTTTAATTTCATGTCACAAATAAAACAAAATATTCAGATCTAGAAATAACCAACTTACAGAAAATAGATCTAGAAAAGAAGGAAAGCGTGGCTATGATTCGTGCGTCGTTGCTTGAAACTTGTTTGAGCTAGCCTTTGAATTCTTCACTTGAAACTTTGATTTGAATCCCTCCTTAAAAGTCTTTTAGCAGCATCTCCTCGTCTTGAATCATATTTTATTTTATTTATTTAAGAAAATTTAGAGGAGGGGAAGAAGCCATGAATCTTAGCAGCATAAAGATAGAAGAGAATTGGTACAAAGAGAATGAAGACTAGGGCTGTTTATATAGCTGCTCAAGACCTTATCGTACACGCAGCGCTGAGTCAGCATTGAACCTAGTTAAGAAAATAGTCCAGGTACGTAGATGAATCTAGCCAAACCTTATCATACACGCAGTGCTGAGTCAGAATTGGGTCCCACTATTTTGGCGTAGAAATTTGAAATTCGAATGAATTGTATTTGGCGTAGAAATTTGATTTTCGAACTTTTGAATTTCTGAAATTTATTTAACTGTTTTATTCACATGAAATATTCTTATATGTATACAATTCCTCTAACGACCATTTTACGCGTATATATAAACGCACAACTTTCATTTTATTTTCTAAATTCAAATGATGTTGCCATATTTCATTCACTGTAGCCTTATCTTGAATTTTTATCTTTCATATACATATATTTTTGCACATATATATATATATTTATATTCTCATATGTATATATATTTTTTCTTTATTTCCTTATATGTACGTTCTTATCCTTTCAAATTTTGAATTTGTATACGTACATATATTTGCATGTTCAGTTGGCCCTCTCTAAAACAAAGATAAAAAATTATGCCGCCGCCGGTGTTCGAACCCCCGACCTCCATGCTACAAATCCAATGCCTTAACCAACTGAGCTATAGAGGCTTTTGTTAATAAGTCTTAGAACAATAATAATTATTGTTCTCTCCTTACTTCTCTTTTTCATGTTAGTTACAATACTTAAATTAAACAACTGCATGGATCTTTTTCTTTTAATTTTTCTTTTTAAAAATTAATTATACTTTAATTTGAGAATCTTAATGTCACAGAATTACGGGGTGTTACATTCTCCCCCACTTAAAAGGATTTCGTCCCCGAAATCTTCAAGTTAGGAAGAATGTGTCCTACCATCCAATCACCCATCTACTCAACCATTCAATCACAGGCATTCATTGTCCTTAAAAGATTTCTAATGCTTTCATGTTCATATGCATAGTGTGTGTATATGTCTCTATCTAATGCAAAATCAGGCGGTCTACTGATTCAGTTGACCTCCTTAATGCAAATCATGTTAGTGCCATGCGTCCAATCATGCATGCAAACATCCCTAGTCATGTAAATACTACATGCGTGCACAGCCATCCATCCATATGCAACGTCCATATGATATCATATCAATTTCAACTTATAAACAAATGCATATATGTAAATGCAATATGAGAGCGTCCGAACTTGATCTAGTGCCTAATACGTATGCATATGCATCCACGAGCAACCATTTGCAACCACTTGAAACCATTCAACCATAACATGTTTCAAATACATGTTTACATCCATTGGCTTCTACCTAAGGATCGCAGATACGACCTAGAGGATATACTTTGGAAAGAGAGAAACAACTACGCGTAAAGATCCTAAACAGAGAAATCAAGGATGCACCCTTAAGGAAAAAGGGCATGTTGCTAGTATCTAGCCTTCTTGAGCTTTACTCCACTGTATCTTAACCAATTTATCATCATGATTGTGAAGTTCTAACCTCCATTTCCAAAATAAATAGATGTCAATCACGGTACCAAGTGTATGATTAGAGGTCTCTCCCTTATCCACCACGCCATAACTATAAGGGTTGAAAGATCACTACGCGTTTTTTAGAGCGCCTGTCACAACCATTCATCTCTCACGCAAACCATCCTAGTCGAACTCGACATTCCTCAAGTACAAGCCCCAAAGGCCTAAACCAATATCAGACAAGAACCCAAGGAATATCTCCTTTGAATTTAAATGATCTACGTGAGATGATATAAGCAGACTCGATAGCTATTCTCAAATCCCTACTAACCAAAAATAAACTGGTCGGACCACTAATTGGATTTGAGACTCTAGTGGGACCTTTCTACTATACAAGTACTATGGTGCAGAGACTCAACTATGGAAGTGGATACGAACAAATGCGAATCGATAAAACCAAAGGAAATAACACGAACAGAAAACTAGACTCTTCCAACTGAACTACCTTTCTCCTAGGTACGCTTGGTGGCGAAAGCATGTACTTGTCCTTCTGAAAATCTCGTCCTCGTTCTTGCCCTTGTCCTTAAGTATATGCCCTATCATACCCTAGTAAAGATACTTCCTCTTGTCTTAGGTTTTATAATTTCTTCCTCCTTCGTGTGCTAAGTCTACATCCATGAATTCCTCATCCTAAGGTTATGCTCCTTAGCCAAACTCCTCATCCCCTTCTGTGTGTAGTCATGTTGACAAATCTCTCGAAAACTGCCTCCATCATCCGGAAAACCTTATAAGCTTCGAAAGAAGACTTGCCGTAAGTGAAACAACTACGGCTATAGATGGAAGTCGGGCACTACTTCGTCCTTCGATGAGGTTACCTCCCAGAAAGCCAGGAGCCCCAGAGACTCAAGAAAGAAGGAGACAAGAATTCAAACAGAGGAAGAGGAGACAATGCGTATGGCTTTGGGGAATATGCCTTTTAAAAAAATGCTTCTTTAAAAACCTTTTGAAAATAATTTTTCAAATCTTTTATCTGATCCTGTAACCTTCAGCTCTGATACCACGTGTAACACCCCACATCCGTTAGTGTCACTCACAAAGGGAATGCACTAAGTTCTGTGGAGCATTTAGGGTAAAAGATGCAGATAAATTACAAGATAGACAGAAATTAAACAGCGGAAAATAAAACTTTGCTTTATTGATAAAATAGTTTGTACAATGGTTTCTTTACAATATCAGAGTATCATCTGTCTTACAAAATAAAGAAGCATAAAAACAACATTTATATTCCCCGATTTTAGCAAGAGCCAGCCATAGCATCTGAAAAGAGAGTCCAAGCAAACTTCGACGAATCTTCAAGCTGGGAAAGAGTGGCAATCCAACTTAACCTGAGCTAAACTATTCCCGCCTTTACTACCTGGGGGGGGGGGGGGGAACGGAAGAAAAGAAGACGAAAGAAAAACAGAGTCAGACATAAAGCCTGAGTAAGTTCAGTAACTTCTAGCATGTGAACATGGAAAAACAAAACGACATGAATTAACTGAATACAAGATTACACCATGACGATAGGGTCAACAAGATTAGACAAGGTAATCACAAGATATGCTAAGATAAGATAAACTGGATACGCTCTAATACTTTCGCCGCTTCGCTATTTCCTTGTTATCATGGTTTCTATATCTCTGCATCGCCTATCTAGTGTCCCAACTAGTAACGATAATGTGATCCCAATCCCTGTATCTTCCATTGCCTTCCGGCATACATTCATTATTTATTACCTAGATCAAATCTAGGGTTTTCCTATCAAGTGCTTTCTAGATTTAACTAGAGTTTTACGATATCTGCTGAATGCTTCTCGAGTTCAGGGTTTATGCCACCTAGTCCAACTAGGGATTACGTTACCTGTCGAACGATGCCCCCAAGTCTAGGACACACTACCTAGAGTGGTATATGTTCCTATACTTCCCCACGCATGTATCGTGAATCGTTATCGCTTGTCTAGATGCACATGTCCTGTAATGTGCAGTCCGAGTCCCGTGACAGGGCAAATCAAGGAATACAGAACTCGGTCGGGAGCTTTCCGATATCTGCCGATGTAGATGCTAAGGTCTGTTTTTATTCCAGTGGCTATGGTCCCACTTGACCCCTCCCTCAACTAATGAAAGGCACCCTTTGTAAAATGAGAACTATACGCCGGCCCCCGGTGCCCCACTATCCTATGGCCATCCTCACCCATAACCAGATAGCAATTATGGTCTTTTGGAGTTCTCCGCCTTTCCGCTTCACGTATCTCGATTGACTCAAGATGGATGGTAGACGACGAGTTGCTATCACAGGGCTACCGTCTTCTCGCCGAATCACGCTGGTCCATCCTGGTCTTTAGGTTGCCATGTATTGCAACCAAGGCATACTCCTGGTTCTTCTACGCAGACCTTAACCTCTGTGGGCCCAGGAGAATCATCTGCAGCCTCACAGAGGGATACCAAGAGTACCCTCACGTCCCCTCGAAGCCTCGGGCTTCGTAACCCAATTCGTTGGAGCCTTCTTTTTACTCAGACGGACATTCGCTCCTTCTCCTGTTATACTAAGAATTACTACTTAGTTTTACTAACTAAGATTTACCACTTAGTTTACAGAATCGTTGTTTTCTTAACTAAGTTTTACTACTTAGTTCTCTTTCCCGTTAAGTTGGATTGGTTAAGTGTCTTTAGTCGATTCAAGCTAACTTAACCCTCTTCCCTTATCCTGTTAAACTGGTTAAGTGTTGTCAGTATTCATGTTGACTTAACCCCACCACAACCCAAGTCATATTGGTTAAGTATTTCTTAACCCTACCCATTCATCCTATATTGGTTAAGTGTTCCCTTTTTAACTTAACCTTTCCCACCGGTTTTAACTAAACTTGTTATTAATGGTTAAGTATCATCTCTTCGTGTCTTAGACTTAACCCTATTCATTTATCATATTCTGATGGTTAAGTATTCAAGTTTACTTAACCCTTCGGTCCAACCCAGCTAACATATTAAATTGGCTAAGTGTATTACTTAACCCCAACCTCTAGTCTAATTAACATGTTAAATTGGCTAAGTGTATTAACTTTACTTAACCCCACCTTCTAGTCTAGTCAATATGTTAATTTGGCTAAGTATTCCCATGGACTTAACCCTCCCATTCTAGCTTTAACTGTGTTAAGTTGGTTATGTGTTTCTATGGACTTAACCCTCCCCTTCTTGTTCTAGCTTTAATTAATAAATTAAAGCCGCAACCTCTCACATTAGACAGATATTGCTACGGTTACTGGATGTGTCGGTCGGTTCCGGGCAGGTTTACACCGCAACTCAGTCTAACCTCAGGTTAGGCATATTCATGTTTTCTAAGTTCAAAGGGTTTTCTGATTAATTTCCAAACCTGGTTTTGAAAGCAACCATCCCGTTCGTCGGATCAGTCAGGGATAGCCAGGGAGGGCAGGAAACTTGTATTTTCCAAACCCAAGCCTAGACACTATCCTCTCTATCACCCTAGAACTTTCTAGTACGAGTTATAAAAAGGGGTGTTATCAAAATACCTTTCTTTTGTTTATAAATTGTTAACAATTTATCTTACAGCCCATTTCCCCCTTTTTAAACAAATTTGGCCTATATTCATTTGTCGCTAACAGACTTATATTCTAGGCCCAAATCTTGATTTGCCTAACCTACAGTTCATAGCAATTTAGATCTATCATCTTTATTTTCAGTTTATGCTAAACTAGATTTTATATGCCAAACTAGATTTTCTATTCTAGTTCACCGTTTATGCCCAAAAACTAGATTTATTCTTCTAGTTTACAGTCTACATACAAACTAGATTTATTATTCTAGTTTTTCAGTTTACAGGCCAATACTAGATCTAAATTTCATAACCTATAATCCATGTCAAATCTACCCAATTCACATGTCACATGTTCTAAAATTGTATAAATCAGAATCATGTTCGCTTCCAAACTATGCCAATTTCAAGCTTACAACTATATTTATGTTTATTTTTGTGTTTTTCCCAAATCGCATTCCCACCGTTCGTATAATCATGATTCAACCTAGATTGTAAATAAATCTAGATTCGTAGAAAATAGGGAATGAACCAAAGATGCAATGAAAAAGGGTGGACATAATAATTGGCATAAAAAGATTTTGAATAACGACGCAGGTTCAAGAATATGGGTAGACCTAACTTAATAGGTAAATTCCCATGGTCTAAAACCAAGAATAGACATAATAGGTTCGAGAACATGGGTGGACCTAACTTAATAGGTAAATTTCCATAGTCTAAAACCAAAGAAAATCAAGAATAGACAGAATAGATAAATCGGGTTTTAGACCCAATTTCATAGTCACAAAACCTAAGCAACAATTTTCCTAGTCATGAATCATAGGTGTTTAAATCACCGTTGTTATGTCATAGGTAATACTTTATGTCCAAATCAAAGGCTTGTGTTCATAGTCCAAAGGCACATGATCTCAGAATCCATAGTCATAGGCAACGGTCTTAGGCAAAGTCTTATTTGTCCTTGAATAATAACAGTTCTCAATTTAGTCTAAGAGTATAAACACAGATTCGAAGAGAGAGAGAGAGATTTGGCATATTCCTTTATTCCTTTAATTTCATGTCACAAATAAAACAAAATATTCAGATCTAGAAATAACCAACTTACAGAAAATAGATCTAGAAAAGAAGGAAAGCGTGGCTATGATTCGTGCGTCGTTGCTTGAAACTTGTTTGAGCTAGCCTTTGAATTCTTCACTTGAAACTTTGATTTGAATCCCTCCTTAAAAGTCTTTTAGCAGCATCTCCTCGTCTTGAATCATATTTTATTTTATTTATTTAAGAAAATTTAGAGGAGGGGAAGAAGCCATGAATCTTAGCAGCATAAAGATAGAAGAGAATTGGTGCAAAGAGAATGAAGACTAGGGCTGTTTATATAGCTGCTCAAGACCTTATCGTACACGCAGCGCTGAGTCAGCATTGAACCTAGTTAAGAAAATAGTCCAGGTACGTAGATGAATCTAGCCAAACCTTATCATACACGCAGTGCTGAGTCAGAATTGGGTCCCACTATTTTGGCGTAGAAATTTGAAATTCGAATGAATTGTATTTGGCGTAGAAATTTGATTTTCGAACTTTTGAATTTCTGAAATTTATTTGACTGTTTTATTCACATGAAATATTCTTATATGTATACAATTCCTCTAACGACCATTTTACGCGTATATATAAACGCACAACTTTCATTTTATTTTCAAAATTCAAATGATGTTGCCATATTTCATTGACTGTAGCCTTATCTTTAATTTTTATCTTTTGTATACATATATTTTTGCACATATATATATATATATATTTATATTCTCATATGTATATATATTTTTTCTTTATTTCCTTATATGTACGTTCTTATCCTTTCAAATTTTGAATTTGTATACGTACATATATTTGCATGTTCAGTTGGCCCTCTCTAAAACAAAGATAAAAAATTATGCCGCCGCCGGGGTTCGAACCCCCGACCTCCATGCTACAAATCCAATGCCTTAACCAACTGAGCTACAGAGGCTTTTGTTAATAAGTCTTAGAACAATAATAATTATTGTTCTCTCCTTACTTCTCTTTTTCATGTTAGTTACAATACTTAAATTAATCAACTGCATGGATCTTTTTCTTTTAATTTTTCTTTTTAAAAATTAATTATACTTTAATTTGAGAATCTTAATGTCTCAGAATTACGGGGTGTTACAATATGTAACCAAATGCCCAAGCTTTCAACAATTCAAGGCAGATTATCAAAGGTCGTCGGGCTTGTTACAACCCTTAGAAGTCCCTAAGAGGAAATGTAAAAGCATTTCCATGGATTTATAGAAGACTTTCTAAGAACGAAGAGGGGAAACGATAGCATTTCGGTGTCGGTTGATAGGCTAACCGAAAAAGCATATTTTTTATAAAATCAGATAGAAATGCAAGCAAATTAGCTCAACTGTTTGTGAAAGAGGTGGTGATGCTACACGGATAACAAAGATTATTATTAGTGATAGAGATAGTTTGTTTACACCAAGATTTTGGAGTAGTTTTCAAGAAGTAATGGGAACAGAATTATGCCTAAGTAAAACTTACCATCCACAAACAAATGGTCAAACTGAGGTAGTAAGTAAAATTTTGGTTACTTAGAGCCTATGTACTTGACTTTGGAGGTAGTTGGGAAGATCATTTGTATTTGGCTGAATTTTACTATAATAATAGTTACTAATTAGGCATGGGATTTGAAGCCTTGTATGATAGGCCATGCCTATCACCAACATGCTGGTTAGAAGTGGGAGAAAGGGTATTGCTTGTACCTGAGAAGGTTAAAGAAACTTCGGTAAGAATTGAATAGGTGGGACAAAGGATGAGAGCTGGACAAGACAGGCAGAAAGTATATGATGATAAGGGAAGGAAGCCAGCAGAATTCAATGTATAAGATTTCGTATTTATTAAATTTCTCCAAATGGAAAGGTGTTGAGTTATGGTAAAGAAGGAAAGTTTCTCCTAGATATGTAGAACTCTGTGAAATTATTGAGAAAATTGGTACATTGGCGTATAGTTTGAGGTTGCCTAAAGAATTAGGTGAAATACACAGTGTATTCCATGTACCATAGCTTAGGCGATGGGTACACGATAAAGAGACAATTTCAGAATCTCCAACCAAGTGAAAATTAGACCTAATCTTATTTATGAGAAAGAACCAGTGAGAATTGTTGCAAGGGATGAAAAGAAACTAAGAAACAAGACCATAAAATTGGTAAAAGTGCAATGGGGTTTAGATGCTAATGATTGCACATGGGAAGTAGAGGATAAAGTAAAATATAAGCATCTTAGGTTGCCTTCAGTTTGAAGTATGGTTAGTAGGAATCTGACATGATTCTTGAAAAAAAATTAAATTTTGAATGCACTATTTGATTTGAATAAGTTTGTTTAGATAATGGCTGAATGTGTGCTATGAATTTGTGTTAAAGATTGCACATACATGTACAATTCAGGTGGCTAGCTTGAAGTAGTATGGATCAATTTTATATCAACTGATTTTTGGTCAAATACTTAGTGCAACTATGCGGAAATTATGGGGAAATAATTTCTAAATGGAAGGTGTATGCAACAACCTGAATTTATAACCTTATATTATATTGGTTTACAAATGAATTTCTCTACACATATATACACACAGACACATAATGACAAATAAATATATAATGATATTTTTTGTATGTAAATGATGAATGGATGCATTGTGCATGGTTAACATATGTGATATTTAATTACAAAACTCTTATAACTCTGAATAACACTTGGATATTAGAGGGAGGATTATAGAATGAAACTAGAGATGATGTGGTTTGATTCTCTTTAAATTTTGGTAGAGTTTGATTATATAAACTTGAAAATTTAAGAGTACAAATGAAAAAGAGAAAAGAGAGAAGAAGATAAATGAAAGTACGTAGTTATAAAATTTCGAATTTGGAAGCCAATTTATATTGGTTCCACAGTCATATCCTTTTAGAAAAAGATTTAAACCAATAACACAACATTTGAAATTTAAAATTAATAGTCACTATGTTGACATGCCCTACCCCCACGTCTGCATCTCTCTTATATTTTCGAAACTTTACTTTTTGAAAACAATGTAAATGATGTTTAAATAAGTCATGGGGATTCTAGAGTTTGAACAACTTATTTTTCTATGTTATAAAGTAGTATAATAGAGTAATAATACAAATTTCAAACCTGTATCAATAATGTATAAAAGTGATGTTAAATCTTATATAAAACCATAAACATAAATATAAATTAAGAATGTTAAAGATTAACATATAAAATATAAATATGAATTCTAGAATATAAGAAAATTCAAACTTAAGTATAAAAGTGATATTTATAAGATTGATATTTCAAAACTAATATGTTTAAATAAGGAGTTAGTTTAAAGTCAAGAAATACTTCGAATAAAATTTCGAACAGGAGATAATTTCAAACAAGAAGAAGTTTTGAAATATTTGAAAATAAAACTAAGAATTACTTTGAAATATTTTGAAAATAGACCAAGAATTTTTTAAAATAGGAAGTAGTTTTGAAATCAACCGAGAAAAGTTAAAAAGAGTTTTGAAGATAAAAAGGAAATTAAAACTCAAGAAAATATATATTAAAGCTTAGTTAGTAACAAACATGTATTACAAATAAGAAAATCAAAAATATTTAAATTAGGATTTTGATTAATATTCAAGAAATAAATTTAAAGATTAGGATATAAATATATATTTTAAAGAGGTAATTAGGGAGAAGGACAAACTTTACCAAAAAATTAGGTTGAAGGACACTAATTTTTATTTTTAGTCTGAAGGACAAACATTGAACCAAAATTAAGCTGAAGGAAAATGCTAAATGTAATTAGTGTTATATTCAGTTTTTTACACTACACGAAAATGCTAAATGTAATTAGCATTATTCAGTTTTACACTGCAGAAAACGCTAACAATATTTAGCATTGTCCTTCAGCCTAACTTTTTTTTCAAAGTTTGTCCTTAAGCCTAAAAATAAAACATGACGTCATTCGGACTAATTTTTTTTCCAAAGTTTGTCCTTATGCCTATTTTCCACTATTTTAAATAAGTAATTTAAAATTAAATTGAAAATAAAAGATATGACGATTTTTAAGATATTATAAGGTAAAAATGGTGAGAGATTTTGAATAAAGTTTTTAGCTCTATTATGGAGTTTTAATGAAAATTTTAGACTTTATTACTTATCCTCGTTTCTTTAACTCTTGTTACTCATAAGTCTTCAACCTTGAATTTTTCATCTTTGTAATCTTGAATCTGTATACTGTACAGTCTTCATTCTCTATACCTGCATGTACATACATATCCATGTATGTCACCGGAGATTGGTTATTATCTCCTTTCTGGTATTTATATACATCTATTTCATGTTAAATATATATATATACACATATATACAAACATACATACATATATCTAGAAAAAGTGTTACTATATATTTTATAATAATAATAATAACTAAAAAGCTTGTTGTCATCAAAAACCATAATCTCAGTTCCTAGCATAGTAATGTGCTTGAACATTATTTTGAGCTTTGAAGAAGTATTTCGGTATGTGAATAAACTATAAAAATTGAGTAGTAAGTATATAAATTCTTAAGGAAGAAATTGAGAAGTAAAACCGAGAAATGGCCAACACTCAAAGGTTCTGCAACAATGTACGAGAATTGAGAAAATGAAAATTTTGAAAAGATGTCTCCTAAGTGGTTACCATATTATTAGAGAAAAGTTAAATATAATTTTAAAAATTGCATAGTTTATATGAAAAGGATAGAATGAGGTGGATTCCACATAAATATAGACTTAATAAATGTTACAAGTTAAGTGGAAAACATTTGGTTATTCGCATGAGAATTGAATTGTCATATAAATCAGTAACATAGTGGTAAAGGATGAAATTTTCTAGAAAAGGCCTAAAACATTGATAATTGAACTGAAGAGGAAATGGACTAGAAAGAGTAAATTTGGGATCTTTATAAGCGTAATTATGACATGGTTTACAATCAATGGAAGTCTTTTTTCAGAATTTTTTGAGGAAGAAGAAAGTTCAACATGTTGTCTTACTTTATAGTGGAATGAGAACTAGACATAAAAATATGAAGTAACTTCATAGTGAAGTAAAGATCGTTGGATTTTTATCAATAAAGCTATTGAGAATAGTTAGTCCATAAGTATTAGTATATCATCAGTGTGCGATTGGGGATGGTTTATAGAACTAGGGGTACACGGCATGAGTTTGTAGAAAGTAGTTGATGGAAAGAAAGAATGCCATGGTTATCTAGAATCAGTAATTAGGACCTTTCTATGTTAGGAGAGACACGGTCCTAGACCTCCTTCTCCTGTGGATACCCGCATTTGGCCGTTGTATTTTTTACATAGTAGTGGTTGCAGTAGAGCATGTTTTCTGTTAGTATGGATTGGCACTTCTACGTAGTATTTTGCTTTATTGCCGAAAAATAGGAATGTTTTGTGTGACATTCTCTTTCTAAGTTTATGTGTGATAATCACTAGAAAAGAATAATACATAGGGTATTGTAGATAAAAGAACAATGGTAGCAAAATATTAATAACCAAAAGGAAAAACAACAAAATTTACAAAAAACAACAAAGGCGATTACCGCAATTGTAACGACCCAGAAATTTCGGCGATTGGAACGTGGAGTTAATTAAATAATTTACCGTGAATAATCACTTTTATATTGATACTGGTGTTAGAAATCAAATATATTGGTTTGGGTATGAACTGAACTGAATATTTAATTCAGGATGTTTGGTTGGCAATCGAATATTTAATGTTGAATCTTGTTTCGAATTGGATATTTGAATTGAAATTCGATTAGGAAGAAATAAATTATTGAAATTAAAGTAAATGTTATTAACGTAAAATAAATTAGAAAATTTATTTATGGAAAATATTTGAAAATTGGCTTGAATAGGTGTATTTATATGTACAAAGAAATTGAAATAAATATTTCAAATTTAGAATTTGACGGAGTTGTTGATGAAAAAACGAAATTAAATCGGTGAAGCGATAGATAATTAGAATAACATTGTGCACAGACAAAGCCGGATTACAACCCCGATTAAATTTATTTGATTCAGTACGAGTTGATGAAGAAGTGCGTATAATTTTTGTCACGTTTGGAGTTTGGGCTGATGGTACGTATTTAGAGTAGTTCGGGGTATTTGTGGTAGAATTTGTTTTAGTGATACAAATAAATAAACACCCCCTCCGTATGTGGCCTCCCCAAACATTTCCTTCCCCAGTTGAATACGCAAGTTGCTGTTTTTGCCTTGGTTCCCACGATGCCTTCTCTATATATTGAGCCCCTCTTTCCCCATTTCCTTCACCGAATCATTCCTCTTCCCAAATCTTCAGAGAAACAATTTGTTCCTTTCTAATTTAATGGCCGCCGAAGCCAATCATTCTTTCCCTAAATCAGCCTTCCTTAATTCGAAAATCATGTCTGCCTCGAACCCTAAAGTTTCCCTCTTCCTGCGATAATTTCCAAAACCCTAAAGTTTCCCTCTTCCTGCGATAATTTCCAAAACCCTAAAGTTTCCCTAATTCGAAAACCGCAAGTCGTCGCCTTACATGAACTCCAGCAACCAGTTAATCGCCGCAGCTACCTCCGGTCAAGTTCGCCAGAGCAGTTCAAGACTCCAGCTTCGTCGCCGATTCCCACTACCCGATCCGTACCTACGTTTCCTTTCTAAGAGTTTTAAGGTGAGTACCCCTCCCTCACGATTAATCTTAGTTCGAGTAAATTTAATTTTAGTTTAAACCAGAATTTGTGGATGGTTGATAGCCTTTAGTGGTTTGATCCTTACTACTATTTACTCGCTTTGCGTCTGTTGCTTGTTTTTTTTGTTGTCTGTGCTTGCCGATGAAACTTGGACCCGTGTTCATATATTTGATTTGCGTTAGAATCTTATACTTGAATATTTACCCTGACTTTACAGCGTTACAACTTATTTATATGGAAAAGTTCCACTGTAGATATTGCAAATGGAGAATCTTTTAAACTGAAATGGACTACATAAAATAATCTGATAATGGTATTCTGGAAAGAATTTTCACATCTTGCTTTATAATTTTAGCTGAAAAAATTCCATATATATTCTTACTGCAAATCACTTCTACTAGAAAAGTGAGTCTCGGTTTGCGTTTAAGCAACAAATTGTTCACAGGTCGAAGTTATATGCCCTAACAATATGAAGTTATATGTATTAAATTATACTTGTATAGATAAAATGGAAAAATATAAAGAATGAAATGGTATAGTGCTTAGTCTGCTTTATGTCTCATGTTTCTACACTGTTTGGGATGAAATTTATGCAAGTCTTTATTCCTTCAGTGAATTTAGTTTGACCGGAGGAATAGTTTTCCCTTGATAATATAAAACAGAGAACCGTATTAAAGTTCAATAGTGACATTAATAAGCGGTTGCATCCCCCACTTTATTTCGGGACTGCAGTATGAACAAATGGCCTTGTACACTTCGACTTATCTAGTCGCTGCCTTGTTCATCCAGTACCCTTGATCATACCCAAGTGCCCGGTCTCTGGAGCTGCTAAACCCATACTATCTATATATACTACATGTCCTTCAGTACTGCATTAGATTGTGTTACATTTTTGTTTTTCTTCATTTCAGTGACCTTATATATTTGTTGGGTATGCTCTATTCGGGTCTGGGTACTTGTTTTTATTGCGTGTACTTGTATATGTACAACATCCTTGTTAAAATATGATGTTGCCATGTTAACCCCTTTGGGTCTATAACCTGTTATGCTACTTTAAATGTGGAGGCACGGTTGTGTCTGTAACCTGCCATGTTAAATGCTGACACCCTGTTTTGTATTTGTTGTTTACTAACAGCTTGTTAATAGACCATGCTGCCTGTTGACAAGTAATAAATAAGGCATAATTGCATATTACTTAAATAAGACTTACAGTTTGATTTATTGGACTTCGGACTCATTCGTCCGACGCTTCTTCTTACTGTTCAAATAAAATCGCTTAAGCAGCATGTTACCTTGCTCTTTGTTACTTGATACATTAAGCACTAAGCGCTGATTCAGGTTCAAAAACATGAAAATTTTCATAGTAACACTATGATGTGAAATAAAAGGTTTGTAACAAATTTACTAGAAAAATACACTTTAAACAGGAAACTGATTATCACGAATTGCAATACCTACCTATGTTTTTTTAGTCCAAGAAGTTTCCTTTCTCATAGCTTGATTATTAGGACATTATATAATTTGGATGCATTTGTAACCTATATACTAGTCGCACCATGTTTTGGGCAATGTTCAATTGATCATATTAGCGTGACTAGTTGTTCTTCATTTAAATGAACGCTAGGCTCTTTTGTTTCATGAGCATGCATAAGTTTGGCCATTAGTGCACTTAGGTAAGCCTGTGTATATGAAACCTTACATATCATAATTGTCTCGCATTTGATTAATTTACATGCTGAAACCATTTAGTTGGTATACTAAAACCATTTAGTCGATATGCTGGATCCACTCTATTTATTGTGCATATACTTCTCATGAGAAGAAATTACTGAAATTCTATTTGCTGAAATGGATTCGCTGGAACATTCGTTTTGCTGGACGCTTATGTGCTGAAATGAATTTGCTGCAAACCTATGTTGTTTCTGTTAAAAGTTGATACCCCATTTTTGTTTACTTGATACACGACACGTTATTAAATGCTGATACTCCATTATGTAAGCTAATACCCTACATGTAAGCAAAAGCTGATACTCCATTTTGAATATCTGAACACCATCTGTTTTGCTTGGTTTGCAATAAACTTTTGGTCTCCCAAGTAACGAAATGATGTTGGGCCATTGAAATTCACTGTCTTGTTGCTATTTTGCCACCTTGTCTTGCTGTTTGTGCGTGCAGCACTTATGAACTCCCGAACACTTGTTATTGGTGTTTGGTTATGGGATGCTGGGGCAGTGCACACGTGTACTTGTACACGTGTGCACATGCAGGCTCCCGTGACCGTTTTGTTCGTGAAAATAAATTGGTTGGGTCAACTATTATATTTCATCTTTTATTGAAATTAATTTACTTGAACTATGATTAATCCTGACTCGAGTATTTTTTTGTTTTTGCATGGAATACTCGAGTCAGACCCGAGCATTTTAGATTTAGAGATTACAGCTCAGGATTCGAAGACTGATGGAGCTGGGGATTCCAGAAGATGGCGCACTTTGATGTTTTAAAACAGTAAAGATTTTCTTGTATTCAAATTTGTTTACGATTCCGGTGTATAGAAAATTTGTATCAAAAAATATGACTAATAAATAAAAAGTATTATTTTGTTGTTCAATACCATGTTATTTAATTTATTCTATGTTTTCTATGCTGATTCTGTTTTAAAATCTGTAAGCTAAATAACGGTCCTTCGATTTGAACGTTCTAAGTTAGTTTAAATACCAATTTGGAACGGTCAAAAAGGCGGGACGTTACAGTTGGTATCAGAGCTTTGGTTTATTCAAAGCGTAGCTTATCGAGTTTGAAATAGAATCGGCACTAGAAATCCGGATTTTGAAAATAAAAAGGTTTCAAAATATAATTTTGAAAAGTGTAAATAATTTTAAAATAAAATTTTGAAAGAAAAATATATTTTGAAATATTATATATTTTGAAAACAAGTATTTGGAAATAATACGGCGGAAATACAAATTTATTTTGAGATTTAAATTTTTTTGTAATTCCCAGTCTTCGAATCCGGATTTGCCAGAGCTGTTCTTTGATAAGTTCTCTTCGGATTGAATCTCGAATCCGTTATCGAATGGTATCAAAAGGAAGACACGTATGAGAGAATAAACGAATAAATTTCTGAAATTGTGAATATTAGAAATGAAAGCCAAATGAAATTGATTTGAAATAAGAATTTGGACGAGAATTTGAATAAGAAAAAAGAAACTTGGAATCGTTTCAGAAATAAAACGCCGAAATTTATTTTGATATTCGGGATAAAAGTAAATGAAAATGAAATCAAAAAAAGGGTTATAATTGGAATACGTTTGATTATTTAGAACTTGGCAAGATGATTTATAATTGGTTTTAAACCAATAATGTATGATCAACTATATGAATCCGATAACAAGCTATAAATTGGTTGATTAACTAACAGGAGATGAATTGTAGACAAGAGTTGTGAATGAAGCGATATATGAAGGGAGATTTTTAAAGAGATTTGAACCTGTTTTTAAATGAAATCAAACTGATTTGATGTGACGAGTTCAAATTTTTCTAAAAAGAACAATATTTACTTTATAGAAATAAATAATGTGTGAAGGCAAATGTGTTGCAAACGAAATTGGAAATAGAGGAAATGGAGTTAAACAGTACAGTGAGATTATTCTGAAGTTCAGAATATTTTCCGAAGTTCAGAATATTTTCCGAAGTTCGGACTGTGGTATCGAATAACAAATTATTTGAAATGAAGTTACTTAGAAGAGACATTTATGTCGAATTTCTGGGAAGTGCCATTTACTTTCCGTTTTAATTAAAATTTAATATATTATTAATTCATTACTTATGTATTCAGATAAATAAATAAAGTATATTTTGAAGACTAATATTTCGAAGGCATGAATTATTGTAATAATCAACAATTCTCGTAAAAGAAGATAATTTTTTTTATTCGGAAGTTGCAAGAATGGATGTTTTGCTGTGAACTTGATTTATTTTGAAGTTAATAATATTGTTCAGTTAAGGTCTGAGAGGTAAATATACCCCAACTTGATTGACTTTATTATTCACTAAGAAATAATTAAGGTTCGATAGCAAGAACAGAAGAACAAGGAGCCGCACAGCGAGAACGAAGGTTGGCAGAGCGTAAGAGAAATGAATTTGAGAGTTGTAAGAATTTATTTGATAAGAAATTAAGAAATGGAGTTAAGAAAATTTAGAAACTGACTGGAGATTAGTTCAGTTGAATAATTTTCTGAGTGTTAATCTGATGTTGGTTTCGGCCTTCGGGGTTGATACTTTGAGAATTGTTCGCTTGCTAATTTATAGTCGATGGACGTGAAAGAGTAATTGTGTGTGAATGAGTTACAAGAATGAAAATTCTGGAATTTTGAAAACACAAAGATTTGAGTGATAAACGTAATAATTGGAAATCTGGAAGAAAAAAATTGGTTTATAACCAATAAATCTATAAATCCGAGTTGGAAAGGACATCAAGTATTTGAAGTAGTTAATAGATCGAAGCTAAAATTTGGAAATCGGAATGAATTTTGAGAATATTCGATTTTGGCTATTGAAGAAATAAGATTTCGTACTTGTATAGAAAAATTTAGTGAATTGCTGGATTGAAAAGTAATCGACTAAGATAAAATCTTATATAACGGAATTTATATAAGACGAGATGTTTGAAATATGATTTAGGAAGAAAATCTTATGTAAATGACATAAGTATGATTTATGAAATAAAATAATATATGTATATAGTATTATATATTTTGAAAGTAAGATAAGGAAAGTACCTTCCTTCTCCTTGAATTTCGAGCTTGGAGAGATGTGCTGCTGGTGGTAGTAGGTTGTCCGGACATAAAACTCATGAGTTGCCATAGAGCACGACTGCTAGCGTAATTTACAGGGCAGCAGATAGCCTACGGCGGTCGGATGTTTCTTGAGGGAATCAGGCATAACCATTGTGATCGCTGCGATCTAGAGTCATTGGAATTCGAACGTGTAGCGAAATTTGCAAGGCTGTAGATAGCCTACGGCGGTCAGATGTTTCTTGGGGGAACCAAACGTAACCATTGTGACTGCTGCGATCTACAGTCGAATTGTGTAATAACCCGGAAAATGTGAACCAATTTTAAAATTTTAAAATTGGTAGTTGTCAAAGAATTTGAATAATTGAAATAGCATATTTCAATAAAAGAATGAATTGGGAATAGTAAGGCAGTTTGAAAATTTGAATACAAACTTTGTTTGACTGTACCAGGTGGAAAATATAACAGATTTTAGTGAAACTGAAAATATTTAAATCTGTTTATAAATACCTTTCTAACTAATCTGAAAAATCGAAGTTTCATAACGGGAATCAAAAGTTATGGCCAAATGAATTTTCAGAAAGGTCGCTATATAGCATATATAGCCCTTGAAAATAGATATTTTGCATACGACCTCGGAATTCGACGAAGCTACTTTTGTTGGATCCGAAATGTCAAACTATTGCTAGGTTTCAAATTTCTTAATTTTTGAAGCTAGTATGTGAGCGGGGCAAAAGAAAATGTGATTGGTCAATTTTTGTTAAAATGGGTCGACCTAAAAATGGACATTTTGCATATGAGCTCAGAAATCGACGAAACTGGTTTTATTGGGACCGTATCATCAAAACAAAGCTAGATTTATTTTTTTGGAATTTTTCGATTCAGTTTGTGGCCCTGGCAAATTGAAATGTACGTTCAAATTGAATATAAAATGTTTTATACTTTAATTTAAAAATAACTGATTGTAACAGTCGAATTGGCCAACGAAACATATCCCATTGTGTCCGAAATGGGGGTATTTGGCTAGGGGCGACAGTCGTTGGGTTGAAATTGGTGTACGTTGGCTAGAAAGGTTATTATAGGAATTTAAAAATATAATAAATTAGAAAATATCTTTCATTTTCTCTCACTTCAGAAAAATCTGGTAAACCCCCCTGAAACGAACGACGATAATCGTTCAAATCTTTCCACCGATTTCGCCGCCGCCACAGTAATTTTCGCCGCCGCCTCTAGTTGACAATTCCGATCGCCTTCCTCTCCTCTTCAAATCAAACCCAGCCTCGTCGAAGACTATCGCCTATCGACGTCGAATTTCGTCGAGGAAATTCGCCCCTTTGAAGCGCCGCCGTACCACGATAGAGCCACCGAGTTCGCTGCCACCACTGCCGATAGGAAGCCTGTTCGTAGCTCTTCAACGTCGTAGGGTCTGATCTGGACATCGAGCTACTGTTTTGATTTAAATTCTAAACCTAGTTTCGAAGGTTTGCAAACCCTTCTGCTTTGAATTTCTGAACTGAAAATAACACTTTTAAGTGTTGCAAAACTTTGAAAAATCATATCTTTTTAGTGTGTTAACGAAATTCGATGCAACAGGAAACATCGGGACCGCAGGGAGGCTCTCTACCATCTAGCAGAAGCCGCGGATTTTTCTGATCTTCCTACGATTTTTAGCACTACTAAAACCAATGTGAGGAATCTAAACTAAATTATGTGAATGGAATCGTGTTGTATAAATTATATAAGCGAAGTGTAAATTATATACGCATTGTATACCTCAAGTACATGTATTGTATAAGTTATATTAGCGATGTATAAATTATACAAGTGTTGTATGAAACATATTTGCTTTGAATTGTGATGAAATGCAAGTGAATTATAGAAATAATATATATATATATATACATACACTCCCCTCGTCCACAGACCATGGACGATATTTATTGCTTGTGATTGGCGTGATATTATATGGTATGACGAATGGTTGGAGATAATTGTTTGTGGTTGATATTGTGGTTGAAAAATACCTTTGTGGTTGAAAAATACCCTCTTGTGGTTGAAACAAACTAGAATAGGATTGTGGAAATGAAAATAAAACACGCCACCTGCGTGGGAACTAGATGCATGATCCCCATTGTTAAAAACCGCGAGGTTTTAAGGTAGAGAGAGGAGCCGTACTAGGGACAGTCCTGGTTTTAACTACCCTGCCGTTATGCTGTCGAAATTTTCTGAAATATTCATGTGTTAAAATAATTTTCATTTGTTGAAATTAATTACATATGTTGAAACCAATATTCATGTGTTGAATTGAAATTCATTCGTTGAGTCGAAATTCATGTGTTGAATATTATTCGAATTTTAAACAAATAGATTTAACGATAAAAATCACATTTTTATATATATACAAACTATAGAGAATATTCATGTGTTGAATTGAAATTCATTCGTTGAGTCGAAATTCATGTGTTGAATATTATTCGAATTTTAAACAAATAGATTTAACGATAAAAATCACATTTTTATATATATACAAACTATAGAGAATATTCATGTGTTGAATTGAAATTCATTCGTTGAGTCGAAATTCATGTGTTGAATATTATTCGAATTTTAAACAAATAGATTTAACGATAAAAATCACATTTTTATATATATACAAACTATAGAGAATATTCATGTGTTGAATTGAAATTCATTCGTTGAGTCGAAATTCATGTGTTGAATATTATTCGAATTTTAAACAAATAAATTTAACGATAAAAATCACATTTTTATATATATACAAACTATGGAGAATATTCATGTGTTGGATTGAAATTCATTCGTTGAATTGAAATTCATGTGTTGAATGTTATCGTATTTTAAAATAAAATGAATAGACAATAAAAACTACATTTTTATTGTGAATATGAAGTGTTAAAAACATTCACGTGTTGAATAAATATTTTTGATGATAAAAATATTTCTTTTATCATGTATACGCTTTGATAAAAATACACACGTGTTGAAATAAATTTAGTTCGTTAGAAATATTATTATTAGCTTTGTTCTGCATATGTATACATATGTTGAACAGGGAAAATGGATTAGCTGTAGAGTAAAGAAATTATTTGCATGCCCGACAAATAGGTAAGCCTTGATGAGTTGGCTGCGCAATTTTATTTTTATATCAACTCCTGAGAATGCCATTGGATGCGGAGTGCTGGTTATTCTGTGTGAAATAATAAACATCGCCATAGGATAGTAACAATTAATTTTGAACTACACTACATGGCATACTCCTTGACAATAGGCATACTTCATCATATTCCACATAAGCATTTGGCGCTTGTGTGACGAGGTGGAAGATTTACCATACGAGCGAGAGGCTTGTATGGCGATGATTATATACTACAGGTTGAACTGATGACTGATATGGACTATATAAAATATAACGATAAATTGCCAGATTAATAAAAACCCCACATGGGTCTGGAGTTGACAATAATCACGTCTCTCTAGTCATTAGAGACGGCACATGGACTATTTATTCCCACACGGGACGAGGTGACGAGGATTTATCCTCTGGAGTAATTAAAAATACACACTCCCTCAGGCTTGACAGGGTGATGAGAATTTATTCTCTGGAGTTATTATCTATACACGCTCCCCTGTAAACACCAGAATATATCACTATAAATATGTGGATGCTTTGTAGGATTTATTGGGTACCTAACACGGCCCAATAAATTTCCAAACCCCTTCCCGTACAAAGGAGGTTATGGCGAAATTTTTCGAAATATTAAGGCGTTAGTGAAATATTTGAGGTGAAAATGAAGTTGAAATTAATGAAGGAACTATATTTGACATTAATGAAGGAACTATATTTGAAATAAATGAATGAACGATGTCGAAATAAATGAATGAACATTATTCAAAATAAAAGAATGAACTATTTATATATATATATATATATATATATATAAATTGAGTTGAAAGGAATCGAAGTCGTGCAGTTCGTGTTTTGGAATCGTAATTTGAATCGATTAGTACGAGAAATCCGACCATCGGATTTTCCCGAAACCGCAACCGCTGGGTTCGCCTTGGAAATATCTTTCCAACGACACCAACCTTGTAAAAATCCAACGGTTGGATTGTCTGGAATGTTTAATTCAGATATGAAGAAAAACAGTGCCAGAATCATTTATATTTATATATAAATATAATTAAATTAAATCGAATAACGACGCTGCAGTTCGAATTTTGAAACTGTAACTTCAAACGACTAGTGTGGATGATCCGACCATCGGATTTTCACGAAACTGGAACCGTTGGGTTCGCTTTGGGAATATCTTCCCACTGATATAGACTTTGTAGAAATCCAACGGTTAGATTTTCCAATATGTGTAAAAAAAATTATGGGAAAAACAGCGCCAGTGCCACGGCACGACCTGAAACGTCGTTTAATTAAATACGGCCATTTTTTAATAAATAAAAATGGCGAAAAATCGTTATGAAATATTATAAGCAACATAGATTGGAAATAAACCAATTTGGCTTGATCTGTTTGATATTTGATGGTTTTATGTGTTTGACACGAAAATAATACTAAAGAACTGAAATATGAATGTCGAATAATATAACCATGGAAAGAATTGATTTGAATTCTAATTACGTGAATAATTTGAAAAGGCCGAGCTAACCCTCATTTCAAATAATTGATCGAGCGATTCGAATTGGAAAATACAAAGACGATTCAAGACCGGCGATCTTCGTATCGGTTGGATGGGCGCTGCTGAGGTTCCTGACTGGAGTAGCTACCGTGAAGGAACGGAAGTAGTAGCCGTTTGAACGTATGTGTTGATTGGACGGATATACGAGGGATTTGACGCCTCTAGTTTCGTTTAGACCCAGAACGGACTTGTAAATGGACTGTGTGTTTGACATTGGATTTTGTTCTATACTGATTGATCTCTGTTAAATATATATCTGTTTGGCAATGGAGAATTTATTCTTTTGCTTAACGCCCTTCTCTGAGACGTACGAGCTCAGAGGTTATATATCGATAGAAATCAGTCGTATGGAGTGGATTGCCTATGTGGCATGCCAAGATGTTGTGATCAAGGCTTCTGTTGCAAAGCAAAGTCTTGTGTTTGATGATCAAAGCACGGCCTACATAGCCTGGCTTTGTGTATAGCGTGGATTCGCGAGCCTCACACCTTGGTATGAGTTAAAAACAGGATAAGGACTGCAGGGAGAGCACGACGTTTCTTTCTAGCTATGGTGATGTCAGTGACCTACCAGCCCTGACATTTATATCTATTTTGCACCTATGTGGTTTTTGGAATGCGAGGCACCTCGATTATAGGTCTGCAAGGACCGGGAAACGTGTGTTCAGGAATAACTAATCCTCAAACGTAAGAGAGGACCGGCCCTGAAGCATCCAGGGGTTACCCAAAATGTGTAGTCCTGAGGCATTTGCTAGAATGTCTCGAAGCGGAGAGGAGCTTGACCCTTGCCTCGACTCATGACGGAAATCCAATTTCCAATACGAAATAACGGATTTGATTGTAGAACTAGTATGGCGACATAGTATATGGTAGCTATGCCGCCTATGATTGATATTTATGATGCTATTCGTTTTTGAAACATATATGCACTAGTAATAATATCAAATGATTTTTCTTTACACGTATTAAGCATATTTGGCCATTATAAGGAAAAACTCTATCCTCTGGCTTGCGTTGCATTGTATGATGGGACTTGAGTCTTATAATGGCTTCATTCTTTTTAAAAGCATTGCATTGTTTTAAAGAATTTACTTTGTTTAGAATGCACCAGCAATCACTGGAGTAAACCCGTTCCGCAAAAGTGGCGTGGTCCTATGATTTGTTTATTACTGTTGTTTAAACTGTTAAGTAGATTTCTCATACCAGTCCCCATGACTGACTCGTTGTTTGTTTCCCTTTGCAAACGCGGGTGCCCTTATTTTCACACGGGCAACCTAGTTCACAGGTGACAGGTTGTTTTTGGCTCAGCACTGTAGTATGGAGTGCATTTTTTGGCTCATGGCGAGGCTGACTTCACCGAGATGACTTTGATATTTTCCGCCGTTATTGTATCTATATTATGATTCCGCCACAGGCGATGCAGACTGCTTTACTTTCAGTACTTATTATCATATGTATATGTACCGCCTTCGGTGATGTAGACCAATACCCTTATTATGTCTCACTGCATGTATATATTCCGCCTCTGGCGATGGTGACTGATCATTTCCTTTTTTTTACTACGTTATATCCTACGTTGCGCTATTCTGATGTTGTTATATGTTGTGATTCCGCTGTCATATCCATGAAAAATTATTCTATTTATTGTTTTTGTTATTATCTGTACTCTGCTATGATGATTGATGTGTTATATTTAAATGATTATCCTTAATACCGTCACACGGATTTTGGGATCGTCACAGTTGGTATCAGAGCTTTGGTTAACCTTAGTTCCGGAGTCTAACACATTAAACAGCTCGTCAAAATAGAATCAGTAGTGTTCTAAGGCGAGTAGCTCATTAGAGATAGGATTAGCAGTGTCCTAGAATAAGCTAAGAAGATTAGCAAAACAATTTGATCAGTACATCATTACCTTTCCTTATGTTCCCCTGCTTTATCATTTATGAAAGTTATCAATTCTGTGAGCTTGACTCTTTTCTTGCTTATACAGTACTCTATCTGATGGCTACACGAGCAGCAGCAGCCAGAGGTGGCCGTGGAGGCCGAGCAGGCATAGCAGGAGGACGGGGGAATATCCCCGTAGTTGAGGAGGGCTCTATTATACAGCCACCTGCACCCCAGGACTTTGAGCTAGACAGAGTAGCAAAGAGGTATAGGAACCTGGGGGGAAAACCCTTTTCTGGCCTTGGTACAGTGATAGAGGCTATTTCTTGGTTGAAGACCTGTGAAAAGATTTTTAAAGGCATGGGATTGGGGACCAACAACAAAGCACGTCTAGGTATTTGGCTCTTACAGGAAGAAGCAGAGTTGTGGTGGGATGCCATCACCTCAGAAGATGTGGGAGGTACTGTTAGGACCTAGGAGCAAATTTCGATGGACTTCATTGATGGCTTGCCTCGAAATAAGAAAGGAAACGACAATATATGGGTGATCGTAGATCGCTTCACGAAGACTGCCCATTTCATACCTGTCCGATCCAACAGAATGGCTCAAAGTTTAGCACATATTTACTTCAAAGAAATAGTTAAACTACATGGAGTGCTGCTCAATATAGTCAGTGATAGAGATCCCCTATTTACTAGCAAATTCTGGGAAGCATTCCAGACAGAATTGGGAACCAAATTGAAACTAAGCACCGCTTATCACCCTCAGACAGATGGCCAAACTGAGCGGGTGAATAGAATTTTAGAAGATTTACTGTGGGCTTGCGTTATTGATTTTGGAGGCTCATGGGAAGATCACTTACATTTAGCCGAATTCTCTTATAACAATAGCTATCAAGCGAGTTTGGGAATGTCTCCATTTGAAGCATTATACGGTAGACCGTGCAGATCTCCCGCATGTTGGGTAGAACCTGGCAACAGACTGGTGTTAGGGCCCGATATGATTCGAGAAGCATCAGATAAAGTCGATTTCATTAAGAAGCGATTGAAAACCGCACAAAGCCGACAGAAAAGTTATGCTGATGCGAGAAGAAGAGACTTATCATTTGCCGTTGGCGATTATGTTTATTTAAGAGTTTCTCCGATGCGGGGAGTAATCAGATTTGGCAAAACTGGGAAGTTGGCACCAAGATTTATTGGTCCCTTTCCTATACTTGAACGGATTGGAACTCTTGCATATAGGATTTCATTACCTGATTGGTTGCCTAGTGTACATGACGTGTTCCACGTGTCTCAACTCAGGAAACATGTGCATGATCCGGATCTTGTTGTAGAAGAAGCAGCGCAACAGGATATAGACATAACTCCAGAATTAGCGCTCAGAAGAGAGCCATTAAAGATTGTTGGCAAAGAAACTAGAGAGCTAAGGAGCAAAAAGATTCATTTAGTCAAAGTGCAGTGGAGTAGTGATCCCAGAGACAGTACTTGGGAGACTGAGGAAAGCATTAAACAAGCCTACTCCAAATGCAGAGTGGACATCTCTGACTAACTCCGGTGCAAGGTACCTTTACAATACTTTGCATTTACATTTTGTTTCCTACTTTGCTGTTATTTCCTTTTCGGGGACGAAAAGTTTTAAGTGGGGGAGATTGTAATAACCCGGAAAATGTGAACCAATATAATTTTTTTAAAATTGCTAGTTGTCAAAGAATTTGAATAATTGAAATAGCATATTTCAATAAAAGAATGAATTGGGAATAGTAAGGCAGTTTGAAAATTTGAATACAACTTTGTATGACTGTACCGGGTGGAAAATATAACAGATTTTAGTGAAACTGAAAATATTTAAATCTGTTTATGAATACCTTTCTAACGAATCTGAAAAATCGAAGTTTCATAACGGGAATCAAAAGTTATGGCCAAATGAATTTTCAGAAAGGTCGTTATATAGCATATATAGCCCTTGAAAATAGATATTTTGCATACGACCTCTAAATTCGACGAAACCACTTTTGTTGGATCCGGAATGTCAAACTATTGCTAGGTTTCAAATTTCATAATTTTTGAACCTAGTATGTGAGCGGGGCAAAAGAAAATGTGATCGGTCAATTTCTGTTAAAATGGGTCGACCAGAAAATGGATATTTTGCATATGAGCTCAGAATTCGACGAAACTGGTTTTTTTGGGACCGTATAGTCAAAACAAAGCTAGATTTATTTTTCTGGAATTTTTCGATTCAGTTTGTGGCCCTGGCAAATTGAAATGTACGTTCAAATTGAATATAAAATGTTTTATACTTTAATTTGAAAAATAACTGACTGTAACAGTCAAATTAGCCAACGAAATATATCCCATTGTGTCCAGAATGGAGGTATTTGGCTAGGGGCGACAGTCGTTGGGTTGAAATTGGTGTACGTTGGCTAGAAAGGGTATTATAGGAATTTAAAAATATAATAAATAAGAAAATATCTTTCATTTTCTCTCACTTCAGAAAAATCTGGTAAACCCCCCTGAAACGAACGACGATAATCGTTCAAATCATTCCACCGATTTCGCCGCCGCCACAGTCAATTTCGCCGCCGCCTCTAGTTGACAATTCCGATCGCCTTCCTCCCCTCTTCAAATCAAACCCAGCCTCGTCGAAGACCATCGCCTATCGACGTTGAATTTCGTCGAGGAAGTTCACCCCTTTGAAGCGCCACCGTGCCACGCTGGAGCCACCGAGTTCGCTGCCACCACCGCCGATAGGAAGCCTGTTCGTAGCTCTTCAACGTCGTAGGGTCTGATCTGGACATCGAGCTACGGTTTTGATTTAAATTCTAAACCTAGTTTCGAAGGTTTGCAAACCCTTCGGCTTTGAATTTCTGAATTGAAAATAACACTTTTAAGTGTTGCAAAACTTTGAAAAATCATATCTTTTTAGTGTGTTAACGAAATTTGATGAAACAGGAAACATCGGGACCGCAGGGAGGCTCTCTACCATCTAGCAGAAGCCGCGGATTTTTCTGATCTTCCTACGATTTTTAGCACTACTAAAACCAATGTGAGGAATCTAAACTAAATTGTGTGAATGAAATCGTGTTTTATAAATTATATAAGCGAAGTGTAAATTATATAAGCGAAGTGTAAATTATATACGCATTGTATACCTCATGTACATGTGTTGTATAAGTTATATTAGCGATGTATAAATTATACAAGCGTTGTATGAAACATATATGCTTTGAATTGTGATGAAATGCAAGTGAATTATAGAAATAATATATATATATATATACACACTCCCCTCGTCCGCAGACCATAGACGATATTTATTGCTTGTGATTGGCGTGATATTATATGGTATGACGAATGGTTGGAAATAATTGTTTGTGGTTGATATTGTGGTTGAAAAAATACCTTTGTGGTTGAAAAATACCTTTGTGGTTGAAAAATACCCTCTTGTGGTTGAAACAAACTAGAATAGGATTGTGGAAATGAAAATAAAACATGCCGCCTGCGTGCGAACTAGATGCATGATCCCCATTTTCAAAAACCGCAAGGTTTTAAGGTAGAGCGAGGAGCCGTACTAGGGACAGTCCCGGTTTTAACTACCCTGCCGTTATGCTGTCGAAATTTTCTGAAATATTCATGTGTTAGAATAATTTTCATTTGTTGAAATTAATTACATATGTTGAAACCAATATTCATGTGTTGAATTGAAATTCATTCGTTGAGTCGAAATTCATGTGTTGAATATTATTCGAATTTTAAACAAATAGATTTAACGATAAAAATCACATTTTTATATATATACAAACTATAGAGAATATTCATGTGTTGAATTGAAATTCATTCGTTGAGTCGAAATTCATGTGTTGAATATTATTCGAATTTTAAACAAATAGATTTAACGATAAAAATCACATTTTTATATATATACAAACTATAGAGAATATTCATGTATTGAATTGACATTCATTCGTTGAGTCGAAATTCATGTGTTGAATATTATTCGAATTTTAAACAAATAGATTTAACGATAAAAATCACATTTTTATATATATACAAACTATAGAGAATATTCATGTGTTGAATTGAAATTCATTCGTTGAGTCGAAATTCATGTGTTGAATATTATTCGAATTTTAAACAAATAGATTTAACGATAAAAATCACATTTTTATATGTATACAAACTATGGAGAATATTCATGTGTTGGATTGAAATTCATTCGTTGAATTGAAATTCATGTGTTGAATGTTATCGTATTTTAAAATAAAATGAATAGACAATAAAAACTACATTTTTATTGTGAATATGAAGTGTTAAAAACATTCACGTGTTGAATAAATATTTTTGATGATAAAAATATTTCTTTTATCATGTATACGCTTTGATAAAAATACACACGTGTTGAAATAAATATTAGTTCGTTAGAAATATTATTATTAGCTTTGTTCTGCATATATATACATGTGTTGAACAGGGAAAATGGATTAGCTGTAGAGTAAAGAAATTATTTGCATGCCCGACAAATAGGTAAGCCTTGATGAGTTGGCTGCGCAATTTTATTTTTATATCAACTCCTGTGAATGCCATTGGATGCGGAGTGCTGGTTATTCTGTGTGAAATAATAAACATCGCCATAGGATAGTAACAATTAATTTTGAACTACAATACATGGCATACTCCTTGACAATAGACATACTTCATCATATTCCACATAAGCATTTGGAGCTTGTGTGACGTGGTAGAAGATTTACCATACGAGCGAGAGGCTTGTATGGCGATGATTATATACTACAGGTTGAACTAATGACTGATATGGACTATATAAAATATAACGATAAATTGCCAAATTAATAAAAACCCCACACGGGTCTGGAGTTGGAAATAATCACATCTCTATAGTCATTAGATACGGCACATGGACTATTTATTCCCATATGGGACGAGGTGACGAGGATTTATCCTCTGGAGTAATTAAAAATACATGCTCCCTCAGACTTGACAGGGTGACGAGAATTTATTCTCTGGAGTTATTATCTATACACGCTCCCCTGTAAACACCAGAATATATCACTATAAATATGTGGATGCTTTATAGGATTTATTGGGTACCTAACACGGCCCAATAAATTTCCAAACCCCTCACCCGTACAAAGGAGGTTATGGCGAAATTTTTCGAAATATTAAGGCGTTAGTGAAATATTTGAGGTGAAAACGAAGTTGAAATTAATGAAGGAACTATATTTGAAATTAATGAATGAACGATGTCGAAATAAATGAATGAACTATATTCGAAATAAAGGAATGAACTATATATATATATATATATATATATATATAGTTGAAAGGAATCGAAGCCGTGCAGTTCGTGTTTTGGAATCGTAATTTGAATCGATTAGTACGAGAAATCCGACCATCGGATTTTCCCGAAACCGCAACCGCTGGGTTCGCCTTGGAAATATCTTTCCAACGGCACCAACCTTGTAAAAATCCAATGGTTGGATTGTCTGGAATGTTTAATTCAAATCTGAAGAAAAACAGTGCCAGAATCGTTTATATTTGTATATAAATATGAATATAATTAAATTAAATCGAATAACGACGCTGCAGTTCGAATTTGGAAACCTTCAAACGACTAGTGTGGATGATCCGACCGTCGGATTTTCACGAAACTGGAACCGTTGGGTTCGCTTTGTGAATATCTTCCCACTGATATAGACTTTGTAGAAATCCAACGGTTAGATTTTCCGATATGTGTAAAACAAATTAGGGGAAAAACAGCGCCAGTGCCACGGCACAACCTGAAACGTCGTTTAATTAAATATGGCCATTTTTAAATAAATAAAAATGGAGTAAAATCGTTATGAAATATTATAAGCAACATAGATTGGAAATAAACCAATTTGTCTTGATCTGTTTGATATTTGATGGTTGTATGTGTTTGACACGAAAATAACACTAAAGAACTGAAATATGAATGTCGAATAATATAACCATGGAAAGAATTGATTTGAATTCTAATTACGTGAATTATTTGAAAAGGCCGAGCTAACCCTCATTTCAAATAATTGATCGAGCGATTCGAATTGGAAAATACAAAGACGATTCAAGACCGGCGTTCTTCGTATCGGTTGGATGGGCGCTGCTGAGGTTCCTGGCTGGAGTAGCTACCATGAAGGAACGGAAGTAGTAGCCGTCTGAACGTATGTGTTGATTGGACGGATATACGAGGGATTTGACGACTCCGGTTTCGTTCAGACCCAGAACGGACTTGTAAATGGACTGTGTGTCTGACATTGGATTTTGTTCTATATTGATTGATCTCTGTTAAATATATATCTGTTTGGCGGCGGAGAATTTATTCTTTTGCTTAACGCCCTTCTCTGAGACGTACGAGCTCAGAGGTTATATATCGATAGAAATCAGTCGTATGGAGTGGATTGCCTATGTGGCATGCCAAGATGTTGTGATCAAGGCTTCTGTTGCAAAGCAAAGTCTTGTGTTTGATGATCAAAGCATGACCTACATAGCCTGGCTTTGTGTATAGCGTGGATTCGCGAGCCTCACACCTCGGTATGAGTTAAAAACGGGATAAGGACTGCAGGGAGAGCACGACGTTTCTTTCTAGCTATGGTGATGTCAGTGACCTACCAGCCCTGACATTTATATCTATTTTGCACCTATGTGGTTGTTGGAATGCGAGACGCCTCGATTATAGGTCTGCAAGGACCGGGAAACGTGTGTTCAGGAATAACTATTCCTCAAACGTAAGAGAGGACCGGCCCTGAAGCATCCAGGGGTTACCCAGAGTGTGTAGTCCTGAGGCATTTGCTAGAATGTCTCAAAGCGGAGAGGAGCTTGCCCCTTGCCTCGACTCATGACGGAAATCCAATTTCCAATATGAAATAACGGATTTGATTGTAGAACTAGTATGGCGATATAGTATATGGTAGCTATGCCGCCTATGATTGATATTTATGATGCTATTCGTTTTTGAAACATATATGCACTAGTAATAATATCAAATGATTTTGCTTTACACGTATTAAGCATATTTGTCCGTTATAAGGAAACACTCTATCCTCCGGCTTGCGTTGCATTGTATGATGGGACTTGAGTCTTATAATGGCTTCATTCTTATTAAAAGCATTGCGTTGTTTTAAAGAATTTATTTTGTTTAGAATGCACCAGCAATCACTGGAGTAAACTCGTTCCGCGAAAGTGGCGTGGTCCTATGATTTGTTTATTACTGTTGTTTAAACTGTTAAGTAGATTTCTCATACCAGTCCCCATGACTTACTCGTTGTTTGTTTCTCTTTGCAAATGCGGGTGCCCTTATTTTCACACGGGCAGCCTAGTTCACAGGTGACAGGTTGTTTTTGGCTCAGCACTGTAGTATGGAGGTCATTTTTTGGCTCATGGCGAGGCTGACTTCACCGAGATGACTTTGACATTTTCCGCCATTATTGTATCTATATTATGATTCCGCCACAGGCGATGCAGACTGCTTTACTTTTTGTACTTATTATCGTATGTTTATGTACCGCCTTCGGCGATGTAGACTGATACCCTTATTATGTCTCACTGCATGTATATATTCCGCCTCTGGCGATGGTGACTGATCATTTCCTTTTTTTACCTAAGTTATATCCTACGCTGTGCTATTCTGATGTTGTTACATGTTGTGATTCTGCTGTCATATCCATGAAAAATTATTCTATTTATTGTTTTTGCTATTATCTATACTCTGCTATGATGATTGATGTGTTATATTCCAATGATTATCCTTAATACCGTCACACGGATTTTGGGATCGTCACAAATTGTAAGGGTGTAATCCGCAGAGCTGTGAAAGCTTACGGGAATGGATGTTTCCTGGGGGACCCAGGTGTAACCATTATGTACCTGCGGTCCACTGAGATATCTTAGTGATAGTGAGCCACCTGTTTGATGCAGCAGTTAGTCTTCGTGACTCGATTGGTCTTCGTGACCTGATTTGTCTTTGGGACTTATTTTGTTCTCATGACTTGAAGTATCTTCAAAAAAATTCCTTGATTTGTTTCTGTAATTCTGAGACAGAGCTATCAACGCTCAGTGACCTCAGAATGTCTTTGATTCTTAAAATATCTTCCGTTAATCTGTCTATGACGAAATTCGCAGGGAAGTGATTTCCTACGGATATGGATGTTTTCTGGTGGATCCAGACGAAACCATTGTGTATCTGCGATTCATGAACAATCAATATATTATCACATTGGTACTTTCCGTATCTGTTTTTTTAAGGAATTTTTGAAATATGTTTCACTTTAAGTTGAAACAAGGATATTTAGCTCTTGGAGATTTTAGTCGTGCGCATGGACAGCGTATGTCTAACATCTGTGAGAACGACAATATACTTGTTAAACTTCGAGTTATCAAATATTTTTAAATAAATAATTTGAGATTTGAATCTAATTTAATTAAGTTAAGAATAAGAGTTCCGAAGTATTTTCAAGTCCATATCTTTGAAATAGGTATACAGATATTTTCTATAAAAAGGTTATAAAGAATTTCAAATGTTGGAAATTATCAAGCTTTAAATTTATAAAGTGTCAACTTGAAAAGAGGAATGTATTTACACTCTTAAATGAGTGTTGAGAAGAATTAAATGGAACAAGATAGGATTGATGGTTGCAAAGCCTAGACCCATTACCATGCAACGATGGATAAGTAAATGATTGACAGATGAGGTTGTAAGGAAATCTGGAATAATTCGAGATGCAACTTATGCAGAATTTGAAATTTAAGAAGTGATTGGTTTTGTAAAGAAATTTGATTTCCCGAGTTAATGGGATACGATAAATAAGGACGATCGATGACCTAAATATCGATATATAATTAGTGGTGAATGAATTCCACACAAATATAGAAATTTGAAGTATATGACGGTATAACTCTAACAACCTCTCCTTTTCGAGGACAAAAAGTTTCAAATGGGGGAAGAATGTAACGACCCAGAAATTTCGGCGATTGGAACGTGGAGTTAATTAAATAATTTACAGTGAATAATCAATTTTATATTGATACCGGTGTTAGAAATCAAATGTATTGGTTTGGGTATGAACTAAATGAATATTTAATTCAGGATGGTTGGTTGGAAATCAAATATTTAATGTTGAATCTTGTTTCGAATTGGATATTTGAATTGAAATTCGATTGGAAATAAATAAATTATTGAAATTAAAGTAAATGTTATTAACGTAAAATAAATTAGAAATATGTGGAAAATATTTGAAAATTGGCTTGAATAGGTGTATTTATATGTACAAAGAAATTGAAATAAATATTTCAAATTTAGAATTTGACGGAGTTGTTGATGAAAAAACGAAATTAAATCGGTGAAGCGATAGATAATTAGAATAACATTGTGCACAGACAAAGCCGGATTACAACCCCGATTAAATTTATTTGATTCAATACGAGTTGATAAAGAAGTGCGTATATTTTTTGTCGCATTTGGAGTTTGGGCTGATGGTACGTATTTAGAGTAGTTCGGGGTATTTGTGGTAGAATTAGTTTTAGGGATACAAATAAATAAACACCCCCTCCGTATGTGGCCTCCCCAAACATTTCCTTCCCCAGTTGAATACGCAAGCTACTGTTTTTGCCTTGGTTCCCACGATGCCTTCTCTATATATTGAGCCCCTCTTTCCCCATTTCCTTCACCGAATCATTCCTCTTCACAAATCTTCAGAGACACGATTTGTTCCTTTCTAATTTAATGGCCGCCGAAGCCAATCATTCTTTCCCTAAATCAGCCTTCCTTAATTCGAAAATCATGTCTGCCTCGAACCCTAAAGTTTCCCTCTTCCTGCGATAATTTCCAAAGCCCTAAAGTTTCCCTCTTCCTGCGATAATTTCCAAAACCCTAAAGTTTCCCTAATTCAAAATCCGCAAGTCGTCTCCTTACATGAACTCCAGCAACCAGTTAATCGCTGCAGCTACCTCCGGTCGAGTTCGCCAGAGCAGTTCAAGACTCCAGCTTCGTCGCCGATTCCCACTACCCGATCTGTACCTACGTTTCCTTTCTAATAGTTTTAAGGTGAGTACCCCTCCCTCACGATTAATCTTAGTTTGAGTAAATTTAATTTCAGTTTAAACCAGAATTTGTGGATGGTTGATAGCCTTTAGTGGTTTGATCCTTACTGCTATTTACTCGCTTTGCGTCTGTTGCCTGTTTTTTTTATGTCTGTGCTTGCCGATGAAACTTGGACCCATGTTCATATATTTGATTTGCTTTAGAATGTTATACTTGAATATTTACCCTGACTTTACAGCGTTACAACCTATTTATATGGAAAAGTTCCACTGTAGATATTGCAAATGGAGAATCTTTTAAACTGAAATGGACTACATAAAATAATCTAATAATGGTATTCTGGAAAGAATTTTCACATCTTGCTTTATAATTTTAGCTGAACAAATTCCATATACATTCTTACTGCAAATCACTTCTACTAGAAAAGTGAGTCTCGGTTTGTGTTTGAGCGACAAATTGTTCACAGGTCGAAGTTATATGCCCTAACAACATGAAGTTATATGTATTAAATTATGCTTGTATAGATAAAATGGACAAATATAAAGAATGAAACGGTATAGAGCTTAGCCTGCTTTATGTCTCATGTTTCTACACTGTTTGGGATGCAATTTATCCAAGTCTTTATTCCTTCAGTGAATTCAGTTCGACCGGAGGGATAGTTTTCCCTTGATAATATAAAACAGAGAACCGTATTAAAGTTCAATAGTGACATTAATAAGCGGTTGCATCCCCCACTTTATTTCGGGACTGCAGCATGAACAAATGGCCTTGTACACTTCGACTTATCTAGTCGCTGCCTTGTTCATCCAGTACCCTTGATCATATCCAAGTGCTCGGTCTCTGGAGCTGCTAAACCCATACTATCTATATATACTACATGTCCTTCAGTACTGCATTAGATTGTGTTACATTTTTGTTTTTCTTCATTTCAGTGACCTTATATATTTGTTGGGTATGTTCTATTCAGGTCTGGGTACTTGTTTTTATTGCGTGTACTTGTATATGTATGACATCCTTGCTAAAATATGATGCTGCCATGTTAACCCCTTTGGGTCTATAACCTGTTATGCTACTTTAAATGTGGAGGCACGGTTGTGTCTGTAACCTGCCATGTTAAATGCTAACACCCTTTTTTGTATTTGTTGTTTACTAACAGCTTGTTAATAGACCAAGCTGCCTGTTGACAAGTAATAAATAAGGCATACTTGCATATTACTTAAATAAGACTTACAGTTTGATTTATTGGACTTCGGACTCATTCGTCCGACGCTTCTTCTTACTGTTCAAATAAAACAGCTTAAGCAGCATGTTACCTTGCTCTTTGTTACTTGATATACTAAGCACTAAGCGCTGATTCAGGTTCAAAAACATGAAAATTTTCATAATAACACTATGATGTGAAATAAAAGGTTTGTAACAAATTTACTGGAAAAATACACTTTGAACAGGAAACTGATTATCACGAACTGCAATACCTACCTATGTTTTTTTTAGTCCAAGGAGTTTCCTTTCTCATAGCTTGATTATTAGGACATTATATAATTTGGATGCATTTGTAACCTATATACTAGTCGCACCATGTTTTGGGCAATGTTCAGTTGATCATATTAGCGTGACTAGTTGTTCTTCATTTAAATGAAAGCTAGGCTGTTTTGTTTCATGAGCATGCATAAGTTTGGCCATTAGTGCACTTAGGTAAGCCTGTGTATATGAAACCTTACATATCATAATTGTCTCGCATTTGATTAATTTACATGCTGAAACCATTTAGTTGGTATACTAAAACCATTTAGTCGATATGCTGGATCCACTCTATTTATTGTGCATATACCTCTCATGAGAAGAAATTACTGAAATTCTATTTGCTGAAATTGATTCGCTGGAACATTCGTTTTGCCGAACACTTATGTGCTGAAATGAATTTGCTGCAAACCTTTGTTGTTTCTGTTAAAAGTTGATACCCCATTTTTGTTTAGTTGATACACCACACGTTATTAGATGCTGATACTCCATTATGTAAGCTAATACCCTACATGTAAGCAAAAGCTGATCCTCCATTTTGAATATCTGAACACCATCTGTTTTGCTTGGTTTGCAATAAACTTTTGGTCTCCCAAGTAACGAAATGATGTTGGGCCATTGAAATTCACTGTCTTATTGCTATTTTGCCACCTTGTCTTACTGTTAGTGCGTGCAACACTTATGAACTCCCGAACACTTGTTTTTGGTGTTTGGTTATGGGATGCTGGGGCAATGCACACGTGTACTTGTACACGTGTGTACATGCAGGCTCCCGTGACCGTTTTGTTCGTGAAAATAAATCAGTTGGGTCAACTATTATATTTCAGCTTTTATTGAAATTAATTTACTTGAACTATGATTAATCCTGACTTGAGTATTTTTATGTTTTTGCATGAAATACTCGAGTCAGACCCGAGCATTTCAGATTTAGAGATTACAGCTCAGGATTCGAAGACTGATGGAGCTGGGGATTCCAGAAGACGGTGCACTCTGATGTTTTAAAACAGTAAAGATTTTCTTGTATTCAAATTTGTTTACGATTCCGGTGTATAGAAAATCTATATCAAAAATTATGATTAATAAATAAAAAGTATTATTTTGCTGTTCAATACCGTGTTATTTAATGTATTCTGTGTTTTCTGTGCTGATTCTGTTTTAAACTCTGTAAGCTAAATAACGCGTCGATTTGAATGTTCTAAGTTAGTTTAAATACCGATTTGGAACGTTCAAAAAGGCGGGATGTTACAGCAATAAATGAGAATAGCAGAGAAAATGAACTCTTCGAATATAAGTTTGGGAAGTGAATTGTGTTTGGAAAAGAAAATATGAATTTTTGTAGAGTAGCACCAAAAAGTTCTAAGTACGGAGAAAAAGTTGCATAAAAGTGAAGTGAAAAATATAGCATTTTCCATTTCCTTCCTTTCTCAAACATAAGAAATCGAATTCATAAAATTATATTTTTTAAAATTTAAAATTTTAAAGTTCTTTGGCAGGGTTTGGATGCGAAAGTTGGATGAACTACGCTGTTACTAAATAATAGTGTAGGAAAAATTAGACGAAAACATAGTTTTATTTTTAAGTTATTGCATTGATATAGAAATTGCCAATATATTTAGGTTGTGTGCATCATATTTTAAAAATATTTTCAAAAGAAAAGAGCATACATATTTGAGATTCCACTTAGGCATTCACTGCATTCATGAATTTTTATGATGTATTGTACTTTGCCCCAGTACATGGATGGTCGCAAAATTTGATGTACACATGTTGGTGGTAGATTATGCGAGGAACAACATAATTTTACCCTTACCAAATTGGGGGTGAAAAATTCTAAATGGTGGGAGAATGTAACACCCTGCATTTTTTTAGGCAAGATCGACCAGTTTTTAGAGTGCTCCGTAACACTTTTTATTATATCAAAATAATAAATACAACGTAACCATGAGATATATGAATTGCATAATTACTACAACTAAGGGAAACTTTCCGCACAGGGAAAGAGGCTAAGACCATAGTTCAACAATACATGAGTGAAAACTACATAATCAAGAATGGGCAAGTAGCCACAGTGTATGGCATGCATCAAAATAAACCAAAAAGCATTACATAGTAGATACTTAACCGCCAAATGATGACTCGTCACTACACATAACTAACATGCTAGTCGTTATTGTACAGAAGGCCCTTTTGAACTTCATTCCTTCTACTTCTAGTGATAGGTACATTAATGCTCCATGTTATCTAGGTTAGAAGCTGTCAGAGGAGAGCTAGAAGAAGTTGCATAATCAGGACAGATTAAGTGTGCATAAGGTAAAACTTGCTTTAGTTTGCCATTTTTTCTTTAATGAGATGGACATGGAAGCTTCTTGTTCATTACAACAAGTCTAGTAATTGCTTCGTAAAGTCTTCTTTGTGCACATTCAACCTAGCAGTTTTAACTCTAGAAACAGATGGGCTAACAGTCGCATTAGGACTCCCTTTTAATGCATTCAAAATGTTTTTTTACGAAACCCACACTGCCTTCACCAATACTATCTAAACCAACAACTTGCTTGTTATTTTCCTTTTCACCAACATTGCATTTTTGAGTCCCGCTAATGTTAGTATAGGGGCTACTATCAGTTACAACATTATTCTGCACATTACACAAACCTATTTCACCTTCTTCAAAGTCAATACTATTTTTTTGAGTGTCAATGCCTTCAAGAAAATTTTCTAGAGCATTAAAACTGTTGAAAGTGTCTAAGCCACCATTTCCTATACAACCTGTTTTCTTATTACTATTAGTCGCATTCTTAGCTATTACGTCCTCACATAACCTGAAGATCGTTTTTTATTGGCATCACCAATATTACCGACTGTTGATCCCTAAAAATCCATGCGCACATTGAGTTACGAAATCTAAGCGAAAGCTACAGAACAGACACCGTCAGGGTCGGTCGTGCATAATGTTATCTGAGCCACTTAAAAGACTCACGAAAGATAGGAAGCAACTATGCAAAACAAGATTCAAACATCAAATCCAAGAAAAGTCAATTGCCCAGCGCGATCGAGAATGATGGCGCAATATATTGTGAGTAGTGCAACTCAATAAAGATAAAGGTCGTATATCCTATAAAAGTCTCCTACAACAATGGAAGACGCTTGGTCTAATATCTAAAGTTCGGTCGTACGTGTCAGAGCAAAGGTCAAGGTTGCGTGTACATTTGACAACAGCTCATGGATTGCAACTACTATCGCTCGTATTCTTTTACTAGTCGAACATCAACACTCTGGTCAGATTTCACCTACCGATCGGTCGTACACCAGCTCATAGAAAGAGCACATTTACATTTCAAATCGCAAGCCTTGGTCAGTCACCTCCAGGCTAAAAGGATCATTGCCTGCTCACTTAGGGACAGACATAGCCGAATCAGGGAACTATGATCGTCCGCCCGCTCATCTCACAATCAAGCGAATCAGATCACCACTCATCGATTGGCAGATATAGCTACGCCCGAAGAACACCGATTAAAGTCACCTACTGAACTACTCAAAGCGCTCGCTCCTATAGATTTGCTCGCACATGATAATTGGATATAGGTACGAACATCTGGCTACAGCTAAGCGATGGCACGATTGTAATTAATGGGATGAATGGCCCATAGCCAGCATATACAGACTTCAGATCATTTGCTGAAGAGGGCTCACCTATAAACTCGCCATGGCTGCCAGTGTAAGGGAGCTGGAATCTTTTCAACCACAAAGTGCTGCTAAATTCTATTCCCAGTCACACCTCAAACACTTGGAAGTAATGATCATCTTCTCCACACGAAGTCCCATCACCCGTTTGGCCAAGACATCAAGTATAACCTTGTAACTAGGGGAAACAAAGACACCCTCCTTCTCAATCATTCACCCATTCTTCTCCTCCTCAAACTCTTCCATTCTCTCCTAAAATCCCAGGATTGAAATGTATTAATGAGAGTATATTGAGTGGATATAGAGATGTATGAAAAAATAGAGTTTATGTATTTTGTAATCCCCATTATAAGAATGCAAGCTATCTTCATAGTGGATGTGGGCCTAATATAAGGCTGAACCACTCTAAATCTTGTCTCTATTTTATCTTTCTCGCATTTCCATTTTCAATTGTTATTAAGTACGGCTCCATTTATTTCCCTACCATATTGGTGAAGTACAATTTTAGTACCTTTGGTGTTTAAGCCATTTTTTGGTGAAAACATTTTGGCGCCCATCATGGGGCCATATTTACTTCTTTCCCCATTAAGGTCCGACGAGATTTTCTGAGAAAAACCATTCTTGGAGTCATGGACATGCTGAAGGGAGTTAATGACAAAGTCGACAGCCCCAAAAACAGTGTTAACACCATCACGTCGCCTACTACCCATTCTGGGGCATGAGAGCCACCTGAAATTGAAGAATCTATAACTAGGAAAGAATTGGAAGAAGCAATGACAGGATTAACGAGTCGAATAACTATTGCGAACAACGCAATGATGAAGAAACTCGAGTCAATACTCGCTATTCAAGCCGCCACCGCAAAAGCCACGCTGAGTGCCACTTGTTCTTTGTTCACTCGAAAGATTTGCGAGCTAAAGGCACAGTTCTCTGCTTTAGGCTCAAAACAGCATAATTCCATTCAAAAAGTTGCGCATCACGCTAATCTAGATTATGAAGAGAACAAAGCACCTCTGCATGACCACTTTGATGATACAATCGCGAAACAGATAGATAGCCCCACCATTAAAAGGGTGTCTCTTCCAAAAGAATTCCCAGATTCCTTGACTCCAGGTCACAAGAACACATCTAGACCAAAAGTTGGTAAAGAAGAAGGCGCTCAATCCATGGATCAAAGCAAGGAGCGGAAATACATTTTAGGAATGGAACGTGCAATTGTGGAGAAAATTCTGAAGAAGAAGAAGGATGATCGAAAAGAATGGGAATCCTTCCCGACTAAAACCCCACTCACTGAAAGGATTTAGAAGACTATAGATCCATAAAATTCGAACCTCCAATGTTGCAGTCCTATAATAGGACATGCGACCCTAATATATTCCTATGTAAATATGACCAGAATATGAATGGGGCATGGGCTACCGATGAAATCAAGTGCTTATATTTCCAAACTTATCTAAAAGGGGTGGCTTACCTATGGTTCACAAAGCTTCCGCCGCAGTTTGTGGACGACTTCACTACCCTGGCTAAACTATTTAGCAAGCAATTCAAATCCCAAGCACCCAGAGTTCGTGATGTTATGGAGCTAAGTGAACTACAAAAAAGACCTGAAGAGTCCATCAAAGCTTTTCTCACTCGCTTTGGTGTGGCAGTAGCTAAAGTCGAGAATTTCAAGACCGTCTAGTCCTAATGTCTCTGAAAGGGGGCATATGTAAAGAGACCGAATTGGGGTGGTGGATCAAGAAAGAGAAACCAAGTACACTTGAACAATTACTCAACAAAGTTGAAAAATGCATATGTATTGAAGAAAAATCAAAATATGGACAAAAAGAGAAGAAAGGAAATGCGCAAAGTAGCACTAATAATCAGAAAAGGAGCAATGAAGGGAAAGACAGTCGGGCAAAAAAGAAACTATGCTTTTTCAAGAATTCCGAGTTCACTCCCCTCAATGATTCTATTGGAAATATCTTCATGGAAACTAAGAACACCAAGAGATACCCGATCTTGTAATAAAGGCAGGTCAAAAATGTCCCTATGAAGTCAGGAATATTTTGTCAATTCCATAAACATCCAGGACACGATACCAACGACTGTAGGTACTTTAAGTCAGTAATCGAGGGACTAATTAGAAAAACCATTTATAACAATATGTACAAGACCATGAATGTTGTTCTGGCTCTCCGCAAACAAGGGGCAACTAGTTTCAAAGAAAAAAGGCCTAGACCAATCCGAAGCGAGCGCTCGCTTGAAGATCAGCAACCGGTGTCTTGATCATGGAGCTTTGAACAAGAACCCCCATTACTTTGCTTTTCTACTCTGGCATGGTAAAATCAATTGATCATATACATCTGAACTGTGACGAGAAGAGTCCCAAGGCACATCTTAAACAAAGCAGCTTGAGAATCACAAACATCAGGCAAGATCAAATGGGATGAATAGACACATTGCCTCAAGAGAACAAGCTATTCTAAGACAAATAACGAGTCAAAAGGTTGCATCTCTCATTATGAAGTATATCAAATTCTTAGCAAACATCCATTCAAGGGAATGACGTTGGGCTTCGGTGGAAATGCCAGAATATTACCAAATCTGTCCCATGGATAAATTTGTTAGCCCCAAAGAGGCGCCTTGTAAGGTGCAGGACACGAACTCCTTAAAACCAAAATCAAATTCAGTAGAAAGGATCAATGTCCGCCTCCTAGGGGCAATGCAATAAAAAAATCTAGGCTGGAAAACACCATTCTTAGTATCAGAAGGACCCACAAACATGTTGGAAAGACTAGCGCAATCATAAATCCTAGCTGCAAGGGTGTAACAGAAATCCTAGCCGCAAGGAGGTAACAGAAATCCTAGCCGAAAGGGGGTATCCATTCTAGGATCTTTTTTAATAACTAAAATAATCTTATCAAACAGGGCCTAGAATGGATCGAAAATTTATGACCCAAGACCTCCCTAGGGGCATGTATTCAAAACTAGTCTCCGAAGGGCTTGGTCCGCCAGGTCAGTCAGGCGCGGGGTTGAATATAACTTAATAAAAGACAACAAACACGTTTATAATAATACAGACGTGTAATAACCTATGATAAATAACAAATTTCAGGGCTTGAATAAATTGTCAAGACCACACAAAAAAAAATCGGGTGTACCCACACAATTAACAGAGCGCTTGATCAAACATATAAATCAAAATGTAGGTGCAGCGTGTGATGCACTAACGCAAAGATAGCTAGGTTACATAACAAAGACCACAGCACATTAAGGTCAAAAGCAGGCCATAAAAGTCTCTAACATAAACGTACAATAATAAGCAAGGCTGGCTCCCGCATACACAAGCCAAACTAGAAGTATCACCCTAAATTAAAACCCAAATAACAAAAGGTAAAACACCAGCAAGCTACAACATTCAAATGAGGCAAGGAATGATCTTGTCCCTAGATTCAAGAGCCTTTACGAGCTCGAGCCTAACTTTCTCCAAAGCATGGAGTCGATTGACATTCTATTTATTTGCCTTTTGAAGATTTCAACAAGAGAATGCCAAGCACCTAATTGTTTTACAATGTTATCCCTAACACTTATGATAAGGTCTTCGACCAGATTCGGACGTGCCTCCAACTGATTGAACTCAGCCAATATGCAATCCTTCATAACATCCATTTTTCCTGCAATAATCCATCTGTCAAATGGATCTATATACACATCAGGGCACATGCTAGCTCGGAACTAACCCTCAAATTGCTCAGCAAGTTCAGGATGGCAAGGATTGGGAACACAAAGAGGTCTCTGGACAGTTGCAGGGTTTGGAGTGATAGACAAAGAAGCCACGGGTGGATGACCAAGAGCAATCTGAACATCTGGGATAGGGAGTTCATTCAATGAACGATGGCTTTGAATATCAGTTGCACCCAGGTTCTTTTTACCTTGAAGCCTCTTTTTGCTGCCAGCCTTTCCCGTCGACTTCTTCCTAAGTCTTCTAGACATAAAGAATTCCATTCTTGGGTGACTTATTTTAAAGGAAATCAATATGGGCTCAAACAACAACCATAAATGATTGGGAATAGCCCAGCCAAACTCAGACATGAACAGAAAAATTTTAACCAGAGAATCCTGGGGCATTCCCTCGAACAACTTATAAGCAATACCAATACCAAGATTTCAAAGAGAGTCATCAGGCATTTCAGACTCTTCAAGATAATTACAGAAACAGTATCTTTGCTAGACAAAACTTGACTATTGCCAAAATCCCAAATTCATATTTAATCTAATCAGACCACACTTAGATCACCCTAGCCTGGAAATATATAAGTACTCAAGCAAAACAAGGCAAAATAAAGGGAAAACTCACCCAAAAAGATCATGATGCTTTGGATCCAAAAGGAAATTGCTCGAGGTAAACAGGTGCAACCGCAAGCGCTAAGCAAAATAATGAGATAAGGAAGCCGAAACCTTTTGAAGAAAAGTCAAGGCAAGAATAGCAGACATGAATTACCTGGTAAAACACTTGGGAAGCACAACTACAGTCGAAAGAATTTCTCGAAGAAAAGAGGCAAAATAAAGAAGGTTAAAGGTAAAAAAGAGGGAAGATTAAAAGGCGAACATCCAGAGTTTTCTTGCCACCTCAACTTAATGCTCCCATCAAGTTCCAGCTGGCATCCCACAATTTGACCATTCGCCCAATATTGAAAAGACATGTCAAACTTCTTTCCCATTGAATGGGACGATATCGATCCACCATAATGGAACAATCTTAAGTTTTGCACGAACGACCCTTCGATGAGTCAGATTAGGCCTACCAAATAATGTTGCGATCAATCATGTTGAAGCCAGTAATTATTCGCTAAAAATTATGGACTTTGAGGGGCAAATGTTGATCCCTAAAAATCCATGCGCACATTAAGTTACGAAATCCAAGCGAAAGCTACAGAACAGACACCATTAGGGTCGGTCATGCACAATGTTATCTGTGGCACTTATACGACTCACGAAAGATAGGAAGCAACTATGCAGAACAAGATTCAAACATCAAATCCAAGACAAGTCAATTGCCTAGTGCGATTGGGAATGATGGCGCAATATATTATGAGTAGTGCAACTCAATAAAGGTAAAGGTCATATATCCTATAAAAGTCGCCCACAACAATGGAAGATACCCGACCTAATATCAAAAGTTCGGTCGTACATGTCAGAGAAAAGGTCGAGGTCGCGTGTACATTTGACAACCGCTCATGGATTGCAACTCTTAACGCTCGTATGTTTTTACTAGTCGAACATCAACACTTTGGTCATATATCACCTACCGATCGGTCATACACCCGCTCCTAGAAATAGAACATTTACATTTCAAATCGCAAGCCTTGGTTAGTCACCTCGAGGCTAAAAGGATCATTGCCTACTCACACAGGGTCAGACATAGCCTGTGACAGCCCGCCCCGCACCAGCCTGCATTTCCTTCGAAAGTGCGCTGTATACATGCCCAACTAGCACGGGCCGGTCGTCAGGAGAAGGGAAAGAAGAGAATGAACTAGTCAAGGAACCTGTAGAAAGTCTCACAGCGCATGGGATAAAATATAATAATAACATACTTGACATAAAACAGGAGAGACAGTGCATAAGCTGATAACTAATAATCAATGTCAACATCAGAGCAGCGGAAATCCAAATACAGCTTATTACAACTTTCCAAATTTACTGTCTCTAACAAAAGAAAACTAAAGTAGAAGATGCACCACCAATGCTTAAGCAGTGATCTTCAACAATACAGGGAGAATACTATATATATTACGTGGAAGCCTCCTGCTCGTCTCCGGATCATCTACCCGTGCATCACCAGCTAACCTGTCTCTAGTCTGCTCGTGTGAGCACCCAGAGTAATAAGAGGAGACATAAAACTCTGGGTCAGACATAAAGCCTGGTATGAGCGATAAGCATCTAAACAGAGTAATAACAGGTATACTAAACCATACCTGAACCTGGACCTGCAACCAAAGAGTTAGTACCACATACCGTACAGTACCCTAAGGTGCCATAATAAATAGTGTAAGAATATGGGGGTGGGGTGTGCATGTCACAATGATAGCAAACAAATCATCCATAGCAACCATCCTCACATCTCTCACTCAGTGCGTAAAGCGTACGACATCTACCACTTTGGAACACTAGACAAACTGAGGTAACGACAAATCCCGACTTGTAGAAACCCTGTTGTGACCAAGCCAAACACTTGGAGTCATGACCAAACATTTCAATGACCCACTTCATTGGTCGTAGCCCTTGGTTCTACCGATGCCATAATGGCCCTGAATCCGCCTTCGCAACTCCTACCATAGTGGTCCAAGGCTATAGACGTCGATAACTCCTTGGCACGCGTCCCGCAGCAAAGCCCAATCATGAAGCGAACTCGTTGATTCCCATCTGAATCTTGAGCTCTAACTTCTCATTTGGACTTCCTTTGCATCTCGGGTTTTGATCGAATTGGAGTGGGTCTTCAGAAGAGTTGTCGTGCAGTAGCAGCCCTAGAATACGGTTCGGTGGTCATCATCCTCGTCGGTTCGGTTCGGTCCTCCTTCCTTGTCACCTTTCCATTCGGTTCGGGTCGGGTTCTCCTCTTCGGGTCGGGTCGGTGTCCTCCTCCGGGTCGGGTCGGGTGTCCTTCCTTCCAGTGCTTCGATCCGCTCCCTCATTTCTTCACGTATTCCGATCCGATCCCTCCTTGCCATCTGATCCGCGTGGCCTTCCCTCTTGCTAGTTCTCCCAAATGTTTGCTTCCGATCCGAGCCCTGCGTCTCCAAGTCGATCCGATCTGGCCTCCAATTATTCTTCCGATCCGATCCGATCCGATCCCCTTGTCCACTCCAACTCTAAGCAAACGGCCTTCCTTCTCGCCAAGCCTTCTATGTGCCAACTCCGGTTCCGGTCGGATTTCTTGCCCAGTTCACATATCCGATCCGAGCCCCCATCCGATCCGAAGCCCTGCACAACTTTCTGCAACTTTTCCACAACTTGTTTACGTCGTTCGACGACGTTTTTGACAAATCTAACTATTCTAATCAATCACAATTCATGTCAAATAGTCATAACAACATAGAAAACTAATCTCAAACACAAAAACAATGAATTTATATGTCAAAATGGATCAAACGTGCCCAAAACCCCCTTATTTTCCTATAATCCTTCTTAATCATGCTTAAGCATACAATTAGCAAAACACATCGAAATTAACCCAAATTTCTAATAGAGCCTTAAAACATTATTTTAGAATTTTAAGAATTTTTCCAGAATTTATTTACGTATAAATTCGCTAATCTTCACTAATTACCCTTAATCACCGTAATTAGTGCAAAAACTATGCAAATCACTCACCTTTGACACAATTAAACTTTCAGAACTGAAACTCCTCTGATATAGATCCAATCTCTATGTGTTCCAGCAACCCTCTCTCTGATTTGGTGCTAATCCCCTTTGGTTTGATGTAGTTTTGCCTAATCTTTGATTAGAAAGTGATTAGAGGTGATTTGGAGTGAAATTAGAAGGTGGAGGCCATGGCTATACTTGAAGGAATGTCTTAGGCGGCTGGAAAATGAAGTAAAAACCGAAATCATAACCCTAGCAGCCCCTAAGTACCACTAATCCCGAAATCCCCCTTTGGGCCTAGCTGCTAATTACCCGGTTAAGCCCAATTAGCTGAAAATAACCCTTTAAACCTTAATTTAGTCATATCTCCCAAACGGTAAGTCCGTTTGGCTATTATGACCACTCTACGGAAAGAGAAACCATCATCCGGAGCTAATGGAAGTGGTTTCAGGTCAAAATTCCTTTCCAGTCAAAAGTTATGGACGAAACAAGATCAACTAGGGGCAAAACGGTCATTTAAAAATTGGCAAAAATCATGAACATGGGAAATGACCCCACTAGTCGTTACCCAAAAGTACACGACCATACGACTTACCTAGGAAAAAAATAAATATTCTACGATCCTAGATGCGTAGAATGTGGGTTGTTACATAGCCGCATCAGGGAACTATGATCGTCCGCCGGCTCATCTCACAATCAAGCGAATCAGATAACTACTCATCAATTGCCAGATATAGCTACGCCCGAAGAACACCGATTAAAGTCTCCTGCTCAACTACTCAAAGCGCTCATTCCAATGGAGTCGCTCGCTCCTATAGATTCGCTCGCACATGATAATTGGATACAGCTACGAACAGCTGGCTACAGCTAAGCGATGGCATGATTGTAATTAATGGGATGAACAACCCATAGCCAGCATATACAGACATTAGATCATTTCCTGAAGAGAGCTAACCTATAAATACGCCATGGCTACCAATGTAAGGGGGATGGAATCTTTCAACCAAAAAGTGCTTCTCAGTCACTCCTCAAACACTTAGGAGTAATGATCATCTTCTCCATTTGAAATTCCATCACCCGTTTGGCCATCGCGTCAAGTACAACCTTGTAACTAGGGAAAACAAAAACATCCTCCTTCTCAATCATTCACCTGTCCTTCTCCTTCTCAAACTCTACCATTCTCTCATAAAATCCCGAAATTGAAATGTATGAATGAGAGTTTATTGAGTGGATATAGAGATGTATGAAAAAAGAGAGTTTATGTATTTTGTAATCCCCGTTATAAGAATGCAAGCTATCTTCATAGTGGACGTAGGCTTAATATAAGGCTGAACCACTCTAAATCTTGTCCCTATTTTATCTTCCTCGCATTTTCATTTTCATTTGTTATCAATTACGACTCCATTTATTTCCCTACCATATTGGTAAAGTACAATTTTAGTACCTTTGGTGTTTAAGCTATTTTTTGGTGAAAACATTTACAACAACATGTAGCATGGCAGTTTTAAATTCCTCCTCAAATACTTCCCCTTTACCATTGCTTCTGTTAGAACTTAGTCTAACCTTCTTATTATTCCTAACAATCATCCAATATTGTTTAGGTTTATGATCAACAACAAAAAAAGACTTATCCACATTCTGGTGTTCCCGTTTGATCAATACATCCTCACTAACCTGAGCATTAGGTTTAACTACACTTTTATCTACCTATTTGATAGCATCCCCTAGTTTAAATTTAGTAAGGTAATTATCATATACATGGCCAAAAATTTTGCATTGAGAACATTGATCTGGTTCCAATGGTAGCTAATCTTGATGATATGCTTCTTGTCATCAATTAATAGAACTGGAAATACATCAGGTAAATCATTATCTAGAGAGATTTCCACCATACATTTTGTGAATTCGATCCTCTCCAGACTTTCAATATAATCATTCATACAAAGGAATTTATACATGCGAGTTACAAGCCAACCAATATCCAGTTTCGACCATGCATACACATGAATATTCATCAACTTTATCCATATATATACGTGCCTAATGACACTGTCAGTGTTACCTAATGCAACATCCCACTTCCTTACAATGAACAACTTATTTCCGATTACAACCGGGCCAGACTCCAATATTTGGTTTCTATTTTCACATTAGAGAGAAGAAAGAAAGATAAATTAAATAATAAAATAAACATTCGAAAAACACTTTAGGATTTGGTAACGGAGCTAGCACCATTGCGTTCATGGCAATTTTATGATCAATTTAGTCATATGGTTTGCAAAATATGGAATTAAATGAATAAGACACAACAAAGAAAAATAGAAATCATGAACGTAAAATAGAAAAAAGAAAAGTAATAAAAAAATATTATATAGGGCCAGGTTGATCCGATCCTCTACTAAGTCGACACGAGGGTTAACCCATGTGAAGCGGGGGATGACCTGCCCCCTTTGCCAGGTATGAATCATGCTTGACATGAAATCGAGAGGAGCAACAAGATTTTTTTTTTTTGAGGTAGACGGTTGTGCAGCGCATGGCTACATAGCCGATTAGCATAATATTAATAATAAAATGGTCTGGTTGACAGGCCCAACCAGTGGCACATAGATACAGACGGTGAGTGTCACAAAATAAAGTCTAGGTAGTTATATTACATAGAGCAACTAAGTAGTACATCAAAATACCAACGACATAACATAATAACTAAACCATAAAGCATCATAAGCATGTATCAAAAAACGCAGACTGGATAGCATGGTGTAGCCTAGTGTATCATCCACGGTGGGCTGAGCTACTGCACTGAGTGCCCGGAGAAGGAGGCGCTTAAAGGGTATGCCTAAAGCGGGTGTGCCTTGGGATTCCTGTATATGTTTCAAAATGATAAAGGATGAAGCTACATGTGTCGTAGTAATGTCTCTTTTGTTTGTTAAAGACGTGAGCATTACGCTCAGTCCAGATTCCCCAACTAAAAATCATCAAAAAGGAGTCAAGCATCTGATCAGGTGGATTGTGTTGCCAGTATTCGAAGAACCATGTGACAATGGGGACAAAACCCAGGAGAAAAGAACTAGTTGCAGCCCATATTCTGTAGGAGAAATCACAATGGAAGAAAGGGTGTTCGATTGATTTATCATGTATATTATAGAAAGTGCAGCGGGGGTTATCAATCATGTGAAGATTGAAGAGCCTGTTTTTAGTGTTGACTTGGTTGTGCACCAGTCACCATTGTAGGAAGATCATGCGTGGAGACAATCGACATTTCCAAAGATGAGGATAGGTGAAGATGCGTCCTGGGTGAGATAGGAAACTATAGCAAGAAGAGACGGAGAAGGTTTTATTATGGTTGAAGGCCCACGAGTATTTGTCGGGTACAGAAGAGAGGTTTACGTGAGAAACAAGATTTTGAATTTTTTTTGTGTATCAGATAAGGTATGCAAGTCAAAAAGGCCTGAGGGATATGGGTTATTTGGGCCAGAGCCCAAAAAAGTTGAAATAGAGGAGAAAGGCCCATCAATTGAGGAGAGGATATTTGGAAGAAGTTTTGAGAGAGGTAAGTGGCTACACCAAATATCAAACCAGAAAAGGCAACCTTCGCCAGAACCTTAATTAACTTGAAAAAGAGATTTGATTCCAGGGATTACGGAAATTATGCCTGCCCAGAAAGGTGATGTCCTGGCTAACGGTGAACAGTGAAGAACAAGGTGGGGATTCGAATCACAATGTTGGAATAAAATCCAATCTTTCCAAACGAAGTTGCCAGGGGAGATTATACGCCATAACCATTTAGTCAGCAATGCTTGGTTGAAGAGGAGAAGGTTGGGAATGCCCAGCCCACCGTGTTCTTGGGGCATGCAACATGTTCGCCAATTAATTAGGTGTTTGATTCCTCTTCCATTCCAAAGAAAGGAGAGACGAAGGGTATCGATTTTCGAAATAACCCAAGATGGAAGTTTGTGAAATGACATCCAGTAGGAGGGAATTGAGGATAGTACGGATTTGACTAGAGTGAGCCGACCAGCCGAAGACAGCGAATTGGCTTTCCAAGCGGCCAGCCGATGCTAAATTTTTGCGATGAGGGGCAGCCAGTCTGTTTTCAGGAGTTTCGTTGGACGTAAAGTGACTCAAAGATAGTTTATCGGAAAATGATCAAGCTTACAGTTGAGACAGCTAGAGATGGAGGGACCAAGATCATTTGTGTTTCCTAGCATGATGATGGAGCTTTTGTTGTAATTAATACATAGTCCAGATATCAGTTCAAAGGTGTAGAGGAGCACTTTTAGGCAGTGAGTGTGGGCGGGGGAGGGGGAGAAGAAGAGAATGGTGTCATCAGCGAAATGGAGGTTTGAGATGATGGGGCCATGGTTTGGTAGACAGAGACCATGGAGGAGGTTTTTGGATATGGTCAGTTTAACCATGCGATTGAATACGTCGGCGATAAGGAAAAAAATAAGGGGTGAGAGGGGGTCTCCTTGTCTGAGTCCACGGTTCGATTTTATGAGTCCTCCCGATTCTCCATTGACACAGACCGAGGAGAAGCTTGTGTTCAGAATGTGTTTAATCCAGTTGCACCATTTGGGTGGGAATCCTCAGTGAGACATTAGGTCAAGAATGAAGTTCCAGTTCACGGAGTCAAAAGCTTTGGAGAAATCGAGTTTTAGTAGAACAACTGGAGTGGATGTAAAGTGGCAGTAAGAAATAGTTTCTTGCGTAGCAGCTACATAGTCCATTATTTTACGTCCAAGGATGAAGGCTGATTGTTCGGGACCAACGAGGGAATCAATGAAGGATTGCAGCCTATTTGCAAGAACTTTGGTTATAATTTTGAAGGTAGTATTGAGAAGGCTGATGGGGGCGGAAAGAGGATAAGGAGGCGGCACCGGTAGTTTTGGGGATGAGGGTAATGTTGGCTTAATTGAGTCTGGCAATGGAGGAGGGGTTAGATTGGAATTCAAAACACTCAGAGATGATGTCTTGTTTGATGGTGGGCCAGAAATGTTTGAAGAAGGCTGGGCCAAAACCATCTGGCCCAGAGCCTTGTCATCTGCCATTGACTTGATCGCAGCCCAAATTTCGTCTTTAGCAAAAGGAGAATCAATATTAATGGGGGAGGGTGAAGGGTAAAGTAAGTTCCAATCTATGGCTGGGAGGGGAGGGGAAGGTTTACCAAGAATATCACGGAAGAAATTAGTGAAAAGGAGGCAGGTATCGAAGGGATCGGTGTAGATTGAGTCAGCATGATGGATCTCAGAGATATAGGAGGATTGACGACGGCCATTAGCTATTCTATGGAAATAAGCGGTGTTTCTATCTCCTTCATCAATCCATTTTGTTTTGGCTCTTTGCTTCCATCCCATTTCTTCTTGTTTTATTAATTGATCTAATTCTAATTCATTGAGATGAGATAATTCCAGGTCGTCTAGAGGGCGTTATTCTTGGCTGATATTCAGGGAGAGGATTTCATCTTGTATGGAGTTTATTCTGGTTTTAATCGAACCACAAACCGATTTTGCCCATGGACGAATGATTTTGCGAAGGGAACGAAGTTTGGTGACGATGGTGGCGATGGGACAGGTGGTATGCGTAGGTTGGGCCCAAATATGTTTTACACAGGCATCAAAGGACGGTTCAAGGAGCCATAGCTTCTCAAATTTGAATGGGTGCTTAGTGGAAGCGTTTGGGCCAAAGTCCAGCAACCAGGGGTAGTGGTCAGACAAGACTTTAGCTAGACCAGAAATAAGGGAGAGGGGGTGTGTGTCTTCCCAGTGAAGGTGAAAAAGGAGGCGATCAAGTTTAGCTAATGATGGGTCAACATGGCAGTTTGTCCAGGTGAAAATTCTATTGATAATGGGAGGTTCAATTAGGGAGCAGGAATGGATGAAAGTATTGAAGGCCAAAGAGTCTTGCGAGAAATTTCCAGAATTTCTTTCATGGTTATTTCGAGTTGTGTTGAAGTCGCCTCCGATGAGCCAGGGGCCGTTGATTTGGGAAGATAGATTTTCACAGAGGGTCCAGATCTCTTCTCTCTCATGGGGGTCAGTTGGGCAGTAAACATTAGTGAAATGGTAAGTGGTATTTGTATGATTGTGTTGGAGTGTTACGTGAAGAATTGATGCATGTGAAACAGAATGACGAAGAGACCATGCATTTTCATCCCATGCAGTAATTAAACCACCACGTGTTGCGATGGCATCTACATAGGCCCAACCAGTTAAAAAAGGGCCACAAATATTTCTAAAAATAGCAGTGAAAGGGTTGGATTGTCTGGATTCTTGCAGGAGTAAGATATCAATATGAGCCAGGAGTAACGTGATTTTTACAGTATGTTGTGCTTATGTGGCTTGATTCTATTGGCCTGTTTTCAAATTTAGGCTGACGTAGCCAATTATATTGGCTTAATGACGTGGTTGGCCTAAATTCAATTTAGGAATCCAACGGTCTGATATCTCTAGCCTAATCTATAATTAGATCCCTAGACTTTGCTAACTATTCGTAGTACAATCTTTTCCTAGCCTTGGTTCAATCTCTATTTTAGAGACGGATTGGTCCAATCTTTTTTAGAGACAGGACAACTAAAATTTTAGGGGAAAAGATTTATAGTGATAAATATATATATGTAATTCTAATTTGGAGACGAGATCTTCAACTACCAAGGATTAAAGCTAAAAACGACGGAATGGTGGATCAAAATTATTCTTTTTAGCAATGGTATAAACAGTCATTCAATTCTTGTTAATTTTGTTTAATTTAGTTAAATCAGTTAATTTATAATAATTTATTTATAATTATTTATTTCATACTAGACTTACATATAGTCTTATTTATAATAGTTAATTTCCTACTAACATAATAAGTATTGTAAACAATAAAACTATGATTAAATTGCAAATCTAAAAATCCCCATATTTACTTGTTAAAGTTACTGTTCAGATCTATAATTGAATAAATATTGACATTGTTAGAACTAAAGAAGGGATACAAGCCAAATTATGTTCAAATTTACAGTAGTTATGTTAAATTTTGGAAATAAATTAAGAATGGAAATTAATGTATGCCTATTAAATAGGAAGTAGGAATAACCTAGATTGTTTGTTAAGAAAAAGAGGTATATTTCCATAGTTTGGTTTGCAAGTAAAATATAAAATATAATTGCAAGATAAAAGAAAAAGGGGACAAATTAGTGTGAAATAGAGATTTAGCCATATTACAATTCAATAGCCTAGAAATAATTAAAAGTAACATCTTGCAATTATGAATTTCTATTAGTACAATTGTGTTACTATGAAAATAGATTTTTGTACATTCTCTATAACCAATCAATTAGGAATAAGCATAACATCCTAAAAGATAAACTTACAAAGATGGTAAGTAAAAGAGTAAAATTACTGAAAGGTGTTATAAAGATAAAAAGAGTAAGAATCAAGAAAACGCTTGATATCTAAGGAAGAATGTAACCTATTATGATAATAATACGAACACATACATAGTTCATATAGAAAAGTTGAATATATTTACAAGAATAATATTATGATAATTTTGCATACATTGAAATAAATCATATGGTTTAGGTAGTTTGCAAATAAAATTATAACATGAGAGTTATAATTGAAAGAAAGGTGAAGTAAGGCTTATTATAAGTAAATATTACATTTATGAATTAAGTTTAATAATCATGTAATAATAGTGGTCCATTCCTGCAGCCATTGTCGATTGGAGAAAATAAATTGCCAATAAAGATAATAAGGAAATAAAAAAGATCCGGATTAGATTAACTAAACAAATGACGCTAACTAGAATTATAATAAAAGAAGATAAAAGCGGCATTAATGCATAATGTTGACGTGGAAATTCGCTAATCCAGATACAACACCCAAACAACCTCAATCATAGAATGCATAATCATATAATGCAAAAAATAATTGGACACGAGATTTTATAGCTGGTTCAGCAATCAGGCCTACGTCCACTTAGCCTAATCTATCGTTTATTATATTGTTTGATTATAACACAATTAAATTTCTAAGAAAGAAAGTGGAGAAATATAAAGTATTTTACTGGAAGCAATGGCCTTGCTTATACTCAAGAGAAAAATAGTTTGATCCTTCAGAATGAGGCCTTGAGGGCATATTTATAGATGCTCATGGATTTGGATAGATAAAGATAGGTGGGAGCAAATCTGGAGTTTAAAGAGTGGTGCATTGATCACGTTTCAGTGAGTGAATGAGTCTTTTGGAAGTATCCAAAGTCTAGCTCGATGTAGTCAAACCTTACCGATTCTACATAGACGAGCAGGATTATTCAATCCATAAATTGCTCTTGAAAATGTCATGATGTGGCTACACCAAGACGAATTGATCGAGCTGAAGAATTCAATCCGATATGAGATGATGGAAAGTTAAGCTAGATCTGCGAACATCTACAAATATGCCGCTAGGGACTCATTCTAATAGATTGAACTCTTTTTCTTTGGCATATCTGCAAGGACATTATTTCCATTAAAATACTTATATTTCTCCACTTTTTTTGTATAAATTTAACTGTGTTGTAATTATACAGTATAATATACAATATATTATACTAAGTGGGCGTAGGCATGATTGTCGGGCAACTATAAAATCTCTTGTGTCCCTTTATTTTCTGCACTCTATGATTAGTAATCTCTAATTGTGATTGAGTTTGGGTGTTGGACCTGGAAGAGCCAGTTTTCATTTCAACATTTTAGCGTTCCAAGTAGGGGCATGCTACAAGATATTCGACTAAATACGGATTGCTGCAACTCTCATTTTCTACTATGGTGAAAAGAAAGAAAGATGATATCTTTAGTTGTATTGAAGGCACAGGGAATAAAGGAAGTCAAGAGGCTCCTTTTGTTGGTAATCCCTCTAATTTCTTAACTCATGATAAGATTAATGAGGTCATTAAAGGATTGGAAGCCCGCACGGATCGACAAGATGGAATCCTCCGCAAGCAATAGGAGATGATGATCAATTTCTTTACAAGAATTGATGGATTCATAAGGCCAGGAGGCCAGAGCTTACTCGCTGGTGCAAATCCTAGCTACACAACAATAGATAGAATAGAAAATATGTCACAATCCAGTTCAGTGGCAATCCCGCTTCGACCTAGCAAAAATGTCGAACCGGATATGGAAGGGGAAGCCACACCAGAGATGATAACATCGCTCATCATACTTTAGCTCATGCCGATATGGATGTTAACATTTGGAATATTGGTCGGCATAACCACATGTAGCTCTAAATACAGATGGTGCAATAGCACCAGGAACCCGGTTCAACTAAGCTAAACCAGATCCAAGGGGCATGGCAAAACTAGATGTCGATGCCATGAGCAGGTGTCAACCTACTACAGGATTATATGTTGGGGGTGCCAGCAACGGTTTGGAATATTAGCAACAACTGCATGGTGATGGGAATCGAATTGCAGATGTGATTCGACGCTTTAAGAGAGGCGGGGCATCTTCAACTAAAATGGATTATGTCAATCGCATCTCCTTTACCCAAGCTATCAAAGACTCCCGGAGTTTACCAGATTTTAAATTCCCTGTCTTGGAAATTTATGATGGCAGGAGAAATCCTCCTATGCACTTGATGTTCTATATGCGTCATATGGAAGTACTATCGTGTCGGAGAACATCACAGTAAGTGCTTCCCTCTTTACCATACTTATATTATTGCTATGTGGTTCAGGAAGCTAGAGTTGGAATCGATATATAGTTGGAATGCTCTTATCATCGGATTTGTTGAGCAATAAAGGGTAGACCCAAAAATGCGATGAATCTCACTTCAATCAAGCAAAGAACCGGAGAGATTATACATTCCATCATAGAAAGAATCAATGTGGCGGTAGCATTGATAGATATAACAGAGTCATCCATGGTGTTGAAAGTTATTTTATTCAACATCCTGGATAAGTCAAATTTTAAGATTTTTTTGCAATAGGATCTGCCAAGAGACCTTAGTGAGTTATGTTTTGAGGCAAATAGGTTCCTGTTTGCGAACAAATTGAACAATTGTAAAAAATTATTTAATTCGTTCGACTTTCCTAAACAACAAGGGTTGTTGTAAAGGGTGTCGAACTCTGGGACCAAAATTATTTTACTAATATATCCAATCAAGTTATTCGGAAATTTTGATTTTTTTGTAAATAACTGAAAATAAAGAAAAAGAAAACGTTTTTTATAATAAATGAAAGCGATTAGGGAGTGATGACATAAATTGAATTAATACTCATCAATAACCAAACAGATTAATATAGATCTAAATCATGTTTCTGTCACAAACATGAATCAATGATAATTGGGTTTTTAAAAACAAACATGTGAATAACGACAAGCATAGCCGATGCAAGAGCTAAGCTCTTAAATAACCATAGGCTATCAGGACAGATTCACTACTTTATTTCAAAAACCCTAAAAATTAGATTTAAATCTGATAAGCATTAGATCAAACATGAATATACCCTATAAAGGAGCATAGCTCTTAAAGGACACATAATATGAAGGTTTAGATCTAACTCTTAGTTCAGATCTAGATCTATATACATGAAATCCTAATCTATTTGGCTATGTGATTGTAATGGCCTGGAAAATTCGAGTAGGCTTTTCAACCATCCTCTCATCCCCCAGGTCAGCGGGCTAATCTCCTACTGTGGCCTACACTGGTACCCACCAACTTGTTTTATGGCCAGCCTTTCGACTCGACCAACCCTCCCTTACTTTCGAGGGACATGTAGAGGTAAGAGTCTCCCATCCACCACCTAACGCGAAGCGAGAACCCTCTATCATGCGTACCCAGCTCACACAGCTAGCAACGAGTTGGGGTATTTTGTGTGAACTTTAGTGTTTTGTTGTGAAAGAAAAATGCAGGTTTTTGTGTGGTATTTATAGCCAAGCCTCATGTTTTTTAAAACCATTTTCCTTTCCTATTCATTACAGTAATTTTATGTTTAGCCTTACCCCTTTTTTCTAGTTCCTACACCATGTTTCAAGGAGACAATTCATGGAGCAAATAATTGTTTATTTAGATATTTAGGCCAATCAATTTGTCTTGTATTATTTCTTCTAGAAACATGTCCCTTCACCCTTGATTTCATTTAATGCCCACGCCTACTCCTCTTTTTTCAACAATAAACAAAGGGTTCCTTAGCCTTTAAGGTTGAGATATTTTTGCCAAGAGGATTTATATATTTGCTACTTGAAATGAGGTGATGGTGCTCCTATTCTTAGTTACACTATTCATGTTAAATCAAATTTAGATATTGACTTCATAGGACTAGCTTGGTTTTGTCTTTTCATATGTTGCAAGGTCCTTATATTTTTAAAGTAACAAAATGCCCCTTTTTCTTACATGTAATTCATGTTATTTTTATAAGGCTTTATTTTGCAAATTCTTACTTTGTTATGGTGTAAAACTATACTTATATATGAGCTATTATGTCTACATATGTATTAAAGATTTCATGTTATGATTTATACCTGAATGTTGTATACTTATATTATATTTTAAAATCTTAAAATATAAACGAGTATGTACATTATTTGTATATCCATCCATACATATGTTTATTGTATATCCATCCATGCATATGTTTACATATGTTTTATAATCATTTAGTTTGTTTAGTAGCATATTTTATTTTAATTCCTTCATTAAAATCAAATATCAAAAGCTAGAAAAAGTCGTGACATTACAGTCCACCCTCCTTAAAAGAATTTTGTCCCCGAAATTATAGAGACACGAGTAGATTCCAATTTACAGTTATATTCCGATACGTCTGTACTTCTGAACAGACTCTTTATCTTTTTGGAATTCAGTCATCTTATTTCTAAAATCCAAAATTCTGATTTTATTACAAAATCAGTTACTTAACTCATATGGGTCTATATCCAACCAATAACTCAAGTTGTTCTATACTAATTACACAATTTTCTTTATAGTTTAAATTTTCAAAATACACTCTCTCAATACTTACCCAAACTCAATCAAGGGTGTTACTATCCCTATCTCTACTGAGTTATGCCACAGTGCCAAGGTTACTACTCAACCAATAGCTCTGATACCAACTGTAACGGCCCGGAAAATTCGAGTAAGCTTTTCAACCATCCTCTCATCCCCCAGGTCAGCAGGCTAATCTCCCATTGTGGCCTATACTGTTACCCCACCAACTTGTTTTACGGCCAGCCATTCGATTCGACCAACCCTCCCTTACTTTCGAGGGGCATGTAGAGGTAACAGTCTCCTGTCCGCCACCTAACGCAAAGCGAGAACCCTCTATCCTGCGTACCCAGCTCACACATCCGGCAACGAGTTGGGGTATTTTGTGTGAACTTTAGTGTTTTGTTGTGAAAGGAAAATGCAGGTTTTTGTGTGGTATTTGTAGCCAAGCCTCATGTTTTTTAAAACCATTTTCCTTTCCTATTCACTACAGTAATTTTATGTTTAGCCTTACCCCTTTTGTCTAGTTCCTATGCCATGTTTCAAGGAGACAAATGATGGAGCAAATAATTGTTTATTTAGATATTTAGGCCAATCAATTTGTCTTATGTTATTTCTTCTAGAAACATGTCCCTTCACCCTTGATTTCATTTAATGCCTACGGCTACTCCTCTTTTTTTCAGTAACAAACAATAGGTTCCTTAGCCTTTAAGTTTGAGATATTATTGCTAGGAGAATTTATATATTTGCTACTTGAAATGAGGTGATGTTGCTCCTATTCTTAGTTACATTATTCATGTTAAATCAAATTTATATATTGACTTCATAGGACTAGCTCGGTTTTTTCTTTTCATATGTTGCAAGGTCCTTATATTTTTAAAGTGACAAAATGCCCCTTTTTTTACATGTAATTCATGTTATTTTTATAAGTCTATAGTTTGCAAATTCTTAATTTGTTATGGTGTAAAACTATAATTATATATGAGCTACTATATATCTACATGTGTATTAAAGATTTCATGTTATGGTTTAAACCTGAACGTTGTATACTTATATTATATTTTCAAATCTTAAAATATAAACAAGTATGTACATTATTTGTATATTCATCCATATATATGTTTATACATATGTTTTATAATCATTTAGTTTGTTAAGTAGCATATTTTATTTTAATTCCTTCATTAAAATCAAATATCAAAAGCTAGAAAAGTCGGGACATTACAGTGATACATATTGAATCTAATCTATAAGCGTCATCACCCCCTAATTAAAGGGGATTGGCTAGACATAGCTAAATAATAAAATGCAAAGAATAAAATAACAAACATAAATAATATATAAAACTAAAACTAAGGTGAACAGAGGAAGAATAGTTTTATTCCAAGAGAAGAATTACAGAATAAAACATAAGACTAAATGGTTCCAAACAAAAGAAATATAAGTGTATTTATAGTTGCTATGGCAAAGACTAAATGGCTAATTACACAATATGGGTCAAAAGCCCTTTTTCGCAAAATAACAAATAGACTAAATAGCTAAATATAAACATGTGTGAATGTAAATGTCATAGCTAGCGGGCATCAAATGGCATCAACTTCAATTGTTTTGAGCATTAATAAGAACTCTGTAACATCTGAGACAAACTATCTTAATGAAAAGACATTGAATCTTTAAAATATGCGGCAGAAGGTGGCTGAATAGCAACATTTCTTCTAGTCTTCAAGCTTTAATCCAGCTCTAAAAATCAACACTCTTCTTTCACCAATTCTTTAAGCTTTTCAACAATTAAGTGCATCAATCCATTCAATTTAAATAATCTGAAAACACAACTATAAATACACAGTATCAATTATTTTAAAAAGAAAATAAGATAAATAAGCAGATAAAATATACACATTTACATGTATATCAAATACCCCCACACTTATTTCTTTATTCGTACTCGAATAAACTAAACTAAGATATGTCACACTTTCGTAGGAAACATGATTGCATTTAGCATATGCAACAAGCCGTTAAACCTCTAGGTGTCCTTAGTTGGACAAGTATTGTCTCATGAGGGTTTTCAGCGGATACTACCCACAAAATCCAAAGCGTCTTATGTACACAGATTAATCAAATAATATATTTAAGGTCTTTCAAATTCCAAGGACTTTACCTAATTTCAATAATAGCGGTTTAGTCCTAAGGTGTCCATCCTATTATTGGTGCAAGAACGAATAAAAAAATTTAAGCTGAATCGTAATTCCTTGATAGCACTGTAATTGTCTTAAAGATTAAGAGCGTGGTGTCAACCAAAGTTGTACACATCGACAATGTGCACCTAATCATTTATTCATTTTTTTTCTTTGAATAATTTTGCACCAGTGTAACTGTAATGTATTGGGTGTGAGTTATGCATAGATGAAGGAAAATTTTGTAAGTTCTAAAAATAGTATGGATAAGAGGGCAAGTGTATTTGTTGAACTTCAAGCTACAAAAGATAAAGTAATACTAAGGCACATATGGACATTTTGTTCACCTCATCTACTACTATCCTCGCTTCTAAGTATGGTATGATGGTTGTAGATGGAATGGAAATGCTTTAAAATCAAGAATGATGAATGACTATTTTATTCTTAGAGATTTTCTCTTTATTGCATTTTTTTCTTTTTCTTTTTTTCTTTTGTTTCTGTTTTTTTCTTCTTTTGTTTCTATTTTGTTTCATAAATGCATGATGAAGGATGAGTGGAGATGGAATGGAATGATACCATATATTATTTCTGTAACACCCCACCTCCGTTAAGGTCACTCACAAAGGGAATGCCTTAACTTTGGTGGAGCATTTTAGTAAACAGAACAGAAACTTACAAGACAGATAAAACAGTACTTGAAAATTTTTAACTTTATTACAGCGGAAACAGAAATTTATATGGTTACATCCTTTCAAATTTCAGAATTCAAGTACAAAATATCAGTCTTGTACAAAAGCCTTCAAAATGCATGGTTTAAAATCATAATCCCCATGGAACGGAAGCTATACAGAGCCAAGCCATACTTTAAGCACTTCAAGCAAAGAGAAATCCGGATCAAGCTAAAGTATTCCCTCCTTGGATAACCTGGGGGGGGGGGAATGGAAGAAAGGAGGCGAAACAACAAGGGTCAGACAAAAAGTCTGGCAAGACCAGTGACTTTCAACATATGAACAGATAATAATAATATGATATGAACATAAAACTGGATGTGAGATAACTGTAACAGGTGTAGCAGACATAACAGAAAAACAGAATGATATAAACTATTGTTTTACACTTCTCTGCACTAATACTAGTATAGCAGAATTAGGTATCACCCTAATGTCTAAATTGAAGCAGGAACGGGTACAGAATACTTTAACAGAAACAGAATGCTAATAATGGGCCTTTACTACCCGATCAGAAACAGACAGAAGCAGAAACAGATTTATCCCTACGGAAACAGAATGTAGAATTAGGTGTACACTAGTAATGGGCCTTTACCACCCGAACAGACGGTACCACACAGAAACAAACAGGTGTTACCACCCAACAGAAACAGACGGTACCAACAGAAACAGACAGAACTAAGCGTACCCTAAAACCCTAGCCCAAGCGATCGGCTCCCTAATACATAAATATCCTGTGTCGGCCCCACAGTAGGGTGTATCACTCCCTAAAGTGACAACCAATTGGCACAGACCTATTTACAGATGTCACGGCGTCTTACATCCTCAGAGGCAGACCGGGATCCATGCACGCACATGACCCGGTTGGAACGCACCATCAACACCCCTCGCCATTATCAGAATGAACCACTTATAATTAGTTCAGTAAGCGTGCCCGGACCCTACCTACTGTTGGGTCAAAGTTTTGATACCAGAAAGGGTTACTGACTAATATGGGTCCCAAACAACAGATGACACAAGTAATTCCCCTCCTAACCTTGTGTCCCCAGACTAACAGATCTCAGATTAACTTGTTTACAAGTTCAGACATACAGAATTCAGATTTACTAGTTCACAGATTAAATTAACAAGTTTTCAGATTAACAGATCAGATGTACAGATTTTTCAGATTTGTCTAACTTTGTATTGGGCCTACAGATTCATGGACGGGTTTACTACACCTATTAATCCAGTTGGTTTAACCCTATTTTCCCCAATACGTTTTAGACGTCATTCTTATCTTAGATTTGCATTAATTAATTATTAATGCCCAGACCTCTCACATTAGGTCGCTAGCTTGTGGCCGCTGGATGGGCCGGGCGGTTCCGGGCAGACTTCTGCCACAAGCCAGACCTAACCTCGTGTCTTAAGCAGGTTATGACTAACTTCTCACATTAGAACCTATTGTTTGCGGCCACTGGATGTGCCGGGCGGTTCCGGGCAGAATTACGCCGCAAACTCATTCTAACCTCGAGTTAGTCACGTTTATCTTTTGTGGCCAATTAATTAATAATTTACCGTTTATGCGCACGCCCAATATATATGCCAATTCAAATTATATCAATAACAGGATGATTATATCAACACAGCAGATAACAGATTTTAGCAGATAACAGATTTTATATGACTTAACGGATTTAACGGATTTAGCAACTTAGCAGATTTTGGCATATAACAGGTTAGGCATTTCAACCGACAAATTTAACAGATTAGGCATTTCAATCTAATTAGCAGTCTAGGCAATATAACAAAACTAGCAGTTTAGGCAACTTGGCAAATTAGCAGATTTAGCAAATTTAATATTTCTAAAGGTTCTATTTACATGCCTTGCCTAATCATAAATTGGCCTAAATTCATATGCCTACATAATTGTCATGATTCACAACATATACTCCATGTTTGCATAAGCGCAGAATATGGACATAATTTGCCATATAACGTATGTTCCAATTTTTGTTAAACTAGCATTTTACAATAGATTCACATATAAATTATACCAAATATAACCATTAATTTCAATGCATGCCATATATCCAAAAATCCCTATTTAGGTGTAATCACAATAATAGATATCCTAATTAATGTAAATCTTTTACACCTAAGTTTCCATATCTTCTTCTTTTTAAGTCATGAATCATTATGCAAACTATACCCAACAATCTAAATCTTTAAATCATATCTTGACTTTTATATGCATTTTGTCCAAAGTCTCAAATCATATGTAATCTTACAGTGGTTCCTCTTCTTCTTTTATCACAGAATATGCATAGGTCTAAAACTAGTTTATAACATATGCTTATTTTTCTAATTAATTACAGATCTAAATAACATATTTTCATTTCTCTAATTAGTTACAGATCTAGATTACAACGTACACTATGCATACAACATATATAAATTATATGTTTACAGTCAAATTCATGCATCCAATCCCAAGTCATATGTCAATATATTTTATGCCTCAGATCTAAAGTCATATGTTCAATTCAGTCTCGTCAAATTTCGCATCATTCATTATTTATCCCAAAATTTGCGTTCATACGTTAATCTCTTATGAGATTAGGCACACGCTCGTGGTAGCCTGGCTATAGAAATAGAAAGGAAGCAGAAAGGGATACAAAACAGTCACAGAAAAACAGATCTGACAGATATACAATCTCAGATTCAGATTTAAAAGCATATCAGAATTATAATTAATGTTTATAGCAGAAAATAACTGTACTTGCCTTGATTGGATTAAAGAAAGAACTTTAGTTGTTACAGAATTGTTGCAGAAGCTTTTTATCTCAAATTTGAATTTAGGATGATGTTGATTGACTTCTAGTTTTGATTCTAGCAGAGTGGCGACGCCATTTTTATTTTTAATTAGAAGAAGAGAGCAATGGAGGCTAGAGAATTGTGTTAGAGACTTAGGTTTAGGTTAGGGATGTATTTATAGGAGGATAGGGTGATTTAGAGCCTTCAGATCAGTCCAGAAGTCATCAGAATCGAACAGCTCGAATACACATCATCCAGCCACTCAAAAGAAGACACATCACCTCAGAACACTCCAGAATTCGGTGCTGGATTTGTATGGGCGCACTTGGCAGGTGCGCCAGTGTATTTTTGTACTGGCGCACTTCACAAGTGCGCCAGTGTATTCTGGCCTGTTTCCGGTTTTTCTGCCTAACTTCGTTCGTCCATATCTTCTTCATACGGACTCCGATTTACGCAAATTCGGACTCTATTTCGCGTATTTTTCCGAGACGAACACAATGGCGCAACCCGTTTCCCTTATTTCTTCTCCTAAAAATTAATTATACCTTGATTTTTAACTCTTATGTTTACAGAAAATACGGGGTGTTACATTCTCCCCTCCTTAGAGTATTTCGTCCCCGAAATCTTCAAGTTAAGAAGAATGTGTCCTACTATCCAATCACCCATCTACTCAACCATCATCCACAAGCATCCATTGTCCTTAGAAAACTTCTAATGTTGTATGAACATATGCAAAAGTGTGTGTATATGTTCCTTATCTAATGCAAAGATCAGGCGGTCTACTGATTCAGTTGACCTCCTTAATGCGAATTATGTCAGTGCCATGAGTCCAACATGTATGCAATAGAATTCTAATGATATATATTATTTCTATATGAGTGCACAATCATTCACTCAAATGCAACATCCATGTGCTGTATCAATCATTTTGCATCCACAAGAATTGAAAAATGCTCACCCATCCATATACAGTATGAGAGTGTTTTCGAGCCGATCTAGTGCCTAGTGTGTGTATATGCATCCACGGGCAACCACTAGCAACCACTTGCATCCACTTGCAACCATCAAAACATAACATGTCTCAAACACATGTTTACACCCATTAGTTTCTACCTAAAGTTCGAAGATTCGATCGATAGGATACAGTCGAATGATGGAAGCGAGTACAGATAGAACGAAAATTTGGTTCCCATTAGACATGGGTCCTAAGTATCGGCCCCAAAGACCGAAACCTACATCAAATTGACACCCAGAGGATTACCTTCTTTAGACAATGTCAAAACTAGAAATCCTATCAAAAGTATTTAGATATTTACAGACTACTGGTATAGATCAGGTTCCCTAATGATTCTTAGGAAGCTAAGCATGATAAAATCATACCCCACGAAAACTCAGAATGTATGCGTCATGCTTGACGCCTAACACAGATATCCCTCAAAACCCCAATCTCAAACAGATGATCCATAACCCTTATGGGTCTGAGTCTACAGCGGAATTCAGAAATAATACTAGTATTAAAGTGCAGAGTATCGATTACAAAATCAAAATACCAGAATCAGAAAAAGTCTTAACTCCATAATCAGATAAAGAAATTAAACCTACTATAGAAATTTTCCTATTTCTATCCTAGCCACCAGCCTCAAGAGTGTTCGCCTGCCCTCCTTGTCCTCGTCTCTTCGGGCAGTCCCTAGTGAAGTGTCCCATCTCCCCACAGTTGAAGCAAGCGCCCTTCCTTTTTCTGCAATCCTTGTTCAAATGAGTCGAGCTCCCACAAGTAAAGCACTTTTTCCCCTTCTTATCTTCAGACTTCTCATCCTTCTTTTGTGTTTCCTTTTTGGGCCCCGCTTTCTTATTCTGTGGTTCTTCCTTCTTTGTCTCTTTCGGGCCCTTGTCTTCCTCGTGCAGTAGTGCCATATCCACCAATTTCTCGTAAGTTGCTCCCATGGGTACATGGGTCATGGCTAGGCTGTGCAGTGGCTCATTCAATCCTTTAACAAAGCGGAGAGCCTTTTTATGCTGAGTGTTGACTAAATCCAATCCGAATCTTGCTAGTTGGTTGAACTGGTTGACGTATTCCTTGACCGTCATACTTCCTTGCTTAAGAGATAAGAACTTTTCCAATTGAAAACTTCGTTCAGCTTGCGAGAGGAATTTTGTCTCAAACCTTGTTCTGAAATCCATCCATGTCTCAACCGGCCTCTCGGCGTTAGTGACTTCCCACCAGTAGGAAGCTTCGTCTTTGAGCAGCCATACTGCCAACTGTACCTTCTGCCTATCGTCCACCTCGAAGATAACGAATAGATCCTCAGTTTCTTTGAGCCAATTCCTTGCTTCTACGAATGATTCAGTTCCTTTGAAATCCTTCCCACCCATGGCCCTAAAATCTCTACAGATCTTTGAGAAAGCAATTTCACGAGGAGGGGGTGGAGGAGGGGGATCATTTGCTGGACCTACAGCGGCGGTCCTAGCCTCAAGATATTGACGAAACCAACCGGGTACATGAACACCCTCTGGTATCTCAGATGCTTCAGACATGCTGGAACGAAAAAGGAAAGGTTCAATACAAAAAGGACTGAAAGAAAGATATATGGCTCTTGGGGATCATGTTTTTCAAAATAAGCTTTATTTTTGAAAATACTTCCTTCCAAAACCTTTTTGAAAATAGTTTTCAAAAACTTTACCCAATCTGGTAACCTTCAGCTCTGATACCAAGTGTAACACCCCACCTCCGTTAAGGTCACTCACAAAGGGAATGCCTTAACTTTGGTGGAGCATTTTAGTAAACAGAACAGAAACTTACAAGACAGATAAAACAGTACTTGAAAATTTTTAACTTTATTACAGCGGAAACAGAAATTTATATGGTTACATCCTTTCAAATTTCAGAATTCAAGTACAAAATATCAGTCTTGTACAAAAGCCTTCAAAATGCATGGTTTAAAATCATAATCCCCATGGAACGGAAGCTATACAGAGCCAAGCCATACTTTAAGCACTTCAAGCAAAGAGAAATCCGGATCAAGCTAAAGTATTCCCTCCTTGGATAACATGGGGGGAGGAATGGAAGAAAGGAGGCGAAACAACAAGGGTCAGACAAAAAGTCTGGCAAGTCCAGTGACTTTCAGCATATGAACAGATAATAATAATATGATATGAACATAAAACTGGATGTGAGATAACTGTAACAGGTGTAGCAGATATAACAGAAAAACAGAATGATATAAACTATTGTTTTACACTTCTCTGCACTAATACTAGTATAGCAGAATTAGGTATCACCCTAATGTCTAAATTGAAGCAGGAACGGGTACAGAATACTTTAACAGAAACAGAATGCTAATAATGGGCCTTTACTACCCGATCAGAAACAGACAGAAGCAGAAACAGATTTATCCCTACGGAAACAGAATGTAGAATTAGGTGTACACTAGTAATGGGCCTTTACCACCCGAACAGACGGTACCACACAGAAACAGACAGGTGTTACCACCCAACAGAAACAGACGGTACCAACAGAAACAGACAGAACTAAGCGTACCCTAAAACCCTAGCCCAAGCGATCGGCTCCCTAATACATAAATATCCTGTGTCGGCCCCACAGTAGGGTGTATCACTCCCTAAAGTGACAACCAATTGGCACAGACCTATTTACAGATGTCACGGCGTCTTACATCCTCAGAGGCAGACCGGGATCCATGCACGCACATGACCCGGTTGGAACGCACCATCAACACCCCTCGCCATTATCAGAATGAACCACTTATAATTAGTTCAGTAAGCGTGCCCGGACCCTACCTACTGTTGGGTCAAAGTTTTGATACCAGAAAGGGTTACTGACTAATATGGGTCCCAAACAACAGATGACACAAGTAATTCCCCTCCTAACCTTGTGTCCCCAGACTAACAGATTCTAGATTAACTTGTTTACAAGTTCAGACATACAGAATTCAGATTTACTAGTTCACAGATTAAATTAACAAGTTTTCAGATTAACAGATCAGATGTACAGATTTTTCAGATTTGTCTAACTTTGTATTGGGCCTACAGATTCATGGACGGGTTTACTACACCTATTAATCCAGTTGGTTTAACCCTATTTTCCCCAATACGTTTTAGATGTCATTCTTATCTTAGATTTGCATTAATTAATTATTAATGCCCAGACCTCTCACATTAGGTCGCTAGCTTGTGGCCGCTGGATGGGCCGGGCGGTTCCGGGCAGACTTCTGCCACAAGCCAGACCTAACCTCGTGTCTTAAGCAGGTTATGACTAACTTCTCACATTAGAACCTATTGTTTGCGGCCACTGGATGTGCCGGGCGGTTCCGGGCAGAATTACGCCGCAAACTCATTCTAACCTCGAGTTAGTCACGTTTATCTTTTGCGGCCAATTAATTAATAATTTACCGTTTATGCGCACACCCAATATATATGCCAATTCAAATTATATCAATAACAGGATGATTATATCAACACAGCAGATAACAGATTTTAGCAGATAACAGATTTTATATAACTTAACGGATTTAACAGATTTAGCAACTTAGCAGATTTTGGCATATAACAGGTTAGGCATTTCAACCGACAAATTTAACAGATTAGGCATTTCAATCTAATTAGCAGTCTAGGCAATATAACAAAACTAGCAGTTTAGGCAACTTGGAAAATTAGCAAATTTAATATTTCTAAAGGTTCTATTTACATGCCTTGCCTAATCATAAATTGGCCTAAATTCATATGCCTACATAATTGTCATGATTCACAACATATACTCCATGTTTGCATAAGCGCAGAATATGGACATAATTTGCCATATAACATATGTTCCAATTTTTGTTAAACTAGCATTTTACAGTAGATTCACATATAAATTATACCAAATATAACCATTAATTTCAATGCATGCCATATATCCAAAAATCCCTATTTAGGTGTAATCACAATAATAGATATCCTAATTAATGTAAATCTTTTACACCTAAGCTTCCATATCTTCTTCTTTTTAAGTCATGAATCATTATGCAAACTATACCTAACAATCTAAATCTTTAAATCATATCTTCTAAAAATCAGATCTTGAGTTTTATATGCATTTTGTCCAAAGTCTCAAATCATATGTAATCTTACAGTGGTTCCTCTTCTTCTTTTATCACAGAATATGCATAGGTCTAAAACTAGTTTATAACATATGCTTATTTTTCTAATTAATTACAGATCTAAATAACATATTTTCATTTCTCTAATTAGTTACAAATCTAGATTACAACGTACACTATGCATACAACATATATAAATTATATGTTTACAGTCAAATTCATGCATCCAATCCCAAGTCATATGTCAATATATTTTATGCCTCAGATCTAAAGTCATATGTTCAATTCAGTCTCGTCAAATTTCACATCATTCATTATTTATCCCAAAATTTGCGTTCATACGTTAATCTCTTATGAGATTAGGCACAGGCTCGTGGTAGCCTGGCTATAGAAACAGAAAGGAAGCAGAAAGGGATACAGAACAGTCACAGAAAAACAGATCTGACAGATATACAATCTCAGATTCAGATTTAAAAGCATATCAGAATTATAATTAATGTTTATAGCAGAAAATAACTGTACTTGCCTTAATTGGATTAAAGAAAGAACTTTAGTTGTTACAGAATTGTTGCAGAAGCTTTTTATCTCAAATTTGAATTTAGGATGATGTTGATTGACTTCTAGTTTTGATTCTAGCAGAGTAGCGACGCCATTTTTATTTTTAATTAGAAGAAGAGAGCAATGGAGGCTAGAGAATTGTGTTAGAGACTTAGGTTTAGGTTAGGGATGTATTTATAGGAGGATAGGGTGATTTAGAGCCTTCAGATCAGTCCAGAAGTCATCAGAATCGAACAGCTCGAATACACATCATCCAGCCACTCAAAAGAAGACACATCACCTCAGAACAATCCAGAATTCGGTGCTGGATTTGTATGGGCGCACTTGGCAGGTGCGCCAGTGCATTTTTGTACTGGCGCACTTCACAAGTGCGCCAGTGTATTCTGGCCTGTTTCCGGTTTTTCTGCCTAACTTCGTTCGTCCATATCTTCTTCATACGGACTCCGATTTACGCAAATTCGGACTCTATTTCGCGTATTTTTCCGAGACGAACACAATGGCGCAACCCGTTTCCCTTATTTCTTCTCCTAAAAATTAATTATACCTTGATTTTTAACTCTTATGTTTACAGAAAATACGGGGTGTTACAATTTCATTTGATTCCTCCTCTACTAAGTGAATCATAACCAACACTTCATGAAAGAAAAGTTTTGTGCCCTAGTTACTCTACTTCTATAACCTTAATTCAATACAAAAGTCTAGATTCATGTTATTAAAAAGCTGAAAGAAGAGATAAGAAAAGTTTTGTAAGATAGATAACCCATATAAAATAAGATGTGTTATATGGTTGTCCTACCTTAAAACAAGTTCGGAATGGGTAGTGTAATATTTGTATAAAAAGTGACGTTTTTTAACCTTTGAAAATAAATCATTATAAGGTTCTATAGTATACTAATATAAGAAAAACTTGTCGAAACATGGATGTAAATCGACTAAAACTTGGGTTTGAATAATGTGGGATATCGAAGAAGAACGCTACAATGAGTCATTTCTCCTTAAGTGGGCCAAGTGGAATTTAGAACTTACAAGTTTGAAAATTTAAGTGGAAAAAATATTATGCGTGAAAACGAACTCAGACAACCAGACAAATGTAGGTGCAAAATCAATTTTATTTTTATTTTTTTTACCTGCACATTCTAACATGTATAACCAGGGTTGATGCGCTTACTCTACAACACGACCAGCGTCTGCACAGTCTCAAGCTAGCATCTTAAAAAAAACGCATTACGACTCAGTGAATAATTAGTGTTCATCCCCATCACCCAATAATTCAACTTATCAATAAAGAACCAAGGTTATATTTATGAATTTAAGTTAGTCCTTGTTCAATAAATGACCTAGTTCATAAAATTTGATTGCTTATGTAATGTAAACCCCCCCCCCCCCCAACACACACACTTAAAAATAGACTATGTCCCCACAGTTGTTAACCAGACATATCTTTGTGAAAGGAAAACAAAATAAGAGGGTAAGTGTGGCTTACTGAATGCACGTGTAGAAAATACATAGTCATCGAATAGATGAAACGGTCCACAATGGACCAGTGGATCAGCCTCATCAAGATTATGAGACACAGCTGAAGCACAGAAAACCAAATAATAAAGGATTTTATATTACGTGTCCAGTTGGGAAAAACAAATTTTGTTTTTCCAAAAGTTGGAGTTGCTAATTTTAAAAGTTTTAGCTTACAATTGATCCTAAAATTAAATTGAATTTTAGTAGGAACTGAAGACAGGTCATCGAACCGGGGTTTTGTAAAAGTTTCAAAAACAAAATATGATTTGTTCTGATGATGTATAAACTGAGAGACGTATGCATCATTCTAATCCCCACATTTGTTTTAAGAAATATTGTTCAGTTTTGCTTTGGTATTTGAAGTTTTTTTGACTAAAGGTTCATTTGTAAACCTAAAGTTAAAACCAAACACATGAATTTGCAGTAAATTACGAAATTCTATTTTCTCAAAAATCGTGTTATTCCAAAAAGAGTTCATATACTGCAGAAATTTATCTTTGGAAAACAAACATTGAGGTTCATTTGAAACGGTCAAGTCACAAGGAGTATCAACAGCTTTAGAAAAATCGTCATTGTGTTTAAGATCACATTCGGCAGTTTCATTGTTTTCAACCTCAAGAATTTCAAAGTTTTCAGATATTTCAGTTTCAGTTTCAGACCCAACAACTTTATCGTCAATCAGTTCTAGAAGTTTTCTCTCATCAAAGTCATCCTCATCTAAACAATTGTTACCAACTTCGTCATTTCTTTCAAGTTAGCAAACTAAAGTTGCTAAATTTTCAAAATTTTCAAAATCTAAGAAATAAAGATCAAATTGAAGATTGACGTATTCGTTTTTAAGAGAATTTGAATTCAAATCAATTAACATCTTTATCAAGATGTTTATCAATTTCAAAAGTTGTTAGTTGAATATTTTTCGATTTCAGTAAGAGTTGAATTTTCAGCAGAAGCATCAGCTTGAGTTTGAATTTCAGTTTCACAGAAATCAGAGTTTTGCACCAAATATTTTTCAAAATTTTCATTTTCATCAACAGTCATATCGTTGGAATCATCAATAACCGTTATATAATGTTGAGACGAAGTTACTGGCTGATTATGTTTTCCAAAGAAGCGTTGACAGAAACTTGTTTGTCACTAGATTAGGATTTAAAGTTGTTGTACAAGTTCGTAACCTTAGCTATAAGAAGAACAATTTGAATTTCTATACTCTGAACTTCAGGGCAACTTAGTTTTCTATCTATTATTCTTTGAAGTAGTTATTCAAAGTAAGTCAAGCCAAGTTTCATGAAATCCTCAAATTCATGAACGTCATGAATTCCCTCCAGTAATTGATTTTTTAGATTTTTCTAAAGTTTAATAGTGTATCAACCCTGTTCTTGAATGAACAGCGTTTTTTTGAAGTCTTTATTTTCTTGATTTTGTTTTTCATCTAAAGTTTGTGCCCATTCCTTGATTTCCTCGCGATAAATCCAAATTTCATGCATTAGTTGATTGATTTCACTCAGGCCGTCTTCAATAAAATTGGTAGACGCATCAGACTTCATGATGTTGTTTTTTAGATTCGTCGTTTCTATGTGTTCCTCATTGGTTGACCTTAAAAATTCATCCACTCCTCTAAAAAGTTGTCCATTCTTTATCTTCCACAATCAACATGACGACAAATTTAGCTTGTTTGCTACGCTTTTATCATATTTGACAACCAAACTTATACCTCCCCTCGTATTACGAAAATCATTTTGGTTTTCAAAATTTTCAAACTAACTCGTGTTGAGATTGTTTTGAAGTTCAGCATCTTACTTAGCCTTTTGTGCTAATAGTCGACTCACCTTAGATAAATTATCCTCAATCAAAAAAAATTCAGCCTGAAACTCAGCCTGATTTGAATCATAACCAAAATCATTTAAATTTTGAAAAGAATTGCAATTTTGGTTAAACATAGGGCAAGCGCGCATGTACTAGAAGAAGAAAGTTTTTCGTTGAAAAATCAGTTTCAAAATTTTGGCCCTAAAGAAGCTCTTAAAAAAAAATTAACAGCTTCAGATTATACAAATTCAAGTCCAGACCAGGTTCGGACAAGGGTTATCAGCGTGCTACGATTCACCGTAGAAACATGACTGAAGGTTTAAGAACCTGTTTGAGTTCGAGAGTTTACCGTTCCTTAGACATCTAAGAGAGTATCAATCCTTATTGTCAATTAAATGAATATATTGTCCTATGAGCTTTGGGAAATCCTCAATTTTATTTCAAAAATAATTTTTTTCAAAAACGAACTTTTCAATTTATCCCATGTTCATTTTAAAATTTCCAACCATACATCAATAAGCAAAATAATCAATCACAGAACAGTCTTAGAATAATAAATTGAAAAAAAAAAGTTTTTTACAAGCGAGCTACGACACCTGCACGAAAACTTTACAAGCAATTTTTCATATTTTTCAACCAGTAGCAGACCCTGTATGTAACGATACGGATTTTGCCTGAACCTAATCGATCATTAAATCGACCATGACCGTTCAAAACCCGAATACGCTAACTTTAGGCATACAACACATCAGAACAAACAACAGAAGACTTTTATAAACACTACAATAATGTTACATCAAAGTACAGAATATCAGAGTACATCGAACAAATAATAATACAGCAGAAGATTATTTACAATAGTTTAATGCATGGCAGCAGAAATGAATAAACTTTGCACAACGGATGACTATCAATGCTTTGGACACAGCTTTAAGCTTCGATCCAGAATCCTGCTAAATATATTTGCAAAACAAGCTACTCGACTGCCCTTGTGGAAAAGAGGGCACCCGAGTTTGCAAAGTGAAACATACTACAGGTCAGTCATGGGACTGGTATGAGAAATCTTTACTTAACTTACCTAATAATAAAGCTAGTCACTGGACCACGCCGCTAATGCGGAACGGGTTTACTCCAATGGATTGCCAGTGCAAAAGTAAATCGTTAAACAATGCAATGCTTTTTGAAAAATGAAATCATTATGAGACTCAAGTCCCATCACACAATGCAACGTAAACCGAAGGATAGAGTTTTACCTCATAATGGTCAAAAATGCTTGATACGATAAAATGGATTTTATATTATTATTAGTGTATATATGTTTCAAAAATATTTCCAATTATAATGTATCAATCATAGACGACATAGCTACCATATACTTTGTCGCCATACTAGTTATACAATCAAAATCGTACGGTGTCGTATTGGAAGTTGGATTTCCATCATGAACCAAGGCAAAAGATTAGTCCTTACCGAATTCGAGACAATCTTGCCCATGTCTCAGGCTCAGCCGCAACTACACCTTAGATCTTCAGGGCTGGTCCACAAATAATGTTAGTGGATTAATAATGCCTGAACAATACGTTTCCCCGCCGTATGGGGTGTAAAATAGAGCCATTAGGGACTCAAAAATTTGAGGCACCTCATTCCATCATCCACATAAGTAAAATGTCAGGGCTTGTAAACGCTGACACCACTCCTAGATAGAAAGAAACATATGTCCTCCCTGCAATCCTCTCCCCTTTCTGCTTCATACCAGGGTGTGAGGCTCGCGAAGTAACGCTACACAAAGTTATGCTAATTTAAGTTGTGCTTTGATCATCAACCACAAGGCTCTGCTTTTCAACAATAAGCCTTGATCCTTTGCATCTTAGCATGCCACATTGTCAATCCATACCATACCATTGATTTCTGTCAGTATATAACCTCTAAGCTCGTACGTCTCAGAGAAGGGTGTTATGCAAGGGAATAAATTCTCTGCCACCAACAATATATTTTTAGTAGAGATCAACGAATACCGCACAAAAAATTCCACGTTAGACATACCATCCATTTACAAGTCCGTTCTGGGTCTGAACGAAACCAGAGACACCTTATTCCTCGTTCCTATGTCCAATACAACAGAGAGGTTCTTGCATATCCATCAATCTCCAAGTACGTCTGGACGATCACCACTTATTACCTTGTCTTGGGATGCCTCCCAATCAAGTCATCAGTAATCATCCAAACGATGTGAAGACCTCCGGTCTTCAACCACCGCCTTCATCTTCAACTTTTAATCGTCGTAATAATTATTCAGAATGGGTTAAAACTGGTCTTTCTGAATAACTCGCGTATTTTATAATCAATAATAAAGTTCAATAAAAACACATCAAGTGCCTTATTCCAATTCAGAATATTCTTTTAAATAAGATATTCACATTATTAGGGAAAGGTTCCCATTAATTTTATCAAAGATAAATTCTTTTAAATTTATGCTTTGATCTTCTTTCTAAAGATTCATTAAAACACCAATTTGGCTTTTAATATCCAAAATCATTACTTTATAATTATTCAAATTTAAGAAATAAATCTTATCTTTAACTGGGTTAAAGAACAAATGTCATTTAAAAACATTGTTCACGATAAACCCCAAAATCATTTTCCATTAAATATGGAATTTTCACAGAAATCAAATCAATATTTAATCGATATAAATTCCTGTATCAGACCATCAATATAAATGGAATAACGACAAAGGCTTTTAAATTCCATATATAGTAATGGTCTTCTTTTACAGAAGCTCCTCTCGATTATTATTAAATCGAACTCCATTCAATTCCAATTTAGTATACTAAATTGGAAAACTTTACTTTGGAGAACTTCCAATTAAATCTTAATAAACGATTTATACATTCCAAATCATAACTTCACAGTTAATTGGGTAAAAGAACGAATGTCTTTTAAAACACAGTTTACAATAAACCCAATTTACATTTCATTTTATTCCACTTACTAAATATAATTGGAACTCTAAAAATCTTAATTAAAAGATTTATTCTTTTCATATGGAGTTCAAGAACAAATGTCAATTAAAACACCATTAACGACAAACCCAAAAATTCAATTTATTTAATTTAGTTACAATTAAATATAAATGAATTGGAAAACTTCATAAAATCTTAATTCAAAAGATTTATTCAAGTTAGTAACTAGTTCAGTTTGATAAAAATATATTTTTATCTTTACAAAATTGGAACTTTTCATCAAAATTCTTTTTAAATCATTTATTACGATTTTACATAATTTTTACATATTTTTAATAATTTTATTAAGGCCTTTATAGTCAATTTCCATAAACGGTCATCGAACTGCACTTACAGCGACCTTTTCTGAAATTGATTTGGACATAATTCCAAATCCAACCGTTAGATTTCAAAACTCTTATACTCATTGGAAAGCTCTTTTCGATACGAACCCAACGGTTCCAGTTTTAGGAGAATCTGATGTCCCGTTACATCAATTTGAAGTTAATGGTCGAAATTTGCGAACGGTCGCTGTGCGGTGCGTTATATTCAGGCTATTAAATAAATATATATAATATATATCATTAACTTCTATTTAAATCGTATTTATAAGATATTTATAAATCCGTTTAAAATGATTTTAACTTCATTTTCGATTTTAAATAAAAATTGAATATTCTATTTCTTTATCATATTAAAATATTAATATTTCAAAATATTAGATTTTAAATCACTTCTTTTTTATATTCATTATAACGTGAATAAAATCAATCGATAAACCAGTTCGGGTTAAAAATGGCTTTTGCTACTTAATTCGGCTTCACATTTTTTTTCTTTACTGAATATTATTTAAAATATTAATTATTTTAAAATATTTTTTATTTTAAAAGACTCTTTATTTTTGAATATTCTTTATGTAAAGATATTCTAAATCCGGAATGCGACTCGATCAATTGCCATATAATTTCAATTATATGGATTTCATACATTACATGTATATAACAATATTGATAAGTATTCATTAAACAATCCATTCACATCCAAAGTGAAATTTATAATTGTGTAAGCATTAAAATAAATAAATAAATAATGCTCATCACAGACTGTCGATCCATCGATTGACATAAAGCTAAATATTGGGACTAGTGTATGTCAAATATCATCTCAATACCCGTGTGGGGTTTTCAAACAACAACAGTTTATTTAAATCATTGTTTAATAAATTTAAACAATTATAATTCAGTTTGAATTATTTTCACTTTAACAACCAATTTTCACTATTTAAAATTATAAATGACTTTATAATTTAATTTCCACTACCATATATTTTGACAAGCAATTATTTTTGTCCTTGTCTAACATGATTACATTTTTATTTCACAAAACATTATCCTAAACAAATAACATATTCATTTAACATGGATATAATCTAAATAAATGACAAATTATTTAAAATGACAATATTCTAACAAAATTACATTTATCTTTAACATGTTTTTATATTTCTATCTAATGATCATTTTGATCATTTCTACATGAACTTCTAAATAAAATGGCATTAATATTCTTACATGGCATTTATAAATAAAATGACATTCATAATCCAACATGGCATTTACAAATAAAATGACATTTTTTTCTAATCTAAGATTTTATACAAAATGACATTTCTATCAATAATGACATTATTATTTCTAATATGACATTTCTGACTAATTGACCTTTTTATTCTAAATACACATTTCTAATAAAGATGATCTTTTTATTCTAAATAATCATTTCTAATAAAGATGATCTTTTTATTCCAAATGATCATTTCTAATAAAGATGATTATTTTATCTAACATGACATTTTATGACAAAGATGATATTTTTATTTTAATGCAAGATTTTTATAACAAAAATGTTATTTTTATTCTCATACAATATTTTATAACAAAAACGTTATTTCTTTTTTAATGCAACATTTTATACTAAAAAAGTTATTTCTTTTCTAATGTAACATTTTATAACAAGGAGTGTAATTCCTATCCTAAGGTAACATTTTATAACAAAAAATGTTATTTCCTTCTAATGTAACCTTTTAAAATGAGAAATGTTATTTCTATTCTAATATGACATTTTATACAAAATGTTATTTCAATCCTAAGGTAACATTTTATAACAAAAAACGTTATTTCTTTCTAATGTAACCTTTTATAACGAATTGTTATTTCTATTCTAATATAACATTTTATACAAAATGTTATTCCTATCCTAAGGTAACACTTTATAACAAAAAATGTTATTTCTTTCTAATGTAACCTTTTATAAAAAGAATGTTATTTTATTCTAATGCAACGTTTCATAACAAAAATGTTATTTTATTGTAATGCAACTTTTCATAACAAAAATGTTGTTTTATTTCGAATGCAACATTTTACAGAAAAAATACTATTTTTATTCTAATGTAGGATTTCTAGCAAAAATGATGATTATAATCTAATGTAAGATTTCTAACAAAATGATATTTTTAATCTAATATAACAAATTGACATTTTTATATATTTTAACATAACATGTGAAACACCCCACCTCCGTTAGGGTCACTCTCAAAGGGAATGCCCTAATTTTGGTGGAGGTTTATAAGTATAAGTCACAGATACACAAGACAAATATAAATACACATATTTTTGAACAGCGGAAAACAACAGTAACTTTTATTTCATCAAAATACGTGTTTCACAAACCATGCCATAATCGTCTTACAATACTTCCAAAAGCATTACATTTTCAATACTGTCTTGATTTCATAACTTAAAGAAGCATAAAAACAAAAGTAAACTGCATAAGTCCCCGTAGTTGCAATCCAAAGCCATAATCCAAAGCAAAAGAGATCCAAGCAATACATTCATTCTCTTCAAGCTGGATGTGAAAACTGGTCAAGCTGCGGTATTCCCTCCCTGTGGACCTGGGGGGGGGGGAACGAAAGAAAAGAAGACGAAAGAAAAGTAGAGTCAGACATAAAGCCTGAGTAAGTCTAGGACTATTCAGTCTATGAATAAAGAATTGGGCATGATAAGTATAAAACTGGAAATGGGAAAGCACTATAAACTAAGTTAAGTTGTCTAGAGTCGAATATATTATCGTACCCCATATTAATCTCTGCACCCCCATAAACTAGTTCCCAACAGGCACCCCATAATCAGGGTGAAGTGATCCATTTCTAATGACCGACTCCTACTCGCATAGTTACATGTGTCTTACGGCCCCCGATGTTGTAGTTACCTATGCTGGTCCCACCATGGGGTGTATCAAGTCCCATGGTGGCGGCCCGACACAATTCTAGAATGCACAGGTACACTACTGGTGCCCAGTGCCTTATTTTTCTGCGCCGGAGTGTGTGCACGCCCGCACCCCGTTAGAACCTACACTGTTGCACCACCGCCGTCGATTTGACCTCTTACAATCAGCCCAGTAATCGTGCCCCATCCTTCCTAGTTCAGGGTATCCTGATACACCTTGTAGGGTTACTGCTGAAAAGGGTCCCCCGCTACTAGGTTTTCTATTTCTAGACAACATGCTAAGTTGGTTAAGTGTTTTGTAAACCTAACCCCCAATCAGTCTATATAGTTTAGCATGTTCCATTTTGATTAAGTATTAATTCAATTTAATTAATCCTATCAATCCTGACTCAGCCTTAATTTTCTTATTAATGCCTCGACCTCTCACATTAGACAGGTGTTGTTGTGGCTGCCTGTTGCCGGTTGGGTCCGGGCAGTCTTACGCCACAACTCAATCTAACCTCGGGTCTTTATTGGGCTCCGTGTTTAACCACCCACATTGGATAGGTATTGTTGTGACTATTGGATAGCCGGGCGGTTCCGGGCAGGTTTACGTCACAACTCAATCCAACCTCGGGTTAAACACATCGTATTTTCTAAGTTTACATATTTTGTCTCTTTTCTTTTTATATGTAAATATTTGCGGCCCATTATTCAAATTCATCTTTATTGGGTAAAATTAATTTATACCACTTAATTGTTTTCAAGGTCGTTGGCATGCGTCAAACATGCCAACACATATGTTTATATTTTAACCCAAACGTCATTACCCCCGTTTTATACGCTTGCTACAATATAACATATGTTGGGTTTAACATTTAAACCCAACTTAGCCACAAGAAAAGGGGGAGGCTTAGAACATGGTGTTTATATATTCTAAGTAACATAAAAAGGGGTGTGAACGCATGAACTTGCAACATAACGATCTAATTAACATAAATTAGGCACTTGTGAACTTGCATTGTAATAGGATATAATCATGGCATAAACATACCTAGACATGAATCATGGTTTTTAATCTATTCATGTAAACTTTCAATTGGTATGTAAATCTAACGTAATTATGTGTCACATATATCATCATATGATTTTGATAGCAACATAGGCCTAGGACATGTTTTCAATTAGGCATAACACCAAACATAGTTTAGTCATGTTCATAGAATTGATACAAGTTCACAAAGATGCTTGCTTTTGTCACTAAAACAAAAGTATGGTTTTTACACTTGAACCATAATGCCAATTCCAACATAAGTTCATATAAACCATAAAACTTAATTGAATCCAATTACACACTAAAAGTGATCATAAAAGTATGTACATCATATTGGCATAATAGTGAATCATATACTTGCATGAATCTCAAATAAACTACCACAAACATATAGTCGTTAACAAGAATCATATACTTGCAAATATCCAATTGGCCTTAGATCGTTATACCACAATATCGATTCGGAATTAGAATCATAGCAAGATACAATCATGAATTAAATTAAGTACAATTCCATTTCTCATTTTACATAAATCAAAACTCAATTATTCATTCACACCGGAATAGCACTCTACTTACTACATATGACGAATCTTCAATTCAGGAATCTGAATTCTGAATTTGGAGATGCTATCCTTTGCTGTAGGCGTTGATTTGATTTAATTGACGTTGCTTTAAGCTTTAGAATTGTCTCCTAATCGTCTCTCAATTTTGATGGCTACTTGTAGTCTTTCCTCAGCAGCATGACGGTCTCATTCTAATTTTTATTTGTATGAATTAGTTGGAGTCTTAGGTCCTTTTTATAGAATTTGTGAATTGATTAGGACCGTCGATGGAGCTTGGATCAATATCATCCGTTTATTTGAAGAAGAGACCAATCAAGAGCTGACACCTAGCCCTAGTGACAAGGCAAGGCTCAGAAATTCGACCAAACACAGACTAGGCCAGCCAGGGGGGCTGGGTTCGACCTGGCTCAGGGGCCAGGTCGACACGCCAGTCGACACCGTGTCGACTTGGCAGCCGACACGGGTGACCCAGGTCGACTACACAGTCGACCTGGGTAGCCCAAAGTCGACTACCCAGTCGACCTGGGTGCCTTGGGCGGTAAAATTCCCGCCCCGGCCAATCCGGCCCGATTTTGGATTTTGAATTGGTTTTTCTGAGCTGTTTTGAATTTTAAACTGAATTCTGAAACTTCCGGAGGCCATATCTTCTTCATACGGAGTCCGTTTTACGCAAACTTGGACTCTATCTGCAGCAGAATTCCGAGACGAACGCAATGGCGTATCCCGTTTCCCTTAATTCTTTGATTTGAAATCAATTATACTTTAATTTGTGAATTTCACTGTTATAGAATACACGGGGTGTTACATTCTCCCCCACTTAAAAGGATTTCGTCCCCGAAATCTTCAAGTTCAGGAAGAATGTAAATCCTAACATCCAAACATCCATCTACTCATTTATCAAACATGAGCATCCATTGTCCTTAAAAGACTTCTAATGCTTCATGATCATATGCGAAGTGCGTATACATGTACTTATCTAATGAAAAATCAGGCGGCCTACTGATTCAGTTGACCTCCTTAATGCAAATTATGTAAGTGTCATGAATCCATTATGTATGCAAATTTTCCTATTCATGATTCTACATGAGTGCACAATCATTCATATATAAATGCAACATCCACATGACAACACATTAAATTTTAACCATATACAATTGCAAACATATCTATGCATATGCCATATGAAGTGACTGAGCCGATCTAAAACCTAAATTGTGTGTGTATATGCAACCACGAGCAACCACTAGCAATCACTTGCAACCACTTGCTACCATCATCCATAACATATTTAAATTACATGTTTTCATCCAAAGAGTTTCTACCTAAAAGACAAGGTCGAGGAGATATACATAAAAAGATAGAAAAAAGCGCAACTTAAGGAAAAAGAAAGATCAAAGATGTACCCTCGAAAAGAAAACGGTAGGCTGCGCGTATTCTAGCTTCTGTTTCCCAAGTTGCGTCTTCCTCGGTGTCGCTCCACTGAACTTTGACGAGCTTGACTTCGCGGTTGCGTAGCTTTTTCACTTCTGTTCCTAATATGCGGGTTGAAACTTTCCTCACGGTTGCTTCGCGTTCTACTTCAGCTTCTTCTAGGTTATTTGGCTCTACCACTTCAGCAGATTCATGTAGACATTTTCGGAGGTGCGAAACATGGAAAACGTTGTGAACTCCGGCCAGCTTTTCGGGTAGCTCTAATCTATAGGCCATTTTTCCAACTTTATCGATGATAGGAAATGGCCTACGAACCTTGGTGCTAGCTTTCCTGTGGTTCCAAAACGAACAACGTTCCTTAGCGGAGATACCTTAAGTAAAACTCTGTCCCCAACCTCAAATTCAAGGTCGGTCCTCCTCTTGTCGGCGTAGGATTTTTGTCTTTCTTGGGCTATCTTCATCCTTCTTCGTATTATGTCTACTTTCTCTGAAGTCTCTCGGATCATATCTGGTCCAAGTATGAGCTTATCAGTGGACTCCCACCAACAAGTGGGCAATCGACACGGCCTTCCATATAAAGCCTCGAAGGGCGCCATTCCGATGGTGGCTTGGTAGCTGTTGTTGTAGGAAAATTCCACCAAAGGAAGATGGTCTTCCCACGTCCCTCCGAAGTCAAGGATGCACAGTCTTAAAAGGTCCTCCAAAACTCTGTTCACTCTTTCCGTCTGGCCGTCGGTTTGGGGGTGATAGGCTGTACTCAAGCATAACTGTGTGCCTACCGCTTCTTGCAGACTCCGCCAAAACTCACTTGTGAAGATAGGGTCTCGGTCACTAACAATGCTGGAGGGTATCCCATGGAGTCGGACAATTTCTTTGAGATAAAGAGATGCAAGGGATGAGGCAGTTCTTTTACTCTTGACAGGTAAAAAGTGGGCGCTTTTAGTAAGCCTATCCACTATTACCCAAATGCTAGTGTTGCCTCTTCTAGACCTAGGCAACCCATCAATAAAGTCCATTGAGATGCTATCCCACTTCCACTGCGGGACCTCTATAGGATGGAGCAGACCACCAGGTTTCTTCTGCTCCTCCTTAACCTGTTGGCAGGTCATACACTTAGAAACGAAATCTGTCACGTCCTTCTTCATGCCGTTCCAAAAGAAAGTTCTTTTTATGTCCTTGTACATTTTATCTCCGCCTGGATGTATCGTCATCTTGGAGTGATGTGCTTCCTCGAGAACCTTCTTTACTAAATCCCTTGTCTGTGGGACGCATAGTCTTCTGTCTCGCCTTAGCCAACCTTTATCGTCGATGGAGTATCTGTTGAGGTGACTTGAAGTCTCACCCCTAATTAACCTATCAATCGTCTCCATAAGCTGAGGGTCTTCGCGTTGTGCTGTCCCTATTGAGTCCACTAAAGTCGGGCGTATTTCGAGAGATGCTAGTAAGCCTGGTACAAAATCGGAGGAGGGCCTAAAGTCAAAGCTGGCTATAAACTCTAGGCTTTGCCTTTCAACAAACAGCGGGCTTAGGGTTAGTTTCTTTCGGCTCAACGCGTCTGTCACTACGTTGCCTTTGCCCGGAGTGTAGGAGATCTCGAAATTGTACGAGGCAAGAAACTCCATCCATCTCTGTTGCCTCAAGTTAAGATCTTTCTGCGAGAAAAGATATTTCAACGATTTATGGTCAGTGTAAAGTTCGAACTTCTCACTTAGGAGATAGTGTCGCCAAGACTTGAGTGCAAAGACGATGGCAGCCAACTCAAGATCGTGGGTCGGGTAGTTCTTTTCATGCCCTTTCAACTGCCTTCCACCATAAGCTACTACCCTTCCTTCTTGCATTAAGACAGCGCCTAGCCCTGTCCCACATGCATCTGTATAAACTGTGAACATCTTACTTCCATCTGGCAATGTCAAAACTGGGGCTGTTGTAAGAGCCCTTTTTAGTCGTTGGAAAGCAAACTCGCAATCCAAGTCCCAATTGAACACTAGATTCTTCTTTTTCAGCCTTGTGAGGGGAGCTGAGAGTTTCGCAAAATCCCTTATGAATTTTCGGTAGAAAATTGCTAGTCCTAGAAAACTTCGGACCTCAGTTGCATTCCTTGGCGTCTTCCAATCCTGCACCGCTACTAACTTAGCAGGGTCCACAGCTAACCCTTCTTTGGATACTATGTGCCCAAGGAACCTCACTTCCTCTCTCCAAAAGTGGAATTTGGAGAATTTGTCTTTTAGCTGATGGACTCGCAGAGTTTCCATGATTGCCCTTAAGTGCTGAGCATGTTCTTCTTCACTCTTTGAGAAGATCAAGATATCGTCTACGAAGACCACTACGAACTTGTTGAGGAATTCTCTGAATACCCTACTCATTAGGTCCATGAAGTAAGCGGGTGCGTTTGTCAAGCCAAAAGGCATGACAAGCCATTCAAAGAAGCCGTCTGGGGTTCTGAATGTTGTCTTATCGATGATATCTTCAGCCACCCTTAGCTGATGAAATCCGGTAGCTAAATCGAGTTGGGAGAAAACAGACGCTCCTACAAGCTGATCAAACAGATCGTCAATTCTGGGGAGAGGGTGCCTATTCTTTTTTGTTAGCTTATTGAGCTCCCTATAGTCAACACACAGACGGAGTGAACCATCTGCCTTTGTGGCGAACACCACTGGAGCGCCCCATTCTGAAATGCTCCTTCTAATGAACCCCTTCTCTAGAAGCTCTTTAACCTGTTTACTGAGCTCTTTCCTTTCCCGTGGATCCATGTGTCTAATGGGCAATGTAACGGGCTTTGCATTATCTACGAGATATATGCGGAAGTCTATCTCCCGCTTCCGAGGTAAGCCCTTCACCTCTTCAAAGACATCCGGATATTCCCGTACCACTTTAACCGATTGCAAACTTTCATCGGAAGCATCTAGCGATTCAAGATAACTAAGCATAACCGCATACAAGTGATTACAAGTAATTTCCATCGTGTTACCGAGTTGGGTCAGAATCCTAACCACCCTTCTCTCACGATCAAGGATGGCACCATTACTGGATAGCCAGTCCATGCCCAAAATCAAACCATATCCCGAGAAGCCCAAAACAAAAGCACTACATCTAAATTCTACGCTTAGAATAGAAATTTTCAATCCCACACAGATCATAGACAAATGAGCCAGGCCCCCGATTGGATTTGAAACAATTAAGGGGTCCTCTACCATACTAGTTTCTAAGTGTAGAGATTCTACTAAAGCGTATGAGATAAAGGAGTGTGATGCGCCAGAATCAAATAAAGTGCGAACTGGGTGATCATAAAGATAAACTACACTTTCTACAGAAGTATTTATACCTCGCTGTTGCAAAGGTGGCGCTTCTAGCACATGAACCTGTGGCCCTGAGGTGGATCTAGACCTTTGCCCCTGCCCTCACTTCTTTGGGCAATCTTTAGCAATATGGCCTGTCTCACCTCAAGAAAAGCACCCACCATTCAACTTGGCCTTCTTTTTCCGGCAATCTTTCACTAAGTGCCCCACTTTGCCACAGAAATTACACTTCCTCTTCTCTTTGTTGTCTTTCCCGCCCTTCTTAAAGTCTGTCTTCTTAGGATGTAAACCCTCTTTCTTCCCTTGAGAGCTTTCTGCCTTTGTCTCCTTCTTGCCCTTATCCTCTTCGTTCAGCAATGCCATCTGTACCAATCTTTCATATGTAGCTCCCATGGGTATATGTGTCATGGCCAAACTGTGTAATGGCTCATTCAACCCTTTGACAAAACGAAAAGCCTTCTTGTGCGGGGTGTTGACTAGGTCCAGTCCGAACCTAGCCAGCTCATCGAACTGATTAACATACTCTTTGACTGTCATATTCCCTTGCTTAAGAAATAAGATTTTTTCAAACCGCAGACTCCTTTCAGCGTCTGAGAGAAATTTAGCCTCAAACCTTGCCCTAAAGTCCTTCCATGTTTCCACTGGTCTTTCTGCATTGGTGACTTCCCACCAGTAGGAAGCCTCGCCTTTAAGTAGCCATACTGCCAGTTGTACCTTCTGCCTATCTTCTACCTTAAAGATGACGAATAAGTCCTCGGTTTCCTTTAGCCAATTCCTAGCTGCCACGAAGGACTCAGTTCCATGAAAGTCCTTCCCTCCCATAGCTTTGAAATCTTTACATATCTTAGCAAAAGTATTACCCCGCGGAGGAGGTGGAGGAAGAGGTGCTGCTGCAGCTGGATGATTTCCTGCAGCTAGGGGAGGAGGAATAGTGGGACCTGGCTGATTGGCCCTTGGTTCTAAGAATCGTCTAAACCAACCAGGTATTGGTATACCCTCTGGCAAGTTAAGTTCTTCGGACATGCTGAAACAAAAAGGATAGATTCAAAACGAAGGATAAAAGATAGTACCTATGGCTTTGGGGGACTATGCCTTTTTTTTAAAATAAAATAATATTTTATCTTTAAAAATGCTTCTTTAAATTTTCTTTTGAAAATAAATTTTCAAGACTTTTTATCTTATCTGGTAAACCTATGCTCTGATACCAAGTGAAACACCCCACCTCCGTTAGGGTCACTCTCAAAGGGAATGCCATAATTTTGGTGGAGGTTTATAAGTATAAGTCACAGATACACAAGACAGATATAAATACACATATTTTTGAACAGCGGAAAACAACAGTAACTTTTATTTCATCAAAATACGTGTTTCACAAACCATGCCATAATTGTCTTACAATACTTCCAAAAGCATTACATTTTCAATACTGTCTTGGATTTCATAACTTAAAGAAGTATAAAAACAAAAGTAAACTGCATAAGTCCCCATAGTTGCAATCCAAAGCCATAGTCCAAAGCGAAAGAGATCCAAGCAATACATTCTTTCTCTTCAAGCTGGATGTGAAAACTGGTCAAGCTGCGGTATTCCCTCCCTGTGGACCTTGGGGGGGGGACGAAAGAAAAGAAGATGAAAGAAAAGTAGAGTCAGACATAAAGCCTGAGTAAGTCTAGGACTATTCAGTCTATGAATAAAGAATTGGGCATGATAAGTATAAAATTGGAACTAGGAAAGCACTATAAACTAAGTTAAGTTGTCTGGAGTCGAATATACTATCGTACACCATATTAGTCTCTGCACCCCCATAAACTAGTTCCTAACAGGCACCCCATAATCAGGGTGAAGTGATCCATTTCTAATGATCGGCTCCTACTCGCATAGTTACATGTGTCTTACGGCCCCCGATGTTGTAGTTACCTTTGTTGGTCCCACCACGGGGTGTATCAAGTCCCATGGTGGCGACCCGACACAATTCTAGAATGCACAGGTACACTACTGGTGCCTAGTGCCTTATTTTTCTGCGCCGGAGTGTGTGCACGCCTGCACCACGTTAGAACCTACACTGTTGCACCACCGCCGTCTATTTGACCTCTTACAGTCAGCCCAGTAATCGTGCCCCACCCTACCTAGTTTAGGGTATCCTGATACACCTTGTAGGGTTACTACTGAAAAGAGTCCCCCGCTACTAGGATTTCTATTTCTAGCCAACATGCTAAGTTGGTTAAGTGTTTTGTAAACCTAACCCCAATTAGTCTGTATAGTTTAGCATGTTCCATTTTGATTAAGTATTAATTCAATTTACTTAATCCTATCAATCCTTACTCAGCATTAATTGTCTTGTTAAACCTCGACCTCTCACATTAGACAGGTGTTGTTGTGGCTGCCTGTTGCCGGTTGGGTCCGGGAAGTCTTACGCCACAACTCAGTCTAACCTCGGGTCTTTATTGGGCTCCGTGTTTAACCACCCACATTGGATAGGTATTGTTGTGACTACTGGACAGCCGGGCGGTTCCGGGCAGGTTTACGTCACAACTCAATCCAACCTCGGGTTAAACACATCGTATTTTCTAAGTTTACATATTTTGTCTCTTTTCCTTTTATATGTAAATATTTGCGGCCCATTATTCAAATTCATCTTTATTGGGTAAAATTAATTTATACCACTTAATTGTTTTCAAGGTCGTTGGCATGCATCAAACATGCCAACACATATGTTTATATTTTAACCCAAACGTCATTACCCCCGTTTTATATGCTTGCTACAATATAACATATGTTGGGTTTAACATTTAAACCCAACTTAGCCACAAGAAAAAGGGGAGGCTTAGAACATGGTGTTTATATATTCTAAGTAACATAAAAAGGGTTGTGAACGCATGAACCTGCAACATAACGATCTAATTAACATAAATTAGGCACTTGTGAACTTGCATTGTAATAAGATATAATCATGGCATAAACATACCTAGACATGAATCATGGTTTTTAATCTATTCATGTAAACTTGCAATTGGTATGTAAATCTAACGTAATTATGTGTCACATATATCATCATATGATTTTGAAAGCAACGTAGGCCTAAGACATGTTTTCAATTAGGCATAACACCAAACATAGATTAGTCATGTTCATAGAATTGATACAAGTTCACAAAGATGCTTGCTTTTGTCACTAAAACAAAAGTACGGTTTTTACACTTGAACCATGATGCCAATTCCAACATAAGTTCATATAAACCATAATACTTAATTGAATCCAATTACACACTAAAAGTGATCATAAAAGTATGTACATCATATTGGCATAATAGTGAATCATATACTTGCATGAATCTCAAATAAACTACCACAAACATATAGTCGTTAACATGAATCATATACTTGCAAATATCCAATAGGCCTAACATCGTTATACCACAATATCGATTCAGAATTAGAATCATAGCAACATAAAATCATGAATTAAATTAAGTACAATTCCATTTCTCATTTTACATAAATCAAAACTCAATTGTTCATTCACATCGGAATAGCACTCTACTTATTACATATGACGAATCTTCAATTCAGGAATCTGAATTCTGAATTCTGAATTCTGAATTCTGAATTTGGAGATGTTATCCTTTGCTGTAGGTGTTGATTTGATTTAATTGACGTTGCTTTAAGCTTCAGAATTGTCTCCTAATCGTCTCTCAATTTTGACGGCTACTTCTAGTCTTTCCTCAGCAGCATGACGGTCTCATTCTAATTTTTATTTGTATGAATTAGGTGGAGTCTTAGGTCCTTTTTATAGAATCTATGAACTGATTAGGACCGTCGATGGAGCTTGGATCAATATCAGTCGTTTGTTTGAAGGAGAGTCCAATCAGGAGCTGACACCTAGCCCTCGTGACAAGGCAAGGCTCAGAAATTCGGCCAAACACAGACTAGGCCAGCCAGGGGGGCTGGGTTCGACCTGGCTCAGGGGCCAGGTCGACACGCCAGTCGACACCGTGTCGACTTGGCAGTCGACACGGGTGACCCAGGTCGACTACACAGTCGACCTGGGTAGCCCAAGGTCGACTACCCAGTCGACCTGGGTGCCTTGGGTGGGAAAATTCCCGCCCTGGCCAATCCGGCCCGATTTTGAATTTTGAATTGGTTTTTCTGAGCTGTTTTGAATTTTAAACTGAATTCTGAAACTTTCGGAGGCCATATCTTCTTCATACGGAGTCCGTTTTACGCAAACTCGGACTCTATCCCAAGCAGAATTCCGAGACGAACGCAATGGCTTATCCTGTTTCCCTTAATTCTTTGATTTGAAATTAATTATACTTTAATTTGTGAATTTCACTGTTATAGAATACACGGGGTGTTACAACATGGTCTAATGTAACAAATTGACATTTTTATATATTTGAACATAACATGATCTAATGTAACAAATTGACATTTTTATATATTTGAACATAACATGGTCTAATGTAACAAAAATGATATTTTTAGTTAACTTAACATTTTTTATACTTCTAGTGACAAATAAAGAAAGAAGTATTTATTTTGTATAACATGTTCAACATTTCTAATGTCAAATAAAAAGAGGCATTTATTTGCATACATGTTTTCAACTTTTCTAATGACAAAACAAAAAGAGTATTTTGTCTACATACATGTTTATAATTCTAATGACCAAATAAAAATGACTATTCTTACTTATACACAAATTCAATGTTTAACTTTGACAAATAAAAATGTATACTTTTATTTGACAACTAAAATGACTATTTCTATTTATATACAAATTCAATGTTAACATAGCAAATAAGAATGATATTTTTATAACAATTCTAGTTCGACCTAAAAACGATGTTTTTGTATGGCAATTCTTTTTCAAGATAAAAACAATGTTTTTATATCGCAATTTTTATTCAACATAAAATGATGTTTTTATGACAATTTTTTTTATTTCAGCACAATAGTCCACCAAATCAACAGATTAACATATCAGCATTAATCAATCAAATCATGTACATGTAAGAATCTGTAAACACGATAATAATTAATTGATTATAAATCTTTTAAAAGAAATCTCACCATGATTTTGATTCTGTTCAGCTCAGATTTGAATTTTCCCCAAATTTTGATTTGCTCTATTTCAGTCCTTGTCTATTTCATGTTGTAGATCTTGATCACGCGATTCCAACGCTTCAAAAATCACTGAATTCAGTGTCCGTTTGAATGAGATACGGTCATTTAAAAATTAAACAATTTATTAAATAATTAACTTAATTATTAAACATTTAATTAATCACTTTGGTTAGTTGTCTTCTTCCTAAAGCTATTCAAAATGCACTTCGATCTTCAACTTGTCTGGCGCATGGATTTCCAGAAGGCCAGGACAAGATCTACTGCTACCACGTGGAAAGTCGGAGTCCACTCCTCCTGCGCCAGCAATGGTGTTGAGTTCGGTGGAACCTAGTGGTTGGAAAACCCCACCGAACTGCGGTGGTTACTGCTCGAAATTTGAGCAACCTGGTTCACCAAATCCCATCTCTCCCATTCAGTTTGTAGAACATACGGAGTTCTTTGATTTTGCAGGGGAATGTTTTCGAAAATATTGTTTGGATTTGGAGTTTTTAAGGAATTCAATCTGGAACGCCATCACCGTTCAGAAGGGAATTGGCAGCTGCGGCACCTTTGAGGACTAGTGTAACACCCCACTTCCGTTAAGATCACTCACAAAGGGAATGCCTTAACTTCAGTGGAATGTTATAAGTAAACAGAACAGTAATTTACAAGACAGATATGTAAAGTAGTACATAAATATTAGTCTTATACAAAATTCTTCAAAATGCATAATTTTAAAGCCATAATCCCCAACAGAGAATGCCATAAATAGGTAGAATCAAAGCCAAGCAATATTTCAAGCACTTCTAGCACTTCAAGCATATGGAACCTAAATCAAGATCCTATGTTTCCACCTTGAGAACCTAGGGGGGAGGGGGGACGGAAGAAAAGAGGCGAAACAAACTAGGTCAGACATAAGTTTGGTGAGTCCAGTGACTTTTAGCATATAAACAGATAACAATATCATGACATGTAAATAAAACTGGATGAGAGATAACCATAACAGGAGTAGCAGGTTAATAAAAGAGACGGAATGATATAGGCTAAACTAAGCTTCTTACTTGGTTTTCACTTCTCTACACTAATACTAGTATAACAGAATTATGTGTTGTCCTAATATCTAAACAGAAAACAGAACGATCTCTTCAGAAACATGATGCTAGTACTGGGCCTTTACCACCCAAATAGAGACAGACAGTTTCAGAAACAGAATGCTAGTAATGGGCATTTACCACCCGAACAGAGATAGACGGTATAGAAATAGAAGCAGAAACGGAATCAGAGACGAAAATAGAATATTCCCTACGGAAACAGAATGTTAGAATTAGGTGTACACTAGTAATCGGCCTTTACCACTCCAACAGATGGTACGACACAGAAAAGGACAGGTGTTACCACCCCAACAGAAACAGACGGTACCTCAATAGAAATAGACAGAACTAAGTGTAACCTAAATTCTACCCAAAGCGATCGGCTCCCTAATACATAAATACCCCGTGTCGGCCCCGCAGAAAGGTGTACCACTCCCTAAAGTGGCAACCTATAGACACAGACCTATTTACAGATGTCACGGTGTCTTACATCCTCAGAGCAGACTGGATCCATGCACGCACCAGACTCGGTTGGAATGCGCCATCAACAACGATCGCCATTATCAGAGTGAACCTCTTACAATTAGTTCGGTAAGCCTGCCCAGGACCCCTACCTAGTGTTGGGTCATAGTTTTGGTACCAGAAAGGGTTACTAACTAATATGGGTCCTAAACAACAGATGACACAAGTAACTACCCCTCCTAACCTTGTGTCCCCAGACTAACAGATTTCAGATTAACTTGCTTATAGATTTCAGATGTACAAAGTTCAGATTAACTAGTTCTCAGATTAGACATACAAGTTAACAAGTTTTCAGACTAACATATCAGATATACAGATTAACAAGTTTTCAGACTAACGGATCAGATATACAGATTAACAGACTTACAGATTGTTTTACCTAACCTTGTATTGGGCCTACATATTCTCAAACGGGTTTATTAGATTCATCAGTCTAGTTGATTTAACCTTATCGACCCAATATGTTTTAGGCATCATATTTGTCTTAGATTTGCATTAATTATATATTAATGCATAGACCTCTCACATTAGGTCAGAAGCTTGTGGCCGCTGGATGTGCCGGGCGGGTCCGAGCAGACTTCTGCCACAAGCTAGACCTAACCTCGTGTCTAGGCATCTTTATGCCTATGACCTCTCACGTTAGACTGTCTGTTTGCGGTTGCTGGTTAAGCCGGTTGGATCCGGGCAGGTTTCTACCGCAAACAGAGTCTAACCTCATGTCTCAACATTCTTATTTTAGCTAAAATATTCATTCACAGATTATGCCAATATCAGACTAATTATGCCAATTCAACAAATTAACTTCTTTACAAGTTACAACAGATTAACTAAAGTTCTATTAACATGTTTTGCTCAATTTTAGATCGAGCCTACAGATTTTCATACCCAAATTACCGTATTCGGTTTCAACAGATTTAGCAGATTAGGCAATTTAACAGATTTAATCATCCCTTAAAATTCCATTGACATAGCTCGCTTAATCATAAAATTAATCCTAATTTTACATGCTCAAATTATGGTCATAATTCACAATATAACACATGACCCAAATCCCTAGTTAAATTTACGTAGTACAGAATATTCTTCCAAAACCCCAAATCATGATATACAATATGAATTATGCTAAATTATAGCCTTTGATTTCAGTGTATGTCAGATATCCAAAATCCCCATTTAGGCGTATTTACAATTAATAGTTATCCTATTTTAATATAGTTCTTTTACGCCTAAATCATATATCTTTTTTCTTCCATGTCATAGATCGTCATATAAAACATGCCCCCAAATCTAGATCTTTAATTACAACATGTATTATGTCCTCAAAATCAGATCTTGAATTATAACATGTATTATGTTCCCAAATTATAAGTCATATGTTGTCATACAATAATTCTCCTTCTTCCAAACCATAAACCATCATATATAGTATGCTTAGATCTAGAAGTTAAATTATAACATATGCCCTTTTCTTAAATCAGTGACAAATCAGTCATGTCCAATTATGCATCATTCATTATTTTCCCGAAATTTAGCGTTCGTGCGTCATTCTCTTATGAGATTTAGCTCAGGCTCGTAGTAGCCTAGATATAGAACAGAAGGAAGGAAGAGATACATAATAGTTACAATCATAAGATAGATCTACACAGAAAAATAGATCTGATAAAAAGTAATAAGATAGATCTACACAGGAAAGCAGATCTGATAAACAAGAATATGCATAATCTCCAATTCAGATTTATAACCATGTCAAGATCATAATTAAATTTCATATCTGAAAATAATTGTACTCACCTTGGTTGGATTCTAAAAGAAAAAGGCGTTGTAGTTGTTCTCTTTTAATCCTATTCAGATTGGAAGAAGAAGGAGCACTTGTTCTAGCTTAGGTTTCAGCAGAGTAACGACGCCATTGATTTATATTAATATGAATTAGGATAGAGTATAGGCATAGTGAAATTGTATGGAGAAAAAGTGAGGTTTGGGGGTGTTTAAATAGCTTAAGAGCAATGAATCTGGTCAGAACGGGCGTCTAGATAGAAAAAACGAATTTGTCCATGGATCTGGAAAAAGGGGGGAGGTCGACCCCATGGTCAACCTGTTCTACCCAGGTCGACGCTTGGTCGACCTAGGTCCTGGGCCGGAATTTTCCCGCCCAGCCCAGATGTGTGATTCGAATTTTGAAACTTTGAATTTGAATTCGGACTGGTTTTTATTTTAAATTCCTAAAACATCTAAGTGCCATAACTTCTTCATACGGAGTCCGATTTATGCAAACTCGGACTCTACCTCAAGAAGAATTCCAGGACGAACGCAATGGCATAACCCGTTTTCCATAATTCTTCTCTTATAAATTAAGTATACTTTGTTTTTTTACTTTGTGTTCACAAAAAATACGGGGTGTTACATTCTCCCCTCCTTAAAGGATTTCGTCCCCGAAATCTTCAAGTTAAGAAGAATGTGTCATACCATCCAATCACCCATCTACTCAACTATCATCCACAAGCATCCATTGTCCTTAGAAAACTTCTAATGTTGTATGAACATATGCTAAAGTGTGTGTATATGTCTCTTATCTAATGCAAAGATCAGGCGGTCTACTGATTCAGTTGACCTCCTTAATGCTAATTATGTTAGTGCCATGAGTCCACTTATGTATGCAAGAAATCCTATTTGATACACATCATCTTTATATGAGTGCACAATCATTCATCCAAATGCAACATCCATGTGATGAGTCAATCATTTTGCATCCATAAAAATCGAAAAATGCACACACATCCATATGCCGTATGAGAGTGTTTTTGAGCCGATCTAGTGCCTAGTGTGTGTATATGCATCCACGAGCAACCACTTGTATCCACTTGCAACCATCAAACATAGCATGTCTCAAACACATGTTTACACCCATTAGTTTCTACCTAAAGGTCGAAGAATTGATCGATAGGATACAGCCGAGTGATAGAAGCAAGTAAAAAAGTTTTATTCCCATTAGACATCGGTTAAGAGAATAAATCCCTAAGTATCAACCCCGAAGACCGAAATCAACATCAGATTGACACTCAGAGAATTACTCCCATTAAACAATGTCAAAACTGGAAATATACTTCACGCTCCGAGTAAAAACCCCTATCCTTTTCAGAAGTATTCAGATACTTACAAACTACTGGTACATATCATATTATCAAATGATTCTTAGGAAACAAAGCATGATAAAACCCCACCATATCCCATAAAACCAGAATGTATGCGTCATGGTCAACTTAACGCCTAACACAGATACCCTCAAACCCCAACTTATCACAAACAAATGAGTCGTAACCCTTATGGGGTTTGAGACCATAGCAGGATCAGAAACAAGACTAGTATTAAAAAGTAGAGTCTCAATTACAGAATCAAAATGCCAGAATAAAAAAGAGTTTTATCTCAATAATCTGATAAGGAAATTAAACCTTTTACATAAATTTTCCTATCTTTACCCTATTTACCAGTCATGTGAGCATTCGCCTACCCTCTAGAAGTAGGTTTTGCCCTCTGCCCTTGCTCACGTTTCTTCGGGCAGTCCCTAGTGAAGTGTCCCATTTCTCCACAGTTGAAGCAAGCGCCCTTCGTCTTTCTACAATCCTTATTCAGATGAGTCAAGGTTCCACAAATAAAGCACTTTTTCTCCTTCTTATCTTCAGACTTTTCATTCTTCTTTTGCATTTCCTTTTTGGGCCACTCTTTCTTGATTTGTGGTCCTTCGAGCTTTTCTTCTTTCTTCTCACTTTTGGCTTCCTCTTCATGCATTAACGCCATGTCAACCAATTTGTCGAAGGTAGCCCTCATAGGAATGCGGGTCATAGCCAACCCATGTAGCGGCTCATTCAAACCTTTAACGAATCTCAGGGCCTTCTTCTCAGGTGTGTTCACCAAGTCTAAGCCGAATCTCGCCAACTGATCAAACTTGTTGACGTACTCCTTCACTGATGAATTCCCTTGGTTCAATGCTAAGAACCTCTGCATGTATAGATTCTCTTCCGCTTGTGAGAGGAATTTCATCTCGAACCTACACCTGAAATCCATCCATGTCTCTACCGGACGCTCTCCATTCGTTACCTCCCACCAAAATGAGGCTTTGTCCTTCAATAACCAAGCAACTAATTGGACTTTCCTTCCATCTCCTATCTCGAAGATACCAAACAAATCTTTCACCTCCTTAAGCCAATTCTGAGCTTCAACAAATGTCTTTGATCGGTGAAAAGGTTTCCCGCCCATTTCCCGAAAGTCCTTGCATATCTTCGAAAAAGTATCAACGTGGGGAGGGGGAGGAGGAGGAGGAACATCTGTTGGGCCTGCACCGGTGGCTCAAGCCTCCAAATAACTTCTGAACCAAGTTGGTATCGGTATGCCCTTGGGTATCTCGGGTAATCCAGACATACGGAAAAGAAAATGAAGAGATTCAAAATGGAGAATTCGAAAGACAGATATATGGCTTTTGGGGATTATGATTTTAAAAATAAACTTTACTTTTGAAAATACTTCCTTTTTAAAACCTTTTTGAAAATAGTTTCCAAAAACTTTTTATCAAATCTGGTAACCTTCAGCTCTGATACCAAGTGTAACACCCCACTTCCGTTAAGGTCACTCATAAAGGGAATGCCTTAACTTCGGTGGAACGTTATAAGTAAACAGAACAGAAATTTACAAGATAGATATGTAAAGTAGTACTTGAAAATTTTATAAATTTATTGCAGCAGAAACAAAAATAAGTTTGGTTACATCACAATACCAAAACCTAAGTACACAAATATCAGTCTTATAAAAAATTATTCATAATGCATAATTTGAAAGCCATAATCCCCAACAGAGAATGCTATAAATAGGTAGAATCAAAGCCAAGAAATATTTCAAGCACTTCTAGCACTTTAAGAAGATGGAACCTGAATCAAGCCCCAATGTTTCCTCCCTAAGAACCTGGGGGGGGGGGGGGAACGGAAGAAAAGAGGCAAAACAAACTAGGTCAGACATAAGTCTGATGAGTCCAGTGACTTTCAGCATATAAACAGACAACAGTATCATGACATGTAAATAAAACTGGATGAGAAATAACCATGATAGGAGTAGCAGGTTAACAGAAGAGACAGAATGATATAGGCTAAACTAAGCTTCTTACTTGGTTTTCACTTCTCTACACTAATACTAGTATAATAGAATTAGGTGGTGTCCTAATATCTAAACAGAAAACAGAACTATCTCTTCAGAAACATGATGCTAGTAATGGGCCTTTACCGCCCGAAACAGAGGCAGACGGTTTCAGAAACAGAATGCTAGTAATGGGCCTTTACCACCCGAACAAAGACAGACGGTATAGAAACAGAAGCAGAAACAGAATCAGAGACGGAAACGGAATATTCCCTACGGATACAGAATGTTAGAATTAGGTGTACACTATAATGGGCCTTTACCACCCCAACGGACGGTACCACACAGAAACAGACAGGTGTTACCACCCCAACAGAAACAGACGGTACCTCAATAGAAACAGACAGAACTAAGTGTACTCTAAATTCTACCCCAAGCGATCGGCTCCCTAATACATAAATACCCTGTGCCAGCCCCATATAGGGTGTACCACTCCCTAAAGTGGCAACCTATAGACGCATACCTATATACAGATGTCATGGTGTCTTACATCCTCAGAGCAGACCGGATCCTTACACGCACATGACCCGGTTGGAATGCGCCATCAACACCCCTCGCCATTATCAGAGTGAACCTCTTACAATTAGTTCAGTAAGCGTGCCCAGGACCCCTACCTAGTGTTAGGTCATAATTTTGATACTAGAAAGGGTTACTGACTAATATGGGTCCCAAACAACAGATGACACAAGTAATTACCCCTCTTAACCTTATGTCCCCAGACTAACAGATTTTAGATTAACTTGCTTACCGATTTCAGATGTACAAAGTTCAGATTAACTAGTTCTCATATCAGACATACAAGTTAACAAGTTTTCAGACTAACAGATCAGATATACAGATTAACAAGTTTTCAAACTAACGGATCCGATATATAGATTAACTGACTTACAGATTGTTTCACCTTACCTTGTATTGGGCTTACAGATTCTCAAATGGGGTTATTAGATTCATCAGTCCATTTGATTTAACCTTTTCTACCCAGTACGTTTTAGACATCATATTTGTCTTAGATTTGCATTAATTAAATATTAATGCACAGACCTCTCACATTAGGTCGGTAGCTTGTGGCCGCTGGATGTGCCGGACGGCTCCGGGCAGACTTCTGCCACAAGCCAGACCTAACCTTGTGTCTAAGAATCTTTATGCCTATGACCTCTCACATTAGACTGTCTGTTTACAGTTGCTGACTAAGTCGGTTGGTTCCGGGCAGGCTTTTACCGCAAACAGGGTCTAACCTCATGTCTCAGTATTCTTATTTTAGCTAAAGTATTCATTCACAGATTATGCCAATATCAGACTAATTATGCCAATTCAACAAATTAACTTCTTTACAAGTTACAACAGATTATCCAAAGTTCTATTAACATGTTTTGCTCAATTTTTGATCGAGCCTACATATTTTCATACCCAAATTACCGTATTCAGTTTCAACAGATTTAGCAGATTATGCAATTTAACAGATTTAATCATCCCTTAAAATTCCATTGACATATCTCGCTTAATCATAAAATTAAGCCTAATTTTACATGCTCAAATTATGGTCATAATTCACAATATAACATATGCCCAAAATTCCTAGTTAAATTTACATAGTACAGAATATTCTTCAAAAACCCCAAATCATGATATACAATATGAATTATGCCAAATTATAGCCTTTGATTTCAGCGTATGTCAAATATCCAAAATCACCATTTAGGCGTATTCACAATTAATAGTTATCCTATTTTAATATAGATCTTTTACGCCTAAATCATATATTCTTTTTCTTCCAAGTGATAGATCGTCATATAAAATATGCCCCCAAATCTAGATCTTAAATTACAACATGTATTATGTCCTCAAAATCAGACCTTGAATTATAACATGCATTATGTTCCCAAATTACAAGTCATATGTTGTCATACAATAATTCTCCTTCTTCCAAATCATAAACCGTCATATATAGTATGCTTAGATCTAGATCTTAAATTACAACATATGCCCTTTTCTTAAATCAGTCATGTCTAATTATGCATCATTCATTATTTTCCCGAAATTTAGCGTTCGTGCATCAATCTCTTATGAGATTTAGCTCAGGCTCGTGGTAGCCTGGATATAGAACAGAAGGAAGGAAGAGATACCGAATAGTTACAATAATAAGATAGATCTACACATAAAAACAGATCTGATAAACAGGAATAAGATAGATCTACACAGGAAAGTAGATCTGATAAACAAGAATATGCATAATCTCCAATTCAGATTTATAACCATGTCAAGATCATAATTAAATTTCATATCTGAAAATAACTGTACTCACCTTGGTTGGATTCTAAAAGAAAAAGGGGTTGTAGTTGTTCTCTTTTAATCCTATTCAGATTGGAAGAAGAAGGAGCACTTGTTCTAGCTTAGTTTCAGCACAGTAACGACGCCATTGATTTATATTAATATGAATTAGGATAGAGTATAGGCAAAACGAAATTGTGTGGAGAGAAAGTGAGGTTTGTGGGTGTTTAAATAGCTTAGGAGCAACGAATCTGGTCAGAATGGGCGTCTAAATGCAGAAAAACTAACCTGTCCACGGATCTGGAAAAAGGGGGGAGGTTGACCCCATGGTCGACTTGTTCTACCCAGGTCGACCCCCTAGTCGACCTGGGTCTTGGGCGGGAATTTTCCCGCCCAGCCCAGATGTGTGATTTGAATTTTGAAACTTTGAATTTGAATTCAGGTTGGTTTTTATTTTGAATTCCTGAAACTTCTAAGTGTCATAACTTCTTCATATGGAGTCCGATTTATGCAAACTCAGACTCTATCTCAAGCATAATTCCGAGACGAATGCAAAAGCATAACCCGTTTTCCCTAATTCTTCTCTTAAAAATTAAGTATACTTTGTTTTGTTACTTTATGTTCATAAAAAATACGGGGTGTTACAACTAGGGTTTCATAACAAAGGGTATATATAATAATAATATTTTATTAATTTAATTTTTTAATTTTCAAAAAAAATCCTTTAATCCAAACAAACTCTAAATCCAGCCCAGCAAGAGTTGTCCCTAGCCAAATGCCCCTGTTTCGGAGACAATGGGCTAGGTCCCGTCAGCCTGTTTGATCGTCTCAGCCTATTTTTCTTCAAATTAAAATATAAATCATTTAATTATTTAATTTGATCATACATTTTAATTTACCGGGGCCACATACTAACTTTAAAAATTGCAGAAAAATTATTTCTAGCTTTGTTTTGATGATATGGTCCTAACAAAACTAATTTCGTCGAATTTGAAGATTGTTTGAAAAGTGTCCATTTTCTGGCCGATTCGATTAGATTGAAATTAACAAAACACGTTTTCTTTTGCCATGCTCTCATACTAATTCTAAAAATTATGAAAATTTAAACCTAACAATAATTTGACATTCTGGTTCCAACAAATGTGGATTCGTCGAAAATGGAGGTCACTTGCAAAATGACTATTTTTAATATTAAAAAAAATATATTCTATAGCGACTATTCTGAGTTTTAAACTGGGCATAACTTTTGATTCCCGCTATAAAATTTTGATATTTCCGGATTCGTTGGAAAGATATTTTTAAACAGTGGTTTCACTAAAATCCGTTCAATTTTGAGTCTTGTATATTCAGTCAAAGTTCAGATTTGACTTTTCAAACTACCATGCTATTTCTAATTCCTTTTATAATTAAAATCAATAGATTTGTTTTAACTTTGATTTAAATAAATTTTTAATCGTTATTATTTAAAATAAATTATTTTGAATATTCAAAATCCATCAAAAATTGTTAAAATAAAAATTTTAAATTGGTTTTAAAATTCCGGGTCGTTACACTGTAGAATTCAGAAATTACTTACTTAGATTAACCGTCCGTCCAGTGCAACTGAGTAGCGCTAGTGCGTTCACACCCTGCTTGCTGTGCAACCGCTCCAACAATTTAAATTTTGCTAAGTGCTTGACCTCTGAAATACTTGTTTGTTTTCTTGAATCACGTCTCTTCCGATCTTGAGTGAATTTGATTTCTCCTGATTATTGTTTTTGAAAAAGAAAATGGAATAAAAAGAAAAAAAATAATAAAAAACTAAATGGGAAGGATGAAATAAAATTAAAACTAAACTATCAAAACAACTAGACCAAAAAGAAAAAATTTACAAAACAAGCAAGACTAACATAGCTTCAAAGAAAAACAAAAAAAACAAAGCAAAAAAAAAAAAACGCGCTTAAGTCAGGAAAATACGCACCCAATACAAATAAAATCCAGAGCACCACACCCTTGCGACCGGTCTCAAACAATTTCTCAGTATAAAGTTGAACACGCCCCCTCTCTTTTATTTTATACGCAATCAAATAATTCCTCTTTTTTTTCGAAAATTGGTTTGGAGGATCTCGATTTAAGGGTTTGGTGACTGCGTTAGGGATCAAATGCTCACACCCTTTTTTTTTAAACTCAAATGCACTTCTCATATAGCAAAAATGCAGAAAATATTCAACTTCTTTTTCTCAACTCGAACGAAAAAAATCAAAATCAAAATCGCAATAGGTGTTTCAGGTGTTCGAATTGGATTCTGGAGAAGGCAGTTTCAGGTATGGTTTCGAATTGTGGGTTTTTGAATTGCGAGTAGGATGGTGTTCTACGAATTGGGTTTGCTATTTGGGAGATTTTGGTGGAGGGCGGTTCGTGACTGTTGAAGTGCGATTTATGGTGATGTTCAGGTTGGTGATTGATTTCGGGGTAGCGATGGGTTGTTTGTTGCGTAGTTGAATTGGATTGTTCAATGGTGGGATTGAGTACTTGGTAAATCGGAAAAAGATGGAAGGCGTATCGGTTGTTTGTCTCTGGTTGTGAACAGGTTGCGGATGCAAATTGAGTTCAGGAAAAATTAAATTGAGGAGCTTTCCATGAAAAAGAGGAAGTGTTGTTCGAAATTGAACTGGACTGAGCATATGAGGTTGGTCGCTGGATTGTTTGACGATGACTAAGGGTGTGATCTGGGTACGCGGGTCAGGGGGGTGTGTTGTATGGAGTTGCGGCAGCCTGCTTATGGTAGATGTTGGTGGTGCAACATGGAGAGTATGATGGCTTGAGAATGGTGAAGATGGAGTTGGATTTGTAACAGAAAAGAAAAGAGAAGAAATTGTAATGAAAATTTGTAACTTTTTTTTGGGTTCATGATTGTAAAAGAACGGGAAGAATTGTAAAAGAAATCTAAAAGGGAATAAGGAAAAGGAAAGAGATCAAGAAAGCAATAATTTTTGGGTTTTTTTTGTTGTTGTTGTAAGAATTGTAAAAGAAGAAAAGGGAAAGAAATTTATTGAAAAATGAAAAGGTAATAGAGAAAGGAATTGAAACAAAAGGCAAGAATTCTTTTTTCTCTTAACTGGAATATTGCGGTATCAATGGATAATACCAAATCATATCAATCAAGAATTTCTCTCTCTCTCTCTCTCTCTATATATATATATATATATATATATATATATATATAAGAAAACAAAAGAAAACATATTTTTGTGTTTTTTTATGGAAAAATAATTGTTTGTTCCAAATTTGGGATCAAACACCAAAGATGTAAAAGTTACACTTCACCGATTCGGTCAGAATATGGAACCGCGTAATCGCAAAATAAATGGATAAAAGCAAGTAAGAACACAAATGATTTTTTATAGTGGTTCGATTCTATATGAATCTACGTCCATTTCAATCAATTCTCATTATGATATTCAAGCTTACAACATATGAATTTTCCGTCATTACAATCATTTATCTCTTTTAACTCTCTTTTCACTCTCTTGACGATCTACTTTCACTTGAGTTTGATGAAGAAAAGGAAAGATGTTTAACTTTGTGATGAATCTTCAACCATTTATGTGTTTTGATCCTTTCCCATGATCTACATAGATTTCAAAGTGAATTAGCATTCGATTTAAGCTTTGGAGAGGATTAGAGATCGTTCGATTGATGCTGGAGAGATTTATGGTGTAGCTTGAATGAGATTGAAGGTGTTTAGTTTCAATGGTAGAAAGCTCTAATGATCATTAACTTGGATTTGATCTTCATGGAGTTAGAAAAGTGTTGATGAATCCGTAGATTCCACTAGGGAAGTTGTAGATGAGCTTTGAATTTGACGAAGTCTCCTTGTGGAAATGAATTTTAAGTCCCCCCCTCAAGTGTATTGTGTGGAGGTATTTTGTAACACCCCGTGTATTCTATAACTGTGAAATTCATAAATTAAAGTATAATTAATTTCAAATCAAAGAACTAAGGGAAACGGGATACGCCATTGCGTTCGTCTCGGAATTCTACTTGAGATAGAGTCTGAGTTTGTGTGAAACGGATATCGTATGAAGAAGTTATGGACGAACGAAGTTGGGCGGAAAACCAGAAAAGGGTCAGAATGCACTGGCGCACTTGGGAAGTGCGCCAGAACAAAAATGCACTGGCGCACTTGTGAAGTGCGCCAGTACATTTTTGACCTGGCGCACCTGCCAAGTGCGCCCAGGTCAAAAATGACCTGCTGGCCAGGTCTGGTCTAGCCCTGGCTGGCCAGGTCTGTGTTTGGCCGATTTTCAGAAGCTTGCTTTGTCATTAGGGCTAGGTGGCAGGCTCTAATTGGTCTCTCTTGCGAATGAATGGCTACGATCAATCCAAGCAACATCAATGGTCCTAATCAGTTCATAAACCCTATAAAAATGACCCTAGACTCACCCTAATCTATTCATTCAAAAATAAGAACAAAGCCGTCATGTTACTGAGGAACGACTAAGAGTAGCCGCCAATTGGAGAGAGGATTAGGAGGCAAATTCTAAAGCATAAAGCAACTTAAACAAATCAAATCAACAAGGAATCGCATCTCCAAATCCTAAATTGGAGAATTCGCCACACAATTGTAAGTAGAGTATTATTTTGGTATGAACAAATAATTGTGTTGGTTTGTATACTTGATTTGTGGCAATAAAGTAATTCATATTTGTGCGTTACTATGATTCTTATCGATTTGGAATATTGTATACGTTTGGATATTCTCGAATTATGTTATTCAATTATGAAAAACTACATGCGGTAGTTTTATGCAAGTATACGTTTGGAATATTCGCAAATTATGTAATCCATGTTGAAGCTACATGTATGTAGTTGATTAATTGAAATTCATGCAAGTTTGGGGTTTTGCTACTATGCCATCATAATGTGTATTTTTATACAAAAATCATTTTTGTGAGTAATTGGACAAATTTGGGTTATCATAATCCATATGAAATTATGTTGAAAACTTGGCATCATGATCTATGTATTAAGCCATGCTTTTGTACTAGAAAACCTATTTGCAAACTTATGAATATGACTAGGCTATGATTGATATTTTGCATAATTGAAATTCATATTGTTAACAAGAATTATATGATGACATATGTGGTACATAGCTAGGTTAGATTCAAAAACCCCTTTTGCAAGTTTGCATGACTAAAGTAAAAAATCATGATTTCATATTTATGCCATGTGAATAGATTTAAAATCATGAATAAGTTGAACTATACTTTTGTGTTAGTAACAAAAGTAAACACCCTTGTAAACATGTAGTAATCTTATGAACATGATTTTCTTATGTTTGACATTATGCCTGAATAAAAATATAGGTTTATGTTATAGTTAAGCCTATGTGTCAATAATGATATTCTTATCTCAACTACAAGTTTACATGCTTTGATTCATGTCACTTATGCTTTATGACCAAAGTATACATTAATACTATGCAAGTACACCAGTTTCTATTTTGTAGTTCCAACGTTATGTTGCAAGTTCATCCGCTCACATTCCCCTTCTTATGTATGTAATCACGCTTTAAGCCTCCCCTTTTCCTCATGGCTAAGTTGGGCTTAAAAAGGCTAAGCCCAACATATATATAATAAACGAACGTGTTAAACGGGGGAAAATAACGTTGGGTTAAATTTATTAATAAATGAAAATATAAAGTAGAAGGGCCCAAATTCAAGTATGGGTTGGGCCCATGATTGGTGTAACCTTTACACCATTAACTTAATAATGGGCCGCAAATATTTACATATAAGAAAAATAAAGAAGAAAGACAAAATATGTAAATGTAGAAAATACGATGTGTTTAACACGAGGTTGGATTGAGTTGTGATGTAAACCTGCCCGGAACCGCCCGGCTGTCCAGTAGTCACAACAATACCTATCCAATGTGGGTGGTTAAACATGGAGCCCAATAAGGACCCGAGGTTAGACTGAGTTGTGGCGTAAGACTGCCCGGAACCAACCGGCAACAGGCAGCCACAATAATACCTGTCTAATGTGAGAGGTCAAGGCTTTAATAAGACAATTAAAGCTGAGTCAGGATTGTTAGGATTAAGTGGACTAAAGACTTAATCAAAATGGAACATGCTAAACTAAACGGACTGGTGGGGGTTAGGTTAGAAAACACTTAACCAACTTAGCATGTTGGCTAGAGATAGAAAACCTAGTAACGGGGGACCCTTTTCAGCAGTAACCCTAGAAGGTGTATCATGATACCCTGAAACTAGGCAGGGTGGGGCACGATTACTGGGCTGATTGTAAGAGGTCAAATCGACGGCGGTGGTGTAGCAGTGTAGGTTCTAACGGGGTGCGGGCGTGCACACACTCCGGCGCAGAAAAATAAGGCACTGGACACCAGTAGCATACCTGTGCATTCTAGGATTGTGTCGGGCCGCCATCATGGGACTTGATACACCCCATGGTGGGACCAGCATAGGTAACTACAACATCGGGGGCCGTAAGACACATGTAACTATGCGAGTAGGAGCCGATCATCATAGAATGGATCACTTCACCCCGATTATGGGGTGCCAGTTGGGAACTAGTTTATATGGGTTCAGAGATTAACATGGGGTACGATAGTATATTCGACCCTAGACAACTTAACCAAGTTTATAGTGCTTTCCCCACTTCTTGTTTATACTTATCATACCCAGTTCTTTATTCATAGACAGAATAGTCCTAGACTTACTCAGGCTTTATGTCTGACTCTACTTTTCTTTCGTCTTCTTTTCTTCCGTTCCCCCCCCCCCCACCCCCAGGTCCACAGGGAGGGAACTCTGCAGCTTGACCAGCCTTAACACCCAGCTTGAGGAGGAGAAATGTATTGCTTGGACCTTTTCGTTTTGAACTATGGCTTTGGACAACCACTATGGGGCTTTTGCAGTTTATCTATGTTTTATTTATGCTTCTTTAAATAATGTAATCAAGACAGATTATGAAAGTGTTATGTTATGTTTTTGGAAAGGATGTAAGACAATCATGGTGATGTTGTTGTAACACGTATTTGCTTTTATGAAATAAAAGTTGTTGTTTTTCCGCTGTTTACAAATATGTGTTTTTATATCTGTCTTGTATATCTGTGACTTATACTTATAAACCTCCACCAAAATTAGGGCATTCCCTTTGTGAGTGACCCTAACGGAGGTGGGGTGTTTCATATTTATAGTAGTGTTTTAGGGGTAGTGGCACACTTGTAAATAAGTGTATATAGCTGACAATTCGCACTTTCCAGTTGGCACAAGGCTGTCACGCTATGGCGCATGCATTTGCGTACGTTATGAATCTGAACGACATGGTTGTATCTTCATATTCATTTGCGGCTTGAATTACTGAAGTGGCTTGATGGCTTATGCCATGGACTTCGGGGATTTAAATGGATACAGCTGTACATCGCTTTTGCTAAAGAATGGACTCCTTTTTATTTATAAGGCCACGTCACCGCTATTTGTATGGAGCCATTTTATGCCGCGTATAATATATAACGACATGAATATGAAAATAAGGCGGCAGGGATCTCTGATGGCATGAATAGATGTTGCGACATGGATTCCCTCATCGACATGAAGGGATGGCTTTCTAACTACTGTGCATGACCCATATTCACATTAGCCCATTTTGTATCAACACCAGTGGTTTGAAGCCATGTGTACCTCTTTTTGGTATGGGAACACTTGAATCATTTTAGCAAAACATTGTGGACCATCTGATTTTCCACCAATGTTAATGCCGTATGCCTATACTCTTTACGGCATAGCGTAAAACTCTGGGACCACTTGCTTTTGTATTAACGTGACATTGCGGCTTAACAATATATAACGTCTTGACTTCTGGAGTTTCATGGAACGAATGACTTTGAATTAAACTGAAGATCTACGACATACTTAATCCCCACGAATTGATTGTGGTTTTAATATAATCACTTGTATATGCGGAGCTGGGTCTCAGCATTCTAAGCTGTTGCCACCTCTACCATTCTTCACAGAATGGACTGACCTATGCATCAGAAAATAGGAACGACATTCACTATGTCGTGTAAATGACATTCACAAAGTCACGACAATGAATCAAAATCATGTGGCATATGTGTCTTAAGGCCGTGTCGCGTGAACAACATATGGCATGATTTTAATGACATGCTGAGATGAAAGTGATCCATGCTCTCACTTCCAGGAGGCCACGTGTACCTTCTTATACGGGAATATTTGTTCCCATTTGCTATCCCACAGAAATGAGCTTGTAGTTCTCGTTTTAATGGTATGAATGGAATAAAGACATGAATCTTTGATGGAGTAAATGGATGGCGCGACATGAAGTTCGCGGCTTGCGACTTGAGCTGTGTGCTGTATGAGCTTCTTGACTTGGATGAGGCTCACAGCTTGACTTCAGCGACATGCAGAATGAATCAGAATGACATGAATGCTTCGGATGGCGGCTTACAACATGAATGGTCCGATGCCATGAACAACATTTGCGGCATATAATGTATGTCATGTTAACGACTTAGGACTATGTCGCACAAACGGCCTAGACGGTCTCACATATTTATTTTCTGGCCCGCGTTTTTATAACAGGGTTAACATTTTCCCCTCGAAGCTTGTAGAAACGCGGGATTCAAAATTAACTTTGTTAGTACATTTGCATTGAAATCCAGTTGTACCTTTTTGTTGCAATGGCAAATCATACTTTGAATTTGTATGCTTCATGCCCACCTGTTCTGCAATCAAAACAAGTACTTGGTTATTTTGGACTTATTCTTCACTATCGGTCGTCCATATCGATAGTGGATTAGTTTAATCATTAGAAAATGAATTATAGCGAATTTTTACGTTGAATTAAATAACGTATCTTCACAGAATCATTTTATTCAACGATTTATGACTCGTCAAATATTGTCTGCACAAATACGATATTCTAATTCGAATAGATGTTAACGCTTGAAATCAACTAACCGACTATGTCGACCGTGGACTTCAAACATTATCGCTTTATAACTTATATGATGGCACATGATATTTCTCATTTGAGAAATACGTATTTGTGATTTATTCTCTGCTTCTCTTTGGAGAAGTCTCTGATTATTGGTGCCCCGGCTCAGGAGGCCATTGTTAGCATTCATTATGCGAAGAATTTCATTGCTCAATGTTTGTTTGTCATGCTGATCAATTTTGGCATTTAAAGATTCCGTTGGATTCCCTATGTTTTAATGAGTCGTTATCAGTCTTCTCCACATGAAGTGTTTTGGATTCTATACCCGTGCTTGGGCTAAAATTCAACACTTGTCATGTCTGAGATTTTCAGACACTACGCAAGTTAAGTGGTTAATGTTCAAACCTCGTTTACAATCCTGCTTGATTGATTCGGTCATTCGGAGACTTTTGCTACTCAATTAAACTGATTAATCCAAGCGTTGGTAATTTTAGAAGGAGTGCCCTTTGAAAGGACTTTGGTTAAAACCTCAATTTTTGTCGTTATTGGATCAGTTGCTTCCTGATTCTGACGATCAATTGGGTGCCCCGAAGAGGTCTTTGTTTAGAACCCAATAATCCGCGGTGTTTGAAATGATCAGATGTCACGTGAACTAATTAGAAGTCCGCCATTCTTCACATCTGAAGTAATCAGATGTTACGCAAATGGATTTTCATTTTTCACGTTTGATCATATCAAACGCTACGCAATGGGATTTTCATTCTTCACGTCTGATCATTTCAAACGCTACGCAAATTGATTTTCATTCTTCACGTTTGATCATATCAAACGCTACGCAAATGGATTTTCATTCTTCACGTTTGATCATATCAAACTGATCAAACGCTACGCAAATGGATTTTCATTCTTCACGTTTGATCATATCAAACTGATCAAACGCTACGCAAATGGATTTTCATTCTTCATATTTGATCATATCTAGCGCAATGCAAATGGATTTTCATTCTTCACGTTTGATCATATCAAGCGCTACGCAAATGGAATTTCATTCTTCACGTTTGATCATATCAAACGCTACGCAAATGGATTTTCATTCTTTACGTTTGATCATATCAAGTGCTACGCAAATGGATTTTCATTCTTCACATTCGATCATATCAAATGCTACGCAAATGGATTTTCATCCTTCACGTTTGATCATATCAAACGTCATGCAAATGGATTTTCATCCTTCACGCTTGATCATATCAAACGCTACGCAAATGGATTTTCATTCTTCACGTTTGTTCATATCAAACGTTACGCAAATGGATTTTCATTCTTCACGTTTAATCATATCAAACGCTATGCAAATGGATTTTCATTCTTCACGTTTGATCATATCAAACGCTACGCAAATGGATTTTCATTCTTCACGTTTGATCATATCAAATGTTACGCAAATGGATTTTCATTCTTCACGTTTGATTATATCAAACGTTATGCAAATGGATTTTCATTCTTTACGTTTGATCATATCAAACGCTACGCAAATGGATTTTCCTTCTTCACGTTTGATCATATCAAATGCTATGCAAATGGATTTTTGTTCTTCACATATGGGGATTCCAGATGCTACTCAAATGGTCTTTGTGGCTATTATATCGTTTCGCGGGGCGGCCATCAGTCCCTTTGTCAGATGCTCAACTTAGCATGCTATTCTGATTTAGGAACTGAGGATATTAACTTCCCACTTAGGGAAGCGCCCCTTCGGTAAAAGTTTCAGCTCTCGTGCTTGTTTGTCGTCGCGCTTGCTCACTGTTTGAACCTTTGCGACTTTCCCATTCACTTTTCAAGGCAGTGCTTTTCTTATTTTACATTTGTACATGTTGATATTTACAACATTCGGCCCTTAAGCTAACGTTGTTGGGGTCGCGATGTTTCAGGAACAAGCGCTCGACAAATGGCCTGCAATATGAAACCGTCTTTTAAGAAAGTTTTGATTTGACATATAACTTTACAAGCAGGAAATTAATTCAAACAGATATGCTCTTAGTCATAGAGCTAATGTTCAGTGCATCACTTACAGATTATTACAAACTGTTTACATAATGTTTTGAATATAACAGAAAGTAAAATGCGAAGTAAAGCATGAACTAAAGCGAGAAAATAGAGCATGAAGTAAAGATGTAGAGACATTGATCGCTTGTTCTGAGCCATTAAAATCGGAGCACCGCCTGCGGTTATCAGTTGTTGATCAGTCTTGGCATGATTTGAGCAGAGGCTATATTGCTTGGACCAGGCTGATCATTTGATGCCCCTTCCCCCTGGGCAGCAGCAGAAGGATTCATGGCTTGTGGATTCTTTACATACTACTGTAACCTGTTTTTCCTGATCAATTCCTCAATGAGGTTCTTCAGGTGTCGACACTCGTTGGTGTTATGACCAGGTTGGTTATGAAATCTGCAGAATTTCCCCGAGCTTGCTGCTTTGTTACTTATCCTTATCGGATTTGACTCTGCATACTCTTTAGAATTCTTTGTTGCAAGATAGATATTTTTGGGAGTGTCATTCAAAGGCGTTAGCTCTGATGATTTGAAAAGACGAGACTTCTTATTAGTCTTGTTGTCGTTCCCATCATTGATTCGCTTTTGCCTCTGATTATTCTTTTGGTTAGATTGGACAACCGTATTTTTAGGAGCTTCAAGGAGTTGATTGCCATCAATGACATGAAGGGGTATAGGGTCGTTGTCTACTCTCATGTACTCCTCCGCCTTCTTATAGAACTTGTCAAGCGTAGTCGGTTCCTTCATCTTTATCCATCTTCCGAATTCGCTTGTTTTGTCTATGGCATCGAGTAAAGCCATGAGAATTATGCATGGCTCTGGATTCCTCACTTCAGACAAGGCAACATTGAATCGACTGAGGAAGGCTTTGACAGTTTCCCATGGATTCTGGTTCATTGCTGAAAGAGTTATAGCATCCTTGGCTTTAGTAGCGTAGAGGCGGAACTGCTCCTTGAACCTTTTGGTGAGGTCAGAAAATCGATCGATAGACTTGGGTGGCAGCTTTGTGAACCATAGTGATGCAGCACCTTCTAAGTAGAGAGGAAAGTACGTGCATCTCATCTCATCGGTCGCCTTAGCTGCACTCATATTCCATTCATATTTGAATAGGAAGTAGTTCGGATCAACGAAACCGTTGTACGGAGGCAGAGTCGGAGGATTGAACTTCTTCGAACATTCTGCTCCAAGGATTTTTTCGGTGAATGGAGTCCTATTAGGAGAGAAGTCCCATTCTCTTTCGTCCTTGCTAGCTTGATTCTTTTTCATGGCTCATTCTATCATGTCCATAATGTATTCTTCGGTGCTATAGCGCTCTGTTAAGATGGGCTCTTTACCAAATGTTTGCCTAGGCATTCGACCTCGATTAGTGAGTTTTGGCTCTTTGCCTCCTCGACGTGGAGGTGCCCACGTGACAGGACTAATTTCCTTTCGAGCATTCCCTTTGGAATGGTCCTTAGCTTTTGACCTCAAATTCTCGATGTTAGCTTCGTCCCTGTCACTTGCCCTATCATAATCGTCTTCCATATTGTCATCGCGGTTATGATCGGAAGCGGGCGATTTATCATTCTCCTTGAGATCTACGTGCACTTTCGAAGGGGCTGGATTTGATCGAGCATTAAGGATGGTGTCGAGTTTCTCCATCATCATTTTGGTAGAGGCATCCATTCGGTTGTTGACATTGGCAATAGTGATTTTTAATTCATTTCTGGTCACACCAGCTCTGCTTTCTGAATTTTCGCCAGCTTCGAAATGGTTATTAAGCGGTACTTCTTCGATAGCGACATTATCGGCATTTCCGACATCTTTACTTACGATCTTCTTTGATTTAGCCATAACTTCGGAGAAGAATGCGGTTTAGAGCTTTAATGCAAGGATCTCAACTTTGGGGGAGTGCGAGAAGAGGTAGGAGATGCGAACGCAGCCCCACGGTGGGCACCAAATGTTTGCTCCAAATTTGGGATCAAATACCAAAGATGTAAAAGTTACACTTCACCGATTCGGTCAAAAAATGGAACCGTGCAATCGCAAAAATAAACGGACAAAAGCAAGTAAGAACACAAAGGAATTTTTATAGTGGTTCGATTCTATATGAATCTACGTCCACTTTCAATCAATTCTCGTTATGATATTCAAGCTTACAACATATTAATTTTCCCTCATTACTATCATTTCTCTCTTTTAACTCTCTTTTCACTCTCTTGACGATCTACTTTCACTTGAGTTTGACGAAGAAAAGGAAAGAGGTTTAACTTTGGGATGAATCTTCAACCACTTATGTGCTTTGATCCTTTCGCATGATCTTCGTAGATTTCATAGTGAATTAGCATTCGATTTAAGCGTTGGAGAGGATTAGAGATCGTTCGAATGATGCTTGAGAGATTTATGGTGTAGCTTGAATGAGATTGAAGGTGTTTAGATTCAATGGTAGAAAGCTCTAATGATCATTAACTTGGATTTGATCTTCATGGAGTTGGAAAATTGTTAATGAATCTATAGATGCCATTAGGGAAGTTGTAGATGAGCTTTGAATTTAACGGAGTCTCCTTGTAGAAATGAATTTTCGGTAACCCCCTCAAGTGTATGGTATGGGGGTATTTATTGTAGTGTTTTAGGGGTAGTGGCACACTTGTAAATAAGTGTATATAGCTGACAGTTCGCACTTTCCAGTTGGCACAATGCTGTCACGCAATGGCGCATGCATCTGCGTACGTTATGAATCTAAACGACATGGTTGTATCTTCATATTCATTTGCGGCTTGAATTACTGAAGTGGCTTGATAGCTTACGCCATGGCCTTCAGGGACTTAAATGGATACAGCTGTACATCGCTTTTGCTAAAGAATGGACTCCTGTTCATTTATAACGCCATGTCATCGCTATTTGTATGGAGCTTTTTTATGCTGCGTATAATAAATAACGACATGAATATGAAAATAAGGCGGCAGGGATCTCTGACGGCATGAACATATGTTGCGACATGGATTCCCTCATCGACATGAAGCAATGGCTTTCTAACTACTGCGCATGACCCATATTCACATTAGCCCATTTTGTATCAACACCAGTGGTTTGAAGCCATGTGTACCTCTTCTTGGTATGGGAACACTTGAATCATTTTATCAAAAAGTTGTGGACCATCTGACTTTCCACTAATGTTAATGTCGTATGCCTATACTCTTTACGACATAGCGTAAAACTCTGGGACCACTTGCTTTTGTATTAACGTGACATTGCGGCTTAACAATATATAACGTCTTGACTTCTGGAGTTTCATGGAACGAATGATTTTGAATTAAACTGAAGACCTACGACATGCTTAATCCCCACGACATGATTGTGGTTTTAATATAATCACTTGTATCTGCGGAGCTGGTGCTCAGCATTCTAAGCTGTTGCCACCTCTACCTGGACTGGCCTATGCATTAGAAAATAGGAACGACATTCACTATGTCATATAAATGACATTCAAAAAGTCAAGACGATGAACCAAAATCATGTGGCATATGTGTCTTAAGGCCATGTCCTGTGAACAACATATGGCGTGATTTTAATGACATGCTGAGATGAAAGTGATCCATGCTCTCACTTCCAAGGGGCCACGTGTACCTTCTAATATGGGGATATTCATTCCCATTTGCTATACCACGTAAATGAGCTTGTCGTTCTCGTTTTAACGGTATGAATGGAATAAAGACATGAATCTTTGATGGAGTAAATGGATGGCGCGACATGAAGTTCGCGGCTTGCGACTTGAGCTGTCTGCTGTATGAGCTTCTTGACTTGGATGAAGCTCACAGCTTGACTTCAGCGGTATACGGAATGAATCGGAATGACATGAATGCTTCGGATGGCGGCTTACGACATGAATGGTCTGATGCCATGAACAACATTTGCGGCATATAATGTATGTCATGTTAACGACTTAGGACTATGTCGCACAAACGTCCTAGACGGTCTCACATATTTAATTTTTGGTCCACGTTTTTATAACAGGTTAATAATAATAAAATAAAAATATAATCCGAAGGATTTACTAATAAAAATTATTTTGATTCCCCAACAACGGTGCCAAAATTTGTTTGCGAACAAATTAAACAATTGAAAACAACTATTTAATTCATTCGGCTTTCCTAGACAATAAGGGTTGTTGTAAAGGGTGTCGAGCTCTGCGACCAAAATTATTTTAATTAATAAATCCTATCGAATTATACCTAGAGTTTGATTGATTGAAAATAACAGAAAATAAAGAAAAATAGAGTTTTTAATAATAAATGAAAGAAATTAGGAAGCAATGACATAAACTATATTAAATTAATTAATAACCAAACAGATTAATACAGATCTAATTCATGTTTCTATCACAAACATGAATCAACGATAATTAGGTTTCTAGAAACAAATAGGTCAATAACAAAAAGTATAGCCTATGCAGGAACTATGCTCTTAAACAACCATAGGCTATCAGGATAGATTCACTATTTTATTTCTAAAATCCTAAAAGTTAGATCTAAATCTGATAAGCGTTAAATCGAACTCGAATATATCCTATGAAGGAGCATAGCTCTTAAACAACACAGAGTATGAAGGTTCAAATCTAACCCTTGGTTCAGATCTAGATCTATATAAATGAAGTCCTAATCTTTTTTGGCTATGTGATTCATATTGAGTCAAATCTAAGCATCATCACCCCCTAATTAAAGGGGATTAGCTAGACATGGCTAAATAAGAAATAGGGAAGAAGAAAAAAAAACATAAACATAAACAAAATAAAAGAACAACTAAGATGAGAAGGCGCAGGATAATTTTATTCCAAGCAAAGGAATCACAAAATAAAACTTAAGACTGATGGTTCCAAATAAAAGAAATACAAGTGCATTTATAGTTTCCATGGCAGAGACTAAATGGCTAATTACACAATGTGGGACAAAAGCCCTTTTTCCTAAAATAACAAATAGACCAAATAGATAAATGTGAACACGTGTGAATGCAAATTCCATAGCTTGCGGGCATCAACTTCAATTGTTTTGAGCATTAATAAGAAATCCATAACACCTGAGACAAACGATCTTTATGAGAAGGCATTGAATCTTTAAAATATGCGGCAAAAGGTGGTCGAACAACAACATTTTTTCTGGTCTTCGAGCTTTAATCCAGCTCTAAAAATCAACTCTTCTTGCACCAATTCTTCAAGCTTTTCAACAATTAAGTGCATCAATCCATTCATTTTAAATAATCTTAAAACACAACTATAAATACACTGTATCTATTATTTTAAAGAGAAAATAAGGTAAACAAGCAGATAAAATATACACATTTACGTGTATATCAGTTCCTATGTGAAGAAGATGTTAGAGTGGAGAAGGAAACTCTCGAAGCCAATATGACTAAGGGCGGAGGACCGTCCGGATCGGGAAAAGGCAAAGATAAGGGAAAGGAAAAGCCTTGGCTAAGAATGATTGAAATATTCCTCCTTAGAGGAAGCCTAAATTGCCCGGATACAGTGAACTCAATTATTAGTTGGAATACATTTACCTAGATATGCACGATATTACTCGTTTCAAGAAGCCTTCCAGAAGGGATCCCAATCAAAAAGAATGAGTGTCTGGAAAGGATTGCTTGTCCAGTACATCAAGATATCTTTGTTATGTTTATGCTTGAATAGGCTGAACTCTTTGGTTAAGACTAAGCAAAACAGTTAACTTTGTTTACTTGCAAGTATGGATCATAATCGTACTAGACAGGCCTAGCGAGGCCATGGATTTAAGATTTCTTGGATTTAGATTTTTCTAATATCACGTTTTGGAGAGATCATTAGATTTTATTAGCTTTCTGTTATATAACAATCCGGGGATATCATGGGATTTCAATAGAAATCTGGATCGACTAGCATCCGGCTTGGTGCAAATGTTACTAGCCACAAATCCGGATTGGCTAATATCCAGCTCGACTATGCCGACACGAACATAGGTAAGCAAGAGTTAGCTGCCTGTTGACAAGCTTTATTGCATCATGACCAAGCCCACGATCTCCATTATTTTCGGATTGGCTTCCATGTAGTATGTTGAACCGGATTCGGCCTCAGTTATAAATACTCCAGGACTAGGACATTTTGGGCATCTTTTGACATCTTCATCCTCTGGCTCTCTTGTACATGCTCAAGATCAAGGACATGACATCGCATAACAATTTTCTCTACTTTTTTTTACATGAAAATCAACTGTATTTGTAACTTATGATATAATAAATGATAAATTACATAAAATGGACGTACGCCTGATTGTCGAGCCACTAAAAAATCTTATTGTCTTGCTTTTTCTCATTTTTCTGTTATTTCTTCATATTCCATGCTCTGCACACGATTCTAAGGTGTGCAGACTATTTTTGGTGCTTTCACTAAGAAATGAATGATTCTCAATTGTCAGATCCTTCTAATTTACTAGTGGATGTCATAGTCCATTGATGGGAGATTCAAAGTTGAATTACTTAATTTCCTAACTACTCATATTAAAATAAATCAACCAGCAAGTAATAGCCATGGCATGAGAGAAAGAATCTACTAAGAATGTACGTTGCAAAAAAAACATAAGTACTCATTAAAGTGATGGAATTCTTGAATGATAGAAGATTCGATGGCTATATTCCGGTTCGACCAGCTTTTTTGGCAGTTCGACCTTTCCTGATCGAAAAATTCTAGATCGATCTTTCCGAATCGACTAATTTGGCAAGACTTCCCCAGTTCAATCATCCTTCTTATTGACTATGGACAATGTTGGTCTAGGCATGTAAGCATTTCTTCAGCTTTTTTCCACACTCCTTCCAAGCTTTCAGATGCGAGACAAATTCATTGTCCAAAAAACTGGTGTACGACATTAATCAAAATAAAAAGGGCCTAAAAATTCGAGTCTAATGCATCCGAACCCATGTCGCACCTTAGTTGCTAACAATAATCGTCTGTATTTGACTGCCAAGATTTGACAGTTAACCAAAGATAACCAATGAGTGAATGGCAATTACTGGGACTCTTCTCAAAGCCCTAACCCATTCACAAACATTATTCAACATATAGAGTTTCCATGTGAATTCAACACATGCAAGCAGGACTGATTCCCACAACCCCTTTTAAACCTATGAATTCCTCCAAATCGACGAATGTTGTTCTCAAAAGAGTAGTGAATACTTGCTTTACACGATGTAAGTGTGACGGCCCGCCTGCACCAACTGACATTTACTCCAAAAATTTGGGCTGTACACATGTTCAGTTAGCACTGAACGGTCGTCAGAAGAAAAGAAAGAAGACGAGGAATCAACAAAGTACCTGTAGAATGCCTCACAGCACATGGAACAAAATATAATAACAACATACTTGACATAAAACCGGTGAGACAGTGTATAAGCTGAGACAAATTATCATAGCAGCGGAAAATCCAAATACATCTTACGTTCCACAACATCATTATTACATCTTTTAAAACTGTCTCTAAAGCAAGATAAGGAAGGTACACTACTAATGCCCAAGTAGTGACCACCAATGACACAGGGAGAATATCTATATACATCATACATGGAAGCCTCCTGCTCGCCTCCGGATCAGCTATTCGCGCATCACCAGCTAACCTGTCTCTAGTCTGCTCGTTTAGGAGCACCCAGAGTAATAAGAAGAGACATAAAACTCTAGGTCAGACAAAAGTCTGGTATCAGCGATAAGCAGCTAAACAGAATAATAATAGGTATACTAAACCATACCTGAACCTGGACCTGCAACCAAAGAGTTAGCACTACATACTGTACAACACTCTAAGGTTCCACTAACATATGGTGTACAAGCATACGGGGGTGGGGGTGTTCATGTCACAGCGATGGCAAACAATCAAGCATAGCAGCCATCCTCACATCTCTCACTCAGTGCGTAAAGCATACGATATCCACCACTTCGACCACCCAATACTTTGCTATGATCACTCTGCCCCATGAAGTCACAACGGCTTCACTACACTGATCCATAGCCACTAATCTTCGCTATGTCCACTCAGTCCGTTTCTCACATGCGACCACTCTACGGAAAAGTAAACCATCATCTGAAGCCAATGGAAGTGGTTTCAGGTCAAAATTCCTTTCCAATCAAAAGTTATGGCCGAAACAAGATCAACTAGGGGCAAAACGGTCATTTAAAAATCAGCAAAAATCATGAACATGGGAAATGACCCCAATGCTCGTTTCCCAAAGCCACATGACCATACGACTTCATATAAGAAAGAAATAAATATTCTACGATCCTCCAATGCGTAGAATGCGGGTTGTTACATTCTTCCCCCCTTAAGAAATTTCGCCCCCGAAATTCCCTAACCAAAACACACAAAAGGTTCCGCATGCCTATCAGCCATAAAACAACTATCAAAAATGCAAAAAAAGTCTATCCTAGCATGCGGAATAACTAAATTGTAAAGTAAACCTTACCAGGCAAAGAGTTCTGGATACGTCTTCCTAATGCTCTCCTCTGTCTCCCAAGTACAGTCATTCTCGTTCTCGTCCCACTGAACCTTAACTAGCTTCAACGCCTTCCTTCAAAGTTGCTTCGTATCGTGCTCGACAATACGAATCAGCTTGCGGTTCCCAACCGCCTCGGGTTCCACTTCGAGGTCCTCTAACTGATCAGGTGAAATAGTCATATCTGGGTCGTGCACGAACTTCCTTAGCTGGGAAACATGAAATACGTTGTGAACTCCCGCCATCTTCTCGACTAAGTCAACTCTATATGCCAAATTCCCAACTTGTTCGAGAACTGGGAATGGGCCAACAAATCTTGGTGCCAACTTGCCTCTCCTTCCAAATCGTATCATGCTCTTCAACGGAGAAATCTTGACAAACACCAAGTCACCAACGGAGAATTTTAAGTCTCTTCTCCTCTTATCAGCATAACTCTTCTACCTATCCTGGACAGCCTTCATCCGTTGTTGGATGATCTTAATCTTGTTGAATATATGATTTTTTGTTTGATGATAATAAATAGATTTTATTGATGTGTTTGATAGTGGAATAATAAGTATTATTGCTTAATAGTGCTTTACAAAGAATACAGGAAATTTACACAAGCATTTGTTACTCAATAACATTTATTTTATTTCACAAAACAATTAGTTACAAATTTCTCTTGGAACACTCATTTAGTTACATGTCTTTTCAACTCTCTTTGCAAATGAACTCAATACAAATGATTTTACAACTCTCTTTACATTTCATACACAACTCACTGCTAGACAAAATCTGCTCTACATACTCTTACTGTCCCAGTTTTCTGTTCTGCCTTTGATACTGCATCATCCTGAAACCTGTCACATAAAAGAAAATACACATAGTACACTGGAACTAAAATAAACACTGAACAAATAGAATTTTAAAGAATTTTGATTCTCTATTTGTCTCAGTTTTCTGTGTGTTTTTCTCATCATTTTTCAGACTTGAACAGCCACGCCATAGCCATACTGGTTTGCTGATCAGAACCAGCTGATTCTGACCAGGCTCAACACAGTACAGTTAGACTGCTGTTTTTCTTTCTTTTGTTTCAAGGTCAATAGACTAGGTAAAAATCAAAAGAGAAATGGAGGTATACGTTAGCAAACTCAAAACAGTGTGAAAGCAATTCAGCATGGTGTACATGACAGAGATGGTGATGCAATCTCAAATAACAGTGAAAGCAAGCAGTTCAAATCAGATCAGCTAGTGACAGTATGCTACAACAAGTTCATGTTCAGGGGATGCTAAAGAATGCTCAGACAACTCAAGTCTCAAATTACATTTCAGCTTCATTTTTTTTAGATCAAAAAAATACAGTGTGCAATTTCATGTGTGCATCTAATTTTCTGTGGTCGAGCTAGTCAAATTTAAGTGAAAATTCCATACTCAAGTGACAAAGGAAAATGTACAAAAACAGCATGACAAGGCATACATGTATGCACATTGGTGATATGCAACAGCAAGTAAAGCAAAGCTTAGTGCAACATGTGTACTAGCTCAGATTCACAACATGAAAATACAGGCATGGCAAACAGGGCAGTGCAGACATGGTTCAGCATGGTGACACAAGTGATCATTGCAAACTGGATGGGGACATACATGGCTCAAGCAGTACAACATATCAAGACAGTGGACAAGCACAAGGATGATCAGGTTCAATTACATGTCAGGAATTGCAAGTGACAATGGCAACAGTAACTACATGGTGGTACAAGTCAAAGGTCAAAACAGAATGGTCAAGTGAAAAATGGTGTGTGCACATACAACATGATGGCAGCAGTTTTTGTTGGCATTGGTTCATGTTCATACAGCAAGGCAGCATTCAAGTATGGGTAAAAACAAGACAAATAAGTTGTCAAGTCAATATGGTCGAACGACAAAACTACACAGCAGGGAATAAAATTAGCAATGAGGAAGAATAAGTGCAAAGTGTGAAATGTTATTCTCAAGTGCCAGAACAGTAATTGTGTATGTTGGCAAGAGCAAAATTTAGTTGAGAAAAGAGTTATACATGTTTTAATCAAATTAATTCTCTTTTTTTAATCAAGCCTCGAAATAAACAAGTGACAAGGAATAGTGTGTACTGATTTAAACAGTGAGCTCGTGTTCTTTGGAAAGATTTTAAATACCCCAAATTTTTTATTTCTTTCTCAAAATCTTTGGCTTATGAAAAATGGAAGGCAACATATGGTTCAAATAAATTTTAATATGGTAACCAGGCAGAAATTATTTCTGCAAATTAAACGATCTACAAAAATTGGAAAGTTTTTTAATCGGAATGTTTTTTTGACAGAGAAAATTGTTTTTAAAAACAGAAAGAGTTCAAGCCGATTAAAAATTGGACAGCAAAAATTCAAAAGGAAAAAAAATTCGTTTCGAATATTACAATACAAAAAGGAGGCAAGTCATTAAAGAGAAATCAGAGAATCAGGTCCACAAAAACCCTATATAAACACACTCTTCATCATCGACATGAGTATCCGATAGGTTTGACAGAAAAACCAAAACCCTAATCTTAATCAGAGAACTTACTTTGTATGGATCAAGAGAGAGAGAAATCTGGAAAGCCGAGCTAAGAGACAAATCAAATCGATTCAGATTTGCAGAAGAATTCCAAAGCAAAGCATCTCGTTTTTGGAACCCTAGATTTCACGCTGCCGCCATTTCTAATTCACAGGGCAAAAGAGGAAAGTGTTGGATAGGTGGAATGTGTGCGCGCCGGCCAAGTTTCATAAAGGTTAGGCTAACTTGTTAAACAAAGGTTTTTTTTTCTTTTTGTTCCTTTTCTTTTACTCTTGTATTTGTGTTGTAACTTCTTCAACAACAATGCGTGTTTGTCTAGTTTGATTTAAAACTAGGTATACAGATTACTGGTTTGTAGTCTGGGAAAATCTGGTTTAGGGTACACAGGCCAGTCTTTGATTTTGAGCTTAGGGTTAGATAGGAGCAGGAGCTGCAAGTTTACATAGGATTGTAAGCGGGATCTGTTGTAACTCCTAGTAGAAATCTTAGAAAGGCAGCAGTAGGCACAGTTTGCCGAAGCTGGGTATCTATGCGTGTGATTTTCCTTTACTGCATATTTTATATCTCTGTGTTTGTTTTATTTTTTGTTAAAACCCTATTCACCCCCCTCTAGGGTTATTATCGATCCTACAATTGGTATCAGAGCTGGTTTAAGGTAACAACATGATAGGGGGTTCTCGCTGTATGATCATGTGGCGAAGTATTAACTCTTGCCCCTACATACCCGTGGGTGGTTGTCCGTGTCGAGAGGCAGGACGTGAAACCAGTGTCTGAGGTATCTTTGGTGGCCACCGGGGTGATTTAAAATTCCTCGTAAATAGAGAACCATGTGGTATCAGAGCCAGTATTTAACCCTAGAATCATGACATCAATGAACAATGCTTTTTCTGAAGGACAATCTATTGATAGATCACCCATGTTCAATGGTGGTGATTACGCGTATTGGAAAGCTAGAATGAAAATTTATCTTGTGTCTGTAGATTACGATGTTTGGGATATCATTGAAACTGGATATAAACCTCCTACTGAAATTGTTAACGGAACTGTAACACCTAAACCAAAAAGTAGGTGAGATGCGAATGATAAGAAACTGTACTCTATTGATTCTAAAGCTATGAATGCTCTGATTTGTGCTCTTGATAAAACAGAATATAACAGAATCTCTCATTGTAATACAGCTCAGGAAATTCGGCATACTCTGGAGGTGACACATGAAGGAACTTCTCAGGTTAAAGAATCTTGTCTTGCCATGATCAGCAATGAATATGAAAACTTCATCATGCAGAAGGACGAGAGCATCAAGGACATATATGGTCGCTTCTCAGTGCTGGTTTACAATGCTAGAGCACTTGGAAAGATCTATATAGAAGTGGAGCTTGTGAGAAAGATTCTGCGTGTTCTGCCAATGAACTTTGAAGCAAAAGTCACAGCCATTCAAGAATCTAAAGATCTGAGTAAGCTGAGCATGGAAGAGCTTATCGGGAATCTAATGACGTATGAAATGGAGCTAAAAGCAAGAGAAGATCGCAACAACTCAGATCTGAAGAAGAAGTCAATAGCTCTGTCCAACACCGTCACCAGCGATAGTGAAGATCCTATTGAACAGCTTGCTATGACAGTCAGACAACTCACGAAGTGGAGCAAATTCAAACCTCGGAGAAATAAACCAATGATCAACAATTCAGATGACGAACCACTCTGCTACAACTGTCAAAAGCCTGGACACATAAAACCAAACTGTCCACTTCTCCAACACAAAAGAAACAAGAAGAAGAAGAAAGCTTTTGCTATAACCTGGGATGACGAGGAAGGAGAAGAAGATTCAGACAGTAGTGAGGAAGAAAGCACCCTATGCTTCATGGCAAAGTCAGATCTAGAAGATGCCAACGAGGAAACCACTAAGGTATACAGTTATAATAATCTAGTTTTAATGTGTAAACATCTTTCTGAAATTATTGACACATTAGAATCAGAAGCAGAGAAACTGAAAGCAAAAAACCTTGATCTTATTCACAATAATAAGAAGTTGAAATCTGAACTTGAAAATGTTTCAAAACTCAATAATCTAGATTGTGAAATTTGTAAGCCTGTGAATCTAGAACTCTCAACACTCAAGTGCACTATTGAGAATCTTAAAAAAGTAAATTTGACTCTAAAAGAAGATGATGACACCAAAAGAAAGAATTACGTTAAACGATGCACTTCACTTGTGAATGAGAACACAATCTTAAGAACGAGAGTTCAAGATCTTGAAGTTACTTTGAATAAGTTTTCAATTGGTCAAACATCTTTTAAAATGTTACTTGGAAACCAACTGTTTGCAAATAATAGAAAAGGACTTAGTTTTGGAAAGATACAAGAAAAAATGACTAGGATTGACAATGCTAAAGGTAGAGGTATCTTTCCCAAATGTGTAAAATGTGGAGTAATTGGTCACAATCATGAAAACATCAGGAATAGTAATAAAATTCAAAAGTTCAAAAAGGTATGGGTTCCTGAACACTTGTCACACAATTATCGTAATAGTTGGAACACAAATAAAGGGAAAAATAAAATCTAGGTTCCAAAAGAGTCTTATGATTATCATTTTTCTACTACTGATATGATTGGACCTAGAAGATTCTCTGGGTCATCCTCTTCTTTGTATGTGTAGGTATGTTGGCGGGCTAAGGAGCAACAAAAATGGTATTTGGATTCAGGTTGCTCCAGACATATGACAGGAGACAAAAGACTGTTCCCTAGCCTTGAAAAACATAAAGGTGGGAATGTGACTCTAGGTGACAACAGCAAATGTAAAATTATTGGTAAAGGAAAAGTAGGTAACAATATTTTTGCCTTAACCGATGTCTTATATATTGATAATCTATTTCACAATCTTATCTCTATCAGTCAACTTTGTGATAAAGGAATGAATGTTGTGTTTGATAGTAATGTTTGCAGAATCATAGAAATATCCTCTGGAAAGGTTGTTTTTACAAGGAAAAGAATTGGAAATGTCTACACACTCTCCTTCGATGATGTAACTGTTTCTAGGTGCTTGGTAGCAACGGAAGAGGAGGCAATTCTATGGCACAGAAGGCTGGCACATGCAAGTATGGGTCTTCTTGAAAGACTGGAAACAAATGAACTAGTCAGAGGTTTACTACATCAGAAGTTCAAAAATAACAAAGTGTGTAAAGCCTGTACCATGGGAAAACTTAGTCGTTCATCCTTTCGTCCAAAAAATGTTGTTAGTACTTCACGCGTTCTTGAGTTGATTCATATGGATTTGTTTGGACCTACTAACACTGCTAGCTTAAATGGTAAACGTTATTGTTATGTATTGGTTGATGATTACTCTAGATTTACAAGGGTTTACTTTCTAGCCAAAAAGTCTAAAGCTTTTGATTATTTTTCAAAGTTTTCAAAACTTGTTCAAAATGAAAAAGGAGTTTCAATTAAAACTTTAAGAAGTGATCATGGAGGTGAATTTGAAAATTAGACTTTGAAAAACTTTGTGAAGAAAATGGTTTTAAACATGAATTTTCCGCTCCTCGAACACCTCAACAAAATGGGGTGGTTGAAAGGAAAAATCGTACATTACAAGAAATGGCTAGATCTATGTTATGTGAATATAATTTGCCTCAAACCTTCTGGGCAGAGGCAGTAAATACTTCATGCTATGTAATGAACAGAGTCATGATTAGACCGATACTTAATAAAACGTCATATGAACTTTGGTCTGGCAACAAGCCTAATATTTCATACTTTAGAGTGTTTGGATGTCCTTGTTATATTTTGAACACAGGAGAACAGCTTGGGAAATTTGAGCCAAAAACAATTTATGGAATTTTCATGGGTTATTCCTCAAGAAGTAAAGCTTATAGAATCTTCAATAAACAATCAAGAACAATTGTGGAAACTGTCAATGTAAAGTTCAATGAATCAGATGAGGATATGATCTCTGAAGATGATAAAGATGATGGTGGTGCACAAGAAGTTGAACAAGAAAGCAACGATGCTGAATCAAACAACGAAAAAGCCACTGAAGCAGCAGCAAATGTTGAAAGACTGAAATTCAAGCCCAGTCATCCTCCAAATTTGGTAATCGGAAGCCCAACAGCTGGTGTTCGTACACGTTCCTCTCTCAATAAGGATGTTTGTACTTTTTGTATTCATAATGCTTTTGTATCTGAAATAGAACCAGGTTCTTATGATATTGCTCTTAATGATGAGTTTTGGTTGTTAGCTATGCAAGAAGAACTTAACCAGTTTGAGAGAAACAAAGTCTGGAACTTGGTACCCAGGCCAAAAGACTATCCAGTAGTTGGAACAAAGTGGGTGTTTAAAAATAAGCTTGACGAGTCTGGAAATGTAATTAGAAACAATGCTAGGTTGGTTGCTAAGGGATACAATCAGATCGAAGGCATTGACTTTGATGAGACGTTTGCCCCAGTTGCTAGGTTAGAAGCAATTAGAATCTTGTTGAGCTTTGCATGTTTTAAAGGTTTTAAACTGAAACAAATGGATGTGAAAAGTGCTTTTCTGAATGGAGAACTAAAAGAAGAGGTTTATGTTGAACAACCCCCAGGTTTTGAGAGTCACGATTTTCCAAATCATGTGTATAAACTAGAAAAAGCATTGTATGGCCTTAAGCAAGCTCCTCGAGCTTGGTATGACTGTCTCTGTACTTACCTTTTGGAAAAAGGTTTTAAAAAGGGGTGTGCTGACACAACTCTGTTTCTATTACATGACGGTGATGATTTTTTGATTGTTCAAATCTATGTTGATGATACCATATACGGTGCTACTAATGATGTCTTGTGTGAAAATTTTGAAAAAGTTATGCAGGACAAATTTGAGATGAGCTTGGTGGGAGAACTGAAATATTTTCTTGGTTTTCAAATCAAACAGAGCAGCAAAGGTATCTTTATCTCCCAAACAAAGTATGTGATGGAGTTACTGAAGAAATTTGGAGTTGAAGATGCAAAACCGATGAAAACACCAATGAGTCCAACAACTAAGCTTGAAAAGATGAAAAAGGTGTTGCTGTTGATCAGAAAAAATATCGCGGTATTATCGGTTCACTTCTTTATCTTTCTGCCTCTAGACCCGATATTATGTTTTCTGTGTGTTTGTGTGCTCGTTTTCAATCTAATCCAAAAGAATCTCATTTAAAAGCCACAAAACGAATTCTGAGATATCTGGTACACACACCAATTCTGGGTCTATGGTATCCTTCTTGAGATAACTTTAATTTAGTTGGGTTTACCGATGCTGATTATGCTGGCTCACTCACAGATAGGAATAGCACTAGCGGAACTTGTTTCATGCTAGGGAATTCACTTGTTTCTTGGTCAAGTCGTAAACAAAACTGTGTTTCTTTATCCACCACTAAGGCTGAATATATTGCTTTAGGAAGTTGTTGTGCACAGATTTTATGGATGATGCAGACTCTATCTGATTTTGGTTTTTGCTATAAATGAGTTCCTTTAAAATGTGACAGTAAGAGTGCAATTGATTTTTCAAACAATCCAGTACATCACTCACGCACAAAACACATTGATGTAAGACACCACTTTCTTAGAGATCATTTTATCAGTGAAGACATTTTTATTGAATTTATTCCAATAGAATCTCAGCTTGCTGATATTTTCACAAAACCTCTTCCCGAAGATAGGTTTTGCAGATTATGATTGGATTTGGGAATTATAGAAAAATTAATCTCTCTGCATTTCTGGGTAGATTTTCTCTTAAGATGTTCTGTTATCAATTTCATTTTCTGACAAATAATCCAACCTTCAAACCATCAAGAAAAGAACAGTTTTTATTTTTTGGACATTTATGATAAAATTATGGCTGTGTTAGTTTTTCAGAATATGAGATGGTTGAAAGTTCGTCTACAACACCGTTGTGATCTAATATATTCTATAATATGAGTAATTTAGGAATTTGTTTTCCACATATCATCTCTATCTCTATCCCTCTTCTACCATCCATCATTGTTTTATATATATATTAAGGGGATTTAAAAAATATATATATATATATAATATATATAATAAGTAGTTCTCTGACCTCATTTAAAAATCCAAGCTCTGGTCATGCACGGTTAAGAGTTTACTTATTTTCATGCTGCATCTAATCCCATTTAAAAATCCAAGCTCTGGTTATGAGTGGTTTGTGTGCTCTTGAAGTATATATATATATATATATATATTTTGTATATAGATCTGATAAAATCCTCCCTGGTATATATTAAATAACTTTCCATTCCATCCTCTGTTTTTGTGAAATGTGTTCCTGCTTTACGAATTATTATGATTTTTTATTTGATTGCTTGGGGGTTTACGGCTCTGTTTCTGTCAAATGACTTGATTTCTAACTATAGTCCATGTCTTTTGCAAATGTTCAGAACTGTTCATCTTTTGATGATTACAAAGGGGGAGGAGGAGTTAAGATTTTGTGTTGTTTATAGACATCTATAGATTTTATTTTTCCAATAATGCTAAGTTTTTAATTATTTTCTATTTTCTATAGATTTTATTTTGCCATTAATGCTAAGTCTTTAATTATTTTCTATTTTCTTTCCAACTTCTTATTTTATATCTGTTTACAACTGATAGGGGGAGCACAAATATAGGGGGAGTTCATTTCAAACACATCCTGTTATCCTCAAAAATCTTAAGTTTGTTTGTCATCATCAAAAGGGGGAGTCTGTTGAATATATGATTTTTTGTTTAATGATAACAAATAGATTTTATTGATGTGTTTGATAGTGGAATAATAAGTATTATTGCTTAATAGTGCTTTACACAGAATACAGGAAATTTACACAACCATTTGTTACACAATAACATTTATTTTATTTCACAAAACAATTAGTTACAAATTTCTCTTGGAACACTCATTTAGTTACATGTCTTCTCAACTCTCTTTGCAAATGAACTCAATACAAATGATTTTACAACTCTCTTTACATTTCATACACAACTCACTGCTAGACAAATTCTGCTCTACACACTCTTACTGTCCCAGTTTTCTGTTCTGCCTTTGCTGCTGCATCATCCTGAAACCTGTCACATAAAAGAAAATACACAAAGTACACTGGAACTAAAATAAACACTGAACAAATAGAATTTTATAGATTTTTGATTCTCTATTTGTCTCATTTTTCTGTGTGTTTTTCTCATCATTTTTCAGACTTGAACAGCCACGCCATAACCATACTGGTTTGCTGATCAGAACCAGCTGATTCTGACCAGCCTCAACACAGTTCAGTTTGACTGCTGTTTTTCTTCCTTTTGTTTCAGGGTCAATAAACAAGGTAAAAATCAAAAGAGAAATGGAGGTATACGTTAGCAAACTCAAAACAGTGTGAAAGCAATTCAGCATGGTGTACATGACAGAGATGGTGATGCAATCTCAAATAACAGTGAAAGCAAGCAGTTCAAATCAGATCAGCTAGTGACAGTATGCAACAGCAAGTTCATGTTCAGGGGATGCTAAAGAATGCTCAGACAACTCAAGTCTCAAATTACATTTCATCTTCATTTTTTTTCAGATCAAAAAAATACAATGTGCAGTTTCATGTGTGCATCTAAATTTCTGTGGTAGAGCTAGTCAAATTTAAGTGAAAATTCCATACTCAAGTGACAAAGGAAAATGTACAAAAACAACATGACAAGGCATACATGTATGCACAGTGGTGATATGCAACAGCAAGTAAAGCAAAGCTTAGTGCAACATGCGTACTAGCTCAGATTCACAACATGAAAATACAGGCATGGCAAACAAGGCAGTGCAGACATGGTTCAGCATGGTGACACAAGTGATCAATGCAAACTGGATGGGGACATACATGGCTCAAGCAGTACAGCATATCAAGACAGTGGACAAGCACAAGGATGATCAGGTTCAATTATAGGTTAGGAATTGCAAGTGACAATGGCAACAGTAACTACATGGTGGTACAAGTCAAAGGTCAAAACAGAATGGTCAAGTGAAAAATGGTGTGTGCACATACAACATTATGGCAGCAGTTTTTGTTGGCATTGGTTCATGTTCATGCAGCAAGGCAGCATTCAAGTATGGGTAAAAACAAGACAAATAACTGGTCAAGTCAATATGGTCGAACAACAAAACTACACAGCAGGAAATAAAATTAGCAATGAGGAAGAATAAGTGCAAAGTGTGAAATGTGATTCTCAAGTGCCAGAATTGTAATTGTGTATGTTGGCAAGATCAAAATTTGGTTGAGAAAAGAGTTATACAGGTTTTAATCAAATTAATTCTCTTTTTTTAATCAAGCTTGGAAATAAACAAGTGACAAGGAATAGTGTGTACTGATTTAAACAGTGAGCTCGTGTTCTTTGGAAAGCTTTTAAATACCCCAAATTTTCGATTTCTTTCTCAAAATCTCTGGCTTATCAAAAATGGAAGGCAACATATGGTTCAAATAAATTTTAATATGGTGACCAGGCAGAAATTATTTCTGCAAATTAAACGGTCTACAAAAATTGGAAAGTTTTTTAATCGGAATGTTTTTTTGACAGATAAAATTGTTTTTAAAAACAGAAAGAGTTCAAACCGATTAAAAATTGGACAGCAAAAATTCAAAAGAAAAAAAAATTCATTACGAATATTCCAATACAAAAAGGAGGCAAGTCATTAAAGATAAATCAGAGAATCAGGTCCACAAAAACCCTATATAAACACAATCTTCATCATCGATATGAGTATCCGATAGGTTTGACAGAAAAACCAAAACCCTAATCTTAATCAGAGAACTTACTTTGTATGGATCAAAAGAGAGAGAACTCTGGAAAGCCGAGCTAAGAGATAAATCAAATCGATTCAGATTTGCAGAAGAATTCCAAAGCAAAGCATCTCATTTTTGGAACCCTAGATTTCACGCTGCCGCCATTTCTAATTCATAGAGCAAAAGAGGAAAGTGTTGGATAGGTGGAATGTGTGCGGGCCAGCCAAGTTTCATAAAGGCTAGGCTAACTTGTTAAACAAAGGTTTTTTTTGTTCCTTTTCTTGTACTCTTGTATTTGTGTTGTAACTTCTTCAACAACAATGCGTGTTTGTCTAGTTTGATTTAAAACTAGGTATACAGATTACTGGTTTGTAGTCTGGGAAAATCTGGTTTAGGGTACACAGGCCAGTCTTTGATTTTGAGCTTAGGGTTAGACAGGAGCAGGAGCTGCAAGTTTACATAGGATTGTAAGCGGGATCTGTTGTAACTCCTAGTAAAAATCTTAGAAAGGCAGCAGTAGGCACAGTTTGCCGAAGCTGGGTATCTCTGTGTGTGATTTTCCTTTACTGCATATTTTATATCTCTGTGTTTGTTTTATTTTTTGTTAAAACCCTATTCACCCTCCCTCTAGGGTTATTATCGATCCTACAAATCTTATCTGAAGTTTCCCTTACCACATCTGGTCCAAGCACAAACTTCTCACCGGTCTCTATCCAACATGATGGTGAGTTGCACGGTCTTCCGTACAAAGCTTCATATAGAGCCATACCGATACTGGATTAATATCTATTATTATATGCAAACTCTACTAGATGCAATTGGTCATCCCATGATCCACCAAAATCCAATATACAAGCTCTCATGAGATCTTCCAATATACGATTCACCCTCTCTGTCTGACCATCGGTTTTAGGATTGTACGCGGTACTGAGATATAATTCCAACCCTAGAGCCTCTTGTAAGCTCTTCCAAAACGCACTAGTAAACAACGGGTCTCGGTCACTCACAATGCTTTTAGGTATTTCATGAAATCTCACTACCCACTTCATATACAGTTCTGCTAACTTAGCTGTCGTTCTGGTCGATTTGACTGATATAAATCTTGCACTCTTGGTCAATCGATCCACAATTACCCAAATGCTGTCACGTCCCGATTTAGTCCTTGGTAAACCATCAATGAAATCCATCGAGACTTGCTCCCATTTCCATTTGGGAATTTCTAATGGTTGCAACAAACCACTAGGCTTCTTTTGCTCGGCTTTAACTAGCTGGCAACTCATGCACTTGGATATAAACTTCCCAACGTCTCTTTTCATCCCTTCCTAGTAGTAAGTCTGCTTCATGTCTCGATACATCTTATCACCACCGAGGTGTATAGTCAGTTTTGAGTGATGACATTCCCTAAGCACTTCATCTCTCAAACCATTCACGTTGGGTACAACTAGTCTTCCATTCTTTCGAAGCCATCTTTCCTGATCAAGCCCATACAAATTCATCTCCTTACCGTCAATATTCATATCTAACTTGGAGATGATTTCCAATAGATTAGGATCGTCCCTCTGATTGGAACCAATCCACTCAATCAAAGTGGGTCTGATCGTCAAACTAGCTAACATCTCTAGATCCAATTCGCACTTGGTCTGAAATCATACCCTGCGATATACTCCAGTTGCTTCCATTCAAGAAACATAGCCCCTAAACTGGCATGTCTCCTACTCAAGGCATCGGCTACCGCATTGCCCTTCCCAGGTGTATATGCGATATCAAAATCATACAAAGCCAAGAACTCTAACCATCTCTGCTGACGGAGATTCAGATCCTTCTGAGAGAAGAGATACTTTAACGATTTATGATCGGTAAACAACTCAAATCTTTCTCCCAAGAGATAATGTCTCCACATCTTCAATGCGAACACGATCGCTGCCAGTTCCAAATCATGGGTAGGATACCTTTTCTCATGCGGCTTTAGTTGCCGACTAGCATAGGCTACAACCCTACCTCCTTGCATCAATACAGCACCTAGTCCGTACCACAAGCATCTGTGTATACCGTCATCTCTTCATTCCCTTTAGGAATGACTAACATTGGCGCACACGTCAACTTTTCTTTTAGACTCCTGAATGCATTCTCACACACCCCGTCCCAGACGAAGGCTTGATTCTTCTTAGTCAACTGAGTCAATGGTGATGCTATCTTGTAGAAGTCCTGGATAAACTTACGATAATATCCAGCTAACCCCAAGAAGCTTCTCACGTCTGTTGCATTCTTGGGCGTAGACCAGTCCTATACTGTAGTCACCTTCGCAGGGCCCATGGCAATACCATTCTCTGAAACAACATGGCCCAAGAATCTCACTTCCCTCCTCCATAAGTGACACTTAGAAAATTTCGCTTTCAATTGGTGTTTTCTCAACACCTCCATCACTATCCTCAAATGTCCCTTGTGTTCTTCCTTTGTCCTTGAGTAAACAAGGATGTCGTCTACAAACATAAGAACAAACTTATTCAACTGATCTTTGAATACCCGATTCATAAGATCCACGAAGTATGCTGGTGCATTGGTCAACCCAAATGGCATGACCAACCACTCATGAAATCCAGATGGCGTCCTAAATGCCGTTTTCGGAACACTCTCAGCCGCTACTCGGAGCTGATGAAATTTTGTCGCGAGGTCCAACTGGGAGAACACTCTTGCTTCTTCCAGTTGATCAAACAAATCATCTATTCGCGGTAGAGGATATTTATTCTTCCTCGTCACCTTATTCAACTCGCGATAATCCACACACAACCGAAGGGAACCATCTGCCTTAGTGGCAACACAACTGGTGCTCTCCACTCGGAGACACTTCTTCTAATAAACCCCTTCTTCAAAAGATTGCTTACTTGCACCCCGAGCTCTCGCTGCTCCCTTGGTGCCATACGACGAAGTGGCATCACTATAGGTCTGGCATCTTTCACTAAATCAATACGGAAATCAATCTCTTGGTGTGGTGGAAGTCCGGTCACTTCCTCGAAGACGTTCGGATACTGGCCAACCATGGGCATATCTGACAACTCATCATAGGGGATGTCGAGGGAATTTATAAAACTAGCCATTAACCCATCACTAGGTAGACTACCAAACACTACCCTCCGCCCATCATCCGCCCAAACTGTCACCAAAAAGCCCTCACAGTCTACCACCACCCCATATCTTTGGAGCAAATCGACCCCCAATATAATGCCATTACATCCATGACTCGATAAGACCAAATTTTGGCAAATCATACTACGTTTAGTCGAACCACCAATCGGGTTCGTCACAACCAATGGTCTATCGACTATCTCGGGTTCCAGTCCCAACCTATCTACCAGGTCACTAGATATGAAGGAACGGGAAGCTCCAGTATCAAACAAAACTCGAACAGGTACATCAAAAATAGAAAGCATACCTTGAATGACGACATTCTTTCCTTTCTCCGCCGCAGTTAGGGCATTCGACGAAGAAGGAATAGCACTGATAGCATATGCTTTCACAATCTGCTTCTCCTTAAGGGTTTGTGGACATTTATCCTTATGATGTCCCACTTGGCTACAGTTGTAGCACTTCCTATCCGCTGGCTTGGCCCGACATTCTTTGGCATAGTGGACCTTCTTACCACAGCTGAAGCACTCAACATCTTTCTTGCTCTTTTTCTGGCCATCCTTAGCTTGGTTCTGCTTCCTCTTGTTCTGAGAGTTATTCTTTCCTCCACCGCTCGCTTGCGGTTTTGGCCCTTCTGCAGATGCAACCACCGTCTTCGACTTAGGGTAAAGATTCTCTGATCTCAAAGCTTTCCCAACAATCGATTCAAAAGTCTCATCGATGTGGTTGATAAGCCTTTCCCCCAAGTATCCATCCAAACTAGTAATGAACTTCTCATTCTTCTTCTCAGGAGTATCGATAAAGGATAATCCATACTTCGACAAAGTGTCGAACTCAGCAATATAGTCCGAGACTGCCCTACCATTCGGCTTAAGCTCCAAGAACTTCCTAAACAATTCCGACTTCTGAGCAGCTGGGATAAACTTGTCGCTAAAGCGAGCCTTAAACTGATCCCAAGTAACCTGATCCTCTGGAGTGGCTATCTTAATAGCATTCCACCAATTCATTGCTTGCCCTTGTAGCTGACGAGACGCTAGCCTTCTCTTCATACCATCCTCGATACCCAAGTCATCGAAGATACGATCACAGCTATCCAACCAATCCTGAACATCCGTGGCCGACTCTATTCCGTGGAACGACTTCCCACCAAGGTTAGTGTAATCCTTGCACAGCTTGGCGAAATCGGCCCTAGGCGCCTGCACTACTGGGCCACCACCATTACCGGCATTCGGATTTGCTCCCTGAACATCCCTAAGAATCTCTCTCGTGAAGTCAATGAACATCGTCCTCATGTCAGGAGCATTCCCATTATTGGCCCCTCTACCAGCACCCCTCGTGCCTTGACTCATCGTTCAATTTGTAAAGAGAAAACTATTAGCTATCTCTATAGTGGTGCTAGTGAAGTACGACTTCGTCCTTATACTACTAATAGTATATATATATATATATATATATATAGCTTTTGAAAACCAAAGTAATCACAAATACGCACTCTCATATACGTACTATCTCTCCCTAGTGTCTTTTCCAAGGTTAACTACGCAACCTAGAGCTCTGATACCAAATGTGACGACCCGCCCGCACCAACCGACATTTACTCCAAAAATTTGCGTTGTACACATGTTCAATTAGCACGGAACGGTCGTCAGAAGAAAAGAAAGAAGACGAGGAATCAACAAAGAACCTGTAGAATGTCTCACAGCGCATGGAACAAGATATAATAATAACATACTTGACATAAAACAGGTGAGACAGTGTATAAGCTGAGACAAACTATCATAGCAGCGGAAAATCCGAATACAGCTTACGTTCCACAACATCATTATTACAACTTTTAAAACTGTCTCTAAAGCAAGATAAGGATGGTACACTACTAATGCCCAAGTAGTGACAACCAACGAAACAGGGAGAATATCTGTATATATCATACGTGGAAGCCTCCTGCTCGCCTCCGGATCAGCTACTCGTGCATCACCAGCTAACCTGTCTCTAGTCTGCTCGTTTAGGAGCACCCAGAGTAATAAGAAGAGACATAAAACTCTGGGTCAGACAAAAGTCTGGTATCAGCGATAAGCAGTTAAACAAAATAATAATAGGTATACTAAACCATACCTGAACCTGGACCTGCAACCAAAGAGTTAGCACTACATACTGTACAACACTCTAAGGTGCCACTAACATATGGTGTACAAGCATACGGGGGTGGGGGTGTGCATGTCACAGTGATGGCAAACAATCAGGCATAGCAACCATCCTCACATCTCTCACTCAGTGCGTAAAGCATACGATATCCACCACTTCGACCACTCAATACTTTGCTATGATCACTCTGCCCCATGAAGTCATAACGGCTTCACTGCACTAATCCATAGCCACTAATCCTTCGCTATGTCCACTTTGCCCCTATGGAGTCGTACACACCCCACTGCATTGGCTCATAGCCTTACTAATAATTTACTATGTCCACTCTGCCCCATGGAGTCACAACGGCTCCACTGCACTGGCTCATAGTCTTGCTGCGATCACTTTGCCCCTCGAGTCATGATGACTCTACTGCACTAATACGTAGCCCATCATTCCTTTTCAGTGGTGAATCGAAGTTATGAATGTCGATAACTCCTTAGCACATGTCCCGCAGCAAATCCCAATCATGAAGTGAACTCATTGGTTCCCAACTGGATCCTGGGCTCTAACTTCCATTTGGATTACCTTTGCATCTCTAGTTATTGGTCTTTATCAGATCGGTTCGGATCGTCGCCTTCATGTCATAGCGGTTTGGATCGGCCTTCAGTATCCCCCATTGGATCGATTCGTGCCAAGCTTCTCCGGATCGGATCGGGGTCTTCATCTGGTGGTGGTTCGGATTGGCCTCCTCCAAAGCACACCGGGTCGGATCGCAACATCCAAGTCCAATCATAGTACATCGGTTCGGGTCGGGGTACTATGGCTGATCGGGTCGGAGTAATTCTGGTGGATCGGGTCAGTCCTGATCTCCTCCAGGTTTCAAGTCAACTCGTAGCATGCAGGCTCGGTTCGGATGCAAGGGGGCGGATCGTGGATGGGCCACACGAACGGTTCAGTTCGGACCTCCCCATCCGATCTGGTCCAGTCCCTGTCCATTTCCTGCATTTTGTCCAGCGAGTTGTTTACGCCATTCGACGGCGTTTTCGACCACTCTAGCTTTCTAGTCAATCGCAAAGCATACCACAAAGTCATAGCAACAAATAGAAGTGACCTCAAACACCATAACATCAATATGATAAGTTAAAATGGATCAAACATAGCCAAAACCCCGTATTTTCCCTTAAGCATGTTCAAGCATAATTAATGATAGGGTTAGCAAAACTTAACCAAATTAACCCAAGTTTCTAACAGAGGTCTAAAACATCATTTAAGAATTTATAAATATTTTTCCAGATTTTATTTACGTTTAAAAACGCTAATTAACACTAATCAACACTAATTAGCCATAATTAGTGTAAAAGCAAGCTAATCACTCCCTTAGCCACAAATAAACCTTAGATCTGAAATAAATCTCTGTTTCAGCGCGGATAGAAATGCAAAACACAGCTCTAATCTTGATTTGGTGAAGATCTCCCTTGATTTGATGTTGCTAAGCTTAATCCTTGATTAGAAAGTGATTTGGAGGTGATTTAGAGGTTGGAGGCCATTTTTAGGGTTTCTAAGAGGTAAGTGGAGGCTAGAAAACTGAAGTGGAATGAAACCCTTACTCTTTTCAGCCTCCTCATAACCCTAATCCCGAAATGGGTTATGAGCCCATTCACTAATCACCCTATTTGGCCCGGTTAAGCAGTTTTTCACCTTCTAAACCTTATTTCAGCCATATCTCCCAAACTGTAGGTCCGTTTCTCACATGTGACCACTCTACGGAAAGGTAAACATCATCTGAAGCCAATGGAAGTGGTTTCAGGTCAAAACTCCTTTCCAATCAAAAGTTATGGCTGAAGCAAGATCAACTAGGGGCAAAACGGTCAGTTGAAAATCGGCAAAAATCATGAACATGGGAAATGACCCCAATGGTCGTTTCCCAAAGCCACACGACCATACAACTTCATATAAGAAAGAAATAAATATTCTACAATGCTCCGATGCGTAGAATGCAGGTTACAGTAAGTCTATACAGTTAACAAAATCTCAAATAACATTGATAATGAGCAATCTGGGCCCAATTCCAAAGATGACTCAAATGACTATAGTGGAGATAATTGTCAATAATGGGATACTGGAAAGCGATTAAGAATCGCAACACACAAAAGCTATGCTTCTTTCGATGATATAATGAAGGACACCTATCTTATGACTCGCAAATTGGGGAATCTGGCTAACCTTTGTATGACCATTTGCTAACAACTAGACTATTGACGATTTGTTTCAACCCTAGAAATGTTATAGAAAAATACATAGGTACCAGGAGTCAGGTACCAATAAAACCTCCATGGTCCATGATAGGACCTACGGAACATTTAAGGTGATAGAAATTCACCAGCTCATTAGCTCCTATGCACTTTCAGATTAGAGATGAGAGCTCAATACTAAAGTGAATATGACTCAACCATCTTCTCGCTACTTAGTGCTTTTATTAGTGCGAAATGTCTATGTCCCACTCAAAGCTCAACAAGTTACATCACCATTTCCCAACTTACCCAACCAAATTCTATATCAACCAACTACTACGACCAGTCCTATAACAACCTGAGTTGTCTTGGAGACTATCCTGATGGAACATCGAATTAGGCTAATCTGACGTTGCTTATTTCCCTTGGAAGGTCATCTAGGGAAAATTGCAAAAAATTTCTATAGCATGCATTTTTTTTGAACCATTTTTTTAAATTTTTAATTCATGACGTGTTAATTAAATTTTAAAGTTTGGTAAATTTTTACATTGTTTTTTTGATGATTTTTGAAAAACAAGGACCTAATTTATATGTTTTTAAACAGGGAGTTTTTTGTATTTTTAAATTTAACAGGGACCTAAACCAAACTTCCCTTTTTATCATCTCTTTTATAAGCATAAAACTTGCCGCATATGTAACCTTTCTTAGTACAATAATAACAAGTGATAACATCTTTACCATTAGCTTCCTTCATCTTCCACATTGTATATTCCTCGAGTCCCTTGTCACCATAGCCTCACTTTGAATTGATTTCAAATCTGACACTTTTATCCAAGGCTCCTCATTCAAAAGGCTGCTTTGAACAACTTACACAAATATAGTTCCATTAGCACTGGAATTATTCAATGAAACAATCAAAGTTTCTCGACTTTCTAAAAGTTAACTCATAACCAAAAAAGCCTATAATTCATCATCAAATTTGACCTTTACATTTACCAATTGATTTATTACATCTTGAAGTTCATTCGAATGCTTTGCAAAATACTTCTCTTCATACAATGTCGGTTGTACTTACTTTCAAATCGTAAAAGCCTTACTAGTAACATTTTTTTACTCATATAAAGATACCAACTTATCCCTCAAATAATTTGTAGATTCAGAACTAGTCATATGACGGAAAATTGAATCATCAAGGTACTAGAAAATCAATGCTACGATGAACCACCATACATCACCGGTGCTTATAACTAAAAATTTGCTCAGTACAAGCGCCCAATCGATTTAAAGCGATCGTCAATAGAAAAAAGTAGTAGAAAAGAAGAGAAAGAAGAATGAAAAGAAGAAAATAGAAAAGAAGAGAAGAGAAAGGAGAGAACATAAACACAAGCATAGGTCTTGACGTATATCTCGGAGCACATCGGATAACATATAATTATCAAATCATAGATATAAAACAAGCAAGACAGCAATAACTATATAAACCAGATAATCAGAGTATACATGCCAATATAATTATACATAACAATAGTAGAGTTTATACAAGAAATGAATAAACTCAAGTAATAAACTATCTCTAACAAGAACACACAAAACTGTCAAGGCTCCACATTGTGAACAATGTAAATAAACAAATATAGTACAAGTATAAAAATATAAACCATCGTCTCCTGCGAATCTACCTGTGCAACTCCAAACATACATGTATCTAACCTGGTTTGCTCATTAGCATCGTCGATGAGTACTCGAGGTAATAAGAGGGAAATAAAACCTTGGGTCAGACAAAAGTCTAGTGTGAGCGATAAACAAATCTCAAGTACTATAAAAGTCATAATAATATATATGGCGTGAAGGGTATGAAGAATAATACTTGCTCTTGCCCTACATCCACAAAGTTAGCAGATGATAGCCGATACATGTTATACAGTGATAAACATCATATAAAACCAGTGTGGTAGATGTCTAAGTACTAACGATGATAAATAAATAAACATCCATAGTATCCATCATCAATCCTCACATTTACTCACTCAATGCATAAAGCATATGTCATCAATACTCCGGTCACTTAATCAATCAATGCATTGATATGACCCACCACATGAGCTTTACCCTAACGATCACTATGCGCGACCACATGAGCTATAGTTAATAACCCTACCTAGTCCACACCACATTGGGTCTGGAGTCACGCCGATTGGTCCACACCACGTTGGCTATGATATGTCCTTGTCCCACTCTCTCTAAGGTGTACCAAAGTCAGGAATACCAACAACCCCTTTACACGCTTTCTCCGTAGTAGAATAAATCGCTAGACTGTCCATAAGACACCCATGTAAAGTTCTTTCAATATGGGAACTATCCTCTACGGGCATCGTATGTTGCAGGATATCATATTACGTCTCCCATCTCTTTCTCCGACTGTCAACTTAATATGACTTAACGTTATCTTTTCTGCATCTCGGAGAAAAGCAATCCAATGCAGCTACCTCGTCTCCGTCATAAAATCACCATCGTTGAATGAAGAATCACTACATAGAAGCACCACATCCTCATCTCAAGACGAAGCCACTAATTGAGAAGTCATCTTGACGAAACCATTGTTAAACGAGTCATCATATCCAACTCCTCGAAGTAGCATCGTCATTGATATCAAATTGGGCAAAATGGCTGTAACAATAGTAATCGAAATCAACCACTACATAATAATCGATAACGACTAGCGAGATCACGTATTTGTCTAAATTCAGTTAAATATCCATGCAAGGAAAATGTGTAGCATTTGTTATGAAAACCAGCTTGTCACCAATGAGAAATGCCACCATAAAGAAATACTTCCTTAAGCCCACCTTTACGTTACCTTTCCTTAGGTCGACCTAACTTCGGTTCGACCTAGTCATTCCGAATCGACATAGTCGTTTCGGGCTTGTTCACCGAAATTTGGATTGACATAGTCGATCCACACTTAATCAACTTGGATTCATCGAACCACCTCCGAATCAATATAGTTGATTTGGACTTGGTCGAACTAGAGATTCAAGTGTAGATCTGAGATTCATCAACGGCTTTTCTCCTTCTATTTCTTTAGATCTGAACACTGTGAGTTTCAGTTGCCTTTAGATTTAAATAATTAAAAGCAAACATGATATGACTATAAATTTGGATCTATGCCTATGTCTGAATCATATCAGATCTATTATAAGTTGTGAATCCATGATATTGTAATTTGTATATATGCCTGTGACTGAATCATATCAGATCTATTGTAATTTGCGAATCTATGACATTTTGAATTGACTATGTCCTGGATCTCAACACTTATCATGTCAGATCTACTTTTAATTACCGATCTAATTTGTTATTTGAATCATCTTATGATTATCATGTGGTGATCAATTTAGATCTGGAATTAGTTGGACATCTAAATTCTTATTTAGATCTAATCATGCCTGTTGTGACATCCCTACTATGTTAGAACCTATTTTATAATCACATATTCAATGATTTGTTCTTATATGTCCATCCTATCATTAAGCCATCATATGCTTATGGCAGTTTGTTAGAATAAACATCTCTATCATCTTATCTTCCCCTTTCCCTTTTTATTTTATATAGCCTGGCTATTTTCGAGCCTAGGCATACCGTTAAATTATGCAATTACGTTAGTTTCGGAATGAGGGTGGAAACATTAAAATTGGGCATATCTTGTGAATTGGGAATTTGGGTATAGTTGGTAAAAAGGTGAAAATTGACATAATTTGAATAATGTATATATATATATGAATTTGGTCATGTAATTCACTATGAACATAATTGGGAAAAAAGTGGCATGAAATCTATAACCTATAACTGATAGTGGCATAGGAAAAATTGGCTAATAATGAAATGCCTAGGATTACGGTAATTAGAAACTGTAATTGCGCCTAAACACGATAAGGTTATGTATAGGCCCACAAACTTAACCTGATAAGGTTATGTAATTAAAGACACCTAGTGGTATACATAACCGATGGAAATATTAGATTTATGTAATTAAAGACACCTTTCTAAGGTAAGCATAACTTGTAGAAATGATAGAGTTGTGTAATTAAAGACACCTTGTGGTATACATAACCAGTGGAAATCCTAGTGGGGATACAAGACAAGTGGGAGAGCTTGTATCAAATTGTGTGGTACCCATTTTAGTCAGTAAAACTTTAACAGGTATCAAACGAGTACTCTGAACTAGGTCGGAGTTGGGAAACACTTACTGGGCTGAATGTAATAGATCCAAACAAGAAGGATAGTGTGGGCGGCGAAAACCGACCGAGGACATGTGTGTGTTGGGCCAAGTAGAGAGGGATAAGACGACCATGACACCTATAGATATGGCTGTGTATATCAGCGAAGTGGTGCCACTGTAGGACCTGATACATCCAATGGTGGGGCCGACGTAAAGTATCTACGCGAAGTAGGGAGCTGATCGATTAGGGTAGTGGTTAGGATACATATGGATGTATGCCTAAGTCTACCATCTTATAGTTGTTGGGATCATCTCATTCTGGTGATACTAGTATTAGTGCAGAGTAATCTTTAGTGAAGCACATTCGATCCACCATGTTTACCTTGTTATGCCTACCTTATATGCTATTATCTCTCTCTCATATCCACTTTATATGTCTGTCATGCTACTTTTACTTATTTACTTGCTAAAAGTAACTGGACTCGCTAGACATTATGTCTGACCCTTTTTGTTTCCTCTTCCTTCTTCCATTCCCCTCTCCCTCCCCCCACCCCTTGGGTTCTCAGGGAGGGAATTCTTAGGCTTGACCATGATTCTGCTTTCATTTTGTTGGAGCTGCTTAGATGTATGGCTCAAGCTCCTATCCTTGCTACTATGGCCATATTTTGTTTGGGGAATTTTACTTCTTTATGTACTATGATGTTTTAAAGTTCAAGACAGTAGTTTCAATGATGTAATGTTTCTTACGTATTTCAGACATGTGATGTTTTCAAACCACGTTGCTTTTTGTTAAATTTTTTTTTAATTCCGTTGTCATTTTTATATCTGCCTTGTAATATTTCTGCTTTTGTTTACCTATAACGCTTCACGAAACTTAATGCGTACCCTTTGTGGGTGACATTAACGAACGTGGGGTGTCACACTTGGTATCAGAGATGAAGGTTACCAGATTCGATGAAAGTTTTTAAAAATTATTCTCAAAAAAGTTTTTAAAAAAAGCATTTTTCAAAAAGAAAATTATGTTTTGAAAAACATATTCCCCAGAGCCATATGTAATATCCTTCGATCCTTTGTCAAAATCACTTTCCTTTTGGTTTCAGCATGTTTGGGAAACCTAACATTCCACTGGGCGTAACTATACCTGGCTGGTTTGGTAGGTATCTAGAGGCTAGGGCACCTACTAAAGGCCAAAGATACGTTCCTCCTCAGCTGCACCCGTCTTCCTCCTCCTCCTCCAAGAGTAGATAATTTTGCTAAAGATCTGAAAAGATTTATGTTCCATGAGAGGGAAGCCATTCCGTGGAAACGAAAGATTCAAGGAGCAAAAAAATGGCTCAAGGAGACCGAGGACTTGTTCATAATCTTTGAAGTGGAAGATTGAAGGAAGATTCAGTTAGCTGCCCAGCTACTGAAAGATGAAGCTTCATTTTGGTGGGAAGCTACCCAGTTTGGACACCCGGTAGAGACATGGGATGATTTTAGGATGAGGTTTGAAATGAAATTTCTTTTCCAAGCTGAAAAAAGCATGTAGATGGAGAGGTTCTTGGCACTCAAACAAGGAAACATGACCGTTAAAGAATATGTAAACAAATTCAACTAGCGAGCAAGATTTGGATTCCAAATGGTAGATACTACGCATAAGAAACTTTGCGGTTTGTTAAAGGACTGAATGAACCTCTTCATGGGTTAGCTATGTACCACATCCCAATGGGGGAAACTTTTGAAAGGCTTGTTGATATGGCCCTGATGCATGAGGAAGACAAGGGAGAAAAGAAGGAAGTAAAAGCTGAGGAAACAACGCAAAATAAGAAAGTATGGCCTTAGAAAGGACAACATCAACAGCAACAATAATAGAAAGGTGGAAAGAATGACAAGGCTAAGGATAAGAGGATATGTCATAGTTATAGGCGAGAGGGTCACTTGGTCAAACACTGTAAAAGGAGGAATAATACTTGCTTCAGTTGTGGAGAGGTCGGACACTTTGCTAGGGAGTAATCGAAGAAACGGGGACCACGGGGACAAGCTCAAAGGGCATGAGCTTCTGGAGGGCAGGTGCATGCTATCGCAACCAGTGCTCCGGATAGAGGTAGGAAAATTTCCGTGGAAGATTTGATTTCTCTTTCCAGTCATCCTATTAGAACTCTTTTTGATTCTGGCGCTTCACAATCATTTATATCTAGTTCTGTGGTTGAATCTCTGCAATTTAATACTAGTATGGTAGTCGATCCCATAGTTGTCTCAAACCTCATTGGTGGTTCGACTCATTTGTCTATGATTTTTTGGGTTTTGATAATATCTGTGTTACGCGTCGAGTTTGAGTGCGATGCGTATGTGCACGATTTTATGGGCTATGGGTTAATTATAGGGTTGGATTGGCTAACCATGTATGATGCCATTCTAGATTGTGAGAAGAGTGTCACTAGACTTTTGACTTGCCATGGGAGGACCCTCGGGATTTCTTGTGACTCACAAGGATCTATTATGCTTAGTTTCCTAGAGTCTCTAGATGCATCTATCGATCATCTGCAATTTGTTCCAGTAGTTCGAGATTATTCTGATGTGTTTGATGAGGTACAAGACTTACCTCCGAGGCACGAGATCGATTTCGTATATATTTGGTGGACAATGCAAAGCCAGTTGCATTACCTGTGCGCCATATGGCTCCAAGGTAAAGGAGGGAGCCTAGCAAGCAAGTAGGGGAGCTACCTGAGAAAGGGTTTATCAGGAGAAGCATATCTGAATGGGGTGCTCCAGTTGTATTTGCAACTAAGGCGGATGGTTCGCTTCGTTTGTGTGTAGAATATAGGGAGTTGAATAAATTCACTAAGAAGAGCAGGCACCCACTCCCGAGGATAGATGACTTGTTTGACCAACGTGTTGGTGCCTCGGTATTCTTTCAGTTAGACTTGGTCATGGGGTTTCATCAGTTGAGGGTGGCTGAAGACAGAATAGATAAGACCGCTTTTACGAATCTAGATTGTTACTTTGAATGGCTAGTTATGCCTTTTGGGTTGACGAATGCACCTGCCTATTTTGTTGATCTTATGAGTAGGGTGTTTCAGGAGTTCCTAAATAAATTCATCATGGTCTTTGTTGATGATATCCTGATCTTCTCAAAGATTGGGGAAGAGCATGCCCAACATTTGAGGGAAATTTTGAAAACTCTCTGTGCACATCAACTTAAGGCAAAATTCTCCAAATGCCACTTTTGGAGAAAGGAGGTAACATTCCTAAGGCATGTGGTTTTAAAGAAGAGATAGCATTAGATCCCGCAAAGGTGGTTGCAGTTCATGACTGGTAGATTCCAAAGAATGCAACAGAGGTGAGAAGCTTTTTGGGTTATCAAGCTAATACAGGAAGCTTATTAAGGACTTCGCAAAAATATCAGCCCCACTCACCAGGCTGACGAAGAAGAATTTGGCGTTTTCGTGGGATAGATTGTGATGTTTCTTTCCAATGACTGAAGAGGGCTCTGACAGCAGCCCTAGTCTTGACCTTGCCCGATAGGAATAAGGTGTTTACAGTTTACACGGTGCATGTGGTATGGCGCTTGGTGCGGTTCTGATGCAAGAAGGAAGGGTAGTATGTTATGGAGGAAGACAACTAAGAGTCCATGAGAAGAACTACCTAACCCATGATTTAGAGCTAGCTTCCATAGTACTCGCGCTTAAGATGTGACGTCATTATTTGCTTGGAGAGAGGTTTGAGTTGCACACCGATCATAAATCTCTCAAGTATTTGTTCTCGTAGAAGGATCTTAAATAAAGGCAACAAAGGTGGAAGGAGTTCCTAGCTACTTATGATTTTGAGATTGCTTATACCCCTAACAAGGGTAATGTGGTGGCAGATGCATTGAGTAGGCAGAGAATGGCCTTAAGTCCTCTATTTATGGAAAGGAAAAGCTTGGAATTCATATCGACCTTTGATTTTAGACCCTCCACCGAGCTTTTGCCTGGTTTGTTTGCATCGCTAGAGATACGACCTACTCTTATGGATCAGATAGGAGCTTCGCAGCGAGATGATTCACAGATTTCAGACATCCTGGATAGGCTCAGTAAAGGGGAGACTTCTAGTCACCTCAATAGATATTCCATTGACGATAAAGGGTGGTTGTGACGAGATGGAAGGCTTTGTTCCTCAACCTGGAAGTTTGCTAAAGGAAGTCCTAGAAGAAGCCTATCATTCTAAGATGACTATTCATCCAGGTAGTGATAAGATGTATAAGCACATGAAGAGGGTATTCTTTTGGGCTGGGATGAAGATAGATGTAGCAGAGTTTGTTTCTCAATGTTTAGTTTGTCAGCAAGTCAAAGCTAAGCAAAAGAAGCCCGGTGGTTTACTTCATCCTTTAGAGGTTCAACAGTGGAAGTAGGAGAGAGTCTCTATGGATTTCATAGACAGTTTGCCCATATCAAAGAAAGGAAAAACCAGTATATAGGTGGTAGTAGATACACTTACTGAGAGCGCCCATTTCATTCCAGTTAACAGTAAGAGGACGACAACTTGGTTGGCAGCAGTATATGTTCGAGAGACAGACCACCTTCATGGAGTACCTTCCAGCATCGCAAGCGATCATGACCCCATCTGTACTAGTGAGTTTTGGAGGAGTTTGCAAGAAGCATTAGGTACACAGTTATGTTTGAGCACTGCTTATCATCCTCAGACCGATGGGTATAAGGAGAAGGTGAACAGAATTCTAGAAGATCTTCTGAGACTGTGTATCCTAGACTTCGGAGGGACTTAGGAAGAGAATCTTCCTTTAGTGGAGTTTGCCTATAACAACAATTATCAAGCTAGCGTTGGCATGGAACCCTTCGAAGCGTTGTATGGATGACCCTGTAGATCACCAACTTGTTGGTGGGAATCAACAGAAAGACTGTTACTTGGACCATATTTGGTCAGAGAGACGTTTGAGAAGATTGATCTTATTAGACGATGAATGAAGACCGCTCAAGTTAGGCAGAAATCCTAAGCAGACAAGAAAAGGACTAACATTGAATTTGAAGTAAGAGATATGGTGTTCATTAAACTGTCACCTCTAAGGAATGTGGTCCGCTTTGGATCTATAGGGAAGTTGGCACTAAGATTCATAGGGCCATTTCCCATAACAGAAAAGATTGGCCAAATGGCATATAGAGTAAAGCTGCCAGAGAAATTATCCGGTGTTCATGATGTTTTCCACGTTTCCTACTTGCGGAAATGTTTGCATGATACCGCGGAAGTAGGAGCCGAGTGTATTGAAAGAAGTAAAGGTGGAACGGGAGGCGATAGTCATACGACTTCCTTTCCGTATTCTTGGATCAGAAGTTAAGAAGCTACATAATAAAGAAATCAAGTTGGTGAAGGTTCAGTGGGGAGATAACCCAAATGATGCAACTTGGGAGACCGAAGATAAGATTCGTGCCTCATATCCTTTTCTTTTCGAGGGTATGATCTTAACTTCCTTCTCCAAAGCTTTTATTTGTGCTTGTTTCTATCATTTAAGTATATCCTATCGATCGAATCTTCGACCTTTAGGTAGGAATCCCATGGATGTAAACATGTGTTTGAGACATGTTATATTTGATGGATGCAAGTGGATGCAAGTGGTTGCTAATGGTTGCTCATGGATGCATATACACACATCAGGCACAAGATCAGCTCAATCATTTTCATACTGCATATGGATGTGTGTGCATATTTCTTCTTTTAATGGATGAAAATGGATGTATCATCATATGGACGTTGCATTTGGACGAATGATTGTGCATACATACAGAGCTTACATGTTATAATAGGATTATTTGCATACAAATAGGATTCATGGCACTAACATACATTGCATTAAGGAGATCAACTAGATCAGTAGATTGCCTGATTTTCGCATTAGTGTTAGGACATATACGCACACCTTTGCATATGTTCATATAAGCATTAGAAGTCTTTAAGAACAATGGATTCCAGAGATTAATGTATGAGTATATGGGTGATGGATGCTAGGATATGCATTCTTCTTAACTTGAGGATTTCGGGGACGAAATCCTTTGAGTATGAGAGAATGTAACACCTCGTATTTTGACAACACTAAAAGAGGATAAATTAAATATTTATTAATTTAATATATGGAATTAAGGGAAACAGATGGCGCCATTGCATCCATCTCGAAATTATGGTCAAGATAGACATTTGGTTTGCGTAAAACAGACAATGTATGAGGAAGTAATAAAGGTTTGAAGTTTGTATAAACGCTAGAAAATTATATATACATATATATACATATATATATATATATATAGGTCCCAAGAATTCAAAATCAGGTCCAAAAATTTCAAATTCCAAAATTTGGGGTGAGCGGGAAAGTTCCTACCTAGGGGAGTCGATCACTTAAGGGGGTGTCGAACCCTAGGTCGACCACCTAAGGGGGGGTATCGACACTAGGGTCGACCCCCTAAAGGGTGGGTCAATCCCCCCAGGGCTGACATGGGTAGGTCGGTATGGAGGCTGACAGCTATAAATACAGGCTCATTTCTCTTGTTTTCTTCACTGAAAATCAATGGAGGCCTAAGTGTTGTTGGTGCCTGGACTGAACAAAAATTCTTTCTTATTCTGCAATAAAATTTAGAGATTCAAGTATAGATCTGAGATTCATCAATTGTTTTTCTCCTTCCATTTCTTTAGAACCGAACATTGTGAGTTTCAATTGCCTTTAGATTTAAATAATTAAAAGTTAACATGATATGACTGTAAATTTGGATCTATGTGTGTGACTGAATCATATCAGATCTATTGTAATTTGTGAATCCATGATATTGTAATTTGGATCTATGCCTATGACTGAATTATATTAGATCTATTGCAATTTGCGAATCTATGACATTTTGAATTGACTATGTCTTGGATTTCAACCCTTATCATGCCAGATCTACTTCTAATTATGGAGCTAATTTGTTATTTGGATCATCTTATGATTATCATGTTATAGTCAATTTCGATATGGCACTAGTTGGACATCTTAATTCATATGTAGATCTAATCATGCTGTTGTGACATCCCTACTATGTTAGAACCTATTTTATTATCACAAGTTCACCGATCTATTCTTATATGTCTATCCTATCATTATGCCATCATATGCTTATGTCAGTTTGTTAGAATAAACATCTCCGTCATCTTCACTTCACCCTTTCCCTTTTTATTTTATATAGGCAGGCTATTTTCCAGCCAAGGCATGCCACTAAATTATGCGATTACGTTAGTTTGGGAACGAGGGGAAAAATATTGAAATTGGGCACATCTTGCCAATTGGGAATTTGGATATAGTTGGTAAAAAAGTGAAAATTGGCATAATTTGAATAATGTATATGTATATGAATTTGGTCATATAATTCACTATGAACATAATTGGGGAAAAAGGGGCACGAAACCTATAACCTATAACGGCATACGAAAAATTGGATAATAATGAAATGCCTAGGATTACAGTACTTAGAAACTGTAATTGCGCCTAGACACGAGGTCAGATTGCATTTGTGGTGGAATTCTGCCCGGACCCGCCCGGCATATCCAGCGACCACAAGTGGTGGATCTAATGTGGGAGGTTTAGGTGCACAAATACGAGACGTGCTAAGACACGAGGTTAAGCCCAATTTGTGGAATAAGTCTGCCCGGACCTGCCCGGCATGTCCAGCATCCACAAATGGTAGGCATAATGTGGGAGTCTAGCATATCATAACCATAAATGAAATATGGTAATAAACCTTGAAAACTTAACCTAGTTGGATCCATAGGGATCGTATGAATATAAACTTAAGTTAGGATTAAGTAAATTTGGTTGAGCAGTGGGTGGGTAATATTTACATATGGGCCCACAAACTTAACCCGATAAGGTTATGTAATTAAAGACAACTAGTGGTATACATAACTGATGGAAATATTAGAGTTATGTAATTAAAGACACCTTTTTAGGGTAAGCATAACTTGTAGAAATGATAGGGTTATGCAATTAAATACACTTAGTGGTATACATAACCAATGGAAATCCTAGTGGGGATACAAGACAAGGGGAGAGATTGTACCAAATTGTATGGGACCCATTTTAGTCAGTAACCCTTTATAGGTATCAAATGAGTACTCCGAACTAGTTCGGAGTTAAGGAACGCTTACTGGACTGAATGTAAGAGATCCAAACATGGAGGATGGTGTGGGCGGCACAAACCGACAGGGGACATGTATGTGCATAGGTCGGGTAGAGGGTGCTAAGATGATCGTGACACCTGCAGATATGACTGTGTATATCAGTGAAGGGTTGCCACTATAGGACATGTTACATCCCATGGAGGGGCCGACACAAAGTATCTATGCGAAGTAGGGAGCCAGTCGATTAAGGTAGTGGTAAGGATACATCTAGACGTATTCCTAAGTCTACCATCTTATAGTTGTTGAGGTTATCTCATTCTGGTGATACTAGTATTAGTAATCTTTAGTGAAGCACATTTGCTCGATCATGTTTACATTATCATACCTACCTTATATGTTGTTATCTCTCTCTTGTCCACTTTATATATCTGTCATGCTACTTATACTTATTTACTTGCTAAAAGTAACTGGAATCGCTAGACTTTATGTCTGATCCTTTTTTGTTTTCTCTTCTTTCTTCCGTCCCCCCTCTAGGTTCTCTGGAAGGGAACTCTCGGGCTTGACGTGATTCTGCTTTCATTTTGTTGGTGGTGTTTAGATGTATGGCTCAAGCTCCTATCCTTGCTACTATAGCCATATTTTATTTAGGGAATTTTGCTTCTTTTATGTACTCTGATGTTTTAAAGTAGAAGACAGTAATTTAAATGATGTATTGGTTTTTATGTATTTCAGACATGTGATGTTTCAAACCACGTTTCTTTATGTTAAATAAAGTTTTTAATTCCGCTATCATTTTATATCTATCTTGTAATATTTATGTTTCTTTTTACCTATAACGCTTCACGAAACTTAATTCATTCTCTTTGTGAGTGACATTAATGGACGTGAGGTGTCACATCCTTGTTAAGTTTCAAAATTCAAAAAAACTCCTAGTCTAAAAACTTTATAAATCATAAAAAATCAACAAAAAACAACGTAAAAATTTACAAAACTTCGAAATTGAATTCAATACATAATCATCGTCATATTCATGCATTAAAACTACAAAAAAAAAAGATTCAAAAAGAAAAATATGCACGCTACGTATTTTTTTTGTAATTTTCCGTATAATTGCTGAAATTGCAACAATTATATCAAAAGGTTGCAGAATTACATGCAACTTTTACTTATTAGCGTGAAAAAACTAAAACTCAAAGCCTATACTTATAAAGACATGCAAGTATTATAGGAAAATCAGCAGAAATATAAAAAAATTGCATACAAATGCAAAATATTTCTTGTAAATTGTGGCAAATGATGTAACTATTTGTAATATCTGCTGATATTCCAGCAACTTTTTCATTTCGTTACATCAACTGTAAAATATAGTTGCTTATTAACCCATTAAAACATGCGGCTGATATTAATGTTCATGTTGTCTTTTCCTAAGTCGCTAAAAGCAAGCCAAGCTATTCCCAGTTCATGTCATAGAGGTGAAAGATTATCCATATCGTCTCTCGCTAAGCTATTCTAAACATGTCGACTGGATACTGAGGCATGCCGCCTTCAATTCATGGCGTTGGAACCAAGTCGTCATAAGAGATCAAGCCATTTCATAGGACTCAAGACAAAGCTGCATTCCTCCTTAGTTATATCGCACGCAACATGGTGCTATATAAAATCACGGCATGGAGTTGAGGCACTGCATAAGGTTCACGTTGCTCTGCCATCATCCATGCCGTAACTGACATGCGTCTCCATGTCGCCACCAGTCATACCGTGCCCTAACCATCTGTGTTATATCCAATGTGAAGCCGTGCAAGCCATGTCACTGTTGATATGAATCATGTCGTTTCTAGTTGGATCTAGGTTGTTGCCAGCTGTCCTATGCCATGTTGTTGCCAGCTGTACCTCCAACGCCATGACTCATGTCGTTCCTGTTTACACCAAAAATGGTCTAAACACCCAAGGTACTAAACTGTACTTCACCAATTCGGTAAGGAATAAATGGAACCGTGTTTAATCAGCAATAAAAAGTGAAAAATGCGAGAAAAGTAAAATAGAAACGAGATTTAGAGTGGTTCAGCCGTTAACGAGGCCTACGCCCACTATGAAGGTGATTTCTTGTCTTATAATGGGAATTACAAAGTATATCCACCCTCTCTTTTCATACATTTCTATATCCACTCACTATACCCTTGTTTATATATTTCAATCTAAGGAATTATACAAGAGAGTAGTATAATTTGAGGAGAAGAAGGATGGATGAATGATTAAGAAGAAGGATGACTTCGATTTCCTTCACCGTAAGATTGTCCTTGACGCCATGGCCGAATTTGTGGTTGAGATGAAATTCAGCAGCACTTCGTGGTTTTTTTGAAAAGGCCCCCTTTATGTTGGTAGCCATGGTGTATTTATAGGTGAATTTCCCTTGGTAAATGATCGGGAATTCGTCAATCCAGGTTGTGGATCATTCATTCTGTTAATTACAACTATACCACCAACTAGCTGTAGCCAGCTGTCCGTAGTTGTATCCAGTTATCATGTGTGGATGGCTCGTTGGAACGAGTATCTTGAATAGTTGAGCGGGTAAGATGTAAGCGATCGTCCTGTGAGTGCTTTGGGAGATTTTGTGAGAGCGGAATGCGGGTCTAGAGTTGATTCTCCCTTGTTCCTTGCGCGACCGTCCTTCTTGGTCCAAGGGCGCTCATCTTCTTGCTGCCTTTGTATGGCGTTGTTTAGGCTTTACGGCTATGTTATGAGGTCGCTCCCGCTTATGTTGAATGGGCGACTTGCTTTACTTCGGTGTTTGAGCGGTTCTCAGGATATGCGACCTTTATCTTTATTGGGTTGTACTTCTCATAATATGTTATGTCGTTATCTCAGGTTGCATTGGTTGACTTGACCTGCTCTGGGTCCGATATTTGGGTCTTGATCTGTGCGGTTGCATCGTGCACGGACGACCCAGGTGATATCCGCCTTGTACCCTTTACCCAATGTGCATATGGATTTTTAGGGATTAACAGTTCCCTCGACATGACTTCCTGCACTACAATTTTTTAGCCTTTTCCACTTCACACTCACTCCTATAAATAGGGGGTAAGCTCCAATTTAATGGGGACCGAATTTTAGAACCCGAAGGGCTGTCCAACCATTTTTTCAACAATTCTAGATGATCGTTACATCTCCAACCATCTCCAATCAAAGATCTAACATCAAATCTATCATGGTATCATGGAAATCCACTTAAACATTTGAAGAATTGTAGATGTTCTCCAAAATTGATATACTTAGAGGATTCATCCAATCTCCTTGGTGGTTTTTTGATTAGATCAATAGAAGAGTTTGTGACAATGAAGATTAATGTAATGAGAGAATGTTCAAACTTTGTAAATTCGCATGTTATAATGAAAATTTCCTTCAAAGTGGACGTAGATCTCTCTTAGATCGAACCACTATAAAAACTATTATGTTTTTTAAATATTTGTTGTGATTGGGGCCTCATTCCTAACCGTTTGGTGAAGTGCCTTTGTGGCAGCTTTGGTTTTTGAACTAATTTCAGTTCAAACATTTGGCTCCTATTGTGGGTCCCATTCACATTCCCTCTTCCTAGGTCATTCACAAAAGTGAAAGGTTGGAGCTCGTTCCTTCTATATGTTTTCCAAATCTAGAGTCCAAGCTATTCAACAAATTCTCTCACAAGTTCAAGGCTTTGTTCAAGCTATGGGTAGACCACCGAAGTGTAAAGCTAGTAAGACTGTCGAAGAGACCAACGAACTCACCAACCATGCTAACAATGTTACACTGCCGACCAATCATTTTGAAGTTGGCGAAACTTCTATAGCTGGTGCGGCTGAAATAAGGAAGGAGTTGGATGAAGTTGTTGCGGGTCTAACCAGTCAAATGGATATCGCAAATAATGCTATGATGAAAATTTTGAAATCCATGTTTGCCATTCGAGCTGCTGCAGCAAAAGATACCATGAATGCCGCCCGTTCTGAACAATATGTCCAAACTGCTCGTATGGAAAACGCGGGTACCACTTCTTCAAGTCCAAATCGGGAAAATTATGTCCAAGAGGTTGCAAATCCTAATTATCCTCATCATAAAGAAGTAAAACCACCTACCCGCAACCATTCTAATAAAGCAACCTCTCAACAAGTGTTTGGTACCACCAAAGGGGCACCTCCCCAAGAAGAAGCCCCAGGACCACGGAATCCAAACCGTGATCGTTTGCTTAGGCAGACATCCGGTATGGAGGATGGCGCTCAAATCGTAGACCAGCACAATGAACAAGAGCGCATATCAGAAATGGTATGCAAGATCATGGAGAAAAGATTTAAAAAACAAGATGATAAGAAAGAGTGGGGTTCGCCCCTACCAATACCCCACTCATGGAGAGGATCAAGATGGCTTTGTATCCACAGAACTTCAAGCTTCTCATGGTACAAGCCCATAATGGGACCGACGATCCCAACATGTTCCTATTCAAGTATAACGAACACATGGATGGGTCACGTGCCACATACGAGCTAAAGTGTCTTTATTTCCCACCTTATATCGAAGGGGTGGCTTCTCTCCGATTCACGAATCTGCCATCAAAATTTATAGATGATTTCACTACCTTAGCCAAGTTATTCAGAGAGCAGTTTAGGATTCAAGCCACCAAGGTATGGGATGTCATGGAGTTAAACGAGCTTGAGCAAAGACCTAGAGAATCCATCAAGGCTTTTCTCACTCGCCTCAATGCGGTTGCAGCCGAAGTTGGAAATCATGAACCCTGCCTGGTTCTGATGCGTTTGAAGGGAGCCATATGAAAAAATACCAAGTTTGGGCGATGGATCAAAAAGAAGAAGCCGACTACATTCGAAGAACTATTCGATAAAGCTTAAGAATACATGAGTGTTAATGAAGATCCATCTTATACCCTAGACATTCCTGAAAGTAGTGCACAACATGAGAATAAGGATATTAATGTACAAAATGGACAAAAGAATTCTGGTGGTCAGAAAAGGGGAAACGATGGAAAGGATAATCGAGCTAACAAGAAACTCCGCTTCTTTAAGAATTCTGAGCTGACTCCTCTCAACGATACTATGGAAAATATCTACATGGCGACTAAGAATACCGAGGAATATCCAACGTCGGGGAAGGTAAAAGTCAATGACGTTGCAATAAAGTCGGGAAGGTTCTGTAGGTTCCACAACCAACCAAGCCATAATAAGAATGAATGCAGACATTTAAAGAGCTTAATTTAGGTGTTAATAAGGAAGAATAGCCTCCAGCAATATACAAAAAACCCTAGAGTACTCAAGCCGCTCAAGGGAAAGGAACATCTGCGGGACAGCCTGGACAAAGTGAGAGTGCTCCAATTGCTTTTATTCCAAGGCTGATCATCAACACGATTTCAGGTGGACCCACCCAGCCGGAAGAATTGGGGGGACATCGTGAAATATACTGATGAAATGAAGTATCTTTCGAAAGAAGAGGAACTCATGGTCATGAACAACGTCTTTCCCGCAAAAGTGCCGCAGACTTCATGGGACGATGTTGTATTCAAAGATAGAGATTTAGACAGATTGCTACACCAACAGTTGATCCAGTGGTCATTACCATCGGTTTGGGTTCAGCTATTGTTAGGAGAGTCTTGTTAGACAGCGGGGCATCTGTCAATGTTCTTTTCATTTATGCATTTAACAAGATGAATCTTTCTATGGATGACTTGTGAGCTTGCCAGAATAAGATCCATGGGTTCACGGGGCAACCTACTCAGCCGATTGGCATCATCAACTTGCTCATCGAACTCGGAGAAGGAATACAGAAAGTTGCCATAAAGCAAGATTTTGTCATAGTCGATGAGCTTTCGGCCTATAACGCCTTCCTCAGGAGACCAGCTCTGGCCGCATTCAAGATAGTGATGGCTCCATGGTGCTTAACCATGAAATTCCCTAACGAAAATGGAGTAAGCATGATTAAGGGTGACCAGAAGGCAGCAAGAGAGTGCTACATGGAAGAGCTGGTTGAGTCTAAGAAGAAGGAGATGAAGAAGGATGTGGAGGCTCTGCTTCGCATTCATGACTCCCCCTTATAGCAACTAGGGCAGGGCCCTCACACCGACGAGCACAGCGGAGCTCAAAAGGAGACGGACCCTAGAAAAGCCAGTGTGGAGGGAAAACAGGGTGGTGCCAACTGAAGCCACAATCTCAATCCCAGTGAACAACGAAGATCCTGGCAAAGTATTGAAAATAGGTTCTCAACTAGGCCTAAAGTTGCAGAAAGAATTAATCTTGTTTTTAAAAGCAAATTCAGATTTTTTTTCGCTTGTACACATTCAGACATATGCGGAATTTCATGTGATGTAATACTGCATAAATTGAATGTTAATCCAAGTTTAACTCCAATAAAACAAAAAAAGACGAATTCAAGGACCTGAAAGATCCATAACATTAAAAGAAGATGTAGATAGGTTGTTCAAAATAATCTTTATATGAGAACATACATATCCTGATTGGGTTTACAATCCGGTCCTTGTTAAAAAGTCCAACGAAAAATGGAGGGTGTGTATAGACTATTCAGACCTCAACAAGGCATGTCCCAAAGACAGTTTCCCATTACCTAAAATTGGTCAACTTGTTGATGCAACAGCGGGACATGAACTGTTATCTTTCACGGACGCGTACTCTAGATACAATCAGATCATGATGCATAAACCGAATGAGGAAAACACGAGTTTCATAACAGATAGAGGACAGTATTGCTAAAAATCATGTCATTTGGACTGAAAAATGCAGGAGCAACGTACCAATGCCTTGTGAATTCCATGTTTACATCCTAGATCGGGAATACAATGGAATTTTATGTGGATGATATGCTGGTGAAATCAAAGAAAGCTGAGGATCATCTTGAAGATCTGGCTGAAATGTTTCATGTCCTCGGGAAATACGGAATGAAGCTAAATCCACTTAAATGCTCATTCGGGGTCGCATCAGGAAAGTTTCTTGGATTCATAGTCAATGCCAGAGGCATTGAAGAAAATCTTTCTCACGTCACAACTTTACGAGAGATGCGTGCTCCAAGGACAAAGAAAGAGCTTCAAAGCCTAAATGGGAAAATAGCTGCGCTTAACCAATTTATTTCAAGGGCCACGGATCAGTGTATCCTTGTCTTTGATGATTTGAAGAAAGGAAGGATTTCTAGCGGACTCCTGAATGCCAAACAGCCTTCGAAGAGTTAATAAAGCACATGGAGTCGCCACCAATGCTATTAAAGCCTAGAGATGGAGTGGAACTGTTCCTATATCTGGCTGTCTCATCTCATGCGTTAAGCGCTCCACTTGTTCGGGAAGATGCCAAGGTTCAATGGCCAGTTTACTATATCAGTAAAAGGCTCGCTAAGGCTCAATTAAACTATCCTAATATAAAGAATCTTTCTTATTGTGTTCTTATTGCTAAAAGAAGCTAAGGCTGTACTTCCAATCCATCCTATAAAGGTTCTCACCGACCAACTGCTAAGACAAGTTCTCTTTCGCTCAGAGACTTCGGGGAGATTGTTGAAGTGGAACAGAGAGCTCAGCCAATATAACATCACTAATCTTCCTTAAAAAGCTATTAGCGGGCAAGCCTTAGTGGATTTTATCACCGAGTTCATGGACAGGGGAAAGAAATAGAAGAACCAACTGAGGCAGTGGCAAGTTGGAAGCTATTCATTGATGGATATAGGAATGATTACGGCTCAAGGGTAGGAATAATCCTGGAAACTCCCGAAGGCCACTCCTTATGCTACGCCCTAAGGTTGGAATCCCCATTAACTAATAATGAAGTTAAATACGAAGCATTAATCACAGGGCTAAAGTTAGCAAAAGAATTTAATATGAAAACCTTGAAAATTCTCAATGACTCGCAGCTGGTATTATGTCAAGTCCGAAAGGAATTCCAGACCAAGCTCGGAAACCTTCCTACATATCTTACCAAAGCTTTGGAACTTCTTAAAGATCTTGAAAACAACATTATATCTCATATTCCTAGCGAAGAAAATTCAAAGGAAGATTCTCTAGACAAGTATGTCGGATCCTCAGATGTATAGTTGTTAGGTTTGATTCCTGTCGAAGTCCTTTCAACTCCAGCCATTGAAGAAGCAGAAGTTGACTGGATCCTGGAAACTGTTGAAGATCCTGTGTCCGGGATAACCCCAATCAAGGAACATATCCTCAACAGAACAATTCCAGAAGAACCGAAAAAGCAATGAAAAGTATTGCACAAAGCTCCATTGTATCTTATCTAGGATGGAAGGTTATATAGGTGAGGCTTCTCCATGCCACTGCTGCGATGTGTAACCAAAGAGGAGTCCAAAGCAATCTTGGCAAAATTACATGGGGGAGAATGCGGAGGTCAAAAAGGAGGTCAAACACAGGCCAAGAAAATTCTGTGATATGGCTACTTTTGGCCCGATCTGAACCTGGATGCAATGACCTATGCTAAGAAGTGTGATAGATTCTAAAGATTTGCAAAATTTCCAAGAGCTCCTCCTACAAAAATAACTCAATTGGTCATCCCATGGCCATTTGCTGTTTGGGGCATAGATTTAATCGGAGCGGTGCCTACAGCTGAATCAAGTATGAAATATGCAATCGTGGTCGTTGACTATCTCACTAAATGGGCCGAAGCTGAGCCGCTAGCCACTATTACTTTGAAAAAGGTGATCAACTTTTTCTTGAAGAACATCATATGTAGATTCCGGGTATCGCAGAAAATAGTCACCGATAATGGAACTCAGTTCGAAAGTAGCGAATTCTTTGATTTCTGCGCCAAATACAAGATTAAGAAGAGTTTTGCAGTCGTTGCTCATCCACAGGCCAATGGGAAAGTTAAAGCAATCAATAAAATTTTGAATTCAACCATTAAGAAGCGTCTCGAAAAAGCTAAAGGTGGTTGGGTAGATGAGCTTGTTCTTGCACTATGGGCATATTGCATAACTCACAAAACTGCAACTGGGGACACTCCATTCTCACTTGCATTTGGATCCGAGGCTATGATCCCAGTGGAGCTGGAAGTTCCTACTCACTGTAGAATCAATTTTAATCAGGAAGAGAATGATAAACTGCAACTCGAAGCACTTGATTTTCTTGAAGGAAAGAGAAAAGAAGCAGAACTCAGAATTGCTGCTCATCAGAGAAGGGTAGCCAGACATTTTAATGCTAAAGTCAAACGGAGAACCTTCAAAGTGTGAACCTTGTTCTGAAGAGAATCATGACAGGAAACAGAGTGTTTGGACCCAATAAGGAAGGACCATATATGATAAGCCAAAAATTCTCAGATTGCACCTTCGAAGTGAAAACGACAGACGGGACTCGACTTCCCAGAGCCTAGAATAGCATACACCTCCGTCACTACTTTGCTTATTGTTTCTTTTATACATCTTGAAAAGTTGTAAATGTCATGCATTGTAAATACCTTACAACATTGTTACAAGCTTTGTACATATTGATGAAAGAAATTGCTTTACTTTCCTAATTTGTGCATTTGCAAATTCTTGTTTACAAGTTGCTAATATTCGATTTCGATTGCAGGTCCCCTAAAAGAACGTCGGGGTATCCATAACTTAGTAAAGACTGGTGACCGATGCAGCACATCCCGATTGAGATAGCTCAAGTGCCCATTGTTCAATGCTCAAAACATCATTTGCAACAAATACGAAGTTGTGGAATGCCAGGAACTGAACGGTCAAAAGATGCAACGTTCAGACTACGAACAAAGTTGTAAGTTTCACCATAGAGGCACAATCTTAATTGTAAGGTCTAGGACCCTAATTCTAACAAACCATGGTAAAACCCGATAAATGAACTAGCGTCTGCCTTGTGAAATGATGCAACTCTAAACCAAAGATCTCCTCGAGGGGAACCCAGTCGATCATTAGTACCATTGATACAAGGCCAGATTACAACAAATTCTAGGCTTCTAAGCTAAAGACCTCCCCGAGGGGCACCCAGTTGATCGTCAGTGCAATTAGTACATGGCCCAATTACAAAAAACCCTAAGCTTCTAAAGACCTCTTTGAGGGCATCTGTTCAGATTCTGGGTATTCCAAATCCAGTTACTAATACTGGGTCATCCAAATCTAGTTGTTGATGGACTTTAAAGACCCCCATGGGGGCATCTGATCATAAGCCGGATCTTCCAAATTCGGTTAGTGATGTACCCAAAGACCTATTCAAAGGCGTCCAACAAATTCTATAAGTGGCTGAGTCATTCAGTCACACCGAATAACGAATTTACAAAGACCTCGTCGAAGACACGAAAACCAAGACCACTCCGGAGGCATATATTCAAATCTAATCTCCGAAGGGACGGGACTTCCAGGTTAATGAGAAACATGATTGGATATACTGAAAATATATGACCTCTCAACCAGGGGCATAAGAACAAAAACTCTTCTCCATTAAAAGATATGAACTTGTTTGACTAGGCCGACAATCTTTAGGTCATGAGCAGGACAGGAAATTTCAAATGTGGTGGCATGAGCACATGACTGGAAGATTCCGAATACAATCAATCAAAAATGTCGTACCTAACCTTTAAAGTCTGTGATGAATTTTGGTACTGGGGCATTACCACGGGCATTACCACCACATCAAGGAAATTCAATAATGCTCACTTAAAAGTACCAGTTCGTCACAACTTTACATTAAAGGTTCAACATCTATCAGAATCACTCTGAACAATGAAGGTGAATCCCTTTAAATGGCTAAGGCAAACCTGAGAACTTCGATACAGTGACAAACAAAAAAGTGGTTACTTACGGAAAAGATGTCTAAAATACTGCCCCAGTCAAAATCAAGAAAATTCAGTACAGTTGGTCAAGTAAATCCAGCTAATAAGTTATCCGTAGCAACAACTGGAAATCGTTATTTACCAAAAACAAAAATACACCACGAGATCACTACAACGCCAGGAATCGCAATAACAAATGACTTGTGATAGAGAAAACTTGTGTTGGAAGCATACAAAATTAACAAGTGTGGAATGCGAAGCAATAAAGTATAACAGAGCTAAAGCAAAAACTTAAGTAAAACAAGAAGAACACATTTTCATCATAGCAACATAAAGTCAAATCACGAAGTCACAGGTCTAGTACGAAAGTTTCAAATGCAAAGTAACATAAAGCAGTAAGCGGGGACCGACACCCGCATATACAACTGATCTGGATAAAACACATAAAAGGAAGTAGTCAAGAGGTAAGACAGGCTGGTGTTAGGCACTATTTCTTCTTCCTGTCACTTGATCTCAGAGTGGGCTTGTTAGAAGGAGGAGTATCTGCCATGCCACTTTGACTTTCTTGAGAAGACAAAGTAAGAACACCTTTTGCCTTATTGTGCTCACCCCTTTTACATTTCAAATATGATGAGGGTTTGGTTTTCTTCTTTTCTGAATCATTGGCGACATCTCTTAGGCTTTCATATGTTTTTGTGGCCCCGACATCATCGCTAAGGGTGTAATCGACATCCTCTAAGTCAGAGAGCACACCGATTTTAGCATCCTGTGATCAAGGATTTGTAATGAAAAGTTAGGATGTGCCACTAGGAGGAGGGGAGTGGTAACGGAAGCAAGTGGAATAGTCATCAAGGATGAGTCAGTTATAGCAGCTTCAATTGTTGCTTCCTTGCCTATAGCAGAATAAGGTAGGGGTAAAATTAAACCAAGATTATTGAAGCAATGAGCAAAAGAGGCAAAAGACCGAGGTGAATCGAAAATGGATTCTAAGTATGACACTTTGATATCAATTTCGATTTTACCTGTATTTAGAAGATTTTCCTGGACATATCTGTGCTCAATTCTCCAATTGTCTACATTTTCAACATCGTCTTCATCATCTCCACCATGCTCCTTGATAACATTTTATGTGACAATGCGCTTTTCAGTTCCTACAGCTTTCTCTATCAAAGTAACATGAGAATTCACATGAATCTATGAACTAGAAGCTTCAATATTAGCAGGATCAATGGGAGGATCAATGTTGGTTTGATTCTGAACCTTCTCCATGGAAGCACTAGCCCTATCATTTGCCAACTGGGCTTTCCCCTCAGCTAAAGCTTTCTTGGACCTTTCTTCTAAAAGATCATTAATGAGATCTTCTTCTCTACGATCTCCACCATTAATTTCAAGTGCTTGTTCCCAGACGAGTACCAAGGTAGTTGGAAAGTTGTCCCCTAAATAATGTAAACTCCCACAGCTCATAACACTAAAAATTTAGAACTGGAATATGTCGGCATCAGCCTCATCCATATCCTTCTTGTGAGTTTTCTCAGTAGCCTTTTTATCCTTCTCCAAAGTATCAACCATAGCCATTAATATGTGATTGCAAGCTTACAAAGAATTGATAGTTTCTCTAATTTGAGCAGCTTCATCCCGATATTATTTAGAGAAAACCTTTTCCACAGACAATGTAACTTCAACATTGCGTTTGGCGGTTAGGGCTTCCTTTTTATTTGGCTTAGCAGTCGCAAGTTTTTCCCTAAGTCTCTTATTCTCGGTATCTAATCCCTCCAGTTCTGCATTTCTTTTAGTAAGGGAGGCAATGGTAGCATCACAAGAATCAAAGACTTCCTCCCACTTGGCCTTATCACTCTCCAAAGCAGTGATCTTAGCAAGATTAGCTTCATTACGCTTTTGGAGATCATTGCCAAATTTATTCCATCTGCTCGGTTGTTTCTTAGCACGATCTCTGACAATACTTAACTCTATGTCAAGCTGACGCTTAGCCGTGTCAAGCTGGTATGCGTTTGGATTATTACAGTTTCTATTTCCTCAGTTATGTCATTAGCATCAGTCGAGAATTTACGCCACGATCAAAAGGTATCCCTTTCAAATTCCAACCCTTAAATCATCCAGTGAGTGAAATGTTTGCTGTTTCGGGCTCATAACGGGGCTTGTGAATAATTTAATGTATTTCAGCAGGAGGATTGGAAGGACCGGAAGATGGAACCGAACGAGGAAGAATAGGAAACTTGTCCAATCGAGGGCACTTAAGTGACCCATCCTTCCCTTGATCATCTTTCCCTCGCTCTTCCCGCAACCCTCTTCATCATGGGTATCATCCCTAAGACAAGCACGTCTTCTTCTTTCCTCCTCTTCTTCCTCACGTATATTTTGCCTCTGCTCATCAGTCAATTCATGTTCAGATGTGTGCGAAGGCTTGTGAGAAGACTTTTGAGGCGGGGCGGAGGGGGGGTAAGATTGTTTGGAATGTTGCAGCTGTCGCAAAGGCTTAGGTTGTAATAAATGCTTTGGGTCGTATGCTGTACTTTTCTTCCTAAAATTTGAAAAGTGTTTCCCATGCATTTCTGAACCTTAAAAGATAAAAAAACCTTTTTAGCACTCAAACCGGAAAGTGTTGGGGCAAACTGTGAAGGTTACCAAAATTTAACAAGTATGGGCGTGTTAGAAATGTTTTTCAAAGTACTACTGCTAATGAACCAGTTTGTCTAGTTGGTTCTAAGGAAATCCCTAAAGCTTTCAGCAATTCCCCTGGTGCAGAAACGGGAGCCTCCATTATGCTAGCTCCGGTAATTGTTTTTTGAGGATCAAGAGACTGGGTAACGATATCGCCCTGGCTAAGGTACTTGGCTAAGTTAAGATTGCCCAAATTATCAAAGGTACATGTGGAACCTTCCTCTGTTACGTTTTGAATAAAAGGTCCTCAGCCATCGCTTCAGTGTTTGGATCAATCTCTAGTGAGGTTTCACCCTCCTCAACATGTTCAGTTTCATGTGCAGAATCCAAAATATTACCTTCTCTTTCATCTCTCCGAATCTGGTCAGTTTTTGGTATAGGATTCAGGGTGGTGCCTTCTTTCCCAAGCAATTCAGTTGAGTTCAAAAGACCCTTACCCTCACATTTGATAAATGTTTCATCCTCGTTATAAGCCATTTTAGATGGCGATATTCTACCACCAACAGGTTCAGAGCACTTTTTCAGTGAGGAATCAACAGTTTGGTCTCGGGCTTCATTATTGACGCTAGAAGTACCAATGTTTGGTTCTGTAGGCTTAAGTTTGGGGGTAGCAGGCGTACCTTTGGAATAGAATTTCCTGGAAAAATGGAGTAATATCTGTTTGTGAAGCTTACCCTCTGTTATCACATACTGTCTAAATTCTATCCAATATACCAACATAATGAAGGGAATCATAGAGATGTTTATAAGGAGAGCTATCTTTCTATTTAATAGGAGCTGGGAGAACTGGAAAATAAAGGAACCAAGATTTCAAGAATTGAAATCAATATAAAAGTTTAAAAGTGAATTTTCGTAAAAAGATCATTTACCCCCTTCTGACCAGTTCCCGTGAAAGGTTTCAAGGCATTGGCAAATTATGAATAAGCTTTCAATTTCGGACACCTTCAACAGGCATGATGGAAGGTGTATCTTTCCTAACTTTGAAAGAGCATAGGTAACAAATTTCATCAAAAGTAGGCTCGTGCCCTTATTTGTCCATGACAAGGATATAAAGCCCTAATAGGACGATGTAACCGTTAGGGTGGAGCTGGAAGTGAGTGAGAGCCAGACGATTCAGAATTATATCTAAGAAAGGGTTGAATGGAGGAATAGCGCTGCTTGATAGCATATGTCGATTCACATCTACGTACCCTGGTGGAGGTCTATCCGCAAATACGCCCTAACGTGGCAGTATCACATCTGTAATAGGAATCACATACTGCCCACATAGTTGTTCAAATTGATCTTGATTTAAATTGGTAGACTGCCTTTCCTGTTCCCGCTCAATAACAAGTCCAAGTTTAGGAAAAGGTTGTGCTGGAGTTTGTCCAAAAGCTGTGCTTGTAGTAATTTCGGGGGCAGAAGAAGAAGAAGTATCCTCAATTTGAAGGTGAGAACTCTTTCTAGTAGACATTTTACATAAATATACCAGTTCATAAATGCATCATGGAAAATTTCTTAGCTTCTAAAAAGAAGCCATGGATCATACGATTTTCCGGATGCTCGAAAATTTGATTAATAGTCTGAGCCCAGGATTTCATGTCATCTTAACTTCTAAGACATTCAAAACTTAGGTTGCAATAGGATTTGACCCATTCAGGCCACATCGCAAGAAACTCAAGTCATTGAGTGATTTATGTCGTAGGATGGCTCAAGCCATTAAGCGACTTACAACATGAAAAACTCGGTGGATGATCGCTTAAGTTGTGATAAACTCAAGTTATGGTACACTAAATCCGTTAGGAAGCTCAAGTCATAAATGCTTAAGCAATCAAAGGCCCAATCGGTCTTAAGGTTTCAATTATATGATGACCAAGTCGTATTGTCACTTTAGTGGATCCAAGCCGCTGGAAAGGCAAGTCGTTCGAACATCCTTAAAGTCTCAAGTCGTTCTAACGACTTGAGGACCAAAGGCGTTCGGGAGACATGACATTTCATGCGGCATGGACTCTGTAATTTTGGTCATGAATTGATGGCTCATACAACGATTTGGGATCTTAATATATGCTATAAAGTTTAAACAACGATACCCGGTGGACCCAAAGCTACAGATCAAGACAAGGTGTTATGTCATTTTTAAGCTTAGGTTATTTACTTTATTCCTACGACTTGGAAATGGGAAAGTTATACGACTTGACCAATTTGGGGTTTTTAAGTTGGTTTTGCGACATAGAGTTATGAGATATAGGCCAAGTAAATTTATCTTGGGATCTTATGCCGGTCCTATGAGATTGAACTATGGTTGGAAGAACTGTACCAACGACATATAAATAAAATGACAATTCGAATATGATCAAAGTAAAATGGTTGTGTCATAAACAATCAAAGTTTAAAGCACTAGTAGGATTAGTTCAACAAGCTAACACAGTCAAATCCAATTGCGTAAATAATTCAGTGGAGCATGTGAGACTTCACGACTCAAACATTCCAACAAACAATTGATTTGCATTAATCCATGATCAAAATTTTGGGAGGATTGTAGTATTTTAAATCCATCAAAAATAGCATTACATCCATTACAATCCGATTCAAAAAAAAGTTACATCATATTGGTACCACAAGTTCATCATCGCTATATCAAGTCGGGGTTACCCACTTATCCCAATAACAAAATTACGCACTCTAAAATCCTAGAATCGAATGAGATAATAAAAAATTTAAACCCAATTCTGAGCAGAATTACCTTCAAATATCTGATGATAGAAAATTATTTCAAATTTGGAGAAAGCAAGTGGTAAACTAGATCGAATGGATTCCAACTGATAGCTCGACTCAGTTTGCTGAAGCATAGGTCAGATTGGAATTTGATTAGCGGTGTCTTGGGTCAGTCGGTGAATCAATCAAGAATAAGGCGATGTTCTTTCCAGAAGAAAGCCACCATTAACAAGATAGAAATTTCTAGCGTGAATGAAATATGAAGGGACAAGCGGAATAAAAGATGAAATAAGGGTACAAAGGGTAATTGTGCCAAGTCAAATCATTTTAAAGCCCAATCCAGCCAAAGAGTCCAGAATGACATAAATGCCAAGTACGGATTGCGACATGGTAATGGTAAACGAATGACTTGGGACATGATAGCATGAAAAAAATGGTTTTTCAGAAAATGACTTACTAAAGAAATATGTCGAATGACATCAAGAATATTGTCAATCGAAGCCCACATCACTTTCAATAAGGTGAACTTCGAGGGGCAAATGTTAACCCACTAAAATATGGGACTGATATTAATGTTCATGTTGTCTTTTTCTAAGTCGTTGAAAGCAAGCCAAGTCGTTCCCAGGTCATGTCACAGAGGTGAAAATTAATCCATACCATCTCTCGTTATGTTATTCTCAACATGTTAAGTTGATACTGAGGCATGCCGCTTTCAATTCATGGTGTTTGGAACCAATTCGTCATAAGAGATCAAGTTGTTTCATTGGACTCAAGACAAAACCGCATTCCGCCCTTAGCCATAACACACGCGACAGGGTGCCATATAAAATCACGGCATGGAGTTGAGGCGCTGCATAAGGTTCATGTCGCTCCGCCATCATCCATGTCGTAACCAACATGCGTCTCCATGTCGCCACCAGTCATACCGTGCCCTAACCATCTGTGTTATATCCAATGTAAAGCCGCGCAAGGCATGTTGCAACTGATATGAATCATTCGTTGTTAGTTGGATCTAGGCTGTTGCCAGCTGTCCTATGCCAGGTTTTTGCTAACTTTACCTCCCGTGCCATGGCTCATGTCATTCCCATGACATGACTTCCTGCGCTACAAATTCTTAGTCTTTTCCACTTCACACTCACTCCTATAAATAGAGGGTAAGCCCCACTTTAATGGAGACCGAATTTTATGATCCCGAAGGGCTGTCCAATAATTTCTTCAACAATTCTAAGCTATCCTTACATCTACAACCATCTTCAATCGAAGATTTAACATCAAATCTTTCAACAAATCATGGAAATTCACTCATGCATTTGAAGAATTATAGATCTTCCCAATTGGTATACTTAGAGGATTCATCCAATCTCCTTAGTGATTTTTTGATTAGATCAAGAGAAGAGTTTGTGAGAATGAAGATCAATGTAATGATAGAATATTCAAACTTTGTAAATTCGCACATTATAATGAAATTTTCCTTCAAACTGGACGTAGATCTCTCTTAGATCGAACCACTATAAAAACTATTGTGTTTTTTTACATATTTGTAGTGACTGTGACCTCATTCCTAACTTTTGGTGAAGTACCTTTGTGGTACCTTTGGTGTTTGAACTAATTTCGGTTCAAAAATTGCTGATATGTTAGCAATTATATATAAATAATTGCTAATATATCTGTAATTATTCAGCTGCCTTTCAATATATGCATATATTGTTTGAATAATTGAAGAAATATCTGCAATTATTCAAAAAATTGTTGATATGTCAACAACTTTTTTGGTGCAGAATACTTCCGCGATTATTTACAATTTTTGATTTTTTTTCTATATAGCAGCGTAATAAATAACAAAAAACACACTGGTACAGGAAATATGGACCCACTTTACAATGAAAATTACACAAGGATGTGCAATTATGGATGTTCTTTAGGTTGGGAATTTCGAAGGAATTTTACCAATAGAGAATAGTTGGTTGGTGTGTGCCGATTATGGTGTTTTATACGCTACTTCTATCTTGATTAGTAGATTAGTGTATTTGGGCCAACTAATGAGTTGGCATATTTTGTTGGTTGTGTTATGGGTGTTCAAAATTCACTACTTGAAAAGATTTCACTTATCAAAGAGAAAAGTGAAATGATATGGGTCATGTTGTCTCAAGTATGATGTTACTATGAACCCTGGGAAAGTCTGGATGGTTTGGTAGTTAGGGTTAACCCATGCGTGTGTTGGTTTCTTATTCCGAGTGGGAATGAGAAGGCAATAGTACTCATTTGGTTTTGTCTGTGTTTTAAGTTCGACTTATTTTCGAATAGAGGGCTATCACGTTTTAGTCGATAACCAAAACTGTGCGAGAAGGAGTACTCGACTCCCAACTTGGAGTTGATGGTGACAGAGTTTTGTTTTGGTGATTAGGAGGCACTATTTATTAGAAAGGGAGTTAGAGTGTAGTGACCCGAAAATCCGGTCCAATTTGAGCTGACTAAATAACACAAGTCCAACCACAAATTGTACTGGAAATTCAAGAAACTAATAGAAAGAAGATAGAGGGTGAGGATAGATAAGATAGAAACTTAGAATAGAAGAAGAAGACAACAACAACAACATCAGAGTAACACGAATCTCACAGCGGAACGAATAAAATATAACATACTTTTGAAATACAAAGTTATAACTGTTTATACATACCATTTTCATAGTACAACATATAACATCACAGCGGAATAAATAATAGCTATCGACTGCTGAAGCCTCCTGCTCCAAGCTCTCCAAGTACATCTGTAAATCCCGACTACTTGACTGCCCGTACAAATTTAGGCACCCAAGATTTTAGGTAAGACAAAACAAATAAACTCCGGGTCAGTCATGTGACTGGTGTGAGTAAACTCAAATCATTTAAACAGGTATATGATATCTCATAAGACCACGCCGTGAATACGGAACGGGTTTTTCCCTTATGAGAATCCAAACATCTTTGAAAAGCAATATCATTCTGCTATTATGATAATGTCTAAATACAAATAGATATCAGTCTAGTAGAAACGCTTGCATCTCACGTTCTACATATATAGTATACAATCAAAACCGCAGGTGCGTATTGGATGATTGGGTTGCCAACTATGACAAGGTATGGAAACACCTTCCGATCAGTGTACTCTAGGAACGATACACTGGAGTTCAACAAGAACATCTTGCAACTCAGCCACACATGACCGACCACTCATTTCGCTTGAGTGTATCGAATGTACATCACCAACGGTCGGGATCAGCAACCGTTTCCCGTATATATATGGGACAGCATTGATAGATTAAAGAAGCAAATGAATATTCTCTAGATAGGTGATTATACACCCTACTTCGGTGCGACCGACTTAGCCATGCTGCCTGCCCGATTTCTGTCATTTACCGGATGTGAGGCTAGAAGCTACGCTTACTTTCCATTCATTGATAACACGATCACTTTGAATGCCACATTATCAGATCCGTTAATCATTAGTTGGATCTGCACAAATAGATTCTGGATATTATGCGAAGGGAATAAATCCGTTGGCCACCATATATATTTGTACAGTCCAACTCTTTCGATCATTGGAACTATTCTGTCAGACATTCGTCCATATACGTTCGTTCTGGGACTGAACGAAACCGAAGGCACTATTCTGTAAACAGGACAGCCCTTGCACTTTACTCCGTCTTCAATTTCTTCATCGTATTTGATCACAACTCTTATGTCGATACGGAGTGGTTCTTCGGATAATAATCCAACCGGTCTCTCCATATTAACAACGTAAAATGGTCAAAACTTCGATAGTCTATGATTTAACTATCAAATGAAAATATGTCGGTGTACAAACAACGATCTTAATTCCAAATGGAATTATCGATCCAATCATCAATCATATATATATATATATATTCATATTTCCTTATTTTCTAAAACTAGAAAATATACATTTTCAACATTTGAAAACATTTCCAATCCTCATTTACGCATCACTATCATTCCACAACTATTAGTCCCTAACTGTAAACTAGTAAGAGAACAATTCTCTAAGTATAAACCCCGAAGGCCGAAACCAACATCAGATCAACACTCAGAAAACTATTCAACTTACTAATCTCTAGTCAGTTTCTATTTTTTGTTTAACTTCACTTCTTAATTTCTATATTCGATTAACCCCTTTTTATAAACTACGTTTGATTAACTCCTTTTGATAAACTACGTTTTCCGTTACAACTATTTCCCTTTTGATAAACTACGTTTTCCGTTACAACTATTTCCCTTTTGATAAACTACGTTTACTTACCGTTACAAATATTCCCTATTTACAACTTCTATTTACCGTTACAAATATTTCCTATTTACAACTTCTATTTACCGTTACAAATAATTCCTATTTACAACTTCTATTTACCGTTACAAATATTCCCTATTTATAACTAAATAAATATTTCCTTTATTCAAACTCTATTTGTTTTATAAATACGTTTCCTTTTATAAAACCGTGTTCGTTTTATAAATACTCTATTTTCAAATTGTTTCCTTTTATAAAATCGGTTGATTTTATAAAACTCCTTTATTTCGATATACATTGAAATATTCCTTTTTCCTACTCAGGGTTTCTTATGATATTCAAAATATCAAACAACGATGATCAATATCGTTCTAACATCCATAATCAATAACAGATTATAAATCACAACATATATCACCATATATGAAAACAGTAAAATAATTGTTGAGGAACCCAGTCGGATTCCTCCAATCTGTCTCCCTGCATCCACAGATGTTACACAGTATAATATATATCATATTTCATTTTGAAATGAAATATCCTGCTGTACAGAACCATATTTGATTAACAGTACATAGATTAACTATAACTACGTTTTCAATCAAATCTATTTAACAGTCCAGTTTAACAATCAATATACAACAGTCAATAAATAAAGTACAATTTATATAAAAATATAAATTGAGGAGAGTTAGTGAGTTTTACTCACATTTGCGCGTTAACCGTTAAATAACGGTTTGCGTGATTTGATTCAGTCGGACAATTTATTTCGCCATAAATTGTAACTGTCTCTGATCCACTCCCGGTCAGTCTCATTGTGTTGCTCCCGTCCATACGATCCTATCGGATCCTGTTTTATCGAATTCGGTCCACGTGTGAATAAGTTATGCTTATTTAAAGTTAATACCCTAAGATATTTAAATTAAAAACTTAATTTATTTTATATGGGCTTTACCCTTGTAGATCTGGCCCATAACCATCCACTATCCGCTCCCACGTTTAACTGCCTTCTTCCCGAATATATAGATCCGCCACTTCCTGATGAAACTCCATTTCCAAGTATTTCCAAACTGCTCGTCCTTTCTGGTTTCCAATTCTTTCATGATCCTATTTCGTAACACACTCTCTATCCTTAAAAATATAACTGCATCCTCTTTTGGCTTCTGTAAATACAAAATGCGTTCCCAGTTTCAACTGTAGCTCATCCTCCTGAATTGAAAACTCCACGCAACCGAATGTCCAACCCTCCTGTACTAATGCCTTGCCCATCTCCCTCAAACGAGGTACCCCTCTTCAAACCAGTGAACTCACGGTCGCCCTGTACGCGTTCTCTTCCTTCTACCCAGACAACTCACGAATAGCTGCTCCCCCGGAACATCATCACAGCTTGCGCCCTACCACCAACGTGCATGCTACTGCACTGCTCACGCACCCCTGTTGCGTTATCACCCTTTTATATCCATGCAATTCTTGTATACCCAACTACACTCACCTCCTCATGCAAATGAACCCATCGCCTTCATTTTATTCCTTCGACCTTCCATCGAAACGCCTACCACCTGAGACTCATGTCACTGCTCCGGTGCCCCACCACTCGATCACCGTCCCAGAACATCCCTCTACCCGATCACACAAACATTTCTGCTTGGTTCTCCCGCTCGTGTAACCATCCGCACCTCTACGTGGCCGCAACACCATTAATATCCCATACCTTCATGAACTGTTTTGCTATAGACTCCCATCACCCACTGTCGAGCGAGTCGCTCAAAGTTTGCAAGCCTGTGAAGAGAAGTATTAGCGGGTTTCGAGTATACTGATATTATATTTGGATATATTTTATTTAGAGGTGATTAAACTCTCGGTTGAAGGTTTTTTTTTATTGCAGAGATCTAAAGTGACGAGCGTGGTACTGTGGGTGTATATTTATAAGAGAAAGGTAGGTGAAACTTAAGGCTTTAAACGATGCCGTACACGGTAGGACGTAGGCATGTATATGTCCTCACCTCCTAGGCCTCTGCGGAAATCCCACGTCCACTATAAACGTGTCCTACTCATATGCATTCGTTTATATTCACTAAGTAAAAATATGTATAGTTTATACTTAGTTTCCACCTTGAGTGGTCTGGTCGATTTGAGTGGATGGCAATTCGATTTGGTTTGCAGTTTGGTAATTGATGGCATGGATTGTTTTACATACCCTGTTACGTAAAATTCTGCTTACGTACGGACAGAAATAAAAACACTATCGTGATGAGCGAGGTGTCCCAACTCCAGAAATAAAATAATATCGGTAGGTTGACTCATATTGTGAAACCCCAAAATGTTGATTACAGGGTGCAAAATACTTCCAATAAAAAGTTGCTTATTTAATTAAATAAAATTTCAATAAAATCCTAAAAATTAAATTATCACTATTTCCCAAAAGAACCTTGTCTAAATTCAAAACCGATATCTAGTTATATCGAATAAACCGTTACGGTCGATAAACGATTGCATATCGACTATTTTAGAATTTAATTTGAAGATAAATCAAAATCTACACGACAAAATCCTGATTTTTCTCTTCCACTAGAAAGATATACTCCACCAGCTTCATACGTTTCTTGTTTCACAGAAATCCGACTTAAAACGAATCCTGTACATTCAGTTGAAGTTCGAATCGCCAATTTACGAACTGCAGCGCCATTTCAAGCTCGTTTATAATTATACTATAAACTATACGTTCAATTGTCGATGATTGAATATATTCGTTGTTCAAATTCAATTCCAAGCTGAATTAAATATCACAGATGATCCGGTTCACAACATATAGCCATTTCGGCCAATTTTAATTATTTCAGAATTAAATATATTATTTAATTTATTATTTAAATTAAATATTCACCATTGTTTAAATTCCACGGCCATTAAATTCTCTACATCACCATTGATATAATTAAATAAATTAATCATAATACCTCTGCCAATGCGGGTCATTACAATCTTCCCCACTTAAAATAATTTCGTCCTCGAAATTGCTAAAAGGTAGAGGACGACCCCATCGACTGGTTAGAACATATTTGTTCACTTCTTAACTTCAGTTTCAACTGAACCAATTTAATTTCAATTAAATTATTAATTAATTCCTATTATCGAAAATTTTCAAAAATCCTGAAAATTTTCTAACGCCTTAACTCTTCGAAAATTTTTGCCAGCACCTCCTTTGTACTGGTCAATAGTTCAAAATCAAACTTGCCTCTCTGGGCCATCTCCAACCCAAAAGAAAATGAAACAGCCAAGCGGCTTGCCAATTCGGCTCATAAATCTCATGCTTATATCGAATATAAACTTGTACCTTTTCGTCGGGCATATCAACTCTATCACTTCCATATGCTATCAACTCAGCATATACTAATATTAATCAAACCAAACTCTGATCAATTTATCCTCAACACAACCATTCGCTTATATCCAAGCCAAATCCCATTCCAACTCAAGTTAAATTCTTGATTTTCAATTCCTTAACTCCTCAATCCAATATCATTTCGGATTCTAATTTCACAAATCCAATCTTATTCGATTTTTAATTCAACTTCAGTTACCACTTAACTGACTTTACTTTAATTCAAATCTGCTTTCACAAATTTCTGTTAAATTTGTTTTTAATTTAAACAGTCTTTCCCTGGGAATTTTAAACAGTTTACTTTTTCAAAAAAAATCAAATTTTCCTTTTTGAAATTCAACTGAGCCTATAATCAATATTCCATTAGTTAAATCACTTCTCTATTTCTTTATCAATATTTGTTAACCAAATATTTGCAATAACCATATTGGCCCTTTATGTTATTTAGCGAACATTTCCGAATATCACCTTCCTTTATTTTCTAAACTTTAGAAAATATATATGTTTTTTTTTTTAAAATTGGAAAATACTCCAATTACTCATCTCTTTTCCGATCACGTTTATTTCTATACTTAGGAAATATTCTATATTATTTTTCCAAGCTTACACTTATTTGGGTTAAAACGGATGTTGTGTAAAACATCGTTACGACAATCCAAATACTATATTCAACTAACTCTTATTCAACATTGATTTTCGAGCCTGAAATCTTACTATTTATTTGTTAATAATGAAATCAATCAAGTTGGGGCATAACTACCTCTCAGACCTTGACTGAATAACATTTATAATGTCAAAACATATATGACTACTTACTCGAAAAATCAACAATCTACAACTACCTATTCACTTTTAAACACATATACACTTCTCTTTCTATTCTTACTAGATTTTATTCTTATACTTCCTTTATTCAAATTCTAGATTTTAAATCCCATTTTGAAATTCAACACAACTTGTTTTTCCCAAAACACATTCAAAACAGTATCTCTGGTAGTAATTCGTCACTTACAACTCGAAAATGAATACTGATGATGCAGCTGTCATCATCAGAATCTATTTTCCAGCGATCGAAGTGAGTTCAGCACTATAAAACCATTTTTAAACATTTCCACTTTGAAATCCATTTCAAAATATAATTCACACTGCTTGTAAAACAATTTAAAATCTCCCAGGATCTTAAATTTTTTCCTTATTTTTAATCCCAATCCATTTACAAACATTTATCCAATTCTCCAGAGTTTTAACTTCAATTTCTGGTTTAAATTTCAGATTTAACTCATCTGATTTCACGTATTTCACTTATATGAATTCTGATTGGTTATTTACATAACCATTTAATTTATAATCTTACTCGATTATAATAACAACCAATATATCCAATATATTCAAAATATACGTTGGGTAAACTATTTCGTTTACCCTCTTTCAAAACATACCATGACGGTTCATCGTATTCAAGAGTTTAGTAACTCCTACCGATACAGTGGATCAAACTGATCGACCAGAACACATAAACGACTCAACCAATGAATCTCCACAATATAAAACAAATTTTTATATCAATAACAAATACGTTCACTCGTATATATACACTCAATCTCAGTCTAGGGTATTACTAACCCTATCTCTACCGAGTCACGCCACAGAGCCAAGTAATTCTTAACTTAAGCTCTGATACCAACTGTAGTGACCCGAAAATCCGGTCCAATTTGAGCTGACTAAATAACACAAGTCCAACCACAAATTGTACTGGAAATTCAAGAAACTAATAGAAAGAAGATAGAGGGTGAGGATAGATAAGATAGAAACTTAGAATAGAAGAAGAAGACAACAACAACAACATCAGAGTAACACGAATCTCACAGCGGAACGAATAAAATATAACATACTTTTGAAATACAAAGTTATAACTGTTTATACATACCATTTTCATAGTACAACATATAACATCACAGCGGAATAAATAATAGCTATCGACTGCTGAAGCCTCCTGCTCCAAGCTCTCCAAGTACATCTGTAAATCCCGACTACTTGACTGCCCGTACAAATTTAGGCACCCAAGAGTTTAGGTAAGACAAAACAAATAAACTCCGGGTCAGTCATGTGACTGGTGTGAGTAAACTCAAATCATTTAAACAGGTATATGATATCTCATAAGACCACGCCGTGAATACGGAACGGGTTTTTCCCTTATGAGAATCCAAACATCTTTGAAAAGCAATATCATTCTGCTATTATGATAATGTCTAAATACAAATAGATATCAGTCTAGTAGAAACGCTTGCATCTCACGTTCTACATATATAGTATACAATCAAAACCGCAGGTGCGTATTGGATGATTGGGTTGCCAACTATGACAAGGTATGGAAACACCTTCCGATCAGTGTACTCTAGGAACGATACACTGGAGTTCAACAAGAACATCTTGCAACTCAGCCACACATGACCGACCACTCATTTCGCTTGAGTGTATCGAATGTACATCACCAACGGTCGGGATCAGCAACCGTTTCCCGTATATATATGGGACAGCATTGATAGATTAAAGAAGCAAATGAATATTCTCTAGATAGGTGATTATACACCCTACTTCGGTGCGACCGACTTAGCCATGCTGCCTGCCCGATTTCTGTCATTTACCGGATGTGAGGCTAGAAGCTACGCTTACTTTCCATTCATTGATAACACGATCACTTTGAATGCCACATTATCAGATCCGTTAATCATTAGTTGGATCTGCACAAATAGATTCTGGATATTATGCGAAGGGAATAAATCCGTTGGCCACCATATATATTTGTACAGTCCAACTCTTTCGATCATTGGAACTATTCTGTCAGACATTCGTCCATATACGTTCGTTCTGGGACTGAACGAAACCGAAGGCACTATTCTGTAAACAGGACAGCCCTTGCACTTTACTCCGTCTTCAATTTCTTCATCGTATTTGATCACAACTCTTATGTCGATACGAAGTGGTTCTTCGGATAATAATCCAACCGGTCTCTCCATATTAACAACGTAAAATGGTCAAAACTTCGATAGTCTATGATTTAACTATCAAATGAAAATATGTCGGTGTACAAACAACGATCTTAATTCCAAATGGAATTATCGATCCAATCATCAATCATATATATATATATATATATATATTCATATTTCCTTATTTTCTAAAACTAGAAAATATACATTTTCAACATTTGAAAACATTTCCAATCCTCATTTACGCATCACTATCATTCCACAACTATTAGTCCCTAACTGTAAACTAGTAAGAGAACAATTCTCTAAGTATAAACCCCGAAGGCCGAAACCAACATCAGATCAACACTCAGAAAACTATTCAACTTACTAATCTCTAGTCAGTTTCTATTTTTTGTTTAACTTCACTTCTTAATTTCTATATTCGATTAACCCCTTTTTATAAACTACGTTTGATTAACTCCTTTTGATAAACTACGTTTTCCGTTACAACTATTTCCCTTTTGATAAACTACGTTTTCCGTTACAACTATTTCCCTTTTGATAAACTACGTTTACTTACCGTTACAAATATTCCCTATTTACAACTTCTATTTACCGTTACAAATATTTCCTATTTACAACTTCTATTTACCGTTACAAATAATTCCTATTTACAACTTCTATTTACCGTTACAAATATTCCCTATTTATAACTAAATAAATATTTCCTTTATTCAAACTCTATTTGTTTTATAAATACGTTTCCTTTTATAAAACCGTGTTCGTTTTATAAATACTCTATTTTCAAATTGTTTCCTTTTATAAAATCGGTTGATTTTATAAAACTCCTTTATTTCGATATACATTGAAATATTCCTTTTTCCTACTCAGGGTTTCTTATGATATTCAAAATATCAAACAACGATGATCAATATCGTTCTAACATCCATAATCAATAACAGATTATAAATCACAACATATATCACCATATATGAAAACAGTAAAATAATTGTTGAGGAACCCAGTCGGATTCCTCCAATCTGTCTCCCTGCATCCACAGATGTTACACAGTATAATATATATCATATTTCATTTTGAAATGAAATATCCTGCTGTACAGAACCATATTTGATTAACAGTACATAGATTAACTATAACTACGTTTTCAATCAAATCTATTTAACAGTCCAGTTTAACAATCAATATACAACAGTCAATAAATAAAGTACAATTTATATAAAAATATAAATTGAGGAGAGTTAGTGAGTTTTACTCACATTTGCGCGTTAACCGTTAAATAACGGTTTGCGTGATTTGATTCAGTCGGACAATTTATTTCGCCATAAATTGTAACTGTCTCTGATCCACTCCCGGTCAGTCTCATTGTGTTGCTCCCGTCCATACGATCCTATCGGATCCTGTTTTATCGAATTCGGTCCACGTGTGAATAAGTTATGCTTATTTAAAGTTAATACCCTAAGATATTTAAATTAAAAACTTAATTTATTTTATATGGGCTTTACCCTTGTAGATCTGGCCCATAACCATCCACTATCCGCTCCCACGTTTAACTGCCTTCTTCCCGAATATATAGATCCGCCACTTCCTGATGAAACTCCATTTCCAAGTATTTCCAAACTGCTCGTCCTTTCTGGTTTCCAATTCTTTCATGATCCTATTTCGTAACACACTCTCTATCCTTAAAAATATAACTGCATCCTCTTTTGGCTTCTGTAAATACAAAATGCGTTCCCAGTTTCAACTGTAGCTCATCCTCCTGAATTGAAAACTCCACGCAACCGAATGTCCAACCCTCCTGTACTAATGCCTTGCCCATCTCCCTCAAACGAGGTACCCCTCTTCAAACCAGTGAACTCACGGTCGCCCTGTACGCGTTCTCTTCCTTCTACCCAGACAACTCACGAATAGCTGCTCCCCCGGAACATCATCACAGCTTGCGCCCTACCACCAACGTGCATGCTACTGCACTGCTCACGCACCCCTGTTGCGTTATCACCCTTTTATATCCATGCAATTCTTGTATACCCAACTACACTCACCTCCTCATGCAAATGAACCCATCGCCTTCATTTTATTCCTTCGACCTTCCATCGAAACGCCTACCACCTGAGACTCATGTCACTGCTCCGGTGCCCCACCACTCGATCACCGTCCCAGAACATCCCTCTACCCGATCACACAAACATTTCTGCTTGGTTCTCCCGCTCGTGTAACCATCCGCACCTCTACGTGGCCGCAACACCATTAATATCCCATACCTTCATGAACTGTTTTGCTATAGACTCCCATCACCCACTGTCGAGCGAGTCGCTCAAAGTTTGCAAGCCTGTGAAGAGAAGTATTAGCGGGTTTCGAGTATACTGATATTATATTTGGATATATTTTATTTAGAGGTGATTAAACTCTCGGTTGAAGGTTTTTTTTTTATTGCAGAGATCTAAAGTGACGAGCGTGGTACTGTGGGTGTATATTTATAAGAGAAAGGTAGGTGAAACTTAAGGCTTTAAACGATGCCGTACACGGTAGGACGTAGGCATGTATATGTCCTCACCTCCTAGGCCTCTGCGGAAATCCCACGTCCACTATAAACGTGTCCTACTCATATGCATTCGTTTATATTCACTAAGTAAAAATATGTATAGTTTATACTTAGTTTCCACCTTGAGTGGTCTGGTCGATTTGAGTGGATGGCAATTCGATTTGGTTTGCAGTTTGGTAATTGATGGCATGGATTGTTTTACATACCCTGTTACGTAAAATTCTGCTTACGTACGGACAGAAATAAAAACACTATCGTGATGAGCGAGGTGTCCCAACTCCAGAAATAAAATAATATCGGTAGGTTGACTCATATTGTGAAACCCCAAAATGTTGATTACAGGGTGCAAAATACTTCCAATAAAAAGTTGCTTATTTAATTAAATAAAATTTCAATAAAATCCTAAAAATTAAATTATCACTATTTCCCAAAAGAACCTTGTCTAAATTCAAAACCGATATCTAGTTATATCGAATAAACCGTTACGGTCGATAAACGATTGCATATCGACTATTTTAGAATTTAATTTGAAGATAAATCAAAATCTACACGACAAAATCCTGATTTTTCTCTTCCACTAGAAAGATATACTCCACCAGCTTCATACGTTTCTTGTTTCACAGAAATCCGACTTAAAACGAATCCTGTACATTCAGTTGAAGTTCGAATCGCCAATTTACGAACTGCAGCGCCATTTCAAGCTCGTTTATAATTATACTATAAACTATACGTTCAATTGTCGATGATTGAATATATTCGTTGTTCAAATTCAATTCCAAGCTGAATTAAATATCACAGATGATCCGGTTCACAACATATAGCCATTTCGGCCAATTTTAATTATTTCAGAATTAAATATATTATTTAATTTATTATTTAAATTAAATATTCACCATTGTTTAAATTCCACGGCCATTAAATTCTCTACATCACCATTGATATAATTAAATAAATTAATCATAATACCTCTGCCAATGCGGGTCATTACATAGAGTCATTGATTATTTTGCATCATCGAGACTTCTCTTCCCTGAGAGGCATCTCAACATTTTCTAGCGGCAACGGTTGGAATTCATAGCATCCTACAATCATGAGTTTCATATATGTACATATAGGAAATATAGCTGTCTGTTTGTCCCAAGTTGGAAATGTATCGGTTCAAAAGCAAAATTCCTATAGTGAACGTTGTTTGTGTTTGTTACTGGGGATGATTATATAACTCGAAATGAGTAGTACGGACTCGACTACAATGGTTAGTTCCATATGGTTAGAGCATTGTTTGTTTCCAGCATCATGATAAGAGGTTGACTACATGTTTATTTTATAATGAATGCGATGTCAGCTTGCTATAGCTAAACATGATGGACCGAATAGTTTTCTATAACTATTCGAGATTTCTAATTTATTGCGGGAATATTTGTAAATGGCTTCCATCGACAGATTACCAAAGAAATTGGGAATAGTATGATAGCGCTTGAGTCATACTATATTTATCGAGGAGAGATGCGAGATTACTGTTCTCTATTTTTGAACGGCAACCCTGTTATCAAGTCATATAAAGATTAAATTAAATTTTTGATGTAATGTATTATCTAGGTTAGTTTCCTACATGCTAGGATAGATATAGAAGTTATTTTTGATAATTTCCACAATTTTGCATATGTGTATTGACTGATGATGTTTGCATGTTTGTTCATTTTATATGATTGTTAGGCATGCAGAATAATTATATTATTTTATCATTCATTTATCCGAAATAAAATCCATACATGAGTTAACATGCTATATTAGATAATTTAATTTATTTAACATCTTTAATTCCAATGTCTCTATTTCTGTTATTGTGCCTAATCCTCTTTGTTGAGTACATGTCCAGGTACAAAGAAGTAAGAGTTAATATGTTTGGATGCTAATTTGCTTTTATTTGCATCTAAATTCTAAGCTTTCTTGAAAAGATTTATGTGATAGATGTTGAGTTGTTGTTTTTTCCAGTTGGTGCATTTTGGTGTTTTTTGCCCCATGTATAGGTAGCCACTTTTCGCTTTTGTTTCCTTTTGTTGAGATAAGCCTTGCATGGTAATTTGGGATTTTTTTGGGGATCAATCCATAGAGGGGATGCTACCGAAATTTTCCGTTAATTTTGCCATATCTGGAAAGAAAATTCAATGCGCTGATAAGTTGATTTGTCTTCCAAATACAAAGTTATCACTTTTATTTAACAATATCTATTGGTTTGGAAATTAAGCAAAAAAGCTATGTGTTTGGCTTGGCTATATCGATATCATTTTTAATGGAGGTCGCACGAAGGAATTAGAATGTTGGTTCCATGCCAAATTCTGAGTCGATTTCCTTTGTTAAAGTCATTTTCAATGGCTGTTGTTAAGGGCATTAACTGACGGTTTGTCTTATATTGTCAATTGTCTGAGAGTGTTGGGTAATGTAGTTTTGTCCTTGAAGATTTCGAGGATGAAATCCTTTAAGGAAGGAAGAATGCAACGACCCGTATTTCTAACGATTGGATATTTAAACATGTGGAAATTCCTTGTGCATCCTTATTTTCAAAGATCATTCACTGCGCATCCATGTATAAGTTTCATTGTAAAGTGGGTCCATATTTCCTGTACCAACGTGTTTTTTTGTTTTATATTGCACTGATGTATATAAAAAAAAATCAAAAATTGTAAATATTCGCGGAAGTATTCTGCACCAAAAAAGTTGTTGAAATATCAGTAATTTTTTAATAATTGCAGATATTTCTGCAATTATTCACACAATATATGCATATATTGAAAGGCAGATGAATAATTACAGATATATTAGCAATTATTTATGTATAATTGCTGATATATCAGCAATGTTCGAACCGAAATTAGTTCAAACACCAAAGGTACTGTTAACCCCGTTTTTAGAACGCAGTTCACAACGAAGAAGCATTCACGGACAACGACAAGACCGCACAACTGACTCAAGTCGTTTCCACAGTACGGGTTCCACAATCATCCGTACGACATGATTATAAGTCGCTGGCGCGACATGGGACTAAGCTAATTTGACATGAAATACAAGCTGCACAAACTCATTCAAGTCGTGCTAACGACATTAGCCAACCCGTGAAAATCTCCATATCGTTTGTTACTTAATGGCGCTTCAATAAACCATGTCAGGTTAATCAAGTCGTTCGGGGGCAACAAGTTGTCGGCGCGACATAAGTCAGGTCGTCTGCGCCATTTAAATCGTTCACAATGACATGCATAGAACCGTTGGATGACAGTCATGTCGTGAGGCCCATTCATGGCGTAAGCACTCAAGGCGCACCTTATTCATGTCGTTCAAGTGAACAAGAAGCTCAACCGTGTCGTTAGAGCTCAAGGTGCAAGCTGTTAGCACAACGTGATGTAAACACGGCATGATGTGAATCATTCTTGCGACATGGTGTGAGTCAAGATGTTCCATTCATATCACGAACATCATGTCATGAAATTGATGCCGCCAGAAAAGACCATGCCGCAAACCGCCATGCTAAGTCGTACATCATCCATGCCGCAACTTTCTCCAGTCCATGCCGTAAGAATGAGTCATGCCATTATCAGTAAAGTGGTGACAGATATCACTGCAGCCATGTAAATTAATTAAATCAAGACGCATGAATTGGGTACATGCAGCCATGAAATATGTGAAAACGACATGCTGTACTAACTCGTCAGGCTCATGATACTTTTAGAAGGCAAGATATATATTGTAAGGATGAGACATGCATCGTTGGTGATTATTTCCCTTCGTTTGGGCATACTGATATATGGTACCACACACAAGCAAACTAGGACACGTGGTGTAGTTTGGATGGTTGGCGTCATGATAAAATATGGCGCAACACTTCAAGTCGTGACCATTTCGTGCTGCACGTTATTGAAGATTCCATGTCGTTCCAGTATACACGCTGAAAGCTATCCATACTAACATAAGGAAATGATGTTCTAATAATATTAAACAAATCATGGCTAGCATGTTGGCACATGGCCAATTGGCGAAGAGCATGGTTGTAGCTGGGTTATGATACTTAAGCCGTGAAAAGCATCTCTGAACTACACAAATGTAGGTCGTGAAGAATGACGTGACCTCATGTAGCATGAAGTGTAAAGCATGTCGTTATGTGTACCACTTAATCCCTAGAAACAATTCATGTCGCATAGCAATTACGGTGCTGACCACGTATACAGATCAAGTTGCTACCATAATATAAATTATAACGTTTGGTTCAGTCATGTCGGAAAATGGTTTATACTTGAAGAATAATGGCGTTGAACCACTGCCAGCTGGAAAGCATGTCGTGAACGCAATTGGGTAGTCAAGGCGCAAGAGGCCTGGAACAATTCATGTCGTGGATCATTAAGACGCAAGTGGGAACAGCATGGCGCAAGTCTTCATTCCGTTCATTTTCTCTTATGATGCAATGCCAACCTAGCGCCAACCGTGCGCCAACTATACACCCTATTTACCACTTTGCCATTACCCTTTAAACACCTATAAATACCCCTTATAATTCACTTGAGGGGGGGGGGGAATTCATTTCTACAAGGAGACTCCGTCAAATTTAAAACCCATCTACAACTTCTCTAATGGCTTCTAAGGATTCATCAACACTTTTCCAACTTCATGAAGATCAAATCCAAGTCAATGATCATGAAAGCTCTCTACAATTGAATCTAAGCATCATCATTCTCATTCAAACTACAAGATGAATCACTCCAACATCATTCAAGGAATCTCATATCTTCTCTAATCCACTCTAAATCCGGATCTAATGCAAAACTCTTACAAAATCATGGAGAAGGGTCAAAGCACTTAAAGGATTGAAGATTCACACTTCTATCACTATTAAGCTAGAGACTTCGTCAACTCCTCACCAAATTTAAGAGAAGTTAGATCATAAATAGAGTTAAAAGAGAGAAATGATTGTAATGAGGGAAAATCCATATGTTCTAAGCTAGAATGTCATAATGGGTAATGATTAAAAGTGGACGTAGATTCATATTGAATCGAACCACTATAAAAATTCCTTCGTGTTCTTACTTGATTTTATCTGTTTATTTTTCTATTACGCGGTTCCATATTCTTACTGAATCAGTGAAGTGTAACTTTTACATCTTTGGTGTTTGATCCCAAATTTGGAGCAAACATTTGGTGCCCACCGTGGGGCCATGCTCGCATCTCCTACTTCTTCTCGCACTCTCACAAAGTTGAGATCCTTACATTAAAGTTCTAAACCTCATTCTTCTCCGATATTATGGCCAAATCTAAGAAGACCGCTAGCAAAACCGTGGTAGAAGCCGATGATTTTATTCATGAAGAAACACCGCTCACAAACCGCTTTGAAGTAGGCGAAAACTCGGAAAGTGGAGCCAGTGTGACTAAAACTGAATTGAAAGTCGCTATTGCCAACGTAAACAACCGAGTGGATGTCTCTACTAAAATGATGATGGAGAAACTTGACGCGATTCTTAATGCTCAATCAAAATCACCTACTTCAAAAGTGCATGTGGATCTCGAGGAAAATGACAAATTGCTCGCTTCCGATCATAACCACAACGACAATATAGAAGACGATTATGATTGGACAAGTGGCAGAGATGAAGCTTGTAACACCCCGAATTTTCTATTAACACTAAAGTTGCTAAAATAATAATAAGTGTGTAGAAGAGGGGATGTATCTAATATGAATATAAAAATATTAATAAGTATGTAAGAGAGGGGATGTATCTAATATGAATATAAAAATATTAATAAGTGTGTAAGAGAGGGGATGTATCTAATATGAATATAAAAATATTAATAAGTGTGTGAGAGAGGGGATGTATCTAATATGTATATAAAAACAATAATAAGTAAAGGGGGATGTATCTAATATGTACATTGTAGATAATATATATATATTTATGACATGAATAGAAGTTTATTAATATGCTGAGTGTTTGCTGAGTCACTTCTGACTCATTGCTGAGTCAACAAGATAAACCCCATCTTGTCTGAACGGCTGCGGTTATTTCTAGGTTAAATCTAATGACCCTCCGTTGACTTAGTACCCGGTCTGTTAGCATCCTTGGAGGTTAGACCTACACTTCTAGGACGGGTTGGTGAGGCACAGCGAGACGACCCACAGTTGGTTGAGATAGTAGAAAAGCTCAAAGGGGGGGAGTCATCAAGCCATCTTCGTAGGTATACCCTATACGATAAGGGTTGGTTACGAAGGGATAATAGACTTTGTGTACCACAAGACGAAGACTTAAGGAAGGCCATTCTTGATGATGCTCATCGCTCAAAAATGACCATTCATCCCGGCGGGGATAAGATGTACAAAGATATGAAGCGGGTTTTCTTTTGGGCCGGTATGAAAAAGGATGTGGCCGAGTACGTCGCTAGATGCTTGGTGTGCCAACGAGTTAAAGCAGAACAAAAGAAACCCGGTGGGTTGCTTCACCCATTAGAAGTTCCACTATGGAAATGGGAAAGCATCTCAATGGATTTTGTGGATGGATTACCAAGATCAAGGAAGGGTAACACGGGGATTTGGGTTATAGTAGATAGACTTACTAAAAGCGCCCATTTTATTCCCGTGAAAAGTAAGAGGACTGCTCCGTGGTTGGCTTCTGTATACATTAAGGAGATAGTTCGTTTGCACGGTATTCCTTCTAGTATAGTAAGCGACCGTGACCCCATCTTTACTAGCGAATTTTGGAAGAGTTTACAAGAGGCGGTAGGGACTCAGCTATGTTTGAGCACCGCATATCATCCTCAGACAGACGGCCAGACCGAGAGGGTGAATCGCATTCTAGAGGATCTTTTAAGGCTTTGTATCCTAGACTTTGGGGGTACATGGGAAGAGCACCTTCCGTTAGTAGAATTCGCATATAATAATAGCTTTCAGTCTAGTATTGGCATGGCACCTTTCGAAGCTCTTTATGGAAGGCCTTGTCGTTCGCCTACATGTTGGTGGGAATCTACCGATAAAATCCTACTTGGGCCCGATATGGTTAGGGAAACCTCGGAGTAGATTGAGTTGATTCGAAGGAGGATGAAAGCAGCACAAGATAGGCAAAAATCGTATGCTGATAAGAGGAGGACAGATCTTGAGTTTGACATTGGGGACATGGTTTTTATCAAAGTATCTCCGTTACAGAATGTTGTTCGCTTTGGGTCCGTGGGGAAATTAGCACCAAGGTTTGTAGGGTCGTTTCCTGTAAAAGACAGGATTGGGAAGATGGCATATAGGGTGGAGTTGCCTGAGAAACTTAGTGGAGTACACGACGTATTCCATGTATCACATTTGAGGAAGTGTTTGCACAAGACCGCGGAGGTGGTAGAGCCGAGCTTGCTTAAAGAGGTGGAAATAGAGCGTGATGCAACAATTAGACGAGATCCTACATGCATTCTTGGGTCGGAGATCAAAAAGTTGAGGAATCGAGAGGTCAGACTGGTTAAAGTGCAATGGGGAGATGATGAGAGCAACGCAACTTGGGAGACAGAAGAGAAGATGCGTTCGTTGTACCCTTTTCTTTTTGAGGGTATGTCTTTTAATTTCTCCTTTATCGCTTAGCTTATCTTATCTTATCTTTAGTATGTCCTCTCATTAGTATCTTTGACCTTTAGTTAGGATAATCCCATGGTTGAAACATGTGTTTGAGACATGTTATGTATGATGGATGCAAAATGGATGCAAGTGTTTGCTAGTGGTTGCTCGTGGATGCATATATACACACACTTTAGGCACTAGATCGGCTCAGTCACTACATATTGCATATTGCATATATATATGGATGTATTTAGTAAAATGGATGAACGATGGTTGTATTATCATGTGGATGCTGCATTCAGATGATGGTTGTGCACGCATATAGAAGTATTATGTAGCATTAAGAATCTTTTGCATACATAATGGATGCATGGCACGATCATAGTTGCATTAAGGAGGTCAACTGAATCAGTGGACCGCCTGATTTTGCATTAGATACGGACATATACACACACTGTGCATTTAAACATGAAAGCATTAGAAGTCTGTAAGGACAATGGATGCCTGTGTATGATGGATGAGTAGATGGACGTTTGGATGGTAGGATATACATTCTTCCAGACTTGAAGATTTCGGGGACGAAATCCTAAAAGGAGGGGAGAATGTAACACCCCGAATTTTCTATTAACACTAAAGTTGCTAAAATAATAATAAGTGTGTAGAAGAGGGGATGTATCTAATATGAATATAAAAATATTAATAAGTATGTAAGAGAGGGGATGTATCTAATATGAATATAAAAATATTAATAAGTGTGTAAGAGAGGGGATGTATCTAATATGAATATAAAAATATTAATAAGTGTGTGAGAGAGGGGATGTATCTAATATGTATATAAAAACAATAATAAGTAAAGGGGGATGTATCTAATATGTACATTGTAGAAAATATATATATTTATTTATGACATGAATAGAAGTTTATTAATATGCTGAGTGTTTGCTGAGTCACTTCTGACTCATTGCTGAGTCAACAAGATAAACCCCATCTTGTCTGAACGGCTGCGGTTATTTCTAGGTTAAATCTAATGGCCTAAATGAATTCTAAAATCTATAAATAAGTGGGTAGACCCTAGACCTAAATCACTTGTAAAATTAGAGAAGCTACCGTCATGCTGCTGCCATGGAGTTCAGCATAGCCGTCACAAACTAAGAAGAGGAAGCCTAATCATCTACAACTAAATCTACACAAATCAAATCAAAAGATCTCTCTTTCTCTAATTCCTTTCTTTTGTTGGTGAGTATGATGATTCTCACAAGACTATTACAAACTAATTTGACTCAGTTATGAATGGATCACAAGAAAGTGACGTGATTTGTAACTGTAAATTCTATATATTGTGGATCCCTTATTATGTTATTATGTTGTCGTATGATGTAAATTATATATGCTATGTCATGCTATGTTGTAAATTCTCTTATGCTATGTCGTGCTATGTTGAGAATCATGTCAAGCTATGTTATACTATCATACTATGCCATGTTATAAATCAGGCTATATTATGTTGTAAAATCATGATGTTGTTGGAACATGCTTAAAGTTATGTTTTTTTTTTATTTAAATGGATCTTGTTTATGGGAATTTGCCTATTAGGTTAGGTGTACCCATAAACTTGAAACTATAATTAAATAAAACTTGAATATGGGAAATTTCCTATTGAGTTAGGTGTACCCATATAAAACCATGTTGTTAAAAAATTAGATGATGTTGATTCACACATGTTCATATGTAAGTTTATGAAAATTGATTGAGATTATATTAGGTGAATTTTGAACAAGTTGACACCTTTAGGTCCATGACATGTATAATCTATGCAAGTTGGACATATGCAAGTTTCACCCCTTATTATGATTCATTTGGTCACATATACATGTTGTTATTATGATAATCTCTTTTATGCTATGAGTTAGGCTATTCGAGTCTAACATATATTTTGCGAATAAACGTTCAAACGTGGGGTAGGGGTAATATTAGGAATTAATAAATTGGGTGCAATTTTGTAAGATTTTGCATACCATGAATGGATGTCCATAATTGAGTCAATTATGGACATTGTTAAAAATTGGAAGTAATTAATAATTCAAGTAGGGAATTATTAAAATTGGGGGAAAGTGGATTATTATTAATAATCAATGCTTAGGACACGAGGTTGGACCCGTTTGTGATGTAAACCTGCCCGGACCCGCCCGGCAAATCCAGTAGTCACAAATGTCGGCCCAATGTGAGAGGTCCTAGGCCCAAACTAAAGCATAACAGTTGTAAAGACACGAGGTTAGACTCTTTTATGGTGTAAGTCTGCCCGGACCCGCCCGGCAAATCCAGCTGCCATAAATGCCAGTCTAATGTGAGAGGTCTTTATGAGGTTATGGCCTTAATGAACTAAGAAATACTTAACCAGATAATCATGTAAGGTGGGACATGGGGGTTAAGTAGGTGCCTTGGGTGGCATGAGGAATCTGGTGGTTGCCTTTAAAGGCATTTGAAATACGATTAGACTTAACCAAACACACATGTAAATGAACATGACTAAGTGGGTTAAGTGGGATGGACTAATGGGGACAAGCTTAGGTGGAATGCTTGTGGTAAATAGTGGGGGCCCATTTCAACCAGTATCCCAAAACGTATCTTTGTGGGCTCGACCCAAGTCGAGGACGGGACACGCATACTGGGTTTGACTATAAGAGGCCAAAACAGGGAGCGGTGGCAACGCAAGTCCAACGGGTTTCATATGCGTGTGTGGACCCGGGCTGGTAGGTAAGACGTTGTTGCATCGTGTAGGTATAAGCCGTGCATGTCCGTTGTATCAGGTTGCCACTTTAGGGGAGTGATACACCCCACTGTGGGGCCAGCACGGGTATCTACGAGTTAGGGAGCCGATCGAATAATGGGAAGTAGGGTACACCTAGTGGAGATAGGGGCAGGCGGCACCTATGTAGTCAGCTAGGGGTACGTAAAGCCATTGGGAAAGTTTCTAAGTGAAGCTAAGTGGGATGAATCTTTAGGGTGACTGGTGTGGTGCAGTATAGTGTTTATCCTTTAGTATTTAGGAGCGCCTATAACGTTGCCTTTAGCGATTGTCTATGTCCTTAATCTGCTCTTCATAGAAATTTTCTTGTTTTCCAGCTTATGCCTTAGTCCAGTTATTTTGGTAATAGTATTGTAGAATTATCATATTCACCAGACTTTATGTCTGACCCCCTCTTTTCCATCCTTTTTCTCCCTTCAGGTCCGCAGGTTGGGCCAAGTTCTAGTGGAGTCTAGTTGGATCGCTTATCTACTGGAAAGCTTGGACTGCTGAAGTAAAGTCCAGCTTGTTATCTTTCTTTTTAATGGCTATTCATGTAATGGGATTATGTACTTGTTTTATCAAGATAGATATTGTACTTGACATTGAATATGGTGTTATGATGTAATCAAACATGTTTTGACTTCTGCTACAATGTAATAAAGTTTTTGAATTTCCAAGTACTATTTTATATCTGTCTTGTTGTAATTTTACTGTTCTATATTCACTTAAAACCTCCATGGAAGTTAATGCATTCCCTTTGTGAGTGACATTAATGGACGTGGGGTGCTACACGTGGTATTAGAGCATAAGGTTACCAGAACAGATAAAAAAATATTTTAGAAAAATATTTTTTTCTAAAGTATTTTTAGAAGAAGTGCTTTCAAAAAAAACATGTTATTTAAAGAGTGTTTTTATGAAAAACATAATCCCAAATAGCCACATCCTTATCTTTATCTTTCGAATTCTCCATTTTGAATCTTTCCTTTTTCGTTTCAGCATGGCTGAAGATCTTAATCTCCCAGAAGGTGTGACGATTCCATGGTGGTTTAGGAGATACTTGGAGGCTAGGGCCACCACTGCAGGCCCAGCGGATACTCCTCCACCCCTAGTTGCACCCATTCCTCCTCCTCCTCCTCCTCCTCGTGTTGACACTTTTGCAAAGACATGCAAGGAATTCAAGGCTATGGGAGGAAAAACTTTTCAAGGGACTGAGACGTTTGTGGAGGCCCGAGATTGGCTTAAGGAGACTGAGGAATTGTTGGATATCTTTGAAGTGGAAGATGGGAGGAAAGTCCGTTTAGCTGCTTGGTTAATGAAGGGAGAGGCCTCGTTTTGGTGGGAGGTCACTAACGGGGAACGTCCAGTTGATTCATGGGCGGATTTCAGACGAAGGTTTGAGGCAAAGTTTCTTTCAAGGGCAGAGGAGAACTTAAATATGGAAAAATTCCTGGCACTAAAGCAAGGGAGCTCATCAGTAAAGGAATATGTCAATAAATTTAATCAGTTAGCAAGGTTTGGCTTGGAGTTGGTGAACACGCCAGAGAAGAAAGCTTTGAGGTTCGTTAGAGGCTTGAATGAACCGTTGCAAGGGTTGGCTATGACCCACATCCCTATGGGAGCCACCTTTGAAAAGCTAGTAGAAATGGCACTTATGCATGAGGATAAGGCAGTTGAAAAGAAAGGGGATCAGAAGAAACCCCAACAGCAAAATAAGAAGGGTGGTAAAAACAATAATGGCAAAGGGAAGAAGAAATGCTTCAATTGTGGGACGCCTGGCCATCTCAGCAAAGATTGTAGAAAGAAAAAGAAGACTGGTTGTTTTCATTGTGGAGATGCGGGACATTTAGTAAAGGATTGTCCAAAGAAGGGGCAGAGGGCAGGGTCTACCTCGGGAGGACAAGTGCAGGCTCTTATGGCACCAGGGCAGGCAAGGGGGCAAGTTCAGGCTATTGCGGCCCCACCGCTGCAAGAAAGAGGTAGAACAATTTCTGTTGAAAGCTTAGTTTTTCTGTTTGATCATCCTGTCCGTACCTTATTCGATTCTGGCGCATCTCATTCGTTTATCTCTGCATCATTAGTTGAATCACTGCACTTGAACACCAGTTTAGTAGAAGATCCCTTGGTCGTTTCAAATCCAATTGGGGGTTCGGCTCATTTGACCATGATATGTTTGGATTTGAAAATCTCTATACTTAGCGTTGAATTTAGATGTGATGCTTATGTATTGGGCTTCACGGGCTATGGGCTAATTTTAGGAATGGATTGGTTGTCTAGAAATAGGGCCATTCTTGATTGTGAAAGGAGAGTAGTTAGGCTTGTGACTCGCCTTGGTAATGCTCTCGACATCTTTTGTAATCCCATAAATTCCGTTATGCTAAGTTATCTTGAATCGCTTGACGCGTCTGTAGAGAACCTGCGATCGGTAGAAGTGGTCCGGGAATATCCGGATGTGTTTGAGGAGGTGAAGGGCTTACCTCCAAAGCGGGAGATAGACTTTCGAATTTATCTTGTGGATAATGCTAAACCCGTATCTTTGCCAGTGCGCCACATGGCTCCTCGTGAAAGGAGGGAACTCAATAAGCAAGTAAAGGAGTTGCTTGAGAAGGGGTTCATAAGACGTAGTATATCGGAGTGGGGTGCTCCAGTAGTTTTTGCCACAAAGGCGGATGGGTCTCTTAGACTTTGTATGGACTATAGAGAAATTAACAAGCTTACTAAAAAGAACCGATACCCACTGCCGAGGATTGACGATCTCTTTGATCAGTTAGTTGGCGCCTCAGTGTTTTCGCAGTTGGACTTAGCCACTGGCTTTCATCAACTGAGAGTGGCTGAGGATAGTATAGATAAGACTGCTTTTAGGACTCCTGACGGATTCTATGAATGGCTAGTGATGCCCTTTGGTTTGACAAACGCCCCTGCATATTTTGTTGATTTGATGAGTAGGGTGTTTAGGGAATACCTTAACAAATTCGTGGTAGTCTTTGTGGATGACATCTTAGTCTTTTCTAAGAATAAAGAAGAGCACTCCCTACATCTTAGGGAAGTGTTGGAAACCCTTCGAGCGCATAACCTTAAGAAAAAATTTTCTAAGTGTCACTTCTGGAGGAAGGAAGTACGGTTCTTAGGGCACGTGGTTTCCAAAGAAGGGATAGCAGTGGATCCCGCAAAGGTGGTGGCCATCCAAGATTGGAAGGTCCCTAAAAATGCAACCGAAGTAAGAAGTTTCTTGGGGTTGGCTGGCCATTATAGGAAGTTTATCAAAGACTTCGCAAAAATATCAGCTCCATTAACATGGTTAACAAAGAAGAACCTGGTTTTTACGTGGGACAAAGATTGCGATGATGCGTTCCAACGTTTAAAGAGAGCCTTAACTTCAGCCCCAGTCTTAGTGCTGCCAGACGGGAATAAACCGTTTACCATCTATACTGATGCTTGTGGGACGGGACTTGGCGCGGTCCTCATGCAAGAGGGAAGAGTAATAGCCTATGGTGGAAGGCAGTTGAGGGTTCATGAAAAGAATTACCCCACGCATGACTTAGAGCTAGCCGCAATTGTTTTCGCGCTTAAGTCTTGGCGTCACTATCTTCTTGGTGAGAAATTCGAACTGTTCACTGACCACAAATCATTAAAATACTTATTCTCTCAAAAGGATTTGAATTTAAGGCAGCAACGGTGGATGGAATTCTTAGCCTCCTACGATTTTGAAATAGCATATACCCCGGGCAAGGGTAACGTGGTGGCAGACGCCTTAAGTAGGAAAAGGTTGTCCTTGAGTCCGTTGTTTGTTGAACGACAAAGCTTAGAATTCATCTCTATGTTTGACTTTAGACCCTCCGTTGACTTAGTACCCGGTCTGTTAGCATCCTTGGAGGTTAGACCTACACTTCTAGGACGGGTTGGTGAGGCACAGCGAGACGACCCACAGTTGGTTGAGATAGTAGAAAAGCTCAAAGGGGGGGAGTCATCAAGCCATCTTCGTAGGTATACCCTATACGATAAGGGTTGGTTACGAAGGGATAATAGACTTTGTGTACCACAAGACGAAGACTTAAGGAAGGCCATTCTTGATGATGCTCATCGCTCAAAAATGACCATTCATCCCGGCGGGGATAAGATGTACAAAGATATGAAGCGGGTTTTCTTTTGGGCCGGTATGAAAAAGGATGTGGCCGAGTACGTTGCTAGATGCTTGGTGTGCCAACGAGTTAAAGCAGAACAAAAGAAACCCGGTGGGTTGCTTCACCCATTAGAAGTTCCACTATGGAAATGGGAAAGCATCTCAATGGATTTTGTGGATGGATTACCAAGATCAAGGAAGGGTAACACGGGGATTTGGGTTATAGTAGATAGACTTACTAAAAGCGCCCATTTTATTCCCGTGAAAAGTAAGAGGACTGCTCCGTGGTTGGCTTCTGTATACATTAAGGAGATAGTTCGTTTGCACGGTATTCCTTCTAGTATAGTAAGCGACCGTGACCCCATCTTTACTAGCGAATTTTGGAAGAGTTTACAAGAGGCGGTAGGGACTCAGCTATGTTTGAGCACCGCATATCATCCTCAGACAGACGGCCAGACCGAGAGGGTGAATCGCATTCTAGAGGATCTTTTAAGGCTTTGTATCCTAGACTTTGGGGGTACATGGGAAGAGCACCTTCCGTTAGTAGAATTCGCATATAATAATAGCTTTCAGTCTAGTATTGGCATGGCACCTTTCGAAGCTCTTTATGGAAGGCCTTGTCGTTCGCCTACATGTTGGTGGGAATCTACCGATAAAATCCTACTTGGGCCCGATATGGTTAGGGAAACCTCGGAGTAGATTGAGTTGATTCGAAGGAGGATGAAAGCAGCACAAGATAGGCAAAAATCGTATGCTGATAAGAGGAGGACAGATCTTGAGTTTGACATTGGGGACATGGTTTTTATCAAAGTATCTCCGTTACAGAATGTTGTTCGCTTTGGGTCCGTGGGGAAATTAGCACCAAGGTTTGTAGGGCCGTTTCCTGTAAAAGACAGGATTGGGAAGATGGCATATAGGGTGGAGTTGCCTGAGAAACTTAGTGGAGTACACGACGTATTCCATGTATCACATTTGAGGAAGTGTTTGCACAAGACCGCGGAGGTGGTAGAGCCGAGCTTGCTTAAAGAGGTGGAAATAGAGCGTGATGCAACAATTAGACGAGATCCTACATGCATTCTTGGGTCGGAGATCAAAAAGTTGAGGAATCGAAAGGTCAGACTGGTTAAAGTGCAATGGGGAGATGATGAGAGCAACGCAACTTGGGAGACAGAAGAGAAGATGCGTTCGTTGTACCCTTTTCTTTTTGAGGGTATGTCTTTTAATTTCTCCTTTATCGCTTAGCTTATCTTATCTTATCTTTAGTATGTCCTCTCATTAGTATCTTTGACCTTTAGTTAGGATAATCCCATGGTTGAAACATGTGTTTGAGACATGTTATGTATGATGGATGCAAAATGGATGCAAGTGTTTGCTAGTGGTTGCTCGTGGATGCATATATACACACACTTTAGGCACTAGATCGGCTCAGTCACTACATATTGCATATTGCATATATATATGGATGTATTTAGTAAAATGGATGAACGATGGTTGTATTATCATGTGGATGCTGCATTCAGATGATGGTTGTGCACGCATATAGAAGTATTATGTAGCATTAAGAATCTTTTGCATACATAATGGATGCATGGCACGATCATAGTTGCATTAAGGAGGTCAACTGAATCAGTGGACCGCCTGATTTTGCATTAGATACGGACATATACACACACTGTGCATTTAAACATGAAAGCATTAGAAGTCTGTAAGGACAATGGATGCCTGTGTATGATGGATGAGTAGATGGACGTTTGGATGGTAGGATATACATTCTTCCAGACTTGAAGATTTCGGGGACGAAATCCTAAAAGGAGGGGAGAATGTAACACCCCGAATTTTCTATTAACACTAAAGTTGCTAAAATAATAATAAGTGTGTAGAAGAGGGGATGTATCTAATATGAATATAAAAATATTAATAAGTATGTAAGAGAGGGGATGTATCTAATATGAATATAAAAATATTAATAAGTGTGTAAGAGAGGGGATGTATCTAATATGAATATAAAAATATTAATAAGTGTGTGAGAGAGGGGATGTATCTAATATGTATATAAAAACAATAATAAGTAAAGGGGGATGTATCTAATATGTACATTGTAGAAAATATATATATATTTATGACATGAATAGAAGTTTATTAATATGCTGAGTGTTTGCTGAGTCACTTCTGACTCATTGCTGAGTCAACAAGATAAACCCCATCTTGTCTGAACGGCTGCGGTTATTTCTAGGTTAAATCTAATGGCCTAAATGAATTCTAAAATCTATAAATAAGTGGGTAGACCCTAGACCTAAATCACTTGTAAAATTAGAGAAGCTACCGTCATGCTGCTGCCATGGAGTTCAGCATAGCCGTCACAAACTAAGAAGAGGAAGCCTAATCATCTACAACTAAATCTACACAAATCAAATCAAAAGATCTCTCTTTCTCTAATTCCTTTCTTTTGTTGGTGAGTATGATGATTCTCACAAGACTATTACAAACTAATTTGACTCAGTTATGAATGGATCACAAGAAAGTGACGTGATTTGTAATTGTAAATTCTATATATTGTGGATCCCTTATTATGTTATTATGTTGTCGTATGATGTAAATTATATATGCTATGTCATGCTATGTTGTAAATTCTCTTATGCTATGTCGTGCTATGTTGAGAATCATGTCAAGCTATGTTATACTATCATACTATGCCATGTTATAAATCAGGCTATATTATGTTGTAAAATCATGATGTTGTTGGAACATGCTTAAAGTTATGTTTTTTTTTATTTAAATGGATCTTGTTTATGGGAATTTGCCTATTAGGTTAGGTGTACCCATAAACTTGAAACTATAATTAAATAAAACTTGAATATGGGAATTTTCCTATTGAGTTAGGTGTACCCATATAAAACCATGTTGTTAAAAAATTAGATGATGTTGATTCACACATGTTCATATGTAAGTTTATGAAAATTGATTGAGATTATATTAGGTGAATTTTGAACAAGTTGACACCTTTAGGTCCATGACATGTATAATCTATGCAAGTTGGACATATGCAAGTTTCACCCCTTATTATGATTCATTTGGTCACATATACATGTTGTTATTATGATAATCTCTTTTATGCTATGAGTTAGGCTATTCGAGTCTAACATATATTTTGCGAATAAACGTTCAAACGTGGGGTAGGGGTAATATTAGGAATTAATAAATTGGGTGCAATTTTGTAAGATTTTGCATACCATGAATGGATGTCCATAATTGAGTCAATTATGGACATTGTTAAAAATTGGAAGTAATTAATAATTCAAGTAGGGAATTATTAAAATTGGGGGAAAGTGGATTATTATTAATAATCAATGCTTAGGACACGAGGTTGGACCCGTTTGTGATGTAAACCTGCCCGGACCCGCCCGGTAAATCCAGTAGTCACAAATGTCGGCCCAATGTGAGAGGTCCTAGGCCCAAACTAAAGCATAACAGTTGTAAAGACACGAGGTTAGACTCTTTTATGGTGTAAGACTGCCCGGACCCGCCCGGCAAATCCAGCTGCCATAAATGCCAGTCTAATGTGAGAGTTCTTTATGAGGTTATGGCCTTAATGAACTAAGAAATACTTAACCAGATAATCATGTAAGGTGGGACATGGGGGTTAAGTAGGTGCCTTGGGTGGCATGAAGAATCTGGTGGTTGCCTTTAGAGGCATTTGAAATACGATTAGACTTAACCAAACACACATGTAAATGAACATGACTAAGTGAGTTAAGTGGGATGGACTAATGGGGACAAGCTTAGGTGGAATGCTTGTGGTAAATAGTGGGGGCCCATTTCAACCAGTATCCCAAAACGTATCTTTGTGGGCTCGACTCAAGTCGAGGACGGGACACGCATACTGGGTTTGACTATAAGAGGCCAAAACAGGGAGCGGTGGCAACGCAAGTCCAACGAGTTTCATATGCGTGTGTGGACCCGGGCTGGTAGGTAAGACGTTGTTGCATCGTGTAGGTATAAGCCGTGCATGTCCGTTGTATCAGGTTGCCACTTTAGGGGAGTGATACACCCCACTGTGGGGCCAGCACGGGTATCTACGAGTTAGGGAGCCGATCGAATAATGGGAAGTAGGGTACACCTAGTGGAGATAGGGGCAGGCGGCACCTATGTAGTCAGCTAGGGGTACGTAAAGCCATTGGGAAAGTTTCTAAGTGAAGCTAAGTGGGATGAATCTTTAGGGTGACTGGTGTGGTGCAGTATAGTGTTTATCCTTTAGTATTTAGGAGCGCCTATAACGTTGCCTTTAGCGATTGTCTATGTCCTTAATCTGCTCTTCATAGAAATTTTCTTGTTTTCCAGCTTATGCCTTAGTCCAGTTATTTTGGTAATAGTATTGTAGAATTATCATATTCACCAGACTTTATGTCTGACCCCCTCTTTTCCATCCTTTTTCTCCCTTCAGGTCCGCAGGTTGGGCCAAGTTCTAGTGGAGTCTAGTTGGATCGCTTATCTACTGGAAAGCTTGGACTGCTGAAGTAAAGTCCAGCTTGTTATCTTTCTTTTTAATGGCTATTCATGTAATGGGATTATGTACTTGTTTTATCAAGATAGATATTGTACTTGACATTGAATATGGTGTTATGATGTAATCAAACATGTTTTGACTTCTGCTACAATGAAATAAAGTTTTTGAATTTCCAAGTACTATTTTATATCTGTCTTGTTGTAATTTTACTGTTCTATATTCACTTAAAACCTCCATGGAAGTTAATGCATTCCCTTTGTGAGTGACATTAATGGACGTGGGGTGCTACAAAGCTAACGTCGAAGAATTGATATAAAAAACTTAGAGCCATTTCGAAGCGAATGCTCGAAAAGTCGCTAATCCTATCACGGGGGCACCTCTTCGTCGAGAAGGCAAAGGGCCTAAGCTCTCTAATCGAGATCATATGCCTAGACGAACATTTGGTAAAGTGCTCAGCTTCACAAAGCGCCATAGCACCGAATAATACATTTTGGACATGATAGAATGAGCCATGAAAAAGAATCAAGCTAGCCAGGACGACGAAAGAGAATGGGACTTCTCTCCCGATAGGACTCCATTCACCGAAAGAATCCTTAGAGCAGAGTGTCCAAAGAAATTCAGTCCTCCGACTTTGCCTCTGTACAACAGTCTCGTTGATCCGAACTACTTCCTATTCAAATATGAATGGCATATGAGTGCAGTTAAGGCGACCGATGAGATGAGATGCACGTACTTTCCTCTCTACTTAGAAGGTGCCACATCACTATGGTTCACAAAGCTATCACCCAAATCCATCGATCGATTCTCTGACCTGACCAAAAAGTTTAAGGAATAGTTCCACCTGTATGCTACCAAAGCCAAGGATGCTATAACACTTTCAGCGATGAAACAAAACCCAGGAGAAACTATCAAAGCCTTCCTCAGTCGATTCAGTGTTGCCTTATCTGAAGTGAGGAATCCAGAGCCATGCATAATTCTCATGGCTTTACTCGACGCTATAGACAAAACAAGTGAATTCGGAAGATGGATAAAGATGAAGGAACCGACTACGCTTGACAAGTTCTATAAGAAGGCGGAGGAGTACATGAGAGTGGACGACAATCCTATACCACTTCAGATCATCGGTGGTAACCAATTTCTTGAGGCTCCCAAAAGTACTGCTACTCAGTCCAATCAGAAGAATACTCAGGGGCAGAAGCGAGTAAATGACGGAAATGACCACAAATCCAATAAAAAGTTTCGCCTTCTTGACTCATCTGAGTTAATTCCTCTGAATAACACTCCCGAGAACATCTACCTTGCCACAAAGGATGCAGAAGATTACCCAGAGCCTCGGCCAATAAAAATGAATGACCATCTGACTAAATCCAGGAAGTTCTGCCGGTATCATAATCAGCCGGGCCACAGCACCAACGAGAGCAGGCTCCTGAAATCATTAATTGAAGAATTGATTAGGAAGAACCATCTGCAACAATTTGTGAAGAAATCCCAAAATGCAAATCCTTCTGCAGCTCCCCAGGGGCAAGGGGCATCAAATGATCAGTCTGGTCCAAGAAACGTAGCTTCTGCTTAGACCACTCCAACGCTGATTATCAACTGACGACCGTTGATGATGATCTAACATCTGAAACTCAGAATAAGCAATCACTATCGCCTCTCTACATTACTTTGCTCTTTACTATGTTTTACTTTCTTGTAAAAAGCCTATAATGATTTACGTGCATTATACAGAACAAAAGTACTACGAATGAAATGTTACATGCTAATGTAAATCTCTGACTTGCAAAATATATATGAAAATTTTGCTAAAAGACGATTTTCTTATTGCAGGCTACTCCATAGGCATTTTCTTCCTCAAGATCCAACGAAATGAGGCAACTCCGATAATACCAACTCAACGGTTGATCAAGGAAGTCCCAATGAATCAAACGGCGAATAGGGCAACAAGCTGTCACGGATCCAAAACTCATCCCCCAATGGTTCGCAGGAATCCGTAGGCGCGAAACGAAGTGCGGGAGCTTGCTAAAGCAACACGAAGCATGGGAGTTCGTAAGTACGGTGGGATGCGGCCTTACCACAATGGTTCGCGGGAATCCGTAGACGCGAAACGAAGCGCGGGAGCTTGTTAAGCAAGACGAAGCGTGGGAGTTTGTAAGCGCGGAGTGATGCGGCCTTACCCCAATGGTTCGAGGGAATCCGTAGACGCAAAACAAAGCGCGGGAGCTTGCTAAAGTAAGACGAAGCGTGGGAGTTCGTAAGCGCGGAGCGATGCAGCCTTAACCCAATGGTCTACAGGAATCCGTAGGCGCAAAACGAAACACGATAGCTTGCTAAAGCAAGACGAAGCATGGGAGTTCGTAAGCATGGAGCGATGCAGCCTTAACCCAATGGTTCAGGGGAATCCGTAAGCGCGAAACGAAACGCGGGAGCTTGCTAAAGAAAGAAGAAGCGTGGGAGTTCGTAAGCGCAGAGCGATGCATCCTTAACCCAATGGTTCGTGGGAATCCGTAGGCACGAAACGAAGCGCGGTAGCTTACCAAAACAAGATGAAGCGTGGGAGTTCGTAAACGCGAAGCGATGCAGCCTTAACCCAACCCTCGCGGGAGTTCGTACTGCAAATCGATGCGACAACCAAAAGTCTTCTCCATAGAAGAGATCAATAACATTCAGTGAACTCCACCATGTTGATTCAGTCTACAAGAGAAGACAAAACGTTAAATTAAAATGGTCTCTCCAAAATACGGGGCATTCAGTGGAATCTCCAATGTTAGAACTAATCGACTAGATAAAACATTAAGCTATGAAAAATCTCTTTCCATGATAAAGAATAAAGATGGCCACCTTAGCCGGGGCATAAATATCAAAGTTCCTCAAAGAAGAAATAGAAAACAAATTATAGATACACATTTCACAAATCGAGAAATGTCATGCACCATCATAAGTGCTATTAGAGCGACAACGTTTAAAATCCACAGTCAAATTATCCTGACTAGTTGATATTAAGCGTTGACGCGAATTCGAATTAGAATATTGTATTGGTACAGACATTATTCAGCAAGTAATAAACCGTTGAATAAAATAATTCTGTGCAAACAATTTATTCAATTCAAAATATCATTTCATAATGATTAACTAACTCACCATCGGTACAGACAGTCGATGGTGAGCATAAGTCCAAAGTTGTGCAATCACTTATTTTAATTGCAGAATAGGTGGAGTAAAGCAATTTACGATCCAATGCATCGTTAAAAAACAACAAACTAAGACGAAATTCTGGAGAATCATCAGCAGTGCAGAAATACACTAGAATTTATGATATCAGATCAAATAACATGAAGATGCAAGCAAACCCAGATTATAGTCCAAGACCAATCTAGGAAAGGCTCACCAGTTACAATAGTCATTTCGAAGCCTGCATTTCTCGCAAGCAAGAAATACAAGCTTCGAGGGACAAATGTTAAACCCGTTTTTATAATGTGGTTCACAACGAAGAAGCATTCACGGACAACGACACGACCGCACAACTGACTTAAGTCGTTTCCATGGTATGGGTTCCACAATCATCCGTACGACATGATTTTAAGTCGTTGGTGCGACATGGGACTAAGCTAATTCGACATGAAATACAAGCTGCACAAACTCATTCAAGTCGTGCTAACAACATTAGCTAACCCGTGCAAATGTCCATATCATTTGTTACTTAATGGCGCTTCAGTAAACCATGTCAGGTTAATCAAGTCGTTCGTGGAAACAAGTTGTCGGCGTGACATAAGTCATGTCGTCCGCACCATTTAAATCGTTCACAATGACATGCATAGAACCGTTGGATGACATTCATGTCGTAAGGCCCATTTATGGCGCAAGCACTCAAGGCGCACCTTATTCATGTCGTCAAGTGAACGAGAAGCTCAACCATGTCGTTAGAGCTCAAGGTGCAAGCTGTTAGCACAACGTGATGTAAACACGGCATGATGTGAATCATTCTTGCTACATGGTGTGAGTCAAGATGTTCCATTCATATCACGAACATTATGTCGTGAAATTGATGCCGCCAGGAAAGACCATGCCGCAAACCTCCATGCTAAGTCGTACACCATCCATGCCGCAACTTTCTCTAGTCCATGCCGTAAGCATGAGTCATGCCGTTATCAGTAAAGTGGTGACAGCTATCATTGCAGCCATGTAAATTAATTAAATCAAGACGCATGAATTGGGTACATGCAGCTATGAAATATGTGAAAACGACATGCTGTACTAACTCGTTGGGCTCATGATACTTTTAGAAGGCAAGATATATATTGTAAGGATGAGACATGTATCGTTGGTGGATTATTCCCCTTCGTTTGGGCATACTGATATATGGTACTACACACAAGCAAACTAGGACATGTGGCGTAGTTTGGTTGGTTGACTTCATGATAAAATATGGCGCAACACTTCAGATCGTGACCATTTCATGTTGCACGTTATTGAAGATTCCATGTCGTTCCAGTATACACGCTGAAAGCTATCCATACTAACATAAGGAAATGATGTTCTAATGATATTAAACAAATCATGGCTAGCATTTTGGCACGTAGCCAATTGGCAAAGAGCATTGTTGTAGTTGGGTTGTGATACTTAAGCGGTGAAAAGTATCTCTGAACTACACAAATCTAGGCCGTGAAGATTGACGTGGCTTCATATAGCATGAAGTGTAAAGCATGTCGTTATGTGTACCACTTAATCCCTAGTAAAAATTCATGTCGCATAGCAATTACGGTGTTGACCATGTATACAAATCAAGTTGTTACCATAATATAAATTATAACATTTGGTTCAGTCATGTCGGAACATGGTTTGTACTTGAAGAATAATGGCGTTGAACCAGTGCCAACTGGAAAGCATGTCGTGAGCGCGACTTGGGTAGTCAAGGCGCAAGAGACCTGGAACAATTCATGTCGTGGATCATTAAGATGCAAGTGGGAATAGCATAGCGCAAGTCTTCATTCCGTTCATTTTCTCTTATGATGCAATGCCAACCTAGCGCCAACCGTGCGCCACCTATACACCCTATTTACCACTTTGCCATTACCCTTTAAACACCTATAAATACCCTTATAATTCACTTGGGGGAGGGGAATTCATTTCTACAAGGAGACTCCGTCAAATTAAAAACTCATCTACAACTTCTCTAATAGTTTCTATGGATTCGTCAACACTTTTCTAACTTTATGAAGATCAAATCCAAGTCAATGATCATGAAAGCTCTCTACAATTGAATCTAAGCATCATCAGTCTCATTCAAACTACAAGATGAATCACTCCAACATCATTCGAGGAATCTCATATCTTCTCTAATCCACTTTAAATCCGGATCTAATGCAAAACTCTTACAAAATCATGGAGAAGGGTCAAAGCACTTAAGGGATTGAAGATTCACACTTCTATCACTATTAAACTAGAGACTCCGTCAACTCCTCACCAAATTTAAGAGAAGTTAGATCATAAATAGAGTTAAAAGAGAGAAATGATTGTAATGAGGGAAAATCCATATGTTGTAAGCTAGAATGTCATAATGGGTAATGATTAGAAGTGGACGTAAATTCATATCGAATCAAACCACTATAAAAATTCCTTCGTATTCTTACTTGTTTTTATCCGCTTATTTTGCTTTTACGCGGTTCCATATTCTTACCGAATCGATGAAGTATAACTTTTACATCTTTGGTGTTTGATCCCAAATTTTGAGCAAACAGGTACCACCAAGGCACTTCACCAAACGGTTAGGAATGAGGTCACAATCACTACAAATATGTAAAAAAGCACGAGAGTTTTTATAGTGGTTCGATCTAAGAGAGATCTATGTCCAGTTTGAAGGAAATTTTCGTTATAACATGTGAATTTACAAAGTTTGAACATTCTCTCATTACATTGATCTTCATTCTCACAAACTCTTCTCTTGATCTAATCAAAAAATCACCAAGGAGATTGGATGAATCCTCTAAGTATATCAACTGGGAAGAAGATCTACAATTCTTCAAATGCTTGAGTGGATTTCCATGATTTGATGAAAGATTTGATGTTAGATCTTTGATTGAAGATGGTTGTAGATGTAAGGATCACTTAGAATTGTTGAAGAAATGGTTTGTAACAACCCGCAAAAATCAGGACCAATTTAAAAAATTTATTTTAGAAAATTTTAATGAATTTTGACAATATAAAATAATTTATTTAAATAATAATGATCACAAATTTGATTTAAATCGAAGTTAGAATGAATGATTTAATTTTTATTATAAAAAGAGTTAGAAATAACGCGGTAGTTTGAAAAGTCAAACTTGAACTTTGACTGACCGTACAAGATGCAAAATTTAACGGATTTTAGTGAAACCAAAAATATTAGAATCTATTTAAATTTATCTTTCCAATGAATCCGAAAAATCGAAATTTCATAACGGGAATCAAAAGTTATGTCAAAATTAAAATCTAGAATGGTCGCTATGAAATTTATAAGGGCCAAAATGCTACATTTTGCAGAATAAGGAATTAGGACCCGAAACCATCTCCATTGGTTTTAGAATGTTGTTTACATATAAAAATGACTATAAGAACTTATATTTTTGAGTTTCGGAAAAATTCCACTATTTTTGGTATTTTTAAAATATTAAAATATACACCTGAAAATTAGAATTTTTGCAAACGAACTCCGAATTCGACGAAACCAGTTTCTATGGATTCGGAATATTAAATTAAGGTAAAATTCTAAAATTTATAATTTTTGAAATTATTTTGTGGCCTGTATAATTTTTACAGTGGAAATACAGCCTATTTTCAGACTTCGGAAATTTATAATAAATTCATATGGAATCGGAAAATTACGAAATCAGGTTCGTTGGATTCGTAATGACCTGAAATAATTATGTTTAAAATTTGATTAATTTTGAAATCAGCATGTATTTATAAAAAATTTTGAACTGTAGAAAACAGTTGAAAATTGAGTAATTGGGCACATAATGATATTTGGGCCCAAACCAAAATTAAACCCATGGTATATATTATCTTTTTTCTGAGTTTTAGGGCTGAAATTCGAAATGCACAGCAGCCACTCTATTTTCCATCTTTTTTTCTCAATTTCCATGGCGGCTCCCTCTTCCTCTAAAATTCATAAAAAAATAAAATCTCTTCAAACCATAGCAAATTATATGTTTTCTCGAAGGTCTCGACGATACGAAGCTAATGGTGTAGTCGGTTTTGTCAAACAGCGCTCGGATTCGCCGGAATCTCGTCTTAAAGCTCGCTGTTTTCGAAATTCAGAAACTCAAAACGTAAATCAAGAAATTCCCGTGAATCGAGGAAGAATTAGACGAAGTCACGAACACGGAAGTTCTTCGTCTACGCAAGACGGAGATGCTCAGAAAATTTCAGGCAGTTTGGAGGTGTGAGGCGGCCTGTGGGACCCGCGAGGCGAAATCCTTTCTAGGCGATTTCCCGATGATCGGAGAAGCTTTAGGGGCGGCTCTTTCTGGTGGTGGTGCGTCTCGCCAAGACGAAGACATTGGCGGTGGTCCCGTGGCGTCAGGTGGCCCGAGGCAGCGGCAAAGTGCGGTCAAAGTTCGGCGGTGAACAGTGTTTTTCGGTCAACGGGCTGAGGGTATTTTCTATTTTATTTTTAAATTATTTAATTAATTTCCAGAACTTTAAAATTGCATAACTCACTCATACGAAGTCGAAAATCGACGATTTCAGGTGCGTTGGGATCGTGGCGACGAGATGGACGCGTGGACACTAATTTTGTCCAATTCTGAGACAGTGAAATTTTTAGGTATTTTTCACGAATATTAATTAATTATTTAATTATGTCCAACTTTAATAAATCATAACTCTCTCGTACGAGGTCCGATTGACGAACCGTAAATTGCGTTGGACTCGTCTTTCCGAGCTCTTCGCGATGGTGCAGACCAGAGCTGAATCCGAGACAATCAAATTTTCAGCAAAAATCAATGTGAGATTCTATTTTATAATTTATTAAATTTAAATTATTTTTCTTGTGGTTTTGATGTTTGTATGTACATGATTGTGGATTGATGATGTATGATGTCTGTTTGAGAATTGGTGATAGTTGTTTGGGTTATTATGGACAAATTGTTGTTGCATACACTGTTGATGAAATTTGTTGAATCAATAGAAACGATGTACATGATGTAAATGATAAATTCATTTTTATTTATTTATTTAAAATGTATGGAAATTTATATTTAAATAAAAGTTACAATTTTCATTGTTGTTCAGAAAAAATGAAACTTTGTTTATGTTTACAAAGATTATAACTTTGAATGGGATTAAGAAGATTACAACTTTGTTTTTGTTCTAAAAAAAAATAAAAAATTACAACTTTGTTTGCGTTTTTTTTTTATATATAAAATTGAAACTTTATTTTGTTTTTGAAAAGAACAAACTTTATTTTGTTTATGAAAAAGAACAAAACTTTGTTTTGTTTATTGAATAAAAGTTCAAACCTTATTTTGTTTTGTTTAAAAAGAACAAAACTTTGTTTTGTTGGTAAAGATTTAAAACCTTGTTTGTGCTTATAAAAGACTGAAATTTTGTTTTGTTTATAAAGATTAAAACTTTGTTTTGGTTATAAAAATTTCATCTTTATTTTGAGACGATTATAATAAATAAAGTTTTGATAATTATTTTAGAATAATTAAAATTTTGACTTTTAATAAAAGATTTTATTTTTATTTTAAGTTAGATAAAGGAATATATTTTATGGTGAATTTGTGTCATTAAATCAAATGAAATAAAAAGGGCAATACCCAATATGTGAACATTGTTAAATTGTGCAAATTGTCTATGTTCCATTTATGCACCTGTATACACTGCCATTTACAAGCGACCCTGGCTTGTTTATGTGAGTGAACGATCAATTTTTACACATCGTCCAGAAGCACAGTTTATTTTAAATATGTGAATTGTTTGGCTGAAACCCCACACGGGTCAAGGGTTGACTTTTGAATACACGTCACCCTTGGAATAATTAGAAATGCACTTTGGATGGATGTTCTGAAATTGTTATGTAATTAATGTTTGATTTTACGTATAATTAAATTATATGGAAATGGTGGGTCTCATTCCAATTTTGAGTAAAGTAATAAATATGCAAATTAATGAAATAAATTGGAAGTTGAAGTATTTAGATGATTTAATTTTCCATTTAAAAAGGAAATAATAAAGAAGCTTTTGAATTGACAATATTTCCTTCGAATGAAGGAAATAAATGCCCAATTATTATTCAATTAATGATATTAATTGACGCTTGAATTAAGTAGATAAAAACCTTTAACATTTGGAAGGTTATAAACAAATTATTGGAATTAGTAAATCACATTCCAATTATATTAAGAAGATTATAAATTGAAAAGATTACTTTTTATGTTAACATTAAAAATGGAAGATGGATTTCAAAATTTGAAATGTTTTTAAATTGATTTCATTTTAATATTGAAATGGTAGGTTTTAATATCACAAATTAAAACCGTTTTTTTTATAATTATTATTATTATAATATCATAATAATATGGAAAGTTAATATGTATTGAAATGGAATAATAAAGCTTTATATGAAAGAATATTTCAAGTAAGGAATGATATTAAGTAGTAGGATATTTTAAAATATAAAATATTTTAAAATAATATTCTTGGATAATATTTATAAATAAATTTTTTTAATTGTACCTGGACACGAGGTTAGGTCACATTTATGGCGGAAGTCTGCCCGGAACCAACCGGCATATCCAGCAGCCATAAACGTTGGGCCTAATGTGAGAGGTCCAAGTGCGCAAATACGAATTGGGTCAAGACACGAGGTTAAGCCCAACCTGTGGTAGAAGTCTGCCCGGAACCAACCGGCATATCCAGCATCCACAAGTTGTAGGCCTAATGTGAGAGGTCTGGCCCGCTATTAAATAATAAAAAGTAAAGATAAACATAACAAATGGATAAGGAAAATGAATTGGGCCATTCGGTCCATTTAAAAAAATAGTAACTCCATTTTAACCCGTATAAATTATGTTATACATTTTATAAAGGAAATCGAAGATGATTAATATTTTTTTTTAAGATTAAGTGAAATACTCTGAAATAAATGATGTCTAATTATATATATTAAATGAGAAATTTATGAAATTTAAATTTGGGTTTATCGTGAATTATGTTTTAAATACCATTTATTCTTTAACCCGAATTTATGATAGAATTAATTCCCTAAAAATTGAATAATCATTTAATAATGACTTTGGAAGATTAAAACTAAATAAGATTTTAATTAAATCTTTAATTAGATTGAAAGGGAATTAAGTAGTTAAGATCACTGAATTAAGAAAGTGATCGAAAATGGAAAATGAACCATAAAGCAATGAATATTTTCATGTTATAAATGAATAAATGAATGAAAACATGAAATGGTTATATTATTTATATATTTTGTATAAATGTAAGAATGAAATTTTTATTTACATTTCGCATGTAAATAAAAAGATGAAAAAAAAGTAATGAAATTTTTATTTACATTTCACATGAAAATAAAAAGATGAAAATAAGAATGAAACTTTTATTTACTTTTCACATGAAAATAAAAAGATGAAAATAAGAAGGGAATTTTTATTTACATTTCACATGCGAATAAAAAGATTTAAATATGAAATGAAACATGATTTAGAAGCATGAACCGCATATGAAAATTTAACATGTTTTAAAAAGCATGAAGTCGCATATGAAATGCATAATCAAGAAACCGCATATGAAATAAAAAAATTCATGTTTAGAGTAGTATTACTGCATATGAAATGAATGGACGATATATTTATATACATGAAATGAATGGACGATATATTTATATGCATGAAATGAATGGACGATATATTTATATGCATGAAATGAATGGACGATATTTATATTTATAAAAGAATAAATAACGATATAGAATGGTTTGCAAATTTATATATGCGAGGATTATTTGGAAAGTCCGAGTTTACTCTCATTCCAAATAATGATACGACGTTCGAAGAGTTGAAGACGGTGATTGAAGACCGACGATCTTCACATCGAATGGGTGTGTTGCTATTGAGACCCATGATGGGAGTAGCTACCCTGAAGGGGCGACAGTAGTAGCCATCCGGACGTAGTGTTGATTGCACGGTTTTGGCTTTCGCTCAAACCCAGAGCATAAGCGCGTAAATGGATTGTATGTCTGACATTGTATTCCTTTATACTGTATTCGTTGATCTCTGCTTAACATATATCTGTTTGGTGTTTTACACCCTTCTCTGAGACGTATGAGCTCAGAGGTTATATGTTGGTAGAAATCAATGGTATGGTATGGATTGACGGTGTGGCATGCTAAGATGCATATGATCAAGGCTTTGTTGAAAAGCAGGCCTTGTGGGATGATCAAAGCATAGCCTGTTTAGGCAAAGCTTTGTGTATAGCGTGACTTCACGAGCCTCACACACCGGCGGAGTCTAAAACGGGAGAAGGGAACGCAGGGAGAGCAGCACGTTTCTTTCTAGCTAGAGTGGTGTCAGTGACCTACCAGCCCTGACATTTTACTTATGTGGATGATGGAATGAGGCGCCTCGGATAGGTCCTATAGGATCGGGAAACGTGTGTTCAGGAATTGCCAATCCACGAAGCTGTATGTGTGGACCGGCCCTGCAGGATCCAAGGGTTAACTGCGGGTAATCCTGAGGCATCAGCTAGAGTGTCTCGAATCGGTAAGGAGCTCCTCCCTAGCCTTGACTCAGATGGAAATCCAAATTCCAAATACGACCCTTGCGGTTTTGATTGTATTACTAGTATGGAGGCATAGCATATGGTACCTATGCTTCCTAAGATTGATACATTTACTTTGAAATGTTTTAAAACATATACACACTAATAATAATATCGTTTTTATCGTATCAAGCATGTTTGACCATTATAAGGTAAAACCCTATCCTCCGGTTTGCGTTGCATTGTGTGATGGGACTTGGGTCTTATGATGGTTTCATTTTTCTACAAAGCATTGCGTTGTTTTGACGATTCACTTAAATTATGCACGGCAATCCATTGGAATAAAACCCGTTCCGCTTTAGCTGCGTGGTCCGTGGATTTGCCTTATTACTATTAGTTATATTAGTTAAGAATTCTCACACCAGTCCCACGACTGACCCGTTGTTTGTTTCCACTTTTGCAAACTCGGGTGCCCTCTTTTCCACACGGGCAGTCGAGTAGCTTTTTGCAGATATTTATCTCTTTAGCAGGATCCTGGATTGAAGCTCAAAGCTGTGTCCGGAGCATAGAAAAGTCTTCCGCTGTCTTAGTTATTTTATTTCCGCTGCACTGTATTAAAGTAATGTAAAATTATCTTCCGCTGTAAATTTATTTAATGTACTCTGATATATATTCTGTACTCTGATGTAACATTTATTATGATGTTATAAAAGTCTGCTGTTATTGTTCTGATGTTGTTGTATTCCCAAAGTTAACGTATGCGGGAATTGAACGGTCTTGGTCGATTTAGCGGTCGATTAAGTCCGGGCAAAATCCGTATCGTTACAGTTGGTATCAGAGCTCTGGTTAGCTCAAATCTTTGGGGTACAACTCGTTAGAACTGAACAAAAGACTCATCAGAGAATTGGATTAGTAATGTCCAATAAGAATACTCATTAGAGATAGGATCAGCAGTATCCTAGAATGAGAATACTCATTAGAGATGGGGTTAGTAATGCCCTAGAATGAGTTCAGAGTGATAAGCTTATGATTAGCGTATTTTTGATTATATAATCTATTTTTGAAAATATGATTTTTAAATATATAAAAGTATGTATATTTGATAAGTTAGTCAACAAATGAAATTAATAAGAGAAATTAAAATTTAGTTAGATAATTAAACAACTTTTACCTTAGTTCCTTTTCGAGGACGAAAAGATTTTGAGTGGGGGCGATTGTAACAACCCGCAAAAATCAGGACCAATTTAAAAAATTTATTTTAGAAAATTTTAATGAATTTTGACAATATAAAATAATTTATTTAAATAATAATGATCACAAATTTGATTTAAATCGAAGTTAGAATGAATGATTTAATTTTTATTATAAAAAGAGTTAGAAATAACGCGGTAGTTTGAAAAGTCAAACTTGAACTTTGACTGACCGTACAAGATGCAAAATTTAACGGATTTTAGTGAAACCAAAAATATTAGAATCTATTTAAATTTATCTTTCCAATGAATCCGAAAAATCGAAATTTCATAACGGGAATCAAAAGTTATGTCAAAATTAAAATCTAGAATGGTCGCTATGAAATTTATAAGGGCCAAAATGCTACATTTTGCAGAATAAGGAATTAGGACCCGAAACCATCTCCATTGGTTTTAGAATGTTGTTTACATATAAAAATGACTATAAGAACTTATATTTTTGAGTTTCGGAAAAATTCCACTATTTTTGGTATTTTTAAAATATTAAAATATACACCTGAAAATTAGAATTTTTGCAAACGAACTCCGAATTCGACGAAACCAGTTTCTATGGATTCGGAATATTAAATTAAGGTAAAATTCTAAAATTTATAATTTTTGAAATTATTTTGTGGCCTGTATAATTTTTACAGTGGAAATACAGCCTATTTTCAGACTTCGGAAATTTATAATAAATTCATATGGAATCGGAAAATTACGAAATCAGGTTCGTTGGATTCGTAATGACCTGAAATAATTATGTTTAAAATTTGATTAATTTTGAAATCAGCATGTATTTATAAAAAATTTTGAACTGTAGAAAACAGTTGAAAATTGAGTAATTGGGCACATAATGATATTTGGGCCCAAACCAAAATTAAACCCATGGTATATATTATCTTTTTTCTGAGTTTTAGGGCTGAAATTCGAAATGCACAGCAGCCACTCTATTTTCCATCTTTTTTTCTCAATTTCCATGGCGGCTCCCTCTTCCTCTAAAATTCATAAAAAAATAAAATCTCTTCAAACCATAGCAAATTATATGTTTTCTCGAAGGTCTCGACGATACGAAGCTAATGGTGTAGTCGCTTTTGTCAAACAGCGCTCGGATTCGCCGGAATCTCGTCTTAAAGCTCGCTGTTTTCGAAATTCAGAAACTCAAAACGTAAATCAAGAAATTCCCGTGAATCGAGGAAGAATTAGACGAAGTCACGAACACGGAAGTTCTTCGTCTACGCAAGACGGAGATGCTCAGAAAATTTCAGGCAGTTTGGAGGTGTGAGGCGGCCTGTGGGACCCGCGAGGCGAAATCCTTTCTAGGCGATTTCCCGATGATCGGAGAAGCTTTAGGGGCGGATCTTTCTGGTGGTGGTGCGTCTCGCCAAGACGAAGACATTGGCGGTGGTCCCGTGGCGTCAGGTGGCCCGAGGCAGCGGCAAAGTGCGGTCAAAGTTCGGCGGTGAACAGTGTTTTTCGGTCAACGGGCTGAGGGTATTTTCTATTTTATTTTTAAATTATTTAATTAATTTCCAGAACTTTAAAATTGCATAACTCACTCATACGAAGTCGAAAATCGACGATTTCAGGTGCGTTGGGATCGTGGCGACGAGATGGACGCGTGGACACTAATTTTGTCCAATTCTGAGACAGTGAAATTTTTAGGTATTTTTCACGAATATTAATTAATTATTTAATTATGTCCAACTTTAATAAATCATAACTCTCTCGTACGAGGTCCGATTGACGAACCGTAAATTGCGTTGGACTCGTCTTTCCGAGCTCTTCGCGATGGTGCAGACCAGAGCTGAATCCGAGACAATCAAATTTTCAGCAAAAATCAATGTGAGATTCTATTTTATAATTTATTAAATTTAAATTATTTTTCTTGTGGTTTTGATGTTTGTATGTACATGATTGTGGATTGATGATGTATGATGTCTGTTTGAGAATTGGTGATAGTTGTTTGGGTTATTATGGACAAATTGTTGTTGCATACACTGTTGATGAAATTTGTTGAATCAATAGAAACGATGTACATGATGTAAATGATAAATTCATTTTTATTTATTTATTTAAAATGTATGGAAATTTATATTTAAATAAAAGTTACAATTTTCATTGTTGTTCAGAAAAAATGAAACTTTGTTTATGTTTACAAAGATTATAACTTTGAATGGGATTAAGAAGATTACAACTTTGTTTTTGTTCTAAAAAAAATAAAAAATTACAACTTTGTTTGCGTTTTTTTTTATATATAAAATTGAAACTTTATTTTGTTTTTGAAAAGAACAAACTTTATTTTGTTTATGAAAAAGAACAAAACTTTGTTTTGTTTATTGAATAAAAGTTCAAACCTTATTTTGTTTTGTTTAAAAAGAACAAAACTTTGTTTTGTTGGTAAAGATTTAAAACCTTGTTTGTGCTTATAAAAGACTGAAATTTTGTTTTGTTTATAAAGATTAAAACTTTGTTTTGGTTATAAAAATTTCATCTTTATTTTGAGACGATTATAATAAATAAAGTTTTGATAATTATTTTAGAATAATTAAAATTTTGACTTTTAATAAAAGATTTTATTTTTATTTTAAGTTAGATAAAGGAATATATTTTATGGTGAATTTGTGTCATTAAATCAAATGAAATAAAAAGGGCAATACCCAATATGTGAACATTGTTAAATTGTGCAAATTGTCTATGTTCCATTTATGCACCTGTATACACTGCCATTTACAAGCGACCCTGGCTTGTTTATGTGAGTGAACGATCAATTTTTACACATCGTCCAGAAGCACAGTTTATTTTAAATATGTGAATTGTTTGGCTGAAACCCCACACGGGTCAAGGGTTGACTTTTGAATACACGTCACCCTTGGAATAATTAGAAATGCACTTTGGATGGATGTTCTGAAATTGTTATGTAATTAATGTTTGATTTTACGTATAATTAAATTATATGGAAATGGTGGGTCTCATTCCAATTTTGAGTAAAGTAATAAATATGCAAATTAATGAAATAAATTGGAAGTTGAAGTATTTAGATGATTTAATTTTCCATTTAAAAAGGAAATAATAAAGAAGCTTTTGAATTGACAATATTTCCTTCGAATGAAGGAAATAAATGCCCAATTATTATTCAATTAATGATATTAATTGACGCTTGAATTAAGTAGATAAAAACCTTTAACATTTGGAAGGTTATAAACAAATTATTGGAATTAGTAAATCACATTCCAATTATATTAAGAAGATTATAAATTGAAAAGATTACTTTTTATGTTAACATTAAAAATGGAAGATGGATTTCAAAATTTGAAATGTTTTTAAATTGATTTCATTTTAATATTGAAATGGTAGGTTTTAATATCACAAATTAAAACCGTTTTTTTTATAATTATTATTATTATAATATCATAATAATATGGAAAGTTAATATGTATTGAAATGGAATAATAAAGCTTTATATGAAAGAATATTTCAAGTAAGGAATGATATTAAGTAGTAGGATATTTTAAAATATAAAATATTTTAAAATAATATTCTTGGATAATATTTATAAATAAATTTTTTTAATTGTACCTGGACACGAGGTTAGGTCACATTTATGGCGGAAGTCTGCCCGGAACCAACCGGCATATCCAGCAGCCATAAACGTTGGGCCTAATGTGAGAGGTCCAAGTGCGCAAATACGAATTGGGTCAAGACACGAGGTTAAGCCCAACCTGTGGTAGAAGTCTGCCCGGAACCAACCGGCATATCCAGCATCCACAAGTTGTAGGCCTAATGTGAGAGGTCTGGCCCGCTATTAAATAATAAAAAGTAAAGATAAACATAATAAATGGATAAGGAAAATGAATTGGGCCATTCGGTCCATTTAAAAAAATAGTAACTCCATTTTAACCCGTATAAATTATGTTATACATTTTATAAAGGAAATCGAAGATGATTAATATATTTTTTTAAGATTAAGTGAAATACTCTGAAATAAATGATGTCTAATTATATATATTAAATGAGAAATTTATGAAATTTAAATTTGGGTTTATCGTGAATTATGTTTTAAATAACATTTATTCTTTAACCCGAATTTATGATAGAATTAATTCCCTAAAAATTGAATAATCATTTAATAATGACTTTGGAAGATTAAAACTAAATAAGATTTTAATTAAATCTTTAATTAGATTGAAAGGGAATTAAGTAGTTAAGATCACTGAATTAAGAAAGTGATCGAAAATGGAAAATGAACCATAAAGCAATGAATATTTTCATGTTATAAATGAATAAATGAATGAAAACATGAAATGGTTATATTATTTATATATTTTGTATAAATGTAAGAATGAAATTTTTATTTACATTTCGCATGTAAATAAAAAGATGAAAAAAAAGTAATGAAATTTTTATTTACATTTCACATGAAAATAAAAAGATGAAAATAAGAATGAAACTTTTATTTACTTTTCACATGAAAATAAAAAGATGAAAATAAGAAGGGAATTTTTATTTACATTTCACATGCGAATAAAAAGATTTAAATATGAAATGAAACATGATTTAGAAGCATGAACCGCATATGAAAATTTAACATGTTTTAAAAAGCATGAAGTCGCATATGAAATGCATAATCAAGAAACCGCATATGAAATAAAAAAATTCATGTTTAGAGTAGTATTACTGCATATGAAATGAATGGACGATATATTTATATGCATGAAATGAATGGACGATATATTTATATGCATGAAATGAATGGACGATATATTTATATGCATGAAATGAATGGACGATATTTATATTTATAAAAGAATAAATAACGATATAGAATGGTTTGCAAATTTATATATGCGAGAATTATTTGGAAAGTCCGAGTTTACTCTCATTCCAAATAATGATACGACGTTCGAAGAGTTGAAGACGGTGATTGAAGACCGACGATCTTCACATCGAATGGGTGTGTTGCTATTGAGACCCATGATGGGAGTAGCTACCCTGAAGGGGCGACAGTAGTAGCCATCCGGACGTAGTGTTGATTGCACGGTTTCGGCTTTCGCTCAAACCCAGAGCATAAGCGCGTAAATGGATTGTATGTCTGACATTGTATTCCTTTATACTGTATTCGTTGATCTCTGCTTAACATATATATGTTTGGTGTTTTACACCCTTCTCTGAGACGTATGAGCTCAGAGGTTATATGTTGGTAGAAATCAATGGTATGGTATGGATTGACGGTGTGGCATGCTAAGATGCATATGATCAAGGCTTTGTTGAAAAGCAGGCCTTGTGGGATGATCAAAGCATAGCCTGTTTAGGCAAAGCTTTGTGTATAGCGTGACTTCACGAGCCTCACACACCGGCGGAGTCTAAAACGGGAGAAGGGAACGCAGGGAGAGCAGCACGTTTCTTTCTAGCTAGAGTGGTGTCAGTGACCTACCAGCCCTGACATTTTACTTATGTGGATGATGGAATGAGGCGCCTCGGATAGGTCCTATAGGATCGGGAAACGTGTGTTCAGGAATTGCCAATCCACGAAGCTGTATGTGTGGACCGGCCCTGCAGGATCCAAGGGTTAACTGCGGGTAATCCTGAGGCATCAGCTAGAGTGTCTCGAATCGGTAAGGAGCTCCTCCCTAGCCTTGACTCAGATGGAAATCCAAATTCCAAATACGACCCTTGCGGTTTTGATTGTATTACTAGTATGGAGGCATAGCATATGGTACCTATGCTTCCTAAGATTGATACATTTACTTTGAAATGTTTTAAAACATATACACACTAATAATAATATCGTTTTTATCGTATCAAGCATGTTTGACCATTATAAGGTAAAACCCTATCCTCCGGTTTGCGTTGCATTGTGTGATGGGACTTGGGTCTTATGATGGTTTCATTTTTCTACAAAGCATTGCGTTGTTTTGACGATTCACTTAAATTATGCACGGCAATCCATTGGAATAAAACCCGTTCCGCTTTAGCGGCGTGGTCCGTGGATTTGCCTTATTACTATTAGTTATATTAGTTAAGAATTCTCACACCAGTCCCACGACTGACCCGTTGTTTGTTTCCACTTTTGCAAACTCGGGTGCCCTCTTTTCCACACGGGCAGTCGAGTAGCTTTTTGCAGATATTTATCTCTTTAGCAGGATCCTGGATTGAAGCTCAAAGCTGTGTCCGGAGCATAGAAAAGTCTTCCGCTGTCTTAGTTATTTTATTTCCGCTGCACTGTATTAAAGTAATGTAAAATTATCTTCCGCTGTAAATTTATTTAATGTACTCTGATATATATTCTGTACTCTGATGTAACATTTATTATGATGTTATAAAAGTCTGCTGTTATTGTTCTGATGTTGTTGTATTCCCAAAGTTAACGTATGCGGGAATTGAACGGTCTTGGTCGATTTAGCGGTCGATTAAGTCCGGGCAAAATCCGTATCGTTACATGGTTGGACAGCCGTTCGGGGTCATAAAATTCGGTCCCCATTAAAGTGGAGCTCACCCTCTATTTATAGGAGTGAGTGTGAAGTGGAAAAGGCTGAGAATTTGTAGTGCAGGAAGTCATGTCGTGGGAATGACATGAGTAATGGCGCAGGAGGTACAGTTGGCAACAACCTGGCATAGGACAGCTAGCAACAGCCTAAATCCAACTAGCAACTACATGATTCATATCGGCTGTAACATGCCTTGCATAGCTTCACATTGGATATAACATGGATGGTTAGGGCATGGTATGATTGATGGAAACATGGAGATGCATGTTGGTTACGACATGGATGATGGCGGAGCGACGTGAACCTTATGCAGTGCCTTAACTCCATGCCGTGATTTTATATTGCACCATGTCGCATGTGATATGACTAAGGACGGAATGCGATTTTGTCCTGAGTTCTATGAAACGACTTGATCTCTTATGACGACTTGGTTCCAACACCATGAATTGAAGGCGGCATGCCTTCGTATCAACTTGACATGTTTAGAATAACTTAGCGAGAGATGGTATGGAATAATTTTCACCTCTGCGACATGAACTGGTACGGCTTGGCTTGCTTTCAACGACTTAGGAAAAGACGACATGAAAATTAATATCAGTCCCATATTTTAATGGGTTAACATTTGCCCCTCGAAGTTCACATTATTGAAAGTGATGTGGGCTTCGATTGACAATACTCTTGATGTTGTTCGACATGTTTCTTTACTAAGTCATTTTCCGAAAAACAATTTCATCCATGCTACCATGTCCCAAGTCGTTCGTTTACCATTACCATGTCGCAGTCCATACTTGGCATTTATGTCGTTCTGGTCTCCTTGGCTAGATTGGGCTTTAGAATGATTTGACTTGGCACAATTACCCTTTGTACCCTTATTTCATCTTTTATTCCGCTTGTCCCTTCATATTTCATTCATGCTAGAAACTTCTATCTTGTTAATGGTGGCTATCTTCTGGAAAGAACATTGCCTTATTCTTGATTGATTCATCGACTGACCCAAGACGCCGCTAAGCAAATTCCGATCAGACCTAAGCTTCAGCAAACTGAGTCGAGCTCTCAATTGGAATCCATTCGATCCAATTTACCACCTGCTTTCTCCAAATTTGAAATATTTTTCTATCATCAGATATTTGAAGGTAACTTCTGCTTAGAACTAGGTTTAAATTTTGTATTATCTCCTTCGATTCTAGGATTTTAGAGTGTATAATTTTGTTATTGGGATTCGTGGGTAACCGCCGACTTGATATGGCGATGATGAACTTGTGGTACCAATCTTATGTAACTTTTGTTTGAATCGAATTGTAATGGATGTAATGCTGTTTTTAATGGATTTAAAAGAATACAATCCTCCCAAAATTTTGATCATGGATTAATGCACATCAATTGTGTAAGTTTCGAGTTATAGAATCATCAGATTGGTACCACAAGTTCATCATCCCATATCAACTTGGTGAATTTAAAATACTACCTCATTTCAAGTTATGGAATCATCCCCAGTAACAAACACAAACGACGTTCACTATAGGAATATCGCTTTCGAACTGATACATTTCTAACTTGGGACAAACAAACAGCTATATTTTCTATATGTACCTATATGAAACTCATGCTTGTAGAATGCTAAGAATTCCAACCGTTCTCGCTAGCAAATGTTGAGAAACCTCTTAGGGAAGAGAAGTCTCGATGATGCGACATCATCAATGACTCTAACTCCATTTCAAATAAATAGTGCCTCTAACTCACCAAAACAAAACTCTGTCACCATCAACTCCAAGTTGGGAGTCGAGTACTCCTTCTCGCACAGTTTGGGTTATCGACTAAAATGCGACAGCCCTCCATTTGAAATTAAGTCGAACTTAAACCACACACAAAACCAAATGAGTACTATCACCTTCTCGTTCCTACTTGGAATAAGAAACCAACACACGTATGGGTTAACCCTAACTACCAAACCATCCAAACTTTCCAGGGTTCATAGTAACATCATACTTGGGACAACATGACCCAGATCGTTTCACTTTTTTCTTTTATATTGAAACCTTTTCAAGTGGTGTATTCTGAACTCCCATAACACAAGCAACAAAATATGCCAACTCATTAGTTGGCCCAAATACCCTAATCAGCTAATCAAGATAGAAGTAACGTATAAAACACCGTAATCGGCACACACCAACCAACTATTCTCTATTGGTAAAATCCCTTCGGAATTCCCCACCCAAAGAACATCCATACCTAGAATAATACATAACTCGACTCAAATATGATGGCAACCTGGTCACCTCATCGAATGTGTCCAAATACTCTCAAGCTACAGGCTCAGGTAACGACTCGCTACTAGAGAACTATCTCAACCCGTTATCGTTCAATCGTAAGCGACTTTCCTACTGAAGATCTAAGTCTGAGCCCACTATTACTAAACCGAAGACGACTCACTACTGAGCTTTATCCTATCCCACTATCATCACCAACAACCTTTTACTACCACCGATATTTAGTATCCTCTTAGTAATTGTATTGCTAGACTTAAATATTAAGTCTAGTTAAGCTCAACAATCAATAAGCAAATAATTTAGCAAACATGCAACCACGACTCGATGAATTTAAGCTTTGACGAACCATGTGTACTGCCAAGTATAGATTATCCATTTCATAATAATCCCCTACCTTAAGGCCCGAAATTAATCACAATGGATGTTGTAGTCACCCATAGTATTAAGTTCGGGTTACAAAACATGGGATATCCCACACATATATATTCTAACTGTGCCCTCAACATGGTAAGTCACAACTAGGAGACAAATTAATTCACGTGTCCCAATCTCGTCATATCCATCGAATCACACGATACAATGAAATAATGAAATCCTAATGTTAAAATAAAGCATACATGGTAGAACCATTGATGGAAACATACTTTGAGTAATACCACTATTCCCGCTTCATCGAGGGAGCACTTGACGAAACGAGAATGACAATCAACACATACGTCTCCACTACTTGTCCTGACAAAGTAAGACAAACCTCAACACCGGCCACAAGCTCGAGCTTCGGGAGCCCACTCGATCGACTCTTCCAAACCATTATTTCCTTTGAACGAAATCAATCAACTTCTAAGTCGATTACACAACTTAGAGACAAAATCCAAACTTCGGAGCAACTAAGGAGAGAAATAACCTTCTTTCAATATCACTTCGAACTCAGCGAAACGCTTAAACATAAGCACTTCGCCTAAATCGACAAACTCTCATCGAATCCTAAGAAGTCAATGCAAAATCTCTTCGAAACAATTCATGAACTAATCTCGAGCGAACAAGTTTTGAAAATTCAAAACGATAAAGGTCATCGACCAATTCAAGCCCAATCTTGGAGTTTCTTAGGAGCTATCTCCTAATTCATTCAATTCTAATCCAAGTCTTTAAAGAAACCCTCGAGAGAACCAGACAGCCCTCGCACTACAACAATCGATTTCCTTCCTTAGAACAGTATGCACATGATACATAAGCATCCACTTAACGCGACATATTCACTTAGCCTCACTTGAGCGCCACAACTAATTGGAGATCTAGAAGGCATCCCAGATAATGGATCATACCATTACGGAAAACAAAACTGTAAATCAAGACTAGTACTCGATTCTACCGAACTTTTAATGACCAGTCGCTAATAGAGAAAATTATTCCAGTGGCACTCCTATGTTAAACAACCTATACTATATACATACTAATAATACACAGATTTGAAAACCATAATATACATACAAATATGTACTCTCTTGTATATATTAACTCTCTAATTCGATACTGCTTCGATTAAGCAACGCGGTCTAAGTTATGAAACCAAATGTGATGACCCACCGTAACCACTAGATCTTAGAACTAAAAATTTGCATTGACCAAGCACCCGATCAATTTAAAGTGATCGTCAAGAGAAAGAAATAGTAGAAAGCAATGGAAGGAAGAAAGAAAAGTAGAAAACAATAGAGAAGAGAAAGGAAAGAACATAAATACAAGAACAGATCCTGTCGTATATCTCACAGCACATCACATATATGATTATCAAATCACAAATATAAAAAAAGCAAGACGGTAATAACTATATAAACCAGATAGTCATATTATACAAGCTCATATAGTTATACATAACATTTCCAGAGTTTATACAAGAAATGAAAAACTTTATTAATAAACTATCTCTAACAAGAACACTATCAAGGCTCCATAGTGTGACATAGCAGAAATAAACTAATATAGTAGAACAATAAATATATAAACCATCGCCTCCTATGAATACACCTGTGTAGCTTTGAACAACACATGTATCTATCACCTAGTCCATTTACCAGCATCTTTGATGAGAGGGAAATAAACCCTTGGGTCAGAAAAAAGTCTGGTGTGAGAGATTTTTTTTTTTTTAAAGTATTGTAAAAGTCGTAATAACATATATGACATGGAGGGCATGAAGAATCATACCTACCATGCCCTTGCATCCATAGAGTTAACACATAATAGTCGATACATGTTATACTATGGAAAACATCATATAAAAGTGGTGTGATGGATGTCTAATACTAATGATGATAAATGAGTAAACATCCAACATCCATCTTCACATTCACTCACTCATTGTATAAAGCATATGACATCCAGTACATCAGTCACCTAACAAATCAATGGACTGACATGCCCCACCACATGAGCTCCACTCTCACTATCACCACACTTCACCGCATGAGGTATAACTAATAACCCTACCCATTCCACACTGCATTGGCTCCCGCCGATCAGTACACACCGTATTGGCTTTGATCTGTCCTTGTGCCACTCTCCCTATGGTTTACCAAAGTCACGAATACTAACAAGCCTTTTGCATACATTATTATTAGTAGAATTCATCGATAGACTGTCCATAAGACTCCCATCCAAAGTCGTCTCAATATGGGAACTATCACCGATCATTATCTTATGTCATAGGATATCATCATATGGCTTCTATCTCTCTCTATCTCTCTTCAATAGTCAACTCAATACAACTTAGTGTTGTTTTTTCTACATCTTGGAGAAAAGCAATCCAACGCATCAACCTTATCTCCATCATAGAATCACCATCCTAGAATCATCGTCGTTGATTGAGAATCATTGCACATAAGCACAACACCCTTGTATCAAGCCAAAGCCACTAATCTAAAGCCATTGTGTCTATAATGAATCATCAGGTCCTACTCTTTGAATTCGCATCGTCATCGATATAAAAATGGCCACGAAAATAGTAATCAGTATCGACCACTTAATAGAAATCGACAACGACAACTCGGATCACGTGTTTAACAAAAATTGGTTGAATACTCATCCAAGGAAAACGCCGGACATTCATTGCAAAATCTAGCTCGCCGCCAATGAGAAACGCCACCATGAAGAACTCCTTCCTTGAGGCCGCATTACATTAAGTATCCCTAGGTTGACCTAACTTCGGTTCGACCTAGTTGAACCGGATCCAAGTCAACATAGTCAATCGAGGCTTGGTCACCTGTATCCGTATCGACATAGTAACCCCGCACTCGTCGAACCGGCTCTAGATCGATATAGTAGACTCAGACCCGGTCGAATTAGAATTTGATCCATCCTTCGACTTCTTTTCTCTATCCAAATTTTTAGATCTGCTGTTGATCTCCAATGCTGCCATATCATCGAATCCTTCCATATACTCTGAAGCTCTGTCAAAAATATATCTCAGGCGTTCGAGCCTAACATCCTTGTGAATTCAATCGATATACACCAATAAGTGTATTCGATTGACAAACACCTCAAACTCTCGTGGACGAAATATTTCCTAATACTAGGTTGTTTCGAACGACGTTTTAACCCAAACTAAGCAGACAAGTTAAGCATACAACCAATAGGCACATAAATTCCTAAACTACCATACAAGCATCCATAATAGCAAAAATAAATCATATTTAACCTATCTATGGCTACTAAAGTGGATTACATGTCCAAGTAATCAATTTCTAGCTATATAGTCAAAATAGTGCGCAATAACGCATAAACGGGTAAATAGCACGCACAACAACACATAACTGGGTAAAATGTGATAGCTAGGTTAAAACTACTTAAATCACTTTCCAATAATTTTATTAATTATTCACTAGGTTCCACAATATGAAATGCTATGTTATGTAGTTATAAAACAGTTTAAATCGCCAAATTTATACTATGTAAACTGATATAGTTCATGGGATAGAATATCACTCATCTTAGCCAAAGTAGCACAAGCAAGCTCTACAGAGTAGAGCTCGTCAATTACACGAAACCACATCCTATCGTATGAGGGATACATATAAGATACAAGTCGTATGATTATAAATCGACACAATATGGATTAACTTTCAACTTAACTAACTACTAATATTAAATTACCTTCCTTACCTTTCTTCTCCAAAATAACAAATCATGTACACAACTTTCTCCATCTTATGACCATGCACCTTTCACCATGTTACGGAGCCTTGTCTACCCGACTTCATCGTTGTTTACCTCATCCAAAAAAGAACCATCCCATCTCCTTAATTCAAACTCCAACGCCCCCTTTAATTTCTGTCTTCCAAGTCAGAGTTTGACCACATTAGTGTCGCACTTCACATGAGGGGTTCAAACCTCACCAAAACTCCATATTCAGATACGTTCTACCACACTATGGCCAAATTCGGCTTCACTTTGCCTCACCATGCCAGTGCTGACCATGGACCTGAACCATAGCGTTGAATCAAAAATCTCGACCTACAAGAACTAGCATTGCACATCCAAAAATGTGTATAGATGAGAAGCCCTCTTCACCCTGATCTCAGTGAATATAATTTTGTGATTTATCTTTAAATGAATGTTTTGATTTTTATTTTTAAATCAAAAAAGATAAGGGCGACCATTGATTTTCAATGGAAAAGTGTTGCATGATGTAGAAAAGAATCAGGTTGGTCCTGTAGATCTAGGAGTTAATATAATATGATTTTGTTCTTCCTTTTAAAATCTCACTTTGTTCAAAGGAAATCAGCGCATGATTTAGCTGACTGTGATCAAAGAACGCATCCAAATGCTACGAAATTTAGCTGAAGGCATCATCGATGATACAGTTCTGATGGTACAATATTTGTAGAAATCCGAGACTTTTGCCTGGAACAATAATTTTACATGTATATCGAGATCGTTATGACCACAAAATGGTCCAAACTCGAAATATAGCGATCCTTAAACTTTTTCGTAACGTAACAAACCTTACAAACTCAATGGAACTTATCTTGAATTCGGATTCAATTATTTTTGGGAAATCACTTTTTGGAACTGTCAATCGAATAACTAACGATCAATATTTAAATCTTCAATTGTTAAAAATGCGGGTTGTTACAAAAGCTATCGTCTTCTTATTTATCTTCTTCCATTTTCCTTCATCTACATCAGAGAATTTCTTTCCGTCTCCATATCGGATCATGAAGATCATTGAGGTATAGAACGTCCTCCATCTTACGATTTCAAATATTTCAACTTCTCTCATCAAAAATTACCATCTTCGAAAACGAATTCATATATGACATCAGTAACTTCTCATAAAACCAAAAGTATTGTAAGATTTGTGATGATATGCTCTAATGCTAAATGTTATGACCAAAAGGTGGGTAGCTCTTTGCGAAAACTTATAGCAGGATCTTCATCACCCAACTCACAAAGAGATCAACTGAGTTGAAAAAAGATAGAACTGAAAAACCACAGGATACTCCACCCAAGCATCCTCTTTATTGATTCACCAAAATTTTGTTCACAATTAATAGAAAAAAGCTAAAATAAACAAAATACAATTGAATCAATAACCAAATTGAGAAAGGGAAGAATATCTAGGTGACTAAAATTATTAAAGAAGAAGAACCGAGAAGAACGATAACTAATCCTAAGGATTATCTTAAAATTAAAATCGTTTAATTTAGTGCCTCCAATTCGATCACGTAACTGATCAAAACCTGAAAGTAGCTCATATAAAGAGTAGAAAGCGTAGGATAATACCCAAATTGTATTACTTCACGAGTTTTTGATTCATGACAATAAAAGAAAGAAGATCGAAAATAATTGATATACAAGCTTACTAGTCTATGATTATTTATTAAATCGTGACTTGGATGTGTTATATATTGTTAAAGTCTATCCTCAAATGTCACAAGACACTAAAACAACAATATATATCATATATTGGCACAAGTGCCAAAACTGTGTAAAAATACACAGAACAGTCGACTGGTCTGTTTTCTACCAATCGGCTGGTAGGGTACTTCATGCACAGTTTTGTGCTTGTGTGTGTGTGTGTGTATATATATATAAGATTCTACCAGTTGACTTAGCATTTTTTACCAATCGACCGACTTTTACCAACTGTCATTTCAGCGAAGAGACATTTCTTTTCATGAAAAGGTTCAATCAAATTTCAAGAGAAACAAATGCTTTTTTATTGTATCTCTTCACAAATGATAGCTACTCTTCATATACTATTTAAACACTTCAATATCACTTTCCAAATCACTGATTCTTGCTCTAATTATTGATTTTATTCTCTGCATACTCTGTGCATTCAAAAGCTCTCAAAACTATTTTCATTGTTTTGAATCACTGATTCTACATTCATACTACTTGATTCAAATGCAATCTGCTTCCTTAAAATCTTAACTTTCACTTCATATATTTGAGGATAAGATTATAGGATGGGTGTACTCAAACCGTGAATGATCCATGCTACTTAGAACACATATATAGTCAAAAGCTTCTGTTGTATTTGTGAAGTCCTGTCCTGCTGCTCAGGTAAGAAATCCCATTATGCTTCTTGGGTGTGTGTAACCTATTCCTTCAGGTGAAGTGAGGATATTTCTTAGTGAAATTCCAGAAGGAGTCTGTGACTGGACGTAGGACGGTGCTCCGAACCAGTATAAAAACTCCTAGTGTCATTTATTTTTTATTTGCTGCATTTACATATTGCTTATCTGTGATATCTTAATATTTAGACCATAATATTTTTACTTGCATAGCTACAGCAAAGTATAGAATATCACATTATTAACACTTTCACTTATACACGTAGTTCCATATTATTGATCCTACTCTCGTTGTCTTTACATTTGGTATAAGAGTAGGACATCCTATAACCGTAAAACAGTTATTTGATATCTCGTTAACATGAAAAATAAAACGAACACTAACACAAGCACAAACATAAGCTTCACAATTTGTCAATCCACTGCACTGCCTCCATTTTTTAATGACACGAACTATAATTACTGGGCTACACATACGAGAATTCATATGCAAGCAAATCGATTTGAAACATGGAATATTACTCAAAATGAGTATATTATTCCTACTACCAATTATTCTGAATGGTCAAATTCACCAAAAACTGATGCTACTCCTACTGCTAATGCTAATGCTAAAGCTATGAATATGTTGTATTGTGCCTTAGGTAGAAATGAGTTTTACCGAATTTGCATGGGCAATACTACATATGAGATTTGGCAAACACTCAAAGTAACACGCAAAGGGACTAGCAAGGTTATACAAAGCAAGATATCCATGCTTAAAAATCAATTTTAGATTTTTAAAATGAATGAAAATAAATCTGTCAATGATATGTATTCTAGATTTTAGAACATTTATCATTCATTATTGGGCTTAGGAAAAAAACTATGATTTTAATTTAGTGTCAAAAACCCTAAACATTTTAACGAAAGATTGAGAAAGGAAGATCTTTGTAACATCCCTTAATTTTTAACAATAGTAAAGATGATAAATTAAAGAATACTTAATTAAATATTCAGAATTAAGTGAAACGGACTATGTCATTGTGTTCGTCTCGGAATTCTGGTCAAAATAGAGACCTGGTTTGCGTAAAACGGACACCGCATGATAATGATATTAAGGTTTGAAGTTTGTATACGCATAAGAAGAATATATATATAATAGGTCCAGAAATTCAAAACATTCAAAATCGAGTAGCAGAAGGGAGCAGGAAAAATCCCGCTTATAGATATCGACTCCATCAAGGGGGCGTCGACCCATGGGTCGACTCCATCAAAAAGGTGTCGACCCCTAGGACGAAACCAAGGGGGGTCGACCCCCATACGTGGACCTAGGCAGACTTCTGGTGTTTTCGTACATAGACTGATTTCTATGCAAGATTCATTGGATGATGGCTATAAATGAGAACCCATTTCTCTTGTCTTTACACACCAAAAACAATTGAGAACTAGATGCTTCCTCTACCCAGATTAAATCAAGCCTTTTCTTCTTCAACAATCAAGTCATTTAAGTTTAGATATCTGTGATTCAACGTCTGCAATCTCTCTTCTATTTCTTAGGTCCAATCACAGTGAGTCTACGTTATTTTTAGATCTAAATACTTAAAAGTTATTTTGACAAGACTATGAATTGGATCTAAGCCTATGACTATTTGAATCATATCAGATCTGCCATAATCTGTGTATCTATGTTATTCTGACATGACTATAAATTAGATCTAAGTCTGTGACTATTGAATCATGTCAGATCTATCATTATTTGTAGATCTAATTCACTTTTAGATCTCATTATGCAAATTCCTATTATGTTAATGGTTAAATCAATGCTATTGTCACAACAGATCTGTTGTTAGTTGGGTATCTAATTCATTGTTTAGATCTCATCACGCCTGTTTATTGTGTCCCTATTTTATTAGAATTACTTCTACTATCTCATGTTCATTAGATATGTTCCTATACGTCTATCTTGTCATTATGCCCAACTTTGTCACTATATGTTTATTAGTTGTTATGCCTATTTTTTCCATTCTATGTCAATCTTGTTATTATGTTCATTTCTTTCCTCTTCCCTTCTTCTTTTCCCTTTTATTTTCGTAGCCAGGCTGCCTTTGAGCCTGGGCATGCCACTGAAATATGCGAACGCGTGAAAATGGGAACGAGTGGAAAACGTTAAAATTGGGGCATAACTTGTACTGGGAAATTTTGGGCATAATTTGAATTAAAAATATAAATGTGGATTTGGGGCATAAAACAAAATTGTGACTAAAGACCATAATGTGGGGCATATGGTTCATTATGTACATGACTTGGAAATTGGGCATGAAAACCTATAATGACATAGGAATAATTAGTTAATAATGGAAATGCCTAGAATTACAATAATTAGAAACTGTAACTGTGCTTAGACACGAGGTTAGATTACACTTATGATGGAAGTCTGCCCGGAACCGACCGGCATATCCAGTAACCACAAGCGGTGAATCTAATGTGAGGGGTCTAAGCGCATAAACACGTGACGTGCTAAGACACGAGGTTAAGTCCGACTTGTAGAAGAAGTCTGCCCGGAACCACCCGGCATATCCAGAATCCATAAGTTGTAGGCTTAATGTGGGAGGTTTGGCACATTTTAACCTAAATGGAAATATGGTAATTAAATGGAATACTTAACCTAGTTGAATCCATAGGGATTGTATGAACATGTTAACTGAGTAGTGGTTAAGTAAACTTGTATGAATCAGTGAGAGGGTTAAGTATATATTGGGGTTGTGTGTAATATATATATATATATATATATATATATATATATATGTGTGTGTGTGTGTGTGTATATATATATAGGCCCACAAATTTAACCAGTGGGGTTATGCAATCTTTTTACTCTGGTATGTCATAACCTGTGGAAAACCTAGCAGTGGGTGTGACACCCCACATCCGTTAAGGTCACTCACAAAGGGAATGCCTTAACCTCAATGGAGCATTATGGGTACTGGAACAGAAATATTACAAGACAAAAATATATAAAGCAGCGGAAGGTAAAGTAGAAGTACTTCAATTCATTTATTAAACATATGTTGTTTACAATAAAAGCCCATCAACTTCCCATACCTAATTACATAGCTAAAATATTTGTCTTGCTCAAAAACAAAGAAGCAAAAAAATAAATTGTGGTATTCTCCAATAAAGAAAAGCAAGCCATAGCCAAGAGAAATCCAAGCCGTACATGAAAGAGCCTTGAAACTTGGTAAGATCCGAACTAAGTTGTATTCCCACACTGCGAACATAGGGGGGGAACAGAAGAAAAAGCGGCGAAACAAACCGGGTCAATCATAAAGACTGAGTAAGTCCCAGTGACTTTCAGCATAAAAACAATTAAAGATAATATGACATGAATAAAATGAAAGTAAGCATGAGCATGATGACGAGGTAAGCTACAGACACTATGAATCAGGTATAACATCCCAGACTTCCTATCAAGGGTAGCATCACAAGGTTCCTACCAAGTATCACATCGCAAGGTTTCTATAACGTCGCAAGATTTCTAAGTTTCACCATTACCCTATTTTCCTTGATTTCCTATATTCTCTGCACCACCTAAATAGCGTTCCAATTAGTTTACTTAGTTATAATTACAAGATAAGTGATCCCCCATAACCCACATGATAGTTTTATAGGTACATATCCTACGATGAGGGTCCCACCTCATATTGACAGTTTCGTGTCCCCACCATACCTATTTGATCGACTCTTACTTACAATGTTTCACATGTGTTATACACTAAGGTTATCCCAACCCCATAGTTGTGGTAGCGTTCAGGACTACATCTAATATGAGGGTTTCACCTCAACCAGCCCAATTGCCATGAATGTGTTAGATGTATCCTTACTACCCTAATCGATCGGCTCCTACTCGACCTAGTTCTTGCGGCCCCCTTCTTGTAGATACCTGTGCTGGTCCCACCCTAGGGTGTATCAATCCCTAGGATGGCAACCCCGATGCAATTATTGATGCACAGCTTTATATCTACTGATGCCTAGTGGCTAAATTTTCGACTTTGGAAAATGTGCACGCCCGTAATCCATTGGAACCTGCATATCTGCATCACCCGCCGTCGTTTTGACCGCTCACAATCAACCCAGTAATCGTGCCCCACCCTGCGTAGCTCAGGGTACCGTTGATACCTAGTGTGGCTTACTGCTGAAACGGGTCCTGCTACTAGGGTTTTCCTAGGGTCTACTCGTATACCCCATAGGTTGGTTAAGTGTTATTCATTCAAGTTAACTTAACCCCACCCCCATCATGTTGCGTTGGGTTAAGTGTTCTTTCTGGTGTTACTTAACCCTACCGCATGTCTTGTTATATCGGTGAAGCGTTGCCTTCGTGTGTTTACTTAACCCTACCACACACCATGTCATATTGGTTAAGCATCGGCAACCCATTTAACTTAACCCTCCCATTCGTCAGATTGCATTGGTTAAGTATTTCTTGTAATTCATGGCTTAACCCGCCCATGTATCATGTCAAGTTGGTTAAGTGTTGTCTAGTGATTCATAACTTAACCCCGCTATCTTAGCATATCAAATTGGTTAAGTTGTTTCAAGTAATTCATGACTTAACCCGCCCACGTATCATGCTAAGTTGGTTAAGTATTATCTATATGTTTAAGTTGACTTAACCCTGCCATGCGTCATGTTATATTGTTTAAGTGTCATTTGTCTAGTCATATTACTTAACCCACCCATTCATGTCATATCAGTTAAGTGTCATTAGTCTAGTCATATTACTTAACCCACCCATTGGTCTGATTAATAGTTATCTTGGTTAAGCATTCTTAATTTACTTAACCCTACCCACTGGTCTAATTAACATGTTATGATGGTTAAGTCTACACTTATAAGTTTTACGTGTTCTTAACTCATACCGGTTATGTCCATATTTACATGTCAAATTTCCATGTCATCCCACCTTACCCTCTAACCATACCCACGTCTTATTATGGTTAGTATTCCTTAATTCATTCATTATAACGAACGAATCATGACCTCTCACATTAGACCGTGCACTTTGTGGCCACTGGATGTGCCAGGCGGTTCCGGGAAGATTTATACCACAAACTGAGTCTAACCTCGTGTCATAAACCATTACGCCTACAATTCGACCTTCGACCTCTCACGTTAGACTGACACTTTGTGGATACTGGATTTGTCGAGCAATTCCGGGCAGATTTACACCACAAACCGAGTCTAACCCCGTGTCAAAGTTCATTAATGGTCGTGTTCCCCCCAAAACCCCAATATCAGTTCATGTGTTTAACATATAAAAATGTTCTTGTTTCAACCACGTTCATATTTCCAGTTATATGCCAATTATCAAGTTCATAATTCACGTTTTTGCCCCAAAATGTATTCCCAAATTATTATCATAATTCACTATAAGGTTATGCCAAGTTATAGCCTTTTATTTACAATACATTCCAACTACTTAAAACCCAACTTAGGCGCGTTCATATTAAACCTCTACCAAGTCATAAATTATTATATATGTTTCAACTCCAAATTTTACATAATTAACATATGCCCAAGATCTAGATTTCATGTCAGTTTTACATATTCTCAACTCATACCAAATTTACATATGTTCAATTCATGCAGTTTTACATGTATGCCAATTTTTATGCCAATTTACACATATACCAAGTTTCATGCCGTTTTACATATGTCAAGATTCATGATTTACATGTTTACAAAGCTATGCTTAATTTACATAGATCAAGTTTTATACCCAAAATTGCATGTATACCACGTTTACACCAATTTACCCATAACAGGTCCTAGCCAAATTGCATATATCAAGATCCATATCAAATTACATATGTCAATCCCCATTCTTGCAATTACCATTTTAATGACAATACCAAAATATCCAATTTCATGTTAATGGTAGTAATACCTAAATATCCAATTTTTATGTTATGCCATCAATTCCACCAAACACATATATTCCACTAGGCAATATTCCAATATTTCCCCCGTATACCATCGCATGTATATCATCGTTTAGGCCTAGGTCCGAAATTGACCTAGGTTCATCAAAAGAAAATAAATAGGGGAAGATAGAAGTTGCAATAAAAATAAGATCAGAGAGAAAACAACATAAAAACATCATCTCAGGCATAAAGAATAGATCTTGGTAATAATATCAATATGAACCAAGAAAATTGATTAACAACAAGCTGAATAGACCATAAACTTGTCATGAGAATAAAGATAAAAAAGTTCCAAAAATCAAGATCTAAGAAGAAACAAGAATAAACTTGAATCAAAAGTCCAATTTCACTTCATCACATGTCCATATTAAATTTAATTATTTTAATCTGAAAATAACTAAAACTTACAGATCGTGGACAAGGAATTAACAACTGAATTTTATTGTAAAAATGTTGCGGCATTGTTGATTTATTGTCTTGAATCATTATTGAAGCTTTGTTCTTTGAATTGATTTGAGTTTGAATGCTTGTACTTTGATTTGGAGATGGCGGCTATGGTTCAAGAGATATTTTAGCAGCATAATGGTGTAAGAATGACTTGTTATGAATTATTTTAGGTCTTAGGGTGCATTTATAGGTGTAGAAACCATTTAGGGCCTTTAGATCAACCCTAGAATCAATCTGGACCATCAAAACACGTTTTAGGCTTCAAAAATGGGTTCTGGGTCAAAACAGGCCGACCAGGTCGACTTGTAGGGGGAAGTCGACCACATGGTCGACCGGGGGGTAGGTCGACCCTAAGCTCGACCACACGGTCGACCTGACCCCTAGGTCGACTTGCCTGGTCCTGTGCTGCCTGAAATTTGCTGAATTTTCTACAGGCCATAACTTCTTCATCCAAATTGCGATTTTCGAAAACTTGGGCTCGATTTCATGTAGAATTCTAAGACGAACGCATTGCCGCAACCCGTTTCCCTTGATTCTCATTTTAAAAATTAATTAAACCTTTATTTCTTGTTTTAATATGCTATTAAAATTCGGGTTGTTACAGTAGGGATACAAGCCTAAGGGAAGCTTGTATCATCTTATGTGTGGGACCCGTTTTAGCCAGTGTCCTATATTTGGTATCAAACGAGTACTCTAAACTAGTTCGGAGTCGGGGCACGCTTACTGTACTGATTGTAAGAGATCCAAAAGTGGGGGACGGTGTGGGCGACGCATTCCGACGTGGTCATATGTGTGAATGGGTCCGGCAAAGGAGGTTTAGACGTTGTGACATTAGTAGATATAGTTGTGCACATACTAAAAATAAAGGATTGCCACTTTAGGAAGTGATACATCCTAATGTGGCGTTGGCATAGGGTATCTACGGTGTACGGAGCCGATCGATTAGGGTAGTAATTAGAGTACATCGAGACATTGGTATGTTTAGAAGCCCGTTGATATCCTTAGGGATAACTCCGGTATGTTTAGTTGGGTTGCCTGTTGATTGTATAGAGTTAAACCTCTCACTAGAAGTACGCCTAAGTCTACCATCTTATATTTGTTGAGATCATCTCATTCTGGTTATACTAGTATTGGTGAAGAGAAAGAGAAAGTAGTAGAGAAGCGCAAAGCCTGTTCTGTTCAGTTTATCCTGTTTACCTTGTCATACCTGCCTTTTATGACGTTATCTCTCTTATCCACTTTACATATCTGTAACACCCCACATCCATTAATGTCACTCACAAAGGGAATGCATTAACTTCTATGAAGCGTTTTAAGTGAGTATAGAACAGAAACTTAACAACAAGACAGATATAAACAGTAGTTGAAAAATTTAAAAACTTTATTTCATTGCAGTGCAAAATACATATGTTTGATTACATCATCAAAACCAGAGCCAAGTACATAATATCCATCTTGACTAAATCAAAGTACATAAATTAAAAGACATAATCCCCAATACAAAATAGCCATAAATAAAAGAGAGGCTGAACTTTACTTCAGCGATCCAAGCAATCTTCTAAAGACAAGAAGCACAGCTGTCCAAATTCAAGCTCCACTGGTGCTAGTTCCAACCTGAGCATCTGGGGGGGGGGGGGGAAGGAAGAAAAGAGGAGGAAACAAAGGGGGTCAGACATAAAATCTGGCGAGTGTGATAACTTTAACAATATAATTACCAAAGTAACTAGGCTAAGGCATAAGTTGGAAAATCAGGAAATGACCATGAACCATTGAGTATGGCAGAGTAAACAAGGAAACAAGATGAACAACGATATCGTTAAAGCGCACTTAAACCACAATAAGATAATTACTAAACTATACCAACACTGTAGGATAATTGCTATACTGCACCACCACTAGTCCCCCTAAGGTTAATCCCGCCTACAGACTTAAATATTGATAATAATAGTTTCGTGCACCCCTAGCTGCCTTTATAGGTACCGCCTGCCCTTATCTCCACTAGGTGTACCCATTACCCCCAAGCGATCGGCTCCCTAACTCGTAGATACCCGTGCTGGCCCCACCGTGGGGTGTATCACTGCCCAAAGTGGCAACCCGATACCACAAATAATGCATGGCTTACTACACGATGCAACAACGTCTTACCTACCAGCCCGGGTCCACACGCATATGAACCCGTTAGACTTGTGTTGCCACCGCTAACCCGGTTTTGCCTCTTACAGTCAAGCTCAGTATGCGTGTCCCGTCCTCGACTTGGGTCGAGCCCACAAAGATATGTATGGGTTACTGGTTGAAATGGGCCCCCATTACTTGACACAAGCTATCCGTCTAAGCTTGGTCCCCTCTAGTACATCCCACTTAACCCTCTTCTTAGTCATGTTCACTTACATGTTTCAATTTTGGTTAAGTATTTCTAATCGTATTTCAAATGCCACCCAAGGAACCCACTAGATTCCACATGCCACCCAAGGCACCCACTTAACCCCCTCATGTCCCACTACATGTTTATCTGGTTAAGTGTTTCTTGATTCATTAAGACCGTAACCTCATAAAGACCTCTCACATTAGACTGGCATTTGTGGCAGCTGGATTTGCCGGGCGGGTCAGGGCAGTCTTACACCACAAAAGATCCTAACCTCATGTCTTTACAATTGTTACGTATTTAATTTATGCCTAAGACCTCCCACATTAGACAAGCATTTGTGGCGGATGGATTTGCCGGGCGGGTCCGGGCAGTCTTACACCACAATAGAGCCTAACCTCGTGTCTTAGATGATTAATTAATCCTAATTAATCATTCCCCAATTTGAATTACTTTCCCTATTCAAATTATCAATTAATTCCAAATATAACTATGGCCATAATTGACTCAATTATGTCCATCTGTAAAATCATACCAATTTTCATCACAATTTATTTTATGCCTTTTAAGGCATCTATGCCAATTAAATTTTTTAATATTATCCCCTTTTACCCCCACGTTGTACGTTTATTCGTTTTAATGTAAAATATACGTTAGACTCGAATAGTCTAACTCATGGAATAAAGAGAAAACATCGCAACATACATATAATTAAAACTATATCTAAACATAAGGGGTGAACTTGCATGCGTGAATGATGTTCTACATCTAAAACTTGCGTAGGCCAAAGTTACAACTTGCATAAAACTACATATGTCATAGGCCCAAATATAAAGGTGTGAACTTGTTAAGATAATGGTCACAAACTTGCATAATTCATGTATGTCATAGATATACATCTAAAGGTGTAAACTTGCATAGGCAATAACCACAAACTTGCATAACATGATTCATATTCCAAACTCATATTTTCATATAAACTTGCATATGTGATTTATGCAACATAACAATGGTGTAAACTTGCATTTAAACATGTAAACTAGCATGTAGAATTTGGCATATAACTCACACATGTCATAGCCAAACTTTAGATCTAAAATAGATGTCATGAAGCATATAAGGTTATACATATAATTTTCCCCAACTTGCATATGATTCCTGTCTTAATAAAAATCTAAACTTGCATACATACTTATAATTTATCATATGAATCAACATACCCAAACTAGCATATGAACAACATGGTGATTCGATTAAACATAAGCCAATCATAAAATTACAACATAGATGATCACAACTTTACAAGATAGCATCATAGAATTTACAACATAAACATCACAATTTTACTACATGAATAATAACATGCGGTCAATAATTCACATCATACTCAAATAATCCACATCATAACTCAATCCAATTAATTTGCTAATTATTTTATTAAAATTATCGAACTCACAACTCAAAGAAGGTCTTGAGTTCTGAATTCTGAGTTCTGAAGTTGTAATAGCTTTCCCTTGAAGAAGATTCGTTGTTTAAGTTGAAAGGAATTGAATTAGATTAGCTTTCTTCCTCTCTAATTGGTGGCGGCTATGCTGAGTTGCTAGGTGACGGCATGGAGGCCATGAATCTAATTTTTGTTTTGATTTTAGGGTTTGAGTCTAGAGGTGTTTATATAGAGTTTAGGATTAGTTTAAGCCGTCTGATCAACCCAGAATTAATCCCAGCCAATCAGAGCATATCAGAAACCTTAATGAGTCAACATCTAGTCATCAACAGGTCATAAAACAAATATGCCCGGGGGGGCAGGTCGACCCCCAGGTCGACCTGATCAGGGAAGGTCGACCTGGACCTGGCGGGAATTTTCCCGCCTAGCCTGTCTGACTCCGAAATTTGAATTTTCTGAAATCTATTTTGAATTTTCTGAAACTTCCGATGGCCATAACTTCTTCATACGAAGTCCAATTCACGCAAACTCAGACTCTATCTCAATTAGAATTCCAAGACGAACACAATGGCACAACCCGTTTCCCTTAATTCTTATGTCTGAGATTAGTTATTCTTTAGTTTGTGAACATTAGTGTTAACAGAATTACGGGGTGTTACATTCTCTCATCCTTAAAAGATTTCGCCCCCAAAATCTCCAAGTTAAGGAGAATGCATATCCTACCATCCAAGAAACTATCTACTCAACCATCAAACACAGGCATCCATTGTCCTTATAAAATTCCTAATGCTGTATGAACATATGCAAGAAGTTTGTGTATATTTTCCTTATCTAATGCAAAATCAGGCGGTCTACTGATTCAGTTGACCTCCTTAATGCAAACCATGATAGTGCCATGCATCCATTATGTATACGAAAGAACCCTATCGATACATATTATTTCTACATGTGTGCACAACCATTCACCAAAATGCAACATCCATATGATGGTACAACCATTATACAACCATTAACTTAAATATGCACACACATTTATATGCAATATGCAATATGAAGTGACTGAGTCGATCTAGTGCCTAAAGTGTGTGTATATGCATCTACTAGCAAACACTTGCATCCACATGCATCCATCATACATAAAATGTCTCAAACACATGTTTCAACCATAGGATTACCCTATCTAAAGGTCAAAAATAATAGTGAGAGGACATACTAAAGATAAGATAAGTACAAGGTAAGCGATAAAGGAGAAAAAAGACATACCCTCGAAAAGAAAAGGGTATAATGAACGCATCTTCTCTTCCGTCTCCCAAGTAGCGTTGCTCTCATCATCTCCCCATTGCACTTTGACTAGCTTGACCTCTCGATTCCTCAACTTCTTAATCTACGACCCAAGAATGCACGTAGGAGCTCGTCGAATCGTCGCATCATGCTCTATCTCCACCTCTCTAAGCAAGCTCGGCTCTACCACTTCCATGGTCTCGTGCAAGCATTTACTCAAATGTGATACATGGAATACATCGTGTACACCACTAAGTCTCTCGGGCAACTCCACTCTATACGCCAACTGTCCAATTCTCTCCTTAATAGGAAACGACCCTACGAACCTTGGTGCTAACTTCCTAACGGACCCAAAGCGAATGACGTTCCGTAATGGAGATACCTTGACAAAGACCATGTCCCCAATATCAAACTCAAGATCTGACCTTCTCTTGTCCGCATAAGATTTCTGCCTATCTTGCGCCGTCTTCATCCTTCTTCGAATCAGATCGATCTTTTCCGAAGTCTCTCTAATCATATCGGTCCCAAGCAAGATCTTATCAATAGATTCCCACCAATATGTAGGCGAACGACATGGCCGTCCATAAAGAGCCTCGAACGGTGCCATGCCAATGCTAGACTGAAAGCTATTGTTATATGCGAACTCTACCAACGGAAGATGTTACTCCCATGTACCTCCGAAGTCTATGACACACAACCTTAATAGGTCCTCTAGAATACGATTCACCCTCTCGGTCTGGCCGTCCGTCTGAGGATGATATGCGGTGCTCAAACATAACTGTGTCCCTACCGCCTCTTGCAAGCTCTTCCAAAATTCGCTAGTAAAGATAGGATCGCAGTCGCTCACTATGCTAGAAGGAACACCGTGCAAACGAACTATCTCTTGAATGTATACGGAGGCTAACCATGGAGCAGTCCTCTTACTCTTCATGGGAATGCAATGGGCGCTCTTAGTAAGTCTGTCTACCATGACCCAAATCCCAGTATTACCCTTCCTCGATCTCGGTAACCCGTCAACAAAGTCCATCGAGACACTTTCCCACTTCCATTGTGGGACCTCCAATGGGTAAAGCAATCCACCGGGCTTCTTTTGCTCTGCTTTTACTTGTTCGCACACCAAGCATTTCGCGACAAACTCATCCACGTCCCTCTTCATACCGGCCCAAAAGTAAACTCGTCTCATGTCCATGTACATCTTGTCCCCGCCGGGATGGATGGTTATCTTCGAACGATGTGCATCATCAAGAATGGTCTTCCTTAGGTCCTCGTCTTTTGGTACACAAAGTTTACCGTCCCTACGTAACCAACCCTTATCATCTAGGGTATACCTACGGAGATGGCTCGATGACTCCCCTCTTTTGAGCTTCTCTACTAACTCAACCAACTGTGGGTCATCTCTTTGTGCCTTGCCAATCCGTCCCAAAAGCATAGGTCTGACCTCCAAGGATGCTAGCAAACCGGGTACAAAGTCAATGTAAGGTTTAAAGTCAAATGTAGAGATGAACTCTAAGCTTCGCCGCTCAACAAACAACAGACTCAAGGACAACCTTTTTCTACTTAAGGCGTCCGCCACCCCGTTACCCTTGCCAAGGGTATATGCTATCTCAAAGTCATAGGATGCTAAGAATTCTATCCACTTTTGCTGCCTTAAGTTCAAGTCCTACTGAGAGAATAAGTATTTTTGCGATTTGTGGTCAGTGAATAATTCGAATTTCTCGCCAAGAAGATAATAGCGCCAAGACTTAAGCGCGAAGGCAATAGCGGCCAACTCTAGGTCATGTGTAGGGTAATTTCTCTCATGCTCTCTCAACTTCCTTCCACCATAGGCTATTACCCTTCCCTCTTTCATTAAGACTGCGCCTAGTCTTGTCCCACAAGCATCGGTATAAACGGTAAATGGCTTACTCCCATCTGGCAACACTAAGACTGGGGCTGTGGTCAAAGCTCTCTTTAGACGTTGGAACGCATCATCACAATCTACGTCCCATGTGAAAACTAAGTTATTCTTCATCAAGCATGTTAATGGGGCTGATATTTTTGCGAAGTCTTCGATAAACTTCATATAGTAGCCAGCCAACCCTAAGAAACTCCTCAAATCGGTAGCATTTTTAGGGACCTTCCAATCTTGGATGACCACTACCTTTGCGGGATCCACAGCTATCCCTTCTTTGGAAACCACGTGCCCTAAGAATCGCACTTCCTTCCCATAAAAGTGACATTTAGAAAATTTAGCTTTAAGGCTATGCGCTCGAAGAGTCTCCAACACTTCCTAAGATGTACGGCATGCTCTTCCTCGTTCTTAGAAAAAATCGAGTTGTCGTCTATAAAGACTACCACAAATTTATTAAGGTACTCCCTAACCACCTACTCATCAAGTCAACAAAGTATGCGGGGGCGTTTGTCAAACCGAAGGGCATCACAAGCCACTCGAAGAAACTGTATGGAGTCCTAAAGGCAGTCTTGTTTATGCTATCCTCAGCCACTCTCAACTGATGGAAACCCATGGCTAAGTCCAACTGTGAAAACACTGAGGCGCCAACTAACTGATCGAAGAGATCGTCAATCCTCGACTGTGGGTGTCTATTCTTCTTAGTAAGCTTATTAAGTTCTCTATAGTCCACACAAAATCTAAGGGACCCATTTGCCTTCGTGGCAAATACTACTGGAGCACCCCACTCCGATATACTACGTCTGATGAAGCCCTTCTCAAACAATTCCTTCACTTGCTTACTGAGTTCTCTCCTCTCTGTTGGAGCCATGTGGCGCACTGGAAATGCAACTGGCTTTGCATTCTCTACTAGATATATTCGAAAGTCTATCTCACGTTTTGGGGGTAAACCCCTCACCTCATCGAAGACATCAACATATTCACGGACTATACGAACAGAATGTAAATCATCATCGGATGCGTCAAGGGATTCTAGGTAGCTAAGCATTACTGGACCTCTAGGGTCACAAGAAATATCAAGGGTCTTTCCAAAACGAGTCAACAATCTAACTACCCTTCTTTCGCAATCTAGGATGGCCCCATATCTAGTTAGCCAATCCATACCTAGAATTAAACCGTAGCCCATGAAGCCAAGAACAAAGGTGTTGCATTCAAACTCAACGCCCAAGATAAACACTCTCAAATCCCGACAAATCATAGAAAGATGAGCCGAACCGCCAATAGGATTTGAGACAACTAAGGGATCTGTAACTAGACTAGTATCTACGTGCAGTGTTTCAACTTATGATGTAAAGATAAACGAATGTGATGTGCCAGAATCGAATATAGTTCGGACAGGATGATCAATCAGAAAAACTAAACTTTCAACGAAAATTGCTCTACCTCGTTCTTGCAGCGGTGGGGCCATGAGAGCATGAACTTGTCCCCTTGCCTGCCCTGGTGCCATGAGAGCCTGCACCTGTCCTCCTGAGGTAGACCCTACCCTCTGCCCTTTCCTTGGGCAGTCCTTAATCAGATGTCCCGCTTCGCCACAGTGGAAACAACTGGTCTTCTTTTTCTTCCTACAATCTTTGCTTAGATGGCCAGGTGTCTCACAGTTAAGGCATCTCTTCTTTCCCTTACCATTGTTGCCTTTGCTACCTTTCTTGTTCTGTTGTTGCTGTTGCGGCTTCTTTTGATCCCCTTTCTTCTCGGGTGCTTTATTAGCATTGGCGCCGTTCTCCTCTTCATGCATAAGCGCCATGTCAACTAATCTCTCAAAGCTAGCCCCCATGGGGATGTGGGTCATAGCTAACCCATGAAGCGGCTCGTTCAAACCCTTAACAAATCTCAGGTCTTTCTTTTCAGGAGTATTCACCAAGTCCAAGCCAAATCTTGCCAATTGATTGAATTTGTTGACGTACTCTTTCACCGATAGATTCCTTTGCTTCAATGCTAGAAATCTTTCCATGTATAGATTCTCTTCAGCCCGTGAGAGAAACTTCGCCTCAAACCTCTGCCTAAAATCTGGCCATGTATCGACTGGGCGTCCTCCATTAGTGACCTCCCACCAAAACGAGGCCTCATCCATCATTAGCCAGACAGCTAACTGGACCTTTCTTCCATTATCCACTTCAAAGATTCCAAATAATTCTTCCACCTCGTTTATCCAGTTTCGAGTTTCAACAAATGTCTCCGTCCCTTGAAAAGGTTTTCCACACATTGCCCGAAAGTCCTTACATATCTTAGCAAAAGTATCGACGCGAGGAGGAGGAGGAGGTGGAGGAGGAGGAGCATTTGTTGGACCTGCGGTGGCGGCCCTATCCTCGAGATATTGACGAAACCAACCGGGTACATGAACACCCTCTGGTATCTCAGATGCTTCAGACATGCTGAAACGAAAAAGGAAAGATTCAATACAAAAGAACCGAAGGAAAGATATATGGCCATTGGGGTTATGCTTTCTAAAATAAGATTTTCTCTTGAAAATACTTTCCTTAAAACATACTTTTGAAGGTACTTCTTAATAAAATTTGTTTTTGAAAAACAGCTTTTCAAAATTCATATATGTTCTGTTAACCTTCAGCTCTGATACCACGTGTAACACCCCACGTCCATTAATGTCACTCACAAAGGGAATGTAACTTCTATGGAGCGCTTTAAGTGAGTGTAGAACAGAAACTTAACAACAAGACAGATATAAACAGTACCTGAAAATTTTAAAAACTTTATTTCATTACAGCGGAAAATACATATGTTTGATTACATCATCAAAACCAGAGCCAAGTACATAATATCCATCTTGACTAAATCAGAGTACATAAATTGAAAGACATAATCCCCAAAAGAAAATAGCCATAAATAAAAGAGAGGCTGAACTTAACTTCAGCGATCCAAGCAATCTTCTAAAAGCAAGAAGCACAGCTGTCCAAAATCAAGCTCCACTGGTGCTAGTTCCAACCTGAGCACTTGGAGGGGGGGGGGGGAGGGGGGAGGAAGAAAAGAGGAGGAAACAAAGGGGGTCAGACATAAAGTCTGGCGAGTGCGATAACTTTAACAATATAATTACCAAAGTAACTAGGCTAAGGCATAAGTTGGAAAATTAGGAAATGACTATGAACCGTTGAGTATGGCAGAGTAAACAAGGAAAGAAGATGAACAACGATATCATTAAAGTGCACTTAAACCACTATAAGATAATTACTAAACTACACCAACACTGTAGGATAATTGCTATACTGCACCACCACTAGTCACCCTAAGGTTGATCCCGCCTACAAACTTAAATAATGATAGTGGTAGTTTCGTTCACCCCTAGCTGACTTCATAGGTGCCGCCTGCCCCTATCTCCACTAGGTGTACCCACTACTCCCAAGCGATCGGCTCCCTAACTTGTAGATACCTTTGCTGGCCCCACAGTGGGGTGTATCACTCCCTAAAGTGGCAATCCGATACCACAAATAATGCACGGTTTATACCTACAAGATGCAACAACGTCTTACCTACCAGCTCGGGTCCACACACGCATATGAACCCGTTGGACTTGTGTTGCCACCGCTATCCCGGTTTGGCCTCTTATAGTCAAGCCCAGTATGCGTGTCCCGTCCTCGACTTGGGTCGAGCCCACAATGATACGTATGGGTTACTGGTTGAAATGGGCCCCCATTACTTGACACAAGCTATCCACCTAAGCGTGGTCCCCTCTAGTACATCCCACTTAACCCTCTTCTTAGTCATGTTCACTTACATGTTTCAATTTTAGTTAAGTATTTCTAATCGTATTTCAAATGCCACCCAAGGCACCCACTAGATTCCACATGCCACCCAAGGCACCCACTTAACCCCCTCATGTCCCACTACATGTTTATCTGGTTATGTGTTTCTTAATTCATTAAAACCGTAACCTCATAAAGACCTCTCACATTAGACTGGCATTTGTGGCAACTGGATTTGCCGGGCAGGTCCGGGAAGTCTTACACCACAAAAGAGACTAACCTCATGTCTTTACAATTGTTACGTATTTAATTTATGCCTAAGACCTCCCACATTAGACTGGCATTTGTGGCAGCTGGATTTCCGGGCGGAGGTGGGTTCGGGCAATCTTACACCACAAAAGAGCCTAACCTCTTGTCTTAGATGATTAATTACTCCTAATTAATCATTCCCCAATACGAATTACTTTCCCTATTCAAATTATCAATTAATTCCAAATTTAACTATGGTCATAACTGACTCAATTATGTCCATCTGTAAAATCATACCAATTTTCATCATAATTTATTTTCTGCCTTTTAAGGCATCTATGCCAATTAAATCTTTTAATATTATCCCCTTTTACCCCCACGTTGTACGTTTATTCGGTTTAATGTAAAATATACGTTAGACTCGAATAGTCTAACTCATGGAATAAAGAGAAAACATCACAACATACATATAGTTAAAACTAGATCTAACCATAAGGGGTGAACTTGCATGTGTGAATGATGTTCTACATCTAAAACTTGCATAGGACAAAGTTACAACTTGCATAAAACTACATATGTCATAGACCCAAATCTAAAGGTGTGAACTTGTTGAGATAATGGTCACAAACTTGCATAAATCATGTATGTCAAAGATCTACATCTAAAGGTGTAAACTTGCATAGGAAATAACCACAAACTTGCATAACATGATTCATATTCCAAACTCATATTTTCATATAAACTTGCATATGTGATTTATGCAACATAACAATGGTGTAAACTTACATTTAAACATGTAAACTAGCATGTAGAATTTGGCATATAACTCACACATGTCATAGTCTAACTTTAGATCTAAAATAGATGTCATGAAGCATATAAGGTTATACATATAATTTTCCCCAACTTGCATATGATTCATGTCTTAATAAAAATCTAAACTTGCATATATACTTATAATTTATCATATGAATCAACATACCCAAACTAGTATGAACAACATGGTGATTCGATTATACATAAGCCAATCATAAAATTACAACATAGATGATCACAACTTTACAAGACAGCATCATAGAATTTACAACATAAATATCACAATTTTACTACATGAACAATAACATGCGGTCAATAATTCACATCATATCCAAATAATCCACATCATAATTCAATCCAATTAATTTGCTAATTATTTTATTAAAATTATCGAACTCACAACTCAAAGAAGGTCTTGAGTTCTGAATTCCGAGTTCTGAAGTTGTAATAGCTTTCCCTTGAAGAAGATTCGTTGTTTAAGTTGAAAGGAATTGAATTAGATTAGCTTTCTTCCTCTCTAATTGGTGGCGGCTATGCTGAGTTGCTAGGTGATAGCAAGGAGGCCATGAATCTAATTTTTGTTTTGATTTTAGGGTTTGAGTCTAGAGGTGGTTTTATAGAGTTTAGGATTAGTTTAAGCCTTCCGATCAACCCAGAATTAATCCCAGCCAATCAGAGCATATCAGAAACCCTAATGAGTCAACATCTATTCATCAACATGTCATAAAACAAATCTGCCCGGGGGGGCAGGTCGACCCCAGGTCGACCCTATGGTCGACCTGGTCAGGGCAGGTCGGCCCCCAAGTCGACCCTACGGTCGACGTGGCCCTGGCAGGAATTTTCCCTCCGAAATTTGAATTTTCTGAAATCTGTTTTGAATTTTCTGAAACTTCCAATGGCCATAACTTCTTCATACAAAGTCCAATTCATGTAAACCCGGAGTCTATCTCAACCAGAATTCTGAGACGAACACAATGGCGCAACACGTTTCCCTTAATTCTCATGTCTTAGATTAGTTATTCTTTAATTTGTGAACATTAGTGTTAACAGAATTACGGGGTGTTACAATACCTTTCATGATGCTTTCACTTATTTATACACAAAAAGTAACTAGACTCGCCAGTCTTTATGTCTGACCTATTTTGTTTCCTCTTCTTTCTTTCTGGTCCCCTCTCCCCTTGGTTCTCAATGTGGGAATACTCGAGCTTGATTAGGATTCTGCTTTCATGCTGCATGGAGCTGCTGAGATGTATTGCTTGATTCCATATCCCTCTACAATGGCTATATTTTCGATATTATGCTTCTTTTTGTACTCTGATGATTTAAGAACAAGACAGAAATTTTAAATTGATGCACTGGGTTTTATACGTTTCAGACTTGTGATGTAACTATGCTTTGAAATACGATGTTTTCTACTTAATAAAATTTTATATTCCGCTGTTATTTTATATCTGTCTTGTAATGTTTTTGTTTCTGTTTACCTATAACGCTTCATGAAACTTAATGCATTCTCTTAATAAATGATATTAACAGATGTGTGGTGTCACACATGGTATCAAAGCTGAAGGTTAACAGATCGGATAAAAGATTTTAAAAATTATTTTCAAGAAGGTTTTAGAAAAAGCATTTTCAAAAGAAAAGTCTGTTTGGAAAAACATATTCCCCAAATCCATGTGTAATATCTTTTGATTATCTGTTTAAATCCCTTTTTCCTTTTCTTTTCATTATGTTTGGGGAACCTAATACTCCTGAGGGCATCATGATACGAGGCTAGTTCCGTAAGTATCTAGAGGCCATGGCACCCGCCAGTGGCCAATCAAACGTTCCACTCCCAACTGCACCAGCTATTCCTCATCATCCTACTCCATAAGAAGATAATTTCTCTAAGATCTGCAAAGATTTCTGTTCTATCGATGGAAATCCATTCTGAGGAACTGAAACTTCCGTAGAGGCAAGGAATTGGCTTAAAGAGACGGAGGATTTGTTTGGAATTTTCAAAGTGGATGATCATAAGAAGATTCAGTTAGCCACTTGGTTGCTAAAAGATGAGCCTTCATTCTAGTGGGAAGTGACGCATGTAGGGCATCTAGTGGAGATTTGAGATGATTTTCATTAGAGGTTTGAAATGAAGTTTCTTTCTCAAGCTAAGAAAAGCATGCAAATGGAAAATTTTCTAGCACTCAAGCAAAGAGGCATGACTTTCAAAGAGTATGTTAACAAATTCAATCAACTAGCGAGGTGTGGGTTGGAGCTAGTAGATACCCCGCATAAGAAAGCTTTGCGGTTTGCTAAAGGATTGAATGAACCCCTCCATGGGTTAGTTATGTCTCATATTCCGATGGAAGCAACTTTTGAGAGGTCATTGATATGGCATTGATGCATGAGGAAGATAAAGCTGAAAAGAAAAAAGCTAAGGTAGAGTAAACACAAAACAAGAAAGTATGGCCCAAGAAAGGACAACAACAATAAAAGAAGGGCGGAAAGAACAACAAAGCTAAGGATAAGAGGAAGTTCCATAATTGCGGACGTGAGGGTCACTTGGCCAAGGACTACAAAAGAAGGAAGAATTCTTGGTTCAGTTGTGGAGAGGTCGGACACTTTTCTAAGGAGTTCCCGAAGAAGCAAGGACAAGTCAAAGGGTAGGAGCTTTTGGAGGGCAGGTGTATGCTCTCATGACCAGTGCTCCAGATAGAGGTAGGAAAATTTCTGTTGAAGGTTTGATTTTCGCTTGCTAATCATCCAGTTAGAACTCTTTTTGATTCTAGCGCTTCACATTCTTTTAAATCCGATTCTCTGCACCTTAGTACTAGTACGGTTTTGGATCCCATTATATTCTCAAACCCAATTGGGGGTACAGCTCATCTGTTTATGATTTGTCGGGGCTTAAGGATGTCTATATTAGGCGTCGAATTTGAATTCAACACATATATTCTTGGCCTCATGGCCTATGGATTGATTCTAGGGATGTATGGTGTCGTTCTGGATTATGAGAGAAGGGTCGTTAGACTTTTGACTTTCCATGGGAGGACCCTCGATATTTCTTGTGACCCAAAAGGGTCTGTCATGCTTAGTTTCCTAGAGTCACTTGATGCATCTATCAACGATCTATGATCTGTACCAGTAGTCTGTCAGTATCTTGATGTTTTTAAGGAGGTTCGGGGCTTACCTCCGAGGTGTGAGATCGAATTTCTTATATACTTGGTGGACAACGCAAAGCCAGTTGCATTACCTGTGCGCCACATGCCTCCAATAGAAAGAAGGGAGATCAGCAGTCAAGTAGGGGAGCTACTTGAGAAATGGTTTATTAGGTGAAGCATATCTGAATGGGGTGCTCCGGTGATATTCGCAACTAAGGCAGATGGTTCGCTTTGCTTATGTGCAGATATGGAGGGCTGAATAAACTCACCAAGGAGAACAGGCGCCCACTCCCAAGGATATATGATCTATCTGACCAACTTGTTGGTGCATCTGTTTTCTCTCATTTAGACTTAGCTACGGGGTTTCATCAGTTGAGGGTGGCCGAGTACAGTATAGATTGACCGCTTTTAGGACTCCATATGGTTTCTTTGAATGGCTCATTATGCCTTTTGGGTTGAGGAATGCACCCGCCTATTTTGTTGATCTAATGAGTAAGGTGTTTCGGGAGTTTCTAAATAAGTTTGTCATGATCTTTGTTGATGGCATCTTAATTTTCTCGAAGAATGAGGAAGAACATGCCTTACATATAAGGGAGGTTTTGAAAACTCTCCGTGCGCACAAGATTAAGGCAATGTTCTCCAAATGTCATTTTTGGAGAAAAGAGGCGAGATTTCTAGGGCATGTGATTTCTAAAGATGGGATAGAAGTAAATCCCGTAAAGGTAGTTGCAGTTCAAGATTGGAAGATCCCAAAGAATGCAACAGAGGTGAGAAGTTTTCTGGGGTTAGTAGGCTATTATAGGAAGTTCATTAAAGACTTTGCAAAGATATCAGCCCCACTCACCAGGCTGATGAAGAAGAATTTCATGTTTTCGTGGGATATATATGGTGATGTTGCTTTCCGGCGATTGAAGAGGGCTCTGACAACAGCCCCAGTCTTGACCTTGCCCGATGGGATAAAAAATTTACAATATACATTGATGCATGTGGTACAGGGTTTGGTGCGGTAATGATGCAAAAGGGAAGGGTAGTATGTTATGGAGGTAGACAGCTAAGAGTTTATGAGAAGAACTATCCTACCCATGACTTACAGCTAGATGCCATAGTATTTGCGCTTAAGACTTGGCGCCATTATTTGCTTGGAGACAAGTTCAAATTGTACACCGATCATAAATCTCTAAGTACTTATTATCGCAGAAAGATCTTAATTAAGGCAACAAAGATGGATGGAGTTCCTAGCGTCCTATGACTTCGAGATTTCTTATAACCCTAGCAAGGATAATGTGGTGCTTGACGCATTGAGTAGGTAGATGGTGATCTTAAGTCCTCTATTTGTGGATAGGAAAAGATTGGAGGATAGGAAAAGCTTGGAGTTTATATCGACTTTTGATTTTAGACCCTCCACCGAGTTTTTACCTCGTTTATTAGCATCATTGGAAATTCGACCTACTCTTATGGATCAGATAGGAGCTTCACAGTGAGAGGATTCACAAATTTTAGACATCTTTAATAGACTCGGAAAAGGGAAGACTTCTAATTACCTCAGTAGATATTCCATAGACGATAGGGGGTGGTTGCGACGAGATGGAAGGCTTTGTGTTCCTCGATTTTAGAGTCTGTTGAAGACAGTCCTAGAGGAAGCCCATCATTCTAAGATGACTATTAATCCAGGCGGTGATAAGATGTATAGCGATATGAAGAGGGTTTTCTTTTGGGCTGGGATGAAGAAAGATGTGGCTTTTTTTTCTAAATGTTTGATTTGCTAGCAAGTCAAAGTTGAGCAAAAGAAGCCCAGTTGTTTACTTCATCCTTTGGAGATCCCGAAGTGGAAGTGGGAGAGCATCTCTATGGACTTCATAGATTGTCTTCCTAGATCAAGGAAGGGAAACACCAACATTTGGGTTGTAGTAGACAGGCCTACTAAGAGCGCTCACTTCATTCCGGTTAAGAGTAAGAGGACGGTAGCATGATTGGCAGCAATTTACGTTCGTGAGATAGTCCATCTCCGTGGATTACCTTCCAGTATTGCAAGTGATGGTGACCCCATTTTTACCATTGAATTTTGGAGGAGCTTGCAAGAAGCATTAGATACACTGTTGTGTTTGAGCACTGCTTATCACCCTTCAGACCGATGGATAGATGGAAAGGGTGAACAGTGCTCGTGAAGATCTTTTAAGACTGTGTATCCCAGACTTCAGAGGGATTTGGGAAGAACATCTTCCTTTAGTAGAGCTTGCCTACAACAACAGTTATCAAGCTAGCATTGACATGGCACCCTTCGAAGTGTTGCACGGACGACCCTGTAGATCATCGACTTGTTGGTGGGAGTCTACAGAAAGACTTCTACTTGGACCGGATATGGTTAGAGAAACTTCTGAAAAGATTGATCTTGTTAGATGGCGGATGAAGATAGCTCAGGATAGGTAGAAGTCCTACGCAGAATAGATAATGACTGACTTTAAGTTTGAGGTGGGAGACATGGTTTTCATTAAGGTATCACCATTAAGGAATGTATTCGTTTTGGATCTGTAGAGAAATTGGCACCCAGATTTGTTGGACCATTTCCCATATCAGAAAGGATTGGCCAAATGACTTATAGAGTAAAGCTACCAGAAAGACTATCTAGTGTTCACGATGTTTTCCGCGTTTCTCATTTGAGGAAGTACTTGCACGATACTGCAGAAGTAGTTGAGCAGAGTATGCTTGAGGAAGTAGAGGTGGAACATGAGGCGAAAGTTAGGCGACTTCCTACCCGTATTCTTGGATCAGAGGTTAAGAAGCTACGCAATCGAGAAGTTAAATTGGTGAAAGTTCAGTGCGAATATAACCAAGAGGATGCAACATGGGAGACTAAAGACAAAATTCGTGCTTCGTACCCTTTTCTTTTCAAGGGTACGTTCTTAACATCCTTTCCAAAACTTTTATTTATGCTTGTTTCTATCATTTAAGTATATCCTATCTATCAAATCTGTGACCTTTAGGTAGGAATCCCATGGATGTAAACATGTGTTTTGAGACTTGTTATGTTTAATGGGTGCAAATGAATGCAAGTGTTTGCTAGTAATTGCTCGTGGATGCATATACATACACATTAGGATGTTTGTGCACTTTTCTTCTTTTAATGGATGAAAGTGGGTGTACCATCATATGGATGTCACATTTGGATGAATGACTGCGTACACATATAGAACTTACATGTTATAATAGGATTATTTAAATACATGTTGGATTCATGTCACCAACATATATTGCCTTAAGGCAATCAACTAAATCGGTAGACCGCTTGATCTTTTGCATTAGTGTAGGGACTTATAAACACACCTTTGCATATGTTCATATAAGCATTAGAAGCCTTTAAGGACAATGGATGCATGTGAGTGATGGATGAGTAGATGTGTGATGGATGTTAGGATATACATTCTTCTTAACTGAGATATTTCGAGGACGAAATCCTTTGAGTAGGGGAGAATGTAACACCCCATAATTTTTAACAACACTAAAGAAGATAAATTAAAGAATACTTAATTATATATTCAGAACTAAGTAAAACGGACTGCACCGTTGCGTTCGTCTCGGAATCCCGATCAAAATACACAACTGATTTGCGTAAAACGGACACTGTATGAAGAAGATATTAAGTTTTGAAGTTTGCATACGCATAAGAATATATATATATATATATATATATATATATAACAGGTCCTGAAATTCAAAATAGTTCAAAATCGAGCGGTAGAAGGGAGCGGGAAAAATATTGCCCATGGGTGTCGACCCATGGGTCGACCCCATCAAAGGGGTGTCAACCTGTAACACCCCGTAATTTTAAAACATGACACAAGAGATAATTAAAGAATAATCAATTTTTAAAAGAAGAATTAGGTGAAACGAGTTACGCCATTTTGTTCGTCTCGGAATTCTGCTTGAGATAGAGTCCGAGTTTGCGTAAAACGGATATTGTATGAAGAAGTTATGGACGATAGAAGTTGGGCAGAAAAATCAGAAAACAGGCTGGGATAACTGGCGCACTTGTGAGCTGCGTCAAAAACAAAATGCACTGGCGCACCTGGGAAGTATGCCCATGCCGAGGCCAAATCTACACAGAATTCTGGAGAGTCCTATGATGATATGTCATTCGGGGATTGGCTGCATGACGTGTCTTTTGAGCTGTGTGGTTCTGATGATCTCTAATCTAATCTAAAGGCCCTAATTCACCTAATACATCTATAAAAACACACCTAGACCTAACCCTAATTTCATTACACTAATCCATGGCACCTCCATGCTGCCCTTGTCTAAATTAAAACTAGCCTCTCTTCTCTTCTCCAAAGCAAATCAGAATAGGAGTATTCAAATTGGAAGATAAGAATCAAATTTTACAACAACGTTTAAGCTAATCAAATTCAGAATTCAGAATTCAGATCAATTCTCATCCTAAATCTAATCTCAGTGAGTCCATTAATTATTTTTAGATTTAAATAATATAAAAGCAATTCTGACATGTTGTAAATTGGAGTTGGAAATTAAGCATGATAATAAGATCTAATCTCACCAGTTCTATCTTAGCCTATATATCTGATTCGTGATTCTTATATACCCATGTTGATATTATCATCAGATTTATCAGTTTTATCATATCTTTATGATCAGTTCATCCTTATGCCTATTTTTTGTTAATATTATGTCTATTCTATATCTCTTCCCTTCCTCCTTCCCTTTTTATTTTTATAGCCAGGCTACTTTCGAGCCTAGGTCAAATCTCATAGAGATGAACGGACGAATGGTAATCTAGGGAACATTGGGGAATATGGCATAATATATGTTGGGTTGATGTGGGCATGATTAATGTTAAATTTTGGGCATGATACGAAATTGGGGATTTTGGGTAATTGGCATAATTAACCTGAAATTGGCATAAAATGCAAATAAATAAATTGGCTAAGATAAGCATGCTAGAGACACGAGGTTAGACTCAGTTTGCAGTAGAAGCCTGCCCGGAACCAACCGGCCTAACCAGCAACCGCAACAGCTAGTCTAATGTGAGAGGTCGTAGGCATAATTAAAAGATGCTTAGACACGAGGTTAAGTCTGGCTTGTGGTAGAAGTCTGCCCGGAACCGCTCGGCACATCCAGCAGCCACAAGCCATCGACTTAATGTGAGTGGTCTATGCATTAATAACTAACTAAAGCTGATCAAAGATGAATATGATACCTAAAACATGTTAGGTAGGTGGGGTTAAGTTAACCTGTGGGAGATGACCGCTTAACCAATATTACATGAACAAAGTGGATAGGGTTAAGGCTATCTTAACCAATAATACATATTGAATTGATAAGTGGATGGGGTTAAGTCAACTGGGCGGATAGACAACACTTAACAAATATAGGTTGGGTTAGGATAAACCCTGGGGAAAAACCTAGCAGCGGTAGGGACCCTTTTCAGACAGTAACCCACTTAGAGGTATCGGGAACCCTGAGGTAGGCAGGGTTGGGGCACGCTTATTGGACTGATTATAAGTGGTTAAATAAGAGCGAGGGTGTAGCCGTGCAGGTTCCGACAGGTTCGTTAAGCGTGCACAAGGTGTTCCCGACATTGGAAGATTTATCCACTGTACATTAGTAGGTATAAAGATGTGCAACCACACATTGCCACTTAGGGAGTGATACACCCTAAGCTGGTTCTTACACAGGTATCTACAAATTAGGGAGCCGATCGATTAGGGGTAGTGTGGGGACATCTAGTATCTATTATGGGCAAGTTGGCTTTCAAGAATTGTATGGGGAGGATACCTCTTACTAGATGTTACACTTGAGGGCTACCAATTGCGGGGTTGGGATCATTTGATTAAGAATTACTAGTAGGTGGTGCAAAGAATTAAATTAAGTAAGAAATCTGGGAAGTGCACTAGATATTCCTTTATATTCATCCTGTTATCCAGCTTTACCTTATGTCATGGTAATACTTTCCATCCTGTTTATTCTTGTCATATTGCTTTCCTTATTTTCATACTAAAAGTAACTGGACTCGCTAGGCTTTATGTCTGACCTTTTTGTTTTCGCCTCTTTTTCTTCCGTTCCCTCTACCCCCCCCCCCCCCCCAAGGGTTTTCAGGGAGGAAATACTGAAACTTGACTCGGATTTCTTTCTTCTGGAAGCACTTGGAAGTGTGGAAAGTAATGCTCGGCTTTATCTCTTTTTCGTTATGGCTATTTGGTGTGGGATTATGGTTTTTCTTTTATGTACTCTGATAATAATTTTGTCAAGATGGATATTTGTATACTTGGCTTTAGTATATGGTTTTGATGTGGTAACCAGACATGTTTTGCTTTTCTGTTGCAATGAATAAATTTTGAAATTTTAAGTACCATTTTATATATCTGTCTTGTGATGTTCTGTTCTATACTCATATAATGCTCCATGAAAGTTAATGCATTCCCTTAGTGAGTGACATTAATTGACGTGGGATGTTACACATGGTATTAGAGATGAAGGTTACCGGAACATATAAAATATTTTGAAAACCGTTTTCAAAAGCATTTTTAGAAAGAAGTATTTTCAAAAACATGTTTTAAAGAAGGTACTTTCAAGTGAAAATTTTATTATGAAAAAAAAACATAATCCCCAATAGCCATATATCAATCTTTAGATTCTCTATTTTGAATCCCTTCCTTTTTCCTTTCAGCATGTCTGGGGAACCCGATAAATCCGAGGACGTACCGATACCAGGCTGGTTCAGAAGGTATCTGGAGGCTAGGGCTACTACCGCAGGCCCAGCCAACTTTCCTCCTCTGCCATCTGCAGCTCCTTCCCCTCCTCCCCGTGTAGACGCTTTTTCTAAGATGTGCAAAGACTTCCGTGCGATGGGCGGAAAACCGTTTTATGGAACTGAGACGTTTGTTCAGGCTCGAAATTGGCTAAAGGAAGTAGAGGACTTGTTTGGTATCTTTGGGATAGACGAGGGAAGGAAATTTTAGCTAGCTGCTTGGTTGATGAAGGACGAAGCTTCCTTTTGGTGGGAAGTAACTAATGGAGGACGTGCAGTGGAGACGCGGGTAGATCTTAGGGGAAGGTTCGAGTTGAAATTTATTTCACAAGTAGAGGAGAGTTTATACATGGAGAGGTTCTTGGCTTTGAAACAAGGGAGTTTGTCTGTGAAGGAGTACGTTAACAAGTTTAACCAGTTAGCAAGATTTTGTATGGAATTAGTTAATACACCACATAAGAAGGCCTTGAAATTTGCCAAGGGTCTGAATGAACCATTACATGGGTTGGCTATGTCCCACATTCCTATGGGGGCTACTTTCGAGAATCTTGTTGATATGGCACTGATACATGAAGAGGAGAAAGGTGCTAAGGTAGATAAGGCACTGGACAAGAAAGTGGATCCTAAGAAGAGTGGGAAACCTCGAGATAAAATGAAAGACCATTTCTGTGGTATACCAGGTCATTTAGCTAAAGATTGTAGAAAGAAGAGGTGAAAAATACTTGTTGCTTCCAATGTGGTGAGGCAGGACATATGATTAAGGACTGCCCAAGGAGGCAACGATAAGGGAAAGGACAGAGGACAGGATCTACTTCCGGAGGGCAGGTTCATGCTCTCATGGCAGCTACGCAAGAGAGAGGTAGAAACATTTCTGTTGAAAGTTTGATTTTCCTTTTTGATCATCTTGTATGTACTTTGTTTGATTCTGGCACTTCACATTCATTTATATCTGCTTCTGTTGTTGAGTATCTGCACCTAGATACTAGTATAGTAGTGGATCCCGTCGTTATCTCAAATCCTATTGGGGGTATGGCTCATCTTTCTATGTTATGTCAGGATTTGAGAATATATGTGTATGGCTTTGAGTTCGAATGCAATGCTTATGTGCTTGGCTTCACGGGCTATGGGTTGATTCTAGGAATGGATTGGCTAACCAGGTATGGTACCATTCTTGATTGTGAAAAGAGGGTAGTTATATTGTTGACTAGTTTGGGTAATAATCTCGATATTTCTTGTGATCCTAAGGGTTCTATTATGATTAGCTACCTAGAATCTGTTGACACATCTATTGATGATTTGCAATCTGTTCGAGTAGTTTGTGAGTATGTAGATGTCATTGGGGAGGTTAGGGGCTTACCTCCAAAACACAAGATAGATTTCTGTATATATTTGGTGGACAATGCAAAACCATTTGCATTGCCTGTGCACCACATGGCTCCAAGAGAAAGGAGGGAGCTTAGTAAACAAGTGAAAGAGTTGCTTGAGAAAGGGTTCATAAGAAGAAGTATCTCGAAGTGGGGTGCTCCTATTGTTTTTGCTACAAAGGCTGATGGTTCACTTAGATTGTGAGTGGACTATAGGGAGACGAATAAGCTCACGAAGAAGAACAGACACCCATTGCCAAGGATAGATGATTCGTTCGATCAGTTGGTTGGTGCTTCAATTTTCTCACAGTTGGACTTAGCTACAGGATTTCATCAGTTGAGGGTAGTGGAGGATAGTATAGATAAGACTGCTTTTAGGACTCCCAATAGTTTCTTCGAATGGTTCGTCATGCCTTTTGGTTTGACGAATGCACCTGCATATTTCGTAAACTTGATAAGTAGGGTGTTTAGGGAGTTTCTAAACAAGTTCGTGGTAGTCTTTGTGGATGATATCTTGATATTCTCCAGAAGCGAGGAACAACATGCTCTACATCTTAGGAAAGTCTTAGAGACCCTTTGAGCGCATCAACTCAAAGCTAAGTTCTCCAAATGTCATTTTTGGAGGAAGGAAGTGTGGTTCTTAGGGCACGTGGTCTCTAAAGAAGGGATAGCAGTGGATCTCGCGAAGGTGGTAGCAATCCAAGATTGGAAGGTTCCTAATAATGCAATGGAAGCAAGAAGTTTTCTTGGTTTGGCGGGCTATTTTAGAAAGTTCATAAATGACTTTGCTAAGATATCAGCCCCACTTACACGGTTGACGAAAAAGAATTTGACCTTTTCTTGGAATGTTGACTGTGACAGTGCTTTCCAATGTTTGAAGAGGGCATTAACGACAACTCTAGTTTTAGTTCTGTCGAAAGGGAGTAAACCATTCACAGTGTATGTTGATGCTTGCGGGACAGGGCTTGGCGCGGTTTTGATGCAACAGGGAAGGGTGATATGCTATGGTGGAGGATAGTTAAAGGTCCATGAGAAGAATTACCCTCCCCATGACTTAGAGTTAGCTGCCATAGTTTTTGCACTTAAGTTTTGGCATCACTATTTTCTTGGAGAGAGGTTTGAGTTGTATACAGACCATAAGTCGCTAAAATACCTGTTCTCTCAAAAAGATCTAAACTTAAAGCAACAGAGGTGGATGGAGTTCTTAGCATCCTACGATTTTGAGATTGCATATACCACTGGCAATGGTAACGTGGTGGCTGACGCTTTAAGTAGAAAGAAGTTGACTTTGAGTCCTTTGTTTGTCGAGCGGCAGAGTTTAGATTACATCTCTACCTTTGACTTTAGACCCTCTATCGATTATGTACCCGGTTTGTTGGCATCATTACAGGTGCGACCTACGCTTTTGGGACAGATAGGTGCGGAATAGCCAGATGACCCACAGCTAATAGAGATAGTGGACAAGCTCATAAGAGGGGAGTCTTCGAGCCATCTTAGTAGGTATACTATCGATCACAAAGGTTGGTTGCGTAGAGATGTGAGATTTTGCATATCTCGAGACGAGAATTTGAGAAAGGCAATCCTTGAAGAAGCACATCATTCTAAGATGACCATACATACCGGTGGTGACAAGACGTATAGTGACATGCAACGAGTTTTCTTTTGGGTTAGAATGAAGAAGGATGCGGCTGAGTTCATTTCTAGATGCTTAGTGTGCCAGCAAGTCAAGGCTGAGCAGAAGAAGCCTGGTGGTTTGCTTCACCCTTTAGAGGTTCCATAATGGAAATGGGAAAGTGTTTCCATGGATTTCATCGACGGGTTTCCGAGGTCAAGGAAGGGTAATACGGGGATTTGGCTAGTAGTAGATAGACTTACCAAGAGCGCACATTTCATTCCCGTCAAGAGTAAACGAACAGTGGCATGGTTAGCATCTGTTTATCTCCGAGAGATAGTTCGTCTACACGGCATACCTTCTAGTATCGTAGGCGATCGAGATCCCATTTTTACTAGTGAGTTTTGGAAGAGCTTGCAAGAGGCGGTAGGAACACGATTTTGTTTGAGCACCGCTTGTCACCCTCAGACGGACGGCCAAACAGAAAGAGTGAATCGGATTCTAGAAGATCTTTTTAGGTTATGTATCTTGGACTTTGGAGGGACATAGGAGGAACATTTTCCATTAGTAGAGTTCACCTACAACAGCAGCTATCAGACTAGTATCGGCATGGTACCTTTTGAGGCTCTATATGGATGACCTAGCCTATGACCGACTTGTTGGTGGGAGTCTACAGATAAGATTTTTCTTAGGCCCAAGATGATTAGCGAAACTTCAGAAAAGATAGACTTGATTCGAAGACGCATGAAGACGGCACAAGACCGACAAAAGTCATATGCTGATAAGAGACGAACCGATCTTGAGTTCAATGTTGGAGACATGGTTTTTATTAAAGTGTCACCATTGAGGAATGCAGTTCGTTTTGGATCTATAGGGAAATTGCCACCAAGGTTCGTAGGGCCATTCCCCATTACAGAAAGAATTGGACAGATGGTCTATAGAGTAAAACTGCCTGAGAAGCTTAGTGGTGTGCATGACGTGTTTCACGTGTCACATTTGTAGAAGTGTTTACATGATACCGCGGAAGTACTAGAGCCGAACATGCTTAGAGAAGTGGAAGTAGAGCGAGATTCCACCGTGAGATGGGTTCCTACATGCATCGTTGGATCGGAGGTCAAGAAATTATGCAACTGAGTCAAGTTGGCTAAAGTCCGGTGGGGAGATGATCAAGGAGACACGACTTGGGAGACTGAAGACAAGATACACGCATCGTACCCTTTCCTTTTTAGAGGGTATGTTCTTAACTTCCCCTGTTTCTACCGCTTTGTTTATACTTGTTATATCGTTTAGTGTATCCTCTCGATTATATCTTCGATCTTTAGGTAGAAAATTCTATGGTTGTAAACATGTGTTTGAGACATGTTATGGTTGGTGGATGCAAGTGGATGTAAGTGTTTACTAGTGGTTGCTCGTGGATGCATTTACACACACATTAGGCACTAGATCGGCTCAATCACTTCCATATTGCATATGAATGAGTGTGCATATTTAAACCAATGGATGTCTATTGAATGTGTTATTATATGGATGTTGCATTTGAATGAATGGTTGTGCACTCATATTGAAATGAAATGTATCATTAGGATTATTTTGCATACATAATGGACGGATGGCACTATCATGTTTTGCATTAAGGAGGTCAACTGAATCAGTAGACCGCCTGATCTTTGCATTGGATAAGGAACATATACACACAATTTTGCATATGTTCATATAGCATTAGAATTTTTTTAAGGACAATGGATGCTTGTGGATGATGGATGAGTAAATGGATGATTGGATGGTAGGATACATTCTTCTTAACTTGAAGATTTAGTGGGCGAAATACTTTAAGGTGGGGAGAATGTAACACCCCGTAATTTTAAAACGTGACATAAGAGATAATTAAAGAATAATTAATTTTTATAAGAAGAATTAGGTGAAACGGGTTACGCCATTGTATTCAACTCAGAATTATGCTTGAGAAAGAGTCCGAGTTTGCGTGAAACGGATACCATATGAAGAAGTTATGGACGATAGAAGTTGGGCAGAAAAAACAGAAAACAGGCTGGGATAACTGGCGCATGTGTGAAGATCGCCAGAACAAAAATGCATTGGCGCACCTGGGAAGTGCGCCCATGCCAAGGCCAAATCTGCACAAAATTCTGGAGTCTCCTCTGATGATGTGTCCTTCTGGGATTGGCTGGATGACATGTCTTTTGACCTGTGTGGTTCTGATGATCTCTAATCTAATTTAAAGGCCCTAATTCACCTAATACATCTATAAAAACACACCTAGACCTAACCCTAATTTCATTACACTAATCTACGGCGCCTCCATGCTGCCCTAATCTAAATTAAAACTAGTATGTCTTCTCTTCTCCAAAGCAAATCAGAATAAGAGTATTCAAATTGGAAGATAAGAATCAAATTCTATAACAACGGTTTAGGCAATCAAATTCAGAATTCCGAAATCAAATCAATTCTCTTCCTAAATCCAATCTCAGTGAGTCCATTGATTATTTTTAGATTTAAATAATACAAAAGCAATTCTAACATGTTGTAAACTGGAGTTGGAAATTAAACATGATAATAAGATCTAATCTCATCAGTTCTATCTTAGCCTATATATCTGATTCATGATTCTTATATGCCCATGTTGATATTATCATCAGTTTTACCATATCTTTGTGATCAGCTCGTCCTTATGCCTATTTATTATTATTATTATTATGTCTGTTCTGTATCTCTTCCCTTCCTCCTTCCCTTTTTATTTTTATAGCCAGGCTACTTTCAAGCCTAGGCCAAATCTCGTAGAGATGAACGTACGAATGGTAATCTAGGGAACGTTGGGAAATATGGCATAATATATGTTGGATTGATTTGGGCATGATTAATGTTAAATTTTGGGCATTATACGAAATTGGGGATTTTGGGTAATTGGCATAATTAACCTGAAAGTGGGACAAACTGCAAATCAATAAATTGGCTAAGATAAGCATGCCGAGACATGAGGTTAGACTCCGTTTGCGGTAGAAGCCTGCCCGGAACCAACCGGCCTAACTAGCAACCGCAACGGCCAGTCTAATGTGAGAGGTCGTAGGCATAATTAAAAGATGCTTAGACACGAGGTAAAGTCTGGCTTGTGGTAGAAGTCTGCCCGGAACCGCTCGGCACATCAAGAAGCCACAAGCCATCGACTTAATGTGAGAGTTCTGTGCATTATTAACTAATTAATGATGATCAAATATGAATATGATACCTAAAACATGTTAGGTAGGTGGGGTTAAATTAACCTATGTCAGATGACAACTTAACCAGTATTACATGAATAAAGTGGATAGGGTTAAGGCAAGCTTAACCAATAATATGTATTGATTTGATAAGTGGATCGGGTTAAGTCAACTAGGCAGATAAACAACACTTAACCAATATAGCTTGGGTTAGGATAAACCCTGGGGAAAACCTAGTGGCAGTAAGGACCCTTTTCAGATAGTAACCCACTTAGAGGTATCGTGAACCCTGAGCTAGGCAGGGTTGGGTCACGCTTACTGGGATGATTATAAGCGGTCAAATAAGAGCGAGGGTGTAGCAGTGTAGGTTCCGACGGGTTCATTAAGCGTGCACAAGGTGTTCCCGACATTGGAAGATTTAGCCACTGTACATTAGTAGGTACAAAGCTGTGCAACCATGGTTTGCCACTTAGGGAGTGATACACCCTAAGCTGGGACCCGCATAGCTATCTACAAGTTAGGGAGCCAATCGATTATGGGTAGTGTGGGGACATCTAGTATTTATTATGGGCAAGTAGGCTTTCAAAGATTGTATGGGGAGGATACCTGTTACTAGATGTTACGACCGAGGGCTACCAATTGCGGGTTTGGGATCATTTCAATAAAAATTACTAGTTGGTGGTGTAGAGAATTAAATTAAGTAAGAAATCTGGGAAGCGTAGTAGACATTCCTTTATATTAATCCTATTATCCGGATTTACCTTATGTCATAGTTATACTTTCCATCCTGTTTATTACTGTCACATTGCTTTAATTATTTTCATACTAAAAGTAATTGGACTCGCCAGGCTTTATGTCTGACCATTTTGTTTTCGACTCTTTTCTTCCATCCCCCCCCCAACAGGTTCTCAGGAAGGAAACACTGAAACTTGAATCGGATTTCTTTCTTCTGGAAGCGCTTGGACATGTTGAAAGTAATGCTCAACTTTATCTCTTTTTCATTATGACTATTTGGAGTGGGATTGCAGTTTTTCTTTTATGTACTCTAATAATAATTTTGTCAAGATGGGTATTTGTGTACTTGGCTTTAGTATATGGTTTTGATGTTATAACCAGACATGTTTTGCTTTTCCGCTACAATGAATAAATTTTGAAATTTTAAGTACCATTTTATATATCTGTCTTGTGATGTTCTGTTCTATACTCATATAATGCTCCATGAAAATTTGGTTGTATACGCATAAGAAGAATATATATATATAATAGGTTCAGAAATTCAAAACAGTTCAAAATGGAGCGGTAGAAGGGAGCAGGAAAAATAACGCCCATGGGTGTCAACCCCATCAAGGGGGTGTCGACCCATGAGTCGACCCCATCAAAGTGGTGTCAACCCCTGGGTCAACACACCAAGGGGCGATCGACCCCCATACATGGATCTGGGTAGATTTCTAGTGTTTTCATGTGTAGACTGATTTATGTGCAAGATTCGTTGGTTGATGGCTATAAATAAGTCCCCATTTCTCTTGTTTTTACACATAAAAAACAATGGAGAACTAGATGCTGCCTCTGCCCAAATTAAATCAAGCCTTTTCTTCTTCAACAGTCAAGTCATTCAAGTTTAGAGATCTGTGATTCAATATCTGCAATCTCTTTTCTTTTTCTCAGATCCAATCACAGTGAGTCTATGTTATTTTTAGATCTAAATACGTAAAAGTTATTTTGACATGACTATTAATTAGATCTGAGCCTATGACTATTTGAATCATATCATACCTGCCATAACATGTGTATCTAAGTTATTCTGACATGACTATAAAAAGATCTAAGTCTTTCACTATTGAATCATGTCAGATCTATCATTATTTGTAGATCTAATTCACTGTTTATATCTCATCGTGCTTGTTCCTATTATGTTAGTGGTAAAATCAGTTCTATTGTCACAACAGATCTATTATTAGTTGGGTATCTAATTTATCGTTTAGATCTCATCATGCATGTTTATGATGTCCTTATTTTGTTAGAATCAGCACTACTATCACATGTTCATCAGATCTGTTCTTATACGCCTATCCTGTCATTATGCCCAACTTTGTCACTGTAAGTTTATTAGTTTCTATGCCTATTTTTTCCATTATATGTCAATCTTGTTGTTATGTTCATTTCTGACCTCTTCCCTTCTTCTTTTCCCTTTTATTTTTATAGCCAGGCTACCTTCGAGCCTAGGCATGCCGCTGAAATATGCGAACGCGTGAAATTGGGAACGAATGGAAAATGTTAAAATTGGGGCATAACTTGTATTGGGAAATTTAGGCATCGCTTGAATAAAAATTATGAATGTGGATTTGGAGCATAAACCAAAATTGTGATTAAAGACCTTAATTTGTGGCATATGGTTCTTTATGAACATGACTAGGAAAAGGGCATGAAAACTTATAATGACAAAGGAATAATTGGTTAATAATGGAAATGCCTAGAATTACAGTAATTAGAAACTACAACTGCGCGAAGACACGAGGTTAGTTTACACTCATGGTCGAAGTCTGCTCGAAACAGACCGGTATATCCAACGACCACAAATAGTGAATCTAATGTGAGGGTTCTAAGTGCATAAACATATGACGTACTAAGACATGAGGTTAAGTCCGACTTGTGGAAGAAGTCTTCCCGGAACCACCAGGCATATCCAGCATCCGCAAGTTGTAGGCTTAATGTTGGAGGTCTAGCACATTATAACCATAAATGAAAATATGGTAATGAACTAGAGTACTTATCCTAGTTGAATCCATAGGGATTGTATAAACTTTTTTTAGAATAAGATAAATAATATACCAAAAAAGGAGAAACAAGCCTTTCTCCAATGGCTCACAAAAACGGATTTCGAAAACTGAACCCGTGCACACACAAAAGCAAGGAAAAAAAAATTGTGAACACATAAAGATGAAGAAAAATAGACTCTAAGCCAAGGTCCAGGACGAAGCAGCCGCCTCAAACAGCTGATACACAAAGCAAACCATAGCTCCACCAAGCAAGGCATAGTCAATAAACAACGAGCAAGGCCCCCAACGGAAACTAAAGTTGAATGGAGGGACGTACCACCATACGTCCCCGTAACAATGAGAGCTACGACTCCACAAGCTCCAACAAGACAGGGTGGGAAGCTATACCAAAGCATAGCAAATTGCCACCTACTCTACCAAAATCCAGAGTTGTAGCTGCTCCGGGGACTAACCTCGATACCGCCGTGAATCTCCAGATAAATCAAATCCAGCACCTAAAAAATGTGATCTGCATAATTAGAAAACAACGTAAATCCTGGGGGGAGGATAAGGAATATAAAAACAGAAAGCAATAGATAATTAAATGAAAAAGTAGAAAAGAAGAAAACAAAAAATCAGCCAATGCCTGCCCTAGGAGTGGTCGCCATCAATAAAACGTCAAATGTAACAGCCAACCTCTTAGAGTGGGTACCAATGACATCCCTGAACGGCCTACCATGGAAGGCAAGGAACACATCGTTCCTAACATTCCGGATAATGGCAAGAGGGTCCGTCGTCACATCGTCAAAAACTGCCTTATTCCTGGCACACCAAATATGCCAGTAGACAAGACAAGGAATTAGACGCAGAAGAATAAAACGTAAAGTTTTGCATGAGATGCTGGACCACTAGAGTCTTAGCAAATCTTCCATCGAGATGGCATTATCTCAGTAACCCATTAGATTCCCAAAGTAATTCCAGATAGCCCGGGCACAAAAACCGAAAACTAACAAATGAAAAGAAGATTTGGAGCATCCAAAATTGCAGCACCTGCATCTGGACACAGGAGGGATGCTAATATGCTGGAGATTCTCATCTATCGGCAAACCTTCATGCTAGTTTTTCAATATAAAAAGAGAAACCTTTAGCAGAATACAGACATTCCAAACGGAATGAAAAACAAGGAGATGTGGATTAGGAGTCCTAATCGAATTCCATGCTGCCTTAAGCGAGAAGGGGTTGCCATCCCAAATTATTCCACCCCTATGGGCATCCGTTAAGCCTTTCACGGATTGTATCTGTTTCCACGTCTCACTATCATAGGATGGGATACCGGTGCAATTTGCATTAGCAAACCTATAGTACTTGGCATGGAGGAACGAAGCCCATAGGGAGTTGTTCGCTCCTAACCGCGCCCATAGCTTACAAGCAAAGGCCAAACAAATGTCCTTAGGGTTATGGAGACCAAGGCATCCCTCACACTTTGGGTGACAAATGGTATTCCAAGAAATCCAGTGATAGCGTGAACAATTGTACTTGCTTCCCCAGAAGAAAGCAGAAATTAAGGACCGGCAGGAGCGGAAAAAAGAGGCCGTGGGAGTCATAGTAGCAAAGATATAGGATCCTAGTGAATCCAGGACAAACTTAATGAGGGCAAGTTTACCAGCCTGGGAAATGAGGGAAGAATTCCACTGAATAATCTTGCCCCTAACTTTGTCAGTTAGGGGATTGAAGATCGCTTTAAGCTTCCTACCGCGGTAAAGAACTATGCCTAGATAAGGAAGAGGGAGGGTGGTCGCTTTAATCCAGATGTGGACTTGATCCAGGAGGACCTAATCCCAGATAGATCTTTTGCGGGCAAGAAGCAGCTTTTAGAAGAGTTCACGAGTTGCCTCGAGCAACTCTCATACCGCTGAATAAAGGCAAGAAGGGACCGGATAGAACGACGAGAACTATTCGTGAAAATGATGATGTCGACCGTGAAAGAGAAGTAGGAGATAAGCAGACAACGCGTAGGGATGTCAAACCTATGAATCTGCCCAGCTATTATTAGAAAGGGGGACAAAGGGTCACCCTGTCGAAGACCTCTCCTTGATCTGAAATAGTCTGCGGCTGATCCGTTGATGAGAACGGAAAACAAGCAGTTGGAGATGAGCCACTAGACAACATCGATAAGGGGTTCAGAAAACCCAAAATCCCTTAGAACTTTTATGATGAAGAACCATGACATGCGAATGTAAGCTTTGGCCATATCAAGCCTAACGACTACATCAGAGCCATGAACCTTCTTATCAATCTGAGAGATCAGTTTCTGGGCTAGAAGAATTGTTACCAGTGATCAAACATCCTTTAACAAACCCGGCCTGCGAATAAGAAATAAGGCGCTCGATAAACGGTGCTAACCTGGAGGTTAAGACCTTAGATATTACTTTGTTAGATAAATTACACAGACTGATTGGTCTGATGTCCCCACAAGAGATAGGGTGATTGCATTTAGGGATAAGAACCAGGTCGGTCAAAATCCATCCTGCTGGGAGATCAGCACCAGAGAAAAAAGGTTGAATGGAGAGACAAAAATCTGCTTGAATAATAGGTCACACACTCCTGTAAAATACTCCGTTGAATCCATCCGTCCCACTCGCACTGTCCTTACTAAGCAAAAATATACAGGCACGTATTTCTTCCAAGGAAGGGGGTGCGGCTAGGTCGGGGCTATCTGACGAAAGGATCAGACTATGGATGTAGATCAACATGGTCAGATCAGAAGTAGGAACCGAAGGAGAACTAAGGAAGGACTGGTAATGGGAGAGAATTGTTTCTTTGACTTCAACTGGAGTTGTAGCCAAAGAAAAATCAAATATACGGATCTGGCGAATGATAAGGAGATATTCTTCTTATGGATAGAGGAGTGAAAAAACCTGGAGTTCGTATGTCCATCTACCACCCACTTGATCCTAGCTTTCTGGTGTATATGTTATTGTTCGATACGAAGTTTCGAAGAGAAGGCAAGCTGGGCTAACGCCCAACCCCCTTATTGGCAGCGCTGGGTTCTTCATCAAAAGATGCTTCGGCTAGAATAAGAGTTTCTTCAGCTGATCTAACACGGTCGAAGATATTCTTAAAGACGAGGATATTCCATGCCTTAAGACAAGTCTTAAGGCATTTCAACTTGTGAGAGAAAAGCACACAAGGGAGACCAGATAAAGGAGACCTCTAATATTCTTCGACTACTGAAAGGAAAGTGTGGTGCGATCTCCACATACTCTAGAACCTAAAAGAAGACGGACCAAAAAGGAAAGGGGGAACCGCTAAGAAGCAAGGGAGCATGGTCATAAAATGTTAGAGAAGGTTGGAGATGGAGAAAGAGAAAGGTAGGCTAAGCCATCCTTTAGAGGTGAACACTCGATCAAGTCTAGACACAATCCGGTTAGGGCCTTCTTGGTGTTACTCCAAGTGAAGGCCGATCCGACGAACGATACTTCGGAAAGACCAGAGCTGATGATGAAAGAGTTGAAATATTTGACCGCCAAACGGTTAACAGCATTTCCTCCCCGCTTTTTTGTTTGACTGGTGACAACATTAAAGTTGCCACCCAGAAAAGAAACAGAAAATTCCAAGATTAATAGAGAAAGGACATCGGCCCAAAGGCCTTGTCTCTCTATCCGGTCGCACTTAGCATAGACCATAAAGAATAAAAAGGAAGAAGAGAATGAGGGGAGCAAACAAGCCACCAATAAAAGCTGGGACAAATCGAAGATAGGATGGATGACAATGTCTTTGGACCATATGATCCAAATCTTGTCGGACACATTAGCTAGAGCACCACTGAAGCCTAAGGATAAAATGGTAGTGGAGATTACATCCGGTCCTATAAGAGGTTCCAGATGTGCTATCAGAAAGATAGAGTGCTTACGATGATGCATTTAAGGTGAACAACCGACGCATCATTTCCAATACCCTGCATGTTCCAGAACAAAAAAATCGCTATAAAGACCAACAAACATAGAAAAATAAAACAGCCAGAGGGAAGGACACAGAAGGAATCGCGCTGCCTAACTCAAATACAGTATAGGGTATGTCAAGTAGATCTGATGATATGCTCGGACACCACTACAGAGCATGTATGCATGGTGTGGAGGGTTCAAAGGGCCTCACGTCGGCTATGCCGGTGTGATACAGAAGTTGACTATGCATTTAATAAGAATGAGAGGCCAACCCACCTAGTAAACCGTATAGTGAACAACTACTGTGTCCACTATACACCTACGTAAGGGAAGCCACCCATCCAATGGAATCAAGTCATCAATGAGGTTCCAAAAGGGGACAAGGAAACTCGAAATCCCAAACCGACTCGAGTGAGTCACTGTCGACACAGAAAAGGCCTCGTAGTGACTCGGGAAGTAGACGAAACCCAGCCAGAATGCAAAAGCCCACCAAAACTAGTCAGAGCTATGGAGCTTAGAAGAGTTGTGCATGCCACAAAAGAAACCCAAAACAGGCCCAAAGGAGGACTAACCCATAGCACAAAAGCGGGCTCCATCCCAACAGAACAAAAAACCCGCAAAACCGTCACCAACATGGGACCAACTCACGGAAAAATAAGGAAACCAGTAAAGAGAGCACTGGATAACCAACACAAGAGGAGAACCAACCAAAAAATCACTCCAGCAAACACACACATAATAAGGCATCACCACAGCAAAAATAGGAGTAGTCATGCCAAGGAGCAAACACTTGAAAATGTTAACGCTAAGTCCAACACACAGCACCAAACACCCCAAAAGGACACACGGCATGAGAAACCGCAGAGCCGCATAACCAAAAACAGTGCACTAAAAGGCTAGCAGCATAAGTAAAGCACTGGCAATAAGATAGCCCAAAACTGGCACAATGAATAGGAGCATGAACCAATGCAGACAAGCCAAAAACAAACTCGCAAGTCAAATGGCAGGGAACTGGGTTTGCCAAGCCAAAGAGACCGCATAAATAACCAAAAAAAAGAAGAATAACATACTTCACTGGCAATAGCAGCCTCAAGTTTGATGCGGCTATTACTGATAATAGCTGAACCGAAGTCCACCCGAAACTCCTCACGCAAGATAGAAGTAACAACGCCAGCATTCGCCAACCCATCAGAGCAACCTTCTAGCATCATCGCTACGCCTAGAGAAGTCTCTAGCTACAAACAAGTCGACGACCTCAGCCTTCTCTTCTGCCAAATGGAAGAGCTTGAATGAGGACACCAAAGCCGAACCATAGAGGAACCAGCTGCACGCACTTGCCTACAAGGCCAAAGAACCAATGCCCCACACACAGAATAGTTAACAGCAGCACCGGGAATAATAGGATCTGCATCCTGAGCAGGCAGAAGAACTGTTGCCTGCAAACCAAGACTAGCAACAATCACATCAAACAGGAAACCTGCTGCTCACAATTGACAAGTCCATCTCTGCCACTCTAGAACATTGATACTGCTGTTCATGATGAAGTATTGCAATCAAGCAAGCTTTCATCCAAACAGGTTTCACCTTCAAGCACAGAGAAGGCATTGAACACAGATAGTAGGGGAGAGGCTAGTCTATTAGAGACATGGAAAACAGCCGGAGATGAAACAAAACCACAAGAGATAATCGGATCATGTGGTGAGACAGCAGCCCTGCTATACTTTTGCCGTCTAGCAGAATGACGACGACGATAGGAGCAAGACTGCTACACACTGTCACCCGATATAAACCTCTCCTCTGAGTAAACACTCGGAACTAGGAGGAGCGGAATGGTTAATTCCCCATCCCCAACTGCAGTAGCAGAGAACACCTTCCCACATCCCTGACCAAAAACTCAACCGCAAAGCAAAGAACCAACTGCAAAACCAGGTGTAGACGACCATTTAGAGGTGCTCGAGCTCCTGAAAGTTAATCGAGGAACCAATTGGATAGTCAAATCCCTCTCTGCTCTATTTACTTTAGCACAACTCGATGCGCCTTCTTCAGCCAAAACCAGAGAGTGGCAATGACCACCTCATGGGGAAAGACGAGACACTAGTTTACCGGAAAATAGCGAGGCAAGTTCCCAAAACATACCATCATCGATCGAAAACATGTGCCTCGTCACCCCTACGAAAACACTCAATGAGAGCGCTCGAATCTCAATTGCCCTTGTACCGGTACAAATTCGAGAAAGCGGAGTAGCTGCTACTACTAATATCGAATTTGCAATTGAGTCGAACAGAGGACAACGCATCAGAAAAGATCCTTGAACCACAAATTCAACACCGGGGTAATCCGACATCTTCACCGTAGAAAATAGGGCAAACCACCAACTACCAGAGTCCTCAAAGACGCAAACAAGAGAGACGAAATATGATAGGCGAGAGAGAAACAAGCAGATTTAGTATTCTCGAATGAAGGAGGAGAAGAGACGAGAATAAGAAGATTCACAATATCAGAGGGAAGTCACCATTATTTCAACCGTTGCTTGAGAAGTTTTAAGCTGTCTTTTTTTGATAGGGATTGTATGAACATGTTAACACTAGTAAACTTGTATGAATCAGCGAGAGGGTTGAGTAAATCTTGGGGTGCTGGGTAATATGTATATAGGCCCACAAACTTAACATGTGGGGTTATGCAATCTTTTTGCTTTGGTATGGCATAACCTGTGGAAAACTAGTAATGTGGATACAAGCTTGGGGGGAGCTTGTATCATCTTGTGCGTGGGACCCGTTTAAGTCAGTAACCCATATTTAGGTATCAAACGAGTACTATGAATTAGGTCGGAGTCGGGGCACGATTACTGGGATGACTGTAAGAGATCCAAAAGAGGGGGGCATTGTGGGCGGCGCATTACGATGGGGTCATGTGCGTGCATGGGTCCAGTAGAGGAGGTTTAGACGTCATGACATCAGTAGATATGGTTGTGCACATCCTGAAAATAAAGGGTTGCCACTTTAGGAAGTGATACATCCTACTGTGGGGCCAGCACAAGGCATCTACGAAGTAGAGAGCCGATCGATTGAGGTAGTATTTAGGGTACATCTAGACTCTGGTATGTTTAGGAGCCCATTAATATCCTTAGGCATAACTTCAGTATGTTTAGTTGGGCTGCCTATTGATTGTACGGAGTTAAACTTCTCACTAGAAGTACACCTAAGTCTACCTTCTTATAGTTGTTGGGATCATCTCATTCTGGTTATACTAGTATTGGTGCAGAAAAAGAGAAAGTAGAGAAGCGCAATGCCTGGTCTATTCAGTTTATCATGTTTACCTTGTCATACCTGTCTTTTATGATGTTATTTCTCTTATCCACTTTATATGCCTATCATGATGCTTTAACTTATTTATATGCTAAAAGTAACTTGTATTGACCCGCATTTTAAGCGGTATAATAATTAATTTATTTAATTATTTAAAATAGTGATTTAGGGAATTAAGTCGTTGTTGAATTAAATAAAGTGAATTATTTAATTAAAATAAATAATAGAATAATATATTTAATTCAGAAATAATCAAAATTGGTGGAATTCACAATATTTTGTGAACTGGACAATTCAAAGTATGTAATTCAGTTTGGAATTGAATTATAATAACGAATATATTATTTGAACGAAGTTTGAACGTATAATTATATTATAATTGAAATCGAGCTCGAAATGGCATGGTAGTTCGCTATTTGGCGATTTAACCTTCAACTGAATGTACAGGGTTCGTTTTAAATCGGATTTTTGTGAAACAAGAAACGTTAGGAGCCGGTGAAGAATATTTTTCTAGTGGAAGAGAAAAATCAGGATTTCGTCATGTAGATTTTGATTTATGTCCAAATCAAATTTTAGAAAAGTCGTTGTGGAATTCCTTTATAATTTATAAAGGAATTATTTATATTTAAAAAAAGGAATTTCAACATAAATCGAATATCGATTTAATCAGGATTTAAAATATCAAGTTAGAAATTCATAGAGGAATATTCTAGAGCTGAATGATATTCTGTTGTGAATATATACGATAATATTTATTTTTAAATGTTAAATTTAATTATATTTAAATATATTTAAATATTTAAATGGGTCATTCAGAGCTTTAAAAATAGTCGGTTTTGCAAACGACCTCAGAATGCGACGAAACTAATTTTGTTGGATCCGCAATGTTAAATTATTGTTAGATTTCAGTTTCCATGATTTTTGAAGTTAGTGTGTGACCGTACGGATTTTTAATGTGAAAAACAGCCAGTATTTTGACAGTTAAACATACGCAGTGTGAGCAAACGGAGTCGGAATTCGACGAAACCAGTTTCGTTGGGACCGTAATGTCGAAATGTAGCAGCATTTCCATTTTCGTGATTTTTGGGTATCATATGTGATCGCAGGAATTTTAGAGGACGAATGAAAATAGTAGTTGCTTATGAAAAAATATAATATTGAATATAAAAATATTATAATTTTTCTTATATAATACCCTAACAAATCATAAACCTAATTCAATCCATTCCTAAGTCAACAGAAAATTTCGTCGTGATATTTTCTCCTCACAAAAAGATATTCGATCTCTCTAAAATCCACAATAAAAGAAATCAAATACCATAAATCCTTATATATATATATATATATATTTATGGAACCACAAGGGGATTCACATCAGTTTCCAACCAGTTTTGAGCAACTCGAACCAGTTCTGGAATTGGGGAAAAACCGTGCGTGAAGTCTAGGGTTCGATGTGGTGGCTTCTGTGGTGGTTGATGGTTCGATTGGAGTTTGTTTTAGTGTTCATGTATGAATTTGGCACCTGTTGTGGGAATTTGGGTGATTTCGGTTGAAGGTGATGTCGTACAAAAAACTGGTACAGTACGAGGAAGGGCTGACGACAGAAATCCATTTCCGCGTTCGGGTGTTGTGTGGAGGAGAAGGATTCGAAGAGGACTGGAAGAGAAGTTGAATGCAAGTGTCGATTTGGTGAACGATGGAGTATCGAAGGAGAACGAGGCCGGTGAAGTGGTGGGAAATGGTGAATGTGGAGGAGCAGACATCGGTGTATTTTGTTGGGGGAGAAGGATCCACGTATGGGCTTGGCATATAAGGATGGTAGTGGGCCGAGTTAAAGGTGAAGCCCAAGTGATGTTTATTTTAATTAAATTCAAATAATGTATAATCTTGTATATTGTATAACTTCGTCATACGATATCAGAATTGAGCGAAATAAGATCCGTTGGGATTGTATGGACGGACACTTCGAGGTGGAACTGACTGGAAGTGTTGTGGAGCTCGTTTGAATTTATGGCGAAATAAACTGTTTGATTCAAATCAAACAAACAGTTTATCGTTCTTTAACGATGAACTGCCAATGTGAATAAATCTCACTAACTCTGAACAGTTTATAATTTCATATTGTATTTTTAGAACTGTAAAATATTGGCGGATTGACTGTGTGTTGACTGTTTGATTGAACTGCTAGTCAGTTAGTTGAATTCTATATTGATTCTGTTTATCAGAATATATCATATGGAACTGAAAGTGATGTTGATTTTATTGTGTAACATCTGTGGATGCAGGGAAACAGATTGGAGGAATCCGACTGGATTCCTTAACAATTATTTTATTATTTTCCATATATTTTGATATATGATGTAGTTTATAATCTATGGTTGGTTATATGTGTATGGACGATATTTGACATCATGACTTGATATGTTAAACACCATAACATACCGGAATGTGAAAAAGGGGAATTTTCAAATGGTATTTGAAAATAAAATATTTATAAAATCAAAAAGGGTTTTTATAAATGAAATGTTTATAAATGAAATGTTTATAAATGAAATGTTTATAAATGAAATGTTTATAAATGAAATATTTATAAATGAAATGTTTATAAATGAAATATTTATAAATAGAAATCTTTATAGGTGAAATTATATAGAAAGGGGAAATCTTTATAAATGAAATATTTATAAAGAAAAGGGAATATTTATAAAATCATAAGATTTAATAAATAAGATATTTATTGGATAAATAAATAGGAGATGTTAAATGAGATACTTATTTGTTAAGTAAATAAGTTATAAAAGAGATATTGACTTAGGAAACAGAATAAGTTATTAAAAGGTTTTTTTTTGTTAAATGAACAGAATAAGATAAAAGGAATATTTATTTAGAAAACCAACAAGATATTATATAAGAAATATTTGCAACACATTTGCAAATAAAGTTGAAAAGGGAATATTTGCAAACCATTTGCAAATAGAATTTAAAAGGGTAATATTTGTAAACCATTTACAAATAAAGATTTAAAAAGGAAATATGGGTAAAGGCATTTAGAAAACAAATAGATCAAAAAGGAAATATTTATCTTTGATAAATAGATATATATATTTATATAAGTCTGAACATATATATGAAGAAGCAAACAGATAAAAGGAGCAGATTGATTGATAAATGATATTTATAAATTAAGTTAAATATTTATCATTTGGATAAATAGAATATATAAGTCAGGACTTATATCAAGAAGTAAGAATCGATTTCAACATCGATGTTTGAAACTGAATAAAGACAAAGAGTTAACCAATTAGAGTTAATTAGTTAGAGTTAACCAAATAAGAGTTATAGACTAGAGTTATCCAGTTAGAGTTAACCAGTTAGAGTTAAACAGTTAGAGTTAAACAGATAGAGTTAACCAGATAGAGTTAAACAGTTAGAGTTAATCGGTTAGAGTTAATTGAATAAAGTTAAATCGAACTAGAGTTATTCAAATGGAGTTTATCGAATTTAGTTTATTCAAACAGAGTTGAAATTATTTAATCGAATATAGTTATTCGAAGAAGTAAATCGAATCAGAAATATTCGAAGTGAGTTGATCGAATCAAGTTATCAGACAGGAGTCAAATCGAATAAGATTTATTCGAAGAAAGAGGTTATCGAATATAAGTATTCGAAAGTTAGCAAATTGAATATAATTTATTCGAATAAGAGTTAATCCAGTAAGAGTTATTAGGTTGGAGTTATTCAAGTAAGAGTTGTAGATTAGAGTTAACCGAATAGGAGTAAATAAATTAGTTGTTGTTATATTATTCGAGTTAGGAAATAAAAGTCATATTAAAAGATAATATATTTCGGATGCAGGAGGTTATAACACCATTGTTATAATTACATAAACTTGTAAAATAAGGGGGTTCGTAAATAGAATCCGAGGGTTCGTAAGGAAGCGTTAAAGATTTAAAAAGGTGAATCTTATCTATTTCGAGATTTGAAAGGTAGTTCAATTAAGGTCTGAGAGGTAGCTATACCCCAACTTGATTGACTGCATTTTTAATTAAGAAATGGTTACGGTTCGAGTGTGAAGTGGTTAAGTGGATTTAGCATTTTAGTATAGTGGTTTAAGTCGCCATCGCGATATAGTTTTAAACAACTGTTTAAACCCCAATTAAGAAGTTTTGGAAATGTTTTTCAAACGAGAATCAGAAATGTTTTCTGATAATAGAAAATAAAAATTTAGGATATATGGAAACATGAAATAAGAAAATTAATGAAATAAAGAGATAAACGTTGAATGATGATTGATCGATATAATTTCCTCCTGGAAATAATATCGTTGTTTGCACACCTGTTTTCCTTTGATGGTTAAATCATAGACTATCGAAGTTTTGACCATTTTAACATTGTTAGTATGAAGAGACCGGTTGGATTATTATCCAAAGAACCACTCTGTATTGGCATAAGCGTTGCGAGTCATATATGCCAAAGATAATTGAAGACAGAGTAAAGTGCAAGGGTTATTGGATAAGTCTTAGATAACAGTGCCTAAGATGGATGTACTGAATAGTGCCTTCGGTTCATCCTGTTCCTGAATGACTTGTATGGATGAATGTCTGACAGAGTATTTGCAGAAAGGTCACATACATTGATTTCTTCAACCGTACCAAGAGTGGAAGTGGAGAAGGAAACTTCTTTAGCTAACACGTAATGTACTGTTGTAGACGTCAATTAGTGATTTTCGATGGATTTGAAGTGAATCTGATGTGATGATAAGGCGTAACATCAAGCCTCATCAACCGGTAAATGACAGAAATCGGGCAGGTAGCATGGCTATGTAGGTCGCACCTATTAGGGTGTATAATCAACTGATCTAGAATTTCATTTACTTCAATAAAAATCTATTGTTGATGTTGTCCCATTCAGGAAACGGTTGATGATCCCAACTGTTGGTGATATACATTCGATACACTCAAGCGAAATGAGTGGTCGGTCATGTGTGCCGGGTTGCAAGATGTTCTTGTTGAACCCAGTGTATTCCTCTCTAGAGGTACACTAGCGAAAGGTGGTTCCATACCTTGTCATAGTTGGAAATCCATTACCCAATACGTGCTTGCGGTTTTGATCATATACTATATATGTAGAACGTGAGATGAAAGCGTTTATGCTAGATGATTATTATATTGTGGTTGATAGACATTATTATAATATCAAAAGGTTTTTGATATAAAGATATTTTGGATTCTCATAAGGGAAAACCCGTTCCGTTATACGGCGTGGTCTTATGAGATATCGTTTAATTGTTCAAACTGTTTTACTCATACCAGTCCAATGACTGACCCGGAGTTTATTTTGTTTTGTTTCCCTTAAACTCTTGGATGCCCAATTTTGTACGGGCAGTCAAGTAGTCGGGATTTACAAATACTTGAAGAGCTGGAGCAAGAGGCTTCTGGATATCATACAGCTATAGTTTATTTTCGCTGTGTTGTAAGTGTTGTACTCTAGTAATGTTATTGTATACATATACTGATTTTATTTGAAGAATATATTATCTATTTTATGTTATTCGTTCCGTTGTAAGGTTTGTTTTACTCTGATGTTGTGTTCTTCTTCTTCTTCTATTCTAAGTTTCTATCTTTTCTTTCCTCACCCTCTGTTTTCTTTCTATTAGTTTTCTGATTTTCCAGTGTAATTGGGGTTGGACTTGTGTTATTTGGTCAGCTCAAATTGGACCGGAATTTTGGTTCACTACTGTTGGTATCAGAGCTTAAGTTAAGTAATTACCTTGCCTTTGTGGCGTGACTCAGTAGAGATAGGGTTAGCAGTACCCTAGATTGAGTTGAGGGTATATATACGAGTGAACGTATTTGTTATTCAATATATAATGATTTTATATTGTGGAGATTTATTGGTTGAGTTGTTTATGGGTTCTGGTCGATCAGTTTGATCCATTGTATCGGTAGGAGTTTATAAACACTCGAATACGATGGGTCGACACGATATGTTTTGAAAAGAGGGTAAATTAAATAAGTTTACCCAAGGTATATCTTGATATAGAGAAGATATATATATCAAAATTATAATACAATGGATATATTGGTTGTTATTATAATCGAGTAAGATTATAAATTAAATGTTTATGTAAATAACCAATCAGAATTCATATAAGTGAAATACGTGAAATCAGATGAGTTAAATCTGAAATTTGAACCAGAAATTGAATTAAAATTCTGGAAAATTGGATAAGTGTTTGTAAATGGATTTGGATTAAAAATAAGGAAAATTTAAGATCATGGGAGATTTTAAATTGTTTTACAAGCAATGTGAATTATATTTTGAAATGAATTTCAAAGTGGAAATGTTTAGAAATGATTTTATAATATTGAACTCACTTCGATCGCTGGAAAATAGATTCTGATGATGACATCTGCATCACCAGTATTCATTTTCGAGTTGTAAGTGACGAATTACTACCAGAGATACTGTTTTGAATTTGTTTTGGGAAAGACAAGTTGTGTTGAATTTAAAAAAGGAAAATTTGATTTTTGAAAAGAGTAATCTGTTTAAAAAAATTCCCAGGGAAAGAATGTTTGAATTAAAAACAAATTTAACAGAAATTTGTGAAAGAAAATTTGAATTAAAGTAAAGCCAGTAAAGTTGTAACTGAGATTTAATTAGAATGATATCAAGACAAATTGGATTGTGAGATTCAAATTTTGAGTGTAAGGTGATAATCAAGTTAAGAGTTGGGAATCGAGAAGAAACTCGAGTTGAAATGATATTTGGCTCGGATATAAGTGAATGGTTGTGTTGTGGATAAAAGCAGATTGGAATTTGATTGGGATGACCCTTGTATCTGCTGAATTGATAACAGGAGGAAAGGATATAATGATATTGCGACAAAAAGGTACAAGTTTATATTTCTATTAGATATGAGATTTATGAGCCGAATTGGCAAGCCGCTTGGCTGTTTGATTTTCTTTTGGGTTGGAGATGGCCCAAAGAGGTGAGTTGGAGTTTGAGCTATTGACCCGTACAAAGGAGGTGCTGGCGAAATTTTTCAAAAAGTTAAGGTGTTAGAAAATTTTCAGGATTTTAGAAAATTTTCGTTGATAAGGATTAGTTAATATTTTAATAAAAAATTAATTGGTCCAGTTGAAAACTAGAGTTAAAAAGTGAACAAATAAGTTCTGACCAGTCGATAGGGTTTGTTTTCTAATTTAGCAATTTCGAGGACGAAATTATTTTAAGTGGGGAAGAATGTAATGACCCGCATTTTCAGCGGTATAATAATTAATTTATTTAATTATTTAAAATAGTGATTTAGGGAATTATATCGTTGTTGAATTAAATAAAGTGAATTATTTAATTAAATTAAATAATAGAATAATAGATTTAATTCAGAAATAATCAAAATGGTGGAATTCACAATATTTTGTGAACTGGACAATTCAAAGTATATAATTCAGTTTAGAGTTGAATTATAATAACGAATATATTATTTGAACGAAGTTTGAACATATAATTATATTATAATTAAAATCGACCTCGAAATGGCACGGCAGTTCGCTATTTGGCAATTTGAACTTCAACTGAATGTACAGGGTTCGTTTTAAATCGGATTTCTATGAAACAAGAAACGTTAGGAGCTGGTGAAGAATATTTTTCTAGTGGAAGAGAAAAATCGGGATTTCATCATGTAGATTTTGATTTATGTCCAAATCAAATTTTAGAAAAGTCGTTGTGGAATTCCTTTATAATTTATAAAGGAATTATTTATATTTAAAAAAAAGGAATTTCAATATAAATCGAATATCGATTTAATCAGGATTTGAAATATCAAGTTAGAAATTCATAGAGGAATATTATAGAGCTGTATGATATTCTGTTGTGAATATATATGATAATATTTATTTTTAAATATTAAATTTAATTATATTTAAATATATTTATATATTTAAATGGGTCATTCAGAGCTTCAAAAATAGCCGGTTTTGCAAACGACCTCAGAATTCGACGAAACTAATTTTGTTGGATCCGCAATGTTAAACTATTGTTAGATTTCAACTTTCGTGATTTTTGAAGTCAGTGTGTGGCCGTACAGATTTTTAGTGTTAAAAACAGTCAGTATTTTGACGGTTAAAAATACGATGTGTGAGCAAACGGAGTCGGAATTTGACGAAACTAGTTTCGTTGGGACCGTAATGTCGAACTGTAGCAGCATGTCCATTTTCGCGATTTATGGGTATCATATGTGATCGCAGGAATTTTAGAGGACGAATGAAAACAGCAGTTGCTTATGAAAAAAATATAATATTGAATATAAAAATATTATAATTTTTCTTATATAATACCCTAACAAATCATAAACCTAATTCAATCCATTCCTAAGTCAACAGAAAATTTCGTCGTGATGTTTTCTCCTCACAAACAGATATTCGATCTCTCTAAAATCCACAATAGAAGAAATCAAATACCATAAATCCTTATATATATATATATATATATTTATGGAACCACAAGGAGATTCACTTCAGTTTCCAACCAGTTTTGAGCAACTCGAACCAGTTCTGGAATTAGGGAAAAACCGTGCATGAAGTCTAGGGTTCGATGTGGTGGCTTCTGTGGTGGTTGATGGTTCGATTGGAGTTTGTTTTAGTGTTCATGTATGAATTTGGCATCTGTTGTGGGAATTTGGGTGATTTTGGTTGAAGGTGATGTCATACAAAAAACTGGTACAGTACGAGGAAGGGCTGACGACAGAAATCCATTTCCGCGTTCGGGTGTTGTGTGGAGGAGATGGTTTCGAAGAGGACTGGAAGAGAAGTTGAATGCAAGTGTCGGTTTGGTGAACGGTGGAGTATTGAAGGAGAACGAGGCCGGTGAAGTGTTGGGAAATGGTGGATGTGGAGGAGCAGACATCGCTGTATTTTGGTAGGGGAGAAGGATCCACGTATGGGCTTGGCATATAAGGATGGTAATGGGCCGAGTTAAAGGTTAAGCCCAAGTAATGTTTATTTTAATTAAATTCAAATAATGTATAATCTTGTATATTGTATAACTCCGTCATACAATATCAGAATTGAGCGAAATAAGATCCATTGGGATCGTATGGACGAACACTTCGAGATGGAACTGACTGGAAGTGGAGTGGAGCTCGTTTAAATTTATGGCGAAATAAATTGTTTGATTCAAATCAAACAAACAGTTTATCGTTCTTTAACGATGAACTGCCAATGTGAGTAAATCTCATTAACTCTGAAGAGTTTATAATTTCATGTTGTATTTTTAGAACTGTTAAATATTGGCTGATTGACTGTGTGTTGACTGTTTGATTGAACAGCTAGTCAGTTAGTTGAATTGTATATTGATTTTGTTTATCAGAATATGTCATATGGAACTGAAAGTGATGTTGATTTTATTGTGTAACATCTGTGGATGCAGGGAAACAGATTGGAGGAATCCGACTGGATTCCTCAACAACTATTTTATTATTTTCCATATATTTTGATATATGATGTAGTTTATAATATGTGGTTGATTATATGTGTATGGACGATATTTGACATCATGACTTGATATGTTAAACACCATAACATACCGGAATGTGAAAAAGGGGAATTTTCAAATGGTATTTGAAAATAAGATATTTATAAAATCAAAAAGGGTTTTATAAACGAAATGTTTATAAATGAAATGTTTGTAAATGAAATGTTTATAAAAGAAATGTTTACAAATGAAATGTTTATAAATGAAATATATATAAATGAAACGTTTATAAATGAAATATTTATAAATAGAAATCTTTATAAGTGAAATTATATAGAAAGAGGAAATCTTTATAAAGAAAAGGGAATATTTATAAAATGATAAGATTTTATAAATAAGATATTTATTGGATAAATAAATAGGAGATGTTAAACAAGATACTTATTTGTTAAGTAAATAAGTTATAAAAGAGATACTGACTTAGGAAACAGAGTAAGTTATTAAAAGGGTTTTTATTTGTTAAATGAATAGAATAAGATAAAAGGAATATTTGTTTAGAAAACCAATAAGATATTATATAAGAAATATTTGCAGCACATTTGCAAATAAAGTTGAAAAGGGAATATTTGCAAACCATTTGCAAATTGAATTTAAAAGGGTAATATTTGTAAACCATTTAAAAATAAAGATTTAAAAAGGAAATATGGGTAAAGGCATTTAGAAAACAAATAGATTATAAAGGAAATATTTATCTTTGATAAATAGATATATATATAAGTCTGAACTTATATATGAAGAAGTAAACAGGTAAAAGGAGCAGATTGATTTATAAATGATATTTATAAATTAAGTTAAATATTTATCATTTGGATAAATAGAATATATAAGTCAGGACTTATATCAAGAAGTAAGAATCGATTTCAACATCGATGTTTGAAACTGAATAAGGACAAAGAGTTAACCAGTTAGAGGTAATCAGTTAGAGTTAACCAAATAAGAGTTATAAACTAGAGTTAACCAGTTAGAGTTAACCAGTTAGAGCTAACCAGTTAGAGTTAACCAGTTAGAGTTAAACAGTTAGAGTTAAATAGATAGAGTTCACCAGATAGAGTTAAACAGTTAGAGTTAATCAGTTAGAGTTAAATAGATAGAGTTCACCAGATAGAGTTAAACAGTTAGAGTTAATCAGTTAGAGTTAATTGAATAAAGTTAAATCGAACTAGAGTTATTCAAATGGAGTTTATCGAATTTAGTTTATTCAAACAGAGTTGAAATTAGTTAATCGAATATAGTTATTCGAAGAAGTAAATCGAATCAGAAATATTCGAAGTGAGTTGATCGAATCTAGTTATCCGACAGGAGTCAAATCGAATAAGATTTATTCCAAGGAAGAGGTTATCGAATATAAGTATTCGAAAGTAAGCAAATCAAATATAAGTTATTCGAATAAGAGTTAATCCAGTAAGAGTTATTAGGTTGGAGTTATTCAAATAAGGGTTATAGATTAGAGTTAACCGAATAGGAGTAAATAAATTAGTTGTCGTTATATTATTCGAGTTAGGAAATAAAAGTCATATTAAAGATAATATATTTCGGATGCAGGAAATTATAACACCATTGTTATAATCACGTAAACTTGTAAAAGAAGGGGGTTCTTAAATAGAACCCGAGGGTTCGTAAGGAAGTGTTAAAGAGTTAAAAAGGTGAATCTTATCTATTTCGAGATTTGAAAGGTTGTTCAGTTAAGGTCTGAGAGGTATTTATACCCCAACTTGACTGACTACGTTTTTAATTAAGAAATGGTTACGGTTCTAGTGTGAAGTGGTTAAGTGGATTTAGCATTTTAGTATAGTGATTTAAGTCGTCATCGCGATATAGTTTATAACAACTGTTTAAACCCTAATTAAGAAGTTTTGGAAATGTTTTCCAAACGAGAATCAGAAATGTTTTCTGATAATAGAAAATAAGAATTTAGGATATATGGAAACATGAAATAAGAAAATTAATGAAATAAAGAAATAAACGTTGAATGATGATTGATCGATATAATTTCCTCCTGGAAATAATATCGTTGTTTGCACACCTTTTCATCTTTGATGGTTAAATCACAGACTATCGAAGTTTTGACCATTTTAACGTTATTAATATGGAGATACCGGTTGGATTATTTTCCAAATAACCACTTTGTATTGGCATAAGCGTTGCGAATCATATATGCCAAAGATAATTGAGGACAGAGTAAAGTGCAAGGGCTATTGGATAAGTCTTAGATAACAGTGAATAAGACGGATGTACTGAATAGTGCCTTCAGTTCATCCTGTTCCTGGATGACTTGTATGGATGAATGTCTGACAGAGTATTTGCAGAAAGGTCACGTACATTGATTTCTTCAACTGTACCAAGAGTGGAAGCGGAGAAGGAAACTTATTTAGCTAACACATAATGTATTGTTGTAGACGTCAATTAGTGATTTTCGATGGATCTGACAATGTGGCATTCGAAGTGAATCTGATGTGATGATAAGGCATAACCTCAAGCCTCATCAACCGGTAAATGACAGAAATGGGGTAGGTAGCATGGCTATGTTGGTCGCACCTATTAGGGTGTATAATCACATGATCTAGAGTTTCATTTACTTCAAAAAAATCTATTGTTGATGCTGTTCCATTCGGGAAACGGTTGCTGATTCCAACTGTTGGTGATATACATTCGATACACTCAAGCGAAATGAGTGGTCGGTCTTGTGTGGCCGGGTTGCAAGATGTTCTTGTTGAACCCAGTGTATTCCTCTATAGAGTTACACTAGCGAAAGGTGGTTCCATACCTTGTCATAGTTGGAAATCCATGACCCAATACGTGCTTGCGGTTTTGATCGTATACTATATATGTAGAACGTGAGATGAAAGCGTTTATGCTAGATGATTATTATATTGTGGTTGATAGACATTATTATAATATCAAAAGGTTTTTGACATAAAGATATTTTGGATTCTCATAAGGGAAAAACCCATTCCGTTATACGGCATGGTATTATGAGATATCGTTTAGTTGTTCAAACTGTTTTAAACTGTTTTACTCATACCAGTCCCATGACTGACCTAGAGTTTATTTTGCTTTGTTTCCCCTAAACTCTTGGATGCCCAATTTTGTACCGGCAGTCAAGTAGTCGGGATTTACAGATACTTGAAGAGCTAGAGCAGGAGGCTTCAGGATATCATATAGTTATAGTTTATTTCCGTTGTGTTGTAAGTGTTGTACTCTGATAATGTTATTGTATACATATACTGATTTTATTTCAAGAATATATTATCTATTATATGTTATTCGTTCCGCTGTGAGGTTCATGTTACTCTGATGTTGTGTTCTTCTTCTTCTTCTATTCTAAGTTTCTGTCTTATCTTTCCTCACCCTCTATTTTCTTTCTATTAGTTTTCTGATTTTCCAGTGTAATTGGGGTTGGACTTGTGTTATTTGGTCAGCTCAAATTGGACCGGAATTTTGGGTTACTACATAACTGGACTCACCATACTTTTTGTCTGACCTATTTTGTTTCCTCTTCTTTCTCTTCCATTCCCCCTCCCCCCATGTTCTTAGGGTGGTAATACTCAAGCTTGACTAGGATTCTTCTTTCATCCTGCTTGGAGCTGCTTAGATGTACTACTTGATTCCATATTTCTCTATTATGGTTATGTTTTTGGGATTATGCTTCTTTTTGTACTCTGATGATTTAAGTACAAGACAGAAAATTTAAATTGGTGCACTGGGTTTTATATATTTCATACTTGTGATGTAACTATGTTTTGAACTACGATGTTTTCTACTTAATAAAATTTTAAATTCCGCTGCTATTTTATATTTGTCATGTAATGTTTCTTTTTCTATTTACCTATAATGCTTCACGAAAGTTAATGCATTCTCTTAATGAGTGACATTAACGGATGTGGGGTATCACAATCTTGGCTACTAAAGAAGTTAACGATCTTTCAGCCATGAAACCAGAAGAGTTAATAGGAAATCTAATGTTAAACGAAGTTAATCTGCAGGCAAAAAGATTTTATGCACATGAAAAAAAACTTAGCTTTCCATGCTAAAAAAGATGAATTAGGCTCAGAAGAAGAAAATCTTGCTTTCATTGCCAAAAATTTAATAAATTTTTTGAAATACAAGAAAGGATTTGTGACACCCCACGTTCGTTAATGTCACTCACTAAAGGAACGCATTAAGTTTCGTGAAGTGTTATTGGTAAACAGACAGAGAATAATTACAAGATAGATATAAATAAGATAGCAGTGGAAATTAAAAAATTTATTTCAACATAAATCGTAATACCATGATCCACAATACCATAAGTCATAAAAACCATTACAATAAAATAACTTCTGTCTAGCATCATCAGAGCACATAAGAATATGAAAGCATAATTCCCCAATTGAAAAAGTTATGCCATATTAGAGACAAGAATTTGAGCCATATTTCAGAAGTAGCTCCTCGCAAGATGATATCTGAGTCTTGACTAAGCCTGAGTGTTTCCTTCCTCAGAACTAGGGGGAAATGGAGGAAAGAAGGAGAAACAAAAGGGACAGACATAAAGTATGGCGAGTCTAGTTACTTTTAGCCAGCAAATAAATAAAAGTAACATGGTAGGCATATAAAGTGGATAAGGGATATCACAACATAAATGGTAGGTGTTACAAGGTAGATAGGATAAGGTTATATGCTTCTAATGATTACTCTGCACTGTTACTAGTATATCCATGTAACGACCGGAAATTTCGCTCGATCCGAATCAGTCGCTAAACTGACCAAGATCGTTCGAAACCCCTGATTGTTTTGAGAACACGACAAATTAGAACGCAGACAGAAGAACATTTCATTGTTAATTACAACAATTCCATCAGAATACAAGAATATACAGAGTACAAATAAATATTACACAGAAAATATCAGAGATTACAATACATTACATAGCAGCGGAAAAATAATACAATACACAACTAGAAGTAATACACGGATACAGAGCTTTCCAAGTAACGTTCCAGCTGTAAATCAAGATCATGTGAATATAAATCTGCAAAACCAAAACTATTAGCTGCCCGTGTCAAAATAACGACACCCAGAGTTTAGGTTAAAACAATAAGCTCTAGGTCAGTCATGGGACTGGTGTGAGAACTAAAACAGTTATTAATCTTTATTTTTAAAGTTAGGTTAATCAAGGGACCATGCCGTATAACACGGAACGGGTTTCCTACCAAGAATACCGGTGCATAAAACAACAGCGCAATGCTAAATAAAGAACAATGAAGCTATTATAAGACCAAGGTCCCATCACACAACGCAACACAAGCCGGAGGATAGGGTTTTACCTTATAATAGCCAAAGAATGCTTGATACGCTAAATTTCATCTTTTATTATTAATATAAGTGTATAGTGTTAAAACAATTTCAATCATAAGTATTAATCATAGATGGCATGGGTACCATATATCATGTCGCCAATACTAGGCTCTACGATCAAAACCGCACATGTCACGTATTGGAAGTTGGATTTCCATCTGTGAACCGAGGCAAAAGATAATCCTCACCGATTCGAGACAATCTTGCCTATGCCTCAGGTCAGAGCTCGAGTGACCTTTGAATCGTCAGGGTCGGTCCACCGATGTGGATTATTATGCCTGAACACTACGTTTCCCCGCCCTTTGAGGCGTAAATGAGCCAATAAATGACTCCATCGGCTTCACATAGTCACCGATACATCCGAGGTGTCTCGCAACAGCAACAACCACATAAATCAAACTCGTCAGGGCGTGTAAAACCACTGACGCCACTTCTATCTAGAAGGAAACGCATGCCCTCCCTGATGTCCTCTCCCATTTCTGGTTCACAACCGGGGTGTGAGACTCGCGAATTAACGCTACACAAAGCTGTGCCACACAGGTTGTGCTTTGATCATCAACCACAAGACTCTTCTTTTCAACAGAATCCTTAATCATTTGTATCTTAGCATGCCACACAGGCAAACCACTCCATGCAACCGATATTCATCAATCACATAGAATGATATCCAATGTTAGACACACAGTCCATTTACAAGTCCGTTCTGGGTCTGAACGAAACCGGAGGCACCTTGTACCTCGCATATCCATCAATCTCCAAGTACGTCTGGACGACCACTAACTGATTCCCTCCTCTTGGGTGTAGGGCCCAATCAAGATCATCAGTAATCACCCAAACGACGTGAAGACCTCCAGTCTTCAACCACCGTCTTCATCCTCGATACCACGTCGAATCAGTTATTCAAAATGGGATAAACCCGGTCTTTCTGAATAACTCATGTATATAATAGACAAGTGTTACACAAACACAACATACGCCTCATTCCAATTCATCAGTCACTAATCGTAAACTAGTAAGAGAACAACTCCCCAAGTATTAACCCCGAAGGCCGAAACCAACATCAGATCAATACCCAGGAAACCATTCATCTTAACTAATTTTCAATTAGTTTCTGAATTTCACATTCTTAGGGAAAGGTTCCCATTAATTTTATCAAAGATAAATTCTTTAAATTTAATCTTTAATCTTCTTTTGAATATCAATTCAAACCAAATTATGGTTTATCCAAACTAGTCGGGATTAACAAACCTTACCGAAGTAATCATTTGTTTTAATTTCCTAATCCCAACCTATTCATCCCATGAAGTAAAACTGGAAATACTTCATATCTAACACCACAGTGTTATCGGTAAATTCAATTACCATTTCGCGTTCAAATCTAATTAAAGATTTAACTATCGTCTGGAGTAAAACTGGTGGTACTCCATTCTTGATCATTTCTTGAATTTGATAATTTTAATTATCAAATTCACTTTTCATTTCCATCAGCCTTTAACCGTAAATTAGCAAGTGAACAATTCCCTAAGTAATAACCCCGAAGGCCGAAACCAACATCAGATCAATACCCAGGAAACCGTTCAACTTAACTAATCTCCAGTTAGTTTCTGATTTTCTTAACTCCGTTGGGTCTAAGAACAGTATTGTTAAAGATACCATTCACGATAACCCAAATCACATTCCATTAATTTTCGGGTTAAAGAACAAATGTTATTTAAAACACCATTCACGATAAACCCAAAAGTCAATTTCAATTCAATTCCAATTAAATATTATTTAATTGGTATACTTCATTAAATCCAAATAAAAAGATTTAATCCTTTTCTCAACTGGGTTTAAGGACAGTGTTAATGAAGACACCATTCACGACAAACCCAAATCACATTTGATATTAAATCCAAGGCTCTGAATAGAAAATATATCGGCTTATATTCAATATCAAATTCTACGACCAACAAATATCATGTTGGAAATAACGAAATAAACTACTTTTATCTTTTCAAATTTGGAGTTTTTCATCCCAATTCTTCACAAATCATTTCTTATGATTTTACACAAATTATTACTATTTTTAATAATTTTATCAAGGCCCGTACAGTTGATTTCCATCAACGGCCATCGAACTGCACTTATAGCGACCTTTTCCAAATTTGAGTTGGACATAATTCCAAATCCAACCATTAGATTTCTAATTTCTAATATCCGTTAGAAAGCTCTTTTCGATACGAACCCAACGGTTCCGGTTTTAGGAGAATCCGATGGTCGGATCTCTTGTAATATCCATTCGAAGTCAATGGTCGAAATTCGCGAACTATCGCGGCGCGACGCATTCTATTCAGGACATTATATATATAATATATATATTATATATATTTCGTCGATTTCCTTTCAAAACGTATTTTATAAATCATTTTAAATTCGTTTTCAAAACGATTTCCACTTCATATTCAATTTCTAATCAAAATTGAATATTCCACATCATTGATATACAAATGATAATATTTTCAAAATGTTATATTTTGGAATCACTTTCTTTTCTATATTCATTATAAAAATGAATAAAATCGATATAAATATCGTTTACGTCAAAATGACGTCAATCTAATCAACACGGCTTTTATTCAAGACATGAATTTATTTTCAATTCAACACATGAATTTATTTTTTCAACACATGAATTTATTTTCTACTCAACACGTGCATTTATTTTCTATTCAACACATGAATTTATTTTCTAAATTGGAATGAGGCCCAATCAATTACCACATAATGTTAATTATATAGATTTTCTACAACCCATGTATATAACAGCAACGATGAATAATCAACCATCATCCAGAGTGCACTACACAACTGCATAAACATTATATATAAATAATTAACGCTTACACAATCTGTCAACCCATCGATTGACATACAACTAAACAATCGGGATTAATGTACGTCAAATATCATCCCAATACCCGTGGGGTTTCAAATCAACAAACACACATTTTATTTGTGTTGTTGGGCGATGTGCAAAATTTATCGTCCCAATCAATATCAGTCAAATCAGTGTATATAAACAAATCATCCGATTTGTTTATAAATATTTATTTTATATACACGTTAAAAATTATATTTTTAACCATAAAATATTTTCCACTACAAAATATTTTATTTCATTCCACATCACACAATCAAATTTCACCACACAGCAATCAAACAAATAAGTCAACCATGGTCTGTGGACGACGGGTGTCGGGTGCTACTAAGCACCGTCTGCATCCTAGTATATATTTCAAACTAGAAATTAAATTAAAAGTGAGGAGTTCTCACCGACTAGCTAAATCAAACACCACGACTCTTCTTATGTAAAAATCTTCGTCGTGCTCGCCTTTTGTCACTTTCGTCGCCCATAGCCACTACATATATAAAAATCACATTTTTATATTGTTGCTATGTATATAAAAATCACATTTTTATAATCCCTATTATATAGATAAAAATTCTATTTTTATACCACTACTATAAAGATAAAAATTCTATTTTTATACCACTACTATATAGATAAAAATTCTATTTTTACAACGCTGTTCATATAATAAAGATTATATTTTTATCACGCTATTCTCTACATAAAAATTATATTTTTATATCTACTACTTATATAGAGATCGAATTTCTATTTCGCTACATATTTAAAGATCAAATTCTGATTATATATATATATATATATTATAAAAATCACATTTTTATTATTCCTACTATATAAAAATCACAATTTTATTATTCCTACCATATAAAAATCACATTTTTATTTTCTCTATCATATAAAAATCATATTTTTATTATCCTACATATATAAAAATCATATTTTTAACTAAGGCAAAATCACATTTTTAACCATACATATATGAAAATCCATCCGCTACATATAATATAAAAACGTGCTTTTATTTCATGTTATATATTCTAAAAATCTCTACTTTTCTACCTCCAAGATCTCGTCTTTACTCTATATACAAATCGTGTCTTTATTCTCATATAAATCATATAAAAATCAAATCTTTTTAATTACATAAATGAATAGGAATAAAAATATAAAATCACATTTTTATAAACTAATTTTCATTATATTAAAACCTGATTTTAAAGCTAAGTATTTAAATTAAATAAAAACAGAAAAGTAAAATAAAACTTACTATCATTTTCTCAGGGCTTCGATCATTGGAGGATAGGGGGGTTGGTGTCGCACTTCATCGGAGGGGGCCTGAGCAGTGGCCAGGTGGTCTTCAGGCGGGGGAGTCGCGGGTTTCTAGGGGTTGGAGGTCTAGGGTTTTTAGAGGAAGGAGGAGAGAGCCGCGACGAGAGAGGAGGGGCTAGGGGGGGTCAGCCGGAAGTCGGCGGCGATGGGGGATGGCTCCGGTGTTGGCACGACGGCGTGGGGGTACGGGCTGGACTGAGGCGCGATTTCTTTCTTTCCCTCTTTTTTTCCGAAATGAATAGATCGGGAAGAGAGAAGAGAAAGAAAAAAAGGGGGGTTACGTATAATATTTTAATTATTTTATTATTTAATTATCCACTTAAAGTTGACCTTTCTTTCAAATCCCAAATTGAACCCAACGACTGTCGCCCCTAGCTAAATACCCCCATTCCGGACATGATGGGATAGGTATCGCAGGCTGATTCGATCGTTTCAATCAGTTTTTGTCAAAATCAAAATATAACTCTATAAATTGAAGTTGAACGCGCATTTTATTTTACTGGGGCCACATACTAACTAGAAAAATTCCTGAAAAATATTTTCTAGCTTCGTATTGACGATACAGTCCTAACAAAACTGATTTTGTCAAATTCTAAGACCGTTTGAAAAATGGCCATTTTCCAGTCGATTAAAATCAACTGAAACTGGTCAAACGCGTTTTCCTTTGCCATTCTCACATATTGATTCGAAACATTACGAATTTTGGAATCTAGCAATAACTAGACATCACGGATCCAATAAAAGTGGTTTCGTCGAAAACCGAGGTCGTATGCAAAATTTCCATTTTAAAGGGCTAGAACTCCATAAAGACTATTCTGAAATTTCATCTGGGCATAACTTTTTATTTCCACTATGAAATTTCAATTTTTCGGGTTCGTTGGAAAGATATTCTCAGTTAGATCCAAATATTTTTGGTTTTGCTAAAATCCGGTTTATTTTGAATCCTGTACATTCATTTGAAATTTGAAATCGAAATTTCAAACTACCACGCCATTTTCAATTCCTTTTATAATTAAAATAAAATATTTATATTCTAACGACAATCTATATAAATATATACGTTCTAATTCTATTCAAAATAAATTTATCGTCGTTATTATTTAAAATAATTCATTTTGAATAATCAAAATTCGCTAAAATTGCCAAAATAAAAATTTTAAATTGGCTCGAATTTCCGGGTTATTACAATCTCCCCCACTTAAAACTTTTCTTCCCCGAAAAGGAACGAAGCCGAAAGTTGTTTTACAAACCAACTCAACTTTCATTGTTTTCATTACGGCTTAAGTTCTTCAACTTTTCAGTTTCTAAGAATTTTTCAAAAATTTGGCTAACACCCTAAATTTTCGAAAAATTTCGCCATAACCTCCCCTGCACCAGGGACTTCGGGATATTTCATATAGCCTCCCATGGCCTTCTTCATTCCAAAAGAAAAAGAAAAAGCTAAGCGGCTAGCCAATCGGCTCATAAAATCATCCAAACCCAAAGAAATACAATAAACATGTACCTATTTGTCAGGCAAACAATTTTATTCCTCTTCCCCAGCCTCCTTGCAATGACCTATCCAATGTAAGTACATGTATATGCATGCAAATGCAATAAATTTTCAATACAATTCACTATTTGGTTCAATTTGGCTAAATGGTTCAAATTAATTACTCAAACAATAATTAAACAACACAATCAACAATCAATTAGTTGATTAGCTTTTCAAATTCATAACTTTGATACATAGTCCAAAAATCCGATTTTATGATGCCAAATCACAACAATAAGACCTATCTAATTTTGGTTCTCACACCAGTCAATTGGAATCATATAGAAACCCCACTTTCGTCACTCGAAAATAAATAGTGGTGATGGTATACTTCATCATCAGGACCATGCCCGGGCGACTCGAGTGTGATTTTATATCTACCCAATATATAAAAACTTCGAATACACGCGGATCACACGTATACGCAAAATCTTTATATACTGGATAGTCCAAATTCAATATATAATAAATAATCAAATACGAATAATTGATTTAAATTTTCAAAACAAAACTTGTTTTCAATTTTATTTTAAAAACACGACTCTTCACACTCGTTCTAGGATACTACTGATCCTATTTCTAATGAGTCATTCTCATTGGATATTACTAATCCAATCTCTGATGAATTCTTTCGTATGGTTCTAATGTGTCTTGTTCTCTGAGCTTTGTAAACCAAAGCTCTGATACCACGATGTAACGACCGAAAATTTCGCTCGATCCGAATCAGTCGCTAAACTGACCAAGATCGTTCGAAACCCCTGATCATTTTGAGAACACGACAAATTAGAACGCAGATAGAAGAACATTTCATTGTTAATTACAACAATTCCATCAGAATACAAGAATATACAGAGTACGAATAAATATTACATAGAAAATATCAGAGATTACAATACATTATATAGCAGTGGAAAAATAATACAATACACAACTAGAAGTAATACACAGATACAGAGCTTTCCGAGTGTCGTTCCAGCTGTAAATCAGGATCCTGTGAATATAAATATGCAAAACCAAAACTACTAGCTGCCCGTGTCAAAATAAGGGCACCCAGAGTTTAGGTTAAAACAATATACTCCAGGTCAGTCATGGGACTGGTGTGAGAACTAAAACAATTATTAATCTTTATTTTTAAAGTTAGGTAAATCAAGGTACCACGCCATATAACACGGAACGGGTTTCCTCCCAAGAATACCGGTGCATAAAACAACAGCGCAATGCTAAATAAAGAACAATGAGGCTATTATAAGACCCAGGTCCCATCACACAATGCAACGCAAGCCGGAGGATAGGTTTTACCTTATAATAGCCAAAGAATGCTTGATACGCTAAATTTCATCTTTTATTATTACTATAAGTGTATAGTGTTAAAACAATTTCAATCATAAGTATTAATCATAGATGGCATGGGTACCATATATCATGTCGCCAATACTAGGCTCTACAATCAAAACCGCACATGTCACGTATTGAAAGTTGGATTTCCATCTGTGAACCGAGGCAAAAGATAGTTCTCAACAATTCGAGACAATCAAGCCCATGTCTCAGGTTAGAGCTCGAGTGACCTTTGGATCGTCAGGGCCGGTCCACCGATGTGGATTATTATGCTTGAACACTACGTTTCCCCGCCATTTGGGGCGTAAATGAGCCAAAAATGACTCCATCGGCTTCACATAGCCACCGATATATCCGAGGCGCCTCGCAACAGCAACAACCACATAAGTCAAACTACTCAGGGCATGTAAAACCACTGACGCCACTTCTATCTAGAAGGAAACGCATGCCCTCCCTGATGTCCTCTCATGTTTCTGGTTGACAACCGGGGTGTGAGGCTCGCGAATTAACGCTACATAAAGCTGTGCCACACAGGCTGTGCTTTGATCATCAACCACAAGACTGCTTTTCAACAGAAGCCTTGATCATTTGCATCTTAGCATGCTACACAGGCAAACCACTCCATGCAACCAATATCCATCAATCACACAGAATGATATCCAATGTCAGACACACAATCCATTTACAAGTCCGTTCTGGGTCTGAACGAAACAGGAGGCACCTTGTACCTCGCATATCCATCGATCTCCAAGTACGTCTGGACGACCACTAACTGATTCCCTCCTCTTGGGTGTACGGCCCAATCAAGATCATCAGTAATCACCCAAACGACGTGAAGACCTCTGGTCTTCAACCACCGTCTTCATCCTCGACACCACGTCGAATCAGTTATTCAGAATGGGATAAACCCGGTCTTTCTGAATAACTCGCGTATATAATAAACAAGTGTTACACAAACACAACATACGCCTCAGTCCAATTCATTGTCACTAACCGTAAACTAGTAAGAGAACAACTCCCCAAGTATTAACCCAGAAGGCCGAAACCAACATCAGATCAATACCCAGGAAACCATTCATCTTAACTAATTTTCAATTAGTTTCTATATTTCACATTCTTAGGGAAAGGTTCCCATTAATTTTATAAAAGATAAATTCTTTAAATTTAATCTTTAATCTTCTTTTGAAAATCAGTTCAAACCAAATTATGGTTTATCCAAACTAGTCGGGATTAACGAACCTTACCGAAGTAATCATTTGTTTTAATTTCCCAATCCCAACCTATTCATCCCATGAAGTAAAACTGGTAATACTTCATATCTAACACCATGGTGTTATAGGTAAATTCAATTACCATTTCACGTTCAAATCTAATTAAATATTTAACTATCGTCTGGAGTAAAAATGGTGGTACTCCATTCTCGATCATTTCTTGAATTTGATAATTTCAATTATCAAATTCACTTTTCATTTCCATCGGCCTTTAACTGTAAATTAGCAAGTGAACAATTCCCTAAGTAATAACCCTGAAGGCCGAAACTAACATCAGATCAACACCCAGGAAACCATTCAACTTAACTAATCTCCAGTTAGTTTCTGATTTTCTTAACTCCGTTGGGTCTAATAACAGTATTATTAAAGATACCATTCACGACAACCCAAATCACATTCCATTAATTTTCGGGTAAAAGAACAAATGTTATTTAAAACACCGTTCACGATAAACCCAAAAGTCAATTTCAATTCAATTCCAATTAAATATTATTTAATTGGTATACTTCATTAATTCCAAATAAAAAGATTTAATCTTTTTCTCAACTGGGTTTAAGGACAGTGTTAATGAAGACACCATTCACGACAAACCCAAATCACATTTGATATTAAATCCAAGGCTCTGAATAGAAAATATATCGGCTTATATTCAATATCAAATTCTACGACTAACAAATATCATGTTGGAAATAACGATATAAATATATCTTTCAAATTCCCATAACAATATTTGTACCATCACGAAATCCAACATCGATATATTCCAAAGACAATTTCGATTCAAATCCATTCCAATTCAATTATTGGAAATTCTGGTTACTTTTAAAACCATTTCAAATCCACTTTATTTATTTTAAAAATAAATACAATTATAATTCTAGTTCAAAACTAGTTCAATTTGATAAAAATCTACTTTTATCTTTTCAAATTTGGAATTTTTCATCCCAATTCTTCACAAATCATTTCTTATGATTTTGCACAAATTATTACTATTTTTAATAATTTTATCAAGGCCCGTACAGTCGATTTCCATCAACGCCATCGAACTGCACTTATAGCGACCTTTTCCAAATCTGATTTGGACATAATTCCAAATCCAGCCATTAGATTTCTAATTTCTAATATCCGTTAGAAAGCTCTTTTCGATATGAACCCAAGATTCCGGTTTTAGGAGAATCAGACGGTCGGATTTCCCGTAATATCCATTCGAAGTCAACGGTCGAAATTCGCGAACTGCCGCGGCGCGTTCTATTCAGGCCATTATATATATATATATATATATATATATATATATATATATTAAATATTTCATCGATTTCCTTATAAAACATATTTTATAAATCGTTTTAAATTCATTTTCAAAACGATTTCAACTTCATATTCAATTTCTAATCAAAATTGAATATTCCACATCATCGATATACAAATGATAATATTTTCAAAACGTTATATTTTGAAATCACTTTCTTTTCTATATTCATTATAAAAATGAATAAAATCGATATAAATATCATCCACATCATAATGGCGTCAATCTAATCAACACGGCTTTTATTCAACACATGAATTTATTTTCAATTCAACACATGGATTTATTTTCTATTCAACACATGAATTTATTTTCTATTCAACACATGAATTTATTTTCTATTCAACACATGAATTTATTTTCTAAATTGGAATGAGGCCCAATCAATTACCACATAATGTTAATTATATAGATTTTCTACAACCCATGTATATAACAGCAACGATGAATAATCAACCATCATCCAGAGTGCACCACACAACCCATAAGCATAAAATATAAATAATTAACGCTTACACAATCTGTCAACCCATCGATTGGCATACAACTAAACAATCGGGATTAGTGTACGTCAAATATCATCCCAATACCCGTGTGGGGTTTCAAATCAACAAACGCACATTTTATTTGTGCAGTTGGGCGATGTGCAAAATTTATCATCCCAATCAATATCAGTCAAATCAGTGTGTATAAATAAATCGTCCGATTTGTTTATAAATATTTATTTTATATACACGTTAAAAATTATATTATTAACCATAAAATATTTTCCACTACAAAATATTATATTTCATTCCACATCACACAATCAAATTTCACAACACAGCAATCAAACAAACAAGTCATCCATGGTCTGTGGACGATGGGTGTCGGGTGCTACTAAGCACCGTCTGCATCCTAGTATATATTTCAAACTAGAAATTAAATTAAAAGTGAGGAGTTCTCACTGACTAGCTAAACCAAACACCACGACTCTTCTTATGTAGAGATCTTCGCTGTGCTCGTTTTGTCACTTTCGTCGCCCGTAGACACTACATATATAAAAATCACATTTTTATAATGCTATTATATAGATAAAAATTATATTTTTATACCACTACTATATAGATAAAAATTCTATTTTTACAACGGTGTTCATATAATAAAGATTATATTTTTATCACGCTGTTCTCTACATAAAAATTATATTTTAATATCTACTACTTATATAGAGATCGAATTTCTATTTCGCTACATATATAAAGATCAAATTTTGATTATATATATATATATTATAAAAATCACATTTTTATTATTCCTACTATATAAAAATCACATTTTTATTATTCCTACCATACAAAAATCACATTTTTATTTTCTCTATCATATAAAAATCATATTTTTATTATCCTACATATATAAAAATCATATTTTTAACTAAGGCAAAATCACATTTTTAACCATACATATATGAAAATCCATCCGCTACATATAATATAAATACGTGCTTTTATTTCATGTTATATATTCTAAAAATCTCAACTTTTTCTACCTCCAAGATCTCGTCTTTCCTCTATATAAAAATCATGTCTTTATTCTCATATAAATCATATAAAAATCAAATCTTTTTAATTACATAAATGAATAGAAATAAAAATATAAAATCACATTTTTATAAACTAATTTTCATTATATTAAAACCTGATTTTAAAACTAAGTATTTAAATTAAATAAAAACAGAAAAGTAAAATAAAACTTACTATCATTTTCTCAGGGCTTCGATCATTGGAGGATAAGGGGGTTGGTGTCGCACTTCGTCGGAGGGGGCCTGAGCAGTGGCCAGCGGCGGCCAGGTGGTCTTCAGGTGGGGGAGTCGCGGGTTTCTAGGGGTTGGAGGTCTAGGGTTTTTAGAGGAAGGAGGAGAGAGCCGCGAGGAGAGAGGAGAGGCAAGGGGGGTCAGCCGGAAGTTGGCGGCGATGGGGGATGGCTCCGGTGTTGGCGCGACGGCGTGGGGGTACAGGCTGGACTGAGGCACGATTTCTTTCTTTCTCTCTTTTATTTATTTATTTCCAAAATGAATAGATCGGAGAGAGAGAAGAGAAAGAAAAAAGGGGGGTTATGTATAATATTTTAATTATTTTGTTATTTAATTATCCACTTAAAGTTTACCTTGCTTTCGAATCCCAAATCGAACCCAACAACTGTCGCCGCTAGCTGACTACCCCCATGCCGAACACGATGTGATAGGTATCGCAGGATGATTCGATCGTTTCGATCAGTTTTCGTCAAAATCCAAATATAACTCTATAAATTGAATTTGAACGCGCATTTTATTTTACCGGGGCCACATACTAACTAGAAAAATTCCCGAAAAATATTTTCTAGCTTCGTATTGATGAACGGTCCTAACAAAACTAATTTCGTCAAATTCTGAGACTGTTTGAAAAATGGCCATTTTCCAGTCGATTAAAATCAATTGAAATTGGTCAAACGCGTTTTCCTTTGCCACGCTCACATATTGATTCGAAAAATTACGAATTTTGGAATCTAGCAATAACTAGACATCACGGATCCAACAAAAGTGGTTTCGTCAAAAACCGAAGTTTGTATGCAAAATTTCCATTTTTAAGGGCTAGAATTCCATATCGACTATTCTGAAATTTCATCTGGGCATAACTTTTTATTCCCGCTATGAAATTTCAATTTTTCGGGTTTGTTGGAAAGATATTCTCAATTAGATCCAAATATTTTTGGTTTTGCTAAAATCCGGTTTATTTTGAATCCTGTACATTCATTTGAAATTTGAAATCGAAATTTCAAACTACTGCACCATTTTCAATTCCTTTTATAATTAAAATAAAATATTTATGTTCCAACGACGATCTATATAAATATATACGTTCTAATTCTATTCAAAATAAATTTCTCGTCATTATTATTTAAAATAATTCATTTTAAATAATCAAAATTCGCTAAAATTGCGAAAATAAAATTTTTAAATTGGCTCGGATTTCCAGGTTATTACAATCCAGAAAGAGATGATCCCTTCAACTATAAGGTGGTAGACTTAGGTATATGTCCAAATGTATCCTAACTACTACCCTGATCAATCAGCTCCCTAACCCTCATAGATACCTTGTGCTAGCCCCACGGTAGGAGGTATCACTTCCTAAAAGTGGCAACCCCTCGTTGTAATAATGTGCACAACCATATCTACAGGTGTCACGGTCGTCTTATCCCCCTCTGCCCGGCACATGCACGCACATGGCCTAATCGGTTTGCACCGTCCTCCACATTTGGACCTCTTACAATCAGTTAGTAAACGTGCCCCTTCTCCGCCTAGTACGGAGTACCTTGTTTGATACCTACTCTGGGTTACTGACTGAAATGGGTGCCACACAATATGATACAAAGTTCTCCCCCTTGTCGTGTATCCCCCACTTGGTTTTCACTGACAATGTATACCACTAGGTGTCTTTAGTTACATACCCTTATTTAATTCTACTAGTTATGCTTACCCTTAATGGCATCTTTAATTACATAACATTATTATTTCCTCCAGTTATGTATACCACTAGGTGTCTTTAATTACATAACCTTAACGGGTTAAGTTTGTGGGCCTATATGTGAATATTACCCAACCCCCCTCCTTTTGATTTACTTAACCCACTCCTTTTGTTTAACCAAGTTTACTTAACCCCCAACTTTAGTTTAAGTTCATAAAATGCCTATGGATTAACTTAGGTTAAGTAGTCCAATTCTTTACCATGTCCATTTATAGTTTATAATGGGCTAGACCTCCCACATTTGGCCTACAACATGTGGATGCTGGACATGTCGGTTGGGTCCGGGCAGTTTTATTCCACAGTTGGGCCTAACCTCGTGTCATAGCCTGATTCGTATTTACGTACTTAGACCTCCCACATTAGGTTCAACATTAGTGGCTGCTGGATATGCCGGTAGGGTCCGGGCAAACTTCGACCACTAATGTAACCTAACCTCATGTCATAAGTACAATTACAATTCCTAATTGTAATTACTAGACATTCCAGTTTTAATTAATTAACCCATTAATTAATCCTTTCCTTTTATAGTTGTTAATACCCATTTTACCCAATAATTTGAATTATATGTCCGAAAATGTTCATATTCAAATTATGTCATTTTTAACCCTTTTTCCCCCATTCCTTAACTAGCGCCCTCACAAAATTGGCAACATACCTAGGCTAGACAACAGCCTAGTCATAAACGATAATAGGGAAAATAATGGGAATATAACCAAAGTGATCATCTTGGCATAAACATAAACTAGCATGATAATAAGGTGAACATACATACTGGCATGGACGTGAAATTGTCATCATAACAAGGTGGACATAAAACCGATGAACGGTTGGCATTCAATTAATTCTAACATAACTATGATGTCATAATAAGCAAAGTAAGATCTAAATTAGCAATTTAGATGTCCAATCGCTTTAGGTCTAACATGATAACACAAGTTGATAAATTAGATCACATAATTCAGATCTAGATGTTAAAATAGATCTAACATGATAACACAAGGTGATAAATCTGATCATATAATTCAGATCTAGATGTTGAAATAGATCTAACAGTTATAATGTCCACATAAATTAGATCTACTGATTTAGAAATAGATCTACACAAATCCACATCATAGCAAGTCATAGAAGTTACCGTTAAGATAAAGATTTAGATCCAATCCTAACCAATTCAAGGTGACATATGCTCATGATTTACATAAATGATTAGATCTATCCAATGATATAACTGTCCAAATTAACAGATTTATATTAACCACAGTATAGTTACAAACTAAGATCCACAATGATAACATAGTAGAATAAAATTATTGAAATGAGATCTAGAGAAATAGATCTATCGTGACATAGCATAAGATATGATAATAGCATACATTCATGATTTACACATATCCAAATCACAGTCTTTCATAATTTAATTTAATTTATCTAAACCTAAAAGCAACTAGAACTCACAGCGTTTGGTTTAGAGAATATAGAGAATAGATCTTGAATTTCTGAATTTGATTTGCAAAGTACGTTGCTGTAGAAAAAGGTTCTGTCTCAATTCGTATACCGGTAGCATATGGCCTCCATGATTCCAATGAAGAAAATAAGAGAACAGGACACATATATATGGCTGCCAAACCCCCTGAAACCGAGTGCCACGTCAGCCCTAGGGTTGTCGACACCCCTGTTAGTGGGTCGACTCATAGGTCGAAACCCCTTAAGGGGGGTCGACCCCTAGGTCGACACCCCTCTAGGGGGTCGACCCCCTAGAGCGGGAATTTTGCCGCTCTGCCAAATTTTTCGAATTTGAATCGTTCTGGATAAAATTTTGACTCATCTCTGACTCGTGCGTATATATATTTTTTCTACACGTATACAAACTAAATACCCTCATAACTTCCTCATACGGTGTCCGTTTTACGCAAACCAAATGTCTATCTTGACCAGAATTTCGAGACGGACGCAATGGTGCAGTCTGTTTCTTCCAGTTTCGAATAGTAAATTAACTATTATTTAATTTATCCTCTTTGAGTGTTGGTACAAATTCAGGGTGTTACATTCTCCTCTACTCAAAGGATTTCGTCCCAAAATCTCTAAGTTGAGAAGAATGCATATACTACCATCCATCATCCATCTACTCATCCACCAACCATTGGCATCCATTGTCCTTAAAGATTTCTAATGCTTATATGAATATATGTAAAGGTGTGTGTATATTTCCCAAAACTAATGCGAAGATCAGGTGGTCTACCGATTCAGTTGACCTCCTTAATGCAATGTATGTTAGTGCCATGAATCCAATATGTATGCAAATAACCCTATTGTATCATATAAGTTCTATATGTGTGCACATTCATTCTTCCAATTGCAACATCCATATGCTAACTCGTCCATTTCCATCCATAAAAGAAAAGAAAATGCACACACATCCATATGCAATATGAGAGTGATTTAGCCGATCTTAGTGCCTAATGTGTGTGTGCATGTTTCCACAGGCAACCACTAGCAAACACTTGCATCATCAATCATAACATGTTTCAAACACATGTTTACATCCATAGGATTCCTTTCTAAAGGTCGAAAATACTATGGATAAGATATACTCTATTGACAGAAACAAGCACCGATAAAACTTATGAAAAGGAGTTAAGAACATACCCTCGAAAAGAAAAGGGTACAAAGAACGAATCTTATCTTTGGTCTCCCAAGTCACATCTTCTGGGTTATCTCCCCATTGAACCTTTAGCAACTTGATCTCCTTATTGTGCAACTACTTAAATTATGACCCAAGAATATGGGTAGGGACTCGTCTGACTGTCGCCTCCCGTTCCACTTCGACTTCTTCCAACATACTCGGCTCAACAACTTTTGCGGTGTCATGCAGGCACTTCCGCAGATGAGAGACGTGGAAAACATCATGAATACCGATAGATTTTCAGGAAGCTTTTCTCTATAGGCCATTTGGCCAATCCTCTCGGTTATGGGAAATGGTCCACAGACCTAGGTGCCAACTTCCCTACTGATTCGAAGCGAACCACATTCCTCAGAGGTGATACTTTGATAAAAACTAAGTCTCCTACTTCGAATTCGATGTTGGTCCTTTTTTTCCTGCATAGGATTTCTGCCTATCTTGAGCTGTCTTCATCCGCTATCGAATTAGGTCAATCTTTTCGGGCGTTTCCCTAACCATATCTGGTCCAAGTAATAATCTTTCTGTTGATTCCTAAACAAGTTAGTGATCCATGAGGACGTCCGTACAATGCTTCGAAGGGTTCCATGCCGATGCTAGCTTGATAACTGTTATTATATGCAAACTCTACTAAAGGAAGATGCTCTTCCCAAGTCCCTCTGAAGTATAGGATACAAGCCTTAAAAGATCTTCAAGATTTCTGTTTACCCTCTCCGTCTGTCCATCGGTCTGAGGATGATAAGCGGTGCTTAAACACAACAGTGTACCTAATGCTTCTTGCAAGCTCCTGCAAAATTCGCTAGTGATGATGGGGTCACGATCGCTCACAATGCTGGAAGGTACTCCATGAAGACGAACCATCTCTTGGACATAAATTGCTGTCAACCATGTTGTTGTCCTCTTGCTCTTAACTGGCATAAAGTGAGCACTCTTAGTGAGTCTATCCACCAAAACCCAGATACTGGTGTAGACTTTCTTCGATCTAGGCAAACCATCTATGAATTCCATAGAGACGCTCTCCCATTTCCACTGAGGAACCTCCAAAGGATGAAGTAAACCAACGGGCTTCTTTTGCTCAGCTTTAATTTGCTGGCAAATCAAACATTGAGAAACAACTCTGCAACATCTTTCTTCCTCCCATCCCAAAAGAAAACCCTTTCTCAAGTAGCTCCCCTACTTGTTTGCTCAGCTCCCTTCTTTCCTTTGGAGCCATATGGCACAATGGTAATGCAACTGGCTTTGCATTCTCCACCAGATATATACGAAAATGGATCTCGTGCCTCAGAGGTAACCCCCATACCTCATCAAAAATTTCAAAATAATCTCGGACTACTGGAACAGATTGCAGATCATTGACAGATTCATCAAAAAGACTCTAGAAAACTAAGCATAACCGACCCTTGTGGGTCACAAGAAATCTCGAGGGTCCTCTCATGACAAGTCAGAAGCCTAACGACCCTTCTCTCATAATCCAGAATGGCACCATATGTGGTAAGCCAGTCCATTCCTAGAATCAACCTATAGCCCATAAACCTGAGCACGTATGCGTCGCACTCAAACTCGATGCCTAACACAGGTATTCTCAAACCCTGACAAATCATAGATAAATGAGCCTAACCACCAATGGGGTTTGAGACAACAACGGGATCCACTACCATACTAGTATTTAAGTGCAGAGATTCGACTACAGAACTAGATATAAACAAATGAGAAGCGCTAAAATCAAAAGGAGTACTTATCGAAAGATTGGAAAAAGAAATCAAACCTTCCATGGAAACTTTCCTACCTCTATCTGGAACACAAGCCATGAGAGCATTCGCTTGCCCTCCAGAGGTTCCTGGCATTTGACCTTGCCCTTGCTTTCTAGGGCACTTCCTAGAATAGTGTCCAACCTCTTCATAAACGAAGCAAGCATTCTTGCCTTTCCTCCAGTCCTAGGCCAAGTGACCCTTTCGCCCACAACTATGGAACTTTCTGTAACACCCCACCTCCGTTAAGGTCACTCACGAAGGAATGCAATAACTTCAGTGGAGCGTCATAAGTGTATAGAACAGATAAATTAAAAAATAGACAAAATTTTAAACAGTGGAAAATAAATAAAACTTTACTTCATTGATAAAACAACAGCTTGGTAAAACATCTTGTACAAAGATTGTTTTCCAACACCAAAACACCCTTACCCATTACAACAAAGCATCTGTCTTGTTTAACAAAATAAAGAAGCATAAAATGACAATGATATTCCCCAATAAAGCAAGAGCCAGCCATAGCAGTGGGAAAGAGAGTCCAAAGCAATACATCGTCTGTCTTCGAGCTTGGAAAGAAAACTGAGCTAAGTGGTAATATTCCCTCCCTGTGAACCTGTGGGGGAAACGGAAGAAAAGAGAGCGAAACAAAACAGAGTCAGACATAAAGCCTGGTAAGTCCAGTGATTATTCAGCATGTAAACAGGTAAAAGGATCATTACATGAATAAACTGGATACCAGACCATAACCATGATAATAAGAATAGCAAAAAAACAAATGATGATCGTTAGATATGACAAGGTAAGTACACTGAATGTGCTTCAGTTATTTCTCTGATTTCCTATTTTCTCTGCACCACCCAACTAGCATCCTAACTAGTATCTTTTATAGAACGATTCGTATTCCCTACTAGTGTCCCCCTACTAGTGTCCCAACTAGTATCATGTGAAAAAGGATCTGTATCCCTTACTAGTGTCCCAACTAGTATCCTGTGTTACAAAATAAGGTGATCCCAACCCCGCAATTGTGGTAGCCTTCAGGTGTAATTCTAGTATGAGGATCTTACCTCAATCAACAGCCCAATTGCAATGAATATGTTAGATGTACCCTTACTACCCTATCGTTCGGCTCCCTACTTGTATTAATTTTTCCTTGTGTCTATGTTAATTGGCCCTCTCTTGCGTGTAGATACCCTATGTTGGTCCCACCATAAGGTGTATCAATCCCTATGATAGAAATCCGACACAAATTCTAGATGCATAGTGTATACTACTGATGCCTAGTGCCTGCTTTTCCACTCCGGAGCATGTGCACGACCATATTCCGTCGAAACTACACTGCTGCACCCCCGCCTCTATTTTGACCACTTATAATCAGCCCAGTAATTGTGCCCCACCCTTCCTAGCTCAGGATACCGTGATACGTCCATGTGGGTTACTACTGAAATAGGCCCCCGTTACTAAGGTTTCCTACGGTCTATTCGTATACCCCCCAAATTGGCTTAAGTGTCATCCATCCATTCAAGTTAACTTAACCCATCCACACGTCATGTCATGTTGGTTAAGTGTTTCTTATTAACTTAACCCTTCTCATTCATCATGTTGTAATTGGTTAAGTGTTTTCTATTAACTTAACCTTGTTCATTCATTACATTATATTGGTTAAGTGTTTCCCATTAACTTAACCCCACTCGTTCATTGGTTAAGTGTTAACTTAACCCTACCACTGGTCATGTTACATTGGTTAAGTGTTGCCCTCTTGTTTTACTTAACCCTATCACACATCATGTTATATTGGTTAAGTGTTGCTCTATTTTGTTACGTAACCCTATCAGACATCATGTCATATTGGTTAAATGTTTCTCTCTTGTGTTACTTAACCCTATCACACATCATGTTTATTGGTTAAGTGTTGCTCTCTTGTGTTATTTAACCCTATCACACATAATGTTATATTGGTTAAGTGTTGCTTTAATTAACTTAAACCTACCATTCTTAGCCTGTCTGTTTCTTAGCTTTAATTCATTCATTAAAGCACCAACCTCTCACATTAGATCTATATCGTTGCGGTCGCTGGATGTGCCGGGCAGTTCCGGGAAGTCTTATACCTCAACTCAATCTAACCTCGGGTTTTTGGGCTTAATGCACTAACCTCTCACATTAGATCTATATTGTTGCGGTAGCTAGGTGTGCCGGGCGGTTCCGGGCAGTCTTACACCGCAACTCAATCTAACCTCGGGTTAGGCATATTCATATTTTGCCAGTTTCATATATTTTTCATATGTGTCCAAATCTATGTGTCAAATTTTCCCGCAAGTCTAGTCAATACAAGTTTATGCCACAATCCCATGTTATGCCCAAAAATTTACTTAATTAAATTATACCCAAATTTCCCTGCGTTACAATCGCATGTACAACGCGATTCAATCTAAGTTCTGAATGAACTTAGTATTCACAAAGCAAGTAAAAAGGGGAAAAATAGAGAAGGAGCATAAGAATTGACATAAGGAAAAATAGGCATGTAAAGATGTACCCAATTTCAAGAATCATGTATCAATGTTGTACATTAACAATAGGAGTAGACAAGCTAAGCAATTCATACCATAGGTATAAAAATTAGATAGAATTGGACTTAAGAGAATTACTAATTTAATGTACAACATGATAAGTCCCATTTTATAAATCACAATAATCTCAAAGGCATAGGTTGTACAACATGAAAAGTCCCATCTTATCAATTACAACAGCCTCACAGGCATGATACGTTCATTTATGTCAGTCCAACAGTCTCATAGGCATGATAGGTTATGTCAGTCCAACAGTCTCATAGGCATGATAGGTTCTATTATGTCAGTCCAACGGTCTCATAGGCATGATTGGTGTCATTACATCAATCACAATAGTCTCATAGGCATAAGCAATTCAGATTTGACAAAAGGATAGGCACGAATCAGAATTAGGCATCGTTCTAGATCCGATTATTACAATCACGATTTCTATTAATTGTTTAATTCTAAATAATAACTGAACTTATAAAAAAAGGATGGATCTTGAATTCTGTGATCTGATTTCTGAATTTGAAAAGCTATCCTTTGATGTAGACGTTTGATTTGAAGTTCTTCTAATCGATTACTAGTTTGGATTTAATTTTCTAGTTAGGAGAAGATAAAGGAGGCTAGGCTAGCATGTAGACGAACAGCATGACGCTCCCATAGTCTTAGGGTTATGAGGTTAGGGTCTAGGTTTGGCTACATATATATAGATGTCTAGGATTAATTCTAGCCTTTAGATTAGTCTAGGAGAAATCAGAGCCATCAAACCAAAGAGATGTGTCATCCAGCCAATCATAGCACGACACATAAGCCCTGACACATTAGAAATTAGTTATTGGCCAATCAGAGAAGGCCACATCAGCTCAGGACTATAGAAATTCGTCACAGGAAGAAAATCTCAAAGGGGTCGACTCCCTACAGGGGGGTCGACACCTATGTTGACACCCCTATAGGGGGGTCGACACCTATGTCGACTCCCCATGGAGGGGTCGACAGCTCTGAGCGGAAAATTTACCGCTCAGCCCGCTCTAACTGAATTTCGAATTTTGAACAGTTTTGACATTTAATTATTAATTTAATTTAATTTCTGTTTAAACTTGAAATCTTTTGAACTCCATAACTTCTTCATACGGAGTCCGATTCACGCAAACTCGGACTCTATCTCAAGCAGAATTCCGAGAAGAACGCATTGGCGTAACTAGTTTCACCCAATTCTTCTTTTAAAAATTAAGTGTTCTTAGATTTGTTAATTTTAGTATTCACATAAAATACGGGGTGTTACATTCTCCCCTCCTTGAAGGATGTCATCCTCGAAATCTCTAAGTTGTGAAGAATGTATCCTAACATCAAACTTCCATCTACTCCACCATCAATCACAGGCATCCATTGTCCTTAGAAATATTTCTAATTCTTTCTTGATCATATGCAAAGTGTGTGTATATGTCCTTATCTAATGCAAAATCAGGCGGTCTACTGATTCAGTTGACCTCCTTAATGCGAATCATGTCAGTGCTATGAGTCCATCATGTATGCAATTATTCCTAATCATATTCTGTAACTTTACATGAGTGCACAATCATTCATACAAATGCAACGTCCACATGATAACACATCAAGTTTCAATCCATATATAAATACATTTTTTCATATGCAATATGGAAGTGACTAAGCCGGTCTAGTACCTAGTGTGTGTATTTGCATCCATGAGCAACCACTAGCAACCACTTGCAACCATCAATCATACCATGTTTCAAATACATGTTTACATCCATTGGTTTCTACCTAAGGATCAAGAATAGGACCGAGGAGATATACTTAAGAGATAGATACAAGCATGCGTAAATTTATGGAAAAAGAGATCAAGGATGTACCCTCAAAAAGAAAAGGGTAAGATGTGCGTATCTTGTCTTCAGTCTCCCAAGTCACGTCTTATTCAGCGTCACTCCATTATACTTTAACTAGCTTGACTTCACAATTTTGAAGCTTCTTGACCTCCATTTCCAAAACTCACTAGTAAAATAGGATCTCGATCACTTACTATGCTAGAGGGTATCCCATGTAGTTGAACTATCTTTCCAAGATAAACAGATGTTAACCATGATACCAAGTGTATATACTAAGATGATTAGAGGTTTCTAGTCTATTTAGCTTATCCATCATGTCACAAATCAGAGGGTCTTCATGTTATGCCGCTCTTATCCGATCCAAAACCGTAGGCCACTCTTCTAGCGATCCCAACAAACCAGGTACAAACTTGACTGTCTAAAGCTAAAGGTTGCTATGTACTTCAAACTTTACATCTCTTAAGGTCAGTCTCTTTCTACTTAGGCCGCCTTCCATAACATTACCCTTGCTAGGGGTATAAGCAATCTCAAAGTCGTATGAGGCAAGAAATTCCATCTATCATTGTTGCCTCTATTTCAAATCTTTTTGCGAGAACAAATATTTTTAGGACTTATGATTCGTATATAGTTCAAACTTTCTCTCTTAAAAGATAATGATGCCAAGACTTAAGAGCGAACACTATAACAGCTAATTCCAAGCCGTGGGTAGGATAGTTTTTCTCATGTACTTTCGGCTGTCTTCTTCCATAACAAAGTACTCTCTCTTCTTGCATTAAGACAGCGCCTAACCCTATCCTACACGCATCTGTATAAACTATAAACATCTTGTTCCCTTTGGGCAATGTCAAGACTGGGGTTGTCGTCAAGGTTCTCTTCAGTCGTTGGAAAGAAACATCACAAATCAACTCCCAAGCAAAAGTTAAATTCTTCTTCATCAATCTAGTAAGTGGGGCCGATACCTTCACAAAGCTCTTAATTAACTTCCTATACCAGCCCGCTAATCCAAAAAACTTCTTACTCCCGTTGCATTTCTTGGGACCTTTAAATCTTGCACCGCAGCTAACTTTTGCGGGATCTACTATTATCCCTTCCTTGGATATCACATGTCTTAGAAACCTTACTTCTTCTCTCCAAAAATGATATTTGGAGAACCTAGTCTTAAGCTGATGCGCTTGGAAGGTATCTAAGACTTCCCTTACATATAAAGCATGTTTTCCCCACTCTTAGAGAAAATCATGATATCGTCCACGAAGACTACTACAAACTTATTAAGGAACTCCCTAAACATCCTACTCATCAAATCAACAAAATAAGCGGGTGCATTCGTCAAACCGAAATGCATGACGAGCTACTCAAAGAAACCGTCAGGGGTCCTAAAAGCAGTCTTTTCTATACTGTACTCAGCTTCTCTTAACTGATGAAACCCTGTAGCCAAATCTATTTGGGAGAAAACAAACGCACCTACAAGCTAGTCAAACAAATCATTTATTCTTGGAAATGGGTGCCTATTTTTCTTAATCAGCTTGTTTAATTCTCTAAAATCTATGCATAAGCGAAGTGAACCATCTGCCTTAGTAGCGAACACTGCTGGAGCACCCCATTAAAAAATACTTCGCCAAATAAACCCCTTCTCAAGCAACTCTTTAACTTGCTTGCTGAGCTCCTTCCTCTCCGTAGGAGCCATGTGTCGTACGGGTAATGCAACTGGGTTGGCGTTATCAACCAAGTATATGCGGAAGTCTATCTCGCGTTTTTAGGGGTAAACCCTTCACTTCGTCAAAGACATCGGGATACTCTTGGACTACTTGAAAAAATTGCAAATTATCAACAGATGTATTAAGAGATTCTAGGTAACTAAGCATGACCGAACCCTTAGGGTTGCACGAGATTTTGAGGGTATTACCGAGGTGAGTCAAAAGTCTAACTACCATCCTTTCACAATTGAGAATGGCACCATTACTGGATAACCAATCCATCCCTAGAATCAACCCACAACCCATGAAAACAAAAACGTAAGCGTTACATCTAAACTCAATGCTTAGTATAAATATTCCCAAATCCAAACAAATCATAGATAAATAAGCCAAACACCAATTGGATTTGATACAATAATGGGATCTTCTACTATACAAGTACTAAGGTATAGAGACTCAACTATGGAAGCAGATATAAAAGAATGTGAAGCGCGAGAATCGAACAAAGTTCTAACAGGATGATTGAAAAGAAAAACTAAAATTTCAACAAAAACGTTCCTACCTCTCCTAGGTACACTAGCGATGAGAGCATGCAATTGCCCTCTAGAAGATTAAGTCCTTTACCCTTGTCCTTATCCTTTGGGCACTCCTTGATAAGATGCCCTGCTTCACCATACTGAAAACAAACACCTGTCTTCTTCCTCCTACAATAAAATGACCCACTATACCATAGAAAAGACACTCCCTCTTGTCGCAGGATCTATTATTTCTTCGATTCTTCTTGTATTCCAATCCCTTGTTTGTGATTCTTCCACTTTGGCCTCTTTCTTTTCACCTTTCTCCTTCTGCGTGGATTAAGCCATATCAACAAACTTCTTATCCTTGGGCTTGTGCTCCTTAGCCCAAGCTCCCTTATTTTCACCTTTACTATCCTTGTGTAGCTTGTTGACAAGTTCCTCGAAACTACCTCCATCGCATGGCAACCTACAAAGCTTGAAAGAAGATTAGCCGCAGGTGAAACTAATGCGGCCATAGATGGAGGTTGGGCACCACTTCACCCTCGACATGTGCCGCATGTCTACGAAACTATGGCAAAAAGAGAGGAAGAAGAGAAAGAATCGGAAGATAATGCATATGTCTTTGGGGAATATTCCTTTTAAAAACAATACTTTTCTCTTGAAAAACGCTTCTTTAAAACATGTTTTTGAAAATACTTCTTTATAAAAATGCTTTTGAAAATGGGTTTCAAAATCCTTTATCTGTTCTGGTAACCTTCAGCTCTGATACCACGTGTAACACCCCACCTCTGTTAAGGTCACTCACGAAGAGTATGCATTAACTTCAGTGGAGCGTCATAAGTGTATAGAACAGATAAATTACAAAATAGACAAAATTTTAAAAAACGAAAAATAAATAAAAATTTACTTCATTGATAAAACAACAGCTTGGTAAAACAGCTTGTACAAAGATTGTTTTCCAACACCAAAACACCCTTACCCAGTACAACAAAGCATCTGTCTTGTTTAACAAAATAAATAAGCATAAAATGACAATGATATTCCCCAATAAAGCATGAGCCAGCCATAGCAGTGGGAAAGAGAGTCCAAAGCAATACATCGTTTGTCTTCAAGCTTGAAAAGAAAATGGAGCTAAGTGGTAATATTCCCTCCCTGTGAACCTGGGGGGGAAACCGAAGAAAAGAGAGCGAAATAAAACAGAGTCAAACATAAAGCCTGGTAAGTCCAGTGATTATTCATCATGTAAACAGGTAAAAGGATCATGACATGAATAAACTGGATACCAGACCATAACTATGATAATAAGAATAGCAAGACAACAAATGATGATCGTTGGATATGACAAGGTAAGATACACTGAATGCGCTTCGGTTCTTTCTCTGATTTCCTATTTTCTCTGCACTACCTAACTAGCATCCTAACTAGTGTCTTTTATAGAACGATTTGTATTCCCTACTAGTGTCCCAACTAGTATCCTGTGAAAAAAATCTGTATCCCCTACTAGTGTCCCAACTAGTATCTTGTGTTATAAAATAAGGTGATCCCAACCCTGCAATTGTGGTAACCTTCAGGTGTACATCTAGTATGAGGATCTTACCTCAATCGTCCCAATTTCCATGAAGATGTTAGATGTACCCTTACTACCCTATCGTTTGGCTCCGTACTTGTATTGATTTATCCTTGTGTCTGTGTCAATCAACCCTCTCTTGCGTGTAGATACCCTGTGTTGGTCCCACCATAAGGAGTATCAATCCCAAAGATAGCAATCCGACACAAATTCTAGATGCACGGTGTATACTACTGATGCCCAGTGCCTTTCCACTCCGGAGCACGTGCACGCCCATACTCCTTCGGAACTACACTGCTGCATCCCCTGCTACTATTTTGACCGCTTATAATCAGCTTAGTAATCATGCCCCACCCTGCCTAGCTCAGGGTACCGTGATACATCCATATGGGTAACTGCCGAAATGGGCCCCCGTTACTAGGGTTTCCTAGGGTCTATTCGTATACCCCCCTCCCCCAAATTGGCTAAGTGTTGTCCATCCATTCAAGTTAACTTAACCCATCCACACGTCATGTCATGTTGGTTAAGTGTTTCTTATTAACTTAACCCTTCTCATACAGCATGTTGTAATTGGTTAAGTGTTTTCTATTAACTTAACCCTATTCATTCATCATATTATATTGGTTAAATGTTTCCCATTAACTTAACCCCACTCGTTTATTGGTTAAGTGTTAACTTAACCCTACCACTGGTCATGTTACATTGGTTAAGTGTTTCCCTCTTGTGTTACTTAACTTTATCACACATCATGTTATATTGGTTAAGTGTTGCTCTATTTTGTTACGTAACCCTATCAGACATCATGTCATATTGGTTAAATGTTTCTCTCTTGTGTTACTTAACCCTATCACACATCATGTTTATTGGTTAAGTGTGGCTCTCTTATGTTATTTAACCCTATCACACATCATGTTATATTGGTTAAGTGTTGCTTTAATTAACTTAACCCTACCATTCTTAGCCTGTCTGTTTCTTAGCTTTAATTCATTCATTAAAGCACCAACCTCTCACATTAGATCTATATCGTTGCGGTCGCTGGATGTGCCGGGCGGTTCTGGACAGTCTTATACCACAACTCAATCTAACCTCGGGTTTTTGGGCTTAATGCGCTAACCACTCACATTAGATCTATATTGTTGCGGTAGCTGGATGTGCCGGGCGGTTCTGGGCAGTCTTACACCGCAACTCAATCTAACCTCGGGTTAGGCATATTCATATTTAGCCAATTTTACATATTTGTCATATGTGTCCAAATCTATGTGTCAAATTTTCCTGCAAGTCTAGTCAATACAAGTTTATGCCACAATCCCATGTTATGCCCAAAAATTTACTTAATTAAATTATACCCATTTTCCCTGAGTCATAATCGCACGTACAACGAGATTCAATCTAAGTTCCAAATGAACTTAGTATTCACAAAACAAGTAAAAAAGGGAAAAATAGAGAAGGAGCTTAAAAATTGACATAAGGAAAAATAGGCTTGTAAAGATGTACCCAATTTCAAGAATCATGTTTCAATGTTGTACATTAACAATAGCTGTAACCAAGCTAAGCAATTCACACCATAGGTATAAAGATTAGATAGAATTGGACATAAGAGAATTACTAATTTAATGTACAACATGATAAGTCCCATTTTATAAATCACAATAGTCTCATAAGCATAGGTTGTACAATTTGAAAAGTTCCATCCTATCAATCACAAAAGTCTCACAGGCATGACAGATTCATTTATGTCAGTCCAACAGTCTCATAAGCATGATAGGTTTTATTATGTCAGTCCAACAGTCTCATAGGCATGATAGGTTCTATTATGTTAGTCCAGCAGTCTCATACGCATGATAGGTGTCATTACATCAATCATAACAGTCTCACAGGCATAAGAAATTTAGATTTGACAAAAGGATAGGCACGAATCAGAATTAGGCATCGTTCTAGATCCAATTATTACAGTCATGATTTCTATTAAATGTTTAAATCTAAATAATAACTAAACTTACAGAAAATGGACGGATCTTGTATTCTGGGATCTAATTTCTAAATTTGAAAAGTTATCCTTTGATGTAGATGTTTGATTTTAAGTTCTTCTAATCGGTTACTAGTTTGGATTTAATTTCCTAGTTAGAAGAAGATGAAGGAGGCTAGGCTAGGCTAGCTTGTAGACGAACAACATGACGACACGATAGTCTTCGGGTTATGAGGTTAGGGTCTAGGTTTGGCTACGTATATATAGATGTCTAGGATTAGTTCTAGCCTTTAGATTAGTCGAGGAGAAATCAGAGCCATCAAACCAAAGAGATGTGTCATCCAGCCAATCATAGCACGACACGTAAGCCATAACACCTCAGAAGTTAGTCATTGGCCAATCAGAGAAGCCATATCATCTCAAGACTACATAAATTCGTCACAGGAAGCAAATCTCAAAGGGGTCGACTCCCTACAGGGGGGATCGACACCTATGTCGACACCCCTATAGGGGGGTCGACACCTATGTCGACTCCCCCTGGGGTGGTCGACACCTCTGAGCGGGAAATTTCTTGCTCAGCCAGCTCTGACCGAATTTTGAATTTTGAACAGTTTTGACCTTTAATTATTATTTTAATTTAATTTCTGTTTAAACTTGAAATCTTCTAAATTCCATAACTTCTTCATACGGAGTCCGATTCACGCAAACTCAGACTCCATCTCAAGCAGAATTCCGAGAAGAACGCAATGGCGTAACCCGTTTCACCCAATTCTTCTTTTAAAAATTAAGTGTTCTTAGAATTGTTAATTTTAATATTCATAGAAAATACGGGGTGTTACACTTTCTCTTACCCTTAGCCTTGTCATTCTTTCCGCCCTTCTTCTGTTGTTGTTGCTGCCCTTTTTTCGGCCATACGATTTTATTTTGTGTTTTCCCAACCTTAACTTCTTCTTTTCACCTTTATTTGAACTTTATCTATGTTCCCATCTCGGGCCATCATTTTTCTCATCCTTCGGTTGTGCTCCTTAGCCCTAACTTCCTTATTCTCCTTTTTACAATATTTGTGTAACAAGCTAACTAGTCTCTCAAAAGCTACCTCCATTGCACGGAAATCCTTACGAAGCTCAAGAAAGTTAGCCTTTGGTGAAACTACTGCAACTACAGATGGAGGTTAGGCACTTCGTTGCCCTTCGACATGTGTCGCAGTTTAAACATGCCTATGACATTATGTTGGAATGGGGACACCTTTCGGGAAGAATCGGTTACCCAGACAAAAAGAAAAAGGAATCGAGCGGAGAATCGAAAGATATTACATATGTCTTTAGGGAATATGTTTTTCAAAACAGACTTTTTTTTTAAATGCTTCTTTTAAAGCCTTTTTGAAAATAATTTTCAAACATTTTATCCAATCCGGTAACCTTCAGCTCTGATACCAAGTGTGACACCCCATGTCCATTAATGTCACTCACTAAGGGAATGCATTAAGTTTCGTGAAGCATTATAGGTAAACAGACACTGAATAATTACAAGAGAGATATAAATAAGATAGCAGCAAAAAATTAAATTTTTATTTCAACATAAATCATAATATCGTGGTCCACAATACCATAAGTCACAAAAACCATTGCAATAAAATAACTTCTGTCTTGCATCATCAGAGTACATAAGAACATAATAACATAATTCCCCAATTGAAAAAGTTAAGCCATAGTGGAGACAAGAACTTGAGCCATACTTCAGAAGTAGGTCCTAGCAAGATGATATCTGAGTCCTGACTAAGCTTGAGTGTTTCCTCCCTGAGAACCTAGGGGGAAACGGAAGAAAGAAGGAGAAACAAAAGGGTCAGACATAAAGTCTAGCGAGTCGAGTTAATTTTAGCCAATAAACAAATAAAAGTAACATGGTAGGCACATAAAGTGGATAAGGGAGATCACTACATAAATGGTTGGTGTGACAAGGTATACAGGATAAGGTGTATATGTTTCTAACGATTACTGTGCACCATTACTAGTATATCCAGAAAGAGATGATCCCTTCAACTATAAGGTGGTAGACTTAGGTATATGCCCAAATGTATCCTAACTATTACCCTGATCGATCGGCTCCCTAACCCTCGTAGATACCTTGTGTTAGCCCCAAAGTAGGAGGTATCACTTCCTAAAGTGGCAATCCCTTGTCGTAATAATGTGCACAACCATATCTATAGGTGCCATGGTCGTCTTATCCCCCTCTTCCCGGCTCATGCATGCACATGGCCCAGTCAGTTTGCGCCGCCCACACCGTCCTCCAAGTTTGGATCTCTTACAATCAGCCAGTAAGCATGTCCCTTCTCCGCCTAGTAAGGAGTACCTTATTTGATACCTACTCTGGGTTACCGACTGAAATGGGTCCCACACAATATGATACAAGCTCTCCCCTTGTCTTGTATCTCCCACTAGGTTTTTACAGACTATGTATACCGCTAGGTGTCTTTAATTACATATCCTAATTTATTTCTACCAGTTATGCTTACCCTAAAGGGTGTATTTAATTACATAACATTATTATTTCCTCCGGTTATGTATACCACCACTAGGTGTCTTTAATTACATAACCTTAACGGGTTAAGTTTGTGGGCCTATATGTGAATATTACCCTCCCCTCCCCCCTTTCGATTTACTTAACCCACATCTTTTGTTCAACCAAGTTTACTTAACCCCCAACTTAAATTTAAGTTCATACAATCAGTATGGATCAACTTAGGTTAAGTAGTCCAATTCTTTACATGTCCATTTATGGTTTATAATGGGATAGACGTCCCACATTAGGCCTACAACATGTGGTTGCTGGATATGCCGGTCGGGTCCGGGCAGACTTATTCCACAGTTAGGCCTAACCTCGTGTCATAGCCCGATTTGTATTTACGTACTTAGACCTTCCATATTAGGTTTAACATTAGTGGCTGCTGGATATGTCGGTCGGGTCCGGGAAGACTTCCACGACTTATGTAACCTAACCTCGTGTCATAAGTACAACTACAATTCCTTATTGCAATTACTTGACATTCCATTTTTAATTAATTAACCCACTAACTAATCCTTTCCTTTTATAGGTGTTAATACCCATTTTACCCAATCATTTGAATTATATGTCCAAAAATGTTCATATTCAAATTATGCCATTTTTAATCCTTTTCCCCTTTCCTTAACTAGCGTCCTCACAAAATTGGCAGCATGCCTAGGCTAGACAACAGCCTATTCATAAACGAAGGGAAAATAATGGGAATATAACCAAAGTGATCATCTTGGCATAAACATAAACTAGCATGATAATAAGGTGAACATACATACTGGTATGGACATGAAATTGTCATCATAACAAGGTGGACATCAAAATGATGAATGGTTGGCATTCAATTGATTCTAACATAACTATGATGTCACAATAAGCATAGTAAGATCTAAATTAGCAATTTAGATGTCCAATCAGTTTAGGTCTAACATGATAACACAAGGTGATAAATTAGATCACATAATTCAGATCTAGACGTTAAAATAGATCTAACATGATAACACAAGGTGATAAATTAGATCACATGATTCAGATCTAGATGTTAAAATAGATCTAACATGATAATACAAGGCGATAAATTAGATCAGATAATTCAGATCTAGATGTTAAAATAAATCTAACAGTTTCAATGTCCACATAAATTAGATTTACTGATTTAGAAATAGATCTACACAAATCCACATCATAGCAAGTCATAGAAGTTATCATTAAGATAAAGATTTAAATCCAATCCTAACCAATTCAAGGTGACCTATGTTCATGATTTACATAAATGATTAGATCTATCCAACGATATAACCGTCCACATTAACAGATTTATATTAACCACAATATAGTTACAAAACAAGATCCACAATAATAACATAGTAGAATAAAATTATTAAAATCAGATCTAGAGAAATAGATCAATCGTGACATAGCATAAGATATGATAATAGCATACATTCATGGTTTACACATATCTAAATCACAGTCTTCATAATTTACTTTTATTTATCTAAACATAAAAGCAACTAGAACTCACAGCAGTAGGTTTAGAGAATAGAGAGAATGGATCTTAAATTTCTGAATTTGATTTACAAAGTACGTTGTTGTAGAAAACGGTTCCGTCTCTGTTTGTATACCGACAGCATATAGCCTCCATGATTTCCAATAAAGAACAAAGGAGAATAGGACACATATATATAGCTGCCAGACCCCCTGAAATCGAGTGCCATGTCAGCCCTAGGGTTTTCGACACCCCTGTAGGTGGGTCAACCCATAGGGCGACACCCCTTAAGGGGGGTCGAATCCTAGGTCGACACACCTCTAAGGGGGTCGTCCCCCTAGAGCTAGAATTTTTCCGCTCTACCGAATTTTTTGAATTTGAATCGTTCTGGATAAAATTCTGACTCATGCGTATATATATAATTTTTCTGCGTGTATACAAACTAAAAACCCTCATAACTTCCTCATACGGTGTCCGTTTAACACAAATCAAATGTCTATCTTTACCAGAATTTCGAGACGGATGCATGATGAAGTCCATTTATTCTAATTCCGAATATTAAATTAATTATTATTTAATTTATCCTCTTTTAGTGTCGGTACAAATTTAGGGTGTTAAAGGATTCAAGAACAATGGAAAGAAAATTTTCAAAAACAACAACAAAGCCTCCTCATCTGCAGTTGAATGCTTTGCTTGTCACAAAAAAGGACATTATCAAAAAGATTGTCCGGAACAAAAGAATGAGCATTAGAACAAAAGCAAGAACGAAAAATCCAAAAGACGTGCTTTATCTGTAACTTGGGATGATTTAGATTCTTCATCTTCTGAAAGTGATAATGAAAGCGATAATGAACAAGCTAACATATGGTTCATGGCAAAAAAAAACCAGGTTAGTGGTTTTACTTTTGAAGATATGATAGAGATAAATACTGAATTATTAGAATCTAGAAATAATTTCAAAATAAAGTATAAACAAGCTGATGAAGATCATAAAAAGGCAGAATTTGAAAGTGATTTGCTGAAAGATAAAAAATGGATATTAGAGCATGAAATCAGAAAACTTCAAGAATCTATATCTAATGCAAATTTTCAACTTTCCTTATTGAGTCAAGAAATTGAAACACAAAAAGAAAAGAATAATCTTCTTGCTTCTGAGAATTATGAGTTAAATACTTGGATTAAAATAATAGAAATAGATAATTCCAGCCTAAAAATTAAATTAAATGATATTACTAAGAATGCACTAATTTTAATAAAGGTAGGGAGAACTTATCTAATATTATAGAAAACTCTCAACCTACGTCTACCAAAAAAGGACTAAGATATGTACAGAAAACTGATATTTTAAAGGAATCAAATAAAAAGAAGTATGAACCTAGCAAGCTAGTAACACCTTCGATAAAGAAAAAGTTTTCGAAAACCGTTAATATATGGGTTCCTAAAACAAATAATTATTTAATTAGGAATAAGTGTATAAAAACATTCTTAGAAGTTGTCCATAATAATAAGGATTATACTTTTAAAAGGGACACTGAACCCTCTTGGGTTTGGCTTCCTAAGAACTAACTCTTAGGACCCTAACGGAGGAAGTGGGTACCAACGTCATTACATATTTTTTGCTGGTACCACTTAAGAAAAGAGGGAATGGATACTTGACAGTGGTTGCTCAAAACATAGGACAGGAGATAAAGAGATGCTAACAAATATTACCTACTCGTGTAGTTTCATGTTGCACAACCGTTCACTTGAAAAAACAAATATTATCTACTCAAAAGAGAAACTGTCACAATTGGAAATTATTCCAAAGGATATATCATCGGTAAAGGCGACGTGAGCAATTACGGTACATCTAATTTACCTCCTATCGCTGGTGTTTTACAAGTTAAAATTTAAAATATAATTAACTAAGTATTAGTCGGTTATGCGATAAGGGTTTCAAAATATCTTTTTCTGAAAATAAATGTTGTGTTTCAGATAAAAATCAAAATCTTACTTTCGAAGGTAATAGAGATAAAAATATATATTTTTTGAATATGAAAATAAATAATAATCAAAATATGTGCTTATTAGCCAAAGAAAATGATCCTTAGTTATGGCACAAAAGATTTTGTCATATAAATTTCGAAACTATAAATAAGATCTCAAAAAGCAAAATCGCAAAAGGCTTACCTAAAATGAAATTTAAAATAAAAAATTTATATGATGCTTCTCAACTAGGAAAATTAACAAAATCTTCACTTGAATCTAAAAAGGACATTTTAACATTACAACCATTAGAATTACTGCATACGGATTTATTTAGGCCAAATCAAATTCTGTCCAAAAATCACAATAGATATGTGTTTATAATAGTTGATGATTTTCTAGATATACCTGGACGATATTTTTGATAAATAGAAGTGATACTTTTGATCATTTCAAAATTTTTGTTAAAAAATTCAAAATTAAAAAGAGTTGAAAATTCAAAATATAAAAAGTGATTATGGAAGATAACTCAAAAAAGGAAATTTGGATCAATGCTGTATAAAGAAAGAAATTTTCACAATTTTTTGTTTCCTAGAACTACACAACAAAATGGAGTTGTAGAATGGAAAAATCGAACATTATAGGAGTGTGCAAGAACATTATTGAATGGAAGTATGTTACCAAAATATTTCTGGGTAGAAGCAGTTTCGACATCCTGTTATGTATTAAATAGTGTCTCCATTCGACCTCCTACGAAAAATACTCCATATGAACTTTTTAATGGTAGAAAATCAAATGTTTCATATTTTGAAGTATTCGGTTCAAAAATATTTTATTTTAAATACTAAAGATCAGCTTAGGAAAGTCGATTTGAAATCTAATGAAGGAATATTTCTAGGATATTCAGATCAAAGCAAAGCTTATCGTATTTTCAATAAAAGAACAAATAAAATAGGAGAATCACTTCATGTTTCTTTTGATGATTATTTTATTCAAAATTCTCATAATAATGAAATTTTGAATAATAGGAATTCTCAAGATGATGATAACATTAATTATATTTTTTGAGAAGATGAAAATGTTACTCATAATAATATAAATGAAAATATCACTGAAAATCAAGATATTGTCGAAAATAACAATCAAAGAGAAAGTACTTTAACAGATAGTTCTAGAGAAGATGAAAACATTGCCCATAATAATAATGAAGTAAGATCATCACTAAAAATATTACGAGATTATCCACCTCAAAATATTATTGGTGAAATAAATTCAAACGTAAGAACTAGAAGTCAACTATATTGCGTAAGTCATGTAGCATTTTTATCTAATATTGAATCTAAAAATCCAAAAGAAACATCTTTGGATGAAAATTGGATCATTGTTATGCAAGAAAAACTAAATCAGATTGAACGTAATGAAGTTTGAGAATTAGTTCCGAGACCGAGTGATTAAGCTGTTATAGGTACAAAATGGGTTTATAAAAATAAAGCTGACGAGTTAGGAAATGTAATTAGAAATAAAGCTAAATTTGTTGCTCAAGGATATAATCAAGAAGAAAGAATAGAGTATGAAGAAAAGTTTGCTCCGAACGTTAGATTAGAAGCAATTCGTATATTATTAGCCTATGCATGTTATCACAATTTTAAATTCTATCAAATGGATGTAAAAAGTGCATTTTTAAATGGATATACAAAAGAAAATGTTTATGTTGAACAACCACCTTTATTTACACATGAAATATATCCTGATCACGTATTCAAATTGAAAAAGGCTTTACACGGTTTAAATAAGCACCTCATGCTTGGTATGAACGTCTTAAAAGTTATTTATTAAGTTTAGGTTTTAAAATCAGAAAAGTTGATCAAACATTTTTCATAAAATGTAATAATAAGGATATTTTAATAATTCAAATCTATGTTGATGATATTATATTTGGTTCTACTAATGAAAAACTATGTTAAGATTAGAGAATTTGAAATGTCACACATACGAAAATTGTCATATTTTCTCGATTCACAAATTAAACAATTACCTAACGGTATTTTTGTCAATAAAAAAATATTGTAATAATTTAATAGAACATTTTGGTATGGAAAATGAATCTAGTAAACCAACTCCCATGAGTACAACAGCACATTTAGATAAAGACAAAAATGGTAAAAATATTGATAAAAAATTATATCATAGTACGATAAGATCGTTATTATATTTAGCAGCTAGTCAGCCAGATAAAATGTAAATGTTTGTTTATGTGCACGATTTCAAGCCAATCCTAAAGAATCATATTTACAAGCAGTTAAACGTATATTACGTTATCTAAGCAACAACAAAGATTTTGGACTTTTCTATCCTAAAGATTGTTCCTTTGAATTAGTATCATACAACGAAGCCAATTTTGGAGGACCAAAGACGGATCGAAAAAGTACATGTTGTACTTGTCATTTTATTGGCAAATCAATAGTATCCTAATTTAGCAAGACACAAAATTGCATTTCACTATCTACTTGTGAAGGTGAATATATATCAGCAGTATTGGCTTGTGCTCAAGTAATGTACATGCAACAAACAGTTGAAGATTTTAATGTAAATTTAACTAATTCGACTATTTATTGTGATAATACAAGTGCAATAAATTTATCTAACAATCCTGTAAAACACTCACGAATTAAATAAATAAAAATTAGACATCACTTCTTACGTGATAATATCCAAAAAGAAATAATCAACTTGGAATTTGTAAATTCTGCAAATCAAATAGATGATATTTTCAATAAACCATTACTAGATTTTTTTTTTATTAAATTTCAAAGAGAAATTGAATCGTTTCTTTTAAAGATTTATAAAATATTTTAGGCCTTAATGGAAAAATAAATTTTTAGATTTTTTTTTTGTTTGCATCAACAGGGACTCGAACCCTGATGTTCTCCTTGGTAGTTGCATAGCCTTGCCATTGGAATACACTATGTTTCTTATCTAACACTAACTTAATAATAATGTTATATTTTGTTTTCTAGAAAACTCTACTTTAAACTTCTTAATAAACTAGCTACTAATATATACAGCTCATATTCAAACTTCCAAACATCCATTCAGTTTTCACTCCTAGCATTAAGGATGTTTTACTATAAAATGACTGAACATTGGTATTGCAAACATAACTTTTAAAACTCTCTCAAAATTCAATGCCAAGAAATTATGTGAAATGCAAATTCAAATTCTTCAAACAACTCTACTCCAAACAATCATCTTCATCAGTGCAAATCATTTCTCCTAATCTAGAAAACAACCAAAATGCAAATAGACTAACTATCATACTGGCTACACGCTGGAATTTAAGAAATCGATACATACTTTATCAATCTCACAATCTATAATGGAAAAGATAGATGATATCCATCACTATCAACAACAACAGTTAGATATTCAACAAGAACTATACTTTGAACAAAAAGTGATGGCGAGACGTTTAATTTTTTTAGAACAAATGGCTTTGCGCATTTGCGGAAAACAAAATATATATGAACCAAAGCACTATCCGTTATATTCTACGCCTGAGCGTCCAACTTCTTCACGGAGTCCTTGAAAAAATACTCCAAGAGACCACCTTATAGCCTGAACTCTTGGGACAAAAACTATGCGAGTAATGAGGTAACCAAGAAGGAAATTCCGCAGAAATCTACTTAATCCTATTCTGAATGAATGTTGTTATAGTTTCTTGTTGATTTTTTATTCAATAATAATGTTGTATTGTGTAACAATGCATTGAGAGTTATTAGTTTTTGAAATTTTGGTTTATTCATAAAATATATATATATATATATATATATATATTTCTTTGATTTCTATAATATAGTTCATTTAGAAACATATAGACCAAAACTTAAATCAATGCATTATACAAAAATGTATAAAACTTTAAAATTAAATGAATAAGTATGTATATATATATATAAGGTCTGGAACTTTTCTTGACACAGGCACCAGTCGACTGGTGCAATTCTTGCCACTAGATTGGTACTGGCCCAGACCCATAAAAATTAATTTGGCTGTGCCATTTTAAAACTCCCCATCCACCTATTCAACCCCATTTCTAAAAACTCCTCATTTTCAAACTCAAACCCTAATATTTCCAGCAACTAAAAAAACTGATTTTTATCTCCAAAATATTTCAAAAATGGCTCCTCCTTCCAAGAAATCAAAAGGAGCTTCATCCTTTTCTCAAAAATAATTGATTCATACATTGCAAAGTGGCTATATAATGGTGCTTCTGTTAAAAGATAGCATAAGATGGAGAGAACAAGATTCATTGAAGGTGTGTTTGTCCAATATCCCGATTTTAATTCTATGAAGGGTAGACTTTAATCTCCACTCGACTAAGAGAAGAATAAGCTGAAAATAAATCATGTTATGGTGAAATTATTTCTAGCTAACCTTAACTTGGATCATTGATCCCCTGGAAATCCCGACAATTGTGTATGGAGCTTGGTATATGGTAAAGAGATATTCTTTTCCCTTGGATGAATCGATCATATTTGGATATCACCAACCGAAGGAATAAGTACTGAAGAACTGAGTTATGTGATTCATGCTTGTGATGAGGTAAGTCACTTTTTTATAGATGATGATTTGGATGGAACCAAAACTATGGGTTTACATCCAAGTGCTTGATTACTTCATCATGCTTTGACACGTACAATACTACTGAGAACCGGCACATTTTATCTTGTTTACACAGAAACTTTTTGGGTATTGTATTCGGTTTACGATGATATACAAGTTAATTGGACGAAATTGATCTTGGGTGAGTTGTTGGGTTTTAATCAAGGAACCACGAAACATATTTTCTATAGAGAGCACGTTACGAGGTTACTTGCCGATATTAAGATTTCAGAACACGATTCAGAGACTATGGATGTCAAGATTTTAAATAAGAAAACATTAAAATGATGAAGTTGCCTCCACCAAAACTTAGCATTACGACTTTTGAGAAATGGATGCAAAGGGATAGGTCTCACGAAACTCATGGTCAATCCTTCGATACACCTATTTGACCAAGTCCCGAAGATGTTTGACTTACTACACCAACCCAAACGACTTGAAAGGCTATTGGTGTAGTTGCCCGGAATCAACTACTATTTGAAGCACGTCTCACAAGAATGGTTAAAAAGGTAGACAAGAAGTTTGATAAGATTAAATCATACCTTCGAAATATATAGGAAGCTATCTCTTTTTCTACCTCCACATCAGCCTCAACTCAAGATCCAAGAAAAAGGCCAGCAATAACATTCACATGGTCTACTTCTGAAAGCATAAGCTCAGACACTATTTGAGATAGTGAGATGGTAGTAAGTTTATTTTATTTTCTTTGACTACTATGAGACTTGTAATAAATAGTCTCTTATGCACTTTGAACTTTTATTTTGGCTCGTGAACATCTATTATGTACCTATGAACTCTGGTGTGTATGCTATTTATCTTATTCCGATTTTTTTATTGATGAAAAAGTGGAGAGGTAAGTGATATTCTGATAAGTTGTTGCAGGAAAAATACAGCCCCTTATTCACGGGGAGGGAATTCATATATATTGCATATTTAGGGGGAGGAATATGCACTTTGATACTATTTACAAGTTGTTGTCATCAATCAAAAAAGGGGAGAATGTTAGTTCATGAGTTTTGACTCACGATAAGAAAAGAGAGAAGATTGAGAAGAAGTGATATACAAGCTTATTAGTGTAAGATTATTTATTTAGTTGTGCCTTAAATGTGTTATATATTGTTAAATTTTATCCTTAAATTTCACAACACACTAACACAACAGAATACATATCACATATTGGCACAAGTGCCAAAACTGTGTAGAAATACACAGGCCAGTTGACTGGTATGGTATTTCATGCACAGCTTGGTGCACTTATGCTCACGCACACACGCGCGCGCGCACACACACACACACACAAATATTTATATATATATATATATATATATATATTCGATTTTTGTAACAACCCGTATTTTTTGGTTGAATAATTAATTAATTTAATTATTTAAAATAATGGTTGGGTAATTTAAAGGTTTGTTTAATTAAATAATATCGAATATTTAATTAAAATAAATAATATAATAATATATTTAATTTTTGAAATAGTTAGAAATAGTGGAATTCACAATATGTTGTGAATTGGATCATCTGTGATATTTAATTCAGTTTAAAGTTGAATTATAATAACGAATATATTATTTAAATGAAGTTTGAACGTATAATTATAATTTGATTATAGTCGAGCTCAAAATGGAACTGTAGTTCATAAATTTCGAACTTCGACTGGATATACAGGGTCTGTTTTAAATCGGATTTCTGTGAAACAAGAATGTTAGGAGCTGGTGAAGTATATTTTTCTAGTGGAAGAGAAAAATTGGGATTTCATCATGTAGATTTTTATTTATGTCCAAATTAAATATTCAGAAAAACAGCGGTATATTCGTTCGTGGCCATAACGGTTATTTAAAAATATTTGAATATCGGGTTTGAATTTAGACAAGGTTCTTTTAAGACGTAGTGATAATTTAATTTTTAGAATTTTACTCTAATTTTTAATTAATTAAATACGCAACTTTATATTAGGAGTATTTTGCACCCTATATCAAAATTTTGGGGTATCACAATATGAGTTAACCTACCGATATTATTATATTTTTGGGATCGTAAGACCTTTCTCATTACAGCGGTATTTTATTATTTCTGTCTGTAAGTGTTGCGAAGACGAAATTCTTTGTAGTTTATAGTTCTTTGAGCTCTACTTCACTCCACCATAATGTTATGAATGCCACTCTTTCACTGGAAAAGCATACGATATATGTAAATATGTTTACTCGGTTCCTTTATTTTATCAACACGTACATCCTATGCTACTTTCTATCCTACTGATTGTGAAGCCAAAAACTCAACACGCCTGCCCTATTATTCATGGACCAGCTTACACTATAACTTATATATAATAATATGTATATAACGTGGACACCCCTCTTTCACTAAACTACCTTACTTCATTTTCTTATAAATAGTAAACTTCCAAGCCTAAAGACCTAAACACGTTTCCATGCTCTTCTGTAAAATGAAAAAAAAAACGGCCGCCGCTCTTTGTTCCCCACCAAACATTAAAATATAAATTAGGGAAGGCAGGCTCTGCAATCGGGTACCCTATTGTTGGGCACGATGCCACTGGGCTGAAGGGATTTGGGTACTGTCGCGGACTAAGGCTGTTGTTGGTTGGTGATAAAGACACCGATGGAAGGACGCGTCTGAAGGACTTTTGGTCGGCCAGAGGGGGTGTGACGTTGAGGAGGTGGAGGCGAGCTCGGCAGTGAAAGAGTGTTGTTCGAAGTTGCGATATTGGTGTGGGTCAGTCTACGGTGGGCCTGGCGACAAGGAGGACACAGAGAGCAGATTTGTTTCAGATGGTGATGAATTTGTGCGAGATAGTGAAGGATTTGTTTGAAGTGGGGTATGAGCAGTTTTGATTGTTGTATTGGTGAGGCTGATTTCAGTTGTTTGAAGGTGCGAGTGGTCCGCTTTGAGGTAAAGGAGATGGAGCTTTGTTTGTAGAGTTGATTGGAAGTATCAGCGTTAGAATTCATGAAGGATCGAAGGAGTATGGTGTTTGAAATTTGGGGAATGGCTGTGTGATGGAAGAGCCAGCTACAAGCGTTGAACGAGGAAGAAATCATTTTGTTTGGGTCGGAGCTGAAGGGTATTGGGCCGGGGAAAAAGCGAAACAGGATCCGTTAGGATCGTAGGGATGGTGGCTACACCATGGAACTGACGGAGAGTGAATCGAAGCTCGTTAAAATTTATAGCGAAATAATTTTTCCATCTGAATCAAGCGATGGTTATCGTTATTAACGATGGTCGTCCAACGTGAATAAAACTCACCAACTCTGAACAGTTCAATTTTTACAGCGTATTCTTAGAACTGATAGTTATCTGTTGATTGCTGTGTGATAACTGTTTGGTTGAATTGCTTATGTATTGATTGAAATTATAGATAACGATATTTATATATATCGTTAATCAAATATCGATTTTGTTTAATAGAATATTTCATATTGAAATGAAATCGATGTTAATGATATTGTTTTACATCCGTGGATGCAAGGAGACAGGTCGGACGAATCCAACTGGATTCCTCAACATTTATTTTACTATTTTTCATATATTTTGGTATTTGATGTGATACATAATCAATTATGGATTTTGTGTGTTAGAATGATGTTGATCATTGTTATTTGATATTTTTAATATCATAAGAAACCCTGGAATGTAAAAAGAAATATTTCATTGTATACTGTAATAAAGGAATTTTATAAAATCAATCGATTTTATAAAAGGAAATATTTTGAAAATAAAGTATTTATAAAATCATAGGATTTTATAAAGGGGAACATTTATTTAGAAAATAAATAGAATATCACAAAGGAATATTTATTGGGAAAATAAACAGGATATTATAAAAGGGAATTATTTATAAAACGAAAAAGGTTTTATAAAAAGGGTATTTACTTAGAAAGTAAATAGAAGTGAAAAGAAATATTTATTTAGAAAGAAATATTTATTTAGAAAATAAGTAGAATTATAAAGGGATATTTATTTAGAAAATAAATAGAATTAGAAAAGGAGTAAATATATTTGTAAAACAAATAAAAAGGAAATTATTTGTAAAACAAATACAAAGGAAATATATTTGTAAAACAATTACAAAGGAAGATATTTGCAAAACAAATAGAAAAGGAATATTTGTAAAACATCTACAAATAGAATAGAAAAGGAATATTTGTAAAACATCTACAAATAGAATAGAAAAGGAATATTTGTAAAACATCTGTAAATAGAATAGAAAAGGAATATTTGTAAAACATCTGCAAATAGAATAGAAAAGGAAATATTTGTAAAACATTTACAAATAGATTAAATGGAAATATTTATTTATAGGAAATAAATAGAAGGTTATAAATGAGATATTTATTTGTTAAATAAATAGAAAAGATAAAAGAAATATTTATTTGTCAAATAAATAGAATTGAAAAGGGAATAGTTATTTGTTAAGTAGACAAATAGAAAAGGAGATAATTCAAAGGAATTAATCAAAGGAGATAATTCAAAGGAATTAATCAAAGGAGTTAATTCAAAGGAATTAATCGAAATAAGTTAATCGAATATTAGTTATTCGATTAGAGTTAATCGAATAGACTAAATGAGTTGGAGTTAACCGGTTAGGGTTAATCAATTTGGGTTGACCGGTTAGAGTTGATCAGTTATAGTTAACCAGTTAGAGTTAATCAGTTAGAGTTGATCAGCTAAAGTTAACCAGTTAGAATTAACCAATAGAGAATTTAAATAGAGTTAATCGAATTAGAATAAATCGATTAGAATTAGTGAAAAGGAGTTATCGAATATTAGTTATTCGAATCAAGCTAAAAGGAATTATCGAATATTGATTATTCGAATCGAGTTAAAAGGAGTTATTGAATATTGGTTATTCAAATAAAGTTAAAAGAAGTTATCGAATATTAGTTATTCAAATCAAGTTAAAAGGAGTTATCGAATATTAGTTATTCGAATAAAGTTAAAAGGAGTTAATCGAAGTTAGTTAAATTAAAAGGAGTTAACCGAAGTTAGTTAAATCAAATAGAGTTGATCGATTAGAGTTAATCCAAAGGAGTTAATCCAATAGAGTTAATTGATAAGAGTTAATTGAATAGAGTTAATCAAATATAGTTTATTCGAAGAAAGGTTTTCAATTCTAGTTATTCGTAAGAGAGATTATCGAATATAGTTATTCGAAGGGAGGAGTTATCGAATAGAGATTTATTCGAAAGAGAGTTACGTAAGGAAGTTTGTTAAAGGTTTAAAAGATAAACTTTGTCTATTCTGAAGTTAAAACGTAGTTCAGTTAAGGTCTGAGAGGTAATTATACCCCAACTTGATTGACTTCCTTCTTAACTAAGGAATGGTAAGGTTTGATAGTGAATGATGGTTAAGTGAATTTAGTAAATGGTTTGAGTTAGCGTCACGATGTTTTATTTAAACATATGTTTCAACCAAATGAAGGAGCTTTGGAAATGTTTTCCAAATAAGAATCAGAAATGTTTTCTAATATAGAAAACAAGAAATGGAAATGTTTTCCATTATTAATAACGTATATTTTCTAAATTTAGAAAATAAGAAATGTTGAATATATGGAAACGGGAAATGAGAAATGAAATAAATTAATGATAAATTAATTTAAAGGATAAAAATTGATTGGTGATTGATCGATGTAATTTCCGTCTGGAAATAAGATCGTTGTTTGCACACGTGTTTTTCTTTGATAGTTAACTCAGCGACTATCGAAGTTTTTTTGACCATTCTAACGTTGTTAATATGGAGAGACTGGTTGGATTATTATCCGAAGAACCACTCCATATTGGCATAAGCGTTGCGAATCAAGTATGCTGAATATATTGAAGACGGAGTAAAGTGCAAGGGTTGTTGTATAAATCTTAGACAACAATTGCCTAAGATGGATGTACTGAATAGTGCCTTCAGTTTGTCCAGTCCCAGGACGACCTGTCTGGAAGAATGTCTGACAGAGTATATTTAATAGATCGCGTAAGTTGATCTCTTCAAACGAATTTATGTTTGGTGGCGGAGGAATTCGTTTCTCTTAGTTGTATACCCGTGGTATTTTTGGGGAAATCAATTTGTGATTTGGCGGGTATGACGATGTGACATTCAAAGTGAATAAACGTGCAATCTGTTAAAGATAAGCATAGCTTCTAGCCTCGCAACCGGGAAATGACAGAAATCGGGTAGGCAGCATGGCTATGTAGGTCGCACCTATTAGGGTGTATAATCACCTGATCTAGAGTTTCATTTACTTCTAAAAATCTATTGTCGATATTGTCCCATTCGGGAAACGGTTGCTGATCCTAACCATTCGTGATATACATTCAATACACTCAAGCGAAATGAGTGGTCGGTCATGTGTGGCCGGGTTCCAAGATGTTCTTGTTGAACCCAGTGTATTCCTCTCTGGAGGTACACTAGCGAAAGGTGGTTCCATACCTTGTCATAGTTGGAAATCCATTACCCAATACGTGCTTGCGGTTTTGATTGTATACTATACATGTAGAACGTGAGATGAAAGCGTTTCTGCTAAACGATTGTTATATTGTGGTTGATAGACACTATTATAATATCAATGAGTTTGATATAAAGATAATTTTGGATTCTCATAAGGGAAAAACCCATTCTGTTATACGACGTGGTCTTATGAGATATCGTTTACTTGTTTAAACTGTTTTACTCACACCAGTCCGATGATTGACCCGGAGTTTATTTTGTTTTGTTTTCCCTAAACTCTTGGGTGCCCAATTTTGTACGGGCAATCAAGTAGTCAGGATTTTTCAGATATACTGGAAGAGCTTGGAGCAGGAGGCTTCAGGATTATATAACTATAGTTATTTCCGCTGTGTTGTAAGTGTTGTACTCTGATAATGTTATTGTATACATATACTGATTTTATTTCAAGAATATGTTATCCATTATATGTCGTTCATTCCGTTGTGAAATTCATGTTACTTTGATGTTGTATCTTCTTCTTCTATTCTAAGTTTCTACCTTATCTATTCTCACCCTCTAACTTCTTTCTATTAACTTTTCGGTATTTTTCGATGTTTGGTTAGTCATCATTGAGTTTATGGTGATAACCAAAGTCAGCAAAAACTAGGATGTTACAGTTGGTACCAGAGCTTAAGGTTAAATAATTACCTTGGCTCTGTTGCGTGACTTAGTAGAGATGGGTTAGTAATACCCTAGATTGAGTTGAGTGTATATATACGAGTGAACATATTTGTCATTTGATATAAATGGTTTTATACTGAGTAGATTTATTGGTTGAGTTGTTTATGGATTCTGGTCGATGGTGGGGCACCACAATATCGATAGGGGTTTCTAAAACACTCGAATACGATGGGTCGACACGATATATTTTGAAAAAGGGTAAATGAAAATAATTTTACCCAAATTATATTTTGATATAAACAAAGTATGGATATTGGAATTATAATATATTTGATATATTGGTAGTGATTATAATCAAATAAGATTATAAAATATGAAATGGTTATGTAAATAACCAATCAGAATTCATGTAAGTGAAATACGTGAAATCAGGTGAATTAAGTCTGAAATTAAAATCAGAATTTAAATTTAAAAACCCTGGAAATTGGAAAAGTGTTGGTAAATGAATTTGGATTGAATATATGAGAATTTTAAAATCCTGGGAGATTTTAAATTGTTTTACAAGTAGTATGAATGGTATTTTGAAATGTATTTCAAAATGGAAGTGTTAGAAATGGTTTTGAAAGAGATATAGTATTGAACTCACTTTGATAGCTAGGAAATAACTCTAATGATGTTGGCCACATCATTAGTGTTCATTTTCGAGTTCTAAGTGACGGATTACTACCAAAGACATTGTTTTTGAATTGGTTTGAGAAAAGCAAGTGTTTGAATCCTGTAAAGGAATGTTTGATTTTTGAGAAAAAACAAAGTTGTTTAAAACCCTAGAAATAGATTGTGTGAATTAAAACAAATTTAAATAGAAATTTGTGAAAGTAAGCTGGAGTTTAATTGAAATAAGTTAAGTTGAAATAGAATTGGTTTGGTAAATCAAGATTTGGAATCAAGAAGTGAACTTGAGTTGAAATGGGATTTGCTTTGGATATAAGAAAATGGACGTGTTGAGGATAAATTGATCAGAATTTGATTGGGATAATATTGGTATATGCTGAATTGGCAGCAGATGGAAATGATATAATGATATGCCAACAAAAAGGTACAAGATTATATTTCTATTGGATATAAGATTTATGAGCCGAATTGGTAAGTCGCTTGGCTGTTTGATTTTCTTTTGGGTAGGAGATGGCCCAGAGAGGCGAGTTAGATTTTGACCTATTGACCAGTACAAAGGAGGTGCTGGCGAAAATTTTCAAAAAGTTAATGTGTTAAAAAAATTTCAGGATTTTTGAAAATATTCGTTGATAATGATTAATTAATATTTTAATAAAAAAATTATTGGTTCAGTCGAAACTGAAATTAAGAAGTGAACAAATAAGTTTTAACCAGTCGATAGGGTTTGTTTTCTAACTTAGCAATTTCAAGGATGAAATTATTTTAAGTGGGGAAGAATGTAAGGACCCATATTTTTCGATCGAATAATTAATTAATTTAATTATTTAAAATAATGGTTGGGTAATTTAAAGGTTTGTTTAATTAAATAATATCGAATATTTAATTAAAATAAACAATATAATAATATATTTAATTTCTGAAATAGTTAGAAGTAGTGGAATTCACAATATGGTGTGAATTGGATCATCTGTGATATTTAATTCAGTTTAAAGTTGAATTATAATAAAGAATATATTATTTAAATGAATTTTGAACGTATAATTATAATTTAATTACAATCGAGCTCAAAATGGCACTGCAGTTCGTAAATTGGCGATTCGAACTTCAACTGAATGTCTGTTTTAAATCGGATTTCTGTGAAACAAGAAATGTTAGGAGCTGGTGAAGTATATTTTTCTAGTGGTAGAGAAAACTCGGGATTTCTTCATGTAGATTTTTATTTATGTCCAAATTAAATATTCAGAAAAACAGCGGTATATTCGTTCGTGGCCACAACGGTTATCTAAAAATATTTGAATATCGGGTTTGAATTTAGACAAGGTTCTTTTAAGACATAGTGATAATTTAATTTTTAGAATTTTACTGTAATTTTTAATTAATTAAATACGCAACTTTTTATTTGGAGTATTTTGCACCCTATATCAAAATTTTGAGGTTTCACAATATGAGTTAACCTACGGATATTATTATATTTTTGGGATCGTAAGACCTTGCTAATTACAGCGGTATTGTTATTTCTGTCTGTAACTGTTGAGAAGACGAAATTCTTTGTAGTTTATAGTTCTTTGAGCTCTACTTCACTCCACCATAATGTTATGAATGCCACTCTTTCACTAGAAAAGCATACGATATATGTAAATATGTTTAGTCAATTCCTTTATTTTATCAACACGTCCATCCTATTCTACTTTCTATCCTACTGATTGTGAAGCCAAAAACTCAACATGCCTACCCTATTATTCATGGACCAGCTTACACTATAACTTATATATAATAATATGTATATAACGTGGACACCCCTCTTTCACCAAACTACCTTACTTCATTTGCTTATAAATAGTAAACTTCCAAGCCTAAAGACCTAAACATGTTACCATTCTCTTCTGTAAAATGAAAAAAATAAACGGCCGCCACTCTTTGTTCCTCACCAAACATTAAACTATAGATTAGGGAAGGCAGGCTCTTCAATCGGGTACCCTATTATTGGGCGCAATGCCACTGGGCTGAAGAGATTTGGGTACTTTCGCAGACTAAGGCTATTATTGGTGGGTGACAAAGTCACCGACGGAAGGACGCATCTGAAGGACTTTTGGTCGGCCAAAGGGGGCGTGACGATGAGGAGGTGGAGGCGAGCTCGGTAGTGAAAAGTGTTGTTCGAAGTTGCGATGTTGGTGAGGGTCAGTCGATGGTGGGCCTGGCGACAAGGAGGACACAGAGAGCGGATTTGTTTCAGATGGTGATGGATTTGTGCGAGATAGTGAAGGATTTGTTTGAAGTGGAGTATGATCAGTTTTGATTGTTGTATTGGTGAGGCTGATTTCAGTTGTATGAAGGTGCGAGTGGTCTGTTTTGCGGTGAAGGAGATGGAGCTTTGTTTTTAGAGTTGATTGGAAGTATCGGCGTTAGAATTCATGAAGGATCGAAGGAGTATGGTGTTTGAAATTTGGGGAAATGGCTGTGTGATGTAGGAACTGGCTACAAGCGTTGAACGAGGAAGAAAGAATTTTGTTTGGGTCGGTGCAAAAGGGTATTGGGTCGGGGAAAAAGCGAAAAAAGATCCTTTAGGATCGTAGGGATGGTGGCTACACCATGGAACTGACGGAGAGTGAATCGAAGCTCGTTACAATTTATAGCGAAATAAATTGTCCGTCTGAATCAAGCGATGGTTATCGTTATTAACGATGATCGTCCAATGTGAGTAAAACTCACCAACTCTGAACAGTTCTATTTTTACAGCGTATCCTTATAACTGATACTTATCTGTTGATTGCTGTTTGTTAACTATTTGGTTGAATTGCTTTTGTATTAATTGACGTTATAGATAACGATATATATATATCGTTAATCAAATATCGATTTTGTTTAACAGAATATTTCATATTGAAATGAAATCAATGTTAATGATATTGTTTAACATCTGTGGATGCAGGGAAATATGTTGGAGGAATCCAACTGGATTGCTCAACATTTATTTTACTGTTTTTCATATATTTTGATATATGATGTGATACATAATCTGTTATGGATTTTGTGTGTTAGAATGATGTTGATCATTGTTATTTGATATTTTTAATATCATAAGAAACCCTGGGATGTAAAAAGAAGTATTTCAATGTATATTGAAATAAAGGAATTTTATAAAATCAACCGATTTTATAAAAGGAAATATTTTGAAAATAAAGTATTTATAAAATCATAGGATTTTATAAAGGTGAATATTTATTTAGAAAATAAATAGAATATTTTAAAGGAATGTTTATTGGGAAAATAAATAGGATATTATAAAAGGGAATTATTTATAAAACGAAAAAGGTTTTATAAAAAGGGTATTTACTTAGAAAGTAAATAGAAATGAAAAGAAATATTTATTTAGAGAGAAATATTTATTTAGAAAATAAATAGAATTATAAAGGGATATTTATTTAGAAAATAAATAGAATTAGAAAAGGAGTAAATATATTTGTAAAACAAATAAAAAGGAAATTATTTGTAAAACAAATACAAAGGAAATATATTTGTAAAACAAATACAAAGGAAGATATTTTCAAAACAAATTGAAAAGGAATATTTGTAAAACATCTACAAATAGAATATAAAAGGAATATTTGTAAAACATCTACAAATAGAATAGAAAAGGAATATTTGTAAAACATCTACAAATAGAATAGAAAATGAAAATTTGTAAAACATCTACAAATAGAATAGAAAAGGAATATTTGTATAACATCTACAAATAGAATAGAAAAGGAAATATTTGGAAAAAAAATAAATAGAAATGGAAATATTTATTTATACGAAATAAATAGAAGTTTATAAATAAGATATTTATTTGTTAAATAAATAGAAAAGATAAAAAAAATATTTATTTGTTGAATAAATAGAATTGAAAAGGGAATAGTTATTTGTTAAGTAAACAAATAGAAAAGGAGATAATTCAAAGGAATTAATCAAAGGAGATAATTCAAAGGAATTAATCAAAGGAGTTAATTCAAAAGAGTAAATCAAAATAAGTTAATCGAATATTAGTTATTCGGTTAGAGTTAATCGAATAGACTAAATGAGTTAGAGTTAACCAGTTAGGGTTAATCAATTTGGGTTGACCAGTTAGAGTTGATCAGTTATAGTTAACCAGTTAGAGTTAATCCGTTAGAGTTGATCAGTTAAAGTTAACCAGTTAGAGTTAGAGTTAACCAACAGAGAATTTAAATAGAGTTAATCGAATTAGAATAAATCGATTATAATTAGTTAAAAGGAGTTATCGAATATTAGTTATTCGAATCAAGTTAAAAGGAGTTATCGAACATTAGTTATTCGAATCGAGTTAAAAGGAGTTATCGAATATTAGTTATTCGAATCGAGTTAAAAGGAGTTATCAAATATTAGTTATTCGAATCAAGTTAAAAGGAGTTATCGAATATTAGTTATTCGAATAAAGTTAAAAGGAGTTAATTGAAGTTAGTTAAATTAAAAGGAGTTAATCGAAGTTAGTTAAATCAAATAGAGTTAATCGATTAGAGTTAATCCAAAGGAGTTAATCCAATAGAGTTAATCCAGTAGAGTTAATCCAATAGAGTAAATTGATAAGAGTCAATTGAATAGAGTTAATCGAATATAGTTTATTCGAAGAAAGGTTTTCAAGTCTAGTTATTCGTAAGAGAGATTATCGAATATAGTTATTCGAAGGGAGGAGTCATCGAATATAGATTTATTCGAAAGAGAGTTACGTACGGAAGTTTGTTAAAGGTTTAAAAGATAAACTTCGTCTATTTTGAAGTTAAAACGTTGTTCAGTTAAGGTGTGAGAGGTAATTATACCCCAACTTGATTGACTTCTTTCTTAACTAAGGAATGGTAAGGTTTGATAGTGAATGATGGTTAAGTGAATTTAGTAAATGGTTTGAGTTGGCGTCGCGATGTTTTATTTAAACATCTATTTCAACCAAATAAAGGAGCTTTGGAAATGTTTTCCAAATAAGAACCAGAAATGTTTTCTAATATAGAAAACAAGAAATGGAAATGTTTTCCATTGTTAATAACGTATATTTTCTAAATTTAGAAAATAAGAAATGTTGAATATATGGAAGCAGGAAATGACAAATGAAATAAATTAATGATAAATTAATTTAAAGGATAAAAGTTGATTGGTGATTGATCGATGTAATTTCCATCTAGAAATAAGATTGTTGTTTGCACACGTGTTTTTCTTTGATAGTTAACTCACCGACTATCGAAGTTTTTTTGACCATTTTAACGTTGTTAATATGGAGAGACCGGTTGGATTATTATCCGAAGAACCACTCCGTATTGGCATAAGCGTTGCGAATCAAGTATGCTGAATATATTGAAGACGGAGTAAAGTGCAAGGGCTGTTGTATAAATCTTAGATAACAATTGCCTAAGATGGATGTACTGAATAGTGCCTTCAGTTTGTCCAGTCCCAGGACGACCTGTATGAAAGAATGTCTGACAGAGTATATTTAATAGATCGCGTAAGTTGATCTCTTCAAACGTATTTACGTTTGGTGGCGGAGGAATTCGTTTCTCTTAGCTGTATACCCGTGGTATTTTTGGGGAAATCAATTTGTGATTTGGCGGGTATGACGATGTGACATTCAAAGTGAATAAACGTGTGATCTGTCAGAGATAAGTGTAGCTTCTAGCCTTGCAACCGGGAAATGACAGAAATCGGGTAGGCAACATGGCTATGTAGGTCGCACCTATTAGGGTGTATAATCACCTGATCTAGAGTTTCATTTACTTCTAAAAAACTATTGTCGATGCTGTCCCATTCGGGGAACGGTTTCTGATCCCAACCGTTGGTGATATACATTCGATACACTCAAGCGAAATGAGTGGTCGGCCATGTGTGGTCGGGTTGGAAGATGTTCTTGTTGAACCTAGTGTATTCCTCTCTAGAGGTACACTAGCGAAAGGTGGTTCCATACCTTGTTATAGTTGGAAATCCATTACCCAATACGTGCTTGCGGTTTTGATTGTATACAATATATGTAGAATGTGAGATGAAAGCGTTTCTGCTAGATGATTATTATATTGTGGTTGATAGACACTATTATAATATCAATGAGTTTTGATATAAAGATAATTTTGGATTCTCATAAGGGAAAACCCCATTCCATTATACGGCGTGGTCTTATGAGATATCGTTTACTTGTTTAAACTGTTTTACTCACACCAGTCCCATGACTGACCCGGAGTTTATTTTGTTTTGATTTCCCTAAACTCTTAGGTGCCCAATTTTGCTCGGGCAGTCAAGTAGTCAGGATTTTTCAGATATACTGGAAGAGCTTGGAGCAGGAGGCTTCAGGATTATATAGTTATAGTTATTTCCGCTGTGTTGTAAGTGTTGTACTCTGATAATGTTATTGTATACATATACTGGTTTTATTTCAAGGATATGTTATCTATTATATGTTGTTCATTCCGCTGTGAGATTCGTGTTACTCTGATGTTGTATCTTCTTCTTCTTCTATTCTAAGTTTCTACCTTATCTATTCTCACCCTCTAACTTCTTTCTATTAACTTTCCAGTATTTTTCGATGTTTGGTTAGTCATCATTGAGTTTATGGCGATAACCAAATTTGACAAAAACTGGGATGTTACAATTTTCCACCAGTTGACTTATCATTTTTTACCAGTCGACTGATTTTTACCAATTGTCAATTTTAGCGAAGAGACACTTCTTTTCATGAAAATGTCCAATCCAATTTCAAGAGAAACAGATGCTTATTTTGATTAAATCTCTTCATAAATGAGTGCTACTCTTCATATACTATTTAAACACTTCAATATCACTTTCCAAATAACTGATTCTTGCTCTAATTTCTAATTTTATTCTCTTTGTACTCTGCGCATTAAAAAGCTCTCAAAACTATTTTCCTTGCTTTGAATCGTTGATTATATACTAATACTTTTTGATTCAAAAGCAATCTACTTCCTTAAAATCTTCACTCTCACTTCATATATTTGATGATGAGTGTTTAAACCAAAACTGGTTTAAACACCAAAGATGCTCTTGGAGCACTTCACCAAATGGTTAGATTAAAAGTGGAACCACATAATTCAAAATAAAGAGCAAAAAATAAAGAACAACGAAATTTTAGAGTGGTTCGGTCTATTTAGACCTACGTCCACTTTGGAAGAGATTTGCATTATCACTTGGGGATTTACAAAGTACATGAATTCTCTCTTTACATTCATTTATCTCTTTTCTCTCTCTTTATGATCTAAATTTCACTTGAATTTGTAAAGGAATTAGTGAGATCTCTTGCTTTATGATGATGGATGTATGAATCTTCGATCACTTTGGCAATTGAACAATCTTAATGGATTCCATAGTGATTTAGTGTTAGATCTAGTCTTTAGAGAGGATTGGCAGAGATTAGAGATGCTTTGATTGAATTTGAGAGAACTCTAATGGTTTTTGGAATAGATTTGATCCATTTGATGCTGAAGAGAAGTTGTTTGATCCCTGAAGGCTATTAATGAAGCTTGGAATTAAACTTGAAGTGTTTTAGAAATGATTTGGAGGCCCTTCATGGTAAAAGAATTGCCCCCCCCCTCAAGTATGGGTGTATGAGGGTATTTATAGTAGAGTTTTAGGGGTAGTGGCAAAGTGGTAAATAAGGTGCACAGCTGGAGCCAACCATACACCTCCACTTTGCAGTTGTCATATCGCTGGATCCATGCATTATGAACCTGTTTTGTGGTATGGAAGGGTATACGGTATTAGTCCATGCGGCAAGAACTGAATGACGCGGCCTGGCTATTGCTAATATCTGCCATGCCTATCACGTAAAGCACATGCATGTAAACGTGTATAGTTGGCCATCCAATCTTTACAGCTGGTGCTAACTGCCAGGACCGACATGGCATCACTAATATGAATAACGACATTGCTATGCCATTCATTTTGCATTGTATCACCATGCCGCATTACTGCTTTCACCATGCCGCTCCAGTTATCATGCCATTCCAATTGCCACGTGTCTTGGTTCCCATTCGAGTGTAGCTTGCATAAAAAATATAGCTTTCTGTACTTATTCACAAGACCCGCTTTGTTTTTTGCTGTATCATGTATATGTAATAAGGTATACCATACTACTACTTTAGCCATGTCGCGTGGGGACCAGTTGCTTCTCAAATGGCTCATCATGTTGCGACATGCGACTTATTTGAATAGAGATGACTTGGTTTATTTGTTTCTGGCGTATGCTTTACAACTTATATAATATGAATATGTAGGATGACATTCACGTTCCATGACTTGGTTATCTTCCACAATACCGACTTGCTTATATACATTGCCATTTGTTCCATGTCTTGTTTATACCAAATCATAACAGCTGACCCATGACATGCATGTTCACATGCATGTATATTGATTCATACGGCTTGGTTTATGAAGTGCAGGCAACGATTTATACATATGGGACCTGATGTTTTTCATTAAACGGTTCCAACATCATGAAACAGCTGGCATCTCCATATGAGAGCATGTGTCCAATTCATGAACTGTTTATTACATTATATATGACAATTTCTTGGTCATTTCATGTATTAACGACATGGTGTACTTGGTCATAACGACATGTTGTTCATTATGGAAGCACCACGCGGCATCTCATATAACGGCATGGAGAAGCTCCTTTGCGTGGCATGAATGGTTTGCATGGCAATGATTGGCTTACGACTTGGTGAAATCTGTGGTATGAGCTCAGTCATGATTTGTTTATGTCGTTGGAGCGAGCTTACTCACGACATGGGAACTATATGCTTTTTCAGTACGACATACGACTCGGTTTCATGCCGCTTGTACGATACGTCTTCCGTTCCATAATACACTCGTACTGGGTTCATGACTTATATTCATGTAGTGATGTACAACTTGAGATCATGGCGTTAAAACAATATTTTGTAAAACTGTCTGGTCCATATCGTCAACGTATTATTTCTGAACTGCATTTCTATAACGGGGTTAGTATTTGCCCCTCAAAGCATGTATCTTTCGCTTGCGAGAAATGCGAGCTTCGAAATGAGCATTTTTAAATTAGTTTGCTCTAAGATCCAGTTGTAGTTTTTTTGTCCGCTATGGCGAATCTTGCTTTGAATTCATATGTTTGATGCTACCTGTCTGTAAATAAAACAAGTATTTGCATGATTTTGGACTTATACTTTGTTATTGATCATCGACATCAATAACAGATTAATTTAATTATTAGAAAAAGGAATTATAGCGAATTTTATTGTGAATTGAATAAAGTGTTTGCACATAGTTTTTTTATTCAACGGTTTATAACTCATTGAATATTATTTGTACAAGCACGATATTCTAATTCGAACTCGCGATGACGCTTGAGTTCTGCTAATCGATATGTATGTCGAATACAGATTCCAAGCTTCTCTCTTTTTAATGACTTACACGATTTTGTACGATTAGTTTACGTTTTATGAAACATGTACCTATTTAGATTGAAACATTGATTTTAGTTCCTAAGGCTAGAGCGACTACGGCTTCCGGATTGTGAGCGGATCAGTCTTTGATTATTCCTTATTCTCTTAACAATTTGCCAGAAAGATTCCATTTTGTGCTAACTCAATATGTGCATTTATCTTAGCATTCCTGAATTTAATGCAAGATTTCCCAGGAAAGAAGAATTTTCCGACTATTTATTTTTAGGCATGCTGCAGTGGCTCAGCCGGATTTAGAAATCAGAACCTGAATTTGCTCTGACCCCTGGATCATCCTGGGATATATAAAATTTTGAATCTCTGTTTCATGACGGCTTGCCCCAATTTTAATTACTGCTCAATCTCCCTTTTATGTCTTATAATGAAACTATTGACGGATATTAGTTTTAATTTCTTTGAGAAGTGGTGCTGCTCTATTAGATTAGAAGCACGCCATATTCGCACAATTGCCTTTTTTTAAGAATTGCTTAACTTCATATGTGAAGCAAAACATCATTGGTTTTTCATGAGATATTTATAGTTGGAGTATCGTTGGTTTTTCGTGAGATATTTATGGTTGGAGCTTTGGAGATGAGGAAGCCTTTGTGTTAAGAGATTCTAAATAGGCTTCCCAGATTGATTTTTATTAGTGTAGTGAGTTTATCGACATACCGAGCGTACCGATTTTGTCGAATTCTCCAAATTATAGTTTGAGCTATGGAGATGAGGAAGCCTTTGTGTTAAGAGATTCTAATTCGGCTTCCCAGATTGATTTTTATTGGTGTAGTGAGTTTATCGACATACCGAGCGTATCGATTTTGTCGAACTCTTCAAATTCCCTGCTTTTGGGAGGAAATGTTAAGCCAAGTATATCGGCTATTTTGATGAGAGTATATCAGTTCTAGCTCGTTGCAATGTCGTGATGGACCCATGGCATTTCCGGCCATTATTCAACTCTTATGTGGTTGTGTTGCCTCAGTACCGTAGATCATTACGAATTTCAAGAGCTCGATGTGATCAGTTTGTCGAGTTTACTTAATCGTAATTGACATGCTAGAAGCTTTAACTTTGTCGTTCGGGGATATTTGAGCTTGCCAACATGTATGAAACTTCTAAGCTTTGTCAATACAATAGGAATTCCGGCTTTGCTGGCTGGTTTAGTACTTCTACTTAGAGAAGTTTTTCATATCTTTGTGCTCCCTTTAGGGGAGGACTTTAGATTCAGTACCCCCGCTCAGGGAGGTCTAGACTTTTGATTCGCCCTTGCTATGGAGGGATTTTGACTTTGGCCCAATGATTCATCGCGTTCGAGATAATCATATGTCACACGGATTAATTGGAGGTCCGATATTCTTTGCATCTGAAATAATCAGATGCTATGCAAATCGATTTTCATTCTTCACATCTAATTTTTCAAATGCTATGCAAATGGATTACTATTCTTCACATCTGATTTTTCAGATGCTACGCAAATGGCTTTCATTCTTCACATCTGATTTTTTAGATGTTACGCAAATGGTTTTCATTCTTCACATCTGATATTTCAGATGCTACGCAAATGTTTTTCATTCCTCGCATCAGATATTTCTAATGCTATGCAAATGGTTTTCATTCTTCACATCTGATATTTTAGATGCTACGCAAATGATTTTCATTCTTCACAGATGCTACGCAAATGGTTTCCATTCTTTACATCTGATTTTTTAGATGCTATGAACGGTTTTCATTCTTCACATCTGATTATTCTGATGCTATGCAAATGGTTTTCATTCTTCACATCTTATATTTCAAATGCTACGCAAATGGTTTTCATTCTTCACATCTGATATTTTAGATGCTACGCAAATGGTTTTCATTCTTCACGTTTGATTTTTCAGATGCTATGCAAATGACTTTTATTCTACACATCTCATTTTTTAGATGCTAGAAAATGGTTTCGGATGGCTGTTATACCATTCGATGGGGCAACCATAAGTTTCTTTGTTGGATGCTTGACTTGGCAGGCTATTTCGGTTTAGGAACAGAAGCTTTGAACCTCTCACTTGGGAAAGTTCCCCTTCGACGAAAGTTAGAGCTCTCTTGTTTGTTTGTCGTGGCGCTTGTTCGTTGTTTGAATCTTGGCAACTTTTCCCATCCACTTTCAAGGTGGTGCATTTTTATTTTTGCATTTATGCATGTTGATATTTACAGCATTTGGCACTCGAACTAGCATTGTTGGGATCGCTATATTTCGTCAGATTTCATACGAACGAGCGCTCGACAGATGGCCTGCAATATGAAATCATCTTTTAAGCAAGTTTTGATTTGACATATAATTTTGCAAGCAAGGAGTTTATTCTAGTAGATACGCCGTTAGTCATAGAGCTAATGTTCGATACAGTATTTGTAAAAACATTACAAACTTTTGTATATGAAGTTCTGAATATAGAAGAAAGTAAAGCATGTAGTAAAGTATAAAGATAAAGCAGTGGTAATATTAATCGCTTATTCTAAGCCATTGAAATTTGAACACCATCAAAGGTTATCTGTTAATAATCAACCTTGGGTTGGTTTGAGCAAGAGCTCCGTTGCTTGGACCACACTGATAACTTGATGCCCTATGTCCCTAGGGAGTTGCAAAAGGATTCATGGCCTGCGGATTCTTTACACGCTGTTGCAACCTATGTTTCTTGATTAATTCCTCGACGAGGTTCTTCAGGTGCCGGCACTCATTAGTGTTGTGACCAGGCTGGTTGTGAAATCTGCATAACTTTCCCGAGTTTGTTACTTTGTCGCTTATCCTTATCGGATTTGGCTCCGCATACTCTTCAGTGTCATTCAATGGTGTCAGCTCTAATGAGTTGACAAGGTGAGACTTCTAATTAGCCTTGTTATCGCTCCCGCCATTGGCTCTCTTCTGCCCTTGATTACTCTTTTGGTTATATTGGGTAGCAGCATTTTAAGGAGCTTCAAGAAGCAAGTTCAATAATATGAAGAGGTACAGGAATAGTGTCGACTATCATGTACTCCTCGGCCTTTTTATAGAATTTCTCAAGCGTGTTCGGTTCTTTCATTTTAATCCATCTACCGAATTCGCTCTTCTCATCTATGACACCGATTAGATACATGAGGATTATACGAGGTTTTGGACTCCTTACATCAAACAAGGCAACATTGAATCGACTGATGTTTTCACCAAAAAATGGCTTAAACACCAAAGGTACTAAAAGTTACTTCATGAATATGGTATGGAAATAAATGGAGCCATACTTGATAACAATTGAAAATGAAAATGCAAGGAAGATAAAATAGAGACAAGATTTAGAGTGGTTCTGCCTTGTATTAGGCCTACATCCACTACGAAGATAGTTTGCATTCATATAACAGGGATTACAAAATACATGAACTCTCTTTTTTCATACATATCTATGTCCACTCAATATACTCTCATTCATACATTTCAATCCTGGGATTTAATGAGAGAATGGTAGAGTTTGAGGAGGAGAAGGATGGGTGAATGATTGAGAAGGAAGATGTCTTTGTTTTCCCTAATTACAAGGTTGTACTTGACTCCATGGCCAAATGGATGTTGGAACTTCAAGTGGAGAAGATGATCATTACTTCCAAGAGCTTGAGGAGTGACTGAGAATAGAATTTAGCAGCACTTTGTGGTTGAAAAGATGCTATCCCCTTTACGCTGGCAGCCATGGCGTATTTATAGGTGAGCTCACTTCAGAAAATGATCTGAAGTTTGTATATGCAGGCTATGGGTCATTCATTCCATTAATTACAAACATACCATCGCCTAGCTATAGCCAGTTGTTGACAGCTGTATCCAGTTGTCATGTGCGAACGACTCTATAGGAGCGAGCGTTTTGAGTAGTTGAGTGGGTGACTTTAATCGGTGTTCTTCGGGCATGGCTATATCTGGAAATTGATGAGTGGTCATCTGATTCTCTTGATTGTGAGATGAGAAGGAAGACGATCATAGTTCCGTGATGCGGCTACGTCTGAACCTAAGTGAGTAGGTGAAGACCCTTTTAGTCTGGAGGTTAGTGACCAAGGCTTGCGACTTGAGATGTGAGGGTGTTCTTTCTAAGAGATGATGCACGACCGACCAGTAGACGATATCTGGCCAAAGTATTGGCGTTCGACTAGTAGGAACATTCGAGCGGTAGGAGTTGCTATCCATGAGCGGTTGTCAAATGTACGTGCGACCTTGAATCCTTCCCTTTATTGAGCTGTATTACTCATAATATATTGTGCCATCATTCCCGGTCGCGCTGGGCAACTGGTTTGTCTTGGATTTGATGTTTGGATCTCGTTCTGCACAATCGCTTCCTATCTTTCATGATTTGTTTAAGTGCCTCAGATAACATTGTGCACGACCGACCCTGATGGTGTTTGTTCTGCAGCTCCTGCTCAGATCTTGTAACTCAATGTGCATATAGATTTTTAGGGATCAACATTTTCCCCTTGAAGTCTGTAATTTTTTAGTAAAGAATTACTGGCTTAGACATGATTGATCGCAACACTGTTTGGTAGTCCAATCTGACTCATCAAAGGGTCGTTCGTGCGAAGCTTAAGATTGTTCCGTTGTGGTGGATCGATATCGTCCCTTTCTGTGAGCGAGAAGTCTGACGCGTCTTCTCATTATTGTGCGAACGGTCGAATTGTGGGACGCCAGCTGGAACTTGATAGGAGCATTGAGTTGACGTGGTGAGAATGCTATGCATACCTTTTAATCTTCCCTCTTATTTTCTTATCTGTACGCAATTTAAGGGTTTATCATGTACACCTATAAACTGGTATACGGGACTTCAAAAAGATTTGGTGGTTCAATTCAAATTCCATATGGCGGTAGTGTTCTTACACGGCCCACCTATATGCTCTCGTTTGAATGACCATCCAATTGCTTGAATTCCGTGTTCATTAGCCTGAACACAGGATCGCTAGTCCATATATCACGTATGAGCAACCGGATGGACATGCTATGTTCGTTTGCTAGCCGTTTTGGCCTTTCCTTATATATTGTTTTCCTATTTTCTTCTTTCCCCAAGAGAAACTTTTTAATGGCGGCATTGTTCTGAGCAATCCTCTTCATTGTTCTGGTTCTTTTCATAACTTTTGATTACTTCAGCTCTTTTATTGCTCTGATTTGCACCCGTGTGCAGTACTCCTATCAAGGCCTCCGCAATCTCGAGATTGGTTTGGCCAACTTGTTCGCCTGGATTTGAGACTGCTCACTTGCCCATAAGCAAATTCTTCTTTTGATCTTACCTTGGCCTAATTTGAAGTATGAATTTGATTATTCTGAATGCAGTTATGGGATTTCTAAGTGTTAAGCGAGGTTGACCTTTATGGATCTCTTAAAGGTTCTCACGATCCTAGCCAAGCTTTTGCAGGGTTTCCAAGTAGGGTTTTCTTTTCTCTTTTTTGCAATAGTATTTCTTAAATTTATACGAGCTTGAACAAAATGTTCTCTTTTGTCCTATAAACCCATAATTTCAGGAATCGAACTATGTCTGACCAAGATAAAGGGTCTGATTAAGCAGGAAGTTCTGATCGAGTTGTATCTATGCCAAATATTGCCCCTTTAACAGGTGATGTCCAAAATTTCCCACAGGCTTGTGCACTTTGTAGTGTATCTTGTGAGAGGCACGATACATAACTTTCTTTCATCTCGTTCCAACAATTGTGCAATCAGTTTGGAAATTCGGAAAAAGAAGAGGCCAAACTGCTTAGAGAGAAGGAGTTCGCAGATATTCCTCCCAAAGGATATGTTGTTGTTAATCGCGCCATGCTGATAAGTGGAGCGATTCCTCCTTTTAATCCTTATCTAGAAATGATTCTTCGGAGCCTGGCTATTTCCCCATACCAGTTACATCCTAATAGTTATAAGATTTTGATAAGCCTTTATATCCTTTTGATGAGGGAAAAACATCGGGCTCCTTCATTTAAGGACATATGCTCATTATATGCTTTCAGGAAAAGGAACCAGCGCCCTTCATTTATCTTTGTGGAAAGTCGAGGTTCGGAAATAATCACTGGCTTAGTGGAAGGTGTACGAGGATTTCCCAATCATTATTTCTTTGTCCGATGTCCTGATAATTTCAATGGCTTTTGGATGGAAGGCGGTGAGTATTTTTATTCTTTAGACTTCCTCTTGCCCCCCTCCCCTTCTCTTTTTTTTTAAAAAATAAATCTTTCGGTTATACTGCAGTGCTTCCTGATCAAAGTGTACTCTTTGACCAAGATTAATGCAATTCACTATTAGCTGTTGACGAGAGCAGGAGAAACAGAAAATTCCTGATTACTGAAGGGTTCTTACAGCAATATGATCTGCTTCCTTCCTTGTGCATCTTCGCGGTGGATACTTCTGATAAAAAAGATGCTACCAACTAAACCCCTGTCAAGAAGTCTTCAAGAAAGGAGTGCTCCATCCCCGTACGGAGCAGCAAAGCATCTTTCAAAAGCAAACCGGTTTTCGTCAAAAAGGTAGTATCTAAGTGTCCAATGCACAAAGGTCCTTTGATTTTGGCGGTCTTGTCTAAAAGGGAGGGGCCTTTTTTAGAGGAAGTCATCCAAGGAAATGCAAATGTGACTTCTTCGAGAATCACCTCGGGTCAAGTGCGGTAAGAGGAGCAGCCTGATGAAACTGTAGTGACTTCTAAAGAAGCTCTTGGGGTTGGTGAAAGTTTTCCTACTAAGGATAATCAATAAGAAGGTAGTTTAGAAACTTTTAGAGGTCTTGATCCCCTTGACTTAGCTAAAGACCTTATTCAAGGTAACATTGTTACTCAAACGTTTATGTTCCGAACCCTTAATGCAAGAAATTACAAAAAAAAAAACCTTGTTTCTAGGCCAAAGGGATATCTTACAAAGCCTGGGACTGTTTTAGGTTTTCATTATGCATTCGGTGTATCTCCTCTTCTCGTTTTTTTCCTTAGTATTCTATGATTCATGTGCTAAGACTTTCTTTTTTCTGTTAGATTCGGGAATGGGATCATCCTTATCAGACAGTTTTTTCCAGCAAGTTGCCCTTGTCGACCCGCGGAATATTTTACAGTCCAGTCTTTCTCGTTGCTCCAATCATGCCCGATCATCTTTAGATCTCCTAACTTAACATGCTATTGAAGCACCGTTGGCGAGTTTACGAAAGAAGAAGAAGTATGATCATTCTCAAGTATCTGAAAGAGAAGCCCAGGATACTGAGGGGAGAGAAGACAATAATAAACAAGATAAGGATGCGCTCGGTGGATCTCTTAAATCGGCCAAACTATTATGTCCCAGTTCTTCAGTTCCTCTGGAACCATTGCTTACATCCTCCACACCTAATATATCCGCTCTCTGCTAGATTCAAGCGATTATCGACAGGTCTCCTTATGAAATTGCCCCCGATAATCCAAAATTGAAGGATCGGTTAGGAGATTGGGGCTTAAGAGGAATGGATCTTGACTTAGATTTGTTTTCATATGATGACCAAAGTATCGTCGGGGAGCTGAGCTCCATAAAAAATTATATGGCCACCCAACTCGCCAGTGTTAAGGATAAGCTTGAAGTTCAGCTAAACGAGGCCAAAGATACTACCAGAGATCAATTTGAGTCTTAGAAAAGATTTTGCTCTGAATTCCAGAGGCTGAATACTCAACATCTTGAGCACATCGAAACAATAAGGCTGTATTGATCCTTGTAATCGAATGTCAAGCAGCCGAAATTGCATTCTTCAAGGATGGGAACGGCAGGGTGAATAGTTTGGAGACTGACAACATAAAACTCTAGGAAGAGGTTGAAGCTGTTAAAAAACAACTTTATGAGGCTCAAACCAATCGCGAGTTTGTTGAATCTCAATTGACTTCTGTACAACAGGTTGTGGTTTCTTGTGGGCAGGAGAAGGCAGTACTCGAAGGTAAACTCACTTCCCAAAGTAAGATTCTTAAAACCTTGGAAGAAGGTAAAGCGAGGTTAACCAGTGATCTTGAGCAAGCCAGAATTAAGACTGATGAGACCTTGTTTAGACTTTACACCCTTAGTGTTATAACCCGCGGAAGTTTGAGTTATCTGAACAAGGATTTCCCTTGCACATTAGCTCTCGTCTAGGAGTAGGTGCTTAAATATTCCAAGGATAAGGAAGATAGTGTTCTTCAAGAGGCCCTCCTTGAGGTAAGCGACCGTGATGCTTTGGAGAAAGGTAGGACGATACTGGCAGATGAACGAGCTCAACTCCATGAGAAAGAGGTTCAGAACATTGATCCTGCTCATGCCCCTGGTCCTGTGAGTACTGGAGCTTTAGGATCCCAAGTTTTCCTGACGGAATCTTCTGTTTTTAATGAAGGTAACTCTGAGGTTCATTCTGCTGATGACCACGCTGCTCTTGAAGACATTGACAAATGATGTACAGGAGAAGGAAAATGGTGATTCTCAGACTGGTTGTGTATGCGAGTGTCAGTCCTTGCTTGTAATTTTATGTTTGTGGCACCAATTTTATGACCTTGTATCTTTGTGATTAATTTGTGTTTTGGTTTATTATTTCTCATTAGCATTGGTATGTTGTACTTTTTGTCAGTTTTTATTTGCATCGTGTTACGCTTTATTTGTTGTGCAACGGTTACGTTTTTACGACATGCAACATCAGTATCGTTGGTTTGTTTTAATTTTAGAATATCATTTTCCATCTTTTTCCCTTTTTCGAGGAGCCTAGTTCTTATTACATATATGTTTGTATTCTTTCACGGCTCGATAGTCCAAACCTTTAAAGCTTATATTCGATATGTTTTTTTTTTTTTTTTGAAAAGTGCAGGTATCCTTTTATACATTTAATTGTGTTCCTCATTGACTTGGCATCCCAAGTCCTTCGAAGACTTGATTAAATGCATCTTCGTAATTTGTTGTTTTTTTATGTACTAAACCCCATATCTCACTAACTCAGTGACCCGAGCCCTTCAGAGACTGGTTTTGAGCACGTGCCCGCATGGGAGGACTTGGGTTATAAGTTTTCGACCCAATTTTGATCCTATTTGATCCGGCTTATTACGATCAAACAGAGACCTAAATTGGATACCACCTTTCGGCTAGGATTTCTGTTACCACCTTTCGGCTAGGATTTCTAAATTAGACATTTTTTTCAACAGAGAGTGTAGCCTCTTGATTTTGGCGAGCTCTCCATGACTTGATTTGGAATGATCCTTTCCTTTTGAGTTTTGCAAGATGATGGGTTTGATTATCCTACCTAGTTTGACCAATGCTTTTGGTGCTTGATACTTGAATTGCCCTGGTCCAGATGCTTTTGGGAGGCTTTCGGTTATGGCCGAGCCGTGTCTGAGCGATCGCTCATCATTTTTTCCTATATTTAAGAGACCAATTTTTAGTATTAGCTTGCAAACAATTTTGGTCTTACATGAGATTATGATCTGTGAGCAAATATCTTTTAACTTGTAGAATTTTTGTTTAACACATTGCGAGTGAATCATAGATCATTTCATGGAAAAACACCTAGGGGTAAAATAGAGTACGAAAATAGTAAAATAAAGACAATGGGGGTCACGCATCTCTAGTTCTGGATGTTGAATTGCGACTGGTGGTTATTAGTTGATGATCGACCATAGGTCTTCGGGTGCTTGGGTTATCTCATGTGACCCGGGCTTGCTGGCAACCTTACCTTGCCCCTGACTTTCTGACACATTTTGAGGATTCTTGACATATTGCTATAGTTAATTTTTCTGGATGAGCTCCTCGATTAAATTTCTTAAGTGTCGATATTCATTCGTGTTGTGCCCAGGTTGATTATGAAACCGACAAAACTTCCCAGAATTGGCCTGCTGTTCCGTAATTCTTTATGGTTTCACCTGAGGGAATATAACTGAGTCCTTCGTGGCAGAGTAGATTTTATCTGGGGTTTCATTTAAGGGAGTCAATTATGTTTGCTTAAAAAATCTTGACTTCTTGTTTATTTTACTGTCTCTTTCATTAGACCCTCTCTTATGCCCAAAGTCATCTATCTGAATTATTTGAGGTTCGTTACTTTTCGTGTCCTTCTGAATATCTAGGGTATCATTTTCCATGCTCATGTATTCTTTGGCTTTCTTGTAGAACTTCTTTAGAGTCTTCGGTTTCTTCATCTTGAGCCACTTCCCGATTCTGACTTCTTATCGATAGCCCCTTTCAGCGCTGCCAGCAAGTACCAAGGCTCTGGTTCTATGACCTCTGATGCTGGAGCATGGAAACGTATAAGGAAATCTTTGATGGTTTCCCCAGGCATTTTTTCCAACTCGCTGAGTGACATTACATCCCTTGCCTTGGTGATTTGTAGTCGGAATTGATCTTGAAATCTCCTTGCCAAGTCGGCGAGCTGATCAATACATTTAGGTGGAAGTCTAGTGAACCATAGCGAGGCCACACCTTCTAGACACACGGGAAAATATAAGTACTTTATTTCATCGGTGGTCCTAGCTCCATTCATGTGTTGGTCGTATTTGAACCGAAAAATATTCGGATCTCCAACTCCGCCATAAGGCGTTATCGTTGGGGGCATGAATTTCTTTGGGAGCTTTGCTTGACGGATTTTCTCTGTGAATGGATTTTTGCTGGATGAAAACTCCCACTCTCTCTCTCTCTTCATCTATTCGGGTCGCTTTCTCTTCCATTATTTGCTGGATCATGTATGTGATGCGTCTCTCGTCACTTGCTTTTTCACCGGGATCGGCATCGATTTTTTTATCAGAGCAGCCACGATTTGTGCTTCGGCGTCGTGCACCTTTTTTGGGAGATGTTATGTTGATGGGACTCGCGACAGCCTGAGTCGCACATTTTTCTTTGCACTGTGGAGATCTAGCCTTAGAGTCCTCAACGCCGGCCTCTCCCTTGCCTCCCACTAAATAGTGAGATCGACCAGGGTCTGTGGCTAATGAGCCTTCTTTTTCACCTGCGTTATTTATAACATTTCGTGGCAGTAAATTGGTTTGAGCATTAGCTAGGACATCAAACCTTTCTATCATCATCTTTTTCATAGCGTACATCTTTTCATTCAAGTTGGTTACAACCACATTCAACTCATCTCGTGTTACGGATGGTCCAGGAGTTCCCCAGCCCCTTGGTTCAGTGTTTTGGTACAGTTTCATTATTATCCTCACTGATAGTGGTAGCATTAGCAGATTTGCTGCCTTTCTCCGATCCGGCCATGGCTTTCAAGGGAAAAAGAGATTTTGGATTTATAAGTTGCTCACCTCTAAAAGAAAGTGCGAGACAAGAAATTATGAACACGGCCCCACGGTGGGCGCCAAAATGTTTTCACCAAAAAATGGCTTAAACACCAAAGGTACTAAAAGTGTACTTTACCAATATGGTAGGGAAATAAATGGAGACATACTTGATAACAATTGAAAATGAAAATGTGAGGAAGATAAAATAGAGACAAGATTTAGAGTGGTTTAGCCTTATATTAGGCCTACATCCACTATGAAGATAGTTTGCATTCTTATAACGGGGATTACAAAATACATAAACTCTCTTTTTTCATACATCTTTATGTCCACTCAGTATACTCTCGTCCATTCATTTCAATCATGGGATTTTATGAGAGAATGGTAGAGTTTGAGGAGGAGAAGGATGGGTGAATGATTGAGAAGGAAGATGTCTTTGTTTCCCCTAATTACAAGGTTGTACTTGACGCCATGGCCAAATGGATGATGGAACTTCAAGTGGAGAAGATGATCATTACTTCCAAGTGCTTGCGGAGTGACTGAGAATAGAATTTAGTAGCACTTTGTGGTTGAAAAAATTTGATCCCCATTACGCTGGCAGCCATACCGTATTTATAAGTGAGCTCCCTTCAGGAAATGATCTGAAGTCTGCATATGCAGGCTATGGGTTGTTCATTCCATTAATTACAAACATGCCATCGCCTAGCTATAGCCAGCTGTTGACAGCTGTATCCAGTTGTCATATGCGAACGACTCTATAGGAGAGAGCATTTTGAGTAGTTGAGTGGGTGACTTTACTCGGTGTTCTTCGGGCGTGGCTATATCTGGAAATCGATGAGTGGTCATCTGATTCGCTTGATTGTGAGATGAGTGGCCAGACGATCATAGTTCCATGATGCGGCTATGTCTGAACCTGAGTGAGCAGGCGATGATCCTTTTAGTCTAGAGGTGACTGACCAAGGCTTGCGACTTGAGATGTGAGGGCACTCTTTCTAAGAGCTGATGCACGACCGCCCAATAGACGATATCTGGCTAAAGTGTTGGCGTTCGACTAGTAGGAACATTCGAGCAATAGGAGTTGTTATCCATGAGCGGTAGTGAAATGTACGTGCGACCTTGAATCCTTCCCTTTATTGAGCTGTATTACTCATAATATATTGTGCCATCATTCCTAGTCGCGCTTGGCAACTGACTTGTCTTGAATTTGATGTTTGAATCTCGTTATGCACAATAGCTTCCTATCTTTCGTGAGTTATTTAAGTGCCTCAGACAACATTGTGCACGACCAACCCTAATGGTGTTTGTTCTGCAGCTCCTACTCAGATCTTGTAACTCAATGTGCATATGGATTTTTAGGAATCAACAACTGAGGAAAGCTTTAACAGATTCCCCTGGATTCTACTTCATTGATGAAAGTGTTATTGCATCCTTGGCTTTAGTAGCATACAGGAGGAAATGCTCCTTGAACTTTTTGGTCAAGTCATAGAATCGGTCTACGGACTTAGGTGGTAGCTTTGTGAACCATAGTGATGCAGCACCTCTAAGTAGAGAGGAAAATATAGGCATCTCATCTCCTCTTTTGCTTTTGCCGCACTCATACACCACTCGTATTTGAACAAAAAGTAGTTTGGATCGATAAGGCTGTTGTATGAAGGCAAGATTGAAGGATTGAATTTCTTCGAACACTTTGTTTCTCGGATTCTTTCGGTAAACGGAGTCCTGTTGGGAGAGAAATCCCATTCCTTATCATTGTCATTGAGAGCTTGATTCTTCTTCATGATTTGTTCTATCATATCCAAGATGTACTCTTCAGTGGTATGTCGCTTCGCGAGGTTGATATCGATCTCTTTTGGCAGGATTAGTAATCTTTCGAGTATTTCCCTTGGAATGATTCTTATCTTTCGGCTTCAAGTTTTCGACGTTAGCTTCGTCTTTGTCGCTCAACCAATCATTATCGTCTTCCATGTTATCGTTACGATTATAGTCAAAAGCAGACGAATTGTCATTTTCTTCGAGGTCAACATGGATCTTTTGAGGGGCTGGATTTGGTTAAAAGCGTCAAGTTTTTCCATCATAGCTTTGGTAGAACTATCTACTCATTGGTTTATATTGGCTACAGCGGCGTCCAACTCATTCTAATCACACCAGCCCCACCCATCGAGTTTTCACCAACTTCAAACCGATTAGTAAGGGGTGTCACTTCATTGTTAGCAACATTGTTGGTTTCTTCAACGGTTCTTCTTCTAGTCTTCTTAGATTTAACCATGATTTTGGACAAGGCTTTGAATTTGGAAGAAAGTTCGTCTATTGGCCTAGATCTTAGACTTGTAGAATTTATGGTAGAAGCAGGCTTAGAGCTTCAATGTAGGCTCTTAAGATTGAGAGAAGTGTGAACGTGGCCCCATGGTGGGCGCCAAATGTTTAAACCAAAAATGGTTTAAACACCAAAGATGCTCTTGGAGCACTTCACCGAATGGTTAGATTAAAAATGGAACAACGTAATTCGAAATAAAGAGCACGAAATAAAGAAAAACGAAATTTTAGAGTGGTTCAGTCAATTTAGACCTACGTCCACTATGGAAGAGATTTGCATTATCATTTTGGGATTTACAAAATATATGAATTCTCTCTTTACGTTCATTTCTCTCTTTTCTCTCTCTTTATGATCTAAATTTCACTTGAATTTGTAAAGGAATTGGTTAGATCTCCTGTTTTGTAATGATGGATGTATGAATCTTGGATCACTTTGGCAATTGAATGATCTTCATGGATTCCATAGTGATTTAGTGTTAGATCTAGGCTTTAGAGGGGATTAGCGGTGATTAGAGATGCTTTGATTGAATTCGAGAGAACTCTAATGGTGTTTAGAAAAGATTTGATCCATTTGATGTTGGAGATAAGTTATTTGATCCTTGGAGGTCATTAATGAAGCTTGGAATTAAACTTGAAGTGTTGGAGAAATGATTCGGCGGCCCTTTGGGTAGAAGAATTGGTCCCCCCCCCCCTCAAGTATGGTGCATAGGGGTATTTATAGTAGTGTTTTAGGGGTAGTGGCAAAGTGGTAAATAGGGTGTACAGCTGACTCCAACCATACACCTCCACTTTACAGATGTCATATCGCTGGATCAATGCACTATGAACCAGTTTTGCGGTATGGAAGGGTATACGGTATTGTCCATGCGGCATGAACTAAATTACTCGGCATGGCTATTGCTAATATCTTCCATGCCTTTTCCTTAAAGCACATGTATGCAAATGTGTACAGCTGGCCATCCAATCCTTACAGCTGGTGCTAACTGTCAGGACCGACATGGCGTCACTAATATGAACAACGACTTGCTATGCCATTCATTTCGCATTGTTTCACCATGCCGCAGGACTGCTTTCACCATGTCGCTCCAGTTGTCATGTCGTTCCAGTTTCCATGTGTCCTGGTTCCCATTCGAGTGTAGCTTGCATAACACGAGATAGCTTTCTGTACATATTCACAAGACCCGCTTTGTTTTCTATTGTATCACGTATATGTAATAAAGTATACAATACTACTACTTTAACCATGCCGCGTGAGGACCAGTTGCTTTTCAAATGGCTCAGCATGTTGCGACATGCGACTTGTTTGAATAAGGAACGGATTGGTTTATTTGTTGCTGACGTGTGCTTTACAACTTAAATAATATGAATATGTAGGATGACATGCACGTTCCATGACTTGGTTATCTTCCACGATAATGACTTGCTTATATACATTGCCATTTATTCCATGTCGTGTTTATAGCAAATCATAACGGTTGACCCACGACATGCATGTTGACATGTATATATATTGATTCATACGGCTTGGTTTATGAAGTGCAGGCAACGATTTATACATATAGGACCTAATTCTTTTCATTAAACGGTTCTGACGTCATGAAACAGCTGACATCTCCATATGAGAGCATGTGTCCATTTCATGAACTGTTTATTACATTATATATGACAATGTCTTGTTCATTTCATGTATTAACGACTTGGTGTACTTGGTCATAACGACCTGTTGTTCATTATGGAAGCACCACGCGACATCTCATATAACGGCATGGAGAAGCTCCTTTGCGCGGCATGAGTGGTTTGCATGGTAATGACCGGCTTACGACTTGGCGAAATCTACGGTATGAGATCAGTTCTGATTTATTTATGTCGTTAGAGGGAGCTTACTCACGACATGGGAACTATATGCTTTTTCGGTATGACATATGACTCGGTTTCATGTCGCTTGTACGATACGTCTTGCGTTCCATAATACACTCATACTGGGTTCACGACTATATTCATGTCGTAATGTACAGCTTGGGGCCATGGCGTCAGAACAACATTTTGTGAAATTATCTGGTCCATATCATCAACATATTATTTCTGAACTGTGTTTCTATAACAGGGTTAACAATGAGATTATAGGAAGGGTGTACTCAAACCTTGACTCATCCTTGTTCCTTAGAACACATATACAGTCAAAGCTTCTATTATTTTTGTGAAGTCACATTCCGCTGCTCAGGCAAGAAATCCCGTTCGGCTGCTCGGGTGTATGTAACATGTTCCTCCAGGTGAAGTGAAGGTATTGCTTTGTGAAATTCTAGAAGGAGCCTTGGAATGGACAAAAGACGGTGCTCTGAACCAGTATAAAATTTCCTAATGTCGTTTATTTTGTTATCTACTGCATTTACTTACTGTTTAACTGTAATATCTTAATATTTAGATCATTAAATTTTTACTTGCATAACTATAGCAGAGTATAGAATATCATATTATTAACACTTCCGCATATACACGTAGTTCCATATTATTTGATCCTACTCTCGTTGTCTTTACAAATTGTCCCTAAAAAATATTACAAATCAGATATGATATTGCCCGGTCAAATCCGATTTTTCACCAACCCAAAAGTCTGGTATAAGCGACTATACATTTGAGTTAGGTCTTTGGAAATTCCAAAGAGATAGGTCAAACATCTGGTTCATTCCCTCAGACGTATGAGTTGAAGCAGCTCAGGATTCCTGACTTTTTCCTTTATACCTTTTTCATCCGAGCTTCGATTTGCAAACCATCTTCTCCATCACAATGTTACTTCCATAACTAACACAGATAGCCAACGTCAGTGGAAATGTGATTTAATATCACAAATCTCAACAATAAGTTCAACAATAAAAGTTGTATATAAAAGAGAAAATGTTGGAAGTTCTGATAGTTGTGAGAAACAAAAAATCACATGTTGATTGGAGGAGATGATTTTTGCGGTAACTTATTTTGAATGTTCAAAACATTTTGAAGCGTAGAGATACTACTGTTTATGTTTAAAAAAAATTAGTTCACTTTCAAATAGCACATCATTTTGAAATACTGCTTCATCCTAGTTTTCTTGGAATAAAATTAAATACTTCCTTCATTAATTACAAATAATCAGTATATTCACTCGTGGAAAGTGAATCAACACTTTCCTATTGTTGTACTTTCCCCCTATTTTAACTTTGTTCTAGCTAGACTAGTACATTTAGGATTCATGAGGCTTATGTACCCTTTTTTTGATTCTAGAATAAATAAATAAATAGAAATTGAAATAAAAGAAACATAAATACAAGATCCGTAAAGCACCTGCACATTTCTTAACAGTGTTTGACCTTTTAACGGCTTGAGTAATTAAACCATTCATCAAGGATTGTTATCCATAAAATTATACATATAAGATGTTTATTGAGAACTCACGTAATGTGTATAATCGAGCTTTTAAAATATCTTTGTAAAAATATAACCATTTGAATTTAGTAACATCTATAATTTACGGTAATATATTTAATACTTACCTAAAATGTATTACTCGATGCAAAATGAATCATGATTAGACAATAGCAGGCTAAATGAGAATGAAATTAAAATTTAAAGAGACCCATGTGCGTAACACTGATCCGCACTCATTTTGAAAAGTTTCAAAATAATTTACTATGATATAGGTGCTTCAGTTAAGCTGAATAACACTCAAATGGATACAATATTAGGATAGTGTGGCTTACATCCAGTTTAAGTTTTAAAATATCACAAAAAACTTCCTGTTTTAAAACTTTATAAACTAGGCCTTTGTTTTTCGAAAATCATAAATAAAACAACATAAAAATTTGTCAAACTTTGAAATTTAATTCAACACATAATTATCTTCACAGGAAAACTATAAATAAATGATTTAAAAACAAAAAAAATAAAAAATATTCGTATTACAGTGAACTTTAGCAATTTTTTTTTAAAAAATGCAGATATCAAAATAATTATTTTAAAAAGGGGATTTTCACTTAAATAGCTTCCTTTATGCTAAAAATTTATTTCTAGGACACAGGCGGTGAATAATTATTTTCCAGGACAAATTAAAAAAACACTTGCCCATCACGTCTCATTTTTCTCAAAACAGGTGATTCCATTCAACCCTAGATCCCAAATTCGATCTTCTCAAATGATCTGATCTTCTCATACAAGTCGGCATTCTAAAACGAAGTAAAATCGCTAATACCCTACAGGTCAGAATCTACTTTTTCATCTTTTACCATTCAATATTAAACGAAGCAACTAAGCATTATAAATCACTACTTTTCAACTATTATTCTCTTTTTTTTGTGCTTGTAAGTCATGTTTTTGGTTGTTTGATTATTACTGATAGTTTTTTCAACTATTATTCTCTTTTAAGTAATTATGAGTAATTTTTAAGTTTAACTAAGCTGAACTACTACTTGAGTTTATGCTTGACAAACTTTTTACCAAAATAAAGAACTTAGATTATGAAAATTATCGTAAAACTGCCAGTTTTAACAACACTTGTTCAGTATGTCCATACTGCATTGTCACATAACTACTTCAGTATTTACAAACTGCACAAATATATTTAACTAAATAACTGATAGAGATATCATTTTATCTTTTGGTATAAAAAATATAAAAGAAAATATCTTTAAGTTCTTACAGTTAATCCAATAATTATTATTACTTTATAGCAAGATAGTAATCGTCACTATAAACTAATCATATTTATCTTTATACCAATATAAACTATCTTTATGAATATTTTTGAAGCTATAAATATTTTTTTTTAAAAGATATACAACATGTAATGATACGCATTTTGCCCGACCTTAATCGATCGCCAGATCGATTAAAATCATTCAAAACCCGCATACATTAACTTTGAGCATACAACACATCAGAACAAATAGCAGAAGACTTTTATAAACATTATAAAAATGTTACATCAGAGTACAGAATATCAGAGTACATCGAATAAATAATAATACATCGGAAGATTAATTTACAATGAATTTAATATAGTGCAGCGGAACCAATAAACTGATACAGTGGAAGTCTATAAATGTTCTGGACCCAGTTCTAAGCTTCAATCCAGAATCCTACTTAATATATCTGCAAAACAAGATACTCGACTGCCCATGTGGAAAAGAGGGCACCCGAGTTTGCAAGTGAAGCAAACTACAGGTCGGTCATGGGACTGGTAGGAGAAATCTACTTAACCTATTTATTAATAAGGCAAATCATAGGACCACGCCGCTAAAGCAGAACGGGTTTACTCCATTGGATTGCCAGTGCATAAGTAAAGTAAATCGTTAAACAACGCAATGCTTTTTATAAAAATGAAACCATTATAAGACTCAAGTCCCATCACACAATGCAACACAAACCGAAGGATAGAGTTTTACCTTATAATGGTCAAAAATGCTTGATATGATAAAATGAATTTGATATTATTATTAGTATATATATGTTTCAAAAAACATTTCAATCATATTATCAATCATAGACGGCATAGCTACCATATACTATGTCGTCGTACTAGTAATACAATCAAAACCGCATGGGTCGTATTGGAAGTTGGATTTCCATCATGAACCGAGGCAAGAGACAGTCCTCACCGTATTCGAGACAGTCTAGACTACATGTCTCAGGATCAGCCGCAACTGACCCTTGGATCTTCAGGGTCGGACCGCCAAAGTGCAATGGTTGGATTAATAATGCTTGAACAATACGTTTCCTTGCCCTACGGGGCGTAAATAGAGCCACTAGGGACTCAAATAACCGAGGCGCCTCATTCCATCATCCATATAAGTAAAAATGTCAGGCCTTGTAAAAACCATAACACCACTTCTAGCTAGAAAGAAACGTATGTCCTCCCTGCAGTCCTTACTCCCATTTCTGGTTCATACCGGGGTGTGAGGCTCGTGAAGTATCGCTATACAAAAAGCTATGCTATTTAAAGCCGTGCTTTGATCATCAACCACAAGGCTCTGCTTTTCAACAAAATCCTTGATCCATGCATCTTGGCATGCCATATTGTCAATCCATACCATACCATTGATTTCTGCCAATATATAACCTCTAAGCTCGTACGTCTTAGAGAAGGGTGTTACGCAAGAGAATAAATTCTCAGCCACCAACAGATATATATTTAGCAGCGATCAACAAATACAGTATAAAGGAATACAACGTCAGACATACAATCCATTTACAAGTTCGTTCTGGGTCTGAACGAAACCGGAGGCACCTTATCCCTCGCATATCCGAACAATCAACAATACGTCCGGACAACTACCACTGGAATCTTCTCAAGGCAGCAACTCAAATCAAAGGCATCAGTAGTCCTTATCCATTCGATGTGAAGATCGTCGGTCTTCAACCACCTTCTTCATCTTCGACTTTTAATCGTCGTAGTAATTATTCAGAATGGGTTAAACCCAGTCTTTCCGAATAACTCACGTATTTTATAATAAAAATCAAGTGTTATAAAACACATCATACACTACATTCCAATTCAGAATATTCTTTTAATCAGATATTCACATTATTTGGAAAAAGGTTCCCATTAATTTTATCAAAGATAAATTCTTTAATTTATTCTTTAATCCCCCTTTTAAAAATTCATTAAAACCCCAATTTGGTTTTAATATCCAAAATCATTACTCTATGATTATTCAGATTTAAGAAATAAATCTTATCTTTAACTGGGTTAAAGAACAAATGTCATTTAAAAACATTGTTCAGGATAAACCCCAAAATCATCTTCCATTAAATATGGAATTTTCACCAAAATCAAATCAATATATAATCGATATAAATTTTTATATCAGACCAACAATATAAATGGAATAACGGCAAAGCCTTTTGAATTCCATATATAGTAACGGTCTTCTTTTACAGAATCTCATCTCGATTATTGTTAAATCGAATTCCATTCAATTCCAATTTAATATATTAAATTGGAAAACTTTACATTTGGAAATTTTCTATTAAATCTTAATAAAAAGATTTATAATATCCAAATGATATTTCCACTGTTAATTGGGTTAAAGAATTCACCTTTCATTTTATCCCGATTACTAAATATAATTAGAAACTCTAATAATCTCAATTAAAAGATTTATTCTTTCATATAGGGTTCAAGAACAAATTTCATTTAAAATATCGTCCACGACAAACCCACAAATCCAGTTTATCTTATTTAATTCCAATTAAATATCAATTAATTGGAAAACTTCATTAAATCTTATTTTACAGATTTATTCTAGTTAATAACTAGTTCAATTCGATAAAAAAAAATATTTATCTTTTCAAATATGGAATTTTTCATCCAAACTCTTTCCAGATCATTTTTTATGATTTTACATAATTTTTCCATATTTTTAATAATTTTATTTAGGCATGTACAGTTGGTTTCCAATAACGGCCATCGAACTGTATCCACAGCGACCTTTTCTGAAATTGATTTGGACATAATTCCACATTTAACCATTGGATTTCAAAACTCTTATATTCATTGGAAAGCTCTTTTCGGTACGAAACTAACGGTTTCGGTTTTAGAAGAATCCGACAGTCGAATCTTCCGTTACGCCAATTTGAAGTTAATGGTCGAAATTTGCGAACGGTCGCTGCGCGGCGCGTTCTATTCAGGTCATTATATAAATATATAATATATATTTCATCGATTTCTATTTAAATCGTATTTATAAAATATTTATAAATCGGTTTAAAATGATTTTTAACTCCTCTTCAATTTTAAAGTAAAATTGAATATTCTTTATCTTTATCATATTAAAATATTCATATTTACAAAATATTAGATTTATAAATCACTTCTTTTTATATTCATTTTAAAATGAAATAAATCGGTCGATGAACCCGTTCGGGTTAAAAATGGCGTTTCTACTTAACGCGGCTTCACATGTCAATATTTTTATTCTTCCTTGAATATTATTTTAAAATATTTATTATTATAAAATATCCTTTATTTTAAAGAGATCCTTTATTTTTTATTATTCTTTATTTTAGTATTCTGAATCGGAATGTAGCTCAATCATTTACCATATGAATTCGTCATATGGATTTCATACATTGCATATGTGTAATAACTCGGAAATCTGGGCCAATTTAAAAATTTTATTTTGGCAATTTTAGTGAATTTGATTATTTAAAATGAATTATTTTAAATAATAACGATGAAAATTTTATTTTGAATAGATTAGAACGTATATATTTATATAGCTCGACGTTAGAATATAAATATTTATTTTAAATTATAAAAGCAAGTGAAAATGGCGTGGTAGTTCGATAATTCGATTTCAAAATTCAAATGAATGTACCGGGTGCAAAATAAACCGGATTTTAGCGAAACCAAAAATATCAGAATCTATTTGAGAATATCTTTCCAACGAATCCAAAAAATTGAAATTTCATAGCGAGAATTTAAAGGTAGGTCCAGTTGAAAATTCAGAATAGTCGCTATGGAATTCTGGCCCTTAGAATGGGAATTTTGCAAACGACCTCGGATTTCGATGAAACCACTTTTGGTGGATCCATGATGTCAAGTTATTGTTAGATTCCAAAATTCGAAATTTTTTGATTCAATATGTGAGCATGGCAAAGGAAAACGCGTTTGACCAGTTTTAGTTAATTTCGATCGACCTGAAAATGGCCATTTTTCAAACGGTCTCAGAAATTGACTAAACTAGTTTTATTAGGACCGTATCGTCAATACGAAGTTAGAAAATATTTTTTGGGAATTTTTAAAGTCCGTATGTGGCCCTGGTAAATTGAAATGCGCGTTCAAATCCAATATATAGAGTTATATTTTGATATTGACGAAAACTAATCGAAATAGCCAAACTGGCTTGCGATACCAATCCCATTGTGTTCGGAATGGGGGTAATTAGCTTGGGGCGATAGTTGTTGGGATTTGATTAGAGTTCGCGGTGTAAAACAATTAGTTGATTAATTAAAATAATATTAAATTATAAAATAAAGTAAATATCTCCTTCCCTCCCCCTTTTCAACTCAGTCAAACCCCCTCCCCTTTGTTGAAATCGAGATCGATCAGAAGAGAAAAAAAATATAAAAGAAAAAAAAAACTGAATCGTTGATCCCCCACCAAAGATCGGAGCCGCCACCAGAGGGCCGACGCCCCCTTGCTCCACCACCTGCGCGAGCCGCCTCCAGCCTCGCCGCCACTACTCTGGTCCCCAAATCCCAGACGCGTTCGCCACCTCCCCCACGACCGCTCCTTTTTTTCCGCCACCCTCCGACATCCAGCCGCCGCCAGAACGCTAGCGAACACCTCCTCCGCCGAGCGCAGTTCCCCCCCTCCTCCTTCGATTTCAGCTGTAAGTTTTATTTTTTTAATTTTATTTTAATCAGTTTTCTTATGTTAAAAATATTGTTATAAAATCTGAAATTTTTACTATATATTACAATGTATGAAAAAAGTGATTTTTATTATATATAACTTTGTTTAAAAAGGCGATATTTTTATTAGTAGAAAGACGATATTTTTATTAGTAAAAAGACGATATTTTTATTAGTAGAAAGGAGATATATTTATTGGTATATAGCAAATAAAAATATGATTTTTAGTTGGATTAAAAATACGATTTTTATATATGTTGCAGCGAAATAAAAAGGTCGGATTTTTATATAGTTAATCAAAGTGGAAAGGTCGGATTTTTTATATAGTTAATCAAAGTGAAAAGGTCGGATTTTTATATAGCTAATCAAAGTGAAAAGGTCGGATTTTTATATAGCTAATCAAAGTGAAAAGGTTGGATTTTTATATAGTGAGAAAAATAAAAATAGAATTTTTATCTATATAGTAGCGGTGTGGAAATAGAATTTTTATCCATATAGCGTGGTTATAAAAATGTGATTTTTATATACATGGCAACAATATAAAAATGCAATTTTTATATATGTAGTGAATACGGGCAACGAAGTGACAAAAGGCGGGCACGACGGAGATTTCTACATAAGAAGAGTCGTGGCATTGGTTTAGCTAGTCGGTGAGAACTTCTCACTTTTAATTTAATTTTCTAGTTAAAATATATACTAGGATGCAGACGGTGTTTAGTAGCACCCGACACCCGTCGTCCACAGACCATGGACGGCTTGTATACTTGTTTGTTTGATTTTGATGTGTAGTTGATTGTATGATGTAATGTGAAATGGAATAAAATATTTATATAGTTAAAAATATTTTATAGTTAAAAATATAATTTTTAACGTGTATATGAAATGAAATTGTTTATATACACACATTTGACTGATATTGATTGGGACGATAAATTTTACACATCACCCAACTGCACAAATAAAATCTGTGTTTGATTGTTTGAAAATCCCACACGGGTATTGGGGTGATATATAACATACACTAATCCCAATAATTAGTTGTATGTTGATCGATTGATTGACAGACTGTTATAAGCGTTGAATATTTATATTTGATGCTTATACAGTGTAGAATGCACTTTGGATGATGGTTGATTATTTGTCATTGTTGATATATACATGCGTTGTATGGAAACCCATAGAAATAAAATCTATGGTAATTGATTGGGCCTCATTCCAGTTTTGAAAAAGAATATTTGAATGGAAATATTTGAAATAGAATATTTGAAAAAGAAATATTTGAATAGAAATATTTGAAAAAGAAATATTTGAAAATAGACTATTTGAAAATAGAAATATATGAAGTCATGTTGATTAAATTGATGCTATTTTGACGCAAACGATATTTATATCGATTATATTCGTTTTTATAATGAATATTGAAAAGTGATTTCAAAATCGAATATTTTGAAATGAAATTCGAATTGAATTGAAAATAAAATGAATTCAAATCGAATTGAAATTGAATGGAAATCGATTTGAAATGAATTTAAAACGAATTAATATTGGAAAATTCAATTTTGATTTGAATTTGAGATGGAAGTTGAAATCGTTTTGAAAACAAATTTAAAACGATTTATATAATATGTTTTAAAAGGAAATCGACGAAGTATATATCATATATATATAATATAATGGCCTGAATAGAACGCGTCGCGCTGCGGTAGTTCGCGAATTTCGACCATTGACTTCGAACAGACATTACGGGAGATCCGACCGTCGGATTCTCCTAAAACTGAAACTGTTGGGTTCGTATCGAAAAGAGCTTTCTAATGAATATTAGAGATTTAAAATATAATGGTTGGATTTGGAATTATGCCCAAATCAAATTTGGAAAAGGTCGCTGTAAGTGCAGTTCGATGGCCGTTGATGGAAATCGACTGTACGGGCCTTGATAAAATTATTAAAAATAGTAATAATTTGTGTAAAATCTTAAGAAATGATTTGTGAAGAGTTAGGATGAAAAACTCCATATTTGAAAAGATAAAAATAGATTTTTATCGAAATGAACTAGTTTCGAACTAGAATTATAATTCTATTTATTTTTAAAATAAATAAAGTAGATTTGAAATGGTTTTGAAAATAACCAAAATTTCCAGCAATTGAATTGGAATGAATTTGAATCGAAATTGTCTTTGGAATATTTTGATGTTGGATTTCGTGATGATACAGATATTATTATGGGAATTTGAAAGATATATTTATATCATTATTTCCAATACGATATTTGTTGATTTCAGAATTTGTTATTGAATATAAGCCGATATATTTTCTATTCAGAGCCTTGTATTTAATATCAAATGTGATTTTGGGTTGTCGTGAACGGTATCTTCAATAATGCTGTTCTTAGACCCAACGGAGTTAAGAAAATCAGAAACAAACAGGAGATTAGTTTACTTGAATGGTTTCTGGGGTATTGATCTGATGTTGGTTTCGGCCTTCGGGGTTAATATTTGGGGAATTGTTCTCTTACTTGTTACGGTTAGTGACTGATGAATTGGAATGAGGCATATGTTGTGTTTGTGTAACACTTGTTTATTATATACGCGAGTTATTCAGAAAGACCGGGTTTATCCCATTCTGAATAACTGATTCGACGATTAGTCGAAGATGAAGACGGTGGTTGAAGACCAGAGGTCTTCACGTCGTTTTGATAATTACTGATGATCTTGATTGGGCCGTACACCCAAGAGGAGGGAATCAGTTGGTGATCATCCAGACGTACTTGGAGATCGATGGATATGCGGGGTACTAGGTGCCTCCGGTTTCGTTCAGACCCAGAACGGACTTGTAAATGGACTGTGTGTCTGACATTGGATATCATTCTGTGTGATTGATGGATATTGGTTGCATAGAGTGGTTTGCCTGTGTGGCATGCTAAGATGCAAATGATTAAGGCTTATGTTGAAAAGCAGAGTCTTGTGGTTGATGATCAAAGCACAGCCTATGTGGCATAGCTTTGTGTAGCGTTGATTCGCGAGCCTCACACTCCGGTTGTGAACCAGAAATGGGAGAGGACATCAGGGAGGACATGCGTTTCTTTCTAGTTAGAAGTGGCGTTAGTGGTTTTACATGCCCTGACGAGATTGACTTATGTGGTTGTTGGTTTGCGAGGCGCCTCGGATATATCGGTGACTATGTGAAGCCGGTGGAGTCATTTGTTGGCTCATTTACGCCCCAAAGGGCGGGAAAACTTAGTGTTCAGGCATAATAATCCACATCGGTGGACCGGCCCTGACGATCCAAGGGGCAGTTGCGGCTGTTCCTGAGGGGCGGACTAGAGGCTCTCGAATTCGGTAAGGACTATCTTTTGCCTCGGTTCACAGATGGAAATCCAATTCCCAAATATGTGATTTTGCAGTTTTAATTGTAGAACTAGTATGGCGACATGATATATGGTACCCATGTCGTCTATGATTGATACTTATGATTTGAAGTTGTTTTATACACTATGCACTTATAATAGCATCAAATGATTTGTTTTAAACGTACTAAGCATGTTTGGCTATTGTAAGGGAAAACCCTATCCCTCGGCTTGCGTTGCATTGTGTGATAGGACCTAGGTCTTATAATAGCTTCATTTTTCCAAAAATATTGCGCTGTTTTGTTATATGCACTGGTATTCTTAGGAGGAAACCTGTTCCGTGTTATATGGCGTAGTCCGTTGATATATCTAATTTAAAGTAAAGTTTTAAATAACTGTTTTAGTTCTCACACCAGTCCCATGACTGACCTGAAGTTTATTGTTTTAACCTAAACTCTGGGTGCCCTTATTTTGACACGGGTAGCTAGTAGTTTTGGTTTTGCAGATTTATATTCACAGGGTCCTGATTTACAGCTGGAACAATACTCGGAAAGCTCTGTATCCGCGTATTACTTCTAGTTGTGTATTGTATTATTTTTCCGCTGCAGTAATGTAATTTAAATCTCTGATATTTTCTGTGTAATATTTGTTTATACTCTGTATATTCTGATGGAATTGTTGTAATTAACAATGAAATGTTCTTCTGTCTGCGTTCTAATTTTGTCATGTTCTCAAAACAATCAGGCATTTCGTACGGTCTTGGTCGGTTTAGCGACTGATTCGGATCGAGCGAAATTCCTCTTGTTATAATATGTATATGACAGTAATGATAAATAATCATTAAAAAATCCATTCACATCCAGAGTGAGATTTATAAATGTGTGAGCGTTAAAATAAATCAATAACGCTAATCACAGACTGTCAATCCATCGATTGACATACAGTTAAATATTGGGACTAGTATATATCATCCCAACACCCATGTGGGGTTTTCAAACAACAACAATCTATATAAATAAAATCATTGGTTAATGAATTTAACCAATTTTCACTGTTTAAATTATAAATAAATATTTATAATTTAATTTTAACAACCATATTAATATTAACAATATAATGATAATGTTTTAATGTAGCACTAATCATATTTTAACTTATGATCCATTTTTATTTCAACATGACTTTTCTAATTAAATGACATTTCTAATTAAATGACATTTCTATTTAAATGACATTTTAAATGAAATGAAATTTTTATATCACATAACATTCTAACTAAAGATGACATTTTTTATTACGCGACATTCTAATTAAAAATGACATTTTTATTCTAATACAGCATAAATGACATATTTACTCTCAAAATATGTTCTGTAATATAAATTACATGTTAATTTACATAACATTTTCTAACTAAATGATAATTTAATCCTAACATAACCGTTACTAACAAAATGATATTTTTATATCAACCTAACATTTATGACATTGCTAACAAAAATGATAACTTTTATTCTAATATAACTTTTTATCAAAAGTGACATTTCTAATCTACATTAACATTTCTAACCAAAATGTTCTTTTTGATCTAAGTTAACATTTCTAGCCAAAATTTTGTTCTTATTTTAAAATAAACATTCTTAACAAAGATGACATGTTTATTCCTAATATTACATTCTTATTCCAAATGACCATTTATTTCTAATATAACATTTTTGTTTTTTTTTTTAAATGTTATTTCTTTCCAATGCAATAATTTATCCCAAAAATGTTATTCCTTTTTAATGTAGCATTTTATACTAAAAACGTTATTTCTTTTTTATGCTAACATTTTATATCAAAAATGTTACTCGTTTTATTCTATTTAAACATGTTTAGCAAAATTTACATGTTTATTCTAAATAAACATTTTTAACAAAATTGACCTTTTTATTCTTAATCAAATATGTTTAACAAAATTGACAATAATAATATAATCTTTTTATTTTACTTAAACAGCAATAAAAAGATGAACTTTATAATCTAAACTTTCTATTGTAATGGATCTACGAATAAAAATACAATCTTTAATCGCTAATCTTTTTTACTGAAACAGATCTACAAAAAAAATATAACTTTTGTTGTATAATCAAAACTTGACATACATGAACATTTCAATCAAGCATACACAACTCAATCTAGCCATCCATTTCAATCTCAAACAATCAATCCAAATTTCACCCAATCACTTATATAAATTTTACATCAAAATAAATAATAATTCTATTTATTAAAATAGAGATCTCACCATAATTTTAATTCTAATAAAGCATTTTATATATAATGACATTTTCTAATGTAATGACATTTATTCAATATAACATTCTTAACAAAAAGGACAATTTCTTTCTAGTGTAACATTTTATAACAAAAAGGGTGTTTTCTTTCGGATGCGGCTTTTATAACAAAAATGGTGTTTTGTTTCTAATGCATCTTTTAAATCAATATTTTATTCACATCAAAAATGCAAACAAAAATATAAATTTCATTTTAATGTTTTTTTTTCTTTTGTTTACATCTAAATACAAACAAAAATGCAACTTTAATTAATGTTTTGTTTGCATCTAAAAATTCAAACAAAAACGCAACCTTTATTTCCACCTTTTATTTGCATCAAAGAATGCAAATAAAAGTTCAACTTTTTGTTGCAATGTTTTATTTACATCAAACAATGCATATAAAAATATAACCTTTAATTTCAATGCTATTTCTTTTTCTAGCATGATGCTACACAAAACATTTCTAACAATAACGATGTTTTTATTGTTAATATAACTGATCTATCATACAACAATATCATTCAGCAAATCATCTTCAACAAAATCAATACAAATATATATGTATATGTTTTAATTTTAAATTATTAATTCGAATAATCTCACCGAAAGCTTTCCACTTTGGCAAAATTTAGACGAGCTCTAAATCAGTTTCCGTCTATTCCATAGCGTAGATCTGGATTTTACGGTTTCGACAAAACTGAAATCATCAGATTTCGATAGGATTTGAATGAGTTATACTATTTTAAACTTTTATACATTAAATTTAATAAAAAAATAATAATTAAGCAAAGTTAATTACTTTGAAAAACAGGGCCATCATCTTCCAATATAATTGAACCCGTCGTTCTATGTCATCAAAGAAACCCATCATCACCGAAGTGAATCCACCATCGCATGCACCTCAAGGCAGCCAGCACCAGATCTGAGGTCACCAAAACGTCTAGCTACACACCACCACTCACCGCCCAATGCATGGCCATCTCGGCCCTCCCTCCAGCTCGCAAATCCAACTCGAATGCCGCCACTTCGTCATCCAATCCTGGCCAAATCGAAGCTCGAAACCCCATCTCAACCGTTAGCCTTCGAGACCTCTCCTAGCTCTTCCATTTCCATTTGGAATCGTCTCTTAATTCGCTAAATAACGAGAGAAATTGGAGGAAATTGTTTTGAACAATCGTGGCCATTGTTTCTGTAATGTGGCGGCTGCGTTTGAGTTAGAGGGAATTAGGGTTGTGTATTTCCAAGCGTACATATAGTGTATTTATACACGTATTTTATTATTTAATAATTCTTTTAATTTGGAAAAATAATTGTTCGCTGCTATCGAACCCAACTAGTGTCGCCCCTTGCTAATAACCCCCCTTCCGGACACAATGGAATATGTTCCGTCAGCCCAAACGACTGTCTGTGGCCTGATTTCATTAATTTAATATTTAAATCATTTAATAAATTAATTCGATCGCATATTTAAATTCAACGGGCCACATGCGGGCTCAAAAAATTCCAAAAAAATTATTTCTGGCTTTTTTTTGATGATACGATCCTAACAAAACTAATTTCGTTGAATTCTGAGATCGTTTGAAAAATTACCATTTTTTAGTCGATCGAATTTGACTGAAATTGACAAAACACATTTTCTTTCACCACACTCATATATTAACTCTAAAAATTATGAAAATTAAAATCTAGCAATAATTTCAAATTCCAGTTCCAACAAAAGTGGTTTCGTCGAGAACGGAGGTCGTTTGAAAAATGGTTATTTTTAATATTAAAATATATATATATATATTCTACAGCGACTATTCTGAAAGTTAAACTGGGCATAACTTTTGATTTCCTCTATGAAATTTCAATTTTTCAAATTCGTTGGAAAGATATTCTTAAATAGATTTAATATTTTTGGTTTCACTAAAATCCGATTTATTTTGCATCCTGCACGGTCAGTCAAAGTTTAAATTCAAATTTTCAAACAACCACGCTATTTCTAACTCCTTTATGAAATTAAAATAAATATATTCGTTTTAACCTCGATTAAAATAAATTCTTTTAATCGTTATTATTTAAAATAAATCATTTTAAATATTCAAAATTCATCAAAATTTCTAAATACAAATTTTAAATTGGTTCAGAATTTCCGGGTTGTTACACAACATTATCTTTTTATTAAGATATTGAATTTTAAATGATTATTGTCTTTAAACAATCAAGTACACAAGTTATTATAGAAGTTTTGTTAAATTACTAGCGAAAAAAATTAAAAAAAATATCTTTATGAATATTTTTGAAGCTATAAATATATTTGTTTTAAAAAGATATACAACATTACCTTATTATAAAGATATTGAATTTTAAATGATTATTGTCTTTAAACAATCAAATATACAAGTTATTATAGAAATTTTGTTAAATTACTAACGAAAAAAACTAAAAAAAACATCTTTATGAATATTTTTGAAGCTATAAATATATTTATTTTAAAAAGATACACAACATTATCTTTCTATACAGATATTGAATTTTAAATGATTATTGTCTTTAAACAATCAAATATACAAGTTATTATAGAAGTTTTGTTAAATTACTAATGAAAAAAATTAAAAAATATATCTTTATGAATATTTTTGAAGCTATAAATATATTTGTTCTAAAAAGATATACAACATTATCTTTCTATACAGATATTGAATTTTAAATGATTATTGTCTTTAAACAATCAAATATACAAGTTATTATAGAAGTTTTGTTAAATTAATAACGAAAAAAATAAAAAAATATCTTTATGAATATTTTTGAAGCTATAATATATATTTGTTTTGAAAAGATATACAACATTATCTTTCTATACAGATATTGAATTTTAAATGATTATTGTCTTTAAACAACTAAATATACAAGTTATTGTAGAAGTTTTGTTAAATTACTAACGAAAAAAACTAAAAAAAATCTTTATGAATATTTTTGAATCTATAAATTTGTTTTAAAAAGATATACAACATTATCTTTCTATACAAATATTGAATTTTAAATGATTATTGTCATTAAACAATCAAATACACAAGTTATTAAAGAAGTTTTGTTAAATTACTAACGAAAAAAATTATAAAAGATATCTTTATGAATATTTTTGAAGCTATAAATATATTTGTTTTAAAAAGATATACAACATTATCTTTCTATACAAATATTGAATTTTAAATGATTATTGTCTTTAAACAATCAAATATACAAGTTATTAAAGAAGTTTTGTTAGATTAATAACGAAAAAAATATTAAAAATATTTTTATGAATATTTTTGTAGCCAAAAATGTATTTGTTTTAAAAAGATAAATAAGTTTATATTTCTATACGCATATTGAATATTAAATTATTATTGTCTGTAAACAATAAGATGTACAAGTTATTAAAAAAAAGTTTTGTTAAATTAATAAATAAAAAATATTTTATAAAAACTATCTTTATGAATAATTTTGAAGATATAAATGTATTTGATTTAAAAAGATAAACAAGTTTATCTTTCTAGACAAATATTGAACTTATATGATTACAATCCGTAAATAATCAAATATACAATTTATTAAAGAATTTTTTTAAATTACTAAATAAAAAAATTTAATATAAACTATCTTTATGAATAATTTTGAAGATGTAAATGTATTTGTTTTAAAATGATAAACAAGTTTATCTTTCTATAAAAATAATGAATTTTAAATGATTATTGTCTTTAAACAATCGAATATACAAGTTTTTATAGAAGTTTTGTTGAATTACTAACAAAAATGATATTTCAATGCAGGAAAGATGTAAAAGAAATTCTAGTTACGCTAATCAAAACATAGCATTTGAAGATACACAACAATGTATCTTTATCGACATTAAAGGAGAGAAGTGTTCACATATGACGAATCAATCAAATTCTTTTTGTCATATACACAGCCAGACAATGCAAAATACAACAACACCTCCACGGACTCCTATTGTAAGTAAACAAAATTTTACACTATTAACCGCAATATTTAGACAATATTATCATTACATTCTTAGATAATAATTTTATTAACAGACAACAGATGATTACATAACCATTGTTAAAGACAAACTATGTATATCATATTGTGATTTAACATATAAATTTTGTTAAAAGATAAATTTGTTTATCTTTTTGTAAAAAAGATATATTATTCATGTGGTCATCTAAACTTACTCTAATTGACTTCCTGCATTCTTAACCAAAAGCTAAATAAAAATATTATTCCGAATTTAAATTTAAACTATTTCCTTTTAATAATTTTGTATAACAGGTTCATACAATCAACTTCACTGAAGCAGAGAAACGAATACTGCAGTCAGCCCCACAGCTACAGGAATGTGTCCACTATCGTCCAGAAGAATGCTTATATGCAAATTTGGGCAACAACTCCGACCCCGACACTTAAGATGATGCAGATAATTATAAAGTGCAAAAAAGGGGTGAGGAAAAAATTAAGGGAACTTATAGGTGTAATTTAGATGCATTCTACAAGGTGATGACTACAATAAAGGAAAAAACATATTCTCTTCTCATGCAATATCATATATAGATAGAACACCTTTCAAGAAATTATTTCATATATTTTTGGACGGTAAAATCAAAAGAAAGGATATTAGAAAATGTGCAAAAAGTTTAGATGAAGTCATTACATCATACAATAGGGAAGAGAAAGCATTTAAAATAGGAGATGCAAGTGTTAAATTGACTGAAGGGGATATTAGTTTAATATTTGGAATTCCATTAACCGAAAAGAATATATTCCCAATTGGAATTATTAGTAGGAATAACTTGGATGAGGAGTACTTAAGTTTTTTAAATCGACATTTTGAGTTGAATGAAAGGATAAATAAGAAAAATTTGAGTAACAGAATCAAAACACTGATTGAAGAAAGGAACGGAAGTGAAGATTTAGTGAAATTACTTCTTTTGTTACTAATTATCACATTCATCTTCCCCAACAACCAATTCTACTTACAATGGGGAATTATTCCCAAATTGTTGAATTTGAAGAACATAAATTCAACTTCTTGAGCAAAATCAATTCACACACACATATCCCAAAATGTTGAAAAATTCTCTAAAGACCCAAGAAATACACCCGGATGCTCCATGATATTATTGGTATGTATTTTATATTTAATACTGTACATTGAATTTATTTAATATCAAAAATTAACATATTGTAATTTTTTACAATATTGGCTTTGTGAAAAGACACAAATCATTAAGGTTAAAGAGGGCTGTGAAAATGAAAGGCCAAGAATAGTAAAATGGGACTGATCGTTGTTGAAAAACATATCAACTCAATCAATTAAGTCAGAAAAGGTAATTTGTATTCTTCCTTGATGATTATACCATTTTACTGTTAATTTTAAATTTAACCTTAGTTTTTAACACACGTGTAAAAAGGTAAGAACTTTTATCATTTTAATTATTTTCGGTTGTTATTAACTACACCTTTGAATAATCTTATGCAGATTAATCATTATTTTATATTTCCACATAGAAGTCAAATATATTTGCACATATTAAATGAATCAGCAATATGAATTAACAATATTGTTTTCCTAATTGTATTTTTTCAGTTCGCAAAGAGATTCAACAAAATTATGAAAGATGAAAAAGTTCTTCTGCTGGGAGTGAATAAGACTTTGGAAGAGGGTACGAAAAAAGTTGAAGAAGAAAGTTGTCTTCAAACACAAGTCGAAGACAAAGTTAAACAAATTGCAAAGTTAAAAACAAAATGTAACACCCTACCTCCGCTAGGGTCACTCACAAAGGGAATGCACTAGTTTTGGTGGAGTATTATCTAGGTAAACATACACAGAGATATCACAAGGCAGAACATAAATAAAGCAGCGGTAGAAATTAAAAACCAACCTTTTATTACTTTCAAGAAAAGAGTCAAAACCCCATATATCCAAGGCACAAATTATTCCATTACATCAAGTTCCAAATAAAGAAGCATAAACTTAAGATAACAAAAGTAAATTATTCCCCATAAATAGCAGAAGCAGCCATAGCATAGCTCAAGACCAAACCGTACATGAGATGTCAGAAAGCAAGCTAAATCCAAGCTAAGAGCTAGTGTTTCCTCCCTGAGAACCTGGGGGGGGGGGGGAAACGAAAGAAAAAGAGGCGAACGGAAAAGGGTCAGTCATAAGACTGGTAAGTCCTAGTGACTTTCAGTATAAAAACTAGTAAAGGTAGTATGACATGTGAAAACTGGAATTAAACATAAGAATGATAACAGGACTAGTATGACAATTAAGATAACAAGATAAGTCAAGTCTAGCATCGCATATTCAAGGTTCGCTGCACCATCTGTACTAGTGTTCTAACTCATGTCAAGTATTAATCATGAAATGATCCCTTGGCCCAGTATCATGAAGTGACCCATTACGGGGTCCTACAGTACGATCTACTAATCGATCGGCTCCCTACAAGTTCTAGCTCGTCATGTATCTGTGTCATACGGCCCTATCCTGAAATGTAGTTACCTGTGCTAGGTCCACCATAGGGTGTATCAAGCCCTATGGTGCCAACCACCGACACGAATCAAGCACGCACAGTGTAAACCTACGGGTGCCCGATGCCTGCTTTTTCAACTCCGGACTACGTGCACGATCATAGTCCGCCTGAACCTACAATGGCGCAGCTACTCAACCATCGTTCTGGTCGCTTACAATCAGCCTAGCAATTGTGCCCCACCCTGCCTAGTCCCAGGGTATCGTGATACATCTAAGTGGGTTACTACTGAAAAGGACCACGTAACTAGGGTTTCTAATGGGTTAAGTGTTGTCATTCAAATTTGTGACTTAACCCTATCCAAATCATGTATCAAGTTGGTTAAGTATATTCAAGTGGTTCATTACCTAACCCTATCATGTGGCATTAATTCAATGATGCACCCCAACCTCTCACATTAGACTAATTGTTGTGGTCACTGGATTTGCCGGGCGGTTCCGGGCAGATTTACACCACAACATAGTTTAACCTCGGGTTTTACATGCGATATGACCAACTACCCACATTGGATCCTATTGTTTGCAGTCACTGGATTTGCCGGGCGGTTCCGGGCAGATTTACACTACAAACTCAACCCAACCTCGAGTTGGCCATTTTCAAGTTTATCTAAGTGTCATGCCCAGATTCAAGTTTCGAGTCTAAATTCATGTCAAGTTTTCAGGTCATGTTTCATGTCAAATCGTGTCAAGTTCATGTCCATATCCAGGTTCAAGTTATAACAACGTTCATGTTCAAGTTCAAAGCCAATTCATGTTTTACCTAGTCTACCCAAATCGTATTCCCATCGCACGTAAGCTCGAATCGATACAAATAAATATAATTAGGGAATAACATAAAAAGGGACGGGTATAAGGTGGAAAAAGTGATTACTAGCATAGCATGGTATGACTTGAGATAAATGATTATAACATTACTGACATATGGAATATTGGCCTCAAAATAAAGATTCCAAATCTAGCAAAATAAGGTACTAGTCAAGATAACAGTTGCCATAAGGTGATAGTATAGTCATGGTAATGATTGACATAAGGTGATAGTATAGTCATGGTAACGATTGACATAAGGTGATAGTCATAAACTTGTGACCAATAGAAGATTCAGCATGATAATATGAGGGGTTTTTCTTTTTGATTTACAACATGAATAGGCCCCAAATCAATGTCATAGTAATATACCCAAAAGTCAAGATCCAAGATGAACAAGCATGGATGTAAAACAGTCATTATACACAGGTCCAATTTCAATTTACAACATATTCATATTACATTTACAGTTTAAATCTAAAAGTAACTGGGGCTTACAGATCGTGGTTCGAGAATTAGAAAAAGAGAGTCGATGTGGAATCTTTATATGCTTAGTCAAGTCCTAACAGAAATCCCCAATCAACAATTCTCTTAACGTAGATTCGACGTAGAAGAAGTAGTCTCTTTCTCTAACTTTTCAACCAGAATTAGAGCAAGATAAGGTCAGAGAGAATTTTGTGTAGGGAGACTAGTGTTAGGGGCTGTTTATATAGGGTCAGGTCAACGAATGTGGACAGAAACGAGGCCAGGAACATCAAAGTGTATCCAGCTTCAAAAGTGGGCTCGGCCACCAGGTCGACCACCAGGTCGACACTATGGTCGACCTGGTCCTGGGCAGGTTGACTACATAGTCGACCACTAGGTCGACCTGGTCCTGGGCGGGAAATTTCCCGCCCAGTCCATTCTGAGATTTGAATTTCAAAATTTGAATTCGAATTCTGAGCTGTTTTGAACTTGAAATTTTCTGAAAACTTCGAAGGGTCAAAACTTGGTCATACGGACTCCGATTTTCGAAAACTCGGACTCGTTTCCAAGAAGAATTTCGAGACAAACGCAATGGAGTAACCCGTTTCGCTTGATTCTTATTTTAAAAATTAATTCTGCCTTGATTTATAGTTATAATACGTTATAAAAATACAGGTTGTTACATTCTCCCCCCCTTAAAGGATTTCGTCCTGGAAATCTCTAAGTTAGGGAGGATGTGTCCTACCATCCATCATCCATCAGCTCAAAGCATCATCCATAAGCAACCATTGTCCTTAAAAGGTTTCTAGTGCTGTATGAACATATATAGAAAGTGTGTGTATATGTGTTTATCTAATGCAAAAGATCAGGCGGTTACTGATTCAGTAAACCTCCTTAATGCAAAATATGTTAATGTAATGAAACCAACATTTATGCAAATTCCTAACATAATTTATAATCTCTACATGAGTGCACAAACATTCATTCATATGCAACATCCAAGTGATAACATAACAAGTTCCATCCATGTACAAGTATAAGCACTCATGCATATGCAACATGAAAATGTGACTGAGCCGATCTAGTGCCTAATGTGTGTCATGCATCCACTAGCAATCACTTGCAAACACTTGCAACCATTTGCAAACATCAACCATAACATGTTTCAATCACATGTTTACATCCATATGGTCCTACCTAAGGTTCTCAAGATAAGATCGAGAAGATAACAAGACAAACGTAGGTAGTAGAAGTATGATACGAAAAGATTTTCAAGTTTATAGGAAAAAGAGATCGAGAATGTACCCTCAAAAAGTAATGGGTAAAGCGCGCGTATCTTCTCTTCGGTTTCCCAAGTTGCGTCTTCTTGGGCTTCATTCCACTGCACTTTAACTAGCTTGACTTCTCGATTCCTTAGCTTCTTAATCTCCGTTCCTAAGATACGAATCGGAATTTGCCTCAATGTTGCCTCTTTTTCCACTTCTACGTCTTCAAGGATGCTTGGCTCAACCACTTCGGCCGACTCATGCAAGCACTTTCGGAGATGCGAGTCGTGAAAGACATTGTGTACTCCAGTCAGTTTCTCGGGTAAGTCTACCCTATAGGCCATCCGTCCAATCCTCCCAGTGATAGGGAATGGTCCCACGAACCTTGGTGCTAGCTTTCCAACTGCTCCAAAACGAACTACATTGCGTAACGGAGAAACTTTTATAAAGACCATATCTCCGACTTCGAACTCTAGGTCTGTCCTTCTCTGGTCCGCATAAGATTTCTGTCTGCCTTGGGCCGTTTTCATCCATCTTCGTATCAACTCAATCTTCTCAGAAGTGTCCCTTATCATGTCGGGCCCAAGTATAAGTCTGTCCGTCGTCTCCCACTAACAAGTTGGCGATTTGCACGGTCTTCCATACAGGGCTTCGAACGGTGCCATTCCGATGCTAGCTTGGTAACTATTATTATATGCAAACTCGACGAGAGGAAGATGGTCTTCCCAAGTACCACCAAAGTCAAGAATGCATAGCCTCAGGAGATCTTCTAGTACCCTATTTACCCTTTCGGTTTGTCCATCCGTCTGTGGGTGATAGGCCGTGCTCAAGTTCAGTCGTGTACCCATTGTTTCTTGCAGACTATTCCAAAACTGGCTAGTAAAAATCGGGTCACGATCACTAACTATACTAGAGGGAACTCCATGCAACCGTACTATCTCTCGAAGGTAAATAGACGTTAGCCATGATGCGGTCCTCTTGCTTTTCACTGGAATGAAGTGAGCACTTTTCGTGAGTCTATCAACTTTGACCCATATGCTAGTATTTCCCTTCCTTGACCTAGGCAGTCTATCCACGAAATCCATTGAGATACTCTCCCATTTCCATTGCGGAACCTCCAAAGGATGTAATAGCCCACCAGGCTTCTTCGACTCGGCCTTTACTTGTTGGCACACCATGCACTTCGAAACGAACTCTGCCACCTCCTTTTTCATTCCAGCCCAAAAAAAATGTGTTTCATATCCCTGTACATCTTATCCCCTCCGGGATGTATAGTCATCTTCGAGTAGTGCGCATCTTGGAGAACTCTCCTTACTAGGTCTCCCACTTGTGGGACACATAGCCTTCCATCGCGCCTTAGCCATCCCTTGTCATCTATGGCATACCTACTGAGGTGACTTGACGTCTCACCACTAATCAGTTTGTCCATGATTTCGACTATCTGTGGGTCTTCCTTCTGTGAAGTCCCTACTTGATCTAGAAGTGTAGGTCTTAACTCAAGAGATGCTAACGTAGCAGTCAATGACTCAACAGCAGGTGTAAAATCAAAGGTTGCTATAAACTCAAGGCTTTTCCTTTCAACAAACAAGGGGCTCAAAGTCAACCTTTTTATACTTAGCGCGTCCGCCACCACATTACCCTTGCCAGGGGTATAAGCTATATCGAAGTCATATGATGCCAAGAATTCCATCCACCGCTGTTGTCTCAGATTAAAATCTTTCTGTGAGAAGAGGTACTTGAGCGATTTGTGGTCGGTATACAGCTCGAACCTCTCCCCTAGAAGATAATGGCGCCAAGCTTTAAGTGCAAAAACAATCGCGGCCAACTCCAAGCCATGCGTGGGATAGTTTTTCTCATGAACTTTAAGTTGTCTGCCCCCGTAGCATATTACTCTTCCATCTTGCATTAGGATCGTGCCTAATCCTGTGCCGCACGCATCTGTGTACACGATAAACATCTTACCTCCATCGGGTAATGCCAAAACTGGAGCTGTGGTGATGGCTCTCTTAAGTATCTGAAAAGCAGCGTCACACTCTATGTCCCATGCAAAAGCTAGGTTCTTCTTTGTTAACTTAGTAAGAGGGGCTGAAATCTTAGCGAAGTCCTTAATGAACTTCCTATAGTAGCCCGCCAAACCAAGAAATCTCCTCACCTCCGTTGCATTCTTAGGATTTTTCCAATCATGTACCGCAACTACTTTTGCGGGGACCACGGCTATGCCTTGCTTAGAAACTACATGCCCAAGGAACCGAACTTCCTTCCTCCAAAAATGGCATTTGGAGAACTTAGCCTTTGACTGGTGTGCTCTAAGTGTTTCCATGACTTCCTTGAGATGTCTAGCATGCTCTTCTTCATCTTTTGAGAAGATCAAAATATCATCCACGAAAACTACCACAAACTTGTTAAAGAACTCCCGAAACACCCTACTCATCAAATCCACAAAGTATGCGGGTGCATTCTGTAACACCCCACACCCTCTAAGGTCACTCACAAAGGGAATGCCTTAGCTTCGGTGGAGTATTTAAGTGAATATAGAACTGAAAAATTTCAACAAGACAGATATAAGTAATACTTGAAATTTAAAACATCATTTCATTGCAGCAGAAGGTAAACATGTTTGGTTACATCTCAAAAACCAACAAGAGTCAAGTACAAAATATCTATCTCGTTAAAACATAAGTACATAATCCCACTACATACTAATAGCCATAATAGAAAAGATAACCGAGCTTTTCTTCAAGAGTCCAAGCTCCAAAAGATAGATAAAGCAATCTGATCAAAGCCCACTAGTGCTAGGCCCACTCTGAGAACCTGAGGGTTGGGAAAAAAAAAACAACGGGGTCAGACATAAGTCTGAGTGAGCCCTATAACCTTAACAATACAATCATTAAAGTAATTAGGGTATGATATAAACTTGGTACGGTACGACTGGGGATAAATGACTACACTAAGTAGCCAACTAGACTTAGGATAAACTAAGATAACGGTAAAGACGCGCCTATCCACCCAAGGATAAATACTACACTGCACCACACTAGATCTACCCACCCAAGGGTAATTCCTACACTGCACCACACCAGATCTACCCACCCAAGGGTAATTCCTACTTAAAGGTTGATCCCACTAAGTGTACTTAGTAATTTTTAATAATAGTTTTGTGTACCCCTAGCTGACTACATAGGTGCCGTCTGCCCCTATCTCCACTAGGTGTACCCACAACTTAGTAATTTTAATAGTAGTCTCTTGTAGCCCTAGCTGACTACATAGGTGCCGTCTGCCCCTATCTCCACTAGGTGTACCTGCTACTCCCCAAGCGATCGACTCCCTACCGTAGATACCCGTGCTGGCCCCACAGTGGGGTGTATCACTCCCCAAAGTGGCAACCCGATACTATCAATGGTGCACGGCTTATATCTACACGATGCAACAACGTCTTACCTACCAGCCCGGGTCCACACACGCATATGAAACCCGTTGGACTCGCGTTGCCACCGCTACCCCGTTTTGGCCTCTTATAGTCAAGCCCAGTACGCGTGTCCCGTCCTCGACATGGGTCGAGCCCAATAAGATACATATGGGTTACTGGTTGAAATGGGCCCCCACAAGCTACTACTTAAGCTTGTCATTTTATCTAGTGCATCCCACTTAACCCCTTTTTCATAATCATGCCCACTTACATGTTAAGGTTTGGTTAAGTCATCTAATCATATTTCAATTGCCACTCAAGGCCCCCACTAGATTTCTACATGCCACCCAAGGCACCCACTTGATTTCCACATGCCACCCAAGGCACCCACTTAACCCTTTAATCATGTTTAGTTACATGTTCCACTTTGGTTAAGTATTCTAGTCGTATTCTCTATTGTCACCCAAGGCAACCCACTAGATTCTTCCACATGCCACCCAAGGCACCCACTTAACCCTTTAATCATGTTTAATTACATGTCCCACTTTGGTTAAGTATTCTAATCTTATCTTCTATTGCCACCCAAGGCAACCACTAGATTTCCTCATGCCACCCAAGGCACCCACTTAACCTTTCATGCCCCACTACATGCTTATCTGGTTAAGTGTTTCTTAATTGATTAAGAACGTAACCGTTGTAAAGACCTCTCACATTAGACTATCTTTTATGGCAGCTGGATTTGCCGGTTGGGTCCGGGCAGCCTTACGCCATAACCGAGTCTAACCTCGTGTCTGTACACTTGTCACGTATTTAGTTTGTTCCTAAGACCTCTCACATTGGGCCAATCATTTGTAGCCGCTAGATATGCCGGTCGGTTCCGGGCAGTCTTATGCTATAAAAGGGTCCAACCTCGTGTCTTAGTCGATTAATTACACCTAATTAATCACCCCCATAATTTGTATTAATTATCCCTAATTAATTACAAATTTAACGATGTACATAATTGACTCAATTATGTCCATCCACTTTATGGTATGCATAATCATACCAACTTCACACCGTTTCATTAACATGTATATTAACCCCATCGTTCCCCACGTAATTCGCGAACATGACATAAAAGGGAAGATTCATCACAAATACAATGGGTTCAACTTGCATAACATTAGCATCAACATGGGTTTTAAAGGTGTCAACATGCATATAGCATCAAACCCAACTAGCATAAATAATCAACCCAAACTTGCATGAATCACATATGTCATAAAGAGATTAACTTGCATAAGTTACTTATGTCATACAAAAGGGGTAAACTTGCATATGTATGTATGACATACAAAGGGGTTAACTTGCATATGTATGCATATCATACAAAGGTGTAAACTTGCACATGTTACTTGCATAAAATCAAACACCAAACTTGCATAACATGTCATGTATGAACTTGCATATAATCATACACCAAACTTGCATAACATATCATATATGAACTTGCATATAATCAAACACCAAACTTGCATATCATGTCATGTATGAACTTGCATATAATCATACACCAAACTTGCATATCATATATGAACTTGCATATAATCAAACACCAAACTTGCATATCATGTCATGTATGAACTTGCATATAATCATACACCAAACTTGCATATCATATATGAACTTGCATATAATCAAACACCAAACTTGCATATCATGTCATGTATGAACTTGCATATAATCATACACCAAACTTGCATATCATGGTGTCATAATGGATCAATGTTTATCATAGTGATTTGCATAACTAGCATCATGAACACATAGCCTAACACTTGCATAACTTGCATAACATCATGATCATATATCATATGACTTGCATAACTTGCATAACATCATTAACACATAGCATATAACATGCATAACATGCATAACATCATTAACACATAGCATATAACATGCATAACATGCATAACATCATTAACACATAGCATATAACATGCATAACATCATTAACACATAGCATATAACATGCATAACATGCATTGATCCACATTCATAGCCATAACCTCATTATATCCTATCATAATCATTTCAACAATTGGTCATTAAGGCTATAGAAACTCACAACTTGTTGATTAGCACTTTAATGAAGAAGATTAAGTTGCTATAGTTGATTAGAAGTTAATTTGAGAAGCTTTCCTCCTCTTTAATTTGTTGGTGGCTCCTCCTAGTTGCATTTTGACGGCATAACGACATTGTCTCCAATTTTAGTATGAATTAGGGTAGTCTTAGGGTGTATTTATAGATTAGTTAAGTGTTTTAGGCCCTTAGATTAACCCTAAATCAGATTAGAGCCATCAGATCACGTCCTAGCCACCAAAACACAGCCCAAAAGCCAAGCTGATGCACCCAGGTCACCTGGGCTCGACCAGGGAGGTCGACCCCCAGGTCGACACTAGGGTCGACTCCCCAGTCGACCTGGTGGGCAGGTCGACTCCCCAGTCGACCCCCAGGTCAACTCCCTGGGTCTGGCGGGAATTTTCCCGCCACTTCTGAAATTTGAAATTTCTGTTTTTAAATCTGTTTTTAAATTTTCTGAAACTTCTTCGGGCCATATCTGGGTCATACAGACTCCGATTTTCGAAAACTCGGACTCTATTTCGTGTATTTTTCCGAGACGAACTCAATGGCATAGCCCGTTTCCCCTGATTCAAATTTTTAAATTTAATTCTGCCCTGTTATATTATAGTAAGTTATTCAACATACGGGGTGTTACATTCTCCCCTACTTAAAGGATTTCGTCCCCGAAATCTCTAAGTCAAGAAGAACGTATCCTACCATCCAAACAACCATCTACTCAAACCATCAAACACTGGCATCCATTGTCCTTAGAGTTTCTAATGCTGTATGAACATATGCAAAGAGTGTGTGTGTATGTTCCCTGTCTAATGCAAAATTAGGTGGTCCACTTATTTAGTTGACCTCCTTAATGCAAACCATGATAGTGCCATGCATCCAATATGTATGCGAAAGATCCCTATCGACACATACTATTTCTACATGTGTGCACAACCATACACCAAAATGCATCATCCATATGATAACGCAACCATTATACATCCATTTATATAGCTTCCTACACACAATTTTATGCAATATGCAATATGAAGTGATTGAGCCGATCTAGTGCCTAGAGTGTGTGTATATGCATCCACGAGCAACCACTAGCAACCACTTGCATCCACGCGCATCCACCAAACATAACATGTTTCAACCATAGGTTTTCCCTATCTAAAGGTCAAAGGTACTAATGAGAGGACATACTAAAGATAAGATAAGTACTAGACAAACGATAAAGGAGAAGTTAAAAGACATACCCTCAAAAAAGGAATGGGTAAAATGAACGCATCTTCGCTTCTGTCTCCCAAGTAGCATTACTCTCATCTTCTCCCCTTGGCACTTTGACTAGTCGAACCTCTCTGTTTCTCAACTTCCTAATCTCTGACCCAAGGATGCGGGTAGGAGCTCGTCGAATAGTCGCATCACGCTCTACCTCCACTTCTTTAAGTAAGCTCGGCTCTACCACCTCTACGGTCTCATGTAGGCACTTCCTCAAATGTGACACATGGAATACGCCATGTACCCCACTAAGTCTTTCGGGTAAATCCAGTCTATATGCCATGGAGCAGTCCTCTCGCTCTTCACGAGTATGAAATGGGCACTCTTAGTAAGTCTGTCTACCACAACCCAAATTCCCGTATTACCCTTCTTCGACCTAGGTAACCCATCAATAAAATCGATCGAGACGCCATCCCATTTCCATTGCAGAACTTCCAATGGGTGAAGCAATCCACCAGGTTTCTTTTGCTCCGCTTTCACTTGTTGGCACACCAAGCATCTAGCGACATACTCGGCCACATCTTTCTTCATACCGGCCCAAAAGAAAACTCGCTTCATGTCTTGGTACATCTTGTCCCCACCGGGATGAATGGTCATCTTCGAACAATGCGCATCATCAAGTATAGCCTTCCTCAAACCCTCGTCTTGCGGTACACAAAGTCTACCGTCTCTACGAAAGCACCCCTTATCGTCTAGGGTGTACCTACTCAAATGGCTGGACGACTCCCCCCTTATGAGCCTCTCTACCAACTCAACCAACTGTGGGTCGTCCCGCTGTGCCTCGCCAATCTATCTCAAAAGAGTAGGTCTGACCTCCAAGGATGCTAGCAAACCGGGTATAAAGTCAATGGAAGATCTGAAATCAAACATCGAGATAAATTCCAAGCTTCGTCGTTCCACGAACAATGGACTCAAGGACAACCTTTTTTTGCTCAAGGTGTCCGCCACCACGTTACCCTTACTGGGGTGTACGCTATCTCGAAATCATAGGATGCTAAGAACTCCATCCACCTTCTCTTTCTCAAGACTATACGCTTGAAGAGTCTCCAACATTCCCCTAAGATGTAGGACATGCTTTTCTCCACTTCTGGAGAAAACCATGATATTCTCCCATACAAAATCGTCACCTCTCCCACGCAGACCATCCTGGTCGAACTCGACATCCCCCAAGTGCAAGCCCCAAAGGCCTAAACCAATATCAGACAAACACCCAAGGGATACCTCCTTCGAATTCAGACGACCTACGTGAGATGATACTAGTAAAACGGCTAAATGATTAAGCCCTTGTCCAACTCTGGATGTCCTTGCCAGTCTCGCTCCAAAACCACCGTTGATCTAATAACTGGCTTTGCTTAACCTATTAAGCACACATAAAAACTTATTTCGCTCTTTAGAAAAGACCAAGATGTCATCCACAAAGACCACTACGAAGTTATTTAGGTACTCCCTGAACACTCCACTCATCAAATTAACAAAGTATGCGGGGGCGTTCGTCAAACCAAATGGCATCACAAGCCACTCATAGAAACCATCTGGAGTCCTAAAGGCGGTCTTCTCTACACTATCCTCAGTCACTCCCAACTGATGAAACCCCGTGGCCAAGTCCCACTGCGAAAACACTGAGGCGCCAACCAACTGATCAAAGAGATCGTCAATCCTTGGCAATGGGTGTCTACTCTTCTTTGTGAGCTTGTTGAGTTCTCTATAGTCTACACAAAGTCTGAGGGGCCCATCCGCCTTCGTGGCAAAAACTACTGGAGCACCCCACTCCGATATACTTCGTCTTATGAACCCCTTCTCAAGCAACTCCCCTACTTGCTTATGGAGTTCCCTCCTCTCACGAGGAGCCATGCGGCGCACTGACAAAGATACTGGTTTAGCATCGTCTACCAGATATATTCGGAGGTCTATCTCCCGCGTTGGAGGTAAGCCCTCCTCAAACTCATCCGAGTATTCCCGGACCACTCTAACAGATCGCAAACTCTCGACCGAAGCGTCAAGCGATTCAAGATAACTTAGCATAACAAAATCTATGGGATTACAAGAGATCTCGAGAGTGTTACCCAAGCGGGTTATGAGCCCAACAACTCTCTTTTCGCAATCAAGAACGGCACCATTACTGGATAACCAGTCCATGCCCAAAATCAACCCATAGCCCGTTAAGCCCAAACAAAAGCATCACCCCTAAACTCAACGCTAAGTATGAGGATCTTCAAACCCAAACATATCATGGACAAATAAGTGGAGCCCCCAATTGGGTTTGAAACAACCACGAGATCATCTACTAAACTGGTGTCTAGGTGCAGTGACTCAACTAATGATGATGAGATAAACGAATGTGGTGCACTAGAGTCGAATAAAGTTCGAACAGGATGATCGAGAGTACCAAATTTCAACTTAGACGGTCCTACCCCCATCAGGTATACCCGTCGTGAGGGAATACATCTACCCTCCAGAAGATCCTGTACTTCGTCCTTACCTCTTTGGACAACCCCAAGGTGTCCTATTTCTCCAAAACAACTAGCCTTCCCCTTCACATTCTCCTTTCGTGGCCTTCTTACCACGATGAGGTTTCGTCCCTTATTTACCTAATAGCTATTTGAACCTTCCTCTCTCGTCCACCTTAACGGTACCCATAAACCCTCCACCTCCTTGGACTAACTTCTTAGCCTGGCAAACGACGTAGTCCCTTGAAGTGTGTAACAACCCGAAAAATCAGGACCAATTTAAAAAAATTTATTTTAGAAAATTTTAATGAATTTTGACAATATAAAATAATTTATTTAAATAATAATGATCACAAATTTGATTCAAATCGAAGTTAGAATGAATGATTTAATTTTTATTATAAAAAGAGTTAGAAATAACGCGGTAGTTTGAAAAGTCAAACTTGAACTTTGACTGACCGTACAGGATGCAAAATTTAACGGATTTTAGTGAAACCAAAAATATTAGAACCTATTTAAATTTATCTTTCCAACGAATCCGAAAAATCGAAATTTCATAACGGGAATCAAAAGTTATGGCCAATTCAATATTTAGAAAGGTCGCTATGAAATTTATAAGGGCCAAAATGCTAAATTTTGCAGAATAAGGAATTAGGACCCGAAACCATCTCCATTGGTTTTAGAATGTTGTTTACATATAAAAATGACTATAAGAACTTATATTTTTGAGTTTCGGAAAAATTCCACTATTTTTGGTATTTTTAAATATTAAAATATCCACCTGAAAAATAGAATTTTTGCAAACGAATTCCGGATTCGACGAAACCAGTTTCTATGGATTCGGAATATTAAATTAAGGTAAAATTCTAAAATTTATAATTTTTGGAATTATTTTGTGGCCTGTATAATTTTTACAGTGGAAATACAGCCTATTTTCAGACTTCGGAAATTTATAATAAATTCATACGGAATCGGAAAATTACGAAATCAGGTTCGTTGGGTTCGTAATGACCTGAAATAATTATGTTTAAAAATTTATTAATTTTGAAATCAGCATGTATTTATAAGGATTTTTGAATTGAAGAAAACAGTTGGAAATTGAGTAATTGGGCACATAATGATATTTGGGCCCAAACCAAAATTAAACCCATGGTATATATTATCTTTTTTCTGAGTTTTAGGGCTGAAATTCGAAATACACAGCAACCACTCTCTTTTCCATCATTTTTCCCAATTTCCATGGCGGCTGCTCCCTCTTCCTCTAAAATTCATAAAAAAATAAAATCTCTTCAAACCATAGCAAATTATATGTTTTCTCGAAGGTCTCGACGATACGAAGCTAATGGTGTAGTCGGTTTTGTCAAACAGCGCTCGGATTCGCCGGAATCTCGTCTTAAAGCTCGCTGTTTTCGAAATTCAGAAGCTCAAAACGTAAATCAAGAAATTTCCGTGAATCGAGGAAGAATTAGACGAAGTCACGAACACGGAAGTTCTTCGTCTACGCAAGATGAAGATGATCAGAAAATTTCAGGCAGTTTGGAGGTGTGAGGCGGCCTGTGGGACCCGCGAGGCGAAATCCTTTCTAGGCGATTTCCCGATGATCGGAGAAGCTTTAGGGGCGGCTCTTTCTGGTGGTGGTGCGTCTCGCCAAGACGAAGACATTGGCGGTGGTCCCGTGGCGTCAGGTGGCCCGAGGCAGCGGCAAAGTGCGGTCAAAGTTCGGCGGTGAACAGTGTTTTTCGGTCAATGGGCTGAGGGTATTTTCTATTTTATTTTTAAATTATTTAATTAATTTCCAGAACTTTAAAATTGCATAACTCACTCATACGAAGTCGAAAATCGACGATTTCAGGTGCGTTGGGATCGTGGCGACGAGATGGACGCGTGGACACTAATTTTGTCCAATTCTGAGACTGTAATTTTTAGGTATTTTCACGAATATTAATTAATTATTTAATTACCCGATCTTTAAAAATTCATAACTCTTTCATACGAGGTCCGTTTGACGAACCGTAAATTGCGTTGGAATCACAAAATTAAGAGCTTCGCGATGGCGCAGACCGCAGCTGAAAAGGAGACAGTAAAATTTTGGCCAAAAATTCAATGTGAGGATTCTAATTTTATTTGTTTAATTAATTATAAATTATTTTCTTGCATTAAAAATAATTGTTTGATCGTTTAATTCTGACCTGAAATGTTGGGTGTTGTTTGGAGTGATAATTGTTGTTTGTTGAATGATTGTTGTACATGATTTGCAAAATCTGCTTGGATTTATATATATCTTATTTGCGGTTGGAGAAATGGGATCTAAAATGAGATCATAACATATTTTATTCAGTATATATATATATATGTTAAGATTGGATTAGAACTTGTAAAACAAATAAAATCCTCTTTTATTTTTAGAACATGTACACAAATGAATTTCTTTTTGTCCTAAAAAAAAAAAGAGTTTTTATTTACATTTCTGTTATTAATAAAAGGACAAATATAAAAGAACAAGTTTTTATTTACATTTCTTTGTAAATAAATGAACACATTTAGATGTGATAAAAAGAAATAAAAAGACAATCTTTTTATATTGGAAACAAAAAGATGAAATTTTGACGATGAAAATAAAAAGACAATCTTTTTATATTTAAAATAGAAGAAGTTATCATTTTCATTACAAAATAGAAAAAGTCATATTTTTACATTGCGAAATAGAAAAGATTATATTTTTACATTGTAAAATAGTAAAGTTGATATTTTTACATTGTAAAATAGTAAAGTTGATATTTTTACTTTGTAAAATATAAAAGATCATATTTTTAAATCGCAAAATAGGTTAATCATTTATTTACACCTTCCTTTGTAAATGATAAGGCTAAAAACATGTTAATCACTTTGTTTACATTTTCTTTGTAATAGAAAAAGAGTAAAACATGTTAATCACTTTGTTTACATTTTATTTGTAATAGAAAAAGAGTAAAATATGTTAATCACTTTGTTTACATTTTCTTTGTAATAGAAAAAGAGTAAAATATGTAAATCATTTTGTTTACATTTTCATTGTAAAAGAGAAAGAGTAAAATATGTAAATCATTTTGTTTACATTTTCTTTGTAATAGAAAAAGAGTAAAATATGTAAATCATTTTGTTTACATTTTCTTTGTAATAGAAAAAGAGTAAAACATGTTAATCACTTTGTTTACATTTTCTTTGTAATAGAAAAAGAGTAAAACATATTAATCAGTTATGTAAATAAAAAGAATAGAATTTAGAAATATATTTATTTACATTTTCTATGTAGTAAAAATTGAATTGTTAATATTGAATATTTTATCGTCATTTTGAATGCGGTAAAAATAGAATGGTTAATGTTGAATATTTTATCGTCATTTTGAATGCGGTAAAAATAGAATTGTTAATGTTGAATATTTTATCGTCATTTTGAACGCGGTGAAAATAGAATGGTTAATGTTGTCATTTTTATCGACATTTTTAGTGCGATAAAAATAGACAATGTTAGTGATTCATTTTTATCGACATTTTTAGTGCGATAAAAATAGACAATGTTAGTGATTCATTTTTATCGACATTTTTAGTGCGATAAAAATAGACAATGTTAGTGATTCATTTTTATCGACATTTTTGGTGCGATAGAAAATAAAAAGAACAGGAACATGAGAAGCATTTATTTACAACTCCTATTGTAAATGAAAAGAGTAAAAATATGAGGACCACTTTATTTACAACTTCTTTTGTTAATGAAAAGACCAGAATATGTTGATCATTTTATTGGTATTTCTATGGTAAATAAAAGAACAAGACATGTGAATTTTTTTTTTATTTTCATTTTCTATTGTAAATGAAAAAGAACAACATTCTTGTCAAGACTTGATTATTGAATTTAAATTGTCATTTTGAGTTAACATGTCAGTGAATTAGAAAATGAACATTTTTTTTTTGTCATTAAAAGGATTAGTTAAAAATGAACATTTTGTGTCATTAAAAAGGGTTAATTAGACATGAACATTTTGTGTCATTAAAAAGAACTAATTAGAAATGAACACTTGGTGTCATAAAAAAAAAAGAATAGATTGAAAATAAACATTTTTTTATGCATAAGAAAAGAGATTAAATCAAAATACTCATTTTTGTATATTAAAAGTGAATTAGACAAAATGGATATTTTTGGCACATTAAAATGAATGAAGTAAAAATAGACATCTTTATTCATTGAAAAATATTAGACAAAATTCTCATTTTGTTGCATTAGAAGTTAAGAAACAAAATCATCATATTTGTTTATGTTGAGAAAAAGAATGGATTTAAAATGTATGTTTTCATACATTAAAAAGAATGAATTAAGGATGTATATTTTTATACATTAAAAATAATGAAGTCAGATATTCATTAAAATGAATGAGACCAAAAATATGCATTTTTGGTAAATAAATAAAAGTCACGATTTTTATGGTCATATGTTCATAATAAAGAGTATTAAAATATTTGCCTGTGATGTTGTATTTTGATGTGTTAAATGTAATGTTAGTATATTCAAAATTGAATATTACACTTCCATTTACAAGTCATCCGACTTGTTTATGTGATTGGGTCGATTATTTTTTACACATCGCCCAAGTGCACAAATAATTTATTATTTGTTTGTTGGCTGAAAACCCCACACGGGTATTGGGACGATACTTGACTGACACAAATCCCAATGTTATTATATGTCTATCGATTGATCGACAGGCTGCGATGAGCGTTATTGTTTTATTTTATTGCTCACACAGTTGACATTGTCACTCTGGTTGTTAATGGATGGATTGAGGATTATTTCCTGTTATTACCCTATACATGAAATGTATGAAACCCATATGACCCAAATTATATGGTATATGGTTGAGTCGCATTCCAATGCAGAATTTATTTTTTAAATAAAGAAATTTTATATAATAAAAGGATTTTTGTAAAATAAAGGATTTTGTATTATAAAGTATATTTTACATTCAGAATCTTTTATATATAGAATATTTTATTGATTATTTTAAAATGTGTTTTTTATATAGTAATGAATTAATATCTTTAAGATAAATCTTTTATTTAAGATTATTAGATCTTAACAATTATGGTTGGTAATTGATATGTAAATTGGATTTGTAGTGGACGATGTTTTAAATAACATTTATCCTTTAATCCAATTTACATTGAAATTACTATTTGAAATTTATAAATCTATTTTATAAATTAAATCAAAATTGGAATATTAATAAATCTTTTTAGAAAGATTAAAATGTAATTTATTTTATCTTTGATAAAATTAATGAGAACCTTTTAACATAAATAATAATTTTTATTTAAAAGGATATTCAAAGTTGGAATGTGGCGTATGGTTGATTTTAATTACAAATACGCGAGTTATTCAGAAAGACCGGGTCTAACCCATTCTGAATAATCATCACGACGATCAAGAGTCGAAGATGAAGACGGTGACTGAAGACCTGAGAGCTTCACATCGTTTGGTTGATGGTGACTAATATCTTGAATTGGGACTGATCCCCCAAGGCAAGGTAAAAGTGATGATCTTCCAGACGTACTGGAGATCGACGGATACGTTGTTTCGTTCAGACCCAGAACGGACTTGTAAATGGATAGCATGCCTGACATTGAAATTTATTTCATGTAATTAAATCGGTTTTTATTTAATATATAAATGCATGGTGGCGGAGGATTTATTCTCTTGCTTAACACCCTTTTGTATGTTAAATAATTACCGATCGCATGATATGAGTTGTTGATGTGGCACGCCAAGTTACAATTGAACAAAGCTTATTGTTGCAAAGCAGAGCCTTGTATGATGATCAAAGCATAGTCTGGTATGGACATAGCTTTGTGTAATACGTTACTTCGCGAGCCTCACACCCCGGTTGAGTCTAAAACGGAGCAAGGGAACGCAGGGAGTGCGCACGCTTCTTTCTAGCTAGAAGTGGTGTCGGTGCTTAAACTGGCTGACATTTTACTTATGTGGTTGTTGGATTTGAGGTACCTCAGGTATATTGGTCGTATTGTGGCCAATCAGAGATCCGTTAGGATCGGGAAACGTGTGTTCAGGAATAACTAATCCAGTCCATTGCACCAGTTGGACAGAGTACCAACATGGGGACGGACCGGCCCTGCAGGATCCAAGGGTTGGACAGAGTACCAATCCTGGGGCATTGCTAGAGTGTCTCGAATCGGTAAGGAATTCGCTCCTAGCCTTGACTCATGATGGAAACCCAACTTTCCAATAGGTAACGACGAATTTGATTGTATATTTATTATGGCGACATAGTGGGATGGGGCACTCATGCCGTCTAGGATTAATACATTTACTTTGATGTCCTTCAATTTGGTTGCACACTATTATTATATAATACCGTGTTTATCGTATCAAGCATCTTTTGATCATTATAAGGTAAAACCCTATCCTCCGGTTTGCGTTGCATTGTGTGATGGGACTTGGGTCTTATAATGGTTTCATTTTTCTAAAAAAAGCATTGTGCTATTTTGACGATTTACTTTAGTCATGCACTGGCAATCCATAGGAGAAAACCCGTTCCGCGAAAGTGGCGTGGTCCTGTGATTAGCCTTATTATATTATATAGGTTAAGTAGAATTCTCACACCAGTCCCATGACTGACCTGTAGTTTGTTCACTTGCAAACTCGGGTGCCCATATTTTCCACACGGGCAGTCGAGTAGCTATTTTTGCAGATATATTAAACAGGATTCTGGGTTGAAGCTTAAAGCTGTGTCCAGAGATAGAAAGTCTTCCGCTGTGTTCTTCCGTTGCAGTATATTACATTTTTGTATTTATCTTCCGCTGTAATTATATTCCAATGTACTCTGATATGTATATTCTGTACTCTGATGTAACATTATATGATGATATGTTATAAAAGTCTTCTGTTGTTGTTTTAATATGTTGTATGCCCAAAGTTAAAGTATTCGTAGATTTTCACTTTTTGGGTCAGACCTGTGTGATTTATGGTCGATTCAAAGGGTGGGAATTTGCGGGTCTTTACAGTTGGTATCAGAGCTTAGGTTAGCTCAAATCTTTGGGGTACAACTTGTTAGAACTGAACAGAAGACTCATCAGAGATTGGATTAGTAATGTCCAATAAGAATACTCATTAGAGATAGGATCAGTAGTATCCTAGAATGAGTAAACTCGTTAGAGATGGGGTTAGTAATGCCTTAGAACGAGTTCAGAGTTACGAATTTATAATTAACGTATTTTTGATATTTATAATCTATTTTGTGAAATATGATTTTTATAAAGATAAAGTTATATATATTTTGAAAAGATAATCAACCATTAAAATTTAAAATTAAGATAGTTAATTTTACAATTTTTAGCTACGTTCCTTTTCGAGGACGAAAAGTTTTTAAGTGGGGGCGATTGTAACAACCCGAAAAATCAGGACCAATTTAAAAAAATTTATTTTAGAAAATTTTAATGAATTTTGACAATATAAAATAATTTATTTAAATAATAATGATCACAAATTTGATTCAAATCGAAGTTAGAATGAATGATTTAATTTTTATTATAAAAAGAGTTAGAAATAACGCGGTAGTTTGAAAAGTCAAACTTGAACTTTGACTGACCGTACAGGATGCAAAATTTAACGGATTTTAGTGAAACCAAAAATATTAGAACCTATTTAAATTTATCTTTCCAACGAATCCGAAAAATCGAAATTTCATAACGGGAATCAAAAGTTATGGCCAATTCAATATTTAGAAAGGTCGCTATGAAATTTATAAGGGCCAAAATGCTAAATTTTGCAGAATAAGGAATTAGGACCCGAAACCATCTCCATTGGTTTTAGAATGTTGTTTACATATAAAAATGACTATAAGAACTTATATTTTTGAGTTTCGGAAAAATTCCACTATTTTTGGTATTTTTAAATATTAAAATATCCACCTGAAAAATAGAATTTTTGCAAACGAATTCCGGATTCGACGAAACCTGTTTCTATGGATTCGGAATATTAAATTAAGGTAAAATTTATAATTTTTGGAATTATTTTGTGGCCTGTATAATTTTTACAGTGGAAATACAGCCTATTTTCAGACTTCGGAAATTTATAATAAATTCATACGGAATCGGAAAATTACGAAATCAGGTTCGTTGGGTTCGTAATGACCTGAAATAATTATGTTTAAAAATTTATTAATTTTGAAATCAGCATGTATTTATAAGGATTTTTGAATTGAAGAAAACAGTTGGAAATTGAGTAATTGGGCACATAATGATATTTGGGCCCAAACCAAAATTAAACCCATGGTATATATTATCTTTTTTCTGAGTTTTAGGGCTGAAATTCGAAATACACAGCAACCACTCTCTTTTCCATCATTTTTCCCAATTTCCATGGCGGCTGCTCCCTCTTCCTCTAAAATTCATAAAAAAATAAAATCTCTTCAAACCATAGCAAATTATATGTTTTCTCGAAGGTCTCGACGATACGAAGCTAATGGTGTAGTCGGTTTTGTCAAACAGCGCTCGGATTCGCCGGAATCTCGTCTTAAAGCTCGCTGTTTTCGAAATTCAGAAGCTCAAAACGTAAATCAAGAAATTCCCGTGAATCGAGGAAGAATTAGACGAAGTCACGAACACGGAAGTTCTTCGTCTACGCAAGACGGAGATGCTCAGAAAATTTCAGGCAGTTTGGAGGTGTGAGGCGGCCTGTGGGACCCGCGAGGCGAAATCCTTTCTAGGCGATTTCCCGATGATCGGAGAAGCTTTAGGGGCGGCTCTTTCTGGTGGTGGTGCGTCTCGCCAAGACGAAGACATTGGCGGTGGTCCCGTGGCGTCAGGTGGCCCGAGGCAGCGGCAAAGTGCGGTCAAAGTTCGGCGGTGAACAGTGTTTTTCGGTCAATGGGGCTGAGGGTATTTTCTATTTTATTTTTAAATTATTTAATTAATTTCCAGAACTTTAAAATTGCATAACTCACTCATACGAAGTCGAAAATCGACGATTTCAGGTGCGTTGGGATCGTGGCGACGAGATGGACGCGTGGACACTAATTTTGTCCAATTCTGAGACTGTAATTTTTAGGTATTTTCACGAATATTAATTAATTATTTAATTACCCGATCTTTAAAAATTCATAACTCTTTCATACGAGGTCCGTTTGACGAACCGTAAATTGCGTTGGAATCACAAAATTAAGAGCTTCGCGATGGCGCAGACCGCAGCTGAAAAGGAGACAGTAAAATTTTGGCCAAAAATTCAATGTGAGGATTCTAATTTTATTTGTTTAATTAATTATAAATTATTTTCTTGCATTAAAAATAATTGTTTGATCGTTTAATTCTGACCTGAAATGTTGGGTGTTGTTTGGAGTGATAATTGTTGTTTGTTGAATGATTGTTGTACATGATTTGCAAAATCTGCTTGGATTTATATATATCTTATTTGCGGTTGGAGAAATGGGATCTAAAATGAGATCATAACATATTTTATTCAGTATATATATATATATATATGTTAAGATTGGATTAGAACTTGTAAAACAAATAAAATCCTCTTTTATTTTTAGAACATGTACACAAATGAATTTCTTTTTGTCCTAAAAAAAAAAAAAAGAGTTTTTATTTACATTTCTGTTATTAATAAAAGGACAAATATAAAAGAACAAGTTTTTATTTACATTTCTTTGTAAATAAATGAACACATTTAGATGTGATAAAAAGAAATAAAAAGACAATCTTTTTATATTGGAAACAAAAAGATGAAATTTTGACGATGAAAATAAAAAGACAATCTTTTTATATTTAAAATAGAAGAAGTTATCATTTTCATTACAAAATAGAAAAAGTCATATTTTTACATTGCGAAATAGAAAAGATTATATTTTTACATTGTAAAATAGTAAAGTTGATATTTTTACATTGTAAAATAGTAAAGTTGATATTTTTACTTTGTAAAATATAAAAGATCATATTTTTAAATCGCAAAATAGGTTAATCATTTATTTACACCTTCCTTTGTAAATGATAAGGCTAAAAACATGTTAATCACTTTGTTTACATTTTCTTTGTAATAGAAAAAGAGTAAAACATGTTAATCACTTTGTTTACATTTTCTTTGTAATAGAAAAAGAGTAAAATATGTTAATCACTTTGTTTACATTTTCTTTGTAATAGAAAAAGAGTAAAATATGTAAATCATTTTGTTTACATTTTCATTGTAAAAGAGAAAGAGTAAAATATGTAAATCATTTTGTTTACATTTTCTTTGTAATAGAAAAAGAGTAAAATATGTAAATCATTTTGTTTACATTTTCTTTGTAATAGAAAAAGAGTAAAACATGTTAATCACTTTGTTTACATTTTCTTTGTAATAGAAAAAGAGTAAAACATATTAATCAGTTATGTAAATAAAAAGAATAGAATTTAGAAATATATTTATTTACATTTTCTATGTAGTAAAAATTGAATTGTTAATATTGAATATTTTATCGTCATTTTGAATGCGGTAAAAATAGAATGGTTAATGTTGAATATTTTATCGTCATTTTGAATGCGGTAAAAATAGAATTGTTAATGTTGAATATTTTATCGTCATTTTGAACGCGGTGAAAATAGAATGGTTAATGTTGTCATTTTTATCGACATTTTTAGTGCGATAAAAATAGACAATGTTAGTGATTCATTTTTATCGACATTTTTAGTGCGATAAAAATAGACAATGTTAGTGATTCATTTTTATCGACATTTTTAGTGCGATAAAAATAGACAATGTTAGTGATTCATTTTTATCGACATTTTTGGTGCGATAGAAAATAAAAAGAACAGGAACATGAGAAGCATTTATTTACAACTCCTATTGTAAATGAAAAGAGTAAAAATATGAGGACCACTTTATTTACAACTTCTTTTGTAAATGAAAAGACCAGAATATGTTGATCATTTTATTGGTATTTCTATGGTAAATAAAAGAACAAGACATGTGATTTTTTTTTTTATTTTCATTTTCTATTGTAAATGAAAAAGAACAACATTCTTGTCAAGACTTGATTATTGAATTTAAATTGTCATTTTGAGTTAACATGTCAGTGAATTAGAAAATGAACATTTTTTTTTTTGTCATTAAAAGGATTAGTTAAAAATGAACATTTTGTGTCATTAAAAAGGGTTAATTAGACATGAACATTTTGTGTCATTAAAAAGAACTAATTAGAAATGAACACTTGGTGTCATAAAAAAAAAGAATAGATTGAAAATAAACATTTTTTTATGCATAAGAAAAGAGATTAAATCAAAATACTCATTTTTGTATATTAAAAGTGAATTAGACAAAATGGATATTTTTGGCACATTAAAATGAATGAAGTAAAAATAGACATCTTTATTCATTGAAAAATATTAGACAAAATTCTCATTTTGTTGCATTAGAAGTTAAGAAACAAAATCATCATATTTGTTTATGTTGAGAAAAAGAATGGATTTAAAATGTATGTTTTCATACATTAAAAAGAATGAATTAAGGATGTATATTTTTATACATTAAAAATAATGAAGTCAGATATTCATTAAAATGAATGAGACCAAAAATATGCATTTTTGGTAAATAAATAAAAGTCACGATTTTTATGGTCATATGTTCATAATAAAGAGTATTAAAATATTTGCCTGTGATGTTGTATTTTGATGTGTTAAATGTAATGTTAGTATATTCAAAATTGAATATTACACTTCCATTTACAAGTCATCCGACTTGTTTATGTGATTGGGTCGATTATTTTTTACACATCGCCCAAGTGCACAAATAATTTATTATTTGTTTGTTGGCTGAAAACCCCACACGGGTATTGGGACGATACTTGACTGACACAAATCCCAATGTTATTATATGTCTATCGATTGATCGACAGGCTGCGATGAGCGTTATTGTTTTATTTTATTGCTCACACAGTTGACATTGTCACTCTGGTTGTTAATGGATGGATTGAGGATTATTTCCTGTTATTACCCTATACATGAAATGTATGAAACCCATATGACCCAAATTATATCGTATATGGTTGAGTCGCATTCCAATGCAGAATTTTTTTTTTAAATAAAGAAATTTTATATAATAAAAGGATTTTTGTAAAATAAAGGATTTTGTATTATAAAGTATATTTTACATTCAGAATCTTTTATATATAGAATATTTTATTGATTATTTTAAAATGTGTTTTTTATATAGTAATGAATTAATATCTTTAAGATAAATCTTTTATTTAAGATTATTAGATCTTAACAATTATGGTTGGTAATTGATATGTAAATTGGATTTGTAGTGGACGATGTTTTAAATAACATTTATCCTTTAATCCAATTTACATTGAAATTACTATTTGAAATTTATAAATCTATTTTATAAATTAAATCAAAATTGGAATATTAATAAATCTTTTTAGAAAGATTAAAATGTAATTTATTTTATCTTTGATAAAATTAATGAGAACCTTTTAACATAAATAATAATTTTTATTTAAAAGGATATTCAAAGTTGGAATGTGGCGTATGGTTGATTTTAATTACAAATACGCGAGTTATTCAGAAAGACCGGGTCTAACCCATTCTGAATAATCATCACGACGATCAAGAGTCGAAGATGAAGACGGTGACTGAAGACCTGAGAGCTTCACATCGTTTGGTTGATGGTGACTAATATCTTGAATTGGGACTGATCCCCCAAGGCAAGGTAAAAGTGATGATCTTCCAGACGTACTGGAGATCGACGGATACGTTGTTTCGTTCAGACCCAGAACGGACTTGTAAATGGATAGCATGCCTGACATTGAAATTTATTTCATGTAATTAAATCGGTTTTTATTTAATATATAAATGCATGGTGGCGGAGGATTTATTCTCTTGCTTAACACCCTTTTGTATGTTAAATAATTACCGATCGCATGATATGAGTTGTTGATGTGGCACGCCAAGTTACAATTGAACAAAGCTTATTGTTGCAAAGCAGAGCCTTGTATGATGATCAAAGCATAGTCTGGTATGGACATAGCTTTGTGTAATACGTTACTTCGCGAGCCTCACACCCCGGTTGAGTCTAAAACGGAGCAAGGGAACGCAGGGAGTGCGCACGCTTCTTTCTAGCTAGAAGTGGTGTCGGTGCTTAAACTGGCTGACATTTTACTTATGTGGTTGTTGGATTTGAGGTACCTCAGGTATATTGGTCGTATTGTGGCCAATCAGAGATCCGTTAGGATCGGGAAACGTGTGTTCAGGAATAACTAATCCAGTCCATTGCACCAGTTGGACAGAGTACCAACATGGGGACGGACCGGCCCTGCAGGATCCAAGGGTTGGACAGAGTACCAATCCTGGGGCATTGCTAGAGTGTCTCGAATCGGTAAGGAATTCGCTCCTAGCCTTGACTCATGATGGAAACCCAACTTTCCAATAGGTAACGACGAATTTGATTGTATATTTATTATGGCGACATAGTGGGATGGGGCACTCATGCCGTCTAGGATTAATACATTTACTTTGATGTCCTTCAATTTGGTTGCACACTATTATTATATAATACCGTGTTTATCGTATCAAGCATCTTTTGATCATTATAAGGTAAAACCCTATCCTCCGGTTTGCGTTGCATTGTGTGATGGGACTTGGGTCTTATAATGGTTTCATTTTTCTAAAAAAAGCATTGTGCTATTTTGACGATTTACTTTAGTCATGCACTGGCAATCCATAGGAGAAAACCCGTTCCGCGAAAGTGGCGTGGTCCTGTGATTAGCCTTATTATATTATATAGGTTAAGTAGAATTCTCACACCAGTCCCATGACTGACCTGTAGTTTGTTCACTTGCAAACTCGGGTGCCCATATTTTCCACACGGGCAGTCGAGTAGCTATTTTTGCAGATATATTAAACAGGATTCTGGGTTGAAGCTTAAAGCTGTGTCCAGAGATAGAAAGTCTTCCGCTGTGTTCTTCCGTTGCAGTATATTACATTTTTGTATTTATCTTCCGCTGTAATTATATTCCAATGTACTCTGATATGTATATTCTGTACTCTGATGTAACATTATATGATGATATGTTATAAAAGTCTTCTGTTGTTGTTTTAATATGTTGTATGCCCAAAGTTAAAGTATTCGTAGATTTTCACTTTTTGGGTCAGACCTGTGTGATTTATGGTCGATTCAAAGGGTGGGAATTTGCGGGTCTTTACAGTTGGTATCAGAGCTTAGGTTAGCTCAAATCTTTGGGGTACAACTTGTTAGAACTGAACAGAAGACTCATCAGAGATTGGATTAGTAATGTCCAATAAGAATACTCATTAGAGATAGGATCAGTAGTATCCTAGAATGAGTAAACTCGTTAGAGATGGGGTTAGTAATGCCTTAGAACGAGTTCAGAGTTACGAATTTATAATTAACGTATTTTTGATATTTATAATCTATTTTGTGAAATATGATTTTTATAAAGATAAAGTTATATATATTTTGAAAAGATAATCAACCATTAAAATTTAAAATTAAGATAGTTAATTTTACAATTTTTAGCTACGTTCCTTTTCGAGGACGAAAAGTTTTTAAGTGGGGGCGATTGTAACAACCCGAAAAATCAGGACCAATTTAAAAAATTTTATTTTAGAAAATTTTAATGAATTTTGACAATATAAAATAATTTATTTAAATAATAATGATCACAAATTTGATTCAAATCGAAGTTAGAATGAATGATTTAATTTTTATTATAAAAAGAGTTAGAAATAACGCGGTAGTTTGAAAAGTCAAACTTGAACTTTGACTGACCGTACAGGATGCAAAATTTAACGGATTTTAGTGAAACCAAAAATATTAGAACCTATTTAAATTTATCTTTCCAACGAATCCGAAAAATCGAAATTTCATAACGGGAATCAAAAGTTATGGCCAATTCAATATTTAGAAAGGTCGCTATGAAATTTATAAGGGCCAAAATGCTAAATTTTGCAGAATAAGGAATTAGGACCCGAAACCATCTCCATTGGTTTTAGAATGTTGTTTACATATAAAAATGACTATAAGAACTTATATTTTCGAGTTTCGGAAAAATTCCACTATTTTTGGTATTTTTAAATATTAAAATATCCACCTGAAAAATAGAATTTTTGCAAACGAATTCCGGATTCGACGAAACCAGTTTCTATGGATTCGGAATATTAAATTAAGGTAAAATTCTAAAATTTATAATTTTTGGAATTATTTTGTGGCCTGTATAATTTTTACAGTGGAAATACAGCCTATTTTCAGACTTCGGAAATTTATAATAAATTCATACGGAATCGGAAAATTACGAAATCAGGTTCGTTGGGTTCGTAATGACCTGAAATAATTATGTTTAAAAATTTATTAATTTTGAAATCAGCATGTATTTATAAGGATTTTTGAATTGAAGAAAACAGTTGGAAATTGAGTAATTGGGCACATAATGATATTTGGGCCCAAACCAAAATTAAACCCATGGTATATATTATCTTTTTTCTGAGTTTTAGGGCTGAAATTCGAAATACACAGCAACCACTCTCTTTTCCATCATTTTTCCCAATTTCCATGGCGGCTCCCTCTTCCTCTAAAATTCATAAAAAAATAAAATCTCTTCAAACCATAGCAAATTATATGTTTTCTCGAAGGTCTCGACGATACGAAGCTAATGGTGTAGTCGGTTTTGTCAAACAGCGCTCGGATTCGCCGGAATCTCGTCTTAAAGCTCGCTGTTTTCGAAATTCAGAAGCTCAAAACGTAAATCAAGAAATTCCCGTGAATCGAGGAAGAATTAGACGAAGTCACGAACACGGAAGTTCTTCGTCTACACAAGATGAAGATGCTCAGAAAATTTCAGGCAGTTTGGAGGTGTGAGGCGGCCTGTGGGACCCGCGAGGCGAAATCCTTTCTAGGCGATTTCCCGATGATCGGAGAAGCTTTAGGGGCGGCTCTTTCTGGTGGTGGTGCGTCTCGCCAAGACGAAGACATTGGCGGTGGTCCCGTGGCGTCAGGTGGCCCGAGGCAGCGGCAAAGTGCGGTCAAAGTTCGGCGGTGAACAGTGTTTTTCGGTCAATGGGCTGAGGGTATTTTCTATTTTATTTTTAAATTATTTAATTAATTTCCAGAACTTTAAAATTGCATAACTCACTCATACGAAGTCGAAAATCGACGATTTCAGGTGCGTTGGGATCGTGGCGACGAGATGGACGCGTGGACACTAATTTTGTCCAATTCTGAGACTGTAATTTTTAGGTATTTTCACGAATATTATTTAATTATTTAATTACCCGATCTTTAAAAATTCATAACTCTTTCATACGAGGTCCGTTTGACGAACCGTAAATTGCGTTGGAATCACAAAATTAAGAGCTTCGCGATGGCGCAGACCGCAGCTGAAAAGGAGACAGTAAAATTTTGGCCAAAAATTCAATGTGAGGATTCTAATTTTATTTGTTTAATTAATTATAAATTATTTTCTTGCATTAAAAATAATTGTTTGATCGTTTAATTCTGACCTGAAATGTTGGGTGTTGTTTGGAGTGATAATTGTTGTTTGTTGAATGATTGTTGTACATGATTTGCAAAATCTGCTTGGATTTATATATATCTTATTTGCGGTTGGAGAAATGGGATCTAAAATGAGATCATAACATATTTTATTCAGTATATATATATATATGTTAAGATTGGATTAGAACTTGTAAAACAAATAAAATCCTCTTTTATTTTTAGAACATGTACACAAATGAATTTCTTTTTGTCCTAAAAAAAAAAAAAAAAGAGTTTTTATTTACATTTCTGTTATTAATAAAAGGACAAATATAAAAGAACAAGTTTTTATTTACATTTCTTTGTAAATAAATGAACACATTTAGATGTGATAAAAAGAAATAAAAAGACAATCTTTTTATATTGGAAACAAAAAGATGAAATTTTGACGATGAAAATAAAAAGACAATCTTTTTATATTTAAAATAGAAGAAGTTATCATTTTCATTACAAAATAGAAAAAGTCATATTTTTACATTGCGAAATAGAAAAGATTATATTTTTACATTGTAAAATAGTAAAGTTGATATTTTTACATTGTAAAATAGTAAAGTTGATATTTTTACTTTGTAAAATATAAAAGATCATATTTTTAAATCGCAAAATAGGTTAATCATTTATTTACACCTTCCTTTGTAAATGATAAGGCTAAAAACATGTTAATCACTTTGTTTACATTTTCTTTGTAATAGAAAAAGAGTAAAACATGTTAATCACTTTGTTTACATTTTCTTTGTAATAGAAAAAGAGTAAAATATGTTAATCACTTTGTTTACATTTTCTTTGTAATAGAAAAAGAGTAAAAATATGTAAATCATTTTGTTTACATTTTCATTGTAAAAGAGAAAGAGTAAAATATGTAAATCATTTTGTTTACATTTTCTTTGTAATAGAAAAAGAGTAAAATATGTAAATCATTTTGTTTACATTTTCTTTGTAATAGAAAAAGAGTAAAACATGTTAATCACTTTGTTTACATTTTCTTTGTAATAGAAAAAGAGTAAAACATATTAATCAGTTATGTAAATAAAAAGAATAGAATTTAGAAATATATTTATTTACATTTTCTATGTAGTAAAAATTGAATTGTTAATATTGAATATTTTATCGTCATTTTGAATGCGGTAAAAATAGAATGGTTAATGTTGAATATTTTATCGTCATTTTGAATGCGGTAAAAATAGAATTGTTAATGTTGAATATTTTATCGTCATTTTGAACGCGGTGAAAATAGAATGGTTAATGTTGTCATTTTTATCGACATTTTTAGTGCGATAAAAATAGACAATGTTAGTGATTCATTTTTATCGACATTTTTAGTGCGATAAAAATAGACAATGTTAGTGATTCATTTTTATCGACATTTTTAGTGCGATAAAAATAGACAATGTTAGTGATTCATTTTTATCGACATTTTTGGTGCGATAGAAAATAAAAAGAACAGGAACATGAGAAGCATTTATTTACAACTCCTATTGTAAATGAAAAGAGTAAAAATATGAGGACCACTTTATTTACAACTTCTTTTGTAAATGAAAAGACCAGAATATGTTGATCATTTTATTGGTATTTCTATGGTAAATAAAAGAACAAGACATGTGATTTTTTTTTTTTTTTTCATTTTCTATTGTAAATGAAAAAGAACAACATTCTTGTCAAGACTTGATTATTGAATTTAAATTGTCATTTTGAGTTAACATGTCAGTGAATTAGAAAATGAACATTTTTTTTTTTTTTTGTCATTAAAAGGATTAGTTAAAAATGAACATTTTGTGTCATTAAAAAGGGTTAATTAGACATGAACATTTTGTGTCATTAAAAAGAACTAATTAGAAATGAACACTTGGTGTCATAAAAAAAAGAATAGATTGAAAATAAACATTTTTTTATGCATAAGAAAAGAGATTAAATCAAAATACTCATTTTTGTATATTAAAAGTGAATTAGACAAAATGGATATTTTTGGCACATTAAAATGAATGAAGTAAAAATAGACATCTTTATTCATTGAAAAATATTAGACAAAATTCTCATTTTGTTGCATTAGAAGTTAAGAAACAAAATCATCATATTTGTTTATGTTGAGAAAAAGAATGGATTTAAAATGTATGTTTTCATACATTAAAAAGAATGAATTAAGGATGTATATTTTTATACATTAAAAATAATGAAGTCAGATATTCATTAAAATGAATGAGACCAAAAATATGCATTTTTGGTAAATAAATAAAAGTCACGATTTTTATGGTCATATGTTCATAATAAAGAGTATTGAAATATTTGCCTGTGATGTTGTATTTTGATGTGTTAAATGTAATGTTAGTATATTCAAAATTGAATATTACACTTCCATTTACAAGTCATCCGACTTGTTTATGTGATTGGGTCGATTATTTTTTACACATCGCCCAAGTGCACAAATAATTTATTATTTGTTTGTTGGCTGAAAACCCCACACGGGTATTGGGACGATACTTGACTGACACAAATCCCAATGTTATTATATGTCTATCGATTGATCGACAGGCTGCGATGAGCGTTATTGTTTTATTTTATTGCTCACACAGTTGACATTGTCACTCTGGTTGTTAATGGATGGATTGAGGATTATTTCCTGTTATTACCCTATACATGAAATGTATGAAACCCATATGACCTTATATGGTATATGGTTGAGTCGCATTCCAATGCAGAATTTCTTTTTTAAATAAAGAAATTTTATATAATAAAAGGATTTTTGTAAAATAAAGGATTTTGTATTATAAAGTATATTTTACATTCAGAATCTTTTATATATAGAATATTTTATTGATTATTTTAAAACGTGTTTTTTATATAGTAATGAATTAATATCTTTAAGATAAATCTTTTATTTAAGATTATTAGATCTTAACAATTATGGTTGGTAATTGATATGTAAATTGGATTTGTAGTGGACGATGTTTTAAATAACATTTATCCTTTAATCCAATTTACATTGAAATTACTATTTGAAATTTATAAATCTATTTTATAAATTAAATCAAAATTGGAATATTAATAAATCTTTTTAGAAAGATTAAAATGTAATTTATTTTATCTTTGATAAAATTAATGAGAACCTTTTAACATAAATAATAATTTTTATTTAAAAGGATATTCAAAGTTGGAGTGTGGCGTATGGTTGATTTTAATTACAAATACGCGAGTTATTCAGAAAGACCGGGTCTAACCCATTCTGAATAATCATCACGACGATCAAGAGTCGAAGATGAAGACGGTGACTGAAGACCTGAGAGCTTCACATCGTTTGGTTGATGGTGACTAATATCTTGAATTGGGACTGATCCCCCAAGGCAAGGTAAAAGTGATGATCTTCCAGACGTACTGGAGATCGACGGATACGTTGTTTCGTTCAGACCCAGAACGGACTTGTAAATGGATAGCATGCTTGACATTGAAATTTATTTCATGTAATTAAATCGGTTTTTATTTAATATATAAATGCATGGTGGCGGAGGATTTATTCTCTTGCTTAACACCCTTTTGTATGTTAAATAATTACCGATCGCATGATATGAGTTGTTGATGTGGCACGCCAAGTTACAATTGAACAAAGCTTATTGTTGCAAAGCAGAGCCTTGTATGATGATCAAAGCATAGTCTGGTATGGACATAGCTTTGTGTAATACGTTACTTCGCGAGCCTCACACCCCGGTTGAGTCTAAAACGGAGCAAGGGAACGCAGGGAGTGCGCACGCTTCTTTCTAGCTAGAAGTGGTGTCGGTGCTTAAACTGGCTGACATTTTACTTATGTGGTTGTTGGATTTGAGGTACCTCAGGTATATTGGTCGTATTGTGGCCAATCAGAGATCCGTTAGGATCGGGAAACGTGTGTTCAGGAATAACTAATCCAGTCCATTGCACCAGCTGGACAGAGTACCAACATGGGGACGGACCGGCCCTGCAGGATCCAAGGGTTGGACAGAGTACCAATCCTGGGGCATTGCTAGAGTGTCTCGAATCGGTAAGGAATTCGCTCCTAGCCTTGACTCATGATGGAAACCCAACTTTCCAATAGGTAACGACGAATTTGATTGTATATTTATTATGGCGACATAGTGGGATGGGGCACTCATGCCGTCTAGGATTAATACATTTACTTTAATGTCCTTCAATTTGGTTGCACACTATTATTATATAATACCGTGTTTATCGTATCAAGCATCTTTTGATCATTATAAGGTAAAACCCTATCCTCCGGTTTGCGTTGCATTGTGTGATGGGACTTGGGTCTTATAATGGTTTCATTTTTCTAAAAAAAGCATTGTGCTATTTTGACGATTTACTTTAGTCATGCACTGGCAATCCATAGGAGAAAACCCGTTCCGCGAAAGTGGCGTGGTCCTGTGATTAGCCTTATTATATTATATAGGTTAAGTAGAATTCTCACACCAGTCCCATGACTGACCTGTAGTTTGTTCACTTGCAAACTCGGGTGCCCATATTTTCCACACGGGCAGTCGAGTAGCTATTTTTGCAGATATATTAAACAGGATTCTGGGTTGAAGCTTAAAGCTGTGTCCAGAGATAGAAAGTCTTCCGCTGTGTTCTTCCGTTGCAGTATATTACATTTTTGTATTTATCTTCCGCTGTAATTATATTCCAATGTACTCTGATATGTATATTCTGTACTCTGATGTAACATTATATGATGATATGTTATAAAAGTCTTCTGTTGTTGTTTTAATATGTTGTATGCCCAAAGTTAAAGTATTCGTAGATTTTCACTTTTTGGGTCAGACCTGTGTGGTTTATGGTCGATTCAAAGGGTGGGAATTTGCGGGTCTTTACAAAGTGGTTCTTCCGTCCTTCATACGGAAGTCCTTACTTATCTTAAAAAGACATCTATACGCGGAGGGGAAATTAAAAAAGAGAAAGAGGAAGAGATTCAAAACGGAGAATCCGAAGGATAAAGATATGGCTATTGGGGACTATGCTTTTCTTTCAAAAACTTTTCTCTTAAAAGACATGTTTTTGAAAATACTTCTTCTAAAAATGTTTTTAGAAAAATAATTTTCTAAAAGTTTTATCTGTTCTGGTAACCTTAAGCTCTTATACCACGTGTAACACCCCCACACCCGCTAAGGTCACTCACAAAGGGAATGCCTTAGCTTCGGTGGAGTATTTAAGTGAATATAGAACTGAAAATTTTCAACAAGACAGATATAAGTAATACTTGAAATTTAAAACATCATTTCATTACAATAGAAGGTAAACATGTTTGGTTACATCTCAAAAACCAACAAGAGTCAAGTACAAAATATCCATCTCGTTAAAACATAAGTACATAATCCCACTACATACTAATAGCCATAATAGAAAAGATAACCGAGCTTTTCTTCAAGAGTCCAAGCTCCAAAAGATAGATAAAGCAATCTGATCAAAGCCCACTAGTGCTAGGCCCACTCTGAGAACCTGAGGGTTGGGGAAAAAGAAAAAAAAACAACGGGGTCAGACATAAGTCTGAGTGAGCCCTATAACCTTAACAATACAATCATTAAAGTAATTAGGGTATGATATAAACCTGGTACGGTACGACTGGGGATAAATGACTACACTAAGTAGCCAACTAGACTTAGGATAAACTAAGATAACGGTAAAGACGCGCCTATCCACCCAAGGATAAATACTACACTGCACCACACTAGATCTACCCACCCAAGGGTAATTCCTACACTGCACCACACTAGATCTACCCACCCAAGGGTAATTCCTACTTAAAGGTTGATCCCACTAAGTGTACTTAGTAATTTTTAATAATAGTTTCGTGTACCCCTAGCTGACTACATAGGTGCCGTCTGCCCCTATCTCCACTAGGTGTACCCACAACTTAGTAATTTTAATAGTAGTCTCTTGTACCCCTAGCTGACTACATAGGTGCCGTCTGCCCCTATCTCCACTAGGTGTACCTGCTACTCCCCAAGCAATCGACTCCCTACCGTAGATACCCGTGCTGGCCCCACAGTGGGGTGTATCACTCCCCAAAGTGGCAACCCGATACTATCAATGGTGCACGGCTTATATCTACACGATGCAACAACGTCTTACCTACCAGCCCGGGTTCACACACGCATATGAAACCCGTTGGACTCGCGTTGCCACCGCTACCCCGTTTTGGCCTCTTATAGTCAAGCCCAGTACGCGTGTCCCGTCCTCGACATGGGTCGAGCCCAATAAGATACATATGGGTTACTGGTTGAAATGGGCACCCACAAGCTACTACTTAAGCTTGTCATTTTATCTAGTGCATCCCACTTAACCCCTTTTTCATAATCATGCCCACTTACATGTTAAGGTTTGGTTAAGTCATCTAATCATATTTCAATTGCCACTCAAGGCCCCCACTAGATTTCTACATGCCACCCAAGGCACCCACTTGATTTCCACATGCCACCCAAGGCACCCACTTAACCCTTTAATCATGTTTAGTTACATGTTCCACTTTGGTTAAGTATTCTAGTCGTATTCTCTATTGCCACCCAAGGCAACCCACTAGATTTTTCCACATGCCACCCAAGGCACCCACTTAACCCTTTAATCATGTTTAATTACATGTCCCACTTTGGTTAAGTATTCTAATCTTATCTTCTATTGCCACCCAAGGCAACCACTAGATTTCCTCATGCCACCCAAGGCACCCACTTAACCCTTCATGCCCCCACTACATGCTTATCTGGTTAAGTGTTTCTTAATTGATTAAGAACGTAACCGTTGTAAAGACCTCTCACATTAGACTATCTTTTATGGCAGCTGGATTTGCCGGTTGGGTCCGGGCAGCCTTACGCCATAACCGAGTCTAACCTCGTGTCTATACACTTGTCACGTATTTAGTTTGTGCCTAAGACCTCTCACATTGGGCCAATCATTTGTAGCCGCTGGATATGCCGGTCGGTTCCGGGCAGTCTTATGCTACAAAATGGTCCAACCTCGTGTCTTAGTCGATTAATTACACCTAATTAATCACCCCCATAATTTGTATTAATTATCCCTAATTAATTACAAATTTAACGATGTACATAATTGACTCAATTATGTCCATCCACTTTATGGTATGCATAATCATACCAACTTCACACCGTTTCATTAACATGTATATTAACCCCATCGTTCCCCACGTAATTCGCGAACATGACATAAAAGGGAAGATTCATCACAAATACAATGGGTTCAACTTGCATAACATTAGCATCAACATGGGTTTTAAAGGTGTCAACATGCATATAGCATCAAACCCAACTAGCATAAATAATCAACCCAAACTTGCATGAATCACATATGTCATAAAGAGATTAACTTGCATAAGATACTTATGTCATACAAAAGGGGTAAACTTGCATATGTATGTATGACATACAAAGGGGTTAACTTGCATATGTATGCATATCATACAAAGGTGTAAACTTGCACATGTTACTTGCATAAAATCAAATACCAAACTTGCATAACATGTCATGTATGAACTTGCATATAATCATACACCAAACTTGCATAACATATCATATATGAACTTGCATATAATCAAACACCAAACTTGCATATCATGTCATGTATGAACTTGCATATAATCATACACCAAACTTGCATATCATATATGAACTTGCATATAATCAAACACCAAACTTGCATATCATGTCATGTATGAACTTGCATATAATCATACACCAAACTTGCATATCATATATGAACTTGCATATAATCAAACACCAAACTTGCATATCATGTCATGTATGAACTTGCATATAATCATACACCAAACTTGCATATCATATATGAACTTGCATATAATCAAACACCAAACTTGCATATCATGCCATGTATGAACTTGCATATAATCATACACCAAACTTGCATATCATGGTGTCATAATGGATCAATGTTTATCATAGTGATTTGCATAACTAGCATCATGAACACATAGCCTAACACTTGCATAACTTGCATAACATCATGATCATATATCATATGACTTGCATAACTTGCATAACATCATTAACACATAGCATATAACATGCATAACATCATTAACACATAGCATATAACATGCACAACATCATTAACACATAGCATATAACATGCATAACATGCATAACATCATTAACACATAGCATATAACATGCATAACATGCATTGATCCACATTCATAGCCATAACCTCATTATATCCTATCATAATCATTTCAACAATTGGTCATTAAGGCTATAGAAACTCACAACTTGTTGATTATCACTTTAATGAAGAAGATTAAGTTGCTAGAGTTGATTAGAAGTTGATTTGAGAAGCTTTCCTCCTCTTTAATTTGTTGGTGGCTCCTCCTAGTTGCATTTTGACGGCATAACGACGTTGTCTCCAATTTTAGTATGAATTAGGGTAGTCTTAGGGTGTATTTATAGATTAGTTAGGTGTTTTAGGCCCTTAGATTAACCCTAAATCAGATTAGAGCCGTCAGATCACGTCCTAGCCACCAAAACACAGCCCAAAAGCCAAGATGATGCACCTAGGTCACCTGGGCTCGACCCGGGAGGTCGACCCCCAGGTCGACACTAGGGTCGACTCCCCAGTCGACCTGGTGGGCAGGTCGACTCCCCAGTCGACCCCCAGGTCGACCCCCTGGGTCTGGCAGGAATTTTCCCGCCACTTCTGAAATTTGAAATTTCTGTTTTTAAATCTGTTTTTAAATTTTCTGAAACTTCTTCGGGCCATATCTGGGTCATACGGACTCCAATTTTTGAAAACTCAGACTCTATTTTGCGTATTTTTCCGAGACGAACTCAATGGCATAGCCCGTTTCCCCTGATTCAGATTTTTAAATTTAATTCTGCCCTGTTATATTATAGTAAGTTATTCAACATACGGGGTGTTACACATTCGTTAACCCAAACGGCATGACGAGCCATTCGAAGAACCCATCTGGAGTCCTAAACGCAGTTTTGTCAATGCTATCCTCAGCCACTCTAAGCTGATGGAATCCTATGGCTAGATCGAGCTGAGAGAAAATAGATGCTCCCACAAGCTGGTCAAACAAATCGTCGGTTCTTGGTAGTGGGTGCCTATTCTTCTTTGTCAGCTTGTTTAATTCATGATAATCTACGCACAGACGAAGCGATCCATCTGCCTTAGTAGCGAATACCACTGGAGCACCCCATTCAGAAATGCTTCGTCTTATGAAATTTTTCTCAAGCAACTCGTTAACTTGTTTACTGAGCTCTCTTCTTTCTCGTGGGGCCATGTGCCTAACGGGCAATGAAACTGGCTTGTCATTATCAACAAGATAAATTCGGAAGTCTATCTCGCGTTTAGGAGGTAACCCCCTTACTTCATCAAAGACATATGGATATTCTCGGACCACTCTTACAGATTACAAATTATCGTCGGACGAGTTAAGGGATTCAAGATAACACAACATGACCGGACCCTTAGGGTTACAAGAAATTTCAAGGGTATTACCAAGGTGAGTCATGAGCCTCACTACCCTTCGTTCACAATCAAGAATGGCTCCATAATTGGATAGCCAATCCATACCTAGGATTAAACCGTATCCCATAAATCCGAGAACATAAGCATTACATGTGAATTCTACGCTTAAGATAGAGATCCTCAAATCCACACACATCATAGATAAATGGGCGGAGCCTCCAATTGGATTTGAAACTATAACAGGATCCTCAACCAGACTAGTACTTAAGTGCAGATTTTCAACAATATCAGAAGAAATAAAAGTATGCGATGCGCCAGAGTCAAATAAGGTTCGAACAGGAAAGTCAGAAATGTAAACAAGGCTTTCTACGGAAATATTACTACCTCGGTCAAGAGCTGGAGTGGTGTTGAGAGCATGCAACTGCCCTCCAGAAGGTCCTGCTCGCTGGGTCTGCCCTTGCCCCTGCCCTTGCTTCTTAGGGCAATCCTTGCTGATGTGTCCAGTATCTCCACAATGAAAGCATTCACCCAACTTCCTCTTCTTCTTTCTACAATATTTAGCTAGATGTCCAGTAATACCACAGAAGTTGCACTTCCTCGTCTCACGTGGTTTGTTTTTGCTCTTGTTATTCTTGTTATTCTTGTTGCCCCCCTTCTTGAAGTCAGCTTTCTTATTCTGAGTCTCATTAGGCTTAACCTCCTTCTTGCTATTCTTGTCTTCCTCATGAAGTAGAGCCATATCCACCAAGCTTTCAAAGGTCGCCCCCATGGGTATATGAGTTATGGTCAAACTGTGTAGTGGCTCGTTCAATCCTCGAGCAAAGCGTGCAGCCTTTTTCTGGGCTGTGTTGACCAAATCCAAACCGAACCGAGCAAGCTAATTAAACTTATTCATGTACTCCCTAACAGACATGTCCCCTTGCTTGAGTGCAAGGAACCTCTCCATCTGAAGGTTCTCTTCTGCTGACGATAAGAATTTAAGCCCAAACCTCTCTCTAAAGTCTGCCCAAGTCTCAACTGGCCTGGTAGTGTTGGTGACTTCCCACCAAAATGCATCTTCCTCTTTTAACAACAATGCTGCCAACTGAACTTTCCTATGGTCCTCCACATCAAAGATAATAAACAAGTCTTCAGTCTCCTTTAGCCAGTTTCGTGCCTCAACAAAGGTTTCAGTTCCAACGAAGTTCTTGCCGCCCATTGCTTTAAAGTCTTTGCATATTTTGGCAAAGGCGGTACCAGGAGGAGGAGGAACCGCGACCACTGGGGGAGGAGGAGGAGGGATGTCCGCCAGGCCCGCGCCGTTGGCCCTGGCTTCTAAGTACCTTCGGAACTATCCAAGTACGGGTATTCCCTCAGGCAGGTTAAGATCAGCCATGCTGAAAAATGAAAATAAAAAGATTCAAACGAGGAAACAAAGGAAAGTACCAATGGCTTTTTGGGGAATAGCCTTTTTAAACATAAAACTTTTCTTGAAAAATGCTTCTTTATAAATGGTTTTGAAAATAGTTTCAGAAGGTTTTTGAAACTTTTGCCCAGCCTGGTAACTTTCTGCTCTGATACCAAATGTAACACCCCACCTCCGCTAGGGTCACTCACAAAGGGAATGCACTAGTTTGGTGGAGTATTATCTAGGTAAACATACACAGAGATATCACAAGGCAGAACATAAATAAAGCATCGGTAGAAATTAAAAACCAAATTTTTATTACTTTCAAGAAAACAGCCAAAACCCCATATATCCAAGGTACAAATTATTCCATTACATCAAGTTCTAAATAAAGAAGCATAAACTTAAGATAACAAAAGTAAATTATTCCCCATAAATAGCAGAAGCAGTCATAGCATAGCTCAAGACCAAACCGTACATGAGTTGTCAGAAAGCAATCTAAATCCAAGCTAAGAGCTAGTGTTTCCTCCCTGAGAACCTGGGGGGAACGAAAGAAAAGGAGGCGAAAGGAAACGGGTCAGTCATAAGACTGGTAAGTCCTAGTGACTTTTAGTATAAAAACTAGTAAAGGTAGTATGACATGTGAAAACTGGAATTAAACATAAGGATGATAACAGGACTAGTATGACAATTAAGATAACAAGATAAGTCAAGTCTAGCATCGCATATTCAAGGTTCGCTGCACCATCTGTACTAGTGTTCTAACCCATGTCAAGTATTAATCATGAAATGATCCCTTGGCCCGGTATCATGAAGTGACCCATTACGGGGTCCTACGGTACGATCTACTTATCGGTCGGCTCCCTACAAGTTCTAGCTCGTCATGTATCTGTGTCATACGACCCTATCCTGAAATGTAGTTACCTTTGCTAGGTCCACCATAGGGTGTATCAAGCCCTATGGTGCCAACCACCGACACGAATCAAGCACGCACAGTATAAACCTATGGGTGCCCAATGCCTGCTTTTTCAACTACGGACTACGTGCACGACCATAGTCCGTCTGAACCTACAATGGCACACCTACACAGCCATCGTTCTGGTCACTTACAATCAGCCCAGTAATCGTGCCCCACCCTGCCTAATCCCAGGGTATCGTGATACATCTAAGTGGGTTACTGCTGAAAAGGACCGCGTAACTAGGGTTTCTAATGGGTTAAGTGTTGTTATTCAAATTCGTGACTTAACCCTATCCAAATCATGTATCAAGTTGGTTAAGTATATTCAAGTGGTTCATGACTTAACCCTATCATGTGGCATTAATTCATTGATGCACCCCAACCTCTCACATTAGACTAATTGTTGTGGTCACTGGATTTGCCGAGCGGTTCCGGGCAGATTTACACCACAACATAGTCTAACCTCGGGTTTTACGTGCGATATGAAACCCACATTGGATCCTATTTTTTGCAGTCACTGGATTTTCCGGGCGGTTCCGGGAAGATTTACACTGCAAACTCAACCCAACCTCGAGTTGGCCATTTTCAAGTTTATCTAAGTGTCATGCCCAGATTCAAGTTTCGAGTCTAAATTCATATCAAGTTTTCAGGTCATGTTTCATGTCAAATCGTGTCAAGTTCATGTCCATATCCAGGTTCAAGTTATAACAATGTTCATGTTCAAGTTCAAAGCCAATTCATGTTTTACCTAGTCTACCCAAATCGTATTCCCATCGCACGTAAGCTCGAATCGATACAAATAAATCTAATTAGGGAATAACATAAAAAGGGACGGGTATAAAGTGGCAAAAGTGATTACTAGCATAGCATGGTATGACTTGAGATAAATGATTATAACATTACTGGCATATGGAATATTGGCCTCAAACATAAAGATTCCAAATCTAGCAAAATAAGGTACTAGTCAAGATAACAGTTGCCATAAGGTGATAGTATAGTCATGGTAACGATTGACATAAGGTGATAGTATAGTCATGGTAACGATTGACATAAGGTGATAGTCATAAACTTGTGACCAATAGCAGATTCAACATGATAATATTAGGGGTTTTTCTTTTTGATTTACAACATGAATAGGCCCCAAATCAATGTCATAGTAATATACCCAAAAGTCAAGATCCAAGATGAACAAGCATGGATGTAAAATAGTCATCACACACAGGTCCAATTTCAATTTACAACATATTCATATTACATTTACAGTTTAAATCTAAAAGCAACTGGGGCTTACAGATCGTGGTTCGAGAATTAGAAAAAGAGAGTCGATGTTGAATCTTTATATGCTTAGTCAAGTCCTAACAGAAATCCCCAAATCAGCAATTCTCTTAACGTAGATTCGACGTAGAAGAAGTAGTCTCTTTCTCTAACTTTTCAACCAGAATTAGAGCAGGATAAGGTCAGAGAGAATTTTGTGTAGAGAGACTAGTGTTAGGGGCTGTTTATATAGGGTCAGGTCAACGAATGTGGATAGAAACGAGGCCAGGAACATCAAAGTGAATCCAGCTTCAAAAGTGGGCTCGGCCACCAGGTCGACCCTCAGGTCGACACTATGTTCGACCTGGTCCTGGGCAGGTCGACTACATAGTCGACCCCCAGGTCGACCTGGTCCTGGGCGGGAACTTTCCCGCCTAGTCCATTCTTAGGTTTGAATTTCGAAATTTGAATTCGAATTCTGAGCTGTTTTGAACTTGAAATTTTCTGAAAACTTCAAAGGGTCATAACTTGGTCATACGGACTCCGATTTTCGAAAACTCGGACTCGTTTCCAAGCAGAATTTCAAGACAAACGCAATGTCGTAACTCGTTTCCCTTGATTCTTATTTTAAAAATTAATTCTGCCTTGATTTATAGTTATAATACGTTATAAAAATACGGGTTGTTACACAAAAGTTGAGCAGTTAAAAAAAACTTCAGTCCAGAGAAAATCAATTACAAGCTGAAAAAAAGAAGAGAAAGGAATTGGAAAGTTTGTTAAATTCTCACCACAATTTAACTGAAATTCCAGAAAAAGAATGTGACAAAAAAGATGATGAAGAAAAAGATATGAAACATAATGAAACCGACACAATTGAAGAAAACCGACATAAAGACCCAGAAGAATTTGATGAAAAAGAAAAAACAGATAAAGAGAAACTAAAAAAAAAAGTGAAAGTGTGAAATGCAAGTAACAATAGATGTGGATACTTTCAACACATCAAAAAGTATACAAATGAGAAAAAGGAAAACAGTATGTTCTGAATTGTTTAAGCAATTGCTCGATGACGAACAAGAGTTCATAGCAGATTACTTCAACAAAGTTGGTGATGATAAGTAAGCTTATATACTGTTTAAATTTTATACTTTATAAATTAATAAAAACAAATTTCTTAAATTATAACTTTGTTTACTTTACAGTGTAGAGATTTACAATTCAAACGATGAAAACAATATTGTCATACATAAGGACATGATTGAAGAACTGATTTTCGGTTAATTTGTTTCTGGCCAGGTAAGTATATAATATAATTCGACTTATGACACTAATGAATATGTACACATGATACTTATACTGATTACTGAAACATAGAAGCTCTAATGATTACATAATTTTCATACTTTCAACAATCTAAAAAGATAAAAACATATATCTTTTAATAAAAATAATGTTTACATACAGATATTTTAAATAATTTTATATCATATGAAATGAACAAATAATTTCAATTGCTAATATCTTTTTAATTGCGGAATGTATGTGATTATGAACATTACAAGACTCTCAAGATAGATGTCTTACTCCAACCATACCTCAAACAGAAATTAATCATCTAAGAGCTAGTATTGCATCCGGAATATTGCATACTGAAGATTTATGGTGGACAAAGGATAAGTCATCTGCTGAAGATAACAACTTTGTTTGTGGTTCATAATGCTTGATGGTGAATAATGCACATGATTTTTTGTAGACGTGATGGATTTATTTATTTGTACTATTTTTAGATACAATGTTAATGACTGTTAATTGTTTTAGTATATTTATTGTTTGTCTATTGCATTGGATTGTGAAAATTATGGTAATACTTCAAGGTTTAACTGCACTGTTTCAATATATTCTAACTACATTATAAATTCAATGCCTTAATTTGTTCAAGTTGTATAAATATATTTAATTAAATCACTGTTTGATATATCAATTTATTTTTCACTACCCAAAAAATATAATCATTTATCATTATGTTTTTGCAGCTGATACAAAGCTATACTTATGGTTTGTTTTACAATTAATAATTATAGTTTATAAAACTGATATACTGCTTGTCTTGTAATACAAAATTTTTTTAACTTATTGTCCAATGTAAACAGTGTTGCAATTAAAATATAAAATATAAATCATTTTATCTTTTTTACATACTTACAAGTTACAAACAACATTCTCCAAATAACAATTAATTTGTAATATACTAATATCTAACGTTAACTAGAAACCTGTAACATAATATACAATCAACTACATTAGGCCATATGAAATTTACAAAAAAAAATAAAAAATTGCATTATACAATTTATGTCATAATGAAAAAAAAAATATAATCATTTATCATTTTAAATCATATAAGATATGTTATGTTATTCAAACAAATATTATCAGGACTATACAAAATCAAATATCACATACTGTTAATATTCATCAAAATCAATAAACCTACACTATAAGGGCAGAAAATAAAAATCATGTATTTTTGCTAATGAATTGAGCATTAGGACGTTACTCATTATGATTTTCTCTAAATAAACATAAAAATGCAGTTATCAATGAAATCATTTATCATTTTTCGTCCCACTTATTATTTCCTGTAAATAATGTCTTACATTTTTATTTTCTGTCACAATTTTTGAAAAAAGATATAATCAAATATCTTTACAAATCATAAATCAGAAAAACCTAAATAACACGCGTCGTCAACTAATAATATTTAAGATCCAACTACATAACCAAAGTGAGTAAAAACAGAATTAACGGGCAAAAATAAATTGTTTGATTACTCAAGCCAAATCTGAAGTTATAGTATAAATACAAAAATCATAATCAAAACTTAATGATTCAACCAGGCTAAAAACACATAGCTTGTTTTATCACAAGAATACCTTTAATAATTTATTATTCCAACTATAGCAAACGAAAACTTTGTCTGATAGATCAAAAATGCGATCCTTAATAAAAATTATACAAAAGCATCAACAACGACATAAAACATCGAATTAACAATCAAAAATACCATAAAATTAAAACACTCACCAAAGAACAAAAAATCAAACAGAGAAAACCGATTAGCCAATCCAAATGAACAAATTCGAATCACGATTTACCAAATGATTTAAGACGAAATTAACGACTGAGAAAATCGATTTGCCAATCCAAATGAAGAAATTCGAATCACGATTTCCAAAATTAAAGTTGAGTTTGATTTAAGAAGAAATTAACGACTAGTTTTTTTTTTTTTTCGAAAAACAAACAAGCGACTTAATTAAACAATAAACAACGGCTTAATTTTGACCTAATTTTTCACGAACACATGATTTCAGAAATTACGATAGTCATTTGAGAAGAAGAAGACGTACGCTTTGATTTTTGTCCTGGAAACTAATATTTAAAAAGTCGTGTCCTACAAATTAATTGGGGCTAAACATTAAGCCCTTAACACAAATTTCCTGTTAAAAAATTGCAGGTTTTCATACAATTTTCGCTGATTTGCTACAAAATTTTAAATTCAAAACCTGCGCTTATTAAATATCAAAGTATTACAGAAAAATCATCAGGAAAATGATAAAAATTGCATACAAATAAAGAATGTTACACCTCAAGTAAATTGCTGAAAAAACTGCAATACTTTGCAAAATTTACAGAAATATCTGCAATTTTTCCATATAGTAACACATTTTTACACTATACTGTAAAACAGTTGTAGATATGCCTGCAATTATTTATAACAATTACAAACATCGCTGCAATTTTTCTATCCCTTTATAATATATGCAGTGCAATACATAAATAATTGCAGAAATGTTTGCATTTATTCACAAGAAATGCTGATATTTCATCAACTTTTTTTTTTTAATTTGCAGAATTTTTCCATGAATATTTATAATTTTTTGAATTTTTTTTACACAACAGTACGAAATCATTAAAAAAAACACGTTGCTACAGATATTAAGGAAAATTACTGAAAAAACCGCATTGTATAACTTCAAATTACAGGGATGTCCCCCTAATTTCCACTCCAATATCCTTCCTGAGCATATGCACCGTTCAACGGCCTCCTAGAAAATCGTCCTTCAATATTTTTCCTATTCTTTCTTTCCTCTGATGCCACCATCAAATTGTTTCCCTCAAAAACATCCATTATTTCGAACAGTAGCGGTCTAACGTATCCGACCTACAGGCGGATAAGTCGACCTCCCTATGTTTCTTGCCTTCTTCCCCAAATCGTAGGAACGAGTTTGCAAAACCCTATTAGTTTTAGAAAGGAGCCGACGATTGTACTCAGCGTCCAAGGTTGCAATGTTTTACTAATTTTATAGTGATGTAAGCTTGTATTTAACTTTTTCAAAACCGTGTTGCTAAAAGCACTCGAAAAGTGAACACCATTACTAAAAAATATCATAAAATTTTAAGTTACGCACTTCCTAATACGAATCATTTTAAGTGCTACCAAATTCATTATTTTCAAAAAAAATCACACCGTGAACAACCGTCGATCAACACGGTTTTCTGCGGCGATTAACCACTAAATAACAGTAGTTCAATGGTTAATGACCGTGGAAAATGATGCTAGTCGACAGTTGATCGCTCTACAAAACAATTTTGCACCATAGTTGATTGTCGTATAAAATGAGTTCGGTATTTAAAAGTACATAAAATTTATTGAATTGATTATTTTTATCCATGGTATTATGAAGCGTTTTTCTGGATGCTTTTAGTAACACACTTTCAAAATCAACTGATGATGGTTCCATTATTAAATTTATTGGTATTTGATTGTGGTTGAGTTGGGCGGTTGACAACTCCAAATAAAATCGGTTAGATACATACATTACACTGTTTATCTCGGTAGTGCCGTTCCTATGCTCTATGTTGCCCCAGACAAAACGCAACAGTATTGCCTTTAGTTGAAGAAGAAAACGATAATATTACAACTAATGTAGCTATCGATAAATAATATGAATCTAACTATACTTTCAGTTAGATGGTTGGGGTTGCCCTAGACGATTTTCTTGCTCGTCTTACCAACACACACACACACAGATATATATATATATATATATATATATATATATATATATAAATATATATATATATATATAAAGTCCGAACAGGAGGAAACACATACATATATATACACACACATACACATATATTTATATTTATATTTATTCACTCAACATTCATTAATGGTTGCATATCCAGCCATCCAAAGACAACAAACATTATTAATCTTTGCCCGACTTGGGTTTATTGGTTTAATATTCCTCGGTGTAGTCTAATTTGATGATACAACCGTTAAGCTTACCTAGAATGCTATACTCCTGCTAAATTATGTAGTGAGATGTACACATTCGTTTGGTTATGTTGATAGCTAAGTAGTTAATTCTATATTTGAAATAAATTTTATAAGAACTATTAGCATACTCAGGACCATATGTAAATTTCAATATACCTCTCTTGCATTTTAGTTTTGGAAGCTTGGTCAGGTGGCTTTTGTATAACAATAACGGTCCAAATTTTTAAATACGCTGCTCTCTTTCCAAAATGCACCTTTAACAGAAACGAGTTTTCAAAACACCCTCGGATTTATTTTTGAAGAAAATATGTAATTTCTTCAACAGATGTTTATGGCTAATTTGCAAATATTTCATGCAAACCAATTTTCATTTACCAGGTTACTGAATTCAAAATTCAGCCACCTCTAGAAAGCCCCTGAATTTCGAAAGTCAAAGATATGGCTTCTATAATTCCAGTACATTTGGTTTAAAAAGACAATATGGAAAATAACTTGCTTGGATTTTTAAAACTGAAATCTAGTAGCTAAAAGTATGATCTTGGAAAAAAAATACCCCAAAATGATATTATCTGCTAAGGATGCTCTTATAAATAACTTGCTTTTCTTTCGTCATTATTTTGCCAAATACAACTCAAAATAAATCACATTGCACGCCAATCGGATGCACTACTTTGTAGCCCATCCATAAATAGCCGAAAAGGTAACCCGGTACACATCACCTACATGCCGGTGCATAGAAATAAGGCACATGCACAAACACAATGGAGTAAGGCGAAACGTTGACGGTTTCTGAACCATCAACCTCGATAGGTTTCAATTCCGGAATACTTCCGTTTTCATCGACGGCCAAAACGTTTCCGTTCAGAATCATCGTCTGACTGTGCAAATCTCCATTTTGCGCGGTTAGGTGGTACTCTTCTCTGGTAAACGTGCTCGTTTTGTCCTTTTTCGGGAGATGACTGAATATCGCTCTTGAAGTTTTAATGCGATGGTGGTGGTGCCTTGAAAGTTTTATGTAGGCGGATTTGGAGGTGATGGTCACTTGGGTTGTTGTGTTGCCATCGAGGTTTATCAATAGAAGCGTGATTCCTTGCTGTAGATTGAAGAAAATTGCATGAATGCAAGATCAAGTAGCACATGCATACATTCATACATACACATTATTTAACTTACGGATTGACGTGCACAATGAGCGTATGCACGTATTTTGTTTGTGCCGATGAATGATGTTGATAATGCATTTCTTCCCATTAATTGATGCCATAATAGAGCACTGCACCATAATTCAACAATTTTTTTTTTATTGATTAGCTCCTTTTAACTGGTTTACCCATGTTACTGAAGTTTTCTCAACCCAGTTTTTCATATTTATTCAACCAAACACATATTCGATTTGGTTGCTCGTGACAGTTGGTGCTTTAGTGGAAAAACAAAATTCAAATATTTCTGAATAAAAAGTATCATTTTTTTTGGATAAAAAAATGGATGGTTTTTCCTGAAAAAACATAGAATTGTTTGTTAACAGTTCAACTATTTTCAATAAATTTATTTTGTAAACAGAGGCTCAAACTTTGTTAAAAGAAAAATATTTCTTCAAAAGAAAAAACATCAAATATGTTGAATGTTTAAACAAGGAGAAAAAAATAAGGTAAGTTTGATAGAACTCAGAAAAGATTTCATGGATTGAATATAAAATAATCATAAAAAATTAAACTAAAAATATAAAAGTTGCACAAATGAAAATCATTTTCCTGGAAAATTGCAAAAGTTGGACCTTTTATTAAAAATGTTCTAGAATTATATTTGAAACCTATTTTTAAAATAAAGTCTTAATATTACTGAGTTTTAATTAAACATTTTTGGATACTATCGACTAGTTTCCACTATTACGCATTAGTTCTAGTGTACAAAAGTGAATCTGGGGTTGGTAAGGTAAAACTTATCCTTGAAAGTAAAGCATACCTATAATAATCAGGGTTTGGTACAAAAGTAGTTGTATTTAGCAACCCATAGTTTCCACCAATCAAGCTCTGTCTACAATAAGTCTTTGTATCGTATGCTGCTGCCATGCCCATTTGATCCAAATACCTAACATATATACCCATTTTATATTCCAATTTTACTAACACTATTTTTTGAACTACAAATGAAGGTCAAAAGCTATTAGAAAAAGAAGAAAAATCATACCAGAAACTGAATATGAATGCATTAGTTACAAGGTTATGGCCACTATTGTAAGCTCCTCCCGATTCTCCAACCCATGCCGTCGTCTTTGTTCCAGCGCTCTTTAATACATTATGAAGATCCCTGAATGTTTGTTTTATCCCATCAAGAACATTTGGATTGAGTATTTTCTCCACTAAATCTGAAGAAACACCTGTCCAAGTTTAAAGTAAACATGAAAATGGAGGAGATTATGTGATGCAAAAAATTCTAAATATTATAAAATTATAGACATTTTTTTGGCCATTTTGGCTCACTTTTCATAACTTATGTAAAATTATCATTTCAAAACATAGTACAAATATATACACCCTATTTTTGCCCCATTAAAGCTGATTCATCCTTTTATGATTTTTATCAAATTGAGGTTTGTTATTGTGTAACATTTACAAATAAAAAATAAATTAAAAATCTCGGTAAAAACAAACCTATATCTGTAATATGTTTTGGAACATGTCTAAATATGTTGTATATTTTGAAAAGTAGGCCAAATTGACTAGAAAAACCTAAAATTATAGAGGGAAAAGGAGATGTACCTGGACCAAGATTATAAATATGGTGAGTAATGACATCTAGTGATTTAGGTTTGGTTTTTTTGATAAGTTCACCGAACCAATTAGCATCAAAAAAGCCACCAGGAGCAAGAACGAATGGCTTGGTGGGGAAGGCTTGGTATAAGTTATCTACAATTGATTTAAGAGAGATTGTATCTTCTGCAAATTGGTCTGCTCCAACTCTGGTTCCAACCCCACTTCCACTTAATTCATTACCTGACATTGGAAACATATTAAATATTTATGTACTGTAGTATGGAGGTATGGAAACATAAAAAATATAGAGGATGAACAAAAATATGATCTAGCAATTAAATATTTTTTACAAATTCAAACTGCTTCTTTTAAATATTAACAAATCTTAAGATCACTTAAAAATAAGATCTAATCTAACGAACAAACATTTTCTACAATATCATTCTTTATTGATTAACAAAACAGAAAAATTAAAACTAATACGAAATCAGATGTTGAAACTTAGACATAAAAATCTAGGTTAATTACACATGATTTCAGAGTAAAAATATAATTAGAAAAAATCATTTCTCTTATATGTGTTAAATATATACATTTTCTAAAAACATAATTTACACGTAAAATGTGTCATGATCACATGCGAATTGTGTGCCATAACTTTCATGTATGTACACACTCTTGCTTACATGAGTGTGATTTTGTTTGCATATGTTTTCATGATACTTGGTCAAGGTTTTAATTTTCTGTTTGTTTTAATATGGTTATTAGTTGCGCCAAGACAACTGAAACTATTAATTGGTATTACTCCAAAGTAAATTTTATATATACCACTTTGGTGCTCGTTCACATGTATGTCGATGTACCGAAATCACTTTTTACATATTGACAATGAACCTTGGAAGTCAAAGGTAAAGCATAAGATGATCATGATGCGATTCTTTTTCTTTCTACAGTCATCGAATGTTTTGACACAATGCTAAAGAGCATTTAATTTTGCATTCAATACTTTTCAAAGTAGAGATGAAATTTACAAGAAACATACATGGAGAAGGAAAAAATGAATGAAGAAGAAAACCTTACCAAGCTCCCAACCATGAATAGTGTAACCTTTATTAACAGTGTATCGGATTAAAGCAGCTGCATTGGTTGAATTCCAAGGCCCTCCTACCGATCCATCCGACATTGGAACACGTCCATTCAGAGCATTTAGTCCAAAAATAATCACAGCCCTGAAGGATAAATTGCAAAAGTTTAACAAAATACAGTTTTAGTCAAATGTGAATGTAATATTATTTTAGGGGGAAAATATTAAGCTGGCTATACTCCAAACAACACTTGTGTGATTTTATTTTTTTTATTTTTTTTACACAAATTTGAAATAACTCAGTTTGAAATGTCAGGTAAGTTGTTTTATGTTTGAGAAAAAGCGGGGCTGAATTGAGACTTTTTTTCCTTCTTCTTCATCATCTTAATTTAGCATTAATGACCACTATTAAAGGTTCAAATGGTAATGGGCATGATATTCAAAAGGGGTGTTTATAAAGCAATGCCAAGTGTCAACAAAGGTAATAAAAGCTTTCATTGTTTAGCGGTTATCATAAATACGGTACTCTCTCCACTTTTCACTTTTTTGATGAAAATGCAAACTGAAGTTTTCAATATTGTTTAATAAAGAATAAAACTGTTACTTGTAGGCCAAAAAAATTCAGATTGAATGAAGAAAATAAATTAAGTACCCAGATTTCTTGAAGAAATCATTGAGCTCGTCCCATCTAGACATCGGCAAGCATCCTTCAGTAAACCCAAACATCTCTGAAGTATTTTTTTTGAATGGAACACAGGGTTGCCCAGGATCACCAACATCATATATGACCTTATCTTGCAAGGAACCTCCTAGACGTATTTTTAACGGAGAAAACGCTGCATTCAAAAAAAAAAGAAATAAAAATAAAAAACTTAAAAAATGTGGATAATTGTGAACACTGTTTTTCATGATTCTCAAGAGTATTTCTGATTCTTTTACCTTTTATTGCGTTTAAAAATATCGGATTTGATAGATTCTGCAGGAAAGAAAATATTAAACACATTTGTCAACCGAAGCTGTAACTGAATGATCTATAAGGTTTAAAATTTTACTATATTTGGTTTTCAATCTTAATAGCTGATCAAAAGATGAAGATAGACACACTTGATAGATGGGCTTTTTTTTTGGGTGAAGCACAGTTTCAGACATTCAGGCTTTAAAAACCTCATTTATAGACCTTTTGGAGTATTTTATAGTACATGACCCTATGAATAAACAAACTTGTAAAGCGGCATAAAAGGGAAGAACATGAGCCTAGAAAAAGGCAAAGGGTTCGTTTTAAATAAAACAGCAGAATACCAGTACTTATCCCTAGAAAGTTCTGGTAATTCCAAAATATTAGTCAAAGAGGCACTCACATAACTCACAAGTATTTGCATATTTGTATATTTATGCCAAATATTTTTATCAAAAGCTGCTCGTTGATTAAAATTCATTAGAAACTAAATATGGTAAATCTACACATCAATCAAAATTTTCTACCCTTTTATTGATAAAAACCAACAACTAACTTAACAAATTAACAAGTGTAAAATCGAGAACAATGAAAGTAGCTGGTGATAACAATCAACTTAGAACTATACTACAAGATTATTGAAAGTTTTCAACATTCCAAAACATTAGTCAAAAGAACACCAAGTGGTTTATAATTATATGCGTGTATTTTTATATTTGTTTTATGTGAAATATAAAAAAGATAACGTGCATTTAACCAATTAATTTTAACCGACTAATTTACAAAGGACTGTAAGTTAAATTTGGCAATAAATGTTCCAATCATCAAAGATCATAACTCATTAGCAACCAAATATGGTAAATCTATACATAAATCAAGAGTTTAAAGTCCTACATGCATAAAAACCATTCACTAACTCAAGAAATTAACAAGTGCAAAAGTAGCAGCAGTGAAAGTAGGCAGAAACAAAACAATCAAACGAACCTATAAAAAAAAATCATTAGAACATTCGAGCTCATAAATCATTTTCGAAATGGATAATAAAAACGTCGTACCAAATTGAGAATCGAAGCAAGACCCCAGCTACAAGTACCGTAATCGCATTTTTCAGGCGGCCACCAGTCCAAGGTAGCGCAGACGAAATCGTCGTCAATGGTCCCGATCGGAAAATTGGCGTTAACCACAGCAGTGGCTTGAGTGGCATTCGCATTGATCTGGGCACAGAAGACGTTGCCGACTCCAGCGAAGAAGAGCAAGCTCCAGAAGGTACTGCCTAGTAAGTGGATAAGGAAAGAGCCCATTTTAGGGAAGATGACGGTATAGTACCAGAGTTGAAAGGATTTTAAAGAGGAATGGGGGGTTGGATGCGATTATGAAAATAAAGTGGAGCTGGAGGGGCAAAAAGCAAGGAATAATGATGAAGACGGAAAAGGTAGGGAAAGGATACAAGGAAGGATGTTTGGCAAAAGGAGGGGTTATGTATTTAAAAAAGATTTGGATTGAAGCAATAGTTTTGGGTATTCGCTATTAATTATTAAATCGTAATTTTTATCTTTTTTTTTGCAATGAAGAAAGTTGTTCGGTGGGTTACCTTTGGTTTATATGAAAATGGATTCGATACACCATCTCTTGTGTACTTATTTTTTATGAAAATAAGAAACATTATAAGTGCTTTTGATGCAAGTATATTGATATTTTAGTGGAAAATAAGCATAAGGACAAGCTTTAAAAAAAATTTAGTCTAAAGGACGTCAAGTTTTATTTTTATGTTGAAGGACAAACTTTGAAAAAAATTAGACTGAAAGACAATGCTAAATATAGTTAGCATTTTCTGCAGTGTAAAACTGAATAATGCTAATTACATTTAGCATTTTCGTATAGCGTAAAAAACTGAATATAATGCTAATTAGACTTAGCATTTTCCTTCAGCTTAATTTTGGTTTAAAGTTTGTCCTTCAAACTAAAAATAAAACTTGGTGTCTTTCAGCCTAAATTTTCGGCAAAGTTTGTCCTTTTCTCTAATTACCTCGATATTTTAATGAGCAACACATAGAAGAAGTTGCGAAAATATTTAGTGGTAAACACAACCAATTTACATTTTTTAGTGTAAACAGAAAATGATAGTTAAAACTATCATTTTCTGATTTACACAAAAAATGTCCTTCAACTTAAAATGTAAACTTTTTGGTTTTGAAACTAAAATTTTCTTTTACTTCTTCTTTGCCCATAAAAACCCCTTTAATGAGTATATATATAGATTAGCTAATGTTATCTCTTGCATATTAATTAAGTTTCCAAAGTCAAAAGATTCATTCATTTAGTAACTTCTTTGGTTGATTGATATATCTTTGTTCTATATGAAAATATATTAGCTACAACATCTCACATGCATTTATGTTTTATCAAAGGTAGACTGGATTTTTATATTGCGACCTTTCTAACTTTAGAAACAAAGATCCTTGTTTTGTTATTCATGCATATATACACAGGTATATCATATGGATAATTATGTAATGCATTCTTGCATTTATCACAAATCGTGTTTGGAATAATGATGGATAATTTTGTAATTTAATCTGAATCTGACCTGACTCGAACTTCGGTTCGGGTCGGGTTCGATTGGAAAGTAACACTGAAAATACATATATTTCAATGTTTTATGATCGGGTCTTTCAGGTCGGGTCAATTCGGATCGAGTTTGATCGAATTTTAATTGTATTTTTCATCATCTAGACCCGACCAGGAATCCACCGGGTTTGAGTCTTTTGGGATCGGTTCGGTTTATGTTTTCGGTTCTCGGTTTTAATTGTGTCCTACCCGCGTCTTGGTTTAAAATGTTTTCATGCATTCCATGTCCATATCACATGCATAATTTTAGCCTAACTTGTTAGAATCTCGTTGAAGTATGCTAGGAACCTGTTTTAATTTGGTATAGTGCCATATGCGTCAGTACATGACATTGTCATCAGCTGTCATTAGCATGATTGTTGTCACTGTTTAACTAAGTTGGTAATATACACCAAGTTGTATTAGAGATTTCTTAGTAGAGACGTGTGCACATCTATATATACAAGTGAACAATATGATAATAAGTAAATTAAGTAAAAAGGCAACGATTTAACTAATTCTGCAGTTTAGTTCAAAATAAGATATCTTGTATAAGCAAATAAGAAACAACGTCAACCTTATTCAAGATAGACAAGAATATAAGATAGGCAGACTTATATCAAGTATATAATATAGAAACCTTATTTCTTTGAATGGTTTGTATTGCGTGAAAGAATGAACATGGGTAGTGTGTATACATACTCACACACATGCATATATGAGAAAGATTCAAAGACACTCCAAATAACACAACATTCCTTGTGTCTCATATTTTTTCATAATTAGTTGTTCTGTGTATTTCATAATTAACTAACCAGTAGTATATAGTTTGTAAAATAGCATAATGCACAAAAATGTACTAAAAAAACAGAAGAAAAGCCAAAGTAGACTGTCAGTAGAGAAATACAAGTAAAAAAATTCATGCAAGGTCGTCATCAAAAATAGGATATATACGGCAAATGATAGAGAAGCAGCAGGTAGGAACAAGAAGTTGCTGAGTTACGTACAGTCTTTGTCATTAGGTGGGTATTTTGGCTTTGGTAGTAGAAGAAGTGCAGGTATCTTGCATTGCACACAATATAAAGAGGATAAGTAGGTGAAATGGACCTTTGACAGCAATAATAGTGTTCCATTCATAGCAGAATACATGTGCATGCTGAACTGTATGGATTAAGTATACAATATGTTAGTTTCATGCAACTTTTTTTTAAAAAAATGTATATATGACATATAGTATTCCTGGTGTATTGATAGCATTCCGCCACCTAATCTTTTTTAAACTTAGCTGGCGGCATCAGAGATGTGGTACAAATAAAAATTTATCTTGTGTCATCCTAAATATCGTCATTAGACAATATTTAGCTAGAGCAGCGGACACTATAGCGAAACTGATCGCAAAAGAGAGTAAATCAGCCACATTAAGAATACCATTTAGGGAGATCCGTTGATATCAAAAAACTGCTTAGCAATAGTCGAATAAGTGGGTAATGTTGGGGTGAATCAACAAAGTTTGGGTAGAGCCGGATCAAAATGTTGGATAGGTAAGCGTCTTGTAGCAAGAGTAGTTATGAACCCTACCATTTTTTCATCAAGTTGCTTAACTAGTCTTCATTTTTTTTCTTTTTCATTTCACTTTTAAGTCTTTTTAACCATAACCCAAAATATTACTCCAAAGTCCAAATCCACTACAAATAAGTAACTTTTATAGCAAAAGTTCTATAAAATGGCGTCACCATTATCTCAAGCTCCTCTTATGGTGTGTATTCTTCAATTTATCCATAGAAATTGGATTATTTGGAGTTTTCCATTTTTTTTTTTTTTTGCATAGCCAACTGCTTTTTATAGTGATTCGTAACATTTTTTTTTATTAAAACCAATAATAAAAATAAAGTAGAGCATAGATGACTGTGGTTACAATCAACTAATTCGGTTTTTAAGGTGGATCGTCCACCGTCTACGGAGTTTATAATGTTCCGTCCACTCTACCTATCAGGCTTACAGCATTGGAATTTTATAGTTTTGAGGAAGTATGATGTTTAAGTTGAAATCATTCGATGTGTAGTTCACACGATTTAGTATCTAGAATTTAATATGTTGAAAATATAATTTTGGGAAACATTCGTATGATTTAAATATGATATTTAGGTTGAAAACGTGATTTTTTGGTTGAATTTGTTCTATATATGGTGAATATGATTTAGTATTTGACATTAATATGTTGAAACGTGATTTTGGGAGGCGTTAGTATGATTTTTAAATTAAATGCACGATAATTTTGTTAAAAAAAGTATGTGCGTTTTTGTTGTTGGTATGTTAGTATTTGGGGAGTGATATATCAAAAATAGTATATGTAATCATGGCGTTTGTCTACATTGTTTGATTAGCATTTGTTGTTTGTTTGATAAGCATTTGAGAAGTGACATATGAGAAGTGATATGTGCAATTACGGTGTTTGTTTACATTGATTGATTAGCATTTTGATAAGTATTTGGAAAGTGGTATATGCAACTATGACGTTTGATTACATTGTTTAACTAACATTTGCTTGATTGTATTTGAGAAGTGGTATATGAAATTTGGGTTTGATTCGGGTTTTCTTTTAGTACAATATTAAGAAATGGAAACTAGACTGGTTGATTCCAACGTTCTTTAGTTACAAGAACAACACCAGACTAGCAATCTAGAATTAATAACGCTAATTTTTTGTTTATTTTATTAAGAAATGCGATATTATTTTAGTAAATTTGAGTACATAGACGAGATTATTTTACTTGGGCGCAATCGGTTGATCCAGAAGAGATCATTGACCATTCCTCGACACTTGAACTAGTCATTTCCTCTCAACCTGGTGTTTTTGAACTTCTAGATAGAGCAAGATTTGATTTAATAAATAAGCTAGAGTACACACAGCTAGATCGGAATTTGATTATAGCTTTGATTAATAAACGGAGGTCCGAAACATCTACATTTCATCTTTAAGTATGCGAGATGATCATTACCTTAAAGGATACGGTAGTGTTGCTTGGTTTGGCAACCCCGTTATTCAATCTGTGTTAGTGCATAATTATATGAATTTGTATGAGAGGTTGCTTAGTTTGTCTCCTTCAGACGAAGCTAGATGGGGGAATGAGATCGTTGTGGCCACCTGGTATAGAGCGCAGTTGATCGGTGATATTATGCAAAATTCATTTTCATTGCAGTTTGTGCAATGTGCTTGTGCTATTATATTGCACATCGTCACTCAACGCCAAATTTGCGATAGATCGAAGACTAAAGTGGCTCTTTATTGGCTTTCTTTACTAGCATACTTTGATTCATGTCGACAATATTTGTGGGATATTATTGCGGTGCTAGTTACCACATATTCAGAGCCAACTAGAGTTGCTTTGGTACAATAAAGGTCTAATGGCAATTGTTTGACTCTTGTTCGATCGAAGTTTTTAAGTAGTTTATAATCCATACAAGTAACGGACATAACTCTAATACATCATATATTCATTTTGCAGTTGTGATCATAGACTTATATACCAGTAGGTCGTATTACAATGAAGAGACCATAAGTTGACAACTCAAAGTCGTATGGGTCAAATTAAATTATTGTTGGTTATAAGATTTAATATACTAAAAAGCATTTAATAAAGTGTATATAAAGTTATGTACTTTCATGTGGTATGGACCTAAAAACACCAAAATGTCTCCGAGATAGAATTTGTTATTCTACCGAAACGAGTTCGATGTCCTAGACTATGGTATTATCACATGGACCTCTTACAGTGAAGAAGACCTTGATGCGCTTCTACCGATGTGCACCAATTCTATGCAGCTATGGAGAGCTAGATTGCTTCTATTTTCTTTATTAGATTGTTTATTTCATCTTTCAAACAGAGTAATGAGGCACCAACATCTTCTTTATCCCGCTCCCTATTATACTTTTTCAGCTGGCGGAGATGAGTACTAATTCATGATAAAATTATGGAATAATCGTTTTGCTTGTATTGAAAAGGAACATGAGATAATATCGACTAAGGAGTACATGGCATGGTATTGGAACGTCACACGTCGGTATGTTGACAAGACCACCGACACTTTCTTGTCCGTTGGTTCCTTTACGCACTCCTAGAGCTTAGCTTGAAAGAAATGTGGTACCTACTAAAATTTAGGTAAAAATATTTAATAATTTATGTTAATTTTAGGTGGATGTGATGTACTGTGCCCTTGAGCTAGTAGATGAGCTCAAGAAGGAAGTTTCAGAAAGAAGCAAAGATAAATATTTATGCATAAAACATATTTTGCGGTCATGTTTGTCGAAGAACAAGATGGCTAGACCAAACTCTCCCTGTCCTCTTCCTCTGCCCCTTCCTCCCATTGATCTTGACGTAGCAAATGTACTACTTGCCACCAAAGCCAAGAAAGGGTATCAAAGCCCTAAGAAAGGTAAGGGTGAATCCTCCGGTGAGTTAACTTCGCAACATACATATGTGGTTGAAAGTTCTCAACTCATAGTCGAAGGTATTGCAGAACACATCGAAGAAGATGAAGAGTTGCCGATGGAGGAACAATTCGCTGTGAGGCCAAGGAGCAAAAAGAAAACACATCGAAATTTGAAACATTGGAGGTAATTTCGTTCTGATGTGTGACACCCCACGTCCGTTATTGTCACTCACTAAGGGAATGCATTAACTTTCGTGAAGCGTTATAGGTAAATAAGAACATAATAGCACAAGACAAACATGTAAAATAGCAGCAGAATTAAAAACTTTATTTAAATCGTAACATCATGGTCCCAAATACTGAATTTACATCATAGGTTTAAAATAACCAGTTACATGTTTAATAATCTATCTTGCCAAAAATATCAGAGTACAAAAACATAAACCATACTTCCCAAGCAAAGCCATCCGAGAGTTGACAATGAGTCGAAGCTGTACATCGATATCCAAAGTCCAAGCTAAGCTGAAAAGAATCCAAATCAACTCTAAGCACTTCGACCCTGAGAACCTTGGGGAGGGGGACGGAAGAGAGAGAAGAGGAAACAAAAAGGCTCAGACATAAAGTCTGGAGAGTCCAGTTACTTTTAAATATAAATAAATAAAAGTGTCATGGCAGGTATATAAAAACTGGAAGAACAAGATAACAATAACAAGGACAAGTGTGAACTGAACAACATAAGATGAACATGATATATTGCACTTCTTATATACATTTCTCTATACCGCACAGATACTAGTATATCAGAAATGGAATGATCCCTATGAATACCATTCTATTTCATTTTCTTGTTTATTAGGTCACTCGGATTAATCGCACGCAAGACTTATATGCGCATCGTATCCATTTACTTTCCCATGATTCACCTAATACAATATATGTAGCTATCTCTCAATATTGAGATACACCCCATGGTAACCCACTCGTACGGTCTCCACCGTAATGCAACAGAAGTGAACGCAGTCCCTCGTCCTATGTCGGAATCTACATAACAACGTTATGATCCGCATAAATCTGTCATTACTATGCTACGTAAGCATACAAACTGCCAAAATCGATCGAATCAGATTCCATATCGGAATAATGCCCTATAGTCTACGATACGTCATCTAGAGCAGATGTGCATGTATCTAGACTGTCCCACGTATGTATTTTAATTGTAGCTCGATGCCTCAATCACGCGTCCTCTAATGTGCACCGAGTTCCGTGGCAGGGCGTGACACAGAACTCGGCCGGGAGCTTTTCCATATCTGTATAGGTTCGTCTTTAATGAACCGCTATATACAGATATACCTAGGGTCTGTTTTCGTGGTGGCTATGGCCCCATCTCGGCCCCTCCCTCAACTAGTAAAGTCTATAGAGCTAAGCGACCACCCCTAATAACAACCAATCTAAGCATCCATGTGGCGTCTCCCCTCAACGACGTACCTCGACAATGAAAGGTGAAAAGATATCTTGGGGTTAGCTCTAGTCTTTTCGCACCCCGCTAGCTGCCAATGACGGATATCTGATGGTCTACTATCCTTGTTGGTCGCGACCCTCTCTACTTCCTTGTGAGGCAACCGCCGAACTACCCTAGCGCCATCTCGTCATAGCATTCTGACTGCATAGCTACATCTGCAGTCAAGGCCCACCCACCTAGTCGTTACGCGTAGACCCAACCTCTGTGAGCACAGTCCGAAACTACACCACCATAGAGGACTACTAGGAGCACCTTCAACGTCTCAGGAAGCAGCATACTTCCCCTTCCGGTCCTTTGGAGCCATCAAACCAATCAGATGAATGTGCGCTCCCCTCGTGTCTTATAACACCTCGATGATCTACCCCATTGGGTTATTCACCCTCAACCGTACGAGCTGATCTAAGTGCCCTACTTTAGCATGTTGTTAGACCCTATGTCTAAACATTCTTTTATGCGCTTGTCCCACCAGGTTTCCAACTAACTTGGTTATTCCAATTCATATTGAATTCTTATTCAAATTACCAAGTTTCTCTTGCTTATTAATTTCAGTTATACAACTTAATTCATATAAGTTTATTAATAAGCTTACAACATGTTATTCTCTAGATTACGGCCCACTGTCTGTAATCCACAATCTATTTTATATTCTTTCTTGGTTACATCATTACCATAACATGTTTTTACTTATTGTGTAATTAAGTACGTCTCATTTTACATGTTTCCTTTTAAACATATGAGTCATTATTTATGATTAAATATAACTTATCTTGTAAGTTTTCCTCATTCTTTCTCATTTATCATAATTCCATTTTTTATTTTTAATACAACTTATCATTGTTTACTTGTTAACTTAGTTCTATTAACTAAGGCCCATTAACAAGTTTCCCAACCCATTAATTATAACATACGTTATGATTTCCTCTGGTCCCTAAGACAGGCCTAAGCAGGTTGTTGACATCGGCGGGTTCCAGACTTCTAGATTGCTTAATTTATAATTAAGTATCTCTTATCTTTTTACACAGGTTTTCTCATTTCCTTACAAGTTATTCTTACCTTAAATGGTGTCCTTTAATTACATAACTTTATTGTTTCTACCGGTTATGTATACCACTAGGTGTCTTTAATTACATAACCTTATCAGGTTAAGTTTATGGGTCTATATATATATATTACCCATCCCCTCTAATTTACTTAACCCACCCTCTACCCATCCAATTTTACTTAACCATAACTTAAGTTCATAATCCCACAACCCTTATGGGTTAAACACTACAACAAAAAGACCTTTTCATGACGTTTAAAAACTGTCATAAAAACTTTCTATGACGATTCTATAAACGTCATATATCAACATGTTATTAAAAGTCTGGTATATATTATGACGTGTAATTTTTGCAATAGAAAACGTACTTTTGTTGCCATCTTAAACAGGTCATATTGGTGCAACTGCTTTTCTATAGCTTATGAAGCATGCTATGGAAAGTTTTTATGATGCATCGAAACGTTATTTAAATGGTGTAATATGTTGACATTCCTTGTTGTCATGGCATATAAACAAGCCATTGAAAGTTTTTATGAAACAACTAAACACGCTATGGAAAATTCAGTGCTATTTACTACAACATCGTTTTGTTGCTATAAAAAACATTCAAAACAATCTATTGCAACATTTTATTGCCATAACATTCAAAGTTTACAATTTATAATTCTAATAATATATTATAACAATTCAAAACATGTATGGTACCCATAATATTTCATACATGGTAGATTCAAACATAAATGTTGACAATACATACGACAATAGCAAACCAAAACGATATATACTAAAAATATTCGTGAACATCGACAGCTAATATCACAATCACAGTCTAACATCAATCCCTTTGCTCCACGTGACTGGCCACCCCCATGCAATCCCCTACTACTTCACCACCAACACCTCCTCCAGACCATCAGCAGCACACCCCTCTGCATTCGACCACATCCATTCTTCCTTGCACACCCCCCGCATTCGACCACAATCATTCTTCCTTGCACAACCATTCTTCCTTGCCATTTCTTCGGAAACAAGACCAGTTCCATCGGTATGTATTAATAATTTTCCGTCTTCGTCATGCATAACTTGTCCGAGTCCATCCTTCCAAATAAAGATTACCGATAAGGGGAATTAGAGTTGAAATGTTCAAAAGATACATTACCAAAAGTACAAGCTACAGTTCAGTTAAGATGCTATTCCAAGTAACAATTATAGTGTATAAACAAGGGCTAAAAATGGAACATGAAAAAGAAAATACCAAACAAGGCATGTCTTCGATTATCCTAAACTTCAAAGATGCAAAATTGATCACCAACTTCATAGTCTTTGATAAAATTTACGAGAACCTACAAAATATAAAAATAGATTAATTTAACAATATAATGTTGCATAAAAGTGTAGAATCAACGTATGAATTCAGCATTAGTACCTAAACATGTATTTGCCTACACTAGAAACAATGTGCACATGATGTAGCTGAGAATAATGTCCCCTCTATTTTATTTTTTTTATTTTTTTCTATGAAATTTTCGTTCACGTTTCACACTGTATATATTATACTTTAAAAAACAACATATATCCTTTTGTGATTTCCCATAATTTGGTTATGGCATAGATCAATGCGTCAGTAATCATCTAAAAAGACAGAGCGAAATACAATTTTCTTCATCATACCAGTTTTCAATGCATATGTGAATATATTCGGCATTCACAACCACTGAAACAAGTGTGATCAATCTAAATAAAATACAACCAAGGCAGAGAAGTTTGCATCCAGTTAAAACATACCTTAGTCACGATAGTAGGCAACAGGGGGGGTCATACGAGATCTGAACAGCTCCAATTACTTCAACTAAACTTGCAACCTCCTTGAAAACTGCTACCCTTTGCTGCTCATCACCCACCAACCTTCTATCAGTAAAGCAACCACGCGCCTAATCCATGCAGCTTCACCAATTTCTGCTACCATCCTACTCGACTAACCTTACCTCAAACCACCATTTTAACTTAACTCAAGTACCAGGTACAACATACCCTGCAACTACAGCACTGTCATCCCCAGCACGTTCTCCAGTACCACTTCTACTTGAACTGACTAACAGACATGTCCTTACTCCTTCACCAACCAACTGTAATTACCACATCAACCGCTTCTCCATTCCATTAAAAAAAACAACCTACAACTTCTGCTATTGGAGAATATACACACACCGTCCTCAGAATATCATCTACTTACAACCACCAACAGAAAAATCAATTACAAGAATAACCGATCAAGCACAACTGTACAATACATCCCCATAGACAAATCCAACACCCCTCTCGAACGACAACTACCGCAAATCACTTTCTAAGGAAAAATATGAATCTGAACCGCAAATCCAAAATCAAATCGTGACCAACCTCATCAATCACTGCGACCTCATCAAAACACGAACACTAATTTCAATTTTCCTTTATTTTGGCTTCAGATCTAGAAAGGCGCACCAACGAGATCTAGGAAAGCATCGATCTAATCGCTCGTGATTCGAAGTAAACACCTCTCGGAAAGCATCAATCTGATGTATGGAATAGTTCGAGTGTAGAACTAACGCGAACCAGCAGGAATTTGGTTAAAATAGAAGAGAGTGACGAGAAATTTTATTCTATGAGTAAAGTGATGGTCAAATAATGTCCCCTCTATGGTGTCATCAAATCCTGAATACAAGAAGAAGCACTTAAACAATGTTAAATCCCGCAATACTGCGACTCCTCCTAAAGGCCGTATTCTACTGCTAACATAGACAACTTAAAGGTTTCTTTTACCCTGTGGAGCTTACTACATAACAATGCTACTGGAAGTAAAGGCCGTATTCTAATCTTAATTGATAATGGTGTCTGGACTTTCAATGTTGTGAACATGTCTCTACAGCACATTACTGTTTAACTAACTCTTTAACATAAAGGCAGCAGCTTTGGGACTTGCTACGCATTGAAGCTTCAACTATTAGATTGTCGTGATTTGTCATACGGGATTTTAATAATGCTCTAAAGTGGATTTTAAAAACTTCATGAAAATCCAAGTCTCCCTTATTTTGCAGGTTTTCATGAATTTTTTGGGCAAAACCACAAGTGAGCATTATAGCAATGCCTCAAATTAAAATATCATAAAAACTGATTTTACAATATCATAAATTAATTAGTTACCTTAACTCTCAATTGGTGGAAAGTTTCCAAATCTTTTTCTTTTGAAGCAATACACCGCCATAGCACCTACCACATAATCATTAGATTAGAACAAATAAAATACCTTTTCTCAAAATCTACTAAGATGAGGCAATTGATATATAAATAACTCACTAAATGTATGCTTAAATCGGACCAACCAACATATTGTTGTACATCATACAATGTGAAACAGAATTGCAATATACAACCAAAAGAAAATATTAAACCAAAGTAACATCAAATTCCTGTACATAGATAAATAAAATACATAAACTCACTTGATGCAATTCAAAACTTGAACAATCCGAACAATTTCAAAACTAAATGAAAAGAGTAAAGTCAGCACTTGAACTAACCTCAAGTTGAATGGGTGGTTTTTTCCCACCATTATTTGAATCGTTCTTTATTTCTGCCTTGTCCATGTTTTTGCCGATCTATAAAGCATTGCCATAGCTCTTCTCAAAATGACCGACTATAGTTATAGCTCCCTACACATGTTGATAAAATGCAAATATAGTTGTAAAAAAGAAAATTGCAAATATAGCTTATGTTAAACTTGGCATTTAGGGTGAACCAGAAGAGCCCAAGGGAGGGGCGGCAATTGACAAACATGTCCTTGCCATTTATCAAATGTCATTGGGACATTTCTTGTAACTTCAAAAGCTTCACTCGAAGGCATTACTATAAATATATGCATATATATATACACACACACACACGCACACACACACAAAAGCGCGTGTGCACGTCACATGGATTTACACACTCTTCTTGTCTGATAAAAAATGCCAGTGTAATCCCATTCCAAGATTACATGCATTTAAGAATGAATACTGGATGTTAAAAAAATGCCATTTTTCATGTTCAAAACAAATGTTCTCGTTTCTATAAATTAAAAACAATGCAATCAATACTGGATGTTAAAGCAAGTAAGTTGTTCTATCCGACTACTAATTTATATAAGGATGCTTAACGTGCTGCATTAAAAAATCTCCATTTTTAGTTAGTATTAAATTTGTGTACCTAAAATTTAAAAATATAACTACTGGAATCTGCATATATAAGTCTATAATTCTTCCATGCTATAGCAATCCAATGTTTATTATATTTTATTATACACTGATTACATGAAAACAAACTAACCAAAATAAAGGAAATAATATATAACTTCCCAAAATCAGCATTAGATAACAATGGTTACAATATTGGTTATTGGTAATAAAATTATGAACTTTCCAATGAGTGTTATCTTATTTATGTTTTCCACAAAATTTTAAGCAATCAATGTTAAATGGAGTTTAACATGTATTTACTAAGCATTCAACCAATGACAGCTATTGTTATATAATTAATAGTAGAAATAAAACACAGTATACAATGATAAACGACCAAAAAAATACAGCACAATGTTGATAGTAAAATATATTTGGATTGGTCATCCTTGAATCTTAAATTTAGCATGTTTCTCGAAGCATGAGTATAGGCTAGAGTTTCAAGTGACAAAGGCATATGCAGTGTAAGCGGAGGAGAAGTACATAGCCTACCTCAAAAAATTTCTTTTTAAATCTGTAAAAATGATGTTGCAAAGTTAAATAAGACGTGTGGAGAAGAAACTTTAAAATAAGATCAAAAGCTTGGAAACAAAATATGAAAACCTAACAAATGGAGCTTTTGTCCCTGGAGTATAAAAGTGCAATCCGTAGTATGAACATACATGAGGATTAAGAAAGAAAGCAATAATATCAATTTTAGCACATAGTCAGAAACTTGCACATGGCAAATAAGCTTGTAAAATAAAACAAAAATACATAGCAAAGTTTTCAACAAATATCATATCAACAGAATACATATGATCCCCACTGTCGAGTCATAATAGTTTATTGTACATAGCATCACCTGATAGCATATGCAATGAGGGACATAACATAATTACACAGCTACACTAGGGAAAATAATAATATTGAATGCTTATTTAATGATCATAAAGAAAAAGTCATATTCATCAATAGATAAGCAAAAGCCTATAACTTGTCACCCACTTTGATTTAAAATCTTTAGCAAGCCATCATCATTGCATCCCAGTCAAAAGTTCAGGCAGGCCAAAATGAATAAAGTCAAAGAACTGTTCTAGAAAAAAATTATTTTATCTTAGGGTGCGTTCGTAGCAATTGGCTGTCGCGTGGGACGCCGCGAGATTTTTTCCATGCCCAAAGGCACGGTGAGTGGATGGAGGAAAAGGGTCCATTCATTTTTTGGGTGTGGGTGTTAATGAGGCCGTTACGCACGCGCCCTCGTGCCCATCTTTGACATTTTTAATATATATGTGTACATATGTAGTCTTATGCTTAATTTAGCCCATTTAATTTCATTTCAATTGTGTTTATAGTTTGCATGCTTATATATATACCAAGCTACTTTTACTTTTTTGGTAATGTGAGACTAATATTACAATGTTGTTATGCACATAAGAAACATAAATTAAAATTAAACGGATAAATTAATCTAAAACAATTAAATACCCCATTCAAATACTATGCTCAAATACCCCGTTCGTAGCTAAAAACGCATTCCCCGTTCGCTACAGTAGCACGCTCAAATTCCCCGCTCAAATGCCACGCTCAAATGCCCCGTTCCCGTTCGTTAAGAACGCACCCTTATAGTATCTCATAAAATGTACATTTTGGTAGTACATATGAAGTCATTAAACTGAACGATGAAAAATATATTAGCAAAAAGGCAAATAGGTATAGCTGAGCATCCCAAAATGATATGAAAAATGTCATTATTTTCAGTCTGTGGCATTCGTGCACAGAATCGTGAAATCTCTTTCTTAATCTATTTGTTTGCCTATTTTACCCTAAGAAATTTTTGGAATTGCAATTGTTCACAGTACATTAACGACCCTTTTATAGATCAAACAGCTATTATATTATCATGGAATGACAACAATTCAAAACATTAGTCAAGCGGTGTATAAAACTGCAAGATATATCTCATATCATGGATTGATCTGCACTGCATTTATTCCAAACAAATGTTCAATTAATAAAATTTCAAACTTTGATATGTACAAAATAATATGGGATCATCCTACAGTTCTTAACTTCAGTAACAAATATCAAAATCATCCATAATATTATCAACAACCACAAAAACGTTCTTTCTGCATGATTAAGCATATGCCTAATATTAATAAATAATAAGTCCACCGAGAGAATCAAAGATACTTACTTCAGTCTTAACTTTGAATAGATGTGGCTTTTCATAATCCTTCAAGAGCGTGACCTAAAATCATATCATTCTCCAATTTTTGTTCCGTTTGGAAAGGGATCGACAGTCAAATAAAGCTCAATGGCATCCATTCGTCGTTTAAGAAAAAGTTCCGTGGTACCTGTATTTGAATCAAATAGCATAATTGGCAGAATAGTAAGTTTCATATTGACTAACGAACTTGAAGCTGTCAAATAGGTTACCAGCATCATCCACATAGCTCATTTCTTTCGCGTCATCTGTTAAAATCGTCCCCAGTGCGAACCCTAATATGTTCAAGAGGCGTTTCCCCCAGTGCTGTGTTGACTGATGGGGGCGGCGAGCAGAAGTAGAGTAGAGGTAAGTTGTGAGGGGCAAATAAGGGAAGCATGTAGAAGAAGTAAATTGAATATTTTTAGGGTTACGATTGAGGAGCAAATGAGAAAGCAAAAGGGCGGAAGAGAACAAAATAAATGAAAAAGAAGCGGCCTTGAAAATTTTCGTTCCTCCAATTACTAATTGGAAGCCCGAGCTGAAAATATTTACCGCTTAAATTTGGAGCAATCGTGATGACGCACGAAATGCGCTGTTTCAACCTTATTTAGCTTTAAATTGAACAAAGATGACAAGATGCCTTTAAACGTCATACTAAGTAGTCATCAATAACCATTTTTCTTGTAGTGAAATCAGGTTAAGTGGTCCAATTCATTACCATGTCCAATTATGGTTATAATAGGCTAGATCTCTCACATTAGGCCTGCAACGTGTGGATGCTGGATATGTCGGTTGGGTCCGGGCAGTCTTTTCCATAGTGCGCCTAACCTCGTATCTTAGCCTGATTCGTATTTGCATATTTAGACCTCCCACATTGGGTTCAACATTAGTGGCTGCTGGATATGTCGGTCGGGTCCGGGCAGACTTCCGCCACTAATGTAACCTAACCTCGTGTCATAAGTATGATTACAATTCCTAGTTGTAATTACTAAATATTCCATTTTTAATTAATTTACCAATTAATTAATCCTTTCCTTTTATAGGTGTCATGTAACACCCCACGTCCGTTAATGTTACTCACAAATGGAATGCGTTAAGTTTCGTGGAGCATTATAAGTAAACAGAATGGAATATTACAAGACAGAAAAAGTAGTATTTGAAAATTTTGTAATTTTATTGCAGCGGAAACAGAAATAAGTTTGATTATATTTCCAAATACAAAAATCAAGTACATAATATCGATCTTGTATAAAACCTTCAGAGTACATAATTTTAAAGCCATAATCCCCAAAAGAAAAATGCCATACGCAGAATCAAAGCCAAGCAATACACCTTTCAACTTCAAGCTAGAAGAAAGAGATATCTGAACTAAGCTTGAGTATTTCCTCCTTAAGAACCTTTGGGGGGGGGGGGGCGGAAGAAAAGAGGCAAAATAAACTAGGTCAGACATAAGTCTGGTGAGTCCAGTGACTTTAACAATATAATCATTGAAGTAACAGGATAAGAACATAAACTGGAAAGCAAGAAATGACTGTAGAATAAACAGGCATGACAAAGGAGACAAGATGAACAAGATATAACGTTAATTGCGCTTCTAATCACTACAGGATAATTTCTACACTACACCAATGCTAGTAACACCGTATCATTACTAGTTACACCGCACCCTTACTAGTCCCCTACTAAAAGTTGATCCCTCTTACTAATCATGATAATGGTAGTTTCGTGTACTCCTAGTTGCTATCGTAGGTGCCCCATTTTTCTCCTACCCCCACGAGTTGTACCCACTACCTTCCTCGTTCGATCGACTCCCTAACTCGCATGTATTATTACTTGTTTCATTCGGCCTCGCTTGTATGTAGATACCTGTGTTGGCCCCATTATGGGATGTATCAATTCCCATGATGGCAACGCGACACGATTCAAGATGCACAGCGTGTACTACTGATGCCCAGTGCCTGCTTTTTTCACTCCGGAGCACGTGCACGCCCATACTCCGTCGGAACCTACACTGCTGCACCACCCGACGCTATTTTGATGGCTTATAATCATCCCAGTAATCGTGCCCCACTCTGCCTAGCTTAGGGTGCCATGATACATCTATGTGGGTTACTACTGAAACGGGTCCCCGTTACTAAGGTTTCCAAATCAACATGTTATAATGGTTAAGTGTTCTCAGTTTAACTTAACCCCACCCATTTGCTTAATTAACATGTTGTACTGGTTAAGTGTTGCCTATTCATATGTTACTTAACCTTCTCACTGATTCACACATGTTTATTTAACGGTTAAGTTTATGGGCCTTTATATACTAATATTACCCACTTACCCAAGATTTACTTAACCATTCCTCTTATCAAGTCCATATGTATTATTGGTTAAGCTTTGCCTTAACCCTATCCACTTTGTTCATGTAATATTGGTTAAGTTGTCTTCTTGTCTATGTTAACTTAACCCACCCACCTAACATATTGTATTGGTTAAGTGTCGCATGTTCATATGTTTCTTAACATTTCCATTTTTAGCATGTCTGTTCCTTAGCTTTAATTTATTCATTGTTTGCGGTTGTTGGATGTGCCGGGCAGTTCCAGGCAGACTTCTACCGCAAACTCATTTTAACCGCGGGTTTTTGGTCTTAATGCGCTAACCTCTCACATTAAATCTATGTTGTTGCAGTCGCTGGATGTGCCGGGCGGTTCCGGGCAGTCTTACACCGCAACTCAATCTAACCTCAGGTTAGGCACGTTCATCTTTTAGCCAATTTACATATTTACCATTCATGTCCAAGTTTATATGTAAATTATCCATAAGTGTGGTCGATTCAAGTTATGACACATTTTCTAGTTATGCCCAAAGTTAATTATATGATTACAACCCCTTTTTATGCCAATTACATAATATTCAACTTTACCCAAACTTTTCCCCAATGTTCCCACATCGTTCATACTTAATGTGATACTTTACACTCGCAATTAGCCCAACTCATAAAAAAAGGAAAAGGGAAGAAACACATGACATCATAACTGGCATAAACAATATAGATCTAAGACTGCATAAATCTAATAAACATAAAGATCTAATCAACATATGGAATGCGAATTAGCATAGATTTAAACATAAACTTGCACGGATTTAAATATATGAACTGGTATCGATCTAATCATATAAACATGTAGATCTAACATATGAACATATAGTTCTAAACATATGGACGAATATGGATCTAATCATATAAACATGTAGATCGAAACATATGAACATATAGTCCTAAACATATGGACTGATATGGATCTAATCATATTAGCATATAGATCTAAACATATGAACATATAGTTCTAAACATACGGATTTATATGGATCTAATCATATAAACATGTTGATCTAAACATATGAACATATAGTCTTAAACATATGGACTGATTTGGATCTAATCATATAAACATGTAGATCTAAACATATGAACATATAGTTCTAAACATAAGGACTGATATGGATCTAATCATATAAACATGTAGATCTAAACATATGAACATATAAAATATGATCTTACATATATGAACATGACTTGCATATAATCTTTCATAACTTGCATAGATCGAGCAAACTTGCATGCATAACTTGCATATGTAATTTAGGCATATGAATTAACATAGAACATAACTTGCATATAATGAATCGAATCAAGCATAAATCAAAGCATAGTTTATAAAGACATAAACTTTATATGATTTACAAACATTTTCATACAGTCCAATTCATAACTCATCACAACTACGTTTAAACAATTATCTTGCGAAAGTAACTGCACTCACAGAAAATGGATCTTGAATTCTGGGATCTGATTTCTGAAGTTGCTAAGCTAATCCGTTGATGTAGGCGTTGATTCGTTCGTTGTTGTTCTAAAATACCCTTTTGCAATTCCTAGGCTTTGAATCGTTATCTCTTATATTTTTATCTTTAATCTAGAATTTGAATTGTTATGGTGGCGGCTAGGTTAGTTTGTAGATGAACAACATGATGGCATCATAGTTTAGGGTTGTAAGGTTAGGGTTAGGGTTTAGGTTTAGCTATGTATATATAGATGTCTAGGATCAATATGGGCCTTTAGATCAACCTAGGAGTCATCAAAGCCATCCAAACCCAAGAGGACCAACTAGAACATGACACATATGCCCTAACAACTCAGAAAACAATCACTATCTAGATCAGCTCGCGGGAGTCGACCCCTATAGGGGAGGGGTCGACACCTATGTCGACACCCTTATAGGGGGGTCGACACCTGTGTCGACACCCCTAGGGGGGTCGACACCCTATGGCGGGACTTTTCCCGCCAAGCCTTCTCTACAGATTTGAATTTCGAACTCGATTTATTTAATTATTAATTTAATTTAATTTCTGCTTAAACTTGAAAACTTCTAACCTCCATAACTTCTTCATACGGAGTCCGATTCATGCAAACTCGGACTCTATCTCAAGTAGAATTCCGAGACGGATGCAATGGCATAACCCGTTTCACCCAATTCTTATTTTAAAGATTAATTATTCTTTAATTATCTCTTATATCCCATTTTAAAATTACAGGGTGTTATATTCCCCCCTACTTAAAGGATTTCATCCCCGAAATCTTCAACTCAAGAAGAATGTGTATCCTACCATCCAACGGCCATTTACTCAACCATTCAATCACATGCAACCATTGTCCTTAAAGAGGTTTCTAATGCTTTCATGATCATATGCATAGCGTGTGTATATGTCCTTATCTAATGCAAAACCAGGCGGTCTACTGATTCAGTTGACCTCCTTGATGCGAATCATGTCGGTGCCATGAGTCCATCATGTATGCAATTATTCCTAATCGTACTTTATAACTTCTACATGAGTGCACAATCATTCATACAAATGCAACATCTATATGATAACACATCAAGTTTCAATCCATATACAAATACATATATGCATATGCAATATGTAAGTGGCTGAGCCGATCTAGTGTCTAATGTGTGTGTAAATGCATCCACGAGAAACCACTAGCAAACATTTGCATCCACTAAACATAACATGTCTCAAACACATGTTTACAACCATAGGATTTTCTACCTAAAGATCGAAGACATAATTGAGCGTACATAATAAACGATAGAATAAATCTAAACAAAGCGATAGAAAAAGGAGAAGTTAAGAATATCCCCTCAGAAAGAAGAAAGGGTACAGCGTACGCATCTTGTCTGCCGTCTCCCAAGTTGCGTCTCCCTGATCATCTCTCCGTTGGATTTTAGCCAACTTGACCTCTCTGTTGCATACTTCTTGATCTCCGATCCAAGGATGCATGTAGGAGCTCGTCTAATTGTGTCATCTTGCTCCACTTCCACTTCTCTAAGCATGCTCGGCTCCACTATTTCCGCGGTATCATGTAAACACTTCCTCACATGTGACACGTGAAACATGTCATGAACACCACTAAGCTTTTTCGGCAACTTCACTCTGTTGTCTGTCCAATTCTTTCTGTAATGGGGGATTGCCCTACGGACCTTGGCGCTAATTTCCCCACACTCCCCAAAGCGAACTATGTTCCTTTACGACGACACTTTAATAAAAACCCTGTCTCCAACATCGAACTTAAGGTCGGTTCATCTCTTGTCAGCATTTGACTTTTGTTGGCCCTGTGCCATCTTCATTCATCTTCGAATCAAGTCTATCTCCTCAGAAGTTTCCCCAACCATATCTGGCCCAAGTAAAATCTTATCCATAGATTTCCACCAACAATTTGATGATCGACACTATCGTCCATAAAAACCCTAATACTAGCTTAATAACTGTTGTTATAAGCGAACTCAACAAATGGGAAGTGCTCTTCTCATGTCCTCCAAATTCTAGGATGCATAACCTCAAAAGATCTTCAAGGATTCTATTCAACCTTTCTGTCCTTCATCCGTCTGTGGACAATACGCGATGCTCAAACATAACTGCATACCTACTGCCTTTTGCATATCACCTTTTCCTCTTGCATCAAAAACTGCTCCAAGCTCAGCCTCGCAAGTACCGGTATATACTGTGAACAGTTTGCTCCCATCTAGCAAAGTCAAAACTGTGGTTGATACCTTCGCAAAGCCCTTAACGAACTTCCTATAATAGCCCGCCAACCCTAGAAAACTTCTTACTTCCATTGCTTTTCTAGGAACCTTCCAATCTTGGATTGCCACCACCTTTGTAGAATCCACTTCTATCCCTTCCTTAGAGGCCGCATGTCCTAAGAGAATTAAATTTTGAACAGAGAAAGTAAATTATAAACTGATAAAATGTAGAGAAAATGTAAAATGAACTTTCTAATGTTACTTGACTTGTTTTGTACATAAGCACCGCACTGTTTATATATAGGTGCAGTAACAGTTGTGAATAATGTACAAATATCGGTTGGGCTTAATTAAAGTCAGCCCATGTACACTGTGTAATATAAACGCAATGAGATAAATGAATTCTCCACAATATTGTTTCAGCCGACATTATTTTTCAACACCCCCTCTCAAATCTAGGGTTAGGGTTACTACGCTATGATTTGCTCCGTAAAAATAAAGTCGGTGATTTTGCGGTACGGCTATTGATTTCCAGTCTTCTCCTTGCCGTATTGATGTGAGTTTGGGCAGCTTCGTTTCTTGGTTTCCTTCGAGAGCCTTATAGTTTGTGAGCTGTCCAAATTGGGACTGTGAAGTTTAGATTTGGGGTTCTGCTCCTTGATTAGTGATGGATTTGGCTGATGAGGTGCGCTGGTTGGAGATTCATGAGTAATTAGCTTCTGGATCTTCAACTCATCATGTAATCGAGTAAAGTTCTTTGCGGACGGTACCTTAGTGAGGATATCAGCCTTCTGATGGTAAGAAGGTATGAAGTTAACTTGAAGTTTTCCATTTCGTACATATTCTCTTACAAAGTAGATATCTATCCCGATATGCTTTGTTCTGGTGTGTTGAATAGGATTAGATGACATGTATATAGAACTCTAATTGTCACACCATATGGTTACTTTGTCAGTACTTAGAAGTTTCAGTTCCTTTAGTATAGATTGTAACCATGCTATTTCAGCAGTAGCGCTTGCGATGCTCCTGTATTCTGCTTCTGCACTTGATTTTGAAATAGTAGATTGCTTCTTTGAACTCCATCAGATAGGGTTGTGTCGAACAAATATGCAGTACCCGGTGATAGATTTTCTGTCATCTGGGTCTGTAGCCCAATCTGAGTCTGTGTACCAAGTGATAGTTAGCTCCTTTCCCCCTCTGAATGTGATCCCATAGTCGACTGTGCCCTTTAGATATCGTAATATCCTCTTTACTACTTTCCAGTGTTCTTCCTTTGGGTCGTGTAAAAATTGAGAAACCTTGTTAACATTGAATGCAATGTCTGGGCGTGTTATGGTTGCATATTGTAGTGCACCCACAACACTTCTATATTGTTTTATGATATTCATGGCTTCTCCCCTGTTTTTGGTGAGATGTTGATTGGATATCATTGGAGTTGGCTGAGCTTTAGCCTCTATCATATTTGTTTTGATCAGTAATTCTGTTATGTAATTCTTCTGGCATAATGTCATCTCTATTGTAGATTTTCTATGTACATCTATGCCCAGAAAATATGTAACTTCACCAAGATTTTTGATGGAGAATTCTTTATTTAGGTATTGAGTTAGCTTGCATACTTCATCCCTGTCATTACCTGTCACAATAAGGTCATCAACGTATATCAAAACATATATAGTAGTATTGTTATGAATTTTAAAGAAGAGAGAATTGTCAGATTTTTCATATTGATAACCCAAGTTGGTTAGAGCTAACTTTAGTCTTTCGAACCAGACCCTTGGGACTGTTTTAAACCATATATAGCCTTTTTGAGCTTGCATACATGCTCTGGTTCCTTTATGTATCCCTGTGGTTGCATCATATAGATCTCCTCCTATAGTACACCATTTAAGAATGCATTATTCACATCAAGATGAATTATGTTCCAATGATTATTTAGTGTTATGGTAAACACTAGTCTAATTGTTGCTGGTTTGATTATTGGTGAAAAAGTTTCATTGTAATCAAACCCGTACTCCTGAGTGTAACCTTTAGCAATTAGTCTTGCTTTATATCTGCTTACTGTTCCATCAGGATTTTTCTTGACCCTATATGTCCATTTGCAACCAATCAGGTTTTTGTCTTTTGGCATTTTGACTAATTCCCATGTTTTGTTGTTGATGAGTGCATTGTACTCATCATCCATGGCAGTTTTCTAGTGCTTGGATGTAATGGCTTGCTCAAAAGTGCATGGCTCATCAGTATTGGCTGATGCAATGTATATCTTGGGCTTAAAAATGCCACTCTTGGACCTGGTTATCATTGGGTGGCCAGTCGTTTCAGGTAGATCAGGTGGTTATTGATCATTGCCATTCCCTTCTTCAGGTACTATATCATCTGAACCTTCAGTTCTGGTTGCATTATCCTGGTAACTTTGACTTTGCTCATAACTATCTTCACTTGCTTCATGTACAAGACTGGCGAGGCTGGGTGGTTCATGATCATTGGTACTATGCTGATTATCAGTCATATTATCAGTGACATGAGCATCAACACTGGTTCTACTTGTAAGGGAAGGCACATTGTCGATGTATATTGGAATCTCAGGTATCTCTGCTTTGTCACTGTATACCGTATTTGTAGTTTTAATACTTCTATTACTTTAGGGGAATATGTTCTCATTAAATATAACATGTCTACTGATGAAAATTCTTCCCTTCTCATCAATGCATCTATAGCCTTTCTGTCTAACAGCATAGCCTAAGAAAGTACATGGTTTAGACCTGAAGTCTAACTTATTTGAATTGTTTGGTATAATATAGGGAAAACATCATAAGCATCCAAATGTTTTCAGACTAGAGTAATCTGCTTTAACATTATATAAAGTTTCTAATGGACTGTTAGCCTTTAATACTTTTGTTGGCATTCTATGAATTAGATAGACAGCAGTATTAAATGATTCTGACCAAAACTTGATTGGTAAAGATGCATATGCTAGTAGTGTTAAACCAGTCTCAACTATATGCCTATGTTTTCTTTCAACTAAACCATTCTGTTCAGAAGTATATGGACTAATTCTATGGATAATTCCTTTATCCTTGAAATAACTGTCTAAAGTTTTAAATTCAGACTCACCATCTGATTGTATGACTTTAATTATTGTAGTAAATTTATTTTCAATCATGTTCATATATCTAATGGTGGTGTCATGAGTGTCAGACTTTGATTTCAAAGAATATATCCATGTATATCTTCTGTGAGCATCTACAAAGGAAATATAATATTTGTAACCATAACCAGTGCTGATTGGGGCAGGTCCCCATAAATCAGTTGCAACAAGATCAAATGGTTTAGAGTACTTAGTTAGGGAATCATTGAATGGCAACTTGTGATTTTTACCCATTTGGCAATAGGTACAGATGTAAGGCATAGTTATACCATTGCAAGAAATATTATTTCTACTGAAAATAGTTTTCATTGTTTTTACACTAGGGTGGCCAAGTTTGTAGTGCCAAATATCAAAAGCCGTTGCATTATTACAATTATCTTGTACCACAGAGGTATAACATGAGTTTTGAACTACACGATTTTCTCTTGTATTAATTCTGAACTTGTATAGTCCATTTATAGCATCACCCTACAGTAAAATTTCATTAGTTAGAATGTCTTTAACAAGGCAGTACTTAGGAAAGAACTCAAAGAAAACATTGTTATCTGAAGCAAATTGTGATACACTAATTAAATTCTTTTTGATCTTTGGCACTCTAAGTAGGTTATGTAAATATAGTTGCCTTTTTCCTTGAATTATACTGTTACCAATATGAGAAATGTTTATACACTTACCATTACCCATGCTTATTGACTGTTTACCTCTATACTCCCTGTTTCCTTGATTAAGATTGTCAAGATTGTTTGTCATATGATTAGTAGCCCCTGAATCAGGATACCAGTTGTCATCTTGAAAACTGTCACTTCTTGTACTTTCATTCTGATTGGTGCTTTTGCTGTTGTCTGATGAATTTGATACATCACTTTCAGTATGTGCTATGTTAGCATTTGGATTTGTACTTCTTTGATTATTGTCATTCTGGTTTGGCACAAAATTTGAATTATACCTAAAATAACACTTAAAAGTAGTGTGTCCTACTTTCTCACAAATCTGTCACTTTGGTTTATTGTTATTGTTGCTCCACCTACCCCTTCCTCTTCCACGGTTAGGGTAGCCTCCTCTCTGATTAGTGTTATTACCTCTGTAGGGTTGTCCTCTTCCCCTGTTACTCACTGCTAGGTTAAGTGAATAATCAGAGTCATTAGTGTTCTTGATATCAATTCTAGCCTCATGTGCGAGTAATATTGAATGAAGATCATCAAGAGATGGTGTTGTCTTCTGTGATGTTATCACTGCAATAACAGCTTCATACTCATTGCCTAAACCATTTAACAATGCAGTACATGTTCTGACTCATCAACCTTGCTACCTGAAGCAAGAAGCATATCACATATATTTTTAACTTTGGCAATATATTCCCTCATGCTTAAATTCTGTAGTTGTCTTCTATAGAACAGGGACTTGGCTGAAGATTGGGCATTAAAGTTCTTGTCAACAGTGACCCAAATGTCGTTTGCAGTTTTGCATCCGATTACTTGAGATAGCTGATTTGGGTTAATTGAGGATAGTAGCCAAGCACTAATCAGTCTTTCTTGTTTATGAAATTGATTATAATCCTCATTGCTAATTATCTTGTTGTCTTTATCAGTGATGAACCGAGGAGGGACTGGCAATGTCCCATAGATGTATCCTTCAAGTCCGTATCCCTGTATGGCGGTTTCTACTTGAAGCTTCAATAAAAGAAAGTTGTTTTCATCCAGCTTGACCGTGATTAGTTGGCTCTGAGGGTTTATGATGGTTTTGATGAGTTGCTCAGCGAGTTGCGATGGTGGATTGACGCTTGAACTGGAGGTTTCACCTCCTGATACTGATGTTTCTACCATTATGAAGAGATGGCTTCAAGAAACAGGTAAGAACTGAAATTCCACAATCTAGTATTGAGCTAATTAAAAACTATTACACAGTCTTGAAAAATTCTTTATGATGATGAAGGACTATGAAATCTTGATAAGAACAAAAGAAAAAACTGAAAGAATTTTCTTGACTATATAGTATATTTTGATTTTCTTGATCGGTTGCGGAATGGATGATCTTAAGCCTGTATAAGATTTGCAACCAATTCTTGATGCAGCCACCAAAAGGTCGGGCACGGCACACTTATTTGTTATGAATCTTGAACTCAAATGATGAGAGTATTCTCTGATGAGTTCTGATATCCAAGTGATGAAACTTAATCTGATGGATATCTCCAGCAATCGCGCGGCAAGATCTGAAAGTTATTCAGTGAAGCGGTTAAGCATGAAGAGTTCTGATACCAAATTAAATTTTGAACAGAGAAAGTAAATTGTAAATTAATAAAATGTAGAGAAAATGTAAAATGAACTTTCTAATATTACTTGACTTGTTCTGTACATAAGCACCGCACTGTTTATATATAGGTGCAGTAACAGATGTGAATAATGTACAAATATCAGTTGGGCTTAATTAAAGTCAGCTCATGTACATTGTGTAATATAAACGCAATGATATAAATGAATTATCCACAATATTGTTTTAGCCGACATTATTTTTCAACAAGGAGCCTCACTTCTTTCCTCCAAAAATGACATTTGGAGAACTTAGCTTTGAGTTGATGCGCTCTAGGGTCTCTAAGACTTCCCTAAGATGTAGGGCATACTCTTCCTCGCTTCTAGAGAAAATCAAAATACTATCCACAAAGACTACCACAAACTTATTTAGGAACTCCCTAAACACCCTACTCATCAATTCTACGAAATATGTGGGTGCATTCGTCAACCAAAAAAAAAGTATGACGAGACCTTCGAAGAAACCGTTAGGAGTCCTAAAAGCAGTCTTATCTATGCTATCCTCAGCTACCCTCAACTGGTGAAATCCTGTAGCTAAGTCCAACTGTGAGAAAACTGAAGCACCAGCTAACTGATAGAACAAATCATCTATCCTCGGCAATGGGCGTCTATTCTTCTTCATGGGCTTGTTCGGCTCCCTATAGTCCACGCACAATCTAAGAAAACCATCAGTCTTCGTAGCAAAAGCAACTGGAGCACCCCATTCTGAAATCCTTCTTCTTATGAACCCATTCTCAAGCAGCTCCTCTACTTGTTTACTGAGTTCCCTCCTCTCTCTCTCGGCTCCATGTGGTGCACTGGCAATGCAACTGGCTTTTCATTATCTGCAAAGTATATCCGGAGGTCTATCTCGCGCCTCAGGGGTAGACCCTGGACCTCATCAAAGATGTCACCATACTCACGGACTACACAAACAGATTTCAAATCATCGATGAATACATCAAGAGATTCTAGGTAGCTAAGCATCATTAAACCCCTAGGGTCACAAGAAATATCACGGGTCTTTCCATAATGAGTCAACAGTCCAACTACCCTCTTTTCAGAGTCTTGGATGGCACTATGCCTGGCTAGCCAATCCATCCCTAGAATCAAGCCATAGCCCGTGAAACCAAGAACGAAGGCGTTGCATCTAAACCCAACGACAAGATAGACACTCTCAAAATCCGATAAACCATAGGTAAGTGAGCCGAACCACCAATAGGATTTGAGATTACAATGGGATCCGTAACTAGACTAGTATTTAGGTGCAGTGTTTCAACTAACGAAGCAGATACAAACAATTGCGAAGCGCAAGAGTCAAACAAAGTTCGAACAGGTTGACTGAAAAAGGAAAATCAAACTTTCAACAGAATCTGGTGCCATGGGAGCATGAACTTGTCCTCCAGAAGTAGGTCCTGTCCTCTGTCCCTTCCTCCTTGGGTAATCTTAAATCATTTATCCTGCCTTGCCACAATGGTTATAACCATTCTTCTTCTTCTTCCTACAGTCCTTAATTATATGGCCCGTTATACCAAAATAAAGACACCTTCTTTTGTTACGAGGGTTAATTATTCTTTCCACTTTCTCCTTTACCTTCTTCATGGATTAAAGCCATATCAACAAATTCCTCATCCTTGGGTTGTGTTCCTCAGCCTAAACTTCCTCATCGACCAAGCGGCTAGCTGAACTTTGCTTCCGTTGTCCATCTTCAAGATACCAAACGAGTCCTTCACTTCCTTGAGCCAATTTATAGCCTCAACAAACGTCTCAGTCCCATGAAAAGGTTTTCCGCCCATCGCACGGAAGTCCTTCCATATCTTAGGAAAGGCATCTAAATGCGGAGAAAGAGACTCACGAAAGAAAAAGGAAGAGATTCGAAACAAAGAATCGAAAGACAGATATATAGCTTTTGGGGATTATGTTTTTCACAGTAAATCTTTCTCTTGGAAACTCCTTCTTTGAAACATGTTTTTGAAAATAATACTTTTGAAAATGGTTTTCAAAATCTTTTATCTGTCCTGGTAACCTTCAGCTCTGATACCACGTGTAACACTCCACGTCGTTAATGTCACTCACAAAGGGAATGCATTAAGTTTCATGGAGCATTATAAGTAAACAGAACGGAATATTACAAGACAAAAAAAGTTGTATTTGAAAATTTTGTAATTTTATTGCAGCGGAAACAGAAATAAGTTTGATTACATTACCAAATACCAAACTCAAGTACATAATATCAGTCTTGTACAAAACCTTTAGAGTACATAATTTTAAAGCCATAATCCCCAACAGAAGAATGCCATACGTAAAATTAAAGCCAAGAAATAGACCTTTCAACTTCAAGCTGGATGAAAGAGATATCTGAACTAAGCTTGAGTATTTCCTCCCTAAAAACCTGGGGGGGGGGGGGGGGGAGGAGGGGGAAGAGAAACGGAAGAAACGAGGCGAAACAAACTAGGTCAAACATAAGTCTGCTGAGTCCAGTGACTTTAACAATATAATCATTAAAATAACAGGATAAGAACATAAACTGGAAAGCAAGAAATGACTGTAGAATAAACAGGCATGATAAAGCAGACAAGATGAACAAGATATAACGTTGATTGCGCTTCTAATCACTATAGGATAATTACTACACTGCACCAATGCTAGTAACACTGTATCATTACTAGTTACATCGCACCCTCACTAGTCCCCTACTAAAAGTTGAGCCCTCTTACTAATCAAGATATTGGTAGTTTCGTGTACTCCTAGCTGCTATCGTAGGTGCCCTTTTTTCCTTCTACCCCCACGAGTTGTACCCACTACCTTCCTCGTTCGATCGGCTCCCTAACTCGCATGTATAGTTACTTGCGTCATTCGACTTCGCTTGTATGTAAATACCTGTGCCGGTCGCATAATCGGGTGTATCAATTCCCATGATGGCAACCCGACGCGATTCAAGATGCATAGTGTATGCTACTGATGCCTAGTGCCTGATTTTTCCACTCCGGACCACGTGCATGCCCATACTCCATCGGAACCAACACTGCTGCACCACCCGCCGCTATTTCACCGCCTATAATCAGCCCAGTAATCGTGCCCTACCCTGCCTAGCTCAGGGTACCATGATACATCTCTATGGGTTGCTGTTGAAATGGGTCCCCATTACTAGGGTTTCCTAATCAACATGTTATAATGGTTAAGTGTTCTCAATTTAACTGAACCCACCCATTTTCTTAATTAATATGCTGTACTGGTTAAGTGCTGCCTATTCATATGTTACTTAACCTTCTCACTAATTCAAACATGTTTATTTAATGGTTAAGTTTGTAGGCCTATATATATACTAATATTACCCACTTACCCAAGATTTACTTAACCCTTCCTCTTATCAAGTCCATATGTATTATTGATTAAGCTTTGTCGTAATCCTATCCACTTTGTTGATGTAATATTGGTTAAGTTGTCTTCTTGTCCATGTTAACTTAACCCATCCACCTAACATGTTGTATTGGATAACTATCGCCTGTTCATATGTTACTTAACATTTCCATTTTTAGCATGTCTATTCCTTAGCTTTAATTTATTCATTACAGCACCAACCTCTCACATTAGAACCGTTGTCTACGGTTGCTGGATGTGTCGGGCGGTTCCTGGCAGACTTCTACCGCAAACTTATTCTAACCTCGGGGTTTGGGGCTTAATGCGCTAACCTCTCACATTAGATCTATGTTGTTGTGGTCGCTGGATGTGTCGGGCGGTTCCGGGCAGTCTTACACCGCAACTCAATCCAACCTTGGGTTAGGCACGTTCATCTTTTAGCCAATTTAAAGGTTTACCATTCATGTCCAAGTTTATATGTAAATTATCCATAAGTGTGGTCAATTCAAGTTATGCAACATTTTCTAGTTATGCCCAAAATAAATTATATGATTACAACCCCTTTTTATGCCAATTACATAATATTCAACTTTAACCCAAACTTTTCCCCAATGTTCCCACGTCGTTCATACCTATAGTTCATGTGATACTTTAGGCTCACAATTAGCCCAACTCATAAATAAAGGAAAAAGGGAAGAAACACATGACATCATAACTGGCATAAACAATATAGATCTAAGACAGCATAAATGTAGTAAATATAAAGGTCCAATCAACATATGGAATGTGAACTAGCATAGATCTAAACATAAACTTGCACGGATTTAAACATATGAACTGGTATGGATCTAATCATATAAACATGTAGATCAAAACATATGAACATATAGTTCGAAACATATGGACTGATATGGATCTAATCATATAAACATGTAGATCTAAACATATGAACATATAGTCCTAAACATATGGACTGATATGGATCTAATCATATGATCCAAACATATGAACATATAGTTCTAAACATATGGACTGATATGGATCTAATCATATAAACATGTAGATCTAAACATATGAACATATAGTCCTAAACATAAGGACTGATATAGATCTAATCATATAAACATGTAGATCTAAACATATGAACATATAGTTCTAAACATATGGATTGATATGGATTTAATCATACAAACATCTAGATCTAAACATATGAACATATAAGGTATGATCTTACATATATGAACATGACTTGCATATAATCTTTCATAACTTGCATAAATCGAGCAAACTTGCATATGTAATTTAGGCATATGAATTAACATAGAAGTTATGGTGGCGGCTAGGTTAGTTTGTAGATGAACAACATGACTGCATCGTAGTTTAGGGTTGTAAGATTAGGGTTTAGGTTTAGCTATGTATATGTAGATGTCTAGGATCAATATGGGCCTTTAGATCAACCTAGCAGTCATCAATGCTATCCAAACCCAAGAGAGCTAACCAGAACATGACACATATGCCCTAACACCTCAGAAAATCGTCACTGTCCAGATCAGCTCGTTGGAGTCGACCCCTACAGGGGGGTCGACACTTGTATCGATACCCCTAAGGGGGGTCGACACCCTATGGCGGGACTTTTCCCGCCCAGCCTTCTCTGCAAATTTGAATTTTGAACTCGATTTATTTAATTATTAATTTAATTTAATTTCTGCTTAAACTTGAAAACTTCTAACCTCCATAACTTCTTCATACGGAGTCCGATTCATGCAAACTCGTAATCTATCTCAAGCAGAATTCCGAGACAGACGCAATGGCGTAACTCGTTTCACCAAATTCTTCTTTTAAAGATTAATTATTCTTTAATTATCTCTTATGTCCCGTTTTAAAATTATGGGGTGTTACATTCCCCCTACTTAAAGGATTTCATCCCCGTAATCTTTAAGTTAAGAAGAATGTGTATCCTACCATCCAACAACCATCTACTCAACCATTCAATCACAGGCATCCATTGTCCTTAAAGAGGTTTCTAATGCTTTCATGATCGTATGCATAGTGTTTGTATATGTCCTTATCTAATGCAAAATCAGGCGGTCTACTAATTCAGTTGACCTCCTTGATGCAAATCATGTTGGTGCCATTAGTCCATCATGTATGCAATTATTCCTAATCGTACTTTATAACTTCTACATGAGTGCAGAATCATTCATACAAATGCAACATCTATATGAGAACACAACAAGTTTCAATCCATATACAAATACATATATGCATATGCAATATGAAAGTGACTGAGCTGATCTAGTGTCTAATGTGTTTGTAAAAGCATCCACGAGCAACCATTAGCAAACACTTGCATCCACCAAACATAACATGTCTCAAACACATGTTTACAACCATAGGATTTTCTACCTAAAGATCGAAGACATAATCGAGAGGACATATTAAACGATAGAACAAGTTTAAACAAAGCGATAGAAAAAGGAGAAGTTAAGAATATCCCCTTAAAAAAAAAAGGGTACAACGTACGCATCTTGTCTTCCGTCTCCCAAGTCGCATCTCCTTGATCATCTCTTGATTGGATTTTAACCAGCTTGGCCTCTCTATTGCGTAACTTCTTGATCTCCGATCCAAGGATGCATGTAGGAGCTCGTCTAATTGTGACATCTTGCTCCACTTCCACTTCTCTAAGCATGCTTGGCTCCACTATTTCCGCGGTATCATGTAAACACTTCCTCACATGCAACACGCAAAACATGTCATGAACACCACTAAGCTTTTTCGGCAACTTCACTCTGTTGTCTGTCCAATTCTTTCTGTAATGGCGGATTGCCCTACGAACCTTGGTGCTAATTTCCCCACACTCCCCAAAGCGAACTACGTTCCTTCATGGTAACACTTTAATAAGAACCCTGTCTCCAACATCGAACTCAAGGTTGGTTCGTCTCTTGTCAGCGTTTGACTTTTGTTGACCCTATGCCGTCTTCATTCATCTTCGAATCAAAACTATCTCCTCGGAAGTTACCCTAACCATATCTGGCCCAAGTAAAATATTATCCGCAGATTTCCGCCAACAAGTTGGTGATCGACACGGTCGTCCATAAAAACCCTAATACCAGCTTAATAACTGTTGTTATAAGCGAACTCCACAAATGGAAAGCGCTCTTCTCATGTCCTCCAAAATCTAGGATGTATAACCTCAAAAGATCTTCAAGGATTCTATTCACCCTTTCTATCTATTCATCCATCTGTGAATGATACACGATGCTCAAACATAACTGCGTACCTACTGCATTTTGCATATCATCTTTTCCTTTTGCATCGAAAACTGCTCCAAGCCATGCCTCGCAAGTACTGGTATATAATGTGAAAGGTTTGCTCCCATCTAGCAAAGTCAAAACTATGGCTGATACCTTTGCAAAGCCCTTAACGAATTTCCTATAATAGCCCGCCGACCCTAGAAAACTTCTTACTTCCATTGCTTTTCTAGAAACCTTCCAATCTTGGATTGCCACCACCTTTGTAGGATCCACTGCTATGCCTTCCTTAGAGGCCACATGTCCTAAGAACCTCACTTCTTTCATCCAAAAATGACATTTGGAGAACTTAGCTTTGAGTTGATGCGCTCTAGGGTCTCTAAGACATCCCTAAGATGTAGGGCATACTCTTCCTCTCTTCTAGATAAAATCAAAATACTATCCACAAAGACAACCACAAACTTGTTTAGGAACTCCAAAAACACCCTACTCATCAAATCTACGAAATATGTGGGTGCATTCTTCAACCCCCCCCCCCCCCCCCAAAAAAAAGTATGACGAGCCCTTTGAAGAAACCATTAGGAGTCCTTAAAGCAGTCTTATCTATGCTATCCTCAGCTACCCTCAACTACCCTCAACTAGTGAAATCCTATAGCTAAGTCCAACTGCAAGAAAACCGAAGCACCAGCTAACTGATAGAAAAAATCATCTATCCTAGGCGATGGGCGTCTATTCTTCTTCGTGAGCTTGTACGGCTCCTTATAGTCCATGCACAATCTAAGTGAACCAACAGTCTTCGTAGCAAAAGCAACTGGAGCACCCCATTTCGAAATGTTTCTTCTTATGAACCCTTTCTCAAGTAGCTCCCCTACTTGTTTACTGAGTTCCCTTCTCTCTCTCGGAGCCATGTAGCGCACTGGCAATTCAACTGGCTTTTCATTATCTACAAAGTATATCAGGAGGTCTATCTCGCGCCTCGGGGTAGACCCCAAACCTCATCAAAGATGTCACCATACTCACGGACTACACAAACAGATTTCAAATCATCGAATAATGCGTCAAGAGATTCTAGGTAGCTAAGCATCACTGAACCCCAAGGGCCACATGAAATATCACGAGTCTTTCCACAACGAGTCAACAGTCTTATTACCCTCTTTTCACAGTCTTGGATGGAACCATGCCTGGCTAGCCAATCCATCCCTAGAATCAAGCCATAACCCGTGAAACCAGGAATGAAGGCGTTGCATCCAAACCCAACGCCCAAAAAAGACACTCTCAAAACCCGACAAACCATAGGTAAGTGAGCTGAACCACCAATAGGATTTGAGACTACAATGGGATCCATAACTAGACTGGTATTTAGGTGTAGTGTTTCAACTAATGAAGAAGGTACAAACGATTGTGAAGCGCAAGAGTCAAAAAAAGTTTGAACAGGATGACTAAAAAAGGAAAATCAAACTTTCAACAGAAATGCTTCTATCTCTCTCCTGTCCTGGTGCCATGAGAGCATGAACCTATCATCTAGAAGTAGGTCCTATCCTCTGTCCCTTCCTCCCTGGGTAATCTTAAGTCATATGTCCTGCCTCGCCGCAATGGTAACAACCATGCTTCTACTTCTTCCTATAGTCCTAAATTATATGGCTCGTTATATCAAAATAAAGACACCTTCTTTTGTTACGGGGTTTAATTATTCTTTCCACTTTCTCCTTTACCTTCTTCATGGATTAAAGCCATATCAACAAATTCCTCATCCTTGGTTTGTGTTCCTCAGCCTAAACTTCCTCATCGACCAAGCAGCTGGCTGAACTTTCCTTCTGTTGTCTATCTCCAAGATACCAAACGAGTCCTTCACTTCCTTGAGCCAATTATAGCCTCGACAAACGTCTCAGTCCCATGAAAAGGTTTTCCGCCCATCGCACCGAAGTCCTTCCATATCTTAGGAAAGGCATCTAAATGCGGAGAAAGAGACTCATGAAGGAAAAAGGAAGAGATTCGAAACAAAGAATCGATAGATAGATATATGGCTTTTGGGGATTATGTTTTTCATAGTAAATCTTTCTCTTAAAAACTCCTTCTTTGAAACATGTTTTTGAAAATAATACTTTTGAAAACAGTTTTCAAAATCTTTTATTTGTACTGGTAACCTTCAGCTTTGATACCACGTGTAATACCCCACGTCCGTTAATGTCACTCACAAAGGGAATGCATTAAGTTTCGTGGAGCATTATAAGAAAACAGAACGGAATATTACAAGACAAAAAAATAGTATTTGAAAATTTTGTAATTTTATTGCAGCGGAAACCGAAATAAGTTTGATTACATTTCCAAATACCAAAATCAAGTACATAATATCAGTCTTGTACAAATCCTTCAGAATACATAATTTTAAAGCCATAATCCCCAACAGAAAAATGTCATACGCAGAATAAAAGCCAAGCAATACACCTTTCAACTTTAAGCTGGAAGAAAGAGATATCTGAACTAAGCTTAAGTATTCCTCCCTAAGAACCCGGGGGGGGGGGGGGGACGGAAGAAAAGAGGCAAAACAACTAGGTCATACATAAGTCTGGTGAGTCCGGTGGCTTTATCAATATAATCATCAAAGTAAAAGGATAAGAACATAAATTGGAAAGTAAGAAATGACTGTAGAATAAATAGGCATGACAAAGCAAACAAGATGAACAAAACATAACGTTGATTGCGTTTCTAATCACTACAGGATAATTACTACACTGCACCAATGCTAGTAACACCGTATCATTACTAGTTACACCGCACCCTTACTAGTTCACTACTAAAAGTTGATCCCTCTTACTAATCATGATAATGGTAGTTTCGTGTACTTCTAGATGCTATCGTAGGTGCCCCTTTTTTCTCCTACCCCCACGAGTTGTACCAACTACCTTCCTCGTTCGATCGGCCCCTAACTCGCATGTATTATTACTTGTGTCATTCGACCTCGCTTGTATGTAGATACACGTGCTGTCCCTATCATGGGGTGTATCATTTCCTATGATGGCAACCCGACACGATTCAAGATGCACAGTATATACTACTAATGCCCAGTGCCTGCTTTTTCCACTGCGGAGCACATGCACGCCCATACTCCGTCGGAACCTACACTGTTGCAACACCCGCCGCTATTTTGACCGCTTATAATCAGCCTAGTAATCATGCCCCACCCTGCCTAGCTCAGGGTACCATGATACATCAATGTGGGTTACTACTGAAATAGGTCCACATTACTAGGGTTTCCTAATCAACATGTTACAATGGTTAAGTGTTCTTAATTTAACTTAACCCCACCCGTTTGCTTAATTAACATGTTGTACGGGTTAAGCGTTGCCTATTCATATGTTACTTAACCTTCTCACTGATTCACGCATGTTTATTTAACGGTTAAGTTTGTGGGCCTATATATATACTAATATTACCCACTTACCCAAAATTTACTTAACCCTTCCTCTTATCAATTCCATATGTATTATTGGTTAAGCTTTGCCTTAACCCTATCCACTTTGTTCATGTAATATTGGTTAAGTTGTCTTCTTGTCTATGTTAACTTAACCCACCCACCTAACATGTAGTATTGTATATGTGTCGCCTGTTCATATGTTACATAACATTTCCATTTTTAGCATGTCTATTCCTTAGCTTTAATTTATTCATTAAAGCACCAACCTCTCACATTAGAACTGTTGTTTGCGGTTGCTGGATGTGCCGGGCGGTTCCGGGCAGACTTCTACCGCAAACTCATTCTAACCTCGGGTTTTTGGGCTTAATGCGCTAACCTCTCACATTAGATCTATGTTGTTGCGGCCGCTGGATGTGCCGGGCGGTTCCGGGCAGTCTTGCACCGCAACTCAATCTAACCTCGGGTTAGGCACGTTCATCTTTTAGCCAATTTACAGGTTTACCATTCATGTCCAAGTTTATATGTAAATTATCCATAAGTGTGGTCAATTAAAGTTATGCCACATTTTCTAGTTATGCCCAAAATTATTTATATGATTACAACCCCTTTTTATGCCAATTACATAATATTCAACTTCTACCCAAACTTTTCCCCAACGTTCCCACGTCGTTTGTACCTATAGTTCATGTGATACTTTAGGCTCGCAATTAGCCCAACTCATAAATAAAGGAAAAAGGGAGGAAACACATGGCATCATAACTGGCATAAACAATATAGATCTATGACTGCATAAATGTAGTAAACATAAACGTCCAATCAACATATGGAATGCGAACGTGCATAGATCTAAACATAAACTTGCACGGATTTAAACATATGAACTGGTATGGATCTAATCATATAAACATGTAGAACTAAACATATGAGCATATAGTTCTAAACATATGGACTGATATGGATCTAATCATATAAACATGTAGATCTAAATATATGAACATATAGTCCTAAACATATGGACTGATATGGATCTAATCATATGATCTAAACATATGAACATATAGCTCTAAACATATGGACTGATATGTATCTAATCATATAAACATGTAGATCTAAACATATGAACATATAGTCCTAAGCATATGGACTGATATGGATCTAATCATATTGTAATGACCCGCATTTGCAGAGGTATTTTAATTAATTTATTTAATTATATAAATAGTGATATAGTGAATTTAAATGGTGGTTTAATTAAATAAGGGTGAATATTTAATTTAAAATAATAAATTAAATAATATATTTAATTCTGAAATAATCAGAATTGGCTAAAATGGCGATATTGTGTGAACCAGATCATCTGTGATATTTAATTCAGTTTAGAATTGTATTTGAATAACGAATATATTATATAAACGACAGTTTGAACATATAGTTATAATATAATTAAAATCGAGCTCGAAATGGCGCTGCATGTTGTAAATTAGCGATACGAACTTCAACTGAATGTACAGGATTCGTTTTAAGTCGGATTTCTGTGAAACAAGAAACGTACGGAGATGGTGGAGTATATCTTTCTAGTGGAAGAGAAAAATCAGGATTTCGTTGTGTAGATTTTGAGATAAGTCCAAATCAAATTTTAAAATAGTCGCTATAGAATCGTTTATCGACCGTATCGGTTTATTCGATATAACTAGAGATGGGGTTTGAATTTAGACAAGGTTCTTTTGGGACATAGTGATAATTTAATTTTTAGAATTTTATGGTAATTTTTAATTAATTAAATAAGCGACTTTTTATTTGGAGTGTTTTGCACCCCGTATCAACGATTTTTGGGTTTCACAATATGAGTTAACCTACCGACATTATTATATTTTTAGAATCGGGGCGCCTTGATCGTCACAACAGTATGTTTATTTCTGTCAATAGAAATCCGTACGGTAACAATACGAGTGCCGAAATCATTTAAACTTAAATAACAAAGAAATAGAAATAAGGTGAATTAAAGACAAACTACCCTAAAACTAAAAGTCATTTCGGTGGTCAAAAAGGATGGCCACGAAATCCTTTGTTCAACCACAAATTTCTGTGTATCCTCAAACCAAGATGTGGCATCCTCTAAATCATAGAAACGCCATATATAATACCCCTTAAACCTTCCTAACCTAATTTATTCCCTCAGACAATCAATGAATTCAAGCCGCGGTATCCTCTCTTCCAAAGGATCAAAATGCAAGCTTTGAGAATTCTTCAAAAATCAAATAAAAAGTTAAAAAAAAATCCAACACACTTATATTTGGATCCACTGATAAATTTTCTTCAAATGTGTATGCATTACGTTGAACTCGTTCCCTCCTGGCTCGGTTATGTTCTTCGGCCAAGGGATTGTCATGACTAACAGGAGAGGTAGAGGGGTATTGTCCGATAATTTGAGAATGGAGTTAGTGAATGCGGGAACCAATCGAAGAAGGGTCCGATTGTTTCTGGACGGTGGGAAGACCTGAAGGTGCGGTTTCACCTGAGAACCCAAGGACCAGCAGTGGATTGAGTTAGGCATTTTTGGTTGTGAGAGATTGCGATTGAGAAGTAGAGTTTGATGCAGTTTTGGGATGGTTTCATGGTGGGATTTGGGTTCAGTTGCTCACTTCTACAACGTCGTCGTGCCTGAAGATGGAATTGCTGAAGTAGCGTCAAGTTCAAGTCTTTTGGTAGGGTAGTGTGCGGGATTGGATGAGGGGTATGTTGGTGATTGGTGTTAGCATTTTTGTGAAGCCAACGTGAGGAATAAAACTTGCAAAGGATACGGAAATGGTGAGAGTAAGAACAGCAAGTCGGTTTATACAAATTGGGGAAGAAGGCTAACTAGCGGGCTTAGGCATTAACGAGTGGTTGATGGGCTTTATTTTTAAAGTAAGCCCAAAGTAAAATTAGGGATTTTGTTTTAATTTAATATTAAATACTCGTATAACTTTTAAGTTTGATAACTTTATCATACGATATCGGTTTTCACTAAAACAAGATCCATCGGGATCGTGGGGACGGTGGCTACACGCTGGAACTGACTGGAAGTGGATTGGGGCTTGTATAAATTTATAGCGAATTAAATTGTTTGATTCAGATCAAATAACGGTTTATCGTTCTTTAACGATGAACTGCCAAAGTGAGTAAATCTCACTAACTCTGAACAGTTTATAATTTCATGTTGTATTTTTAGAACTGTTAAATATTGGCTGATTGACTATGTGTTGACTGTTTGATTGAACTGCTAGTCAGTTAGTTGAATTTCTATAATTGATTATGTTTAACAGAATATATCATATGGAACTGAAAGTGATGCTATCTATATTGTTTAACATCTATGATGCAGGGAAACAGGTTGGAGGAATCCAACTGGAATCCTCAACAATTATTTTACTATGATTCATATATTGTGATATATGATGTGATATATAATCTATTGTTGATTATATGTGTTTGGACGATTTTTTTTATCGTTGTTATATGGTATGTTAAATACCATAAGAAATACTAGATGTGGGTAAGGGGATTTTCGAAGTGTATTTTGAAAATTAATTATTTATATAAAATCGATGAATTTTATATAGAAAAGGAAAAGAATTTATATAATAAAAAAGATAATGGGAAATATTTATTTGTTAGGGTAAATAGAAAAGATAAAGGGAAATATTTGTTTGTTAGAATAAATAGAAAAGATAAAGGGAAATATTATTGTTTAGACTAATTAGATTAGATATAAAGGGAAATATTATTGGTTAGAATAAATAGAATAGAATAAAGGAATATTATTAGAAAATAAATAGGATATTATAAAGGAGATTATTTAGAAAACAAATAGAATTATAAAAAGGGAATAGTGTTAATCAAATAAAGTTATTCGATTAGAGTATATCAAGAAGTAGTTGATCGAATATAGTTATGTTAGAAGTAGTTAATCGAATATAGTTATGTTAGAATTTGTTAATCGAATATAGTTTATATTCGAAGGAGTTAAATCGAATATTGTTATTCGAGAATAAAGTTAAAACGGAATAAAGTTATTCAATATTAGTTATTCGATTAGAGTTAATCGAAATATAGTTAAACAAGATTAGAAACTGACTAGAGATTAGTTAAGTTGAATAGTTTACTGAGTATTGATCTGATGTTGGTTTCGGCCTTCGGGGTTTATACTTAGAGAATTGTTCTCATACTAGTTTACAGTCAGGGACTGATAGTTGTGAAATGATAGTGATATGTAAATAACAATGGAAATGTTTTCCAGTGTAAATAACGTATATTTTCTAAACACAGAAAATAAGGAAATATATATATATATACATACATAAATATATAGATATGATTGATGATTGATTGATAGAATTTCCATCTGGAAATGATATCGTTGTTTGCACACGTATTTTCCTTCGATAGTTAAATCACAGACTATCGAAGTTCTGACCAATTTACGTTGTTAATATGGAGAGACCGGTTGGATTATTATCCAAAGAACCACTCTGTATGGGCATAAGCGTTACGAATCATATATGCCAAAGAAAATTGAAGACGGAATAAAGTGCAAGGGCTATTGTATAAGTCTTAGATAACAGTGCTTAAGATGGATATACTGAATAGTACCTTCGGTTCATCCTGTTCCTGGATGACTTGTAAGGACGGATGTCTGATAGAGTATTTCTAGACGATCACGTACGTTGATTTCTCCAACCGTACCACGAGTGGAAGCGGAGAAGGAAAATTCTTTTAGCTAACACATATCAGTGATTTGATGGATTTGGCGATGTGACATTTGAAGTGAATCTGATGTGATGATAAAGCGTAACCTCAAGCCTCATCAACCGGTAAATGACAGAAATTGGGCAGGCAGCATGGCTAAGTCGGTCGCTCCGAAGTAGGGTGTATAATCACCTGATCTAGAGTTTCATTTACTTCTAAAAGTCTATTGTTGATGCTGTACCATTCGGGAAACGGTTGCTAATCCCAACCGTTGGTGACATACATTCGATACACTCAAGCGAAATGAGTGGTCAGTCATGTGTGGCCGGGTTGCAAGATGTTCTTGTTGAACCCAGTGTATTCCTTTCTAGAGGTACACTAGCGAAAGGTGGTTCCATACCTTGTCATAGATGGAAATCCATTACCCAATACGTGCTTGAGGTTTTGATTGTGTACTATTTATGTAGTACGTCAGATGAAAGCATTTCTGCTAGATGATTATTATATTGTGGTTGATAGACATTATTATAATATCAAAAGGTTTTTGATATAAAGATATTTTGGATTCTCATAAGGGGAAAACCCGTTCCGTTATACGGCGTGGTCTCATGAGATAACGTTTACTTGTTCGAACTGTTTTAAAATTGTTTTACTCATACCGGTCCCATGACTGACCCGGAGTTTATTTTGTTTTGTGTTCCCTAAACTCTTGGGTGCCCAATTTTGTACGGGCAGTCAAGTAGTTGGGATTTACAGATATACCTGAAGAGTTGGAGCAGGAGGCTTCAGGATCATATAGCTATAGTTTATTTCCGCTGTGTTGCAAGTGCTGTACTGTGATAATGATGTATATTCAAGTACAATCTTTTATTTCAAAGATATGTTACCTATTATATGTTATTCGTTCCGCTTTGAGGTTCGTGTTACTCTGATGTTGTGTTCCTCTTCTTCTTCTTCTATTCTAAGCTTCTGTCTTATCTTTCCTCACCCTCTATCTTCTTTCTATTAGTTTCTTGAATTTCCAGTGCAATTTGGGGTTGGACTTGTGTTATTTGGTCACCTCAATTTGGACTGGATTTTCGGGTCATTACAATTGGTATCAGAGCTTAAGTTATGTATTACTTTGGCTCTGTGGCGTGACTCAGTAGAGATGGGGTTAGCAATACCGTAGATTGAGTTGAGTGTATATATACGAGTGAACGTATTTGTTATTGATATAAAAATTTGTTTTATATTATGGAGATTTATTGGTTGAGTCGTTTATGAGTTCTGGTCGATCAGTTTGATCCGCTGTATCGATAGGAGTTGGTAAACACTTGAATACGATGGACCGTCATGGTATGTTTTGAAAAGAGGGTAAACGAAATAATTTTGCCCCAAATTATACTTTGATATAAAGGGTTTATATTGGAATAATTATAGTATAATCGATATATTGGTTGTTATTATAATCGAGTAAGATTATAAATAAAATGGTTATGTAAATAATCAATCAGAATTCATATAAGTGAGATACGTGAAATCAGATGAGTTAAATCTGAAATTTATACCAGAAATTGAATTAAAACTCAGGAAAATTGGATAAGTGTTTGTAAATGGATTTGGATTAAAAATAAGGAAAATTTAAGATCCTAGGAGATTTTTAAATTGTTTTACAAGCAGTGTGAATTATATTTTGGAATGAATTTCAAAGTGGAAATGTTTAGAAATGGTTTTATAGTATTGAACTCACTTCGATCGCTGGAAAATAGATTCTGATGATGACAGCTGTATCATCAGTATTCATTTTCGAGTTGTAAGTGACGAATTACTACCAGAGATACTGTTTTGAATTTGTTTTGGGAAAGACAAGTTATGTTGAAATTCAAATGGGATTATAATATAGAATTTGAATAGAATTTGATATATAGAATTTGAATAATAGAATTTGATATATAGATTTGAATAATAGAAGTGATATAAAAATTGAATAGAATTAACTAAGTCGAAGAGGAATTAGTTAATCAAGTTTTGAATTTGAAGTTGAACTTTGAAAGATGAATTGGATTTGTAAATGGATATTCGAAATCGAATATAGAACTTAAATTTGAAATTTGGATTCAATTTAGTTAATAAGCAAGTTAAAATATATTTGAACATGTCATGTTCAAATATAAAAGTGAAATAGACTAAAGAGTTAATTAACAAATTAATTAACGAATTGAGTTAAAACGATCAGGTATAGTTAAAATAGATTGGGCATGTATAAATATACATGAGATAGGTATGGATAAGGTATGAAGGTATATAAATAGAATGCTCGACGAAAAGGTATGTATTTAATTCATATATGAGATTTTATGCGCCGTATCGGCTAGCCGCTTGGCTTTTTCTTTTTCTTTTGGATTGGTGAGGGCCATGGGAGGCTATTTGAAATATCCCGATGCTCCTGGTACAAAGGAGGTTATGGCGAATTTTTCCGGAAATTTAAGGAGTTAGAATATTTTTAAGATAATGTGATAGTTAGAAATCAACGTATCGATATATATATATATATATATATATATATATATATATGTATATATATATGTATATATAGAAGTCGATAAGGAAACGAACTTAGAAATAGAATAGTAAAATCAAAAAGGAAGACTAAGAATAAAATCTAGTAAGAATAGAAAGAGAAGGTGTATTTGTGTTTAAAAGTGAATAAGTAGTTGTATGGTATTGATTATTCGAGTAAGTAGTCATATCAGTTTTGACGTTATGAATGTTATTCAGTCAAGGTATGAGAGGTAGTTATACCCTAACTTGATTGATTTCATTATTAGCAAATAAATAGTAAGATTTCAGGCTTGAAGATCAATGTTGAAAAAGAGTTAGATGAGTATAGTATTTGGGTTGTCGTAACGATGTTTTACACACCATCCGTTTTAACCCAAATAAGTGTAAGCTTGGAAATATAATTAAAAAATATTTCCTAAGTATAGAAATAAACGAGATCGGAAAAGAGATAAGTAATTGGAATATTTTCCAATTATAAATAGCATATATTTTCTAAAGTTTAGAAAATAAAGGAAGGCGATATTCGGAAATGTTTTCCAAATAACATAAAAGGTCAATATGATTATTGAAAATATTTGGTTAGCAAATATTAATAAAGAAATAGAGAAGTGATTTAACTAATGGAATATTAATTAAGGGCTCAGTGACATGTTCAAAAGGAAAATTTGATTTTTTGCAAAGAGTAAACTATTTAAAAAAAAACTCCCGGGGAAAGACTCTTTGAATTAAAAACAAATTTAACAGAAATTAGTGAAAGCAAATTTGAATTAAAGTAATGCCAGTAAAGTGGTAACTGAGATTGAATTAGAATGACATCAAGACAAATTGGATTGTTAGATTCAAATTTGAAGTGTAATGTGATAATCAAGTTAAGAGTTGGGAATCAAGAAGAAACTCGAGTTGAAATGATATTTGGCTCGGATATAAGCGAATGGTTGTGTCGTGGATAGAAGCAGATTGGAATTTGATTGCGATGACCCTTGTATCCGCTGAATTGATAACAGGTGAAAAGGATAAAATGAATGCCCAACAAAAAGGTACAAGTTTATATTTCTATTGGATATAAGATTTATGGGCCGAGTTGGCAAGCCGCTTGGCTATTTGATTTTCTTTTGGGATGGAGATGGCCCGGAGAGGCGAGTGGTGGTTTGACGTATTGACCAGTACAAAGGAGGTGCTAGCGAAATTTTTCAAAAAAATTAAGGTGTTAGAAAATTTTCAGGATTTTTGAAAATTTTCGTTGATAAGAATTAAATAAATTTTTAATTGAAATTAAATTGGTTTAGTGAAACTGAAGATAAGAAGTGAACGAATATGTTCTAACCAGTCGATAGGGTCGTTCTCTACCTTAGCAATTTCGAGGACGAAATTATTTTAAGTAGGGAAGAATGTAATGACCCGCATTTGCAGAGGTATTATAATTAATTTATTTAATTATATAAATAGTGATATAGTGAATTTAAATGGTGGTTTAATTAAATAAGGGTGAATATTTAATTTAAAATAATAAATTAAATAATATATTTAATTCTGAAATAATTAGAATTGGCTAAAATGGCGATATGGTGTGAACTGGATCATCTATGATATTTAATTATGTTTAGAATTGGATTTGAATAACGAATATATTATATAAACGATAGTTTGAACGTAGAGTTATAATATAATTAAAATCGAGCTCGAAATGGCGCTGTAGTTCGTAAATTGGCGATCCGAACTTCAACTGAATGTGCTGGATTCGTTTTAAGCCGGATTTCTGTGAAACAAGAAATGTACGGAGCTGGTGGATTATATCTTTCTAGAGGAAGAGAAAAATCAGGATTTCGTCTTGTAGATTTTGAGATAAGTCCAAATCAAATTTTATAATAGTCGCTATAGAATCGTTTATCGAACGTATCGGTTTATTCGATTTAACTAGAGATGGGGTTTGAATTTAGACAAGGTTCTTTTGGGACATAGTGATAATTTAATTTTTAGAATTTTATGGTATTTTTTAATTAATTAAATAAGCGACTTTTTATTTTGAGTGTTTTGCACCCCATATCAGCGATTTTTGGGTTTCACAATATGAGTTAACCTACCGATATATATTTTTAGAATCAAGGCGCCTTGCTCGTCACAATAGTATGTTTATTTCTGTCAATAGAAATCCGTACGGTAACAAAACGAGTGCCGAAATCATTTAAACTTAAATAACAAAGAAATAGAAATAAGTGAATTAAAGACAAACTACCCTAAAACTAAAAGTCATTTTGGTGGTCAAAAAGGAAGGCCACGGAATCCTTTGTTCAACCACAAATTTCTATGTATCCTCAAACCAAGATGTGGCATCCTCTAAATCATAGAAACGCCATATATAATACCCCTTAAACCTTCCTAACCTAATTTACTCCCTCAGACAGTCAATGAATTCAAGCCGCCGTATCCTCTCTTCCAAAGGATCAAAACGCAAGCTTTGATAATTCTTCAAAAATCAAATAAAAAGTTAAAAAAAATCCAACACACTTATATTTGGATCCACTGATAAATTTTCTTCAAATGTGTATGCATTACGTTGAACTCGTTCCCTCCTGGCTCGGTTATGTTCTTCGGCCAAGGGATTGTCATGACTAACAGGAGAGGTAGAGGGGTATTGGCCGATGATTTGAGAAGGGAGTTGGTGAATGCGGGAACCAATCAAAGAAGGGTCCGATTGTTTCTGGACTGTGGGAAGACCTGAAGGTGCGGTTTCACCTGAGAACCCAAGGACCAGCAGTGGATTGAGTTAGGCATTTTTGGTTGTGAGAGATCGAGATTGAGAAGTGGAATTTAATGCAGTTTTGGGTTGGTTTCATGGTGGGATTTGGGTTCGGTAGCTCACTGCTACAACGTCGTCGTGCCTGAAGATGGAATTACTGAAGTAGCGTCAAGTTCAAGTCTTTTGGTAGGGTAGCGTGCGGGATTGGATGAGGGGTATGTTGGTGATTGGTGTTAGCATTTTTGTGAAGCCATCGTGAGGAATAAAACTTGCAAAGGATACGGAAATGGTGAGAGCAAGAACAACAAGTCGGTTTTTACAAATTGGGGAAGAAGGCTAACTAGCGGGCTTGGGCATTAACGAGTGGTTGATGGGCCTTATTTTTAAAGTAAGCCCAAAGTAAAATTAGGGATTTTGTTTTAATTTAATATTAAATACTCGTATAACTTTGAAGTTTGATAACTTTATCATACGATATCGGTTTTCGCGAAACAAGATCCATCGGGATCGTGGGGATGGTGGCTACACGCTGGAACTGACTGGAAGTGGATTGGGGCTTGTATAAATTTATAGCAAATTAAATTGTTTGATTCAAATCAAACAATGGTTTATCGTTCTTTAATGATGAACTGCCAAAGTGAGTAAATCTCACTAACTCTGAACAGTTTATAATTTCATGTTGTATTTTTAGAACTGTTAAATATTGGTTGATTGACTGTGTGTTGACTGTTTGATTGAACTGCTAGTCAGTTAGTTGAATTTCTATATTTGATTCTGTTTAACAGAATATATCATATGGAACTGAAAGTGATGTTATCTATATTGTTTAACATCTGTGATGCAGGGAAACAGGTTGGAGGAATCCAACTCGAATCCTCAACAATTATTTTACTATGATTAATATATTGTGATATATGATCTGTTGTTGATTATATGTGTTTAGACGATTTTTTTTTTATCGTTGTTATATGGTATGTTAAATACCATAAGAAATACTAGATGTGGGAAAGGGGATTTTCAAAGTGTACTTTGAAAATGAATTATTTATATAAAATCGATGGATTTTATATAGAAAACGAAAAGGATTTTTATAATAAAAAAGATAAAGGGAAATATTTATTTGTTAGAATAAATAGAAAATATAAAGGGAAAGATTTATTTGTTAGAATAAATAGAAAAGATAAAGGGAAATATTATTGTTTAGAATAATTAGAATAGATATAAAGGGAAATATTATTGGTTAGAATAAATAGAATAGAATAAAGGAATATTATTAGAAAATGAATAGGATATTATAAAGGAGAATAATTAGAAAACAAATAGAATTATAAAAAGGGAATAGTGTTAATCAAATAAAGTTATTCGATTAGAGTATATCAAGAAGTAGTTAATCGAATATAGTTATGTTAGAAGTAGTTAATCGAATATAGTTATGTTAGAAGTAGTTAATCGAATATAGTTTATATTCGAAGGAGTTAAATCGAATATAGTTATTCGAGAATAAAGTTAAAACGGAATAAAGTTATTCAATATTAGTTATTCGATTAGAGTTAATCGAAATAGAGTTAAACAAGATTAGAAACTGACTAGAGATTAGTTAAGTTGAATAGTTTACTGAGTATCGATCTGATGTTGGTTTCGGCCTTCGAGGTTTATACTTAGAGAATAGTTCTCATACTAGTTTACAGTCAGGGACTGATGGTTGTGAAATGATAGTGATATGTAAATAACAATGGAAATGTTTTCCAGTGTTAATAACATATATTTTCTAAACATAGAAATTAAGGAAATATATATATATATGATTGATGATTGATTGATAGAATTTCCATCTGGAAATGATATCGTTGTTTGCACACGTATTATCCTTTGATAGTTAAATCACAAACTATCAAAGTTTTGACCAATTTACGTTGTTAATATGGAGAGACCGGTTGGATTATTATCCAAAGAACCACTCTGTATGGGCATAAGCGTTGCGAATCATATATGCCAAAGAAAATTGAAGACGGAATAAAGTGCAAGGGCTATTGTATAAGTCTTAGATAACAGTGCCTAAGATGGATATACTGAATAGTACCTTCGGTTCATCCTGTTCCTGGATGACTTGTATGGACGGATGTCTGACATAGTATTTCTAGACGATCACGTACGTTGATTTCTCCAACCGTACCAAGAGTGGAAGCGGAGAAGGAAACTTCTTTTAGCTAACACATAATGTATGGTTGAGGATGTCAATCGGTGATTTGATGGATTTGACGATGTGACATTTGAAGTGAATCTGATGTGGTGATGAAGCGTAACCTCAAGCCTCATCAACCGGTAAATGACAGAAATTGGGCAGGCAGCATGGCTAAGTCGGTCGCTCTGAAGTAAGGTGTATAATCACCTGATCTAAAGTTTCATTTACTTCTAAAAATCTATTGTTGATGCTGTACCATTCGGGAAACGGTTGCTGATCCCAACCGTTGGTGATATACATTCGATACACTCAAGCGAAATGAGTGGTCGGTCATGTGTGGCCGGGTTGCAACATGTTCTTGTTGAACCCATTGTATTCCTTTCTAGAGGTACACTAGCGAAAGGTGGTTCCATACCTTGTCATAGTTGGAAATCCATTACCCAATACGTGCTTGCGGTTTTGATTGTATACTATATATGTAGAACATGAGATGAAAGCGTTTCTGCTAGATGATTATTATATTGTGGTTGATAGACATTATTATAATATCAAAAGGTTTTTGACATAAAGATATTTTGGATTCTCATAAGGGAAAAACCTGTTCCGTTATACGGCGTGGTCTCATAAGATATCGTTTACTTGTTCGAACTGTTTTAAAACTGTTTTACTCATACCAGTCCCATGACTTACCCGGAGTTTATCTTGTTTTGTTTTCCCTAAACTCTTGGGTGCCCAATTTTGTACGGGCAGTCAAGTAGTCAGGATTTACAGATATACCTGAAGAGTTAGAGCAGGAGGCTTCAGGATCATATAGCTATAGTTTATTTCCGCTGTGTTGTAAGTGCTGTACTGTGATAATGATGTATATTCAAGTACAATCTTTTATTTCAAAGATATGTTACCTATTATATGTTATTCGTTCCGCTTTGAGGTTCATGTTACTCTGATGTTGTGTTCCTCTTCTTCTTCTATTCTAAGCTTCTAGCTTATCTTTCCTCACCCTCTATCTTCTTTCTATTAGTTTCTTGAATTTCCAGTGCAATTTGGGGTTCGACTTGTGTTATTTGGTCAGCTCAATTTGGAGCGGATTTTCAGGTCATTACAATTGGTACCAGAGCTTAAGTTATGTATTACTTTGGCTCTGTGGCGTGACTCAGTAGAGTTGGGGTTAGCAATACCCTAGATTGAGTTGAGTGTATATATACGAGTGAGGTATTTGTTATTGATATAAAAATTTGTTTTATATTGTGGAGATTTTTTGGTTGAGTCGTTTATGAGTTCTGGTCGATCAGTTTGATCCACTATATCGGTAGGAGTTGGTAAACACTTGAATACGATGGACAGTCATGGTATGTTTTGAAAAGAGGGTAAACAAAATAATTTTGCCCCAAATTATATTTTGATATAAAGGGTTTATATTGGAATAATTATAGTATAATGGATATATTGGTTGTTATTATAATCGAGTAAGATTATAAATAAAATGGTTATGTAAATAATGAATCAGAATTCATATAAGTGAGATACGTGAAATCAGATGAGTTAAATCTGAAATTTAAACCAGAAATTGAATTAAAACTCGGGAAAATTGGATAAGTGTTTGTGAATGGATTTGGATTAAAAATAAGGAAAATTTAAGATCTTGGGAGATTTTAAATTGTTTTACAAGCAGTGTGAATTATATTTTGGAATGAATTTCAAAGTGGAAATATTTAGAAATGGTTTAATAGTATTGAACTCACTTCGATCGCTGGAAAATAGATTCTGATGAGGACAACTGTATCATCTGTATTCATTTTCGAGTTTTAAGTGACGAATTACTACCAGAGATACTGTTTTGAATTTGTTTTGGGAAAGACAAGTTATGTTGAAATTCAAATGGGATTATAATATAGAATTTGAATAGAATTTGATATATAGAATTTGAATAATAAAATTTGATATATAGATTTGAATAATAGAAGTGATATACAAATTGAATAGAATTAACTAAGTTGAAGAGGAATTAGTTAATCAAGTTTTGAATTTGAAGTTGAACTTTGAAAGATGAATTGGATTTGTAAATGGATATTCGAAATCGAATATAGAACTTAAATTTGAAATTTGGATTCAAATTAGTTAATAAGCAAGTTAAAATATATTTAAACATGTCATGTTCAAATATAAAAGTGAAATAGACTAAAGAGTTAATTAACAAATTAATTGACGAATTGAGTTAAAACGATTAGGTATAGTTAAAATAGATTGAGCATGTATAAATATACATGAGATAGGTATGGATAAGTTATGAAGGTATATAAATAGAATGCTCGACGAAAAGGTATGTATTTAATTCATATATGAGATTTTATGCGCCGTATCGGCTAGCCGCTTGGCTTTTTCTTTTGGATTGGTGAGGGCCATGGGAGGCTATTTGAAATATCCCGATGCTCCTGGTACAAAGGAGGTTATGGCGAATTTTTACGGAAATTTAAGGAGTTAGAATATTTTTAAGATAATGTGATAGTTAGAAATCAACGTATCGATATATATATATATATATATATATATATATATATATATATATATATATATATATGTATATAGAAGTCGATAAGGCAACGAACTTAGAAATAGAATAGTAAAATCAAAAAGGAAGACTAAGAATAAAATCTAGTAAGAATAGAAAGAGAAGGTGTATATGTGTTTAAAAGTGAATAAGTAGTTGTATGGTATTGATTATTCGAGTAAGTAGTCATATCTGTTTTGACGTTATGAATGTTATTTAGTCAAGGTCTGAGAGGTAGTTATACCCTAACTTGATTGATTTCATTATTAGCAAATAAATAGTAATATTTCAGGCTCGAAGATCAATGTTGAATAAGAGTTAGTTGAATATAGTATTTGGGTTGTCGTAACGATGTTTTACACAACATCCGTTTTAACCCAAATAAGTGTAAGCTTGGAAATATAATAAAAAAATATTTCCTAAGTATAGAAATAAACGAGATCGGAAAAGAGATAAGTAATTGGAATATTTTCCAATTATAAATAGCATATATTTTCTAAAGTTTAGAAAATAAAGGAAGGCGATATTCGGAAATGTTTTCCAAATAACATAAAAGGCCAATATGATTATTGAAAATATTTGGTTAGCAAATATTGAAAAAGAAATAGAGAAGTGATTTAACTAATGGAATATTAATTAAGGGCTCAGTGACATGTTCAAAAGGAAAATTTGATTTTTTGAAAAGAGTAAACTATTTTAAAAAAAACTCCCGGGGAAAGACTGTTTGAATTAAAAACAAATTTAACAGAAATTTGTGAAAGCAAATTTGAATTAAAGTAATGCCAGTAAAGTGGTAACTGAGATTGAATTAGAATGACATCAAGACAAATTGGATTGTTAGATTCAAATTTGAAGTGTAATGTAATAATCAAATTAAGAGTTGGGAATCAAGAAGAAACTCGAGTTGAAATGATATTTGGCTCGGATATAAGCGAATGGTTGTGTCGTGGATAAAAGCAGATTGGAATTTGATTGGGATGACTCTTGTATCCGCTGAATTGATAACAGGTGAAAAGGATAAAATGAATACCCAACAAAAATGTACAAGTTTATACTTCTATTGGATATAAGATTTATGAGCCGAATTGGCAAGCTGCTTGGGTATTTGATTTTCTTTTGGGATGGAGATGGCCCGGAGAGGCGAGTGGTGGTTTGACGTATTGACTAGTACAAAGGAGGTGCTGGCGAAATTTTTAAAAAAAATTAAGGCGTTAGAAAATTTTCAGGATTTTTGAAAATTTTCGTTGATAAGAATTAAATAAAATTTTAATTGAAATTAAATTGGTTTAGTGAAACTGAAGATAAGAAGTGAACGAATATGTTCTAACCAGTCGATAGGGTCGTTCTCTACCTTAGCAATTTCGAGGACGAAATTATTTTAAGTAGGGAAGAATGTAATGACCCGCATTTGCAGAGGTATTATAATTAATTTATTTAATTATATAAATAGTGATATAGTGAGTTTAAATGGTGGTTTAATCAAATAAGGGTGAATATTTAATTTAAAATAATAAATTAAATAATATATTTAATTCTGAAATAATCAGAATTGGCTAAAATGGCGATATGGGGTGAGCTGGATCATCTGTGATATTTAATTCAGTTTAGAATTGGATTTGAATAATGAATATATTATATAAACCATAGTTTGAACGTAGAGTTAAAATATAATTAAAATCGAGCTCGAAATGGCGCTGTAGTTCGTAAATTGGCGATCCGAACTTCAACTAAATGTGCAGGATTCATTTTAAGCTGGATTTCTGTGAAACAAGAAACGTACGGAGCTGGTGGAGTATATCTTTCTAGTGGAAGAGAAAAATCAGGATTTCGTCATGTGGATTTTGAGATAAGTCCAAATCAAATTTTAAAATAGTCGCTATAGAATCGTTTATCGACCGTATCGGTTTATTCGATATAACTAGAGATGGAATTTGAATTTAGACAAGGTTCTTTTGGGACATAGTGATAATTTAATTTTTAGAATTTTATGGTAATTTTTAATTAACTAAATAAGCGACTTTTTATTTGGAGTATTTTGCACCCCGTATCAACGATTTTTGGGTTTCACAATATGAGTTAACCTACCGACATTATTATATTTTTAGAATCGGGGCGCCTTGCTCGTCACAATAGTATGTTTATTTCTATCAATAGAAATCTGTACGGTAACAAAACGAGTGCCGAAATCATTTAAACTTAAATAACAAAGAAATAGAAATAAGTGAATTAAAGACAAACTACCCTAAAACTAAAAGTCATTTCGGTGGTCAAAAAGGAAGGCCACGAAATCCTTTGGTCAACCACAAATGTATGTGTATCCTCAAACCAAGATGTGGCATCCTCTAAATCATAGAAACGCCATATATAATACCCCTTAAACCTTCCTAACCTAATTTACTCCCTCAGACAGTCAATGAATTCAAGCCGCCGTATCATCTCTTCCAAAGGATAAAAACGCAAGCTTTGATAATTCTTCAAAAATCAAATAAAAAGTTAAAAAAAATCCAACACACTTATATTTGGATCCGCTGATAAATTTTCTTCAAATATCTATGCATTACGTTGAACTTGTTCCCTCCTGGCTTAGTTATGTTCTTCGGCCAAGGGATTGTCGTGACTAACAGGAGAGGTAGAGGGGGTATTGACCGATGATTTGAGAAGGGAGTTGGTGAATGCGGGAACCGATCGAAGAAGGATCCGATTGTTTCTGGACTGTGGGAAGACCTGAAGGTGCGGTTTCACCTGAGAAGCCAAGGACCAGCAGTGGATTGAGTTAGGATGTTTATTGTGAGAGATTGGGATTGAGAAGTGGAGTTTAATGCAGTTTTGGGTTGGTTTCATGGTGGGATTTGGGTTAGGTAGCTCACTGCTACAACGTCGTCGTGCCTGAAGATGGAATTGCTGAAGTAGCTTCAAGATCAAGCCTTTTGGTAGGGTATGGTGCGGGATTGGATGAGGGGTATGCTGGTGATTGCTGTTAGTGTTTTTGTGAAGCCAACGTGAGGAATAAAACTTGTAAAGGATATGGAAAAGGTGAGAGCAAGAACATCAAGTCGGTTTTTACAAATTGGGGAAGAAGGCTAACTAGCGGGCTTGGGCATTAACGAGTGGTTGATGGGCCTTATTTTTAAAGTAAGCCCAAAGTAAAATTAGGGATTTTGTTTTAATTTAATATTAAATACTCGTATAACTTTGAAGTTTGATAACTTTATCATACGATATCGTTTCAGCGAAACAAGATCCATCGGGATCGTGGGGACGGTGGCTACACGCTAGAACTGACTGGAAGTGGATTGGGGCACGTATAAATTTATAGCGAATTAAATTGTTTGATTCAAATCAAACAACGGTTTATCGTTCTTTAACGATGAACTGCTAAAGTGAGTAAATCTCACTAACTCTGAACAGTTTATAATTTCATGTTGTATTTTTAGAACTGTTAAATATTGGCTGATTGACTGTGTGTTGACTGTTTGATTGAACAGCTAGTCAGTTTGTTGAATTTCTATACTTGATTCTATTTAACAGAATATATCATATGGAACAGAAAGTGATGTTATCTATATTGTTTAACATCTGTGATGCAGGGAAACAGGTTGGAGGAATCCAACTGGATTCCTCAACAATTATTTTGCTGTGATTCATATATTGTGATATATGATGTGATATATAACATGTTGTTGATTATATGTGTTTGGACGATTTTTTTTATCGTTGTTATATGGTATGTTAAATACCATAAGAAATACTGGATGTGGGAAAGGGGATTTTCAAAGTGTATTTTGAAAATGAATTATTTATATAAAATCGATGGATTTTATATAGAAAAGGAAAAGGATTTTTATAATAGAAAAGATAAAAGGATATATTTATTTGATAGAAAAGATAAAGGGAAATATTTATTTGTTAGAATAAATAGAAAAGATAAAGGGAAATATTATTGGTTAGAATAATTAGAATAGATATAAAGGGAAATATTATTGGTTAGAATAAATAGAATAGAATAAAGGAATATTATTAGAAAATAAATAGGATATTATAAAGGAGAATATTTAGAAAACAAATAGAATTATAAAAAGGGAATAGTGTTAATCAAATAAAGTTATTCGATTAGAGTATATCAAGAAGTACTTAATCGAATATAGTTATGTTAGAAGTAGTTAATCGAATATAGTTTATATTCGAAGGAGTTAAATCGAATATAGTTATTCGAGAATAATGTTAAAACGGAATAGAGTTATTCAATATTAGTTATTCGATTAGAGTTAATCGAAATAGTGTTAAACAAGATTAGAAACTGACTAGAGATTAGTTAAGTTGAATAGTTTACTGAGTATCGATCTGATGTTGATTTCGGCCTTCGGGGTTTATACTTAGAGAATTGTTCTCATACTAGTTTACAGTCAAGGACTGATAGTTGTGAAATGATAGTGATATGTAAATAACAATGGAAATGTTTTCCAGTGTTAATAACGTATATTTTCTAAACATAGAAAATAAGGATATATATATATATAGATATGATTGATGATTGATTGATAGAATTTCCATCTGGAAATGATATCGTTGTTTGCACACGTATTTTCCTTCGATAGTTAAATCACAGACTATCGAAGTTTTGACCAATTTACGTTGTTAACATGGAGAGACCGGTTGGATTATTATCCAAAGAACCACTCTGTATGGGCATAAGCGTTGCGAATCATATATGCCAAAGAAAATTGAAGATGGAATAAAGTGCAAGGGCTATTGTATAAGTCTTAGATAACAGTGCCTAAGATGGATATACTGAATAGTACCTTCGGTTCATCCTGTTCCTGGATGACTTGTATGGACGGATGTCTGACAGAGTATTTCCAGACGATCACGTACATTGATTTCTCCAACCGTACCAAGAGCGGAAGCAGAGAAGGAAACTTCTTTTAGCTAACACATAATGTATGGTTGAGGATGTCAATCGGTGATTTGATGGATTTGACGATGTGACATTTGAAGTGAATCTGATGTGATGATGAAGCGTAACCTCAAGCCTCATCAACCGGTAAATGACAGAAATCGGGTAGGCAGCATGGCTAAGTCGGTCTCTCCGAAGTAGGGTGTATAATCACCTGATCTAGAGTTTCATTTACTTCTAAAAATCTATTGTTGATGCTATCCCATTTGGGAAACGGTTGCTGATCCCAACCGTTGGTGATATACATTCGATACACTCAAGCGAAATGAGTGGTCGGTCATGTGTGGCCGGGTTGCAAGATGTTCTTGTTGAACCCAGTGTATTCCTTTCTAGAGGTACACTAGCAAAAGGTGGTTCCATACCTTGTCATAGTTGGAAATCCATTACCCAATACGTGCTTGCGGTTTTGATTGTATACTATATATGTAGAACGTGAGATAAAAGCGTTTCTGCTAGATGATTATTATATTGTGGTTGATAGACATTATTATAATATCAAAAGGTTTTTGATATAAAGATATTTTGGATTCTCATAAGGGAAAAACTCGTTCCGTTATACGGCGTGGTCTTATGAGATATCGTTTACTTGTTCGAACTGTTTTAAAACTGTTTTACTCATACCCGTCCCATGACTGACCCGGAGTTTATTTTGTTTTGTTTTCCCTAAACTCTTGGGTGCCCAATTTTGTACGGGCAGTCAAGTAGTCGGGATTTAATGATATATCTGAAGAGCTGGAGCAGGAGGCTTCAGGATCATGTAGCTATAGTTTATTTCCGCTGTGTTGTAAGTGTTGTATTGTGATAATGATTTATATTCAAGTACAATCTTTTATTTCAAAGATATGTTACCTATTATATGTTATTCGTTCCGCTGTGAGGTTCGTGTTACTCTGATGTTGTGTTCCTCTTCTTCTTCTATTCTAAATTTCAATCTTAACTTTCCTCACCCTCTATCTTCATTCTATTAGTTCCTTGAATTTCCAGTGCAATTTGGGGTTGGACTTGTGTTATTTGGTCAGCTCAAATTGGACCGGATTTTCGGGTCATTACACATATGAACATGTAGATCTAAGCATATGAACATATTGTTCTAAACATATGGACTGATATGGATCTAATCATATAAACATGTAGATCTAAACATATGAACATATAAAATATGATCTTACGTATATGAACATGACTTGCATATAATCTTTCATAACTTGCATAGATCGAGCAAACTTGCATACATAACTTGCATATGTAATTTAGGCATATGAATTAACGTAGAACCTAACTTGCATATAATGAATCGAATCAAGCATAAATCAAAACATATTTTGCAAAGACATAAACTTTATATGATTTACAAACATTTTCATATAGTCCAATTCATAACTCGTCACAATTACGTTTAAACAATTATCTTTTGAAAGTAACTGCACTCATAGTAAACAGATCTTGAATTCTGGGATCTGATTTCTGAAGTTGCTAAGCTAATTCGTTGATGTAGGCGTTGATTCATTCGTTGTTTTTCTTGAATTCTTTTTCGCAATTCCTAGGCTTTGAATCTTTATCTCTTATCTTTTTATCTTTAATCTAGAATTTGATTTGTTATGGTGGCGGCTAGGTTAGTTTGTAGATGAACAACATGACGACATCATAGTTTAGGGTTGTAAGGTTAGGGTTTAGGTTTAACTATGTATATATAGATGTCTAGGATCAATATGGGCCTTTAGATCAACCTAGGAGTCATCAAAGCCATCCAAACCAAAGAGAGCGAACCAGAACATGACACATATGCCCTAACACCTCAGAAAATCGTCACTGTCTGGATCAGCTCTCTGGAGTCGATCTCTACAGAGGGGGTCGACACCTATGTCGACACCACTATAGGGGAGTCAACATCCATGGCGCGACTTTTTCCGCCTAGCCTTCTCTGTAGATTTGAATTTCGAACTCGATTTATTTAATTATTAATTTAATTTTTGCTTAAACTTGAAAACTTCTAACCTCCCTAACTTCTTCATACGGTGTCCGATTCACGCAAACTCGGACTCTATCTCAAGCAGAATTCCGAGACGGACGCAATGGCGTAACACATTTCACCCAATTCTTCTTTTATAGATTAATTATTCTTTAATTATCTCTTATGTCCCGTTTTAAAATTTTGGGGTGTTACATGTTAATACCTATTTTCCCCCAGTAATTTGAATCACACGTCCAATAATGTTCATATTCAAATTATACATTTTTTATCCAAATCTACCTAGTCATTATAGGTAATTATTCTATGTTTCCCTATTTGAATTATGTCTAATACACTGTTCAAATCATAGTCCTGTATGCCTCTTTTCAATTCACCTTTTTAATTATGACCATATGTCCCTTATCATAAATTAAGGCGTATATATATATATATATATATTGAAAATTGATTCACTTTTATTGCTTAAACCAATCATATACTTCATTTATATGCCTCATCAAAACCTTGTGTCCCCCCTAACCTTAAAGGGTGCAACAACGAGGGAAAAGAGCACATATTAAATCCATATATTGACAATACAACCAACCAACTCAAATCGAATTACAAGTAAGTAAGACTGAAAGACCTGAAAAAATCAAAAACAAAATACAAGTAAAATATAACTATCATTATATAACCAAGCTTCACGACCAAACTTATCAACCAGTATCTATTTGATCAACTCCCCATCTATGCAGAAATTCTTCATTAAAAACTGTCCTCCGCGATTTACTACCATTACCATTCACAATATAGTGAACTTTCCTCTCAATCATGTATGTTTTCACTTCCTTAGCAACTGAATTTTTTTTTATAAAAACGAGCATTCCTTTCAATCCATAGATGATAGACAGTTGCTGATAAAGCAGCACAACCAACGTCCTTAAGTTGATTTTTCGCCTTGAATCTCTGTAAAACTTCATCAGTGTCACTTTGCAAAGAACCATTGAGGTATGGTGACAAACCCAATTTGATCTTAATAGCATTCCATAAATAACTTGAGTAAGGGCAAGCAAAAAATAGATGTGAAACAGATTCATCATCAGAGCCACATAACAAACATCTAACATCATCCACTATTCCAAATTTGGATAACCTATCCCTTGTGCTCAACCTATCTATAAATGCCAGATACAATATAAAAGACATTTTACTCGGATTTTTATTATGCTACACTATTTTGAAAGCTGGTTGAATTTGATGAGCATTCCTCACTGATTCCCATTCATTATGAAAACTGAAAGCTCCTCCAGCAGACCATTCATAGTGATCACAGCTTACATTACAATTAACTTCCACATTATCAGTTAAATGCTGAACCTCTCTAGTGCTTGCATGAAGATTAGCATTCAAAAATCCTTCATTAACAATCATAGCCACTTTTTCACATTGATTACCTATAATTTGAATTCTCGAAACACCAATCAAATCAACCAGACATCTCCCATTAATCCAAGGATCAAACCACATTAAAGTAGAATTGCCATCATGTATTACCTTGTTAAACAGTTGAACTCCATTTGACCTCAGCCTCAACACCTTATGTTTTAAATTGCCTCAGAAAAAATTTGCACACACATAGTGTTTAATTTCTCCATAGTAAATACTGGTAATTGATAAATGAACAGCCAATACAAAACCATAGGAGTAATTACTGACTGTATCAGTTCAGCACGTCCAACATAACTTAAAAACTTAACATCCCATGATTGCAACTTTTTTGAATTCTATTAAGAAGATTCTGACAATCATCATAATGAATATAATTGCTAGATAAAGGAACCCCAAGGTATTTAACAGGAAGTTGACCAACATTCACACCCAAAATGTCTGAAAATTCAGATGTCAACCTAGCATATAAACTGAAATTAACTTTTGTTTAAGCACACTTACTGATAGCCCACTATGCTTCTCCAATTTGACAAAAACAAATTTAAGAGCATGAGCACAGGAATTTAAACACTTGCCAAAAACCATGAGATCATCAGCATATAGGAGATGCGTAACAATGGGATCCACATCATGAGTAGGAAGGAATTTCTTTTGCATCACTATTTCATTCATACAATACGTGAAGAACTCCATTGCAATTGAGAAAAGATAAGGAGATAGTGGGTCTCCTTGCCTAATGCCACGATTAGAAGATATAAAGCCTTTTGGAATACCTTGCAACATGATAGAAAAGGTTGGGGTTGAAATACATTCATAAATAATATTTATAAAATGTATTGGAAAACCCATCAATTTCATAATATGGCAAATGAACTCATGACTTATTTTATCATATGCCTTATGAAGATCGATTTTGACTTAAAACTTATTAACACCAACCTTCTTAAAATCTCTAATAAGTTCATGTGCAAGCAATATGTTATCACCAATATATCTCTTTGGAATGTATGCACACTGATTAGGAGATATCAAGTGAGGCAAATACCACTTTAATCTATTACATAGGATTTTACTAAATATTTTATAGTAAACATTACAACATGAGATGGGATGATAGTGTGAAATTTCACTAGGTCTATCAATCTTAGGAATTAAAGAGATAAAAAGTGTGATTACAACCTTTGGGGAGTTTGGCAGACTTGAACATATCTTGAACAGCAGCTAGCAAATCACTCTTCAAATCCTGCAAGTGAAGTTTGAAGAATTCAGAATTAATTCCATCAGGGCCTGGACTTGAATCATCTTGAATTGAAAACATAGCTTTTTCCACTTCTTTTAAAGATATAGGGCGAATAAGATCAAGCTTCCCACTATGATTAATAACAAATGCTGATTGAAAATGTGGCAAATCACAACTTGCAGATCCATTGAACAAAGAACTGAAATAACTAATGGCTTCATGCTCGACTTCTTCTTGCTTATATAAAAGTTCTCCATCTGAATTGATCAAAGCCTTCAAATTATTACTCGGCCTGCGAGTAGACATCTTAGAATGGAAAATTTTTGAATTTGTGTCACCCTCCTGAAGCCATGAGACCTTGGCTTTTTGTTTAAAATTCCAAAACTTAATATGTCTTTGAACTGACAATTGATGTTTTGCTTCCAAAAATTCTTCATATAATTCCAAATTTTCTGGATCTTTGTCAACTGCTAGCTCTAAATCATTAAACCTACTCTCAGCTTCCAATAGAATTGAATTGTCTTTAGGCCTTACTTTATTCCACTGTTTCAATTCTTTTTTACATGCACATAGTTTCTGCTGAAAAATGTGGCTATGAAAACCCCAACTGTATGATTGAAGATCTTTCCTAACACACTCGTCATACCCAGGTTTAAGATACCAATCATTTGAATATCTAAAGGGGAAACCCTTGGGTGAAGATATGAAAATTAAATCTAACAAAATTGGATTATGATCACTAGAGAGCTGAGATAAAGAAATAGCTTTCATATCATTAAACTTTTGCATACTTTCATATCATATATATATATATGTATATATATTGCACAAACCCCAAATCCACATATTCTCCAACTTGTGCCCCAAGTCCATATTCACCTATTCCAATACAAGTTGTACCCAAATCAATATTTGCATATTTTCTAATGTATGCCTAAAATTCATATTCACACATGTACCAATTTATGTCCCAAATCAATATTTAGACATGTTCCTATTTATATGCCAAATTAATATTTACACATTCTAATACAAATTAACCTAAATTCATGTTTTCCAATTTATGCCAAAAATTCACATTCATATTATCCAATATGAAATATGCCCCCAAATCCATATTCGTATATTTCCAAATTATGCCCACATTTAGATCCATATTTTTCCTAATACCGATTATGCCCCTAATTATGTCTTTTCCAATTATTCCCAATTCCGCACGTTCGCATGTTTCAGCGTTAGGCCTAGGCTCGAAGGCAGCCTGGCTATATGAAAATAAAATGGAAAAGAAGGAGAGAAGAGAATCAGAATAGGCATAATAATGAATCAACAACATAACAATAGAAATAGGCATAACTGAATTGACATATTATCAAAAGATTAGACTTGGTGATGATATAAACATATAAGAACAGATCAATGGAATATATCATAATATAACTGATTAGGTACCGATTCAAGATCCAATTATTATATACATATCAAGATTACTATTTAGACATTTAGATCTAAAAGAAACATGAACTCACAGTGAATTTGATGCAAAGAATACGTTGAATAAGTTGTTGTAGGCATCGCTAAATTTGTTGTAGCAATCTTCAAATATGTATAATCCTCTTTGAATTGATTGTTTTTAGATCTGATCTTCTAACTGGAATACTCATATTCTGATTTGTTTTGGTGGAGAAGAAAGACTAGTTTAGATTAGAGCAGCATGGAGGCGCCTGGATGAAAACAATGTGATTAGGGTTAGGTTTAGGTGTTTATTTATTGGAGTATTAGGTGAATTAGGACCTTTAGATTTGATTAGGAACCATCCGAACCACTTAAATTAGAAAAACATGTCATCAGAAAACTGCCCAGAATCAACCAGTCGACTGGCCAATTTCAACCAGTCGACAGTTTTCATTTTGTCTAAACACGGTCGACTGGTGATATTTGGGCGGTCGACTTGTACCAGTCGAATGGTGAAAAATGGATGGTCGACTTGTTTTACATATTTAAACTTTAAATATTCCGAGCTTTATAACTTCTTCATACGATGTCCGTTTTATGCAAACACGGACTCTATCTCAAGCAGAATTCCGAGACGAACGTAATGGCGTAACTCGTTTCACTTATTTCTTCTTCTAAAAATTAAGTATTCTTTAATTTGTCATTTTAATGTTTAAAATTACGGGGTGTTACATTCTCCCCTACTTAAAGGATATCGTCCGCGAAATCTCTAAGTTAAGAAGAACGTATATCCTAACATCCAACAAACATACATCCATCTAGCAATCACAAGCATCCATTGTCCTTAAGGAATATCTAATACTTTTATGAACATATGCAATAGTGGGTGTATATGTCTGTAAACTAGTGCGAAGGATCAAGAGGTCCAATGATTCGGTTGACCTCCTTAGTGTAATGTATGTTTGTGCCATGTAACCAAAATGTATGCAAATGACCCTAGCATAACATGTAAGTTCTATATGGGTGCACAACCATCCGTCCAAATGAAACATCAATGCAACGACAATCCATAAAAATTTAAAATGTACACACATCAATATGCAACATGTAAGTGATTGAGCCGACCTAGTGCCTATTGTGTGTGTATATGCATCCACGAGCAATCACTAGCAACCACTAGCAAACACTTGCATCCATCAAACATAACATGTCTCAAACACTTGTTTACATTCATTAGTTTTCTACCTAGAGACTTGATCGATAGGAGATATTTAAATGATAGATACAAGTATTAATTCGAAGCTTGGAAAAAGAGGTTAAGAACATATACTCGAAAAGGAAAGGATATGAAGCGCGAATCTTGTCTTCAGCCTCCAAAGTAGCATTTTCGCGACCCATTCCCCATAGCACTCTTACTAGCTTCACTTCTTTGTTGCACAATTTCTTAACCTCCGATCCAAGTATGCAATTCGGAACTCGTCCAATCGTTGCTTCCTTCTCTACTTTCACTTCCTCTTGCAAGTTTGGCTCCACTATCTCGAACTCTATACCTTTTATCGCCTCTTGAATGAATAGTCATCTATCAAACCTCTTCTCAAGTAGCTCCCCTACATTCTTATCAAGTTCCCTTTTTTCTTTCACATGTCGCCAATCATCGATAGATATATCAAGAGGTTCTAGGAGACTAAGCAAGACAGACCCTTTTGGGGTCATAAGAAATCTCGAGAATCTTTCTATGGCAAGTCAAAAGTCTAACGACTCTTATCTCTCAATCTAGAATGGCTCCATATATGGTTAACCCATCTATCTTGGAATCAAACTGTATCTTAAGAAATCAAGAACATATGCATCTTAATCAAACTGGACGCCTAACACAGAGATTCTCAAACCTTGACAAATCATTGATAAAAGAGCCGTACCCCAAATGGGGTTTGAGGCAATAACGGGATCCAAAACCATACTAGTATCTAAGTGTAGAGACTCAACTCAACTAAAGGATCAGATATGAAAGAATACGAAGCGCCAAAAAAAAGAATCCTAATAGGATGATTAGAAATAGAAATCAATCCTTCGACAGAAACTTTCCTACCCCTATTCTGTCCACCAGCTATGAGAACATTAGCTTGCCTCCTAGAAGTCCCTTCCCTCTAGCCTTGTCCTTCTCTCTTTGGGCACTCCATAATAAGGTGTCCCGCCTTACCAAAGTGGTAACAAGTTCTGACGACCCAAAGCCCGTACTGACGGTGACAAGGGTAATCTTTGGAATATAACACATAAACATATAATAGTAGAACAGAATTAAATAAATACATCAGATAATGTACAAATAATAAACTGGATAAACATAATCATCGGAGTTACGCAGTATACAGGATCATACTTAGTACAAATACAGTTCAACTATACATAAATGTCTACAGCGGAAAACAAACATAATATGTACAATAGGAGCTGAACAGCATAAAAAGAGATAAATGATAGAATCCATCTTCAGCGCCAGCTATCCAGAAAGAGCCTGCTAAAACCTGAACACAAGGCTGCCCGTGTAGAAAAAGGGGCACCCGAGTTTGCAAGTGAAATAAACTATGAGTCAGTCTTGGGACTAGTATGAGAAATCTAATTAACACATTATACAATTGGCTAATCACAGGACCACGCCACTTTCGCGGAATGGGTTTACTCCATTAGATTGCCAGTGCTTTAAAACAAGTAAATCTTTTAAACATCGCGATGCTTTTTATAAAAATGAAGCCATTATAAGACTCAGTTCCCATCACACAATGCAACACAAACCGGAGGATAGAGTTTTTACCTTATAATGGACAAAATATGCATGATACGAATAAAACAAAAGCATTTGATATTACTACTAGTGTTTATGTGTTTCAAAAACAGTTTCAAATCATAAGTATCAATCATAAACGACATTAATGCCCCATACCACTATGTCGCCATATATAGGTATACTATTAAAACCGCACAGTCACGTATTTGGAAATGGGATTTCTGTCATGAACCATGGCAAAGGATAGTCCTTACCGACTTCGAGACAATCTAGCCCATGTCTCCGGAACAGCCGCAACTGCCCCTTGGATCATCAGGGCCGGTCCACACGGAGTGGATTATAGTGCCTGAACAATACGTATCCCCGCCCTTTGGGGAGTAAATGAGCCAACGAATGACTCCATCGGTCCCGGATCGACCGATATATCCGAGGCGCCTCGTAACAACAACAACCACATAGGTGAAAATAATATAAATGTCAGCCAGTTCAAGCACTGACACCACCTCTAGCTAGAAGGAAACGCATGCCCTCCCTGAGGTCCTCTCCCGTTTCTGGTTCATACCGAGGTGTGAGGCTCGCGAATTCACGTTATACACAAAGCTACACCACACAGGCGGTGCTTTGATCATCAACCACAAGATTTTTCTTTTCACCAAAAGCCTTGATCACTGCATCTCAGCATGCCATACAGGCAATTCACACCATGCAACTGATGGCTATCAATCACACAGAATGAATTCCAATGTCAGACACACAGTCCATTTACAAGTCCGTGCTGGGTCTAAACGAAACCGGAGGCACTATATACCTCGCATGCCCATCGATCTCCACGTACGTCTGGACGATCACCACTCATTATCCATATTTCGGGATGCCTCCCAATCAGGACATCAGTTACCGCTCAAACAAGGTGAAGATCTCCTGTCTTCGACCATCGTCTTCATCTTCGACTTCTTATCGTCGATTCAGTTGTTTAGAATGGGATAAACCCGGTCTTTTTGAGCAACTCGCGTATATAATAAAAAGTGCTACACAAACACATCATACGCCTCATTTCAATTCATCAGTCACTAACCGTAGATCAGTAAGAGAACGATTTCCCAAATATTGACCCCGAAGGCCGAAACCAATATCAGATCAAAATCCAGGAAACCATTCGACTTAGCCAACCTTCAGTTAGTTTATAAAATTTCACATTCCATATCGTTTATAATATTTTATAACGATTTATCGCTATTTTTATTTATTTAAAAATAGCAAATTCATTCAAACGACGCTTCGGGCCATAACGCGACCGTGGCGCTGTTTTTCTTCAGAATGGATTTACACATATCTGAAAATCTAACCGTTGGATCATCACAAATTTTATATCATTAGAAAGATCTTTTCAAAACAAATCCAACGGTTCCAGTTTTGGGAAAATCCGATGGTCGGATCTCCTGGTACACTCGTTTGAAGTTTCAATTTCAAAATACGAACAGCAGCGTCGTTATTCGATTTAATTTAATTATATTTTTATATATATAAATATAATCGATTCTGGCGCTGTTTTTCTTCAAATTTGAATTAAACATTCCAGACAATCTAACCGTTGGATCTTCACAAAGTTGGTGTCGTTGGAAAGGTATTTCCAAGGCGAACCCAACGGTTTCGGTTTCGGGAAAATCCGATGGTCGGATCTCCCGCACTAATCGTTTGAAATCACGGTTTCAAAACACGAACTACAGCTTCGTTATTCGATATATTTCAATTCTATTTATGTGTATATATATATATATAAATATAATCGATTCTTCGATTTCAAAACTATATTCTTTTCATACATTTGATAAAAATGATATTTTTATCCACCCGACATTTATATCAACACTTCACTATTTTTAACAATTCATGTATATAATAAAAATGTGATTTTTTTATTGCAATACAATTTATTTCAAAACACGACTATTTTATATAGTTCATATAGGTGATAAAAATATGATTTTTATTATAAAACAATTTATTTCAAAACACAACTATTTTATATAGTTCGTATATATAAAATAAAATTGTGATTTTTATTGTTAAAACAATTTATTTAAAAACACGACTATTTTATATAGTTCATATAGATGATAAAAATATGATTTTTATTATAAAACAATTTATTTCAAACACGAATACCATTCAACACATGAATTTCTATTCAACACACGAATATAGTTTCAACACATGAAAATAATTCTAACACATGAATATTATTCAAAATTTCGGCAGCATAACGGCAGGGTAGTTAAAACTGGGGCCGTCCCTAGTATGGCTCCTCGCTCTACCTTAAAGCCTCGCAGCTTTTGACAATGGGGATTTCATGCATCTAGTTCGCACGCAGGCGGCATGTATATTTTTTTCATTTCCACAAACTAATCCTATGTGGTTTCAACCAAATAATTCTCAACCACAAACGGGTATTTTTCAACCACAATCAGTCAATTTCTACCATAAATAATTCTAATCAACCATTCGCTGTCAACAAATTTTCACACCAATCACAACCAATAAATATCGTCCATGGTTTGTGGACGAGGGGCGTGTGTGTGTATATATATATATATATATATAAATTTCACTTCTATTCAACACATATGTAATTTTTACAATGCATATATAACTTATACATCGATCGTACAACTTATACAACGCTTATACATGAGGTGTACAACGCTTGTATAACCCATACATCGACTATATAATTTATACATCGTCGTTTTCCATATCATTTAGAAATTAGAAATCTCGCATTGGGTTCCACTCCACCAAAAATAGCAGAAGGCTCAGAAAAATATGCGGTCTCTTCTAAATGTAGAAGACGTCCACACGAGTCCACTGTCTCTTGTTTCACTGAATTTCGTCAAATAACGAAAAAGATATGATTTTTACAGTGAAATCAAAAACCGTAGCGCTTTAAACTGTTGTAATATAGTTTAAAATAAAATCAGACGTTACCTTTCCAATTCTTTCAAAACTAGGTTTCAACTTTTCGATCCAACCGTTGCACGATACGAAGATCCGCTTGCACAGTGTCGAAGAGGGAAGTGAGGGCTTCCCGCGCCTGGTGGTTTCACCCTGATCGGTGGCCTCTGGCGAACTCGGCGGCGAATGGAAGGTCCGACCTTTGAGGGCACGAAACTCGAAGCAGGCGAGGCGATAGGGGGCGAGGTCAGAACGGATTTGAAGAGGAGAGAACGAGCTTCAAAACGTGGGTGGTGGTGCTCGATTTCATTGAGTGACGGAGGAGAAATCGAGGAGAGAAGGTTTGAAGCTCCGCCGCCGTATATCGCGAGGGTTAATCGGGAGAGAGAGTATCCACTGGCCAATGATATTTTTTTATTTATATATTTTTAAAATCTTGAAAATACCCTCTTTCATACACGAACCCCAAACCAGACCCAACGACTGTCGTCCCTAGCTAAATACCCCATTCCGAACACAATGGGATATGTTTTGTAGGCCCATTCGACTGTTTCAGTCAGTCTCTCTTCAAATTAAAATATAAAACATTCAATATTCGATTTGAATGTACATTTCAATTTGCCGGGGCCACATACTGATTCTAAAAATTCCCAAAAAATAAATCTAGCTATGTTTTGACGATACGGTCCCAACAAAACTAGTTTCGTCGAATTCTGAGACCGTTTGAAAATTGGCCAATTTCTAGTCAATCCAATTTAATAGAAATCGACCAAACACATTTTCTTTTGCCGCGCTCACATACTAGCTTCAAAAATTTTGAAATTTGAAAACCAACAATAATTTGACATCCCAGATCCAACAAAAGTGGTTTTGTCGAATTCCGAGGTCGTTTGCAAAATGGCCATTTTCAAGGGCTATATAAACTCTATAGCGACCTTTCTGAAAATTCATTTGGCCATAACTTTTGCTTCCCGCTATGAAACTTCGATTTTTCAGATTCGTTAGAAAGATATTCACTAAGAGATTTAAAAAATTTTGGTTTCACTAAAATCCATTTTGTTTCGCACCCGGTACAGTCAGTCAAAGTTTGAATTCAAATTTTGAAACTACCGCGCCATTTCAGGCCTTGTTTATTATTAGAATTAATTATATTTATTTTCAAATGTCGATTTAAACTTACTTTTCGTCGTTATTATTTAAAATATTTATTTTAAATATTTAAAATTCACCAAAATAGCTAATTTAAAATTTTTAAATTGGTTCAGATTTTTCGGGTCGTTACACAAATGTATTACCTCTTTCTGCAATCCTTTTTCAGATGACCAACTATTCTGAAGTTATGGTATTTCCTCTTTCTTATTTTATCTATATTCCCTTCTTAAGCCACCATTTTCTTTCATCTTTGGGCTGTGCTCCCTAGCCCCAATTCCCTTATTCTCCTTTTTCCCATCATTGTGCAACATGCTAACCGGTCTCTTGAAAGCTGCGTCCATCGCACGGGAATCCTTACGAGGTTCGAATGAAAATAAGAAGCAGGTGAAATCACAGCGGCTAAAGATGGAGGTTGGGAACTTCTTTGCCCTTCGAACATGTACCATAGTTTTAACATGCCTACTGTAAAGACCCGTAACTTCCCCGGTAAGGAAAGAGCGGATACTTCGAGAACAACACACAAAAGAACGCAAACAGAAGAACATTTCATTGCTTATTACAACAATTCCATCAGAATACAAGAATATTACAGAGTATGAATAAATATTACACAGAAAATATCAGAGATTTAAATTACATTTAAATACATCGCAGCGGAAGATAATACAAAACACAACTGAAAGAGATATACGGATACAGAGCTTTCCGAATATCATTCCAGCTGTAAACCAGGATCCTGTGAATATAAATCTGCAAAACCAAAACTACTAGCTGCCCGTGCGGAAAATAAGGGCACCCAGAGTTTAGGTTAAAACAATAAACTCCAGGTCAGTCATGTGACTGGTGTGAGAACTAAAATAGTTATTAATCTTTATTATAAAGTTAGGTAAATCAAGGGACCACGCCGTATAACACGGAACGGATTTCCTCCCAAGAATACCAGTGCATAAAACAACAATGCAATGCTAAATAAAGAACAATGAAGCTATTATAAGACCCAGGTCCCATCACGCAATGCAACACAAGCCGGAGGATAGGGTTTTACCTTATAATAGCCAAAGAATGCTTGATATGCTAAATTTCATCTTTTATTATTACTATAAGTGTATAGTGTCAAAACAATTTCAATCATAAGTATCAATCATAGACGTCATGGGTACCATATATCATGTCGCCAATACTAGGCTCTACAATCAAAACCGCAAATGTCACATATTGGAAGTTGGGTTTCCATCTGCGAACCAAGGCAAGGCGCAATCCTACCATGTAACACCCCGTATTTTTAATATAATTAAAAATAAAATAAAATATATAAAAATATGCTTATGATGGGTAAATAATGGTGATGCATAAGAAGAATTAATTAATACATGGAAGAGAAGAAAAATTAGTTCGATAACGATGTATGTAACGGAAAAGATAATAAAATAAGGATAATTAATTTAAGAACCAGGAATTAGGTAAAATGGATAGCACCATTGCGTTCCTCTCGAAATTTTACATGAAATAGAGTCCGAGTTTTCGAAAATCGGAGTCCATATGACCAAGATATGGCCAAAACAAGATTCAGAAGGTTTCGGTCAGCAAAGAACTGGCCAGGTCGACCTGGGTGTCGACCTGGGGGCCAGGTCGACCAGGGGGTCGACCTCCTCCATGGGGGTCGACTATAGTGTCGACCTCCCCCCTGCAGGTCGACCTGGTCAGCCTGTTTCGGGCCAGAACCCATTTATGAGGCCCGGGACGAGTTTTGATGGTCCGGATGGGTTTTAGGGTTAATCCGATGGCTGAAATGAATTGCTACACCTATAAAATAACACCTAGACCTAGCCTAACTCACATAAATTCATATGACACCAAAATGCTGCTAAAATCTCTCTTGAGCCTTGGCCGCCGTCTCCAAATTAAAGCTTAAGCGTCCAAACTCAAATCAAATCAAAGATCAATGCTTCTACAACAAATTCAAGGGGATAGATCAATGACACTGCAACTTTCTAAGACAATTTCACTTCTTAATTCATTAGCCGTTCTCTGTAAGTGCTAGTTATTTTCAGATCTAAATATTTAATTTTTATATGGGCATGAAATAAAGTGGAATTGGATCTAAGTATGTTTATCGATTCAGATCTATTCCAGTTGCTTTTTGAATCTTTAGTTATGAGACTTGTCTACCTTTATTCTCATGACAAGTTTGTGATTTATTCAGCAGTTTCCTTGATTCGTAATGATGTTACCATCAATTTGTAATCTTTATGCCTATCATGATGTTGTTTTCTCTCTGATCTATTTATTATGAAAATTTCTACCTTCCCCTATTTATTTTCTTTTGATGAACCTTGGTCAACTTCGGACCTTGGCCTAAAATTGCGACTCGCATACGAGATGTATACGGGGGAATAATGGGATTATTGCCTATAAGAATATGATTAATAATTGGCAATCATGAAATTGGATGTTATCATTTTATTTGCAAGTTTGGGGTAGATCTATAAATTTTGGTATAATCCTGATATGATAAAATTTGCATAAATATTATATACATGGAATTCGACACCAATTGGATCTATGTAATGTAACATGAAATTTGGTATATATAACATGTATGTAATTTGGCATGTAAAATAAAATTATGAGTTTTGGAGCCTATGTAAATTAAATCAAAAGATTGGGCTTATGTTAATTAGGCATGTGTAGACTTGGAAATTTGAGCATGAAAGCGATTGTAAACTTTATAATTGGCATAAACATGTATTATGAACTTGGGCAACTGGCATGTATTGAAATAAAAAGATTATAGTTTGGGATAACTACGTCATGAATCATCGGATTTGGGTTTATTGGGTATGAAACTTGATACATGTAATTTTGGCTAGATCTTGACATATTTAAAAAGGCATGAAACTTGGTATATATGTAAACTGACTAGAATTGGGTACATATATTAGTTGGTATGTAATAGCCTTAAAAGAGGGATAAATATAAATTTTGATAAGTTGCCTTTAATGGCCTAAGATAAATTGTGGTAAAATTGGTATGATTTTTCATACCATTAATTGATGGACATAATTGAGTCAATTATGGACATCATTAAATTAGGAATTAATTGATAATTTGAATAGGGGAAATAAATTCAAATTGGGGTAAAAGATTATATGTGATAATCAATGCTTAGGACACGAGGTTGGACACGTCTGTGACGTAAACCTGCCCGGAACCGCCCGGCGAATCTAGTAGTCACAAATGTCAGCCCAATGTGAGAGGTCCTAGGCCCAAATTAAAAGCGTAACAGTTGTAAAGACATGAGGTTAGACTCTTTTATGGTGTAAGACTGCCCGAACCCGCCCGGCAAATCAAGCTGCCATAAATGCCAGTCTAATGTGAGAGGTCTTTATAAGGTTACGGCCTTAATGAATTAAGAAATACTTAACCAGATAAACATGTGGTGGGACATGGGGGTTGAGTGGGTGACATGTGGGTGACATGTGGAAATACGAATAGTAATACTTAACCAACGTAACATGGTAATTAGACCAGTGGGTAGGGTTAAGAAAATAAGAACACTTAACCAATATGATATAAATGGGTGGGTGAAGTAATATGATTAGGTTAATCTGGACACTTAACCAATTTAATAAGTTGACTATGGGAGTGGGTAAGGTTAAGCAAATGTTTTACCATTATAACATGATTAAACTAGACTAGAGAGTGAGGTTAAGTTAATGAGAACACTTAACTAATACAATGGGTTAATTAGACAAGTGGTTGAGGTTAAGTAGTAACAATCAACCAACATAACAGGACAAGCGGGTGGGTTAAGTTAACTTGAATAAGTTGATAACACTTAACCATTATAATATGACTAGTGGATGGGGTTAAGTTAACATGCACTTAACCAATCTGATGTGATGCGTAGTAGGGTTAAGTAACACATGGGGTTAAGTTAACAAGAAAATTCTTAACCAATGTAACCAGATAGACGAACGGGGTTAAGTTAATAAACCACACTTAACCAATCAAACATAATAAGTGAGAAAGTTTAAGTTAACTAAGATAAACTCTTAACCATGGTAACATAACGAGTAGAAGGGTTAAATACATATCGGGTTGGTGGGTAATATTAATAAATATAGGCCCACATACACTTAACCATTAAATACACATGCTTGAATCAGTAGCGGGGTTAAGTACACATCAGGGTTGGTGGGTAATATCAGAGAGTATAGGCCCACAGACTTAACCATTACAAAAACCTAGTAACGGGGACCCATTTCAGCAGTAACCCACATTAGGTATCAACGGAACCCTGAGCTAGGCAGGGTGGGGCACGATTACTGGGCTGATTATAAGAGGTCAAATTAGCGGCGGTTGGTGCAGCAGTGCAGGTTCTAACGGAGTGCGGGCGTGCACACACTTCGGCGCAGAAAATTTAGCCACTGGGCATCAGTAGGTATAGAGCCGTGCATCTTGATTGTGTCAGGGTTGCCACCATGGGACTTGATACACCCCATGGTGGGACCTGCACAGGTATCTACAAGTAGGGGGCCGCGTGACACAAACGAGAACTAGGTCAAGTAGGGAGCCGATCGATAAGGTAGTAAGGGTGCATCGAATATATACATGGCCATTAGGGTGATCGAGGTGGTATCCTCAAAATCGATGTACACCTGAAGGCTACCATAATTGCGGGGATTGGGATCACGTTGTAATTATTATATAACACGGGCTACTAGTTGGGACACTAGTAGGGGGTACGGATCCTTGTTGCACAGGACACTAGTTGGGATACTAGTAGGAGTACAGATCATTCCATGTAAGACACTTATGAGGATGCTAGTTAGGTGGTGCAGAGCAAATAGATATCGTTTTAATCGTAAAGCTTAGAAACCTTGCGATGTTACTTTTGATAGAAACCATGCGGTGGGATACTTGATAGGAATTATGGGATGTTATACTTGTTTCATCGTGCCCGAAGTTTATCTTGTTACCTTAGTTTATCTTATTATCATAGTTTATCTTGTTATCTTAGTTTATCTTGCCTACTTTGTCATCATGCTTATGTTTACTTTCAGTTTATTCATGCCATGTTATCTTTACTCATTTTTATGCTGAAAGTCACTAGGACTTACTCAGTCTTTATGACTGACCCGTTTTGTTTCGCCTCTTTTTCTTCCGTTCCCCACCCCCTAAGGTTCACAGGGTGGGAATACAGCTTAGTTCGGATCTTACCAAGCTCCAAGGCTCTTTCATGTATGGCTTGGATTTCTTTTGGCTATGGCTTGCTTTGCTTTATTGGGGAATACTGCAGTTTGTTTTTATGCTTCTTTGTTTTTGAGCAAGACAGATATTTTAACTATGAAATTGGGTATTCAAAGTTGATGGGCTTTTCTTGTAAACATTTATATTTAATAAATGATTTGAAGTACTTCCACTTTATTTTCTGCTGTTTTATATATGTCTGTCTTGTAATATTTCTGTTCCAGTACCCATAATACTCCATTGAAGTTAAGGCGTTCCCTTTGTGAGTGACCTTAACAGATGTGGGGTGTTACATTTGGTATCAGAGCAGAAGTTTACCCGACTGGGCAAAAGTTTTCAAAAACCTTCTGAAACTAGTTTTCAAAACGTTTACAGAGAAGCAAATTTTCAAGAAAACTTTGTTTTAGTTAAAAGGCATATTCCCCAAAGCCATATGCACTTTCTTTTGATTCTTTCTTGAAATCTCTTCTCTCTCTTTTCACCATAGTTTAGTAGGCATCTGACACATGTCGTAGGGCAAAGGAGTGCCCAACCTCCGTCTGTAGCCGTGGTAGTCCCATCTGCGTCTAATCTTATTTCAAGTTGGGTAGAGTTGCCGTGCATTGGAGGTAGCTTTGAGAGACTTGTCAACAAACTATACAAGGACAGTAAGAACAAGGAACTAGTTGTTATAGCTTAATCCACGAAGGAGGAAAAAGGTGAGAGGAAAGAGGCCAAAGTGAAAGAATAGTAAAACCCATGACAAGAGAGAGTATCTTTAGTGAGAAGGGACAGGTAGTTAAGTATTATAGGACAAGGGCAAGGGACAAGATCGTCGAGAGGGCAATTGAATGCTCTCACCACTAGCGTACCTAAGAGGGTGGTAACATTTCTGTTAAAGGTTTAGCTTTTCTTTTCTATCATCCCACTAGGACTCTGTTTTTGTACATCGCATCCTTTTTATTCTGCTTCGATAGTTGAGTCTCTGCACCTTAATACTAGCATATTAGAAGATCCCATTTTCGTCTCAAATCCTGTTGGGGAATCGGCTCTTTTATTCATGACTTGTTTGGATTTGAGAATGTCTATGCTAGGTGTTGAGTTTAGAAGTAATGTTTATGTTTTGGGCTATGGGTTGATTCTAGCGATGGAGTGGTTATCCAGTAAAGGGTAACATTTTCGGTTTTGAAAAGATGGTAGTTAGACTCTTGACTTTCCTCGGTAATACCCTCAAAGTCTAGTGTAGCCCTTAGAGTTCTACCATGCTTAGTTACCTAGAATCTCTTAATACATTTACTGATCCGCTCGAGTAGTGTTCGTCACTAAGGCGGATGGTTAATAAGAAATGGGTTAACATCTGTTTATTTCCACCTGTTTATTTTATTCGTAGAAAGTTGCCATGTGTTACATTTGGCAACATGGTCGACATCTATTTATTTCCAAGAGATAGTTCTTCTGCGTGGAATACCTGATAGTAAGTGAACGAGATCCAAGATTCACTAATGAATTTTGGAGAGCTTGCATGAAACCATGAGTACGCAGTTATGTTTGAGCCGAGTATACTAGAAGGAGAATAAGTGAAAGTGGAACGAAAGGCAACAGTGAAATGGGTTCCCACTCATATTTTGGAAACAAGAATTAAGATGCTACGAAATTGTGAAGTTAAAGACGGTCAAAGCACAATGGAGTTAAGCTCAAGGAAATGCGACTTAGAAGATTGAAGACTAGATTTGCGCATAATATCTCTTTTTAAGAGTATATCCTTGATTCCTCTTTTCCTGTAGAGCTTACTCACATGCTATCTTTTGTGTATATCCTCTCGGTCCTATCCTCAATCCAATTTCTGTTGCAAACCCCATAGGGAGTATGACTCATCTGTTAGTAACACATGTTGGGGCTTGAGGGTGTTCGTTGGGTTGACTAAACTTTTTGGGTTAGTTTTAAGAAGGGATTTCTTGTGACCTAAAAGGAGTCTGTCATGCTTAGTTTCCTCGAAACATATATATTAGTTGGGTTGAGTAATTCTTTGGGTGTCAGTCTGATGTTGATTTCGGTCTTCGGGGCTGATGCTTAGGGAGTTCTTCTACTAATCAGAATATATGTGGCATAGACTTCCAGTTTTGACATTGCCTAATGGGCGCAAAATTTTTACTTGCTTCTGTCATTCGACTTTATCTTTAGATAGGAACATTTGGGTGTAAACATGTGTTTGAGACATGTTATGATTGATGGTTGCAAGTGGCTGCAAGTGGTTGCTAGTGGTTGCTCGTGGACGCATTTACACACATTAGGCACTAGATCGGCTCAGTCACCTTTCATATTGCATATGCATGAGTGTTTACACTTGTTTGTGGATGAAACTGAATGTGTTATCATGTGAATGTTGCATATGGATGGATGTTTGTGCACACATATAGTGTTTATGTGACTAGGACTATTTGCATACATGTTGGACTCATGGCACTAAACATATTTTGCATCTAGAAGATCAATCAGGCCTGATCATTTGCACTAGACAAGGAACGTATACACACACTTCTTACATATGTTCATACAGCATTAGAAATCTCTTAAGGACAATGAATGCCTGTGATTGATGATTGAGTAGATGGATGATGGATGGTAGGACACGTTCTTCTTAACTTGAAGATTTCGGGGAAGAAATCCTTTAAGGAGGGGAGAATGTAACACCTCGTATTTTTAATGTAATTAAAAACAAAATAAAATATATAAAAATATGCTTATGATGGGTAAATAATGGTGATGCATAAGAAGAATTAATTAATACATGGAAGAGAAGAAAAATTAGTTCGATAACGATGTATGTATCGGAAAAGATAGTAAAATAAGGATAATTAATTTAAGAATCAGGAATTAGGTAAAATGGACATCACCATTGCGTCCCTCTTGAAATTTTACATGAAATAGAGTTCGAGTTTTCGAAAATCGGAGTCCGTATGACCAAGATATGGCCAAAACAAGATTCAGAAGGTTTTGGTCAGCACAGAACTGGCCAGGTCGACCTGGGTGTCGACCTGGGAGTCTACCTTTCCCATGGGGGTCGACTATAGTGTCGACCTCCCCCCTGCAGGTCGACCTGGTCGACCTGTTTCGGGCCAGAACCCATTTTTGAGGCCCGGGACAAGTTTTGATGGTCCAGATTGGTTTTAGGGTTAATCCGATGGCTGAAATGAATTGCTGCAACTATAAAATAACACCTAGACCTAGCCTAACTCACACAAATTCATATGACACCAAAATGTTGCTAGAATCTCTCTTGAGCCATGGCCGCCGTCTCCAAATTAAAGCTTAAGCGTCCAAACTCAAATCAAATCAAAGATCAATGCTTCTACAACAAATTCAAGGGGATATATCAATGACACTGCAACTTTCTAAGACACATTCACTTCTTAATTCATTAGCCGTTCTCTGTAAGTGCTAGTTATTTTCAGATCTAAATAATTAATTTTAATATGGGCATGAAATAAAGTGGAATTGGATCTAAGTATGTTTATCGATTCAGATCTATTCCTGTTGCTTTTTGAATCTTTAGTTTTGAGACTTGTATACCTTTATTCTCATGACAAGTTTGTGATTTATTCAGCAGTTTCCTTGATTCGTAATGATGTTATCATCAAGTTGTAATCTTTATGCCTATCATGATGTTGTTTTCTCTCTGATCTATTTATTATGCAAATTTCTACCTTCCCCTATTTATTTTCTTTTGATGAACCTTGGTCAACTTCGGACCTTGGCCTAAAATTGCGATTCGCATACGAGATGTATACGGGGGAATAATGGGATTATTTCCTATAAGAATATGATTAATAATTGGCAATCATGAAATTGGATGTTATCATTTTATTTGCAAGTTTGGGGTAGATCTGTAAATTTTAGTATAATCCTGTTATGATAAAATTTGCATAAATATTATATACATGGAATTCGACACCAATTGGATCTATGTAATGTAACATGAAATTTGGTATATATAACATGTATGTAATTTGGCATGTAAAATAAAATTATGAGTTTTGGAGCCTATGTAAATTAAATCAAAAGATTGGGCTTATGTTAATTAGGCATGTGTAGACTTGGAAATTTGAGCATGAAAGCGATTGTAAACTTTATAATTGGCATAAACATGTATTATGAACTTGGGCAACTGGCATGTATTGAAATAAAAAGATTATAGTTTGGGATAACTACATCATGAATCATCGGATTTGGGTTTAATCGGTATGAAACTTGATACATGTAATTTTGGATAGATCTTGACATATGTAAAAAGGCATGAAACTTGGTATATATGTAAACTGACTAGAATTGGGTACATATATTAGTTGGTATGTAATAGCCTTAAAAGAGGGATAAATATAAATTGGGATAAGTTGCCTTTATGGCCTAAGATAAATTGTGGTAAAATTGGTATGATTTTGCATACCATTAATTGATGGACATAATTGAGTCAATTATGGACATCGTTAAATTAGGAATTAATTGATAATTTGAATAGGGGAAATAAATTCAAATTGGGGTAAAAGATTATATGTGATAATCAATGCTTAGGACACGAGGTTGGACACGTTTGTGACGAAAACCTGCCCGGAACCACCCGGCGAATCCAGTAGTCACAAATGTCAGCCCAATGTGAGAGGTCCTAGGCCCAAATTAAAAGCGCAACAGTTGTAAAGACACGAGGTTAGACTCCTTTATGGTGTAAGACTGCCCGGACCCGCCCGGCAAATCCAGCTGCCATAAATGTCAGTCTCATGTGAGAGGTCTTTATAAGGTTACGACCTTAATGAATTAAGAAATACTTAACCAGATAAACATGTGGTGGGACATGGGGGTTGAGTGGGTGACATGTGGAAATACGAATAGTAATACTTAACCAACGTAACATGGTAATTAGACCAGTGGGTAGGGTTAAGAAAATAAGAACACTTAACCAATATGATATAAATGGGTGGGTTAAGTAATATGATTAGGTTAATCTGGACACTTAACCAATTTAATAAGTTGACTACGGGAGTGGGTAAGGTTAAGCAAATGTTTAACCATTATAACATGATTAAACTAGACTAAAGAGTGAGGTTAAGTTAATGAGAACACTTAACTAATACAATGGGTTAATTAGACAAGTGGTTGCGGTTAAGTAGTAACACTCAGCCAACATAACAGGACAAGCGGGTGGGTTAAGTTAACTTGAATAAGTTGATAACACTTAACCATTATAATATGACTAGTGGATGGGGTTAAGTTAACATGCACTTAACCAATCTGATGTGATGCGTAGTAGGGTTAAGTAATACATGGGGTTAAGTTAACAAGAAAATTCTTAACCAATGTAACCAGATAGACGAACGGGGTTAAGTTAATAAACCACACTTAACCAATCAAACATAATAAGCGAGAAAGGTTAAGTTAACTAAGATAAACTCTTAACCATGGTAACATAACGAGTAGAAGGGTTAAGTACATATCGGGTTGGTGGGTAATATTAGTAAATATAGGCCCACATACACTTAACCATTAAATACACATGCTTGAATCAGCAGCGGGGTTAAGTACACATCAGGGTTGGTGGGTAATATCAGAGAGTATAGGCCCACAGACTTAACCATTAGAAAAACCTAGTAACGGGGACCCATTTCAGCAGTAATCCACATTAGGTATCAACGGAATCCTGAGCTAGGCAGGGTGGGGCACGATTACTGGGCTGATTATAAGAGGTCAAATTAGCGGCGGTTGGTGCAGCAGTGCAGGTTCTAACAGAGTGCGGGCATGCACACATTTCGGTGCAGAAAATTTAGCCACTGGGCATCAGTGGGTATAAAGCTGTGCATCTTGATTGTGTCAGGGTTGCCACCATGGGACTTGATACACCCCATGGTGGGACCAGCACAGGTATCTACAAGTAGGGGGCCGCGTGACACAAACGAGAACTAGGTCAAGTAGGGAGCCGATCGATAAGGTAGTAAGGGTGCATCAAATATATACATGGCCATTGGGGTGATCGAGGTGGAATCCTCAAAATCGATGTGCACCTGAAGGCTACCATAATTGCGGGGATTGGGATCACGTTGTAATTATTATATAACACGGGCTACTAGTTGGGACACTAGTAGGGGGTACGGATCCTTGTTGTACAGGACACTAGTTGGGATACTAGTAGGAGTACAGATCATTCCATGTAAGACACTTATGAGGATGCTAGTTAGGTGGTGCAGAGCAAATAGATATCGTTTTAATCGTAAAGCTTAGAAACCTTGCGATGTTACTCTTGATGGAAACCATGCGGTGGGATACTTGATAGGAATTATGGGATGTTATACTTGTTTCATCGTGCCCGAAGTTTATCTTGTTACCTTAGTTTATCTTATTATCATAGTTTATCTTGTTATCTTAGTTTATCTTGCCTACTCTGTCATCATGCTTATGTTTACCTTCAGTTTATTCATGCCATGTTATCTTTACTCATTTTTATGCTGAAAGTCACTAGGACTTACTCAGTCTTTATGACTGACCCGTTTTGTTTCGCCTCTTTTTCTTCCGTTCCCCACCCCCTAAGGTTCACAGGGTGGGAATACAGCTTAGTTCGGATCTTACCAAGCACCAAGGCTCTTTCATGTATGGCTTGGATTTCTTTTGGCTATGGCTTGCTTTGCTTTATTGGGGAATACTGCAGTTTGTTTTTATGCTTCTTTGTTTTTGAGCAAGACAGATATTTTAACTATGAAATTGGGTATTGAAAGTTGATGGGCTTTTCTTGTAAACATTTATATTTAATAAATGATTTGAAGTACTTCCACTTTATTTTCCGCTGTTTTATATATGTCTGTCTTATAATATTTCTGTTCCAGTACCCATAATACTCCATTGAAGTTAAGGCATTCCCTTTGTGAGTGACCTTAACAGATGTGGGGTGTTACATACCATTTCGAGACTCTCTAGCCCGAGCCTCAGGACTCAGCTGCAACTGTACCTAGGCAACATGCAGGGCCAGTCCACTGATGTGGATTAAACTTAAACCCTGAACATGCAGTTTCCCCGCCCTTTGGGGCGTAAATGAGCCAAATGACTCCATCGGCTCCACACAGTCACCGATATATCCGAGGCGCCTTGCAATAACAACAACCACATAGGTGAAAATAATATAAATGTCAGGGCTGGTAGGTCACTGACACCACCCTAGCTAGAAGGAAACGCATGCTCTCCTTGCTGTCCTCTCCCGTTTCTGGTTCACAACCGGGGTGTGAGGCTCGCGAATCAGCGTTACACAAAGCTATGCCACACAAGCGGTGCTTTGATCATCAACCACAAGACTTTGCTTTTCCACAAAAGCCTTGATCATTTGACACTTAGGATGCCACACAGGCAATTCGCTCCATGCGATTGATATCCATCAATATATAACCCCTGAGCTCGTACGTCTCACAGAAGGGCGTTAAGCAAAAGAATAAATTCTCCGCCGCCAAAAAGATATATATTTAATAGAAATCAATCACACAGACTAAAATCCAATGTCAGACACATAATCCATTTACAAGTTCATTCTGGGTCTGAATGAAATCGGAGGCACCTTGTACCTTGCATATCCATCGATCTCCAAGTACGTCTTGTCGATCACCAACTAATTCCCAACTCTTGGGTGTACAGCCCAATCAAGATCATCAGTAATCACCCAAGCGATGTGAAGTCCTCCGGTCTTCAACTAGCGTCTTCATCCTCGACACCAGTCGAATCAGTTATTCAGAATGGGATAACCTTGTCTTTCTGAATATCTCGCGTATATAATAAATAAGTGTTATACAAACACAACATACGCCTCAATCCAATTCAGAATATTCTTTAATTCCAATATTCTTATACTTTAGGAAAGGTTCTCATTAATTTTATCAAAGATAAATTCTTTAAATTTATTCTTTAACCCTCCTTTGAATATCAATTCAAACTAGTCGAGATTAGCGAACCACACCGAAGTAATCATTTATTTTATTTCCCAATCCCAACCTATTCATCCCATGAAGTAAAACTGGTCATACTTCATATCTAACACCACGGTGTTATCGGTAAATTCAATTACCATTTCACGTTCAAATCTAATTAAAGATTTAACTATCGCCTGGAACAAAACTGGTGATACTCCATTCTCGATTATTTCAATCTAACTAAAGATTCATTAACACTCCGCTTAATTTTGATCTTCCCAAAATTCAATATCCTGTCTTTAACTGGGTTAAAGAACCAGTGTCATCTAAAACACGGTTCACGATAAACCCAAAATCACATTCCATTAATTATCGGGTTAAAGAACAAATGTTATTTAAAACACCGTTCACGATAAACTCAAATCACATTTGATATTAAATACAAGGCTCTGAATAGAAAATATATCGGCTTATATTCAATATCAAATTCTACGACCAACTAATATCGTATTGGAAATAATGATATAAATATATCTTTCAAATTCCCATAACAATATCTGTATCATCACGAAATCCAACATTGAAATATTCCAAAGACACTTTCGATTCAAATCCATTTCCACTTTATATATTGGAATTCTGGTTATTTTCAAAACCAATTCAAATCCACTTTATTTATTTTAAAAATAAATGGGATTATAATTCTAGTTCAAAACTAGTTCATTTCGATAAAAATCTATTTTTATCCTTTCAAATTTGGAATTTTTCATCTCAATTATTCACAAATCATTTCTTATGATTTTACACCAATTATTACTATTTTTAATAATTTAATCAAGGCCCGTACATTCGATTACCATCAACGGCCATCGAACTGCACGTACAGCGACCTTTTCCAAATTTGATTTGGTTATAATTCCAAATCCAACCGTTAGATTTCTAATTTCTAATATTCGTTAGAAATCTCTTTTCGATACGAACCCAACGGTTCTGGTTTAGGAGAATCCGACGGTCGGATCTCCCGTAACGTCAATTCGAAGACAATGGTCGAAATTTGCGAACTACCGCGGTGCGGCACGTTCTATTCAGGCCATTTAATATATATAATATATATTATATATTTCATCGATTTCCTTTCAAAACGTATTTTATAAATCGGTTTAAATTCGTTTTCAAAACGATTTCAACTTCATATTCAATTTTAAATCAAAATTGTATATCCCATATCATCAATATATATAATGATAATATTTTCAAAATATTAGATTTTGAAATCACTTCCTTTTAAATATTCGAATAAAATCGATATAAATATCGTTCGCGTCAAAATGGCGCAAATCTAATCAACACGGCCTTATATATTTCAATAACTTCGTTATTCTATTCGACAAATGAATATTTTCTTCAACACATGAATATATATTTTATTTAACACATGAATATTTATTAATTCTTACTTACATTAAAAATGTGAATTTTATTGTTTAAATATTTTGTTCAACACATGAATCGTTTCAACACATGAATATTTTCAACAAATGAATGGTTTCAACACATGAATATTCTCAACACATGAGTATTTTGTTTATTCAACACATGAATATAATTTATTTTCTAAATTGGAACGAGACTCAATCAATTACCATATAATGTTATTCATATGGATTCCATACAATGCATGTATATAATAGCAACGATAAACCATCACCCAAAGTGCACTACACAAATGTCTGTCAACCTATCGATCAACATACAACTATACAATTGGGACTAGTGTACGCCAAATATCATCCCAACACCCGTATGGGGTTTCAAATCAACAAATACAGATTATTATTTGTGCAGTTGGGCGATGTGTAAAATTTATCGTCCCAATCAATATCAGTCAAATCAGTGTACATAAACAAACCGTCCGGTTTGTAAATGAGTATTTATTTTATTTCAACACATGAATATTTTATTCTATTCAACACATGAATATATTATTTTATTCAACACATTAATATTTTATACAGTCCATTTCACATCAAAACCAATTTTCACAAAACAATCAAACAAACAAGTTGTCCATGGTCTGTGGACGATGGGGAACAGTTCATATATGCAGTTATGAAATGAATAATTGTACAAAAATTATTTCGATGAGAAGTTCTCACCTTTGGAATCCACTCCTCCGTTCTTTATTAGATGATTTGAACTTGGATTTGTTTCCAATCAGTTCCATCGCAATCTGTTTCACGCGGTTTGCATAAAAATCAGATTTTTACAACGCTATATATATAAATGATATATTTTTCAAACATTATATTTCAAAATCAATGCTATTTTATTTTTCAAAAATAGTTCTAATATTTGCTACTTTATTTTTCATAGACAGTTCTAATCTCTGCTACTTTATTTTTCAAAGACAGTTCTAATCTTTGCTACTTTATTTTTCAAAGACAGTTCTAATCTTTGCTATATATGTATATATGTATATATACACACATCATATTTTTTTTATACTTTGATTTCAAAACCCATATGGTATTTTCATTTTCAAAACATTGGTTTATATTTTCATTACATTGGCATTTTCAATTTTCAAAATATTGGTTTATATTTTAAAAATCCTATTTTTATATTTTAAAAACCATGTTAGTTTATATAAAAAAACAACATTTCTAAAACCTTAAATGATTTATTTACATAATAAATAATAATAAAAACAAGAAATAAAAACAAAAATCAAGGTTTTTAAACAATTTATTAACTAATTATAATTTAGTAAAGTTAATAACTTAATAAAAGGGGCGTTACCCCTTTCTTCTACGTTCTGTAATGATGCAGGCCGTCATCGGAGGAAGCTCCATCTTAGGGTTTCAGAAAGCTCGCGCCTCCAGGCGTAGGAATCCAATCCGAGGGGTTGACGTCGAAGGGCATCACGGCCTCTCACTCTGTCCTTGATCGCCTCCATTTCGGTGGCGTCGCCTGACCAGAAGACGCGCGCAAACTTCGGTTGTTTGAGCCTGGGATTCCAGCTCCAAGCTTCACAAAACTCGATCATATTTACGCAGATTCCAAGCTCGGGAAAAGCTCTTCAATTATTGTTCATATAATTTCATGAATTATCGATTTTACTGTAAGAGAAAGGATCGAAAAAATTTGAAGAAATTCCGCCGTCTGTTTGAGAGAGGGAAGCGGGTTCTGGAGTTGACCGTGGAATTTCAGTTTGACCGTTGACTAGGGTTGTAAAGATATAGGGTTATATAATATATATTTAATAATTTAATTCACAAATTAATTGTTTATCATACCGAACTCTAAATCAAATCCAACGACTGTCGCCCCTAGCTAATTACCCCCATTCCGAACACAATGGGATATGTCATATAAGCCAATTCAACTGTTTCGATCAGTTTTTGCTAAATCAAAATATAAATCTATATATTGAATTTTTAACGCACATTTCTATATACCGGGGTCTACGGACTCTAAAAATTCTAGAAAAATTATTTCTAGCTTCGTACTGACTATACGGTCCTAACAAAACTAATGTCGTCAAATTCTGAGACCGTTTGAAAAATGGTCATTTTCTGGTCTATCGAAATTGACTGAAAATGGCAAAACAAATTTAACTTCGCCACGCTCACATATTGATTCAGAAAATTATGAATTTTGAAACCTATCAGTAATTTGACATCCCGGATCCAACAAAAGTGGTTTCGTCGAAAACCGAGGTCGTTTGCGAAATTTTCATTTTAAGGTCCAGAATTTCATAGCGACTATACTGAATTTTCAACTGGACATAACTTTTGATCGCTGCTATGAAATTTCAATTCTTCGGATTCATTGGAAAGATATTCTCAAATAGATTCTAATATTTTTGGTTTCGCCAAAATCCGGTTTATTTTGAATCCTGTACATTCATTTGAAATTTGAAATCGAATTTCCAAACTACCGCGCCATTTTCAATTCCTTTTATAATTATAAATAAATATTTATAATCTAATGTCAATCTATATAAATATATACGTTCTAATTCTATTCGAAATAAATTTCTCGTCGTTACTATTTAAAATAAATCATTTTAAATCTTCAAAATTCATTAAAATTGCCAAAATAAATATTTTAAATTGGCTCAGAATTTCCGGGTTGTTACAATCTCTCCCACTTAAAACTTTTCGTCCCAATTAAAATTTCCGGGTTGTTACAAATCAACTCAACTTTCATTATTTTCATTACGGCTTAAGTTCTTCAACTTTTCAATTTCTAAGAACTTTTCAAAAATTTGGCTAACACCCTAAATTTTCGAAAAATTTCGCTATAACCTCCCCTGCACCGGGGACTTCGGGATATTTCAAACAGCCTCCCATGGCCCTCATCAATCCAAAAAGAAAAAGAAACAGCCAAGCGGCTAGCCAATCGGCTCATAAAATCATCCAAACCCAAGAAATTAGTAAACATGTACCTATTTGTCGGGCAAACAATTTTATTCTTCCGCCCTATCCTCTTTGCTATGACCTGTTCAATGTAAGTACATGTACAAGCATGCAAATGCGATAAATTTTCAATACAATTCACTTTTTGATACAATTTGGCTAAATGTTCAACATTTTAATTAATCAACCAATAATCAAATAACACAATCAGCAATCAATTAGTTAATTAGCTTTTCAAATTCATAACTTTGACATATAGTCCAAAAATCAGATTTTTGATGCCAAATCACAACAATAAGCCCTATGTAGTTTTGGTTCTCACACCAGTCCAATGGAAATATATAGATATCACACCTTCGAAACTCGAATACCAATTCTGATGATGTCTAGACTATCATCAGAATCGTCTCCGGGCGACTAGAGTGTGATTCTATATCTATCCAGTATATTAAAACTTCAAATATACGTGGATCAGACGTATACGCAAAATCTTTATATACTGGATTGCCCAAATCAATATAAAATAAATAATCAAATTGTGAAAACCCGTAACTTCCCCATAAAGGAAAGCGGCAGATAGTTCGAGAACAAGCCACAACAGAACGCATACAAAAGAACATTTCATTGTATATTACAACAATACCATCAGATTACAAGAATATACGGAGTACAAATGAATATTACACAGAAATATCCGAGATTTAAATTACAGTTAAATACATCGCAGCGGGAAATAATACAATACACAACTAGAAGGAGATATACGGATACAACGCTTTCCGGATATTATTCCAGCTGTAAACCAGGATCCTGTGAATATAAATCTGCAAAACCAAAACTACTAGCTGCCCGTGTCGAAAATAGGGGCACCCAGAGTTTAGGTTAAACCAATAAACTCCAGGTCAGTCATGTGACTGGTGTGAGAACTAAAACAGTTATTAATCTTTATTTTAAAGTTAGGTAAATCAAGGGACCACGCCGTATAACACGGAACGGGTTTCCTCCCAAGAATACCAGTGCATAAAACAAACAGCGCAATGCTAAATAAAGAAAAATGAAGCTATTATAAGACCCAGTTCCCATCACACAATGCAATCGCTAGCCGGAGGATAGGGTTTTTACCTTATAATAGCCAAGAATGCTTGATACGTTGAAAACAAATCGTTTGATACTATTATAAGTGCATAGTATATAAAACAACTTCAAATCATAAGTATCAATCATAGGCGGCATAAGTGCCCCATCCCACTATGTCGCCATACTAGGCTCTACAAATAAAACCGCAAATGTCACGTATTTGGAAATTGGATTTCCGTCTATGAACCGAGGCAAAAGATAGTCCTCTACCGATTAGAGACAATCTAGCCCATGTCTCAGGTCCCAGACTCAGGTGGGCCTTGGATCGTCAGGGCCGGTCCACCGATGTGGATTATTATGCCTGAACAATACGTCTCTCCGCCCTATGGGGCGTAAATGAGCCAACAAATGACTCCATCGGACCCGGATCATCCGATCAAACCGAGGCGCCTCGCAACAACAACAACAACATAAGTCAAACTCGTCAGGGCGTGTAAAACCACTGACGCCACTTCTAGCTAGAAAGAAACGCAAGTCCTCCCTGAGGTCCGTCTCCCGTTTTTGGTTCATACCGGGTGTGAAACTCGCGAAGTAAACGTTACACAAAGCTACGCCACAAAGGCCGTGCTTCGATCATCACCCACAAGACTTTGCTTTTCAACAGAAGCCTTGATCATTCGCCACTTAGGCATGCCACACAGGCAATTCACTCCATGCGATTGATATCCATCAATATATAACCCCTGAGCTCGTACGTCTCAGAGAAGGGCGTTAAGCAAGAGAATAAATTCTCCGCCGCCCAACAGATATATATTTAATAGAAATCAATCACACAGACTAAAATCCAATGTCAGACACACAGTCCATTTACAAGTCCGTTCTGGGTCTGAACGAAACCGGAGGCACCTAGTACCCCGCATATCCATCGATCCCCAAGTACGTCTGGACGATCACCAACTGTTTCCATCTTCTTGGATGTACAGCCCAATCAAGATCATCAGTAATCACCCAAACGACGTGAAGACTTCCGGTCTTCGACCACCGTCTTCATCTTCGACTTATCGTCGTATCAGTTATTCAGAATGGGATAAACCCGGTCTTTCCGAATAACTCGCATATATTTAAATAAGTGTTACACAAACACAACATACGCCTCATTCCAATTCATCAGTCACTAACCATAAATTAATCAAGAGAATAATTCCCCATATATTAACCCCGAAGGCCGAAACCAACATCAGATCAATATTCAGAAAACCATTCTACTTGGCTAACCGATAGTTAGTTTCTAAATTTCGCATTCATAGGGAAACGTTCCCATTAATTTTATCCAAGATAAATTCCTTGAATTTATTCTTTAATCTTCTTTTGAATTTCGATTCAACTAGTCGAGATTAACGAACCTTACCGAAGTAATCATTGGTTTTAATTTCCCAAACCCGACCTATTCATCCCATGAAGTAAAACTGGTAATACTTCATATCTAACACCACGATGTTATCGGTAAATTCAATTACCATTTCACGTTCAAATCTAATTAAAGATTTAACTATCGCCTGGAGCAAAACTGGTGATACTCCATTTCGATTATTTCAATCTAATTAAAGATTCATTAAAACTCTACTTAGTTTTAATCTTTGACTGGGTTAAAGAATCAGCGTCATTTAAAACACAGTTCACGATAATCCCAAAATCACATTCCATTAATTATCGGATTAAAGAACGAGTGTTATTTAAAACACTGTCCACGACAAACCCAAAAATCAATATCAATTCAATTCCAATTAAATATTATTTAATTGGTATACTTCATTAAATCTAAATAAAAAGATTTAATCTTTTCTCAACTGGGTTCAAGAACAGTGTTAGTGAAGACACCATTCACGACAAACCCAAATCACATTTGTTATTCAATACAAGGCTCTGAATAGAAAATATATCGGCTTATATTCAATATCAAATTCTACGACTAACAAATGTCGTATTGGAAATAACGATATAAATATATATCTTTCAAATTTCCATAACAACATCTGTATAATCACGAATTCCAACATCGAAATATTCCGAAGACAATTTCGATTCAAATCCACTCTAATGCAATCATTGGAAATTCTGGTTATTTTTAAAACCATTTCAAATCCAATTTATTTATTTTAAAAATAAATAAATTACTATTCTAGTTCAAAACTAGTTCATTTCGATAAAAATCTATTTTTATCCTTTCAAATATGGAGTTTTTCATCCCAAATCTTCACAAATCATTTCTTATGATTTTACACAAATCATTACTATTTTTAATAATTTTATCAAGGCCCGTACAGTCGATTTCCATCAACGGCTATCGAACTGCACTTACAGCGACCTTTTTCAAATTTGATTTGGACATAATTCCAAATCCAACCGTTAGATTTCAATTTTCTAATATTCGTTAGAAAGCTCTTTTCGATACGAACCCAACGGTTCTGGTTTTAGGAGAATCCGACGGTCGGATCTCCCGTAATGTCCGTTTGAAATAAATGGTCGAAATTCACGAACTACCGCGGCGCGGCGCGTTCTATTCAGGCCATTATATTATATATATAATATATATAATATATATTGCGTCGATTTCTATTTAAAACGAATTATATAAATAGTTTTAAAATTCGTTTCAAAAGCAATTTCAACTTCCATTTCAATTCAAATCAAAATTGAATTCTTCTTTATAAATTCGTTTTAAAATTCATTTCTATTCAATTCAAATTTCAATTCAATTTGAATTCATTTCAATTCGCTTTCAATTCAATTTGAATTCGTTTTCAATTCATTTCGAAATCGTTTTCAATTCAATTCATTTCGAAATCGTTTTCAATTCAATTCATTTCGAAATCGTTATATATTCAATTCCTTTCGATTTCATTTCAAAATATGCGTTTTCGAAATCACTTTTCAATATGCATTTTAAAATGAATAAAATCGATATAAATATCGTTCACGTCAAAATGGTGTCAATCTAACCAACACGGCTTCATATATTTCTATTTTCAAATATTCTATTCAACAAATGAATATTTATTTTTGTCAACACACGACTAATCTCAACGAATGAGTACTGTCCACGTGTGACAATTTTTGTTAAATTATTTCGTTCAACACATGACTAATCTCAACGGATGAGTACAGTCAACACATGAACCTTTATTTTATATTGATAAAGATGCAAATTTTATTATTTAAAATATTTCGTTCAACACATGACTAATCTCAACGAATGAGTATAGTCAACACATGAACCTTTATTTTATAATATTCTTTAATTTCTAAATTGGAATGAGGCCCAATCAATCACCATATAAAATTAATTATATGGATTTTCATACAACACATGTATATAATAGCATTGAAAAATAATCAACCATCAACCAAGGTGCACTACACTGTATAAGCATCAAATATAGATATCTAATGCTTATAACAGCCTGTCAATCAATCGATCGACATATTTAATCAATCAGGATGAGTGAACTTCAAATTTCATCCCAATACCCGTGTGGGGTTTCAAACAATCAAACACAGATTTTATTTGTGCAGTTGGGCGATGTGTGAAATATATCGTCCCAATCAATGTCCTTCAAATAGGTGTACATAAACAAACCGTCCGGTTTGTAAATGAATATTTATTTATTTACGTTCACGTTAAAAATTATATTTTTAACAATAAAATATTTTATTCCAACATATGAATTTCTATTCAATTCATTTATTCTATAAAATGATATTGTTATTTTTCTAACTTATTTTAGAAAATTTCGGCGGCATAACGGCACGATACTAGAAACGGGACAAGGCCTAGCCTTATCCCCGGTCTAGTGAAGGCCCACGCCATTCACACATCAATCAAAATCACCAAACAACCAAATTCAAATCACATCATATAACTAATCTATGCAACCAAACAAACAAGTCCATGGTCTGTGGACGATTGTGTCGGGTGCTACTAAGCACCGTCTGCATCCTAGTATATATATATATATAACTAGAAAAGAAATTGAAAGGTGAGAAATTCTCACCGATAGCTATCCAATCATCTTGACTCTTCTTTTGCAGAAGTCTTCGTCGTTATCGCATTCTTGTCACTTTCTTTGTCCGTATTCTCTACATATGTAAAAATCACATTTTTACTTCGCTATTCAATATATAAAAATCGAATTTTTACTTCGCTATTCAATATATAAAAATCGAATTTTTACTTCGCTATTCAATATATAAAAATCGAATTTTTACTTCGCTATTCAATATATAAAAATCCCATTTTAAAAATATAGATTTCGCCTTTCTAAAAATAAAGATTTCGCCTTTCTTCTTTTTCCCTTCAAAATCAAATCTTTATAACTCGTTATGGATAATAAAAATTATAACTTCCTTGTTGCAAAAATCTATATTTTCTCGAAGTAAAAATCATATTTTTACTTCACTACTCATCTCAAAATATCGTCTTTTCTATATTTTAAAAATCATGTTTTTCCCTATTCTTTATAAATCAGAAAATAAATTTAATGCAAATTTATATATATAAAACTGAGAATAAACAAGGCAAATATATATTTTTAAAACAATTAATACGATAAAAATTGAAGGAAATTACCTTTAATTACAGTGTCAAGGGGATTACCCTTTATTTTCCAAACAACTTGCATGAAATAAAAATAAATAAGTAAAAAGAAAAAAAAGCTTACAGCAGAAATCGAAGGCAGGGGGGTGCGGCTTCTTCGAGCTGGAGGAGGGGACGGGAATGGGGGTGGGCGCTGGCTGAGGCGGGGAGGCGTGTGGCGGCGGCCTTCGGTGGCTCCGGTGGTGGAATCGTGGGGCGCGGTTTGGGGGAAGAGGTGTGCGGTGGTCGCGAGGGGATCGAGGAGGGGGGAAGAAGAAGAGAGGGGTGTGGCGCTGGGGCGCCGGCCACCAGCGGCGGCGGGCTGGTTGGATGAGCGACGGCCGTCGAGCGATTTAGGTTTAGGGTTTTTTCTTTTCTTTTTTTTTCTTTTTTCTTCAGAATGAACGAAGGCAAAAGGGGGTGGGCCAGAGGGGTTAAAGGGAGAGAAGGGGATTTTAATTTTTAATTATTTTAATTTACAAAAAGTTGACTTTTTCATACGACCTCGAAACGAGGCCCACCGCCTGTCGTCCATAGCGTTTCACCCCCATTCCGAACACAATGGGATATGTATCGCAAGCTGATTTGATCGTTTCGATTAGTTTCCATTGAATTTACATTTAAATCACTATATTGAATTGTAAACGTACATTTCAATTTACCGGGGCCACATACTAACTCGATAAATTCCATAAAAATATTTTCTAGCTTCGTATTGACGATACGGTCCTAACAAAACTAATTTCGTCGAATTCTGAGACCGTTGGAAAAATGGCCATTTTCCAGTCGATTAAAATCAACTGAAATCGGTCAAACGCGTTTTCCTTTGCCACGCTCACATATTGATTCGAAAAATTATGAAATTTGGAATCTAGCAATAACTTTACACTGCGGATCCAACAAAAGTGGTTTCGTCGAAATCCGAGGTTATTTGCAAAATGTCCATTTTTAAGGGCCTGAATTCCATAGCGACTATTCAGAATTTTCATCTGGACATATCTTTTGATTCCCGCTATAAAATTTCAATTTTTCGGATTTGTTGGAAATATATTATCAATTAGATCCTATTATTTTTGGTTTCACTAAAATCCGGATTGTTTTGCACCCGGTACGTTCAATTGAAGTTTGAAATCGAATTATCGAACTACCGTGCCATTTTCAATTCTATTTATAATTATATATAAATATTTATATTCTAACGACGACGTATATAATATATACGTTCTAATTATATTCAAAATAAATTTCTCGTCGATATTATTTAAAATAATTCATTTTAAATAATTAAAATTCGCTAAAATCGCCAAAATAAAATTTTAAACTGGCCCAGATTTTCGGGTTGTTACAATCTCCCCCACTTAAAACTTTTCGTCCCCAAAAAGGAACAAAGTCGAAAGTGGTTTGATTAATAAGCTCTACATTCGATCTGGCTTGCATTCTCCAACTTTTCAGTTTCTGAGAATTTTCAAATTTTCAAAAATTTGGCTAACACCCTAAATTTTCGAAAAATTTCGCCATAACCTCCCCTGCACCGGGAGCATCGGGGAATTTCAAATAGCTTCCCCGGTCCTTCTTATCTCGAAAAGAAAAAGAAAAAGCCAAGCGGCTAGCCCATAGGCTCATAAAATCATCATCACCCAAACAAAACAGTAAATTATGTAGTAAACATGTACCTATTTGTCGGGCAAACAAATTTTATTCTCTGCTCTAGCCTCCTTGCGATGACCTGTTCAATGTAAGTGCAAGTATATGCAAGTAAATGCGACCAATTTCCAATATAATTCAATATGTGATTCAATTAGGCATAATGGTTCAAAATTTATCAAACAACTAAACAAGCAACACAAACATCAATCAATTAGTGAATTAGAGTTTCAAATTCAAAATTTTGATACATATACAAAAATCAGATTTTTGATGCCAAATCACAACAATAAGCCCTATCAAATTTTGGTTCTCACACCAGTCAATAGGAAATATATAGAAAGCCCACTTTCATCACTCGAACATAAATTCTAATGATTGAGCTCCATCATCAAAATCATCTCCGGGCGATTAGAGTGTAATTCTATATCTATCAAGTATATTAAAATTTCGAATACACGCGGATCAGACGTATACGCAAAATCTATATATACTGGATTGTCCACATCAATATAAATAAATAACCAAATACGAATAATTGATTTATATTTCAAAACAAGATTTGTTTTCATTTTCAAAAATATACTCTTCACACTCGTTCTAGGATACTACTGATCCCATCTCTAACGAGTCATTCTCGTTGGATATTACTAATCCAATTTCTAATGAATTCTTTCGTATGGTTCTAATGTGTCTTGTTCTCTGAACTTTGTAAACCAAAGCTCTGATACCAACTGTGAAAACCCGTAACTTCCCCATAAAGGAAAGCGGCGGATAGTTCGAGAACAAGCCACAACAGAACGCATACAAAAGAACATTTCATTGTATATTAAAACAATACCATCAGATTACAAGAATATACGGAGTACAAATGAATATTACACAGAAATATCCGAGATTTAAATTACATTTAAATACATCGCAGCGGAAAATAATACAATACACAACTAGAAGGAGATATACGGATACAAAGCTTTCCGGATATCATTCCAGCTGTAAACCAGGATCCTGTGAATATAAATCTGCAAAACCAAAACTACTAGCTGCCCGTGTCGAAAATAGGGGCACCCAGAGTTTAGGTTAAAACAATGAACTCCAGGTCAGTCATGTGACTGGTGTGAGAACTAAAACAGTTATTAATCTTTATTTTAAAGTTAGGTAAATCAAGGGACCACGCCGTATAACACGGAACGGGTTTCCTCCCAAGAATACCAGTGCATAAAACAAACAGCGCAATGCTAAATAAAGAAAAATGAAGCTATTATAAGACCCAGTTCCCATCACACAATGCAATCGCAAGCCGGAGGATAGGGTTTTTACCTTATAATAGCCAAGAATGCTTGATACGTTGAAAACAAATCATTTGATACTATTATAAGTGCATAGTATATAAAACAACTTCAAATCATAAGTATCAATCATAGGCGGCATAAGTGCCCCATCCCACTATGTCGCCATACTAGGCTCTACAAATAAAACCGCAAATGTCACGTATTTGGAAATTGGATTTCCGTCTATGAACCAAGGCAAAAGATAGTCCTCTACCGATTTGAGACAATCTAGCCCATGTCTCAGGTCCCAGACTCAGGTGGGCCTTGGATCGTCAGGGCCGGTCCACCGATGTGGATTATTATGCCTGAACAATACGTCTCTCCGCCCTATGGGGCGTAAATGAGCCAACAAATGACTCCATCGGACCTGGATCGTCCGATCAAACCGAGGCGCCTCGCAACAGCAACAACAACATAAGTCAAACTCGTCAGGGCGTGTAAAACCACTGACGCCACTTCTAGCTAGAAAGAAACGCAAGTCCTCCCTGAGGTCCGTCTCCCGTTTTTGGTTCATACCGGGTGTGAAACTCGCGAAGTAAACGTTACACAAAGCTACGCCACAAAGGCCGTGCTTCGATCATCACCCAAAAGACTTTGCTTTTCAACAGAAGCCTTGATCATTCGCCACTTAGGCATGCCACACAGGCAATTCACTCCATGCGATTGATATCCATCAATATATAACCCCTGAGCTCGTACGTCTCAGAGAAGGGCGTTAAGCAAGAGAATAAATTCTCCGCCGCCCAACAGATATATATTTAATAGAAATCAATCACACAGACTAAAATCCAATGTCAGACACACAGTCCATTTACAAGTCCGTTCTGGGTCTGAACGAAACCGGAGGCACCTAGTACCCTGCATATCCATCGATCCCCAAGTACGTCTGGACGATCACCAACTGTTTCCATCTTCTTTGGTGTACAGCCCAATCAAGATCATTAGTAATCACCCAAACGACGTGAAGACTTCCGGTCTTCGACCACCGTCTTCATCTTCGACTTATCGTCGTATCAGTTATTCAGAATGGGATAAACCCGGTCTTTCCGAATAACTCGCGTATATTTAAATAAGTGTTACACAAACACAACATACGCCTCATTCCAATTCATCAGTCACTAACCGTAAATTAATCAAGAGAATAATTCCCCAAATATTAACCCCGAAGGCCGAAACCAACATCAGATCAATATTCAGAAAACCATTCTACTTGGCTAACCGACAGTTAGTTTCTAAATTTCACATTCATAGGGAAACGTTCCCATTAATTTTATCCAAGATAAATTCCTTGAATTTATTCTTTAATCTTCTTTTGAATTTCGATTCAACTAGTCGAGATTAACGAACCTTACCGAAGTAATCATTGGTTTTAATTTCCCAACCCCGACCTATTCATCCCATGAAGTAAAACTGGTAATACTTCATATCTAACACCACGGTGTTATCGGTAAATTCAATTACCATTTCACGTTCAAATCTAATTAAAGATTTAACAATCGCCTGGAGCAAAACTGGTGATACTCCATTTCGATTATTTCAATCTAATTAAAGATTCATTAAAACTCTACTTAGTTTTAATCTTTGACCGGGTTAAAGAATCAGTGTCATTTAAAACACAGTTCACGATAAACCCAAAATCACATTCCATTAATTATCGGGTTAAAGAACGAGTGTTATTTAAAACACTGTCCACGACAAACCCAAAATTCAATATCAATTCAATTCCAATTAAATATTATTTAATTGGTATACTTCATTAAATCTAAATAAAAAGATTTAATCTTTTCTCAACTGGGTTCAAGAACAGTGTTAGTGAAGACACCATTCACGACAAACCCAAATCACATTTGATATTCAATACAAGGCTCTGAATAGAAAATATATCGGCTTATATTCAATATCAAATTCTACGACTAACAAATGTCGTATTGGAAATAACGATATAAATATATATCTTTCAAATTTCCATAACAACATCTGTATACTCACGAATTCCAACATCGAAATATTCCGAAGACAATTTCGATTCAAATCCACTCTAATGCAATCATTGGAAATTCTGGTTATTTTTAAAACCATTTCAAATCCAATTTATTTATTTTAAAAATAAATAAATTACTATTCTAGTTCAAAACTAGTTCATTTCGATAAAAATCTATTTTTATCCTTTCAAATATGGAGTTTTTCATCCCAAATCTTCACAAATCATTTCTTATGATTTTACACAAATCATTACTATTTTTAATAATTTTATCAAGGCCCGTACAGTCGATTTCCATCAACGGCTATCGAACTGCACTTACAGCGACCTTTTTCAAATTTGATTTGGACATAATTCCAAATCCAACCATTAGATTTCAAATTTCTAATATTCGTTAGAAAGCTCTTTTCGATACGAACCCAACGGTTCCAGTTTTAGGAGAATCCGACGGTCGGATCTCCCGTAATGTCCGTTTGAAATAAATGGTCGAAATTCACCAACTGCCGCGGCGCGGCGCGTTCTATTCAGGCCATTATATTATATATATAATATATATTGCGTCGATTTCTATTTAAAACGAATTATATATATAGTTTTAAAATTCGTTTCAAAAGCAATTTCAACTTCCATTTCAATTCAAATCAAAATTGAATTCTTCTTTATAAATTCGTTTTAAAATTCATTTCTATTCAATTCAAATTTCAATTCAATTTGAATTCATTTCAATTCGCTTTCAATTCAATTTGAATTCGTTTTCAATTCATTTCGAAATCGTTTTCAATTCAATTCATTTCGAAATCGTTTTCAATTCAATTCATTTCGAAATCGTTATATATTCAATTCCTTTCGATTTCATTTCAAAATATGCGTTTTCGAAATCACTTTTCAATATGCATTTTAAAATGAATAAAATCGATATAAATATCGTTCACGTCAAAATGGCGTCAATCTAACCAACACGGCTTCATATATTTATATTTTCAAATATTCTATTCAACAAATGAATATTTATTTTTGTCAACACACGACTAATCTCAATGAATGAGTACTGTCCACGTGTGACAATTTTTGTTAAATTATTTCGTTCAACACATGACTAATCTCAACGGATGAGTACAGTCAACACATGAACCTTTATTTTATATTGATAAAGATGCAAATTTTATTATTTAAAATATTTCGTTCAACACATGACTAATCTCAACGAATGAGTACAGTCAACACATGAACCTTTATTTTATAATATTCTTTAATTTCTAAATTGGAATGAGGCCCAATCAATCACCATATAAAATTAATTATATGGATTTTCGTACAACACATGTATATAATAGCATTGAAAAATAATCAACCATCAACCAAGGTGCACTACACTGTATAAGCATCAAATATAGATATCTAATGCTTATAACAGCCTGTCAATCAATCGATCGACATATTTAATCAATCAGGATGAGTGAACTTCAAATTTCATCCCAACACCCGTGTGGGGTTTCAAACAATCAAACACAGATTTTATTTGTGCAGTTGGGCGATGTGTGAAATATATCGTCCCAATCAATGTCCTTCAAATAGGTGTACATAAACAAACCGTCCGGTTTGTAAATGAATATTTATTTATTTACGTTCACGTTAAAAATTATATTTTTAACAATAAAATATTTTATTCCAACATATGAATTTCTATTCAATTCAATTATTCTATAAAATGATATTGTTATTTTTCTAACTTATTTTAGAAAATTTCGGCGGCATAACGGCACGATACTAGAAACGGGACAAGGCCTAGCCTTATCCCCGGTCTAGTGAAGGCCCACGCCTTTCACACATCAATCAAAATCACCAAACAACCAAATTCAAATCACATCATATAACTAATCTATGCAACCAAACAAACAAGTCCATGGTCTGTGGACGATTGTGTCGGGTGCTACTAAGCACCGTCTGCATCCTAGTATATATATATAACTAGAAAAGAAATTGAAAGGTGAGAAATTCTCACCGATAGCTATCCAATCATCTTGACTCTTCTTTTGTAGAAGTCTTCGTCGTTATCGCATTCTTGTCACTTTCTTTGTCTGTATTCTCTACATATGTAAAAATCACATTTTTACTTCGCTATTCAATATATAAAAATCGAATTTTTACTTCGCTATTCAATATATAAAAATCCCATTTTAAAAATATAGATTTCGCCTTTCTAAAAATAAAGATTTCGCCTTTCTTCTTTTTCCCTTCAAAATCAAATCTTTATAACTCGTTATGGATAATAAAAATTATAACTTCCTTGTTGCAAAAATCTATATTTTCTCGAAGTAAAAATCATATTTTTACTTCACTACTCATCTCAAAATATCATCTTTTCTATATTTTAAAAATCATATTTTTCCCTATTCTTTGTAAATCAGAAAATAAATTTAATGCAAATTTATATATATATAACTGAGAATAAACAAGGCAAATATATATTTTTAAAACAATTAATACGATAAAAATTGAAGGAAATTACCTTTAATTACAGTGTCAAGGGGATTACCCTTTATTTTCCAAACAAATTGCATGAAATAAAAATAAATAAGTAAAAAGAAAAAAAAAAAGCTTACAGCAGAAATCGAAGGCAGGGGGGTGCGGCTTCTTCGAGCTGGAGGAGGGGACGGGAATGGGCGTGGGCGCTGGCTGAGGCGGGGAGGCGTGTGGCGGCGGCCTTCGGTGGCTCCGGTGGTGGAATCGTGGGGCGCGGTTTGGTGGAAGAGGTGTGCGGTGGTCGCGAGGGGATCGAGGAGGGGGGAAGAAGAAGAGGGGGGTGTGGCGCTGGGGCGCCGGCCACCAGCGGCGGCGGGCTGGTTGGAGGAGCGACGGCCGTCGAGCGATTTAGGTTTAGGGTATTTTTTTCTTTTTTCTTCAAAATGAACGAAGGCAAAAGGGGGTGGGCCAGAGGGGTTAAAGGGAGAGAAGGGGATTTTAATTTTTAATTATTTTAATTTACAAAAAGTTGACTTTTTCATACGACCTCGAAACGAGGCCCACCGCCTGTCGTCCATAGCGTTTCACCCCCATTCCGAACACAGTGGGATATGTATCACAAGCTGATTTGATCGTTTCGATTAGTTTCCGTTGAATTTACATTTAAATCACTATATTGAATTGTAAACGTACATTTCAATTTACCGGGGCCACATACTAACTCGATAAATTCCATAAAAATATTTTCTAGCTTCGTATTGACGATACGGTCCTAACAAAACTAATTTCGTCGAATTCTGAGACCGTTGGAAAAATGGCCATTTTCCAGTCGATTAAAATCAACTGAAACCGGTCAAACGCGTTTTCCTTTGCCACGCTCACATATTGATTCGAAAAATTATGAAATTTGGAATCTAGAAATAACTTTACACTGCGGATCCAACAAAAGTGGTTTCGTCGAAATCCGACGTCGTTTGCAAAATGTCCATTTTTAAGGGCCTGAATTCCATAGCGACTATTCAGAATTTTTATCTGGACATATCTTTTGATTCCCGCTATGAAATTTCAATTTTTCGGATTCGTTGGAAAGATATTATCAATTAGATCCTATTATTTTTGGTTTCACTAAAATCCGGATTGTTTTGCACCCGGTACGTTCAATTGAAGTTTGAAATCGAATTATCGAACTACCACGCCATTTTCAATTCTATTTATAATTATATATAAATATTTATATTCTAACGACGACGTATATAATATATACGTTCTAATTATATTCAAAATAAATTTCTCGTCGATATTATTTAAAATAATTCATTTTAAATAATTAAAATTCGCTAAAATCGCCAAAATAAAAATTTTAAACTGGCCCAGATTTTCGGGTTGTTACACAAATATGAATAATTGTTTTAATTTTTCAAAACAAAATTTGTTTTCAATTTTATTTTCAAAATATCACTCTTCACACTCGTTCTAGGATACTATTGATCCCATCTCTAAGTAGTCATTCCCATTGGATATTACTAATCCAATCTCTGATGAATTCTTTCGTTTGGTTCTAACCTGTCTTGTTCTCTGAGCTTTGTAAACCAAAGCTCTGATACCAACTATAAAGACCCATAACTTCCCCGGTAAGGAGAGAGCGGATACTTCGAGAACAATACACAAAAGAACGCAAACAGAAGAACATTTCATTGCTTATTACAATAATTCCATCAGAATACAAGAATATTACAGAGTATGAATAAATATTACACAGAAAATATCAGAGATTTAAATTACATTTAAATACATCGCAGCTGAAAATAATACAAAACACAACTGAAAGAGATATACAGATACAAAGCTTTCCGGATATCATTCCAGCTGTAAACCAGGATCCTGTGAATATAAATCTGTAAAACCAAAACTACTAGCTACTCGTGCGGAAAATAAGGGCACCCAGAGTTAGGTTAAAACAATAAACTCCAGGTCAGTCATGTGACTGGTGTGAGAACTAAAATAGTTACTAATCTTTATTTTAAAGTTAGGTAAATCAAGGGACCACGCCGTATAACATGGAACGAGTTTCCTCCCAAGAATACCAGTGCATAAAACAATAGCACAATGCTAAATAAAGAACAATGAAGCTATTATAAGACCCAGGTCTCATCACACAATGCAACACAAGCCGGAGGATAGGGTTTTACCTTATAATAGCCAAAGAATGCTTGATACGCTAAATTTCATCTTTTATTATTACTATAAGTGTATAGTGTCAAAGTAATTTCAATCATATGTATCAATCATAGACGGCATGGGTACCATATATCATGTTGCCAATACTAGGCTCTACAATCAAAACCGCAAATGTAACATATTGTAAGTTGGGTTTCCATCTGCGAACCAAGGCAAGGTGCAATCCTATCATTTCGAGAATCTCTAGCCCGAGACTCAGGACTCAGCCGCAACTGTACCTAGGCAACATGCAGAGCTAGTCCACTGATGTGGATTAAACTTAAACCCTGAACATGCGTTTTCCCCGCCCTTTGGGGCGTAAATGAGCCAAATGACTCTGTCGGCTCCATACAGTCACCAATATATCCGAGGCGCCTCACAACAGCAACAACCACACAGGTGAAAATAATATAAATGTCAGGGCTGGTAGGTCACTGACACCACCCTAGCTAGAAGGAAACTCATGCTCTCCCTGCTGTCCTCTCCCGTTTCTAGTTCACAACCGGGGTGTGAGGCTCGCGAATCAACGTTACACAAAGCTATGCCACACAAGCGGTGCTTTGATCATCAACCACAAGACTTTGCTTTTCAACAAAAGCCTTGATCATTTTCCACTTAGGTATGCCACACAGGCAATTCACTCCATACGATTGATATCCATCAATATATAACCCCTGAGCTCGTACGTCTCAGAGAAGGGCGTTAAGCAAAAGAATAAATTCTCCACCGCTAAATAGACACATATTTAATAGTAATCAATCACACAGAATAAAATCCAATGTCAGACACACAGTCCATTTACAAGTTCGTTCTGGGTACGAACGAAATCGGAGGCACCTTTACCTCGCATATCCATCGATCTCCAAGTACGTCTGGACGATCACTAACTGATTCCCTCCTCTTGGGTGTACAGCCCAATCAAGATCATCAGTAATCACCCAAGCAATGTAAAGACCTCCGGTCTTCAACCGCCGTCTTCATCCTCAACACCACATCGAATCAGTTATTCAGAATGGGATAACCCGGTCTTTCTGAATAACTCGCGTATATAATAAATAAGTGTTACACAAACACAACATACGCCTCATTCCAATTCAGAATATTCTTTTATTCCAATATTCTTATACTTTGGGAAAGGTTCCGATTAATTTTATCAAAGATAATTTCTTTAAATTTATTATTTAATCCTCCTTTGAATATCAATTCAAACTAGTCGAGATTAGCGAACCACACCGAAGTAATCATTTATTTTATTTCCCAATCCCAACCTATTCATCCCATGAAGTAAAACTGGTCATACTTCATATCTAACACCACGGTGTTATCGGTAAATTCAATTACCATTTCACATTCAAATCTAGTTAAAGATTTAATTATCGCCTGGAGCAAAACTGGTGATACTCCATTCTCGATTATTACAATCTAATTAAAGATTCATTAACACTCCACTTAATTTTGATCTTCCCAAAATTCAATATCCTGTCTTTAACTGGGTTAAAGAACTAGTGTCATCTAAAACACGGTTCACGATAAACCCAAAGTCACATTCCATTAATTATTGGGTTAAAGAACAAATGTTATTTAAAACACCGTTCACGATAAACTCAAATCACATTTGATATTAAATACAAGGCTCTGAATAGAAAATATATCTGCTTATATTCAATATCAAATTCTACGACCAACAAATATCGTATTGGAAATAACGATATAAATATATCGTTCAAATTCCCATAACAATATCTGTATCATCACGAAATCCAACTTTGAAATATTCCAAAGACACTTTCGATTCAAATCCATTTCCACTTTATATATTGGAATTCTGGTTATTTTCAAAACCAATTCAAATCCACTTTATTTATTTTAAAAATAAATGGGATTATAATTCTAGTTCAAAACTAGTTCATTTCGATAAAAATCTATTTTTATCCTTTCAAATTTGGAATTTTTCATCTCAATTATTCACAAATCATTTCTTATGATTTTACACCAATTATTACTATTTTTAACAATTTAATCAAGGCCCGTACATTCGATTACCATCAACGGCCATCGAACTGCACGTACAGCGACCTTTTCCAAATTTGATTTGGTTATAATTCCAAATCCAACCGTTAGATTTCTAATTTCTAATATTCGTTAGAAATCTCTTTTCGATACGAACCCAACGGTTCTGGTTTAGGAGAATCCGACGGTCGGATCTCCCGTAACGTCAATTCGAAGACAATGGTCGAAATTTGCGAACTACCGCGGTGCGGCACGTTCTATTCAGGCCATTTAATATATATAATATATATTATATATTTCATCGATTTCCTTTCAAAACGTATTTTATAAATCGTTTTAAAATCGTTTTCAAAACGATTTAAACTTCATATTCAATTTTAAATCAAAATTGAATATTCCATATCATCAATATATATAATGATAATACTTTCAAAATATTAGATTTTGAAACCACTTCTTTTCGATATTCGAATAAAATCGATATAAATATCGTTCGCGTCAAAATGGCGCAAATCTAATCAACACGACTTTATATATTTCAATAACTTCGTTATTCTATTCAACAAATGAATATTTTCCTCAACACATGAATATATATTTTATTTAACACATGAATATTTATTAATTCTTACTTACATTAAAAATGTGAATTTTATTGTTTAAATATTTTGTTCAACACATGAATCATTTCAACACATGAATATTTTCAACACATGAATGGTTTCAACACATGAATATTCTTAACACATGAGTATTTTGTTTATTCAACACATGAATATAATTTATTTTCTAAATTGGAATGAGACCCAATCAATTACCATATAATGTTATTTATACGGATTCCATACAACGCATGTACATAATAGCAATGATAAATAATCAACCATCACCCAAAGTGCACTACACAAATGTCTGTCAACCTATCGATCAACATACAACTATACAATTGGGAATACTGTACGCTAAATATCATCCCAAAACCCGTATGGGGTTTCAAATCAACAAATACATATTATTATTTGTGCGGTTGGGCGATGTGTAAAATTTATCGTCCCAATCAATATCAGTCAAATCGGTGTACATAAACAAACCGTCCGGTTTGTAAATGAGTATTTATTTTATTTCAACACATGAATATTTTATTTTATTCAACACATGAATATATTATTTTATTCAACACATTAATATTTTGTACAGTTGATTTCACATCATAACCAATTTTCACAAAACAATCAAACAAACAAGTCATCCATGGTCTGTGGACGATGGGGAACAGTTCATATATGCAGTTATGAAATGAATAACTGTACAGAAATTATTTCGGTGAGAAGTTCTCACCTTTGGAATCCACTCCTTCATTTTTTACTAGACGATTTGAACTTGGATTTGTTTCCAATCAGTTCCATCGCAATCTGTTTCACGCGGTTTGCATAAAAATCAGATTTTTACAACGCTATATATATAAATGATATATTTTTCAAACATTATATTTCAAAATCAATGCTATTTTATTTTTCAAAAACAATTCTAATCTTTGCTACTTTATTTTTCAAAGACAGTTCTAATCTTTACTACTTTATTTTTCAAAGACAGTTCTAATCTTTGCTACTTTATTTTTCAAAGACAGTTCTAATCTTTGCTGTATATATATATATACACACACACACATCATATTTTTTTTATACTTTGATTTCAAAACCCATATGGTATTTTCATTTTCAAAACATTGGTTTATATTTTCATTACATTGGTATTTTCAATTTTCAAAACATTGGTTTATATTTTTAAAATCCTATTTTTATATTTTAAAAACCATGTTAGTTTATATATAAAAAAAACAACATTTCTAAAACCTTAAATGATTTATTTACATAATTAATAATAATAAAAACAAGAAATAAAAACAAAAAATCAAGGTTTTTAACCAATTTATTAACTAATTATAATTAACTAAAGTTAATAACTTAATAAAAGGGGTATTACCCCTTTCTTCTACGTTATGTAATGATGCAGGCCGTCATCGCAGGAAGCTCTATCTTAGGGTTTGAGAAAGCTCGCGCCTCCAGGCGTCGGAATCCAATCCGAGGGGTTGACGTCGAAGGGCATCACGCCCTCTCCCTCTGAAGTTGATCGCCTCCATTTCGGTGGTGTTGCCTGATCAGAAGACGCACGCAAACTCCATCTGTTTGAGCCCGGGATTCCAGCTCCAAGCTTCACGAAACTCGATCATATTTACATGGATTCCAAGCTCGGGAAAAGCTCTTCAATTATTGTTCATATAATTTCATGAATTATCGATTTTATTGGAAGAGATTGGATCGAGAAAATTTGAAGAAATTCCACCGTCTATTTGAGAGAGGGAAGCGGGTTCTGGTGTTGGCCGTGGAATTTCAGTTTGACCGCTGACTAGGGTTGTGAAGATATAGGGTTATATAATATATATTTAATAATTTAATTCACAAATTAATTGTTTATCGTACCGAACTCTAAATCAAACCCAACGACTATCGCCTTTAGCTAATTACCCCCATTCCGAACACAATGGGATATGTCACATAAGCCAATTCAGCTGTTTCGACCAGTTTTCGCTAAAATCAAAATATAAATCTGTATATTGAATTTTTAACGCACATTTCTATTTACCAGGATCACATACGGACTCTAAAAATTCCAGAAAAATTATTTATAGCTTCGCATTGACTATACGGTCCTAACAAAACTAATTTCATCAAATTCTGAGACCGTTTGAAAAATGGTCATTTTCTGGTCGATCGATATTGACAAAAACTGTCAAAACACGTTTAACTTCGCCACGCTCACATATTGATTCATAAAATTATGAATTTTGAAACCTAGCAATAATTTGACATCCCGGATCCAACAAAAGTGGGTTCATCGAAAACCGAGGTCGTTTGCAAAATTTCCATTTTTAAGGGCCAGAATTCCATAGCGACTATTCTGAATTTTCAACTGGACATAACTTTTGATCCCCACTATGAAATTTCAATTCTTCGGATTCGTTGGAAAGATATTCTCAAATAGATTCTAATATTTTTGGTTTTGACAAAATCCGGTTTATTTTGAATCCTGTACATTCATTTGAAATTTGAAATTGAATTTTCAAACAACCACGCCATTTTCAGTTCCTTTTATAATTATAAATAAATATTTATATTCTAACGTCGATCTATATAAATATATACCTTCTAATTTAATTCGAAATAAATTTCTCATCGTTATTATTTAAAATAAATCATTTTAAATCTTCAAAATTCACTAAAATTGGCAAAAAAATATTATAAATTGGCTCGGAATTTCCGGGTTGTTACAAATGGAACCATGACGAGATGGGGATACCCTTTCGGGAAGAAATGGTTCCCCGAACAGAAGGAAAAGGAATCAAGCGCTGAATTGAGAAGATATTTATGGCTTTGTGAAATATGCTCTTCAAAAACAGACTTTTTATTTTAAAATACTTTGTTTTCGAGACCTTTTTGAAAATCATTTTCAAAATACTTTGTCCAATCTTATAACCATATGCTCTGATACAAAATGTGACACTCCACATCCGTTAATGTCACTCACTAAGGGAATGCACTAACTTTCGTGAAGCGTTATAGGTAAATAAGAACATAATAGCACAAGATAGACATGTAAAATAGCAGCGGAATTAAAAACTTTGTTTAAATCATAACATTATGGTCCCAAATATTGAATTTACATCATAGGTTTGAAATAACCGGTTACATTTTTAATAATCTGTCTTGCCAATAATATTAGAGTATAAAAACATAAACCATATTTCCCAAGCAAAGCCATACGAGAGTTGACAGTGAGTCAAAGTTGTGCATCAATATCCAAAGTCCAAGATAAGCTGAAAATAATCCAAATCAACCCTAAGCACTTCCACCCTGAGAACCTGGGGGGAAACGGAAGAGAGAAAAGAGGAAACAAAAAGGGTCAGACATAAAGTTTGGAGTGTCCAGTTACTTTTAAATATAAATAAATAAAAGTGTCATGGCAGGTATATAAAAACTGGAAGAACAAGATAACAATAACAAGGACAAGTAAGAAATGAACAAGATAAGATGAACATGATATATTGCGCTTCTTATATACATTTCTCTGTACCAGACAGATACTAGTATATCAGAAATGGAATGATCCCTATCAATACCGTTCTATTTCATTTTCTTGTTTATTAGGTCACGCGGGTTAATCGAACGCAAGACTTATATGCGCATCGTACCCATCTACTTTCCCGTGGATTCACCTAATATAATATATGTAGCTATCTCTCAATATTAAGATACACCCCATGGTAATCCACTCGCACGGTCTCCACCGTAATGCAACAGAAGTGAACGCAGTCCCTCATCCTATGTCGGAGTCTACATAAGAACGTTACGTTCGGCATAAATCAGTCATTGCTATGCTTCGTAAGTGTACGGACTGCCACCATCGATCGAATCAGATTCCATATCGGAAATGCCTTCTAGTCTATGATACGTCATCCAGAGCAGATGTGCATGTATCTAGACTGTCCCACATATGTATTGTAATTGTAGTTCGATGCCTCAATCGCACGCCCTCTAATGTGCACCGAGTTCCGTGGCAGGGCATGACACGGAACTCGGCCGGGAGCCTTTCCGTACCTGTGTAGTCCCGTCTTTAATGAACCTCTATATACAGATATACCTAGGGTCTTTTTTCGTGGTGGCTATGTCCCCACCTCGGCCCCTTCCTCAACTAGTAAAGACTACAGAGCTAAGCGACCACCCCTAATAACAACCAATCTAAGCATCCATGTGGCGTCTCCCCTCAATCCCGTACCACGATAGCGAAAGGTGAAATGATATCTTGGTTCTAGTCTTTTCGCATCTCATTGGCTGCCGAGGACAGATATCCGATGGTCGACTATCCTTGTTGGTCGTGACCCTCTCTACCTCCTCGTGAGGAAACCGCCGAACTACTTTAGTGCCATCTCGTCATAGCATTCTAACTGCATAGCAACATCTACAGTAAAGGCCCACTCACCTAGTAGTTACGCGCAGACCCAACCTCTGTGAGCACAATCTGAAACTACACCACCACAGAGGAATATTAGGAGCACCTTCAACGTCTCAAGAAGCAGCGTACTTCCCCTTCCAGTCCTTTGGTGCCATCAAACAAATCAGATGAATGTGCGCTCCCCTCATGTCTTATAACACCCCTATGATCTACCTCACTGGGTTATTCACCCTCAACCGTACGGACTGATCTTAGCACCCTACTTTAGCATGTTGTTAGACCCTATGTCTAAACATTCTTTTTATGCGCTTGTCTCACCAGGTTTCCAGCTAACTTGGTTATTCCAATTCATATTGAATTCTTATTCAAATTACCAAGTTTCTCTTGCTTATTAATTTTAGTTATACAAATTAATTTATTTAAGTTTATTAATATGCTTACAACATGTTATTCTCTAGATTGTGGCCCATGGTCTGTAATCCACAATCTATTTTATTTTCTTGCTTGGTTACATCATTACCATAACACGTTTTTACTTAATATGTAATTAAGTACATCACATTTTACATGTTTCCTTTTTAACATGTCAATCATTATTTATGATTAAATATAACTTATCTTATAAGTTTTCCTCATTTTTTCTCATTTAATCATAATTCCATTTTTCGTTTTTAATAAAACTTATCGTTGTTTACTTGTTAACTTAGTTCTATTAACTAATGCCCATTAACAAGTTTCCCAACCCATTAATTATAACATACGTTATGATTTCCTCTTGTCCCTAGGACAGGCCTAAGCAGGTTGTTCACATCAGCGGGTTCCAGACTTCTAAATTTCTTAATTTATAATTAAGTACCTCTTATCTTATTACACAAGTTGTCTCGTTTCCTTACAAGTTATGCTTACCCTAAACGGTGTCCTTTAATTACATAACTTTATTGTTTCTACCAGTTATGTATACCACTATATGTCTTTAATTACATAACCTTATCAGGTTAAGTTTATGGGTCTATATGCATATATTACCCATCCCCTCTAATTTACTTAAGCCACCTGCTACCCATCCAATTTTACTTAACCATAACTTAAGTTCATAATCCCACAACCCTTATGGATTAAATCAGGTTAAGTAGTCACATTCATTACAATGTAATTATGGTTATAATAGGCTATACCTCTCACATTAGGCCTACAACGTGTGGATGCTGGATATGCCGGTCAGGTCCAAGCAGTCTTATTCCACAGTTGGGCCTAACCTCGTATCTTAGCCCGATTCGTATTTGCGTACTTAGACCTCCCACATTAGGTTCAACATTAGTGGCTGCTGGATATGCCGGTCGGGTTCGCGTAGACTTTCACCACTAATGCAACTGTAACACCCCACGTCCATTAATGTCACTCACAAAGGGAATGCGTTAAATTCCGTGGAGGTTTTAAGTGAATATAGAACAGAAAAATTACAACAAGACAGATAATAAGTAGTACTTGGAAATCTAAAACTTCATTTTATTGCAGTGGAAATTAAACATGTTTGTTACATCATAAAACCATAAATCAGAGTCAAGTACAATATCCGTCTTGATAAAACAAAATACATAACCCCATTACATAAATAGCCATTAAAGAAGATAATAAGCTGGACTTTACTTCAGCGGTCCAAGCTTTCCAAAGAGAGATGAAGCAATCCAATCAAATTCCTCTAGAGTTGGGCCCACCCTGAGGACCTGGAGGGAGAAAAAGGATAGAAATGGAGGGGGTCAGACATAAAGTCTGGCGAGTATTATAATTCTAACAATTTTATTATCAAAATAACTAGAATAAGGCATAAGCTGGAAAACAAGGAAATGTCTATGCACTATTGGGTATGGAAGAGCAGATAAAGATAACGTTAAAGGCACACCTAATTACTAAAGAATAATTACTACACTGCACCGCACCAGTCACCCTAAAGGTCGATCCCACTTGCTTCACTTAGAAATTATATAAATAGCTTCGTGTACCCCTAGCTGACTACATAGGTGCCGCTTGCCCCTATCTCCGCTAGGTGTACCCAACTATCCACTTTCGATCGGCTCCCTACTCGTAGATACCCGTGCTGGCCCCACAGTGGGGTGTATCACTCCCCTAAAGTGGCAACCCGATACAACTTGAGAATGCATGGCTTATACCTACACGATGCAACAACGTCTTACCTACCAGCCCGGGTCCACACACGCATATGAAACCCGTTGGATTTGCGTTGCCACTGCTAACCCATTTGGCCTCTTATAGTCAATCCCAGTATGCGTGTCCCGTCCTCGACTTGGGTCGAGCTCACAAAGATACGTTTGGGTTAATGGTTGAAATGGGGCCCCACAAGCTATCCACCTAAGCTTGTCCCCACTAGTATATCCCACTTAACCCTCTTAGTCATGTTCATTTACATGTGTGTTTGGTTAAGTCTTACTAATCGTATTTCAAATGCCACTAAAGGCAACCACTAGATTCCTCATGCCACCCAAGGCACCTACTTAAACCCCCATGTCCCACCTTACATGTTTATCTGGTTAAGTATTTCTTAATTCATTCAGGCCATAATCTCATAAAGACCTCTCACATTAGACTGGCATTTATGGTAGCTAGATTTGCCGGGCGGGTCCGGGAAGTCTTACACCATAAAAGAGTCTAACCTCGTGTCTTTACAACTGTTGTGCTTTAATTTGGGCCTAGGACCTCTCACATTGGGCTGACACTTGTGACTACTGGATTTGCCGGGCGGGTCCGGGCAGTTTTACGTCACAAACGAGTCCAACCTCGTGTCCTAAGCATTGATTAACACTTACAATCTTTTACCCCAGTTTTAATAAATCCCTATTCAAATTATTAATAAATTCCAATTTTAATGATGTCCATAATTGACTCAATTATGGCCATCCATTCATGGCATGCAAAATCATATCAATTGCACCCCAACTTCTTAATATTAAATCCTTAATATTACCCCTACCCCACGTTATACGTTCGCTTATTCAATGCAAAATATACGTTAGACTCGAATAGTCTAACTCATAGCACAAAGATAAATTATCACAACATATAGACAAATAAAATAAATCTAATCATAATATGGGTGAAACTTGCATAAAACTACACATGTTATGGATCTAAAGGTGTCAACTTGTTAAATGTCACAGTTTACATGATATGATCATAACCCAAATTCATGTATAAACTTGCATATGGGGTTTTATGCAACATAATGATGGTGTGAACTAGCATCTAACACATAGAACTCACCCATGTCATAGCATAATTCTAGATCTAAATAAATGCCATGGCATATGTTCATAATCTTTACTAATCAATCTAAACTTGCATACATGATTTGTCATCAACATAGCCCAAATAATATCAACATTATGACTTGATTAACATGAACTAATTAGCATAGATAATAACATCATGACTTTATAACATGTATGATTTATCACAATTTAGCATAGAAAATTTCAACCTATACAATATCATCATAGCATGATTTACAAAATATAGGATATCATCATCACATAACATAGGATTTACAACATACATGATAGCATAAGGTTTACAACAACATATATGACAATTCACATCATTTTCTTATGATCCATATCACAACTTAATCTAATTAGTTTGCAATAATCTTGTTAAGATCGTCATACTCACAATTAGAGAAGAAAGAGAGTCTTGTTTTGCTTTAGAGTTGAGTAGAATTAGAGTTTTGATTAGCTTTCTTCCTTCTTAGTTGGCGGCGGCTAGACTGAGTTCCATGGCGGCGGTATGACGGTGGCTATTCTATTTTTCATGTGAATTAGAGTGAGAGACTACCTAGGTATATATAGAGTTTAGGATTTATTTAGGTCGTCAGATCAACTCAGAACTAAACTGAACCATTAAATTTGCCAACTCAGCCCTAAAGACACATCAGCAGCTCAAGATTGGGCTCAGTCAAACTTTAGCCGACTGGACCAGGTCGACACCCAGGTCGACTGCCCAGTCGACTTGGGGGGGTGTCGACTGCCCAGTCGACTCCCCAGTCGACCTGGGGTGCTGGGCGGGAAATTTCCCGCCTAGCCTGTTTGACTTCGAATTTTAAATTTTCTGAAATCTGTTTTGAATTTTCTGAAACTTCCGATGGCCATATCTCCTTCATACGAAGTCCAAATCACGCAAACTCAGACTCTATTTCAACCAGAATTCCGAGATGAACACAATGGCGCAACCCGTTTCTCACAATTCTCATGTCTGAGATTAGTTATTCTTTAATTTGTGAATATTTGTATTAACAGAATTACGGGGTGTTACATTCTCCCCTCCTTAAAGGATTTCGACCCCGAAATCTTCAAGTTAAGAAGAATGTATATCCTAACATCCAATCGTCCATCTACTCGACCATCAAACACAGGCATCCATTGTCCTTATAGACTTCTAATGCTTTCATGTTTAAATGCACAGTGTGTGTATATGTCCATATCTAATGCAAAATCAGGCGGTCCGCTGATTCAGTTGACCTCCTTAATGCAAATCATGATAGTGTCATGCGTCCATTATGTATGCAAAGTTTCTTAATGCTACATATTATCTCTATATGCGTGCACAATCATCATCTGAATGCAGCATACATATGATAAAAAAAATCCTCATACATCCATTTTACAAAATACATCCATTTATATGCAATATGCAGTATGAAGTGACTGAGCCGATCTAGTGCCTAATAGTGTGTGTATATGCATCCACGAGTAACCACTAGCAAACACTTGCATCCACTTTGCATCCATCATACATAACATGTCTCAAACACATGTTTCAACCATAGGATTATCCTAACTAAAGGTCAAAGATACTAGCGAGAGGATATACTAAAGATAAGATAAGTACAAGCTAAGCGATAGAGGAGAAATTAAAAGACATACCCACAAAAAGAAAAGGGTACAACGAACGCATCTTCGCTTCTGTCTCCCAATTAGCGTTGCTCTCATCATCTCCCCATTGCACTTTGACTAGTCTGACATCTCGATTCCTCAACTTCTTGATCTCCGACCCAAGAATGCATGTAGGAGCTCGTCGAATCGTCGCATCTTGCTCTATCTCCACCTCTCTAAGCAAGCTCGGCTCTACCACTTCCGCGGTCTCGTGTAAGCACTTCCTTAAATGTGATACATGGAATACGTCGTGTACACCACTAAGTCTCTCGGGCAACTCCACTCTATACGACATCTGTCCAATCTTCTCCTTAATAGGAAACGACCCTACAAACCTTGGTGCTAATTTCCCAATGGACCCAAAGCGAACGACGTTTCGTAATGGGGACACTTTGACAAAGACCATGTCCCCAACCTCAAACTCCAGATCTGTCCTCCTTTAGTCTGCATAAGATTTCTGCCTATCTTGCGCCGTCTTCATCCTCCTTCGAATCAAGTCGATCTTCTCTGAAGTCTCCCTAATCATATCAGGCCCAAGTAAGATCTTATCCGTAGATTCCCACCAACATGTAGGTGAACGACAAGGTCGTCCATAAAGGGCTTCGAAAGGTGCCATGCCAATGTTGGACTGAAAGCTATTATTATATGCGAACTCTACCAATGGAAGATGCTCTTCCCATGTACCCCCAAAGTCTAGGATACATAGCCTCAAAAGATCCTCTAGAATGTGATTCACCCTCTTGGTCTGGCCGTCCGTCTGAGGATGATATGCGGTGCTCAAACATAACTGAGTCCCTACCGCTTCTTGTAAGCTCTCCCAAAATTCGCTAGTGAAGATAGGATCGCGGTCGCTTACTATGCTAGAAGGAACACCATGCAAACGAACTACCTCTCGGACGTACACAGAAGCTAACCATGGAGCAGTCCTCTTACTCTTCACGGGAATGAAATGGGCGCTTTTAGTAAGTCTCTCTACTATAACCCAAATCCCCGTATTACCCTTCCTTGTCTTGGTAATCCATCCACAAAGTCCATCGAGACACTCTCCCACTTCCATAATGGAACCTCTAATGGGTGAAGCAACCCACCGGGTTTCTTTTGCTCCGCTTTTACTTGTTGGCACACCAAGCATCTAGCGACATACTCGGCCACATCCCTCTTCATACCGGCCCAAAAGAAAACTCGCTTCATGTCTTTGTACATCTTGTCCCCGCCGGGATGAATGGTCATCTTCGAACGATGTGCTTCGTCAAGAATATTCTTCCTCAACTCCTCGTCTTGTGGTACACAAAGTCTACTATCCCTACGTAACCAACCCTTATCATCTAGGGTATACCTACGGAGATGGCTTGATGACTCCCCTCTTTTGAGCTTTTCTACTAACTCAACCAACTGTGGGTCGTCTCGTTGTGCCTCACCAGTCCGTCCCAAAAGCGTAGGTCTGACCTCCAAGGATGCCAGCAAACCGGGTACAAAGTCAACGGAAGGTCTAAAATCAAACATAAAGATAAATTCTAAGTTTCGCCGCTCAACAAACAATGGACTCAAGGACAGCCTTTTCCTATTAAGGCATCTGCCACTACGTTACCCTTGCCAGGGGTATATGCTATCTCGAAGTCGTAGGATGCTAAGAACTCCATCCACCTTTGCTGTCTCAAGTTCAAGTCCTTCTGAGAGAATAAGTATTTTAAAGATTTGTGGTCAGTGAATAATTCGAATTTCTCGCCACGAAGATAATGGCGCCAAGACTTAAGCGCAAAAACAATTGCGGCTAACTCTAGGTCATGCGTAGGGTAATTTTTCTCATGCGCCCTTAACTGCCTTCCACCATAGGCTATTACCCTTCCCTCTTGCATTAAGACTGCGCCTAGTTCTGTCCCACAAGCATCAGTATAAACAGTAAACGGCTTACTCCCGTCTGGAAGCACTAAGACTGGGGCTGAAGTCAAAGCTCTCTTTAAACATTGGAACGCATCATCACAATCTACGTCTTATGTGAAGACTAAGTTCTTCTTCGTCAAGCGTGTCAATGGAGCTGATATTTTTGCGAAGTCTTTGATAAACTTCCTATAGTAGCCAGCCAACCCCAAGAAACTTCTTACTTCGGTAGCATTTTTAGGGACCTTCCAATCTTGGATGGCCACCACCTTCGCGGGATCCACAGCTATCCCCTCTTTGGAAACCACGTGCCCCAAGAATCATACTTCCTTCCTCCAGAAGTGACACTTAGAAAATTTAGCTTTAAGGTTATGCGCTCGTAGGGTCTCCAACACTTCCCTAAGATGTAGGGCATGCTCTTCTTCATCCTTAGAAAAGATCAAGATGTCGTCTACAAAGACTACCACGAATTTGTTAAGGTACTCCCTAAACACCCTACTCATCAAATCAACAAAGTATGCGGGGGCGTTTGTCAAACCGAAGGGCATCACTAGCCATTCACAGAAACTGTCCGGAGTCCTAAAGGAAGTCTTGTCAATGCTATCCTCAGCCACTCTCAACTGATGGAAACTAGTGGCTAAGTCCAACTTCGAAAACACTGAGGCGCCAACTAACTGATCGAAGAGATCGTCAATCCTCGGCAGTGGGTGTCTATTTTTCTTAGTAAGTTTATTAAGTTCTCTATAGTCCACACAAAGTCTAAGGGACCCATCCGCCTTCGTGGAAAATACTACTGGAGCACCCCACTCCGATATACTTCGTCTTATGAACCCCTTCTCAAGCAACTCCTTCACTTGCTTATTGAGTTCCCTCCTTTCACGAGGAGCCATGTGGCGTACTGGCAAAGATACTGGTTTTGCATTATCCACAAGATATATTCGAAAATCTATCTCCCGCTTCGGAGGCAAGCCCTTCACCTCCTCAAACACATCCGAGTATTCTCGGACCACTCTAGCAGATCGTAGATTCTCCACAGACGCGTCAAGCGATTCTAGATAACTTAGCATAACGGAATTTATGGGATTACAAAAGATTTCGAGAGCGTTACCAAGGCGAGTCATGAGCCTAACTACTCTCCTTTCACAATCAAGAACGACCCCATTTCTGGATAACCAATCCATTCCTAAAATTAGCCCATAGCCCGTGAAGCCCAAAACATAAGCATCACATCTAAACTCAACGCTAAGTATAGAAATTTTAAAATCCAAACACATCATGGACAAATAAGCTGAGCCCCCAATTGGATTCGAAACAACTAAGGGATCCTCTACTAAACTGGTGTTTAAGTGCAGTGATTCAACTAATGATGTAGAGATAAACGAATGCGATGCGCCCGAATCGAATAAGGTACGGACAGGATGATCAAAAAGAAAAACTAAGCTTTCAACAGAAATGGTTCTACCTCGTTCTTGCAGCGATGGGACTGCGAGAGCCTGAACTTGTCCCCTTGCCTGCCCTGGTGCCATAAGAGCCTGCACCTGTCCTCCCGAGGTAGACCCTGCCCTCTGCCCCTTCTTTGGGCAGTCCTTCACTAGATGTCCCGCTTCGCCACAGTGAAAACAACCAATCTTCTTTTTCTTTCTGCAATCCTTGCTGAGATGGCCTAGTGTCCCACAGTTAAAGCATTTCTTCTTTCCCTTGCCATTATTTTCTTTACCAGCCTTCTTGTTTTGATGTTGTGGTTTCTTCTGATCCCCTTTCTTCTCGGGTACCTTATTAGCATTAACGCCTTTCTCCTCGTGCATGAGTGCCGTGTCTACTAGCTTCTCAAAGGTGGCCCCCATAGGGATGTGGGTCATAGCCAACCCTTGCAATGGCTCATTCAATCCATTAACGAACCTCAGAGCCTTCTTCTCCGCCGTGTTCACTAAGTCCAAGCCAAACCTTGCTAACTGATTAAATTTGTTGACATATTCTTTCACTGATGAGCTTCCTTGCTTTAATGTCAAGAACCTTTCCATATATAGATTCTCTTCTGCCCTGGAGAGAAACTTTGCCTCAAACCTACGTCTGAAATCCGCCCAAGAATCAACAGGACGCTCCCTATTAGTGACCTCCCACCAAAACGAGGCCTCTCCCTTCATTAACCAAGCTGCTAATTTGACTTTCCTTTCTTCTTCTACTTCAAAGATTTCTAGCAATTCTTCCACCTCCTTAAGCCAATCTCTAGCTTCCACAAACGTTTCTGATCCTTGAAAGGGTTTTCCACCCATAGCCTTAAATTACTTGCACGTCTTTGCAAAAGTATCAACGCGAGGAGGAGGAGCGGGTGCAACTGGTGGTGGAGGAACATTGGCTGGACCTGTAGCGGCCCTAGCCTCTAATAACCTCCTATACCATCCTGGTATCGTTACACCATCCGAAAGGTTAAGATCTTCAGCCATGCTGACACGAAAAAGGAAAGATTCAAAATGGAGAATTCTAAAGATAAAGATATATGGCTATTGGGGATTATGTTTTTCATAAAAACTTTCCTCTTTAAATTACTCATTAAGACATGTTTTTGAAAATACTTCTTCCAAAAATACTTTAGAAAAAATAGTTTTTCTAAAAATTTTATCTGTTCTGGTAACCTTAAGCTCTGATACTACGTGTAACACCCCACGTCCATTAATGTCACTCACAAAGGGAATGCATTAACTTCCATGGAGGTTTAAAGTGAATATAGAACAGAAAAATTACAACAAGACAGATAATAAGTAGTACTTGGAAATCTAAAACTTCATTTTATTGCAGTGGAAATTAAACATGTTTGTTACATCATAAAACCATAAATCAGAGTCAAGTACAATATCCATCTTGATAAAACAAAATACATAACCCCATTACATAAATAGCCATTAAAGAAGATGATAAGTTGGACTTTACTTTAGCGGTCCAAGCTTTCCAAAGAGAGATGAAGCAATCCAATCAAATTCCGCTAGAGCTGGGCCCACCCTGAGGACCTGGAGGGGGAAAAAGGATAGAAATGGAGGGGGTCAGACATAAAGTCTGGCGAGTATGATAATTCTAACAATACTATTATCAAAATAACTAGACTAAGGCATAAGCTGGAAAACAAGGAAATGTCTATGAACTATTGGGTATGGAAGAGCAGATAAAGATAACGTTAAAGGCACACCTAATTACTAACGAATAATTACTACACTGCACCGCACTAGTCACCCTAAAGGTCGATCCCACTTGCTTCACTTAGAAATTATATAAATAGCTTCGTGTACCCCTAGCTGACTACATAGGTGCCGCCTACCCCTATCTCAGCTAGGTGTACCCCACTACCCACTTTCGATCGGCTCCCTACTCGTAGATACCCGTGCTGGCCCCACAGTGCGGTGTATCACTCTCCTAAAGTGGCAACCCGATACAACTTGAGAATGCACGGCTTATACCTACACGATGCAACAACGTCTTACCTACCAGTCCGGGTCCACACACGCATATGAAACCCGTTGGACTTGCGTTGCCACCGCTAACCCGTTTGGCCTCTTATAGTCAATCCCAGTATGCATGTCCCGTCCTCGACTTGGGTCGAGCTCACAATGATACGTTTGGGTTACTGGTTGAAATGGGCCCCCACAAGCTATCCACCTAAGCTTGTCCCCACTAGTATATCCCACTTAACCCTCTTAGTCATGTTCATTTACATGTGTGTTTGGTTAAGTCTTACTAATCGTATTTCAAATGCCACTAAAGGCAACCACTAGATTCCTCATGCCACCCAAGGCACCTAATTAACCCCCATGTCCCACCTTACATGTTTATCTGGTTAAGTATTTCTTTATTCATTCAGGCCATAACCTCATAAAGACCTCTCACATTAGACTGGCATTTATGGCAGCTGGATTTGCCGGGCGGGTCCGGGCAGTCTTACACCATAAAAGAGTCTAACCTCGTGTCTTTACAACTATTATGCTTTAATATGGGCCTAGGACCTATCACATTAGGCTGACATTTGTGACTACTGGATTTGCCAGGCGGGTCCGGGCAGTTTTACGTCACAAACGAGTCCAACCTCGTGTCCTAAGCATTGATTAACACTTACAATCTTTTACCCCAGTTTTAATAATTCCCTATTCAAATTATTAATTAATTCCAATTTTAATGATGTCCATAATTGACTCAATTATGGCCATCCATTCATGGCATGCAAAATCATATCAATTGCACCCCAACTTCTTAATATTAAATCCTTAATATTACCCCTACCCCACGTTATACGTTCGCTTATTCAACGCAAAATATACGTTAGACTCGAATAGTCTAACTCATAGCACAAAGATAAATTATCACAACATATAGACAAATAAAATAAATCTAATCATAATAGGGGTGAAACTTGCATAAAACTACACGTGTTATGGATCTAAAGGTGTCAACTTGTTAAATGTCACAGTTTACATGATATGATCATAACCGAAATTCATGTATAAACTTGCATATGGGGTTTTATGCAACATAATGATGGTGTGAACTAGCATCTAACACATAGAACTCACCCATGTCATAGCATAATTTTAGATCTAAATAGATGTCATGGCATATGTTCATAATCTTTACTAATCAATCTAAACTTGCATACATGATTTGTCATCAACATAGCCCAAATAATATCAACATTATGACTTGATTAACATGAACTAATTAGCATATATAATAACATCATGACTTTATAACATGTATGATTTATCACAATTTAGCATAGAAAATTTCAACCTATACAATATCATCATAGCATGATTTACAACATATAGGATATCATCATCACATAACATAGGATTTACAACATACATGATAGCATAAGGTTTAAAACAACATATATGACAATTCATATCATTTTCTTACGATCCATATCACAACTTAATCTAATTAGTTTGCAATAATCTTGTTAAGATCATCATAATCATAATTAGAGAAGAAAGAGAGTCATGTTTTGCTTTAGAGTTGAGTAGAATTAGAGTTTTGATTAGCTTTCTTCCTTCTTAGTTGGCGGCGGCTAGACTGAGTTCCATGGCGGCGGTATGACGGTGGCTATTCTATTTTTCATGTGAATTAGAGCGAGAGACTACCTAGGTATATATAGAGTTTAGGATTTATTTAGGACGTCAGATCAACTTAGAACTAAACTGAACCGTTAATTTTGCCAACTCAGCCCTAAAGACACATCAGCTGCTCAAGATTGGGCTCAGTCAAAACCTAGCCGACTGGACCAGGTCGACACCCAGGTCGACTGCCCAATCGACCTGGGGGGGTATCGACTGCCCAGTCGACTGCCCAGTCGACCTGGGGTGCCGGGCGGGAAATTTCCCGCCTAGCCTGTTTGACTTCGAATTTTGAATTTTAAATTTTCTGAAATCTGTTTTGAATTTTCTGAAACTTCCGATGGCCATATCTCCTTCATACGAAGTCCAAATCACGCAAACTCGGACTCTATTTCAACCAAAATTCTGAGACGAACACAATGGCGCAACCCGTTTCCCACAATTCTCACGTCTGAGATTAGTTATTCTTTAATTTGTGAATATTTATATTAACAGAATTACGGGGTGTTACATCAACCTAACCTCGTGTCATAAGTACGATTACAATTCCTAATTATAATTACTAAATATTCCATTTCTAATTAATTTATCAATTAATTAATCCTTTCCTTTTATAGGTGTCAATACCTATTTTTCCCTAGTAATTTGAATCACACGTCCAAAAGTGTTCATATTCAAATTTTACCAATTTTATTCAAATATACCTATGTCATTATAGGTGATTATTCAATGTTTCCCTATTTGAATTATGTCTAATACACTATTAAAATCACAGTCCTATATGCCTCTTTTTAATTCATCTTTTTAATTATGCACCATATCTCCCTTATCATAAATTAAGGCATATATATATATGTGTGCGTGTGTGTGTATATATTGCACAAACCCCAAATCCACATATTTTCCAAGTTGTGCCCCAAGTTCATATTCACCTATTCCAATACAAGTTGTACCCAAACCCATATTCGCATATTTTCTAATGTATGCCTAAAATTCATATTCACACATGTACCAATTTATGTCCCAAATCAAACATGTTCCAATTTATATGCCAGATTAATATTTACACGTTCCAATACAAATTAACCTAAATTCATGTTTTCCAATTTATGCCAAAAATTCACATGACATATTATCCAATATGAAATATGCCCCCAAATCTATATTCGTATATTTCCAAATTATGCCCACATTTAGATCCATATTTTTCCCAATACCGATTATGCCCCAAATATGTCTTTTTCCAATATTCCTAATTCCGCACATTCACATTTTTCAGCGTTAGACCTAGGCCCAAAGGTAGCCTGGCTATATGAAAATAAAACGGAAAAGAAGGAGAGAAGAGAATCAGAACATGCATAATAATGAATCAACAACATAATGATGGAAATAGGCATAACTGAATTGACATATTATGACAAGATTAGACTTGGTGGTGATATAAACATATGAGAACAGATCAATGGAATATGTCATAATATAAATGATTAGGCTCCGATTCAAGATCCAATTATTATATACATATCAAGATTACTATTTAGATATTTAGATCTATTTGCAACATGAACTCACAGTGAATTTACTATGAAGAACACGTTGAATAAGTTGTTGTAGGCATCGCTAAATTTTTTGTAGCAATCTTCAAATATGTATAATCCTCTTTGAATTAATTGTTTTTAGATCTGATCTACTAATTGGAATACTCCTATTCTGATTTTTCTTGGTGGAGAAGAAAGGCTAGTTTAGATTAGAGCAGCATAGAGGCGCCATGGATGAAAACAATGAGATTAGGGTTAGGTTTATGTGTTTATTTATAGGAGTATTAGGTGAATTAGGACCTTTAAATTTGATTAGGAACCATTCGAACCACTCAAATTAGAAAAACACATCATCAGAAAACTGCCTAGAATCTACCAGTCGACTGGCCAATTTCAACCAGTCAACAGTTTTCACTTCCATATAAAAATAGTCGACAGGTGATATTTGGGCGGTCGACTTGTACCAGTCAAATGGTGAAAAATGGGCGGTCGACTTGTTTTACAGCTTTAAACTTTAAATCTTCCAAGCTTCGTAACTTCTTCATACGATGTCCGGTTTACACAAACTCGAACTCTATCTCAAGCAGAATTCTGAGACGAACGCAATGGCGTAACCCGTTTCACTTAATTCTTCTTGTAAAAATTAAGTATTCTTTAATTTGTCATTTTAATATTTAAAATTATGGGGTGTTACATGATGTATGAATTTGTATTTTAAAACTAATTAGAATTGTGTTTGTATATGGGTCGTTTCAGAATGTTTTTACTATTGTTGTTTGTGTTGGAATTCATGTTAGATTGGGCGGTTATCGTTTAGTATTCAAAATGTTTGTACTATAGTGTTATATGTTTTTAATCGGAATGTTGAATTGAAAATGTATTTGGAAATGTATATTTTAAGTATCTTGAATTGAAATTTCGTTGGAAGTGTTGTTTGCGTACAACTGCATTTATGTGGCATTACGCAAAAAACTGGCGGCATCTCAGATGCTACAAATAAGTTTGCTTACTACTATGTGAAAGTGGCAATAAGAAAACAACAGAGAGGCATCTAGCATGACGCTTACACACGAAATCCCAGATGTCGCCAATAAGTTTTCTTACTACCACATGAATTTGGTAATAAGAATATACTAGAGCGACGATTAGCTTTCCACCTACTTGCTTCATCCCATATGTTGCCCATATGTTTATGCCAAACAGGCGGCATCCCATATTTCACCTATATGTTTCTTCCTATCAGATGTCCACCCTTTTTGCATGTCTATTTATTAAATTTCTATTATTCTACAAACCTATTATCTATTTCCCAAAAACTTTTAAATTAAAAACATTTTTTTTTCATATTTCTACTAACTTTATATCTCAATCAAATTGAATTTTATTAGTTGTTATAGACCATGGAGGAGTGTGTACGGAACCAAACAAATCAAAGACTCCAGTATGAATTCGGGTTTAGTTTTGTTTAATTAATTTCTAGTTATGTTGCTTAGTTGTTGAAGGTCTATGCTGCTATAAAAGGTTCTTTTACCTACTTTGTGGACAAAAGTGGATAATTGGGATATTGATCATGTGACGATTATGAAGATTTATGACAATTTTAAACAAGAAAGTGACTCAGTGATAGATAATGATTCCGACCTTAATGTCGATCTTGTTTCCAAGGCACAAGCTGAAGATTCACATCATTAGTTGGAATGACATGACAAAGATGCAATGGTGGAAGAAAGACATGAAAAACAGTCGCTCTAAAGTAGGTTTTTAGACATATTTGCTTATCAAAATACTGCTGGTGCTAGTTCTAGCAATCAACATCCCCATATTTTTTATTGTGATGGAGAATTTGATATAGTTGTTTTTAGGAATGAGAGAAACGTTGGATGTCATTTCTAGGTATGAAGATTATAAAATACCGCCTCATGTTACAAAAAAATTCAAAAGAATAGATCTTGAAATGTATCATAGAGGGTCGAATATGCCAAGGAGATGAAAGCAAGAAAATAAACATTTGGAGAAGTTCACTCTAGAACTACGAAACGCATTAATGAATCAATGGTGCAAGTTTTTATATTTATGTCTACGTGAATTATTCAAGGAAAAGCGACAATGTTTATGTGTTAAGATCATTTTGATAAATTCATATCATATGTGCTACGGATTATATGTGTTAAATTAGGATTAAATCATATCATATATGCTAAATTCACCCTAGATTCGTTCATATATGTTTAATTCGGACTTAGACATCTTAGGAAAATCTAATGTAATTAAGTAAACCATAAACCGGTAGGATTTATCATGTTATTGCATATGTTTAGATTCAATTCATGTTAGATCCATTGTTTTATGATATGTTTATAACATGTACATGTTTGTATGATCATGACATGATGAATCGTGGCTTGTTATGATTGAATTGGTTGAACTACTTGAGTTGTTTGTTAGAATTATTTGTTGTAGAACTTAGGATTCAAGGACGGAGCAAATCGGAGGTTTTATATGAAACATGGCAGAGGAGCTCTGGAGGGTATTGAGACGATGCATGAAAATTTTCATCGGAAAATATGCTAAGTATATGGACCGGCTCGGGTCCATGGCTTATGGATTGGTACCGATCCATGGCTAATGGACTGGTACCGATCCATCACCATTGCGTGGATCGCTTATAAAATTGGTGTGTGGACTTAGGACATAATTTCAAGGCTACATGAAAATTTTCAAGTGGTTTGGATATGATTTTGGATCAGTCAAAGGTTAATTCTCTCGAGTGCTATGATGGACCGATCGAGGGATAAAAAGCACATGGGATGAGGAGTATGGAAATGTAGAAACTAAGGCATATTAGGATAAATGTAGAGACTGGTACCGGTCCATTCATGATGGACTGATTCCTATCCGTACGTGCATGATGAAGGGTCTTGGTTTTGTAAGCATGATGGCGAGGCTTTGGGTTGGTTTTTAATAAAGTTTGGTGACCAGAGGACTTCAGATGAAATAAGTGCAACTCAAGGACGGTTTAAGGCTTCGATTGTGAACTCAAGATGGAGTGGTCAAACTGGATGAATGTGGTGCTAGTCATGGAATGATGCTCGATACAATATGATGAAGGATAGACTCAGGATGGGAGTCGATCAAGGATGATAATGGAATTGTTCGAGAAGGTGCTTCAGCTAAAGATGAAGTTGTCAAGGTTGATGGCTTGAATATTGGAAGTGCCAAGGAACCAATGGTTGCCAAAGGTTCTAGCTGACTCAAAGCAGGGTTATCATACGGATGTCTATTAGGATTAGGATGGATTGTGTACCTTGGGTGGAGCTCTAGGAGTGATCTAGTTGGCTTAGATGATTGAGGCAAACATATATATGGTTGATGATGTATGACAGTCTGACTAGAACTAGGGTTTTTCATTAGCCTTGACAGACGACAATGGCAGGTCATTCGATGATTAATGTATTCAAGGCTTTAATCGGTGATAGCTAGGATATTGGATGTTATAATTGATTGTGTGCTTTCTTCTCTATATTCTCTAGGTTAGCTATCACCATAGTTCGTCGAAGAGAAACGAGATTGAGGATGTTCTTTGCTGTTCTTTGGAGTGGCATATTATAGATGATTATCATATGATAATTCTGCAGTTATTGGACAGATCATATGATTGCACTGTCTATAATCGTATATCTTATGTAACCGTTGTTACCTATTTTATTGCTCACTAAGACTGTTGTATGTCTCAATGTTTTATGTTTTACACTTACTACCTTGGGCTGCTCATCCATTGTGTTGGTGAGTAGACTGAAATAACATGTAGCAAGTTTTGGTGTCGTTGATGCTCTACGGTGACGAGTAGGAGGCTGGCGGACTACTACTGTGCTATATATTTATCCTTTTGTTTCCACTGTATGTTGATGTCTTTTGTTACTCTGAGAGATATGTATTGATCTTGATGCATAGATTACTCATTTTAACAAATATTTTGTATTGATGACTATAAGATGTTATAAGACTTCAGTTTCTATTCAGTTATGCTTCACTGCTATATCATGATGTATATTTTCTAATATATGTCATCCATGCGCTATGAGTTATACAATTGGTTTATTTTGAGTTATTTTTCCTTAATGATCGCCCCGTATCGGCCTAGCACGTCATATAGCGCACGTTTTCCTTAGTTTTGTGTTAAAGTTATAGGGTGGTCATCACATTTGGTATTAAAGCTTTGGTTAATCGATTTTACCCAAAGTTCGCAAGTGTAAAAGCGTATGAGGGGCGTACTATAATTTTTATTGGATGGTTACTATATTATAATATATGGTTTGATAGGTTAGTACGCACTTGAACACCAAGTGCGACCTTTCTCTGACGTGGACTAGTCATTATGTTTCATAGTAAGAATGAGTTGTTGAACTTTGAGACACGCTGCTAAGGATGATCTGGCTATTGGAGGGGTAGGCAAGGGTTTCCATTTGGGAGCTGCAGCTGCTATGCCCGGTTATCTTTCTATGTTCAAGGCCATGATGCCAACGATCATGAGGAGGATGCTCGCTCTAGAGGCAACAGTTGAGCGCGGTGTTTCTGTGAAAGCACATAGGGTGGTTGATTTCGCTAAGTTAAGAAAGCACTACACTTCTTTGGGTGGTTAGCCGCTTGCTTGGATGGAACCTACTGTTGAGATTCAGAATTGGTTTCATATGTGTGTTTGGATTTTTGGAGATCTGGTAATTGACGACGCAACTAAGAGGAAGCTCGCATCGCGACTACTGCAAGGACGAGCAATGGATTGGTGGAACTCCATCACTTTAGATACTCTAGAAGACCAGATCACTTGGGATCAGTTTAGAACTAAGTTTGAGGGGAAGTTCATTTCTAAGGTCCAGAAGTCGATACTCTTTAAGATGCTTGTTGAGTTTAAACAAGGTAAACCGGTGTTTGAGTATGTGGCTGCATTCAAAGCTTTATCCAAATATGAACGTTTGTATATCGAGATTCCTTATCAAAAGAACGAGAAGTTTATCTTGGGATTGGATGAAAATATAGGGAAACAACTAATTGACCATATTGATGACCCGTATGAGAAGCTAGTTGAGAAGGCTTTGAGGAATGAGAGTTTTCTTCCGTAGAGGATGGAGACTGTTGTTCAGAATAAGGAGGATTCAAAGCCATAACATGGTGGTGGAAATAAGAACAAGTGGAATGGTAAAAGGAAACAACAAAAGCAAGAGAAAATGTGTAACGACCACGGAATTTTCGACTCCGAAAATCGACACAAAACCCAGCGTCGACTGTTCAGACATCGAAAATACCGTATCATTAATAGAAGAAATTAGAGGGTGAGATAAAAAAGATAGAACTAATAGAATAGAAGAAGAAGAACACAACTGAGCATAATCAAAGTAAACACGAATCTCACAGCGGAACGAATAAAATATATTATATAACGTAACTTTTGAAATACAAATCAGTAACTTTATATACATACCATCATCAGAGCACAACAGTCATTTCTGGAACAGTTATAAACACCTGTTTCCAGATACAAACAAGGTCCACAGCGGAATATATGATAGCCTATAGCTAACCGGTGAAGCCTCCTGCTTCCGGCTCCTTCAAATAAATCTGTGAAATCCCGACTACTTGACTGCCCTTACAAATTTGGGCACCCAAGAGTTTAGGGAAAACAAACAAAATAAACTCTGGGTCAGTCATGGGACTGGTGTGAGTAAACTCCAACCACTTGTTTAACTTTAAAAATCCTTTCAAAAGGAAAAGTAACAGTAAGACCAGCCCACACATAAACACGGACGGTTTTTACCTTACTATAACCCAAAACACTTTGATACGAAAATCTAGTGATATTATAATAATGTCTACATCAAGTAAATAACCAAATAGCAGAACGCTTGCATCTCACGCTCCACATATATAGTATAAAATCAAAAACCGCATGGCGCTTATTGGAGATTGGATTTCCAACATGACAAGGTATGGAACCACCTTCCGCTAGTGTATCTCTAGAGAGGAATACACTGGGTTCAACAAGAACATCTTGCAACCCGGCCCACACATGACCGACCACTCATTTCGCTTGAGTGTATCGAATGTATATCACCAACGGTTGGGATCAGCAACCGTCTCCCGACTGGGACAGCATCGAATAGAATAAGAAATTAAATGAACCTCTAGATAGGTGATTATACATCCTAATGGGTGCGACCCACATAGCCATGCTGCCTGCCCGATTTTTGTCCTTTCCCGGTTGTTGAGGCCTGAGGCTACGAATACTTACCATTCATTGATAGCACAATCACTTTGAATGCCACATTGTCAGATCCATTAATCACTAGTTGAGTTTGCACAAATATTCTGGATGTTATGCTAAGGGAATAAATCCGTTGCAACCATATATATATACAGACCAACCCTTTTGATCATTGGAAATACTTTGTCAGACATTCGTCCATTTACGTTCGTTCTGGGATTGAACGAAACCGAAGGCACTATTTCTATTACTAGAAAAAGCCCTTGCACTTTACTCCGTCTTCAATATATTCAGCATACTTGGTTCGCAACGCTTATGCCGATACGGAGTGGTTCTTCGGATAATAATCCAACCGGTCTCTCCATATTGACAACGATGGTCAAAAACTTCGATAGTCTGTGATTTAACTATCGAATAAAAACAAGTGTTCATCCAACCATATCAAACAAATCACTGGGCTCTTTAATTAATATTTCATTAATTAAATCACTTTTCCATTTTCTTATCAATATTTGTTAACCAAATATTTTCAATAACCATATTGGCCCTTTACGTTATTTGGAAAGCATTTCCCAATATCAACTTCTTTTATTTTCTATATATTAGAAAATATCTCTATTTGCAATTGGAAACAATTCCAATCACTTATCTCTATCCCGACTATTTTAATTCTACTCAGGAAATATTTACTTGTTATATTTCCAAAATTCCATCACTTGGGTTTAAAACGAATGTTGTGTAAAATATTGTTACAACAACCCAAAATATTTTATTCAACTAACTCTTTTTCAAACACTTCTCTTCGAGACTGGATCTTGATGTTTATCCATTAAAAATGAAATCAATCAAGTTGGGGTATTATTACCTCTCAGACCTTAACTGAAAAACATCCTCAACTTCAAAACGGCAAAACCACTTACCTCGAATAAACACACTATACCATCCAATTGTTCATTTTTAAAACATGTATAAAGTTTGCTTTCTATTTCTAATTTATAGATTTCCCTTTTTGTTTACAATATTCGATTTTTATATTCACTTACCTATCGAATTCTATACGTCGATACAATGATTTCTAACTAACAAAATATTTTTAAAAATATTCTATCTCCTTAAATTTCCGGAAAATTTCGCCATAACCTCCCCTGTATCGGGAGCATCGGGAAATTTCAAATAGCTTCCCGGTGTCTTCTCCAATCGAAAAGAAAAAGAAAAAGCCAAGCGGCTTGCCGATACGGCGCATAAAATCTCATATATGAATTAAACATGTACCTTTTTGTCGAGCACATAAATTTAAATCTTCATATACTTCATATCAAACCTGCTTACACATGTTCACCTGTTTTCAATTCAATTCAATACCATCTAATCGTTTGAATTCAGTTTCGCCCATTTATTCTTTAATTAGTCATTTTGCCTATTTCACTTCTTTGTTGAACATAACATGTTCAAACAAAATATTTAACTCGTTCATAACCAAATTGAATTCCAATTTCAATTCTAGTTCTCTTTTCTATTTCGAATATAAATTTTCAAATCGAATTCACTTATTTAAAGCCCAATATCAATTCAACATCTCATTTACTAATTACTATTCGAATTAGTTAATTCTATTCAATAATCAAAAATCTGATTTCTGTTTCAAAAATCAATTCATTACTCCACCTGAGTTCACATATATTTTATAACTCAAATCTGAAATTTTCTAAATAGAAATTCAGATTTTATTTGCTTAAAATCCTTTTATAAAATGAAATAAACCGTTATGGTTTTTAAATAGTTCTGGCGCTGTTTTTCTGAAAATTTGATTTTGACATAACTCAAAATCTATACGACGAAATTCATATTTTTCTCTTTCATTAGAAAACTATTATCAAACCGGTCCTGACGTTTCTTGTTTCAAAGAGATCCGACTCCAATTGAGTCCGGTATACTCGATTGAAGTTCGAATCGCTATTTTACGAACTGCAGCGCTGCGGCGAGTTCGTTTTAATTATATTTATATATATAAACTTTTAAACTTTCGTTAAAATGAATCCAACTCCATCCTGGTATATTTTAATATATTCAAATCCATAGTTTCAATTCCATTTGAATTCAATATTCAAATCCCATAGTTTCAATTTCATTTGAATTCAATATTCAAATCCCATAGTTTCAATTTCATTTGAATTCAATATTCAAATCCCATAGTTTCAATTTCATTTGAATTCAATATTCAAATCCTATAGTTTCAATTCTATTTGAATTCAATTTGAATCTCCTATATTCAAATTTCATTTTCCATCTCCATTTGAATTCTAATATTCAAATTCATTTTTAACACCATTTGAATTCTAATATTCCAACTCATTTTTAACACCATTTGAATCCTAATATTCAAATTTAATTCTCTTGAATTCACATACCATATTTTATTTCCTTGATTTCAAATACCACATTTTAATCTTCTTGAATTCAAATACCAGATTAATTTCTATAATCAACTCCCTTTTGAATTGTTATATTTGAAATTCATACTTGAGTTTAAATAATCAAACTCCATTTTGAATTTCTATTTCAAATTCAAATATCCAAAACTCCATTCTAATACTATTTGAATTTCAAATGCCACCTTTTAATTCTCTTGGAATTCCTCTTATTCAAATTCTTTTTGGATTCTATTTGAATCCTATATTTAAACTCCATTTGAGTTTTATTTAAATTCTTATATTTAAACTCCATTCAAATTCTATTTAAATTCTTATATTTGAATCCTCTTTATTTAAAACCCATTATTTAAATCCCATTTGAATTTCTTCACTCAAATCCATTTGAATTCCCTTGAATTCAAATTCCATTTCAAAACCCATTTGGATTTCCTATTTTGAAATCCTATTTTGAAATCCTATTTCCAATTCTACTTTGAAAATCCTATTTTCAAAGTTTATTTCAAATTCTATTTTGAAATTCTACATTCAAATCTCTATTTGAATTTCTTTATTCAAATTTTACATCAAAGTCTCTATTGGAATTTTCTTTATTTGATTTCCTTTGAATTCAAATTTTCAAATTTCATTCTAATTTCTCATATTCAAATTCTATTTGTACTATTTAATTTATAAACAACGTTTATAACTTCCCTTAAATTTTCACATTTTTAAACTTATAACTAAAGTTTATAAATCCAATTCAAACCCCGTATTTTAATTTATAAACCAAGTTTATAAATTCACTTGTTTTATATATTTAAAACAGTTAATATTTTCTATACTTCATTAAAAATTCAAATTCTATTTATAAAAATAGAATTCCATTTTCAAATCTCTATTATCCTTTTCCGATATTTTTATAAATTAATATTCGAGCCCCAGTGATATTTAAACACCCCAAAACAATCAGTTATCAATCACGGAATTTTTTACACATCATATATGAGAATATATATGAAACCGACAAACAAACAGATAATATATTTTTGAGGAATCCAGTTGGATTCCTCCAACCTGTTTTCCTGCATCCACAGATGTTAGCACATAAATAATACCCATTCTGCTTCGTGGCAGAATATCGCGGTATAGAAGGTCATCCACTAATCATAGCGTGGTGCGTATAGGGTAATCATCCGCTATGAAACTGCGGGCATCCGCTAATGAGACTGCGGGAATCCAACCAATCAATCAACCCAATATATATATATATAGCCTAAATAACTAATATATATATATATATATCAACCAGAAAGCATTCACACAAGCAACAAACAATTATTTTTAATGAATAAAAATAATTCTAAAGGTGAGTGAGATTTACTCACCTGATTTTAAATTTGCACTTGCACCAGTTTCAATCTCTGTTCATTGATTTCCGAGTCTTTGAACTCCATACAAATGATTTGATTTGTCCTTGCCTAAGGAAATCCCGAATTTTATAAATTAGCTACTGAATCTCCTTAACGAGGTTTTCTACTAAAGATAGACTAGTTCAATTCTAGCCGATATACCAAAAAAAATTCTAACCATTATACTAATTAAATTCTAACCCTTTTTACTAATTTTATCGACTTACTAAATGAATTTAGAGTTCAAATTTCCGTTTTTGTTTGAATTCATTATTTAAATAAATTAACTACTTAATGAATAAATTTTCCATATATTTTTAATATGACATTTGTTATTAAATCTATCGAAATAAAAATTAAATTACCTTTTCTAATTCTGCTTTAAACCAACCATATCAGTCAGCATCTTTTATCACACCACTGCACCTCCCAAGGTCAGCGTCGACCTCAATTTCCCCAACCTCTACCTGAATCATCGAACCCCTAAAACATGCTGTCGGAAAACCCAAACTCCTTTGAACATCGCACGCCTACAGCTCGAACTTCACCTTCCCATATTGCAGTCGTACCATCCCCCCCTTCGAACTGAAATCGATTCTAACCACAGAACCCTTCTCTGAAAATCGCGACTTCTTCCAATCACTCCCATTAACCATCGAACCCCCATCCCACTGCGCAAATCCCACTGTCGAACCAAAATACGTCAGTTCGAACTTGTTGATTGATCATTCGAGCTTCATCTTCGCTCCAGGTTGTTATCGCGGTTCCGTAATCGCGATTAAATCCTCGTGATATTCCTCGAACTGACATGATTTCGGAATTTAGATGGAAAGGGTTTTCGATTGTAGAAAAGGAACGAAAGGGAAATACTGGGGATTCGTTTCGGTTTTTCATCTGAGGATGGAAAAATAATATAACGAGGTCGATGGTTTATATAAGGGCGAGAGGAGACAAGAGGTACATAGGCCATTAAAATCGTGTTTCGTTGATAACGAGAGCAGGAGACAGTTTTGTGGCTCGAGGGAACTAGGTTTGCATAGGAAGTAATTTAGGTCGGCTGATAAAACATTTGATATGAATTTATTTAATTAGATAACTAAAATATCTTGTGGTACCCTTACTCGAAAATCAGAACCGCTATTTTAACGCAACCATTGTTATTTCAACAGTTTAACACATTCTGAACTAACCGAATATATTTTATATTTAAATGTATATAGAATAATCATTTTAATTAGATATAAAATAATTTAAATTTATAAACAAATAAATTTCTCGATAATATATCATTACCATTGTCGATTACATTCACATAGAATTTATATTTATTATATGAACTGTTTTGATTCAATTCTAACTTCGAATTCAATATATCCTGTATTACGGTAATTAGATCTATAACTCAATATGAAAATCGATTTATATTATCAGCTCTATATTTAAAATAATATTAAATATTCAAAATAAACCGACCAGAAAAATCTGGGTCGTTACAAAATGACTAGAAGAAGCCGAAGATCGAGATTACTTGCTATAACTATCAACATAAGGGCCATTATTCCAAGGATTGTAAGAACCCTAAGGTGGATAGAAAGTGTTACAATTGTGATAAACCTAGGTATGCAAAGAAGAATTTTCTGAAACTACTGAAGGATAAACAAGTCGTGAAAGCGTATGTTGTGGATGTTGTGCCGTCTTCCTCAAGAAGTTAGATTACTGAGGAGAAGGGAAAGAGTGTTGTTGTGCGGTGTACGTTTTCAATCAGAGATGTTTCAATTCGAGTTTTGTTTAATACTAAAGCACCACATTCTTTTATCTGTAATGAGCTTATTTACAAGCAAGGTTTAGGACCTGAGATTGTTGATAGTCATTGGTTGTGACTAATCCAGTAAAGGGTTCGTTTAGTCTTTGTATGCTTTGTTGTGGTCTAGTTTTATTGAGTCATGGTTGCTCTTTTGTGTGTGATTGTTTTGTTTTGAACTTTGCTTGGTTTGGGATTATTTTAGGTGTTTAATGGCTTAAGAGGTATGAGGATATTGTGGATTGCAAGAGGCTTGTGGTGACAATCGAGAATGTGGAAGGGCGAACGAGGGTGATACGTTGTTCACCAGGGGATGGGGTTTTGCTTAGCTTTTTATATTTTCTTCGGATTCAGCGGGATGGGTTGTCATTCATTCCAATCATTTGAGAGTTTTTTGATGTTTTTGATGAGGTCAGTGGATGTCGTTGCAGCTGGAGATTGAATTTCAAATCGATTTAGTGGATGAAGCCAAACCTATTGTTATGCTCCTTAGGTGGATGGGGCTTAAAGAATAGCGAGAGTTAGAGGTGCAAGTGAACTATCTTTTGAGTAAAGGATTTATTTAGAGAAGCATACCCGAATGGTGTGCACTAGTAGTGTTTGCGACCAAAGCTGATGAATCATAGAGATTATATGTGGATTACCATGAGATGAATAAGGTGACTAAGAAGAACAAGTATATGTTGCTGAGAATTGATGATTTGTTTTATCAGCTTCGCGAAGCCAAGGTGCTTTCCCAAATGAATTTCGTGATGAGATTTCACCAATTAAGGTTGACTAGGGATAATATGTAACACCTCACACTTCTCTACACCCAAATTTCGACAAAAATCGAAACTCAAACACATCCAAGCAGAGAGCGTGTAATTTGGTACATGCAATAAATGATCATGAGCATAATCAGAGTACGATAAAGAAAATACACAACGAAAACGAAATAAGATAACAGGTATTAACTCAAGTAACTACTTTTTCAAAGTAACTCACTTTGCTAATACCGAGCATGAGAGAGAACGATGAACCAAAAGCCAAACATAACTGTAACGATCGGGTTTTCGCGATCTTGGTTATCGACATAAACTCGATGTCGACTACCCAAGCATCTGGAATACCGGATAGTTAATAAAAGAAAATAGAGGGTGAGAATAGATAAGATAGAAAATTAAAATAGAAGAAGGAGAAGAACATCACAACATTAGAGTAAACACGAATCTCACAGTGGAACGAATAAATATATTTCATAACATAACTTTGAAATAAAACAGTATATGTATACAATACCATTATTAGAGTATAACACATACAACACAGCGGAAATAACAATATGTATATAATCCTTAAGCCTCCTACTCCAGCTCTTCAAGTATCTGTAAAATCCCGACTACTTGAGTGCTCGTACAAATTGGGCACCCAAGAGTTTAGGGAAAACAAAACAAAATAAACTCTGGGTCAGTCATATGACTGGTGTGAGTAAACTCCAACCATTTGTTTAACTTTTAAAATCCTTTCTAAAGAAATGATAATGTAAGAATGATCCACACATAAACACGGATGGTTTTTACCTTACGATAACCCAAAACATTTCTTTAAAATCAATACTCTTCTGATATTATAATAATGTCTAAATCAAATAAATAACAATCTAATGGAAATGCTTTCATCTCATGTTCCACATATATTATATACAATCAAACACCGTGGGTGCTTATTGGGTAATAGATTTCCAACTATGACAAGGTATGGAACCACCTTCCGACCAGTGTACTCTAGAAGCGATACACTGGAGTTCAACAAGAACATCTTGCAACTCGGCCATACATGACCGGCCATTCATTTCGCTTGAATGTTCCGAATACATTATCACCGTATGTTTGGTATACCAACATAACCATTCCCGGGAGATACAGAAGCAAAAGAAGTAACAAATATGAATATTCTTTAGATGGTGACAATATACCCTACTTGGTTGCGACCTACTTAGCCATGCTGCCTGCCCGATTTCTGTCATTTCCCAGTTGATGAGGCTTGAGGTCATAACGTATCTTTAACAGATCGGTCCTTATTTACTTTGAATGCCACATCGTTATACTCGTCAAATCACAAATTGATTTACCTAAAAATACCACGGGTATAAGCTAAGAGAAACGAATTCCTACGCCACCAACTCAAATACATTTGAAACGATCAACTTACGCGATCTGCCAGACATACTCTGTTAGACATTCATCCATTCAAGTTGTCCTAGGACTGGACAACCCGAAGGCACTATTCTGTAAATAGGATAGCCCTCGCATAACTCCATCATCAATTATCTTCATCATATTTGATTCGCAAGGCTAATGACATACGGAGTGGTTTTCAGATAATATATCTGATCCCGATCTCTCCGCATTGACAATGGAAAATGGTCAAAAACTTTGATAGTCGGTGATTTAACTATCAAAGAAAACAAGTGTGCAACAAACGATATTATTTCCAGATGGAAACTCTATCGATCAATCATCAATCAACATTTATTCATTTCCCCATTTCTCATTTCCATATATTCATCAAATATTTATTTTCTAATTTTAGAAAATATACGTTATTAACTTTGGAAAACGTTTCCATTTCTGATTCACGCATCACTATCTTCTCACGTATATCAGTCTCTAACTGTAAACTAGTAAGAGAACAACCACCTACGTATTAACCTCGAAGGCCGAAACCAACATCAGATCAATACCCAGGCAGCTATTCAACTTAACTAATCTCCAGTCAGTTTCTAATTCCTTTAACTCCATTTTTAATTCCTATTTCAAACCCTGTTTCCTTTATAAATATTTTATTAGCAAAATATTTACTTTAATCCTTAGTTCAAATTAAATGTAAATAATATTTGTTCTTTGCAATCAAAATAGTTTGATTTCATATTTAAAACAATATCCCAAATCCAATTTTTATTTATACTTCTTATTATAAAATTATTCATATAAAATCTCCATTTATTCTTCTAACACTTATAATCCCATTTATAATCACCTTTAGATAATTCTATTTATTCTACACAAAGCCTTTTATATAATTCTATTCATTTCATAAATATTTCCTTTATACAATTCTTTTTATTTCATATCAATATTTCCTTTATACAACTCTAATTATTACATATAAATATTTCCCTTATAGAATTCTATGTATTTCATGTAAATACTTCCTTTATACAATTCAATATCCACATTGAAATTCCTTTTTATAAAATCATTTGATTTTATATAAATATATTTTTATTTTCAACATACACATTGAAAATTTCCATTTAAATTCCAGTATTATATATGTTATTTAAAATACCAAATAACAAATGATTGATATCATTCAAACACACATAATCAACAACAGATTATATATCACATCATATATTACAAAATATAAAAAACAGTAAAATAAATGTTGAGGAATCTAGTTGGATTCCTACGACCTGTTTCCCTGCATACAAAGATGTTAAACAATATAATAACATCGATTTCATTTCGATATGAAATATTCTGATAAACAGAATCAACATTTGATTAACGATTTATATATATATCGTTATCTATAATTTCAACCAATACATCAGCAATTCAACCAAACAATCATCACACAACGGTCAATCAAAATTTATCATTACTAGATTATATTTATAAAAATATAAACTGATAGAGTTAGTGAGTTTTACTCACATTGGATAGTTATCGTTAAATAACGATAACCATTGGTTGATTCAGACCAACAATTTATTTCGCTATGAATCGTAACGTGCTTTAATTCACTCATAGTCAGCTCCATTTTGTAGCCACCATCCATATGATCCTAACGGACCCTGTTTTGTTCGATTTCGTTTACGTGTGAATTAGATATGATATAAACAAGTTCGTACAAATTTCAATTAAAAACTAACTTCATTTTAATTAAATAATTGGGCATCACCCAATTAATTTTCACCGGCCCAATAACCGAAGCAAAACCCGCTTCCAAATCCTTCCCTTCTTCCTCGATGCTCAGCTCCTGTTTTTCATTCATAGCCGACGGTTTCACACCTCTTCCTCCATCAACTGACCACCATTCAACAAACAAATCACAACACACTTCATCTCTTTCCAATCTCTGCCTCCCCATGTACATTTTATCGAACTCGATGCCTCCCTGATAAACCCATCGAATAACAACTTTTCTATGCCCCAATACTTCGATCGACATAAATATTCATGAAATCCCACTAGAATTTCCCAAACGATGCCACATCTTACCTCAATCACCAATACACTGCTCGATTCACCAATCAATGCTTCAACGGTCTTCAAAGTGTAACCCTAGCTCCAAAGAGATCATCGCTGTTCATTTTCGAATATCAGGAATTCGCCGCGCAAACCATAAAACCAACATCATCTTGAAGCCCCGTCCAATACAATCTCAAATATGTTTGTTTGAGAATTTATAGGCTTTTATTGGATTTTATTTTGATTGTCAATCTCCCGTTTTTACTGTTGAACTTGCTTTCGGCGGTGGCTGCTTGTTTTTGACTATTGGAAAAATTAGGTTAGGGTTTGGGATGTAATGGAGTACTTATAGAATTGGTATATTATTTTTATATTCGAATATTTTATATAAATTTATTTCAATGCTATTTCTATTTGTCCTTTAAAATTCCTATGATCACATACAATATCCAAAAATCACGAAACTGGACATACACCTTCAGTTCGACATTACGGACTCAACGAAACTAGTTTCATCGAATTCGGACTTCGTTTGCTCATACAGCGTATTTTTAACCGTCAAAATACCGACTATTTTTCACATTAAAAATCCCTACGGCCACATACTGAATCCATAAATCACAAAAATTGATATCTAGTAATAATTTAATATTCTGGATCCAACAAAATTAGTTTCATCGAAAACGGAGGTCATTTACAAAACTGGTTATTTTTAAAGCTCTAAATAACCATTTAAATATGGAATATATTTAAAAATAATTAAATTAAATATTTATAAATAAACATTATCATGTATATTAACAATAGAATACTATAAAGCTCCAGAATACTTCTATCTGAATTTACAACTCGATAGTGCAAATCCAATGTTAAATCAGTATTCAATTTATATTGAAAATCCATTTAAATATAAATAAATTGTTATAAAATTATAAAGGAATTCCATAGCGACTATTTGAAAATTTGATTTGGACATAACTCAAAATCTACATAATGAAATCCCAAATTTTCCCTTTCAGTAGAAAAATATACTTCACCAGCTCCGAACGTTTCTTATTTCACAGAAATCCAACTTAAAACGAATTCTGTATATTCAATTGAAGTTTGAATCGCCAAATTACGAACTACAGCCCCATTTCGAGCTCGATTATAATTATAATATAATTATGCGTTCAAACTTCATTTAAATAATATATTCGTTATTATAATTCAACTCTAAACTGAATTATATATTTTGAATTGTCCAATTCACACAATATAGCCATTTCAGCTAATTCTGATTATTTCAGAATTAAATATATTTTTTAATTATTATATTAATTAAATATTCAAAGTTATTTAATTTAAATGACATTTAAATCTCTAAAGATTATTTTAAATAATTAAATAAATTAATTATAATACGGTATAAATACGAGACATTACATTCTCTCTCCCTTAAAATAATTTCGTCCTTGAAATTGCTAAGGTATAAAACAAACTCTATTGACTGGGTAAAAATTATTTCTTTACCTCTTTAATTTCAATTTCAACTGATTTCAATTAAAATATTTATTCATTCCGACAATCTAAAATTTCCAGAAATTCTGAAAATTTTCTAACACCTTAAATTTTTGGAAAATTTCGCCAGCACCTCCTTTGTACAGGTCAATAGCTCAAACTCCAACTCGCTTCTCTAGGTCTTCTTTAACCCAAAAGAAAATCAAAACAGCCAAGCGGCTTTCCAATCGGCTCATAAATTTTATACCCAATATAAATATAAACTTGTACCTTTTTGTCGGGCATACCATTGTATTCTTTCCATTTGCTGTTAATTCCGCATATACCAATATCATCCCGATCAAACTCAAATCACTTTATCTCCAACACAACCATTCGTTTATCCAAGCCAAAATCCATTATCAATCTCAACTACCATTCTTGATTTTCAATTTAGTTTCACAAATTTCCATTTAATTTGTTTTAATTCAAACAATCCGTTTCTGGGAGTTTCTAAACCACTTTGCTTTTCAAAAATCAAATTTAATTTCGGAATATCAAAACAACTTTTTTCCCAAAATAATTCGAAAACAATCCCTTTGGTAGCAATCCGTCCTTGGCAACTCGAAAATGAACACCGATGATGTCATGATCATCATTGGAATCTATTTACAGCTATCGAAGTGAGTTCAATACTATATCACTTTCAAAACCATATCTAAACACTTCCATTTTGAAATTCATTTCAAAATACCATTTACAACGCTTTAAAACAATTTAAAATCTCCTAGGATTTTAAAATTCTCATATACCCAATCCATATTCATTTACAAACACTTATTCAAATTTCCAGAGTTTAAATTCCAACTCTGATTTAAATTCAGATTTAATTCATCTGATTTCACGTATTTCACTTATATGAATCCTGATTAGTTATTTATAACCATTTCACATTTTATAATCTTATTCGATTATAATCACAACCAACACATCCAATATACTATAATAGTTCAAATATCCATACTTTGTTTATATCAAAATATAATTTGGGTAAAATTATTTCAATTACCCTCTTTTCAAAACATACTATGTCGGTTCATCATATTGGAGTGTTTATAAGCTCCTATCGATACAGTGGATCAAACTGCTCGATTAGAACCCATAAACAACTCAATTAATAAATCTCCACAATATAAAACCATTTTATATCAAATAACAAATACGTTCACTCGTATATATACACTCAACTCAATCTAGAGTATTACTAACCCCATCTCTACTGAGTCATGCCACAGAGCCAAGGTAATTACTTAACCTTAAGCTCTGATACCACTGTAATGACCCGGGTTTTTGTGATCCTGGTTATCGACATAAACTCAATGTCGACTATCCAAGCATCAGGAATACCAAATAGTTAATGAAAGAAAATAAAGGGTGAGAATAGATTAGATAGAAAATTAGAATAGAAGAAGGAGAAGAACATCACAACATCAGAGCAAACACGAATCTCACAGCGGAACGAATAAATATATTTCATAACATAACTTTGAAATAAAACAATATCTGTATACAATACCATTATTAGTGTATAACACTTACAACACAGCAGATATAACAATAGGTGTATAATCCTGAAGCCTCCTGCTCTAGCTCTTCAAGTATCTATAAAATCCCGACTACTTGACTGCCAATACAAAATTGGGCACCCAAGAGTTTAGGGAAAACAAAACAAAATAAACTCTGGGTCAGTCATGTGACTGGTGTGAGTAAACTCCAACCATTTGTTTAACTTTTAAAATCATTTCTAAAGAAATGATAATCGTAAGACCGATCCACACATAAACACAGATGGTTTTTACCTTACGATAACCCATAACAATTCTTTAAAATCAATACTCTTCTGATATTATAATAACGTCTAAATCAAATAAATAGCAATCTAGTTGAAATGCTTTCATCTTACGTTACACACATATTATATATAATCAAACACCGCCGACACTTATTGGGTAATGGATTTCCAACAATGACAAGGTATGGAACCACCTTCCGATCAGTGTACTCTGGAAGCGATACACTGGAGTTCAACACAAACATCTTGCAACTCGACCACACATGACCGGCCGTTCATTTCGCTTGAATGTTCTGAATATATAATCACCTTATGGTTAGTATACCAACATAACCATTCCCGGGAGATACAGAAGCGAAAGAAGTAACAAATATGAATATTCTCTAGATGGTGACAATATATCCTACTTGGGTGCGACCCGCTTAGCCATGTTGCCTGCCCGATTTCTGTCATTTCCCAGTTGATGAGGCTTGAGGTCATAACGTATCTATAACAGATCACTTCTTATTTACTTTGAATGCCACATCGTCATACTCGTCAAATCACAAATTGATTTCCACAAAAATACCGTGGGTATAAGCTAAGAGAAACGAATTACTCTGTCACCAACGTAAATACATTTGAAACGATTAACTTACGCAATCTACCAGATACACTCTGTCAGACATTTGTCCATTCAAGTTGCCCTGGGACTGGACAACCCGAAGGCATTATTCTGTAAACAGGACAGCCCTTGCATAACTCCGCTTCAATTATCTTCGTCATATTTGACTCGCAAGGCTAATGCCATACGGAGTGGTTTTCAGGTAATATATCTGATCCTGGTCTCTCCGTATTGACAACAGAAAATGGTCAAAAACTTTGATAGTCGGTGATTTAACTATCAAAGAAAACATGTGTGAAAACAACAATATTATTTCCAGATGGAAATTCTATTGATCAATCATCAATCAACATTTATTCATTTCCCCATTTCTCGTTTCCATATATTCATCAAATCCTTATTTTCTAATTTTAGAAAATATACGTTATTATTTTAGGAATACGTTTCCATTTCTGATTCATGCATCACTATCTTCTCACATATATCAGTCTTTAACTGTAAACTAGTAAGAGAACAACCCCTTAGGTATTAACCCCAAAGGCCGAAACCAACATCTGATCAATACGCAGACAACTATTCAACTTAACTAATCTCCAGTCAGTTTCTAATTCGTTTAACTCCATTTTTAATACCTATTTCAAACCCTATTTCCTTTATAAATATTTTATTAGCAAAGTATTTACTTAAATCCTTTGTTCACATTAATTGTAAATAATATTTCTTCTTTGCAATCAAAACAGTTTGATTTCATATTTAAACAATATCCCAAATCCAATTTCTATTTATACTTCTAATTATAGAATTATTCATATAAAATCTCCTTTTATTCTTCTAACACTTATAATCCCATTTATAATCACCTTTAGATAATTTTATTTATTATATACAAAGCCTTTTATATAATTCTATTCATTTCATAAATATTTCCTTTATACAATTCTATTTATTTCATATAAATATTTCCTTTATGCAATTCTATTTATTTCATATAAGTATTTCCTTTATACAATTTTATTTATTTCATATAAATATTTCCCTTATACAATTCTATTTATTTTGTATAAATTTTTCCTTTATACAATTCAATATCCACTTTGAAATTCCTTTTTACAAAATCATTTGATTTTATATAAATATATTTTTATTTTCAACATACACTTTAAAATTTCCATTTAAATTCCAGTATTATATATGGTATTTAAAATACCAAATAACAAATGATTGATATCATTCAAACACACATAATCAACAATAGATTATATATCACATCATATATTACAATATACAAAAAACAGTAAAATAAATGTTGAGGAGTCCAGTTGGATTCCTCCGACCTGTTTCCCTGCATCCACAGATGTTAAACAATATAATAACATCGATTTCATTTCGATATGAAATATTCTGATAAACAGAATCAACATTTGATTAATGATTTATATATATGTATATATCGTTATCTATAATTTCAACCAATACATCAGCAATTCAACCAATCATCACATAGCAGTCAATCAGCATTTATCATTACTAGCTTATATTTATAAAAATATAAACTGGTAGAGTTAGTGAGTTTTAATAACATTGGATAGTTATCGTTAAATAATTTATTTCTCTATAAATTGTAACGAGCTTTAATTCACTTCAAGTCGGCTCCATTTTGTAGCCACTGTCAACGATCCCAACGGATCTTGTTTTGTTTGATTTCTTTTACGTATGAATTAGATATGATATAAACAAGTTTTTACAAATTTAAATTAAAAGCTAACTTCATTTTAATTAAATAATTGGGCCTCACCCAATTAATTTTCACCGGCCCAATAACCGAACCAAAACCCGCTTCCAAATCCTTACCTTCTTCCTTGATGCTCAGCTCCCATTTTTCATTCATGGGTGACGGTTTCGCACCTCTTCCTCCATCAACTCACCACCATTCAACAAACGAATCACACCACACTTCATATCTTTCCAATTTCTACCTCCCCATGTACATTTTATCGAAGTCGATGCCTCCTTGATAGACCCGTCGAACAGCAGCTTTTCCGTGCCCCAATACTTTGGTCGACATAAATATTCACGAAATCGCACCAGAATTTCCCAAACGATGCCACATCTTACCTCAATCACCAATACACTACACGATTCACCAATCAATGCTTCATTAGTCTTTAAAGCGTAACCCTAGCTCCAAAGAGACTATCGCTGTCCATTTTCGAACATCAGGAATTTGCTGTGCAGACCATAAAACCGACATCATCTTGAAGCCCCATCCAATATGATCTCAAATATGTTTGTTTGAGAATTTATAGGATTTGATTGGATTGGATTTTATTTTGATTTTCAATCTCCCATTTTACTGCTGAACTTGCTTTCGGTGGTGGCTGCTTGTTTTTACTATTGGAAAAATTAGGTTAGGGTTTGGGATGTAATGGGGTACTTATAGAATTGGTATATTATTTTTATATTCGAATATTTTATTTAAATTTATTACAATGCTGTTTCTATTTGTCCTTTAAAATTCCTATGATCACATACAATATCCAAAAATCACGAAAATGGCCATACACCTTCAGTTCGACATTACGGACTCAACGAAACTGGTTTCGTCGAATTCCGACTCCGTTCGCTCACACAGTGTATTTTTAACCGTCAAAATATTGACTGTTTTTCACATTTAAAATCCCTATGGCCACATACTGACTCCAAAAATCACATAAATTAAAATCTAGCAATAATTTAATATTCCGGATCCAACAAAATAAGTTTCGTCGAAAACGGAGGTTGTTTGCAAAACTGGCTATATTTAAAGATCTAAATAACCCATTTAAATATGGAATATATTTAAAATAAATAAATTAAATATTTATAAATAAATATTATCATATATATTCACAATAGAATACCATACAACTCCAGAATACTTCTATCAGAATTTACAACTTGATAGTGCAAATCCAGTGTTAAATCAGTATTCAATTTATATTGAAAATCCATTGAAATATAAATAAATCGTTATAAAATTATAAAGGAATTCCATAGCGACTATTTGAAAATTTGATTTGGACATAACTCAAAATCTACACAATGAAATCCCCATTTTTCTCTTCTAGTTGAAAAATATACTTCACCAGCTCCGAACGTCTCTTGTTTCACAGAAATCCGACTTAAAACGGATTATGTATATTCAGTTGAAGTTCGAATCGCCAAATTACGAACTACATTGCCATTTCGAGCTCGTTTATAATTATAATATAATTATACATTCAAACTTCGTTTAAATAATATATTCGTTATTATAATTCAACTCTAAACTGAATTATATATTTGTATTGTCCAATTCACACAATATTGCCATCTCAGCTAATTTTGATTATTTCAGAATTAAATATATTATTTAATTATTATATTAATTAAATATTCAAAGTTATTTAATTTAAATGACCATTTAAATCTCTAAACATTATTTTAAATAATTAAATTAATTAATTATTATACCGTAAAAATACGGGACATTACAATAACTATCCATGAGAACCCGACCTTCTCTAGGAATCCTGGGAGGTTGTAATGAGGAGGTGGGTCAGAACAACTGAGACAACCCCAAACCCCGTACTGACGGGGTAAGGGTAATCTTTGGAATATAACACAAAAGAGATAACAGCAGAACAGAAATAAATAAATACACTAGACAATGTACATATAATACACTGAATAAACGTAATCATCAGAGTTACACAGTATACAGGATCATACTTAGTACAAATACAGTTCAACTATACATGGATGTCTACAGCGGAAACAACAAAATATGTACAATAGGAGATGAACAACATAAAAAGAGATAAATGATAGAATCCATCTTCAGCTCCAGCTATCCGGATAGAGCCAGCTAAAACCTGAATACAGGGCTGCCCGTGTAGAGAAAGGGGCACCCGAGTTTGAAAGTGAAACAAACTACGAGTCAGTCATGGGACTGGTATGAGAAATTTACTCAACACATTTAATATATGGCTAATCACAGGACCACGCCACTTTCGTGGAACGCGTTTACTCCATTGGATTGCCAGTGCTTTAAAACAAATCATTCTTTTAAACATCGCAATGCTTTTTATAAAAATGAAGCCATTATAAGACTCAGTTCCCATCACACAATGCAACGCAAAACGGAGGATAGAGTTTTTACCTTATAACGACCAAAATATGCTTGATACGAATAAAACAAAAGCATTTGATATTATTGCTAGTGTTTACATGTTTCAAAAAGAATTTCGAATCATAACTATCAATCATAGATGGCATGGGTACCATATATCATGTCGCCATATATATATATACAATCAAAACCGCACGATGTCGTATTTGGAAATTGGATTTTCGTCACGAACCAAGACAAAAGATAGTCCTTACCGCCTTCGAGACTATCTAGCCCGAGCCTCAGGCACAGCCGCAACCATACCTTGGATCGTCAGGGCCGGTCCACACGAAGTGGATTATAATGCCTGAACAATGCGTCCCTCCGCCCTTTGGGGCGTAAATGAGCCAAAGAATGACTCCATCGGACCCGGATCGTCCGATCTAACCGAGGCGCCTCGCAACAGTAACAACCACATAAGTCAAACTCGTCAGGGCGTGTAAAACCACTGACGCCACTTCTAGCTAGAAAGAAAACGCACGTCCCCCCTGAGGTCCTCTCCCGTTTTTGGTTCATACTGGGGTGTGAGGCTCGCGATTTCTCGTTATACACAAAGCTACGCCACACAGGTGGTGCTTTGATCATCACCACAAGACTTTGCTTTTCAACAGAAGTCCTGATCATTGCATCTTAGCATGCCACACTAGCAATTCACACCGTGCAACTGATGGCTATCAATCACACAGAATAAATTCCAATGTCAGACACACTGTCCATTTGCAAGTTCGTTCTGGGTCTGAACGAAACCGGAGGCACTATATACCTCGCAATCCCATCGATCACCACGTACGTCTGGACGATCACCACTCATTATCCATATTTCGGGATGCCTCCCAATCAGGACCTCGGTTACCATCCAAACGAGGTGAAGATCTTTGGTCTTCGACCACCGTCTTCATCTTCGATTTCTTATCTTCATCTTCGATTTCTTATCGTCGATTCAGTTATTCAGAATGGGATAAACCCGGTCTTTCTGAGAAACTCGCGTATATAATAAACAAGTGCTATACAAACACTACTACGCATCATTTCAATTTATTAGTCACTAATCGTCAATCGGTAAGAGAGCGATTTCCCAGATATTAACCCCAAAGGCCGAAACCAACATCAGATCAATACCCAAGAAACCATTCGACTTATCCAACCTTCAGTTAGTTTCTAAATTTCACATCCATATCGTTTATAATATTTTATAATGATTTATCACTATTTTTATTTATTTTAAAATAGCCAATTTATTCAAAACGACGCTTCGGGCCATAACGCGGTCGTGGCGCTGTTTTTCTTCAGATTTGATTTACACATATCTGAAAATCTAACCGTTGAATCTTCACAAAATTTACATCATTAGAAAGATCTTTTCAAAACGAATCCAACAGTTCCAGTTTCGGGAAAATCCGACGGTCGGATCTCCCGGTATAATCGTTTGAAGTTTTGATTTCAAAATACGAACTGCAGCGTCGCTATTCGATTTAATATAATTATATTTATATATACATAAATATAAACGATTCTGGCGCTGTTTTTCTTCAGATTTGAATTAAACATTCCAGACAATCCAACCGTTGGATCTTTACAAAGTTGGTGCCGTTGGAAAGAAATTTCCAAAGCGAACCCAACGGTTGCGGTTTCGGGAAAATCCGATGGTCGGATCTCCCGGTATAATCGTTTGAAATCACGGTTTCAAAATACGAACTGCAGGTTCGTTATTCGATATATTTCAATTCTATTTATATATATATATATATATATATATATATATATATATCGATTCTTCGATTTCAAAGCTATATTATTTTCATATATTTGATAAAAAAATATATTTTTATCTAATTGTTTTCTATTTCAATACTTCACTATTTTTAACAATTCATGTATATAATAAAAATGTGATTTTTAATGTAAAACAATTTATTTCAAAACTCGGCTATTTTATATATTTCATATAGGTGATAAAAATAGGGTTTTTTTTTTATAAAACAATTTATTTCAAAACAAGATTATTTTATATAGTTCATATCGATGATAAAAATTGGATTGTTATTATAAAACAATTTATTTCAAAATATGAATACCATTCAACACATGAATTTCAATTCAACGAATGAATTTCGATTCAACACATGAAGGTTTTCTATAGTTTATATATATAGATAAAAAGGTGACTTTATATTTAAAACACGAATACCATTCAACACATGAATCTCTATCCAACGAATGAATATCGATTCAACACATGAAGGTTTTCTATAGTTTATATATATAGATAAAAATGTGATTTTTATATTTAAAACACGAATACCATTCAACACATGAATTTCAATTCAACGAATGAATATCGATTCAACACATGAAGGTTTTCTATAGTTTATATATATAGATAAAAATGTGATTTTTATATTTAAAACACGAATACCATTCAACACATGAATTTCAATTCAACGAATGAATACCGATTCAACACATGAAGGTTTTCTATAGTTCATATATATAGGTAAAAAGTGATTTTTATATTTAAAACACGAATACCATTCAACACATGAATTTCTATCCAACGAATGAATATCGATTCAACACATGAAGGTTTTCTATACAACGAATAAATATAGTTTCAACAAATGAAAATAATTCTAACACATGAATATTATTCAAAATTTCGGCAGCATAACGGCAGGGAAGTTAAAACAGGGACCGTCCCTAGTACGACTCCTCGCTCTACCTTAAAACCTCGCGGTTTTTGACAATGGGGATTCATGCATCTAGTTCGCACGCACGCGGCATGTATATTTATTTCATTTCCACAAACTAATCCTATGTGGTTTCAACCAAATATTTCTCAACCACAAACGGGTATTTTTCAACCACAATCAATCAATATCAACCACAAACAATTCCAATCAACCATTCGCTATCAATCAATTTTCACACCAATCACAACCAATAAATATCGTCCATGGTTTGTGGATGAGGGGCGTATATATATATAGCATTTCACTTCTATTTCAACACATATATAATTTTTACAACGCATATACAACTTATACATCGAACGTACAACTTATACAATGCTTATACAAGAGGTGTACAACGCTTATATAACTCATACATCGATTATATAATTTATACATCGTCGTTTTCCATATCGTTTATAAATTAGAAATCTCTCATTGGGTTCCACTCGACCAAAAATAGCAGAAGGCTCAGAAAAATATGCGGTCTCTTCTAGAATGTAGAAGGCGTCCACACGAGTCCACTGTCTCTTGTTTCACTGAATTTCGTCAACACACGAAAAAGATACGATTTTTCAAGTTTGCAACGGTTTAAAAATGTTAATTTCAGTTTAAATAAAACAAGCCGTACCTCAGCTAATTCATTCAAAACTAGGTTTTGAATTTTCGTGCAAACGGTGAAGTGGTTGGACGATCGGCCTTCGCAGCGGCAAAGAGGGAGGAGAGGCGCGTCGGAGCCCTGAACGGCGGCGAACTCAAGCTGGCAGTTGCGGCGAAAACTGGCGACGAACGGGCGAACTTCTCGAGGGTGATTCTCCCAAAATACTCAGCGAAAAAATCGAAACCAGGTATGGATTTGAAGCTCGTCTCAAGCTCTTCAAAATCTTCAACTGGAGCTCTTGATATTAGTGAGTGGATTGATCAGAAAATGGATGGGAACGATGGAGCATTAGCCGTCGTTCGTGAGGGGTTTCCAGATAAAAGACGGGGAGAGAGAAAGTGACCAACCAATCATATTTTTATTTATTTATATATTTTTAAATTCTCAAAAATACCCTTTGCCACACACGAACACCAATTCAACCCCAACGACTGTCATCCCTAGTGTTTTACCCCCATTCCGAACACAATGGGATATGTTTTGTAGGCCCATTCGACTGTTTCAGTAAGTTTCCATTCAATTTAAAATATAAGACATTCAATATTTGTTTTGAACGTACATTTCAATTTGCTGGGGCCACAAACTGATTCGAAAAATTCCAGAAAAATAAATCTGGATATGTTTTGATGATATGGTCCCAACAAAACTAGTTTTGTCGAATTCTAAGACCGTTTGCAAAAAGGCCCATTTCTGGTCGATCCAATTTAACTATAATTGACCAAAACATGTTTCCTTTGCCACGCTCACATACTAGCTTCAAAAATTATGAAATTTGAAACCTAGCAATAACTTCACATCCTGAATCCGACAAAAGTGGTTTCGTCGAATTCCGAGGTCGTATGCAAAATGGCCATTTTTACGGGCTATATATTTTCAATAGCGACCTTTCTGAAAATTCATTTGGCCATAACTTTTGCTTTCTGCTATGAAACTTTGATTTTTCAGATTCGTTAGAAAGGTATTCACTAACAGATTTAAATATTTTTGGTTTCACTCAAATTCGTTTTGTTTTGCACTCGGTACAGTCAGTCAAATTTTGAATTCAAATTTTGAAACTACTACGCCATTTCAGGCCTTGTTTATAATTCAAAGTAATTATATTTATTTTCAAACGTCGATTCAAACTCACTTTTCATTGCTATTATTTAAAATATTTATTTTAAATATTTAAAATCCATTATTTTAGCCAATTTAAAAATTTTGAATTGGTTCCGATTTTCCGGGTCGTTACAATAACAAGTTCTGGTGACTAAGAAATTTACAACACATGTTATAATACACATATGTGTCCCATTTCGTTCAACCCAAGATGTATGCCTAACCAGGTTAGTGATTCTTGCCCAACCTAATAAATGTTTATGTGCGACTTTACTAACATTCCCAATGTAATATTTGCCAAATCATAATACAGAGGTAGGACATTTACGCACATATTTGGAGAAGCCTTTATACCATAACTGTTAGATCTAGATTAACCCTAGAGGGGGTGAACAGTGTTTATTGAATTTTATCGAGGTATTAAAAAGTAATCACAACACAGTTAATAGCAAAGTAAGTAAATGCAAAATGTAAATGACACGGATTTTTCCCAGTTTTGGCAAACCCTGCCTTCTGCTGCATTCAGTAAGGTTTCTACTAGGTAATAGAACAGATCCCACTTACAAAGCCCTATAAACTCGTAAATCCCTCGCTCCTATTTTAATCCTATGCTCAAAACCCCAGACTGATCTATATCCCCCAGATCAGATTTTCCTTTAGCTACAAACCCATGACTAGTATCCCTAGTTTTTATAGACTCTAGTAAACTGATAGTTAATACCCTAACTAGATCACCTAGTTTGATAAACTAGAAAACTGTTCGACGATACATATGAAAAAAATACAAATTAAATTTAAACAAAATAGAAACCTCCTTTAAACTCCATTAAGCTTGGTCGGCCACTTTGTAATGTGTTGCACCCTTATTTCCTTTACCCTGACCGTTTTCCTCTTTGGAATAAAAAATGGTGGTCAATATCAATAATAGGGTTTTCTCTGTTGCCCCCAAATCGAATCGCAAAATGATAGTTTGGATAAACTCTGGAGCTAGAATTCTTTGATGCTCTATCGTCGATTGAGTTGGTCCTTCTTGTGATTGAAACTCTGGTAAATAACTTTGATTTGAATCCTTTTTGTTCTTTTGTTGAATGTGGTTTCGATCTCAATCGTTTTAACAATGATGAATTGGTTGATTTTATTGGATTACTAAAATCCGTATATTCTCTGATTTCAACCAAAAATGATTTGGTCTGATTTTTCTCTTGAGTTATTGCGTAATTCCTCTTTTGAAATTATTGGCTTTTATTGAGATTGAGTGTGTTGCCTTGTATGAATTGTATGATTGAATCGAGCCTTTTTTTGCCCCTCTTGATCACCTCTTCGACACTGTGAATTTCGAGCATTTTGCAGATATGAATTTCCAAATATAACTTGCCAAATTACTCTTTGTGATATCTGGAATTTATCTTTGAATTTCTGAAATTAAGACTTGCTCAAAATTGTCTGTCTAAAATTGGAAACGTATTGAAACCGAGAAATGATTTCTTGTCCAGGATTAATTGCATGAACATTTCTGGAAATTATTAAAACTTGCCAGACTGTTCTTGATTAAATATGGAGATAAATGAAACTTTTCATGCATGATTGTTGTGAATTCTTCATTGCTGTTGTGTCACTTGCCAAGATAATTTAAAATTGCACATTCTTGCTTTCAAAAAATTTGACCACTGAATTTCTAAAGCCCATTAAAAAGTTTCTTGTATTCAGATTAACTCTAGCTATGTATTTACATATGTTCTCATATGTATATATGTATGCAGACTTGTGTTATATTTGATCATCCTGTACTTGTGTCACTTGCTTGACTAGTGTGTATTTGGCATGTATATTTCACCACTGTCTCGACCACTCTTACAAACTGGCTAGACACCATTGATACTTAGTTTACTACAGCTATTCCGTTTAAATGCTGTTGCATGATATCACTTTGGTATTATTACATTGGTTTCACTGTATTTGACATTGCATTGTGAAATGTCTGTGCATGTTATATGCACCATATATACCCAAAATTGTAGTGCATACTGAAACTGCTCTGCCCCTTTGAAGTTGTTCTCATCTTCACTTTGAACTTGTCTGGACTTGTTTGTAAATATACTCATGTTGATTATAACTGCACTTGGCCATTAATGTTTTTGTCACTGGATCACCTTGCTTGCTTTTGTGGCTGCTATGTAGAGTCTTTTGATTTGCCTTCACCATGTACTTTAGCCTTGGTCTTACTGTTGTATGGACTGAACCATGAATATGCAATGTTTTTCTTGCTTGTGCATACTTCATTTTAACCATATACTCAACTGCCTTGTTGGACTGTGTTGACGTCAAAAGTTGGTCACTAGTGACAATCTACCCCTAATTTTGTGGAGAGCACATGAATAATGATTATGAAATGCGGTAAAGCAAATAAAATTGGGAACACAGATAAATTTTTTATAGTGGTTCAGCAAAAGACTGTGCCTACGTCCACTTTATATGTATTACTTCTGCTTTTGATTACAAGTACAATTCTTTTTCTGTTTGAAGAAAGAAGAGAAAATAGCTATTTATGTGTTAGCCGTCATAGAAGCTTATGAGGAGAAAGCTAAGAGTGCTTCAGAATATGGAGTTCAGGCGAGGTTCCGAGAATTTCAGAGTCGTTTCTCCAAAAGAAGGATCCTTTCCCCTTTGAGCTTTAAGGTATTTATAGGGGAAATAATAGGTTGAGAGAGCTGTCACGTGGCCTTCCTCTTTTTCAGAGCTCGGACACGCGGAGCTTGATCATTGGTAGCAATTGTGGCAGACCATTCCACTGCTCATTAATATTATCCTCAAAAATAGCGGCTTTTGTGGAATCCGTGGTGAGGTGTATCAAAAGTAGAGCTCTGTCCGGATATGGTAGACCGCCTTTATTGCCTTTAAAGTCGGACTAGGCATTTGAATGGATCAGTTGGATATTTCCAGGCAGATCCGAGATATCCGGTTGATGCGCCTTTTATGGGAGCGAGATATCTAGTCGAACTAGAGAGTGAGTATTCCAAGTGCATGAGTTATCGACTGGAAGGAAATGACTCGGGCTGGTGCCTGAAGAAGGCTTGTTTGGGCCCAGTTTTGGCTGTTTGTGCATTCCTGGATATTGGGCTTCGATTTGATCCATGATAGTCTTTTACCAAAACGATGGTTAACACTTTGCCCCTAAGAATGCATCTTCTTCGGTAGAGGGAGGTGTGTTCTGAAATATGATCTAAAGCACAATAATTCGAGTAGCTATGGTCATGCTGGACCATATTAAGGCCGGAAATCCGACGGTTTCGATGGTTGTACTGAGGCCGTAAAGCCAATGATCCATTTATATCATATTAAGGCCAGAAATCCGACAACCATCAGGAAATATATTAAGGCCTAGATGATGATCACTAACTTCGTGAGATTTAGTTCCTGCAAAGATAAAACAAGCCATTCTTGATTTGAAGAAGGCTGATGGGTCGAGTGTTGAACATACCCGACCTAGAGTCATGGGTGAGTATTTATTTCACTTGGCTTTGAGGGGTGGAGAGCATTAACCATACTTGGCTTATGGAGGTGGCGAGCAATAATCATATTTAGCTTATAGAGGTGGCGAGTATTAACCATACTCGGCTTACAGACGTGGCGAGAATCAATCATACTCGGCTTATGGCAAGTGTTGTTTAATGCTCGACTCATGTTAGATTAGTACGTCCAGTGAGTGGTAAACGCTCATGGTTCACAAAAGAGGACGAGCATAATCCATACTCGGCTTAAATTCTTTTACCGTACTCGGTTTGTGGAGTAGATTTTCAGAAATAATGGTGGGATTTCACGCTAACCACATTCGAAGGGGGCGAGCATCAACCATGCTCGGCTTAAAGCACTCGAACATGATCAATTTTTGCAAAATAAAATTCATAGTTGTTAAAGAATTATTACAAAGAAAATAAATTCTAGGAGGACAACAGTTGATTCCAGAGCATGCCTAGGAGCTAAATCCTAACCCTATACATGTGTACATCAAATTGTTCGTTTTATTGAAGGAAATACATCGAAAAAGAAAATCTAATGAATGATAATGCCACGAGTGCTAGTCTCAGGGTCCTTTCCGTTTCTAGGAGCTCGAGGACCGACCTGAGGAACTTGGGTAGAAGATCGTGGTGGCAAGGCCGAGGCTCGCTTCTTAACATATTCAGGAAGCTCTCCTCACCTGATTCGATCCTCGATGAGATCGCGCAGATGCTGGCATTCATTAGTGCTATGTCTAGCAACGTTGTGGAATATGCAGTGTTGTCGGAATCGAGTTTCATCTGGGTTGGTTCTCGTCGAGGTGGTCTCGGAGTAGGCAAGGACCCTCGTGTGTCAAGGTAGATATTGAGCAGGGAGGAATTGAGCTCGGTGTATTGGTCGTACTTATTTTCATTTCGAGGTCGTACATTGCGTTCGCTCTTCTCCGGGGCCTTTCCTCTTCCTTTATTCTGGTTGTTGGTGTTGGATGGACCTTATTGTTTAGGGGCTAAGACCTCGAGGCTCTCCATCTCAATGCTGTCGTCTTCTTGTCGGAGAATCGCTCGACCTTGGAATAGAAATCATCTATATCCTTAGGCGGATCTCTGGTTAAAGAGATTGAAAATTATGATGGGTTCTGAACTCCTGCAATGGCGACTATAAGTACCATCGATGGCTCAGGTCGATCGACTGATGCTACAGCCGCATTGAACCTTTCGAGGAAGGATCGTAGTGTCTCTCCTGACCATTGCTTGATGGTGGATAGGAAAATAACACTCTTTGGTCGAGAGATATGTACTCTGAATTATTCGATGAAGCGGGTGACCAGTGTGTTCCAGCTGTCGATCGACTCTGTTGTTAGCTGCTGAAACCACATGCCAGCTATATCTGTCAGAAAGAGGGGAAAGCAAGCCATGACATTAGTCAATGCGCCAAACACTTCCATATGTCACATGTATCACATGAGGTGGACTGTCAGGTCAGTGCGACCACTGTACGGTTCGATAGCTTGGAACTTGAAGTCCGGAGGGTTTCGGGAGTTCCTGATTTCTCTGGTAAAGGGGCTGCGATGGACATTACCTATATCCTGCTGAGAAGAGGTGCCCCGAGTGAAACATGGGATGATGCTTGGAAGATGGCTTACATCTCCAAGGAGTCGTTACAATGAATTTAGTTCTGAATTTGGAATAGCTTCGATACGAGGATCTGGCAAAAGCATGCTCGGAAGGGCAGTCATTGGCTGGGCTTGGCCTCCGAGAGTTGAATGAAGGTGAGAGTGGGGATGAGCTCCAGTAGGCGGTTCTAGGAAGAATGGGTCCTCTTGAACCTTATGAGTATTGGGTCGGACTGTACCCATGGCAGAGGGTCCAGGCTGATCCGGCATAGCATGCGATGTTCGGGGCTCGGGGTTGCCCCCAATTGGAGCGAGGTTAGAAGGGTTTACGGTAGCATTTTCTCCTACCATAGTGAGGACCAATAAGGTAGGATGGCCTCCCTGGTTCGAAGGGAAGGCCGTGCTAGCTCTTAGTTGAAGGAAAAGAGTGGTTAGATTGGTCCGTGGTAAGATTCTGGGTTGTAATGGGAATGGCATTGATTCTGATGGGCTTGGTAATTGCTCGACTGGTATGGGAGGTTGAGCTATTCCAAAGAGGGGAGTCTGAGTGGCCTAACGACCTAGATCTCGATTGTGGGCCTCTTGAGGTTCTGCGGCTGCGCTGGCCACTGGAAGCGATACTCCTGGCTGTGATTGGTTTTGATGTGGAGCCGAGCCAGGATGAAATAAAGGTGTAATCTGATTATTGGCTTGATTCTACGTAGATTGAAGATCAGTTGTTACCCTAGTCCCGATCAGTGGAGGAATTGATGTTGAAGCGTTCAGTCCCATCTCCATTCGACCGAGATGGTGATCCATCAACTACTGCTGTCGTTCGAGGAGTTTACCCCGAGATGTCATATGGTCCCTGAACTCGACCATAATTTTGTCCATGTCGTCCCAGGTATGAAATTGGGACACATCTTCATGAGAGGAAGCTTCTTGGCTTGCTTCTGCAGCGTTTGTATCAGCTGCATCGGTATTCGTGGGACGAGAGGATGTTGTATCTTTCTTTCGTTTGTTCGCCATGGACTGAGATAGGTGGAAGCTCGAAGGGAATTTCGGTGCAAATGCCCCTTCCTGGCGCTCCAAAGTCTTAACGTCAAAAGTTGGTCATTAGTGACAATCAACCCTCAATCATGTGGAGAGCCCACAGATAACGATTATGAAATGCAGTAAAGCAAATAAAACAGGGAACATGCATAGAATTTTTATAGTGGTTCGGCAAAAGACTGTGCCTCCGTCCACTTTATATGTATTACTTTTGCTTTTGATAACGAGCACAATGCTTTTTCTATTTGAATAAAGAAGAGAAGATAGCTATTTCTGTGTTAGCCATCAGAGAAGCTTTTGAGGAGAAAGCTAAGAGTGCTTCAGAATCTAGAGTTCAGGCGAGGTTCCGAGACTTCCAGAGCCGTCTCTCCAAAAAAAAAGGTCCTTTTCCTCTTTGAGCTTTGAGGTATTTATAAGGGAATAATGGGCTAAGCGGATCAACATGTGGCCTTCCCCTTTTTCGGAGCTCGGATACGTGGAGCTCGATCATTGATAGCAATTGTGGCGGTAGGATCCATTCCATTACTCATTAATAGTATCCTCGGAAATAGCGGCTATCGTGGCATCCATGTTGAGGTGTATCAGAAGTAGGGCTCTGTCCGGATATGGTTGACCGCCTTTATTGCCTTTAAAGTCGGACCGAGAATTTGAATGGCTCAACTGGATATTTCCATGCAGATCTGAGATATTCGGTCGATGCGCCTTTTATGGGAGCAAGATATGTAGTCGAATTGGGGAGCGTGTAACCGTAGTGCTTGAGTTATCGACAGGAAGGAAATGACTCGGGCTGGCGCTTGAAGAAGGCTTGTTTGGGCCAAGTTTTGGCTGTTTACGCGTTTCTGGATATTGGGCTTTGATCTGATCCATTGTAGTCTTTTACCAAAAAGATGGTTAACAGACTGTTTTTATGTATATGAGCTTAAACACACTGTCTGTTTCTTCTTGACTGAGCAGTTGCACAATACACCATGTTGAACCATGCTGAAACATGCACCATTTGTTCCACTTGTATCCTTGCTGCTTTGACCATTCATGCATCGGAACTGTTGTGTGCACCTTGGCTTGAAACTGCATATATACTATGTTGTTGCATTGAATCATGTGTGCATCACCACTTTGAAACATACTTTTACCATTTCTTGCTCGAGCATGTATATATAAATCCAGTTTTGGTCTCTGTTGTCTCACCATTGTATTTGAGTTGTGTACACACTTGTGTATGGCTTGTGTCACTTGGATTTTGTGTTCTTGTTTTGTGCACTCTTGTCTGAACCCACTATCATGTGTGCTCGACCATGTTTGAACACCATGCTGAAATGTATTCATTTTCACTTGCACTGGGTCGAGTTGGTCCACGTGGCTGCTCCTCAGTTGCACTTTGATTGGCGATGCAGTGCACGCGTGTATATTTATATGTGTGTATATGCAGCGCTCAGAATAGTTTTCATGTCCCTGCATTGTAATATGTGTATATACATATGGTCTGCCTTGTGGTATTTGAAGTGTATCACTGTGAATATCACAAGCTGTCTAGCCACAGATGGATGGATATAAGAACCAGATCAAGTCATGAAAAATAATAAGAAACAAACCGAAATTCTGGGTCAAATAAAATTTTAAAAATAAATTTAAATTTGCATGTATTCAGTTTTTATTTCTATTGCAGTGTACTGTGTGTGTTTTTGTTTCATGTGACAGGTAAGAAGATGGTGACTGGATTGACTATGAGGATGTGAAGAAAGAAGACAGAAGATGAAGCAGAACACTGAAGATAAGTAAATAAGTGTCTGTAACAACCCGGAAAATCAGAACCAATTTAAATTTTTTATTTTGGCAATTTTAATAAATTTTGAATATATAAAATGATTTATTTTAAAAAATTACGACTGGAAATTTATTTTGAATAGAACAAGAACGTATATATTTATTTGAATCGAAGTTAGAATATGAATATTTATTTTAATTATAAAAGGAATTGGAAATGGCGCTACAGTTTGAAAATTCGATTTCAAATTCCAAATGAATGTACAGAATTCAAAATAAACCAGATTTTAGTGAAACCAGAAATATTAGAAACTATTTAAAAATATATTTCCAACGAATCTGAAAAATTGAAATTTCATAGCGGGAACAACAAGTTATGCCCAGTTGAAAATTCAGAAAAGTCGCTATGGAAATATAGCCCTTAAAAATGGAAATTTTGCAAACAACCTCCGTTTTCGATGAAACCACTTCCATTGAGTTCAAAATGCCAATTGCGACTCCGAAAAGCATAAGCTTCGATATATTCCGAGATCTGGAATAGTGAGAATTGGATGGGGTTTTCGGTTAGCAATACATTGCCCTTAAAAAGTGAAATTTTCCGTATGAGCTCAGAATTCGACGAGATAAATTTTTCCGGATTCATAATGACAAATCATTGTTGAGTTCCAAAATGCACATCGAACGGAGGTAGTATGTGGTCGTGCGAGCTAAAACCGTTCAGGGTAAAACAGGCAGTCAGTTCACAAAGGAACGTTATTGATACGACCTCAGAATTTGATTCCCTTTTTTTGGGATTCGTATCGTCTAATAATGGTTAAATCCAAAAGGCCATAATGTTTGGAGTTAATGTGTGGGCGTGCAAGAAGAAAAGGTGCACCAAAATCGCATTTTTGAACAATATCTGAGCATCTTTAACAATTTTAACGGAAGGTCAAATGAACTCGGAATTCGACGAAACTTGATTCGTTGGACTCATCTTCATGTCTACTATCTCGTGTCCGAAATCCACGGAAAACGGAGATCGTTTGTATTCGGACGATAGGCGAGAAACCAACATATAATCACTTTTGCTCCATTTCTCTCTTCATTATTTCACTTCTCTCTTCCGCTTCAAAAAAGATAAAATGGCCTCCTCCTCCACCATGTTGCTGCCGCACCCCCAGCAGCCACCGCCACACCACCTCAGGCCGCCGCACACCCTTCGGCCACCCTCCTCCTCTTATCTCTCCTCTTCTCTTTCTCTCTCCCCCTTCACAACCTAAACCCAAGACCCAAACACCACCACCACTACCGGCCCCACCACCACCACCCGCGGGCTAACTCACCCCAGCCAGTCCCCTGCGCCGCCACCCACCTCGCAGCTCCGGCCGTAGGCCCCCCATCACCAAAATCCCTTTTTTCACTAATTTTCCGTTTTGCAAATAACACCCTGGCCTTGTTTCTTCAATAACTCCCAAACCGTGCATTTCTAGCAAAAACTCCACTAAACAGAAGTTGTAGAGCACGTTTTATCTTCGATTTGGTATATGGAAGTCCTATTTTGGATTGCGAGCTGCCTGGAAATCGCGTCCGAAGTCAACGGACCTGCTGCTGTTTTTTGCGATTTCCGGTGAACTGGTGCAGTTTTGGAAGAAAGTCCACTAGGAAAACGTTGTCCGGAATGGCGCGTTTAGGCTAGTGAGAAAGTTTGGTGAAGATTGGAGGCTGTATGCAAATTCTAGAGCCAAAGAGGCGAATTCAAGTGCGAGAAAGCGACGAAACTGAGCGCGATGACAAAATCCGCCAATTAAAGAATGATGAATAGGATCCCAAAGGTGAGAACTCTTCACAGAAATTATTTCTGTATAGTTATTTATTTATAACTACATATATGAACTGCTCCTTGTCGTCCACAGACCATGGACAACTTATTTGTTTGATTGTATTTTATTGTGAAAATTGAATGTGATGTGAAGTGGGCTGTATAAATATTCATGTGTTGAATAAAATATTTGAATAGTAAAAATATCATTTTTATGGTGTAAATGAACTGAAAAAATATTCATGTGTTGAGATAAATAATTTATCGTTAAAAATATAATTTTTTAATACATATATGAATGAAATTGAATATTTATTTACAAATCAGAAGATTTGTTTATGTACAATGATTTGACTGATATTGATTGGGATGATATATTTTACACATCGCCAACTGCAAAAATAATAATCAGTGTTTGTTGTTTGAAAACCCCATATGGGTATTGGGATGATATTTGACGTGCTCTAATCCCAATTGTTTAGTTGTATGTCGATCGATGGGTTGACAGGCTGTTGCAAGCATTAATTACTTATATTTAATGCTTATACAGTGTAGAACACACTATGGTTGATGGATGATTATTTGTCACTATTGTTGTATATATGTGTTGTATGAAATCCATACAATAACATTATATGTTAATTGACTGTGTCTGATTCCCGTTCAGAAAGATTAAACATTTTAAAATAACAAATGTTTCAAAATAATGAATATTTTAAAATAGTATTTAGTAAAAGATCAAAATTTGATTTTGATGCCCGATTTTGGATTGACATGATATATTTAAATATATAAAGCCGTGTTGATTAGTGATGCACCATTTTGACGCGAGCGATATTTATATCGATTTCATTCATTTTTATAATGAATACCGAAAAGGAAGTGATTTCGAAATCTAAATTTTTGAAAATATTACCATTTATATATTAATGATACGGAATATTCAATTTTGATTTGAAATTGAAAATGAAGTTGAAATCATTTTGAAAACGAATTTAAAATGGTTTATAAAATATGTTTTAAAAGTAAATCGATGAAATATATATAATATTATATATATATATATATATATATATATATATATTTAATGGCCTGAATAGAACGCGCCGCGGCAGTTCGCGAATTTCGACCATTGACTTTGAATTGACATTACGGGAGATCCTACCGTCGGATTCTCCTGAAACTGTGACCGTTGAGTTCGTATCGAAAAGAGATTTCCAATGAATATAAGAAATTTGAAATCTAGTGGTTGGATTTGGAAATATGTCCAAATCAAATTTGGAACAGGTCGTCGTGTAGTTCAATGACCGTTTATGGAAATCGACTGTACAGGCCTTGATAAAATTATTAAAAATATTAATAATTTGTGTAAAATCATAATAAATGATTTGGAAAGAAATGGGGTGAAAAATTCCATATTTGAAAATATAAAAATATATTTTTATCGAAATGAACTAGTTATGATCTAGAATTATAATCCAATATTTTTAAATAAACAAATTGAATTTGAAATGGTTTTAAAGATAACCAGAATTTCCAATATACGAACTAGAATGGATTTGGATTGAAATTATCTTCCAAAAATTTCGATATTGGATTCCGTGATTATACAGATATTATGGAGGAATTTGGAAGATATATATATCGTTATTCCAATATGATATTTGTTGATTTCAGAATTTGATATTGAATATAAGCCGATATATTTTCTATTCAAAGCCTTGTATTTAATATTAAATGGGATTTTGGGTTTGTCATGAATGGTGTCTTCATTAACACTGTTCTCAAACCCAATTGAGAGAGGATTAAATCTTTTTATTTAGATTTAATGAAGTATACCAAATAATTAAATATTTAATTGGAATTGAATTGGAATCGATTTTTGGGTTTATCCTGAACGGAATTTTAAATAACACTTGTTCTTTAACCCGATTAACAATGGAATGAGATTTCGGGTTAGCCGTGAATGGTATCTTTAATAATACAGTTCTTAAACCCAATGGATTTAAGAAAATTAGAAAATAACTGGAGATTAGTTAAGTTGAATGGTTTCCTGGGTATTGATCTGATGTTGGTTTTGGCCTTCGGGATTAATACTTAGAGAATGTTCTCTTACTAGTTTACGGTTAGAGACTGATGGAATGTGATTTTGGGTTTATCGTGAACCGTGTTTTAGATGACATCAGTTTTTTGACCCAGTTAAAGATAAGATTAATTTCTTAGCTTTAAATATTCATCAAGTAATGATTTTTGGAGATTAAAACTGAATTAGAGTTTTAATGAATCTTTAATTAGACTGGAATGTGAATGAGACAATTAAACTTATCGAATTCATGAAATTATCGAGAATGAAGTATCACCAGTTTTTTTCCAAGCGATAGTTAATCTTTAATTAGATTTGAACGTGAAATGGTAATTAAATTTACCGATAACACCGTGGTGTTAGATATGGGGTATTACTACTTTTGCTCCATGGATGAATAGATTGGGATTGGTAAATATAATAAATGATTACTCCGGTAAGGTTCGCTAATCCCGACTAGTTTGGAAAACCTTAATATGGTTTGAAATTGTGAGAAGAATATTTGAATAAAAGAATATTTTGGATTGGAATGAGGCGTATGTTGTGTTTGTGTAGCAATTGTTTAAAATATACGCGAGTTATTCGGAAATCTAGGTTTATACCCATTCTGAATAACTGATATGATGATAAGTCGAAGATGATGACGGTGGTTGAAGACCGGAGGTCTTCACATCTTTTGGATGATTACTGATTTCTTGATTGGGTTGTACACCCAAGACGAGTATTAAGTGGTGATTGTCTAGACGTACTTGGAGATCGACCGGATATGCGAGGACCTCTCTCCTGTATTGGACATATGGGACGAGGAATAAGGTGCCTCCGGTTTCGTTCAGACCCAGAACGGACTTGTCTAGATGTGTGTCTGACATTGGACTTCATTCTGTGTGATTGATGGACATCAGTTGCATGGCGTGAATTACCAGTGTGGCATGTTAAGATGCAAATGATCAAGTCTTCTGTTGAAAAGAAGAGTCTTGTGGTTGATGATCAAAGCATGGCTTTAATATAACATAGCTTTGTGTAGCGCTAATTCGAGAGCCTCACATCCCGGTGTGAACCAGAAATGGGAGAGGATCTCAGGGAGGGCATGCGTTTCCTTCTAGCTAGGAGTGGTGTGTGGGTTTTGCACGCTCACATGTTTTACTTATGTGGATGATGGATAGCAAGGCACCTCGGCTATATTGGTCTCTGCAGAGCCAATGGATGGTATGGTCTTTATACAGACTAGGTTTACTCCCCAAAGGGCGGGGAAACGTAGTGATCAGGCATTTTATTCCACATCGAGTGGACCGGCCCTGACGATCCAAGGCTTGTCTGCGCGCTTGCCTGAGACATGGGCTAGATTGTCTCGAAGCGGTAAGGACGATCCCTTGCCTTGGTTCACAGACGGAAATCCAACTTCTAATACGTGACATTTCAGTTTTATTTTTCGAGCCTAGTATGGCGACATAGTGGGATGGGGCACTATGCCGTCTATGATTGATACATTTATATTTGAAGTTGTTTTCCTACACTTTACACTATTATAGTATCAAAATGATTTGTTTTAAACGTACCAAGCATGTTTGGCTTTTATAAGGTAAAACTCTATCCTCCGGCTTGCATTGCATTGTGTGATGGGACCTGAGTCTTATAATAGCTTCACTTTCTTTATTTAGCATTGCGCTGTTTGTTATATGCACTGGTATTCTTGGTGTTAAAACCCGTTCCGTGTTATACGGCGTGGTCCCTTGATTTACCGAACTTTAAAATAAAGATTGTTAACTGTTTTAGTTCTCACACCTGTCATATGACTGACCTGGAGTTTATTGTTTTAACCTAAACTCTGGTTGCCCCTATTATCCACATGGGCAGCTAGTAGTTTTCGTTTTGCAGATTTATATTCATAGGATCCAGTTTTACAGCTGGAATGATATTCGGAGAGCTCTGTATCCGTATATTCCTTTCAGTTGTGATTTGAATTAATTTTCCGCTGCTATGTATTTAAACGTAATTTGTAAATCTCTGATATTTATCAAATGTATATTATTTGTACATACTCTATATATTCTTGTACTCTGATGTAAATTGTTGTAATAAGCAATGAAATGTTCTGTCGTTTTTTTTCTGATTCGTCGTGTTCTCAACTCAATCCGGGCTTTCCTTTACGGGGAGGTTCGGGTCATTTCATTTTGGTATTAGAGCTTTGGTTTACAGAGCTCTAGAACAAGACACATTAGAACCAAATGAAAGAATTCATCAGAGATTGGATTAGTAATATTCAAGGAGAATGACTCGTTAGAGATTGGATCAGTAGTATCCTAGAATGAGTTTGAAGAGTGTTATTTTTAAAAAATTAAATAAAAATGAAAACCAATTTTGTTATGAAAATTTAATCTAATTATACATATTTGAGTACATTATTTTATTTTATTTTGGAAAATCAAGTATACAAAGATTTTGCATATATGTGTCATGAACGTATATTTGAAGTTATAATATATTGGATAGATATAGAATCACACTCTAGTCGCCTGGAGATAATTCTGGTGATGCGGCCGCATCATCAGTATTTATGTTCGAGTTTCAAAAGTGGAATATCTATATATTTCCAATTGACTGGTGTGAGAACCCAAAACTAGATAGGGTTATTGTTGTAAATTGGCATCAAAAACATGATTTTCTGTATATATGTCAAAATTATGAATTTGAAACGTTAATTCACTAATTGATTGATGGTTGTGTTGTATGATTTTTTGTCATCTAATAAAACCATTATGTGAAAGTACGGTACATATAACCAAATTGTACCAAATATTGAACTAAATTGGAATTTGTTTGAAAATGCATGCATATACATGTATATATATTGAACAGGTAAAATGATTTGCTATTGAGTAAAGAATTTATTTACGTGCCCGACAAATAGGTAAATCTTAATGAGTTGGATGCACAAATTTATTTATTATACAAACTACTGTGAATGCCATTGGATGCGGAGTGCTGGTTGTTCTGTGAGACTATAGACATCGCCATAGGATAGTAACAATTAATTTTGAACTACACTCCATGGCATACTGCATAAAGATAGCATACTCTATCATATACCACATAAGCACTTGGAGCTTATGTGACGAGGTGGAAGATTTACCATACAAGCGAGAGGCTTGTATGGCGATGACTATATATCAGGTTGAACCGGAGACTGATATGGACTATATAAAATGTAACGGTAAATTTCCAGATTAATAAAAACCCCACAAGGGTCTGGAGTTGACAATAATCACGTTTCTTTGGTCATTAAGGCGCAAAAACTATTTATTGGGTGACGAGAATTTATTCTCTGGAGTTATGATCTATACACACTCCCCTGTGGACACAGGAATATATCACAATAAATATGTGTATGCTTTTTAGGATTTATTGGGTGCCCAATACGGCCCAATAAATTTCCAAACACGTCTCCGTACAAAGGAGGTTATGGCGAAATTGTTCGAAAATTTAGGGTGTTAGCCAAATTTTTGAAGAATTTGAAAATTCTTAGAAACTGAAAAATTGAAGAATGAAGGCCAAACTGAAAGTTGAGTTGATTAGAAAAACTACTTTCAGCACCGTTCCTTTTCGAGGACGAAATTTTTTTAAGTTGGGGAGATTGTAACAACCCGGAAAATCAGAAACAATTTAAAATTTTTATTTTGGCAATTTTAATGAATTTTTAATATATAAAATGTAATTTTAAATAATTATGACAGGAAATTTATTTTTTAACAGAACTAGAACGTATATATTTATTTGAATCGAAGTTAGAATATAAATATTTATTTTAATTATAAAAGGAATTGGAAATGGCGCTACAGTTTGAAAATTCGATTTCAAATTTCAATTGAATGTACAGGATTCAAAATAAACCGGATTTAATTAAAACCAGATGTATTAGAATCTATTTGAAAATATCTTTCCAACAAATCTGAAAAATTGAAATTTCATAGCGGGAGTAAAAAGTTATGCCCACTTGAAAATTCATAATAGTCGCTATGGAAATATAGCCCTTAAAAATGGAAATTTTGCAAACGACCTCCGTTTTCGACGAAACCACTTCCATTGAGTTTAAAATGCCATTTGCGACTCCGAAAAGTATAATCTTCGATATATTCCGAGATCCGGAATACTGAGAATTGGATGGGGTTTTCGGTTAGCGATACATTGCCCTTAAAAAGTGAAATTTTACGCATGAGCTCAGAATTTGACGAGATAAATTTTTCTAGATTCATAATGACAAATCATTGTTGAGTTCCAAAATGCACATCGAATGGATTTAGTATGTGGTCGTACGAGCTAAAACCGTTCAGGGTAAAGTAAGCAGTCATTTTACAAAGGAACGTTATTGATACGAGCTCAGAATTCGATTCCGTTTTTTTCTGGATTCGTATCGTCAAATAATGGTTAAATCCAAAAGGCCATAATGTTTGGAGTTAATGTGTGGGCGTGCAAGAAGAAAAGCTGCACCAAAATCGCATTTTTGAATAATATCTGAGCATCTTTGACAATTTTAACGGAAGGTCAAATGAACTCAGAATTTGACGAAATATGTTTCTTTGGACTCGTCTTCACGTCTACTGTCTCGTGTCCGAAATCCACGGCAAACGGAGATTGTTTGTATTTCGACGATAGGCAAGAAACTAGCATATAATCACTTTTGCTCCATTTCTCTCTTCATTATTTCACTTCTCTATTCCTCTTCAAAAAAGAAAAAATGGACTCCTCCTCCAACAAGTTGCTGCCACACCCCCCTCAGCCACCACCGCACCACCTCAGGCCGCTGCACCCCCTCTGGCCACCCTCCTCCTCCTCTTCTCTCTCCTCTTCTTTTTCTCTCTCTTCCTTCACAAACTCAAACCCTAGACCCAAACACCACCACTACCGGCCCCACCACTGCCACCCGCGGGCTCCCCCACCCTAGTCAGGCCTCTGCGCCGCCACCCACCACCCAGCTCCGGCCGTGGGCCCCCCGTCACCAAAATCCCCTTTTTTTTTTTACTAATTTCCCGTTTTGCAAATAACACCCTGACCTTGTTTCTTCAATAACTCCAAAACCGTGCATTTCTAGCCAAAACTCCACTAGACCAAAGTTGTAGAGCAGGATTTTCTCTTCGATTTGGTATATGGAAGTCCTATTTTGGATTGCGGGGCTATCCGATAATCGCATTCGAAGTCAATGGACATGCCGCTGTTTTTCGCGATTTCCGACGAGTTGGTGCAGTTTTGGAAGAAAGTCCATTAGGCAAATGTTGTCCGGAATGGCGCGTGTAACACCCCGTGATTTTAAATAATAAAATTAAAAAATTAAAGGATACTTAATTTTAAATTTGAGAATTAAGGGAAACGGGTTACGCCATTGCGTTCGTCTTGGAATTCTGTTTGAGATAGAGCCCGAATTTGTGTGAATTGGACTCCATATGAAGAAGTTATGGCCCTCAGAACTTTCAGAAATTTATATAAAACAATTCAGAAAATTAAATACCAAGGCAGGTCAACCTGGGGGTCGACCTACCCCAGGCCAGGTCGACCAGGGGGTGTTATTCTATCTTGACTGGATGGTCTTGATTGCTTCTAGGTTAATCTGACGTCTCTAAATTAATTAAAATTCTATATAAGCAACCTAACTCGCAACCTAAAATCACAATAATTCATACCAAGAGCCGCTATGCCGTCAATGGAGAACCTAGAGTAGTCGCCATTCTCTTTCAACCCAAAAACAAGATAGAAGCAAGAATCAAATCTAATCTAAATTAGGATAACAATTAGTCAACATCAAAGGCAAGCAATTCAGTTTCAGAATACAGATCGCAGATAAACAAGACTGTTCTCTTGTTTGTGAGTATAATTTCTTTCACAAAATAATTAATAAATTAATTATGATGTGTCATGACTTGGATTATGAGAACATGTTTGTTGAATCATGTGACGTTACTTGATTTTGTTTGTGAATATATGACTGTTTTTTTAACTTATGTTTGTAGATCTAAATCATACATGAATCTTATGCAAGTTTAGGATGTTAAAGCATATGCAAATCTTATGTAAGTTTGGGATGTTAAATTATATACGAATCTTATGTAAGTTTGGGATGTTAAAACTTATGTGAATCTTATGCAAGTTTGTTTCTACATATGCTAATTTGTATATGAATCCTATGCAAGTTTGGGATGTTAAAACATATGTGAATCTTATGCAAGTTTAGGATGTTAAAGCATATGCGAATCTTATGTAAGTTTGGGATGTTAAATTATATATGAATCTTATGCAAGTCTATAGGTGGATTATACACAAGTTCATATGTGAATATGCTAATTTATATGCAAAACATGTGACCTTAATTTACATGTTCAGATCCATATGCAAGTTCACATTTTTATGTTTAGATCTATATTTAGATCCATGGCAGTACATAGTTATGCAAATTTATGTTCTGTATGCCCATTTCCTATGTAGTTTTGTATGTGAATCATATGCTAGTTTTGTATGTGAATCATATGCTAGTTTTGTATGTGAATCATATGCTAGTTTGAATGTAAGTTTGTATGAAATTCATGTGCAAGCTATAGGAAAACCATATCCATATATGCAAGTTCACGATTACATGTTTAGTTCTATATTTAGATGCATGATAGTTTATGCAATTTATGTTATATATATATCCATTGCCTATGCAAGTTCTTGGCAGCAAACTTATGTTATGATCTATTTTATGTGTTATGCAAGTTGTGATGTTGCTTTTCTTTTTATAAGTTAGACTATTTTCGAGTCTAACATATATCGTATTAAAACGAACGAATAGCGTGGGGACAATAGGAAAATATTAATTTTGCAAAATTGTGAATTGGCATAAAATGGCTTTAAAGGCATATAATTAAATTGAGACATTAATTGGTATAATTTTATACCTAAAAAGTATGGACATAATTTAGGTGATAATTATGGATATGGATTAAAATTGGAAGTTATTGGCAATTTGAAATAGAGAAATTTATTCAAATTAGGGTTGAATAATTATAATGTATAATAAATGCCTAAGACACGAGGTTAGACTCGTTTGTGGTGTAAGACTACCCGGACCCGCCCGACAAATCCAGCAACCACAAATGGTAGTCTAATGTGAGAGGTCAAAGGCATAAATTAAATGAGTAATAAAGGCCTAAGACACGAGGTTAGACTCGTTTGTGGTATAAGACTTCCCGGACCCGCCCGGCAAATCCAGCAACCACAGACCGTAGTCTAATGTGAGAGGTCAAAGGCATAAACTAAATGATGCTTAGACACGAGGTTAAGTCTGCTTGTGGTAGAAGTCTGCCCGAAACCGCCTGTCATATCCAGTGGCCACAAACAATCGACTTAATGTGAGAGGTCTGTGCATTAATAATTAATTAATGCTGATCAAAGACGAATTTGAATGACAAACAGAAGTTTGGTTGAGTGAATAATTCTCTGAGTACCAATCTTATGTTGATTTCGGTTTTCGGGGTTGATACTTAGGGAGTTATTCTCTTAACCAATGTATCAGTGAACTTATATGTATTTAATCATAAATTAAGTAAAACATGATAAGTGGGTAGCGTTAAGACCAGCTTAACCAATAAGTGGATAGGGTCAAGACAAACTTAACCAATAATATGTATTGACTGATAAGGTTAAGACAAACTTAACCAATAATATATATTGATTTGATAAGCGGATAGGGTTAGGACCAACTTAACCAATAATATAACTGGACAGGGTTAAGACCAACTTAACCAATAATATAAGTGGATAGGGTTAAGACCATCGTAACCAAATATATATATATATATATATATATATATATATATTGTTCTGATAAGCAGATAAGGTTAAGACAAGCTTAACCAATAACACATGTTGATTTGATAATGGGGCAACACGGGTGACATGTGGCAAATAATTATAAACACTTAACCAAGTTGAAACATGTAAGAAGACATGAATAAGAGGGGGTTAAGTGGGAAATCCTAGTGGGACCAAGCATAAGTGGAAAGCTTGTGTCAAGCATGGGGACTCTTTTCAACCAGTAACCCATTTAGTATCTAAGTGAGCTCGATCTAGATCGAGGACGGGACACACTAACTGGGTTTGATTGTAAGAGGTCAAAACGGGTTAGCGGTGTCAATGCAAGTCCAACGGGGTCATGTGTGTGCGTGAGCCCAGGCTGGTAGGTAAGACGTTGTTGCATCGTGTAGGTATAAGCCATGCATATTTAGTGGTATCGAGTTGCCACTTTGGGAAGTGATACACCCCACTGTGGGACCAACACGGGTATCTACGAGTTAGGGAGCCGATCGAGTGGGGAAGGTAGTGGGTACGACTAGTGGAGATAGGGGAAGGCGGCACCTATGACAGCAGCTAGGAGTACAAGAAACTACCATATTATGAATAAATGTTGTAACTAGACTGGGGAGGGTAGTGGATACAACTAGTGGAGGTAGGAGCAGACGACACCTACGATAGCAGTTAGGAATACATGAAACTACAATTATTATAATTATGATTAGTAAGAGGGATCGACTTCCAGTATGGGACTAGTAATGATGTGGTGTAATTAGCATTGGTGCAGTATAATAATTATGCTATAGCGATTAGGAACGAGATTAACGCCAGAATATTCCTCTTGTTTGTTTTGACTTGCCCACTTGTTTCACAGTCATTCCTTGTTTACCAGTTTATGCCTTATCCTAATTACTTTAATAATTATATTGTTAAAGTTATTGTACTCGCCAGACTTTATGTCTGACCCCCTTGTTTTCGCCTCTTTTCTTCCTCCCCCCCCCCAAGGTTCTCAGGGTGGGACTAGTACTAGTGGAGCTTGATTTGGATCTCTTTCTTTCTCTTTTGGAAGTGCTTGGATTGCTAAAAGTAAAGTTCAGTTCATCTCTTTTATGGCTACTTATGTTGGGGTTGTGTTTTTTTACTTTATGTACTCTGAAAACAATTTGTCAAGATGGATATTAAGTGTACTTGGTTTATGAAGTTGTTGTAATCAAACCATTTCTTCGTTGCAATAAAAGTTGTTTTAAAACTTTCAAGTACAAATATATGTATCTGTCTTGTTATATTCTGTTCTATACACTAGTAATACTCCATGAAAGTTAATGCATTCCCTTTGAGAGTGACATTAATGGATGTGGGGTGTTACACGTGGTATCAGAGCTGAAGGTTAACAGAACAGATAAGGGATTTTGAAAAACTATTTTTCAAAAGCGTTTTTATAAAGAAATACTTTCAAAAATATGTTTTAAGATAGTATTTTCAAGAGAAAGGTTTGTTTTAAAAAAACATAACCCCCAAGAGCCATATATCTTTCCTTCGGCTCTCCTTTTTGAATCTTTCCTCTTTCCTCTTTGAATTTCTTCCTCCACGTATAGACGCTTTTTCTAAGATATGTAAGAACTTCCGTACGGTGGGCGTAAACCCACTTCATGGGACCGGGACATTTGTCATAGCTAGAAGGAGGCGGAGGACTTGTTGGTACCTTTAAGATAGGCGACGGGAGGAAGGTTCAATTAGCTGCTTGGTTAATGAAGGATGAAACTTCATTTTGGTAGGAGGTCATGAATGGATAATGTGCAGGAGAGACACGGATAGTACACATGATAAGAAAGTAGATCCGAAGAAAGGCGGTAAGGATAACAAAGGGCCAAGAGAAAAGGAAGGGCCACACTTGTGAAATACATGACTACTTAAATAAAGATGTTAGAAAGAAGAAGAAGAAGAAGAAGACTGGTTGTTATTATTACGGGACGGGGCATCTTATTAGGATCATCCAAAGAAACAAAAGGCAAAGTTAATGGCAAGGTACAGGATCTTCTGGAGGGCAGACGCGTTCCCTCACGGCTGGCATACCTGATAGAGGTAGAAATATCTTGGTTGGAAGTTTGGTTTTTCTTATTTTGATCATCCTGTTCGAAACTTGTTTGAAATCTAGCACTTCACACTCATTTGTATCTGCTTTATCAATTGAAAACACTGCACCTATATACTAGTCTAGTTACAGATCCCATAGTAGTCTAAAATCTTATTGATGGTTCGGCTCATCTTTCGATAATTTGTCGGGATATGAGAGTATCTTTCTTGGGCGTTGAGTTTGAATGCAACGCTTTCGTTCTTGGCTTCATGGGCTATGGATTGATTCTAGGCATGGATTTGTTATTTAGTAATGGTTCCATCCTCGATTGTGAAAAGAGAGTGGTTAGACTTATGACTCGTTGTGGAAAGACCCTTGATATTTCTTGTGACTCTAGAGGGCCGGTGATGCTTAGCTACCTGGAATCTCTTGGCGCGTCCAACGATGATTTGGAATTTGTTCGCGTGGTTCATGAATATGGTGGCGTCTTCGATGAAATTCGGGGTTTACCCCGAGACGCGAGATAGACTTTCGTATATACCTTGTAAATAATGCAAAGTTAGTTGCATTACCGGTGCGCCACATGGCTTCGAGAAAGAAAAGAGAACTCAGTAAGCAAAGGAGTTGCTTGAGAAGGGGTTCATAAGAGGAAATATTTCAGAATGGGTTGCTCCAGTTGTTTTTGCTATGAAGGCTGATGGTTCAGTTAGACTGTGCATGGACTATAGAGAACTGAATAAGCTCACCAAGAAGAATAGACACCCATTGCCGAGGATAGATGATTTATTCGATCAGTTGGTGGGTGCTTCGGTTTTCTCGCAACTGGATTTGGCTACAGGATTTCATCAGCTAAGGGTGGCTGAAAACATCATAGATAAGATTGCATTTAGAACTCCTGATGGTTTCTTCGAATGGCTCGTCACGCCTTCTGGTTTAACGAATACACCCGCATACTTCGTTGACTTAATGAGTAGGGTGTTTAGGGAGTTTCTAAACAAGTTTGTGGTAGTCTTTGTGGACGATATCTTGGTTTTCTCTAGAAGCGAGGAAGGGCATGCCCTGCATCTTAGGAAAGTCTTAGAGACCCTACGAGCGCATCAACTTAATGTGAAGTTCTCCAAGTGCACTTTTTGGAGAAAAGAAGTGAGGTTCTTAGGACACATGGTCTCTAAGGAAAGGATAGTTGTGGATCCCGCAAAGGTAGAGGCAATCTAAGATTGGAAAATTCCTAAGAATGCAACAGAAGTAAGAAGCTTTTTAAGGCTAGCTGGTTATTATAGGAAGTTCATTAAGGACTTCGCGAAGATATTAGCCCCACTTACTCGATTAACGAAGAAGAACTTGACTTTTGCTTGGGATGTTGACTATGACGATGCTTTCCAGCATTTGAAGGGGAACGTTGACGGCAACTCCAGTTTTAGTTTTCCTAGATGGAAGTAAGCCATTCACAGTGTATACCGATGCTTGCGGGACAGGACTTCGAGTAGTTTTCGATGCAAGAGGAAAAGGTGATATGCAAAAGGCGACAAGTACGAGCATTGCTTATCATCCACAGACGGATGGACGGACAGAAAGGGGTGAATAGAATTTCTGAAGATCTTTTGAGGTTATGTATCCTAGATTTTGGAGGGACACGAGAAGAGGCAACGAGCTTAGTGGTGTTCATGACGTGTTACACGTATCGCATTTGCAGAAGTGATACAAGATACCGCGGAAGTAGTGGAGCCGATGATGCTTAGAGAAGTGGAAGTAGAGTGAGATGCCATGATTATACGAGCTCGTACATGCATCCTTGGGTCGGAGGTATAAAAGCTACGCAACAAAAAGGTCAAGTTGGTCAAAGTGCAATGGGGAGATGATCAAGGAGACACGACTTGGGAAACAGAAGACAAGATGCATACGCTGCACCCTTTCCTTTTTGAGGGTATGATTTTTAACTTCCCCTTTTTTTACCACTTTGTCGATACTTGTTCTATCTTCGCGATTATATCTTCGATCTCTAGTTAGGAAAACCCAATGGTTGTAAACATGTGTTTGAGACATGTTATGTTTGGTGGATGCAAATGGATGCAAGTGGTTGCTAGTTGTTGCTCGTGGATGCATGTACACACGCATTAGGCACTAGATCGGCTCAGTCACTTTCATATTACATATAAATATGTGTGCATATTTAATGGATGTATAATGGTTGTGTTCTCATATGGATGCTGCATTTTGATGAATGGTTGTGCACATATGTAGAGACAATAACTATCGTTAGGATTCTTTCGCATACATAATGGACGCGTGGCTCTGTCATGATTTGCATTAAGGAGGTCAACTGAATCAGTAGACCGCCTGATTTTGCATTAGATAAGGAACATATATACACACTTTTTGCATATGTTCATACGGCATTAAAAATCTTGTAAGGACAATGGATGCCTGTGTTTGATGGTTGAGTAGATGGATGATTGGATGTTAGGATATACATCCTCCTTAACTTGGATATTTCGGGGGCGAAATCCCTTTAAGGTGGAGAGAATGTAACACCCCGTGATTTTAAATATTAAAATTAACAAATTAAATAATACTTAATTTTAAATGTGAGAATTAAGGGAAACGGGTTACGTCGTTGCATTCGTCTCGGAATTCTGCTTGAGATAGAGTCCGAGTTTGCGTGAATTGGACTCCGTATGAAGAAGTTATGACCCTCAGAACTTTCAGAAATTTATATAAAACAATTCAGAAAATTAAATACCATGGCAGGTCGACCTACCCCAGGCCAGGTCGACCAGGGGGTCGATCAAGGAGTTGATCTCCCTATATACAGGTCGGCCTAGGGGTCGACCTACCCCTCCGGGCTGATCTGAAAGATGACGATATTTTGACTCACTACTGAGTCATTAGGGCTGAGGTGTTATTCTACCTTGACTGGATGGTCTTGATTGCTTCAGGTTAATCTGACGGCTCTAAATTAATTAAAATTCTATATAAGCAACCTAACTCTCAACCTAAAATCACACTAATTCATACCAAGAGCCTCCATGTCGTCAATGGAGAACCTAGAGTTGCCTCCATTCTCTTTCAACTCAAAAACAAGATAGATGAAGAATCAAAATCAAATCAAATCTAAATTAGGATAACAATTAGTCAACATCAAAGGCGATCAATTTAGTTTCAGAATACAGATCCCAGAAAAACAAGATTGTTCTTTTGTTTGTGAGTATAATTTCTTTCACAAAATAATTAATAAATTAATTATGATGGGTCATGACTTGGATTATGAGAACATGTTTGTTGAATCATGTGACGTTACTTGATTTTGTTTGTGAATATATGATTGCTTTGTTAACTTATGTTTGTAGATCTAAATCATACATGAATCTTATGCAAGTTTAGGATGTTAAAGCATATGCGAATCTTATGTAAGTTTGTGATGTTAAATTATATATGAATCTTATGTAAGTTTGGGATGTTAAAACGTATGTGAATCTTATGCAAGTTTGTTTCTACATATGCTAATTTGTATATGAATCCTATGCAAGTTTGGGATGTTAAAACATATGTGAATCTTATGCAAGTTTAGGATGTTAAAGCATATGCGAATCTTATGTAAGTTTGGGATGTTAAATTACATATGAATCTTATGCAAGTCTATAGGTGGATTATACACAAGTTCATATGTGAATCAAGTATATACATATGTTAGTTTATATGCAAAACATGTGACATTAATTTAAATGTTTAGATCTATATGCATGTTCGCATTTTTATGTTTAGATCTATATTTAGATCCATGGCAGTACATAGTTATGCAAATTTATGTTCTATATGCCCATTGCCTATGCTAGTTTTGTATGTGAATCATATGTTTATATTGTATGTGAGTCATATGCTAGTTTGAATGTAAGTTTGTATGAAATTCATTTTCAAGCTATAGGAAAACCATATCCATATATGCAAGTTCACGATTACATGTTTCCATATATGCAAGTTCATGATTACATGTTTAGATCTATATTTAGATCCATGATAGTTTATGCCAATTTATGATATATATATCCATTGCCTATGCAAGTTCTTGGCTATGCAAACTTATGTTATGATCTGTTTTATGCGTTATGCAAGTTGTTATGTTGCTTTTCTTTTTATAAGTTAGACTATTTTCGAGTCTAACATATATCGTATTAAAACGAACAATTAGCGTGGGGACAATAGGAAAATATTAATTTTGCAAAATTGTGTATTGGCATAAAATGGCTTTAAAGGCATATAATTAAATTGAGACATTAATTGGTATAATTTATATACCTAAAAAGTATGGACATAATTTAGGTGACAATTATGGACATGGATTAAAACTGGAAGTTGTTGGCAATTTCAAATAGGGATATTAACTCAAATTGGTGTTGAATAATAATAATGCATAATAAATGCCTAAGACACGAGGTTAGACTCGTTTGTGGTGTAAGACTGTCCGGACCCGCCCGACAAATCCAGCAACCACAAATGGTAGTCTAATGTGAGAGGTCAAAGGCATAAATTAAATGAGTAATAAAGGCCTAAGACACGAGGTTAGACTCGTTTGTGGTATAAGACTGCCCGGACCCGCCCGGCAAATCCAGCAACCACAGACCGTAGTCTAATGTCAGAGGTCAAAGGCATAAATTAAATGATGCTTAGACACGAGGTTAAGTCTGGCTTGTGGCAGAAGTCTGCCCGGAACCGCCCGACATATCCGACGGCCACAAGCAATCGACATAATGTGAGAGGTTTGTGCATTAATAATTAATTAATGCTGATCAAAGAAGAATATGAATGACAAACAGAAGTTTGGTTGAGTGAATAATTCTCTGAGTACCAATCTGATGTTGATTTTGGTCTTCGGGGTTGATATTAGGGAGTTATTCTCTTAATCAATGCATCAGTGAACTTAGATGTACTTAATCATAAATTAAGTAAAACATGATAAGCGGATAGGGTTAAGACCAGCTTAACCAATAAGTGGATAAGGTTAAGACAAAGTTAACCAAATATATGTATTGATCTGATAAGGTTAAGATAAATTTAACCAATAATATATATTGATTTGATAAGCGGATAGGGTTAGGACCAACTTAACCAATAATATAAGTGGACAGGGTTAAGACCAACTTAACCAATAATATAAGTGGATAAGGTTAAGACCAGCTTAACCAAATATATATATATATATATATATATATATATATTGTTCTGATAAGCAGATAAGGTTAAGACAAGCTTAAACAATAACACATGTTGATTTGATAAGGGGGTAACATGGGTGACATGTGGGAAATAATTATAAACACTTAATCAAGTTGAAACATGTAAGTAGACATGAATAAGAGGGGGTTATATGGGAAATCCTAGTGGGACCAAGCATAGGTGGAAAGCTAGTGTCAAGCATGGGGACCCTTTTCAACCAGTAACACATTTAGTATCTAAGTGAGCTTGATCTAGATCGAGGACGGGACACGCTTACTGGGTTTGATTATAAGAGGTCAAAATGGGTTAGCGATGGCGACACAAGTCCAACGGGGTCGTGTGCGTGCGTGGGCCCGGGCTGGTAGGTAAGACGTTGTTGCATCATGTAGGTATAAGCCGTGCATCTTTAGTGGTATCCGGTTGCCACTTTGGGAGGTGATACACCCCACTGTGGGACCAGCACGGGTATCTACGAGTTAGGGAGCCGATCGAATGGGGAAGGTAGTGGGTACGACTAGCGGAGATAGGGGCAGGCGGCACCTATGACAACAGCTAGGAGTACAAGAAACTACCATATTATGAATAAATGTTGTAACTAGACTGGGGAGGGTAGTGAGTACAACTAGTGGAGGTAGGAGCAGGCGACACCTATGATAGCAGCTAGGAGTACACGAAACTGCTATTATTATAATTATGGTTATTAAGAGGGATCAACTTCCAGTATGGGACTAATAATGGTGCGGTGTAATTAGCATTAATGAAGTATAGTAATTATCCTATCGCGATTAGGAACGAGATTAACACCAGAATATTCCTCTTGTTTGTTTTGACTTGCCCACTTGTTTCACAGTCATTCCTTGTTGTACCATTTTATGCCTTATCCTAATTACTTTAATAATTATATTGTTAAAGTTATTGTACTCGCCAGACTTTATGTCTGACCCCCTTGTTTTCGCCTCTTTTCTTCCTCCCCCCCCAGGTTCTCAGGGTGGGACTAGTACTAGTGGAGCTTGATTTGGATCTCATTCTCTCTCTTTTGGAAGTGCTTGGATTGCTGAAAGTAAAGTTCAGCTCATCTCTTTAATGGCTACTTCTGTTGGGGTTGTGCTTTTTTACTTTATGTACTCTGAAAAACAATTTGTTAAGATGGATATTAAGTGTACTTGGCTTATGAAGTTGTTGTAATCAAACTATTTCTCCGCTACAATAAAAGTTGTTTTAAAATTTTCAAGTACCAATATATGTATCTGCCTTGTTATATTCTATTCTATACACTAATAATACTCCATGAAAGTTAATGCATTCCCTTTGAGAGTGACATTAATGGACGTGGGGTGTTACAGCGCATTTAGGCTAGTGACAAAGTTTGGTGAAGATTGGAGGCCGTAAGCAAAATCTAGAGCCAAAGAGGCGAACTCAAGTGCGAGAAAGCGACAAAATGGAGCGCGATGACAAAATCCGCCAGTTAAAGAATGGAGGAATGGATCCCGAAGTTGAGAACTGCTCATAGACATTATTTCTATACATTTATTTATTTATAACTACATATATGAACTGCTCCCCGTAGTCCACAGACCATGGATGACTTGTTTGCTTGATAGTATTGTATTATGAAAATTGACTGTGATGTGAAATGGAATGTATAAATATTCATGTGTTGAATAAAATATTTAAATAATAAAAATATCATTTTTATGGTGTAAATGAACTGAATAAAATATTCATGTGTTGAGATAAATAATTTATCATTAAAAATATATTTTTAATGGATATATGTATGAAAATGAATAGTTATTTACAAATCAGACGATTTGTTTATGTACGGTGATTTGACTAATACTGATTGGGACAATATATTTTACACATCGCCCAACTGCACAAATAATAATCAGTGTTTGTTGTTTGAAAACCCCACACGGGTATTGGGATGATATTTGACATACAGTAATCCCAATTGTTTAGTTGTATGTCGATCGATGGGTTGACAGGCTGTTGTAAGCATTAATTACTTATATTTAATGCTTATACAGTGTAGAACGCACTATGGTTGATGGATGATTATTTGTCACTGTTGTTGTGTACATGTGTTGTATGAAATCCATATAATAACGTTATATGGTAATTGGCTGTGTCTGATTCCAATTCAGAAAGAACGAATATTTTAAAATAACGAATATTTTAAAATATGAATATTTTAAAATAATATTCAGTAAAAGATCAAAATTTGATTTTGATGCCCGATTTTGGATTGACATGATATATTTAAATATATAAAGCCGTGTTGATTAGTGATGCACCATTTTGACGCGAGCGATATTTATATCGATTTCATTCATTTTTATAATGAATACCGAAAAGGAAGTGATTTCGAAATCTAATTTTTTGAAAATATTATCATTTATATATTAATGATATGGAATATTCAATTTTGATTTGAAATTGAAAATGAAGTTGAAATCATTTTGAAAACGAATTTAAAATGGTTTATAAAATATGTTTTAAAAGTAAATCGATGAAATATATATAATATTATATATATATATATATTTAATGGCCTGAATAGAACGCGCCGCGGCAGTTCGCGAATTTCGACCATTGACTTTGAATTGACATTACGGGAGATCCGACCGTCGGATTCTCCTGAAACTGTGACCGTTGGGTTCGTATCGAAAAGAGATTTCCAATGAATATAAGAAATTTGAAATCTAATGATTGGATTTGGAAATATGTCCAAATCAAAATTGGAAAAGGTCGTCGTGCAGTTTAATGACCGTTTATGGAAATCGACTGTACAGGCCTTGATAAAATTATTAAAAATATTAATAATTTGTGTAAAATCATAATAAATGATTTGGAAAGAAATGGGGTGAAAAATTCCATATTTGAAAATATAAAAATATATTTTTATCGAAATGAACTAGTTATGAACTAGAATTATAATCCAATATTTTTAAATAAACAAATTGAATTTGAAATGGTTTTAAAGATAACCAGAATTTCCAATATACGAACTAGAATGGATTTGGATCGAAATTATCTTCCAAATATTTCGATATTAGATTCCGTGATTATACAGATATTGTGGAGGAATTTGGAAGATATATATATCGTTATTCCAATACGATATTTGTTGATTTCAGAATTTGATATTGAATATAAGCCGATATATTTTCTATTCAAAGCCTTGTATTTAATATTAAATGGGATTTTGGGTTTGTCATGAATGGTGTCTTCATTAACACTATTCTCAAACCCAGTTGAGAGAGGATTAAATCTTTTTATTTAGATTTAATGAAGTATACCAAATAATTAAATATTTAATTGGAATTGAATTGGAATCGATTTTTGGGTTTATCCTAAACGGTGTTTTAAATAACACTTGTTCTTTAACCCGATTAACAAGGGAATGAGATTTCGGGTTAGCCGTGAATGGTATCTTTAATAATACTGTTCTTAAATCCAATGGATTTAAGAAAATTAGAAAATAACTGGAGATTAGTTAAGTTGAATGGTTTCCTGGGTATTGATCTGATGTTGGTTTTGGCCTTCGGGATTAATACTTAGAGAATGTTCTCTTACTAGTTTACGGTTAGAGACTGATGGAATGTGATTTTGGGTTTATCGTGAACCGTGTTTTAAATGACATCAGTTTTTTGACCCAGTTAAAGATAAGATTAATTTCCTAGCTTTTAATATTCATCAAGTAATGATTTTTGGAGATTAAAACTGAATTAGAGTTTTAATGAATCTTTAATTAGACTAGAATGTGAATGAGACAATTAAACTTATCGAATTCATGAAATTATCGAGAATGAAGTATCACCAGTTTTGCTCCAAGCGATAGTTAATCTTTAATTAGATTTGAACGTGAAATGGTAATTAAATTTACCGATAACACCGTGGTGTTAGATATGGGGTATTACTAGTTTTTCTCCATGGATGAATAGATTGGGATTGGGAAATATAATAAATGATTACTTCGGTAAGGTTCGCTAATCCCGACTAGTTTGGAAAACCTTAATATGGTTTGAAATTGTGAGAAGAATATTTGAATACAAGAATATTTTGGATTGGAATGAGGCGTATGTTGCGTTTGTGTAGCAATTGTTTCAAATATACGCGAGTTATTCGGAAATCTAGGTTTATACCCATTCTGAATAACTGATACGATGATAAGTCGAAGATGATGACGGTGGTTGAAGACCGGAGGTCTTCACATCTTTTGGATGATTACTGATTTCTTGATTGGGTTGTACACCCAAGACGAGTATTAAGTGGTGATTGTCCAGACGTACTTGAAGATCGACCGGATATGCGAGGACCTCTCTCCTGTATTGGACATATGGGACGAGGAATAAGGTGCCTCCGGTTTCGTTCAGACCCAGAATGGACTTGTCTGGATGTGTGTCTGACATTGGACTTCATTCTGTGTGATTGATGGACATCAGTTGCATGGCGTGAATTACCAGTGTGGCATGCTAAGATGCAAATGATCAAGGCTTCTGTTGAAAAGCAGAGTCTTGTGGTTGATGATCAAAGCATGAATTTAATATAGCATAGCTTTGTGTAGTGTTAATTCGCGAGCCTTACACCCCGGTGTGAACCAGAAATGGGAGAGGACCTTAGGTAGGGCATGCGTTTACTTCTAGCTAGGAGGTTTTGCACGCCCAGATGTTTTACTTATGTGGATGATGGATAGCGAGGCGCCTCGGTTATATCGTTCTCTGCGGAGCCGATGGATGGTATAGTATTTATACAGACCAATTTTATGCCCCATAGGGTAGGGAAACGTAATGTTCAGGCATTTTAATCCACATCGAGTAGACCGACCTTGATGATCCAAGGCTTGTCTGCGCGCTTGCCTGAGACATGGGCTAGATTGTATCGAAGAGGTAAGGATGATCCCTTGCCTTGGTTCACAGATGGAAATACAACTTCCAATATGTGACATTTCGGTTTTATTTGTAGAGCCTAGTATGGCGACATAGTGGGATGGGGCACTATGCCGTCTATGATTGATACATTCATATTTCAAGTTTGTTTTAAACGTACCAAGCATGTTTGGCTTTTATAAGGTAAAACTCTATCCTCCGGCTTGCATTGCATTGTGTGATGGGACCTGAGTCTTATAATAGCTTCACTTTCTTTATTTAGCATTGCGTTGTTTGTTATATGCACTGGTATTCTTGGGGTTAAAACCCGTTCCGTGTTATACGGCGTGGTCCCTTGATTTACCGAACTTTAAAATAAAGATTGTTAACTGTTTTAGTTCTCACACCTGTCATATGACTGACCTGGAGTTTATTGTTTTAACCTAAACTCTGGTTGTCCCTATTATCCACATGGGCAGCTAGTAGTTTTCGTTTTGCAGATTTATATTCATAGGATCCAGTTTTACAGCTGGAATGATATTCGGAGAGCTCTGTATCCGTACATTCCTTTCAGTTGTGATTTGTATTTTTTTCCACTGATATGTATTTAAATGTAATTTGTAAATCTCTGATATTTATCAAATGTATATTATTTGTACATACTCTATGTATTCTTGTACTCTGATGTAAATTGTTGTAATAAGCAATAAATGTTCTGTCATTTTTGTTATGATTCGTCGTGCTCTCAACTCAATCCGGGCTTTCCTTTATGGGGAGGTTCGGGTCGTTTCAGTGTTAATGTATGAGTCAGTGAAAGTGTCTGTATATGAAAGAACTGTGTTTGTACAACAGAAAGTGTAACACCCCATGGCCATTAATGTCACTCACAAAGGGAATGCATTAATGTCATGAAGCGTTATAGTAGTATAGAACAGACTAATTACAATAATAAATAAATAAAACATAGCGGAAGATAAAACTTATTTCATAGCATCATAACTTCAAAACAAGCTTACATAAGTAGTCTCCAAAAACCATTACAATAGGATCAATTATCTTTTCCAAAAACTTCAAAGTACATAAAGAAGCAAATATTTAAATAACATAAATGCATAAATCCCCACTGAGCATAAGCAAAGCCATAAAGATGAGAGAGTCCAAAGCGATACATCTACTCTTTTCAAGCAACTGAAAGAAATCGGCACTAAGCTGTAGTATTCCCTCCTTGCAAACCTGAGGGAGGGAAGGAAAGAAAAGAGGTGGAAACAAAATGGGTCAGACATAAAGTCTGGCGAGTCTAGTAATTTAACAAATAATAGGTAAGGTAAATGATCAAGATATAAATAGGCATCATGATATGGCTGTAACATAGATAAGGTAGATAAAAAGGATGGACAAGATGATTCCGTTCCTAAGTACTAAGACAATCCTACACCTTGGCTAAGCGAACAACACTCCAAGTACAAACCCTGAAGACCGAAGTCAACATCAGACTAGCACCCAAAGGACTATCCAACTCAACCAACATGTATTTCATTACACCGCAGTTTTGCTAAGTTACGCCACATTACTTAATTACACCGCACATCTACTAGTCTCTATTTACTAAAGGTTGATCCCTTCCCATTAACTGTACTCACATGACAAACTTGGTAGTTACTTGCACCTAGCTGCTATTGTAGGTGCCGACTTGCTCCTACCACTGCTAAGGTACCCTTAATCTACCCATTCGATCGGCTCCCTAAACCCCATAGGCACCTGTGCTGGCCCCACAGTGGGGTGTATCACTCCCCAAAGTGGCAACCCCGATACCAACATGAAATGCACGGCCATGCCTACACGATGCAACAACGTCTTACCTACCAGCCCGGACCCATGTACGCACATGAACCCGTTGGACTTGCGTTGCCACCGCTATTCACGTTTTGAACTCTTATATTCAGGCCCGGTAAGCGTGCCCCAACCCCGGCCTAGTAACGTTCCCAATTAGATACTCAAGCGGGTTACTGGTTGAAACGAGTCCCCCTCCGACACAAGCCTCCATACTATGCTTGGTCCCCACTAGGTTTTTCTCCCACTTAACCATTTTAATTTAAATGTCCATGTCTTACACATGCTACGGTTAAGTCCATACTTACATGTCATAATATACATGTCCTATCTTATTCTGGTTGAGTCCATATTTACGTGTCATAATTTACATGTCACCCCACTTAACCCTCTAACCATAACCATGTCTTATTATGGTTAGTATTCTTTAATTCATTCTTGTAACGAACGGTGCATGACCTCTCACATTAGACCGAACACTTTGTGGCCGCTGGATTTGCCGGGCGGTTTCGAGCAGTCTTATGCCACAAACCGGGTCTAACCTCCTGTCATTAACTGTTACGCCTACGATTCATTCCTTTGACCTCTCACATTAGACGTCCAATTGTGACTGCTGGATTTGCCGGGCGGTTCCGGGCAGTCTTACGTCATAATTGCGCCTAACCTCGTGTCAAAGATTCATTAACATCGTATTTCACCCATACCCAATTTTCATGTCATATATATCCAGTTAAACATATAATCATGTCTATAATATTGCCTATTCCAAATTGTCACTAATTACACATTAATTAGCCTCAATTACAAATTTACAATTTTAGGCAATTTAATCAATTCCATGTAATTCATACCCAAATTTGCCAATTTCACATATTATCCAATTATCAAAAATATCCAATAATATCCAAATTTCCAAATTTCCCATATTCCCAATATTCCACATCGTTCCCACGTATTCGCATTCGTGCGTATTTTTAATATAGGCTCGAAGGTAGCCTAGATCCACAAATAAAAGGAATAGGGGTAAGAAGAGAGAACAATTCATAGAAAATTGGAATAAAACATCATCATAAAATAAAGAGGCATATAGACTGGCATAGAGGCATAATAAAAGATTCAACATGAATAAACTGATAAAAGGTATGAACTTTACATAGAAACAAAGGCATATGATGACACGAATCAAAAAGCTGAAGACTTGGTGAGATTTTCATTACAAACATATATATGAATCCTTTTAACAACTTTTTCATGTTACTTTAATCCCATTAGATTTGTGAAAACAACTGTACTCACCTTTCGTAGCTTAAGAAAAGAAGTAATGAATTGAAATTGGTGCAGAAACGTTGAATTGACGTTGATTAATCTTCTTTAATTGTTGTTGAAGCTCTAAACTTTGATTTGAATTGTGTATGAACACTTGAGATTTAATTTAGAGGCGACGACTAGGGTTTAAGAGAGAGCTTGACAGCATGATGGTGTCATAGATAATATTTTATGAATTAGGGTTAGGTCTTAAGGTGTATATATAGATGTCTAGGATCGATTAGAGCTCTTAGATTAACCCAGAAATCATCAGGACCACTCAGATGCAACATCAGCCCTCAGCGCGAATCGGGCCACGGGTTGACAGCCAAACACCCTGGATCGACCCATAGTCGACCCAACTAGGCTCGGGTCGACTCCTAAAATGGTGCGGTTCGGCTATTCCCCCTCCTGATTTGTTGTTTTGAACTTTTTTGAATATTTATTTATTTAATATATATATATATATATTTCTCTCATATGCATACAAACTTCAAGGCTTAATAACATCTTCATACGGTATCCGTTTCGTGCAAACAAAATGTCTATCTTGACCCAAAATTTTGAGACGAACATAATAGCGCAACCCATTTCACTTAATTCTTCTTCTAAAAATTAAGTATACTTTAATTTGTGAATTTTAATGTTATAAAAACAAGGGGTGTTACATTCTCCCCTCCTTAAAGGATTTCATCCCCGAAATCTCCAAGTTAAGAAGAATGTATCCTACTTTATAATCATCCATCTACTCAACCATCATCGTCAAGAATCCATTGTCCTTAAAAGATTTCTAATGTTTTTCATGTATATATGCATAGTGTGTGTATATGTCCTTATACTAATGCAAAATTAGGTGGTCCACTGATTCAGTCGACCTCCTTAATGCAAATAATGATAGTGCCATATATCCATCATGTATGCGAAGGACCCTATACATATCATTACTACATGCGTGCACAACCATTCATTTAAATGCAACATCCATATGATACACACATTCAATGTACATTCATTTTACTAAATACATCCATTTATATGCAATATGCAATATGAAAGTGACTGAGCCGATCTAGTGCCTAATGTGTGTGTATATGCATCCACGAGCAACCACTAGCAAACACTTGCATCCACCAGACATAACATGTCTCAAACACATGTTTCAACCATAAGACTACCCTATCTAAAGGTCAAAGAAACTAGTGAGAGGACATTCTAAAGATAGAACAATTACAAGCTAAGCGATAAAGGAGAAATTAAAAGCATACCCTCGAAAAGAAAAGGGTACAATGAACGCATCTTCTCTTCTGTCTCCCAAGTAGCATCGCTCTCATCATCTCCCCATTGCACTTTGACTAGCTTGACCTCTCGATTCCTCAACTTCTTAATCTCCGACTCAAGAATGCATGTAGGAGCTCGTCGAATTGTCGCATCACGCTCTATCTCCACATCTCTAAGCAAGCTCGGCTCTACAACTTCCACGGTCTCATGCAAGCACTTCCTCAAATGTGATACATGGAATACGTCGTGCACACCACTAATTCTCTCGGGCAACTCCACTCTATACGCCAACGGTCCAATCCTCTCCTTAATAGGAAACGGCCCTACGAACATTGGTACTAACTTCCCAACGGACCCAAAGCGAACAACATTCTGTAATGGAGACACCTTGATAAAGACTATGTCCCCAATATCAAACTCAAGATCTGTCCTCCTTTTGTCTGCGTACGATTTCTGCCTATCTTGTGCTGTCTTCATCCTCCTTCGAATCAAATCAATCTTTTCCAAAGTCTCTCTAATCATATTGGGCCCAAGCAAGATCTTATCCGTAGATTCCCACTAACATGTAGGTGAACGACACGGCCTTCCATAAAGAGCCTCGAAAGGTGCCATGCCAATGCTAGACTGAAAACTATTATTATACGCGAGCTCCATCAAAGGAAGATTCTCCTCCCATGTACTTCCGAAGTCTAAAACGCCTAGTCTCAAAAGGTCCTCTAGAATATGATTCACCCTCTTGGTCTGGCCGTCCGTCTGAGGATGATATGCAGCGCTCAAACATAACTATGTCCCTACCGCCTCTTGCAAGCTCTTCCAAAACTCACTAGTAAAAATAGGATCGCGATCGCTCACTATGCTAGAAGGAACACCGTGCAAACGAACTATCTCTCGAATGTATACGGAGGCTAACCATGGAGCAGTCCTCTTACTCTTCACGGGAATGAAATGGGCGCTCTTAGTAAGTCTGTCTACCACGACCCAAATCCCCGTATTACCCTTCCTCGATCTTGGTAACCCATCAACAAAGTCCATCGAGACACTCTCCCACTTTCATTGTGGGACCTCCAATGGTTGAAGCAACCCACCGGGATTCTTTTGCTCTGCTTTTACTTGTTGGCACACCAAGCATCTAGCGACAAACTCGGCCACATCCCTCTTTATACCGGCCCAAAAGTAAACTCGTCTCATGTCCATGTACATCTTGTCGCCGCCGGGATGAATGGTCATCTTCGAACGATGTCCATCACCCAGAATGGTCTTCCTCAAGTTCTCGTCTCGTGGTACACAAAGTCTACCGTCCCTACGTAACCAACCCTTATCATCTAGGGTATACCTACTGAGATGGCTCGATGACTCCCCCCTTATGAGCTTCTCTAATAACTCAACCAACTGTGGGCCATCTCCCTGTGCCTCACCAATCCATCCCAAAAGCGTAGGTCTGACCTCTAAGGATGCTAGCAAACTGGGTGCAAAGTCAATGGAAGGTCTAAAGTCAAACGTAGAGATGAACTCTAAGCTTCGCCACTCAAAAAACAAGGACTCAAGGACAACCTTTTCCTACTTAAGGCGTCTGCCACCACGTTACCCTTGCCAGGGGTATATGCTATCTCGAAATCGTAGGACGCTAAGAATTCCATCCACCTTTGCTGCCTTAAGTTCAAGTCCTTCTGAGAGAACAAGTATTTTAGCGATTTGTGGTCTGTGAACAATTCGAATTTCTCACCAAGAATATAATGGCGCCAAGACTTAAGCGCGAAAACAATAGCGGCCAACTCTAGGTCATGTGTAGGGTAATTCCTCTCATGCACTCTCAACTGCCTTTCTCCATAGGCTATTACCCTTCCCTCTTGCATTAAGACAGCGCCTAGTCTTGTCCCACAAGCATCAGTATAAATGGTAAATAGCTTACTCCCATTTGGAAACACTAAGACTGGGGCTGTGGTCAAAGCTTTCTTTAAACGTTGGAACGCATCATCACAATCTACGTCCCACGTGAAAACTAGGTTCTTCTTCGTCAAGCGTGTCAATGGGGCTGATATCTTTGTGATGTCCTTGATATACTTCCTATAGTAGCCTGCTAACCCCAAGAAACTCCTCACCTCGGTAGCATTTTTAGGAACCTTCCAGTCTTGGATGGCCACCATCTTCGCGGGATCAACAACTATCTCTTCTTTGAAAACCATGTGCCCTAAGAATCGCACTTCCTTCCTCCAAAAGTGACATTTAGAAAATTTAGCTTTAAGGTTATGCGCTCGAAGGGTCTCTAACACTTCCCTAAGATGTAGGGCATGCTCTTCCACTCTCTTAGAGAAGATCAAGATGTCATCCACAAAGACCACCACTAATTTATTAAGGTACTCCCTAAACACCCTACTCATCAAATCAACAAAGTATGCAGGGCCGTTTGTCAAACCAAAGTGCATCACAAGCCACTCATAGAAACCATCCGGAGTCCTAAAGGCAGTCTTGTCTATGCTGTCCTCATCCATTCTCAATTGATGGAAACCAGTGGGTAAGTCCAACTGGGAAAACACTAAGGCGCCAACTATCTGATCAAAGAGGACATCAATCCTCGCCAGTGGGTGCCTATTCTTCTTAGTAAGCTTATTAAGTTCTCTATAGTCCACACAAATTCTAAGGGACCCATCCGCCTTCATAGAAAATACTACTGGAGCACCCCACTCCGATATCTACGTCTTATGAACCCCTTCTCAAGCAACTCCCCTACTTGCTTATTGAGTTCCCTCCTCTCACGAGGATCCATGTGGCGTACTGGCAGAGATACGGGCTTTGCATTGTCTACAAGATAAATACGAAAGTCTATCTCATGTTTTGGGGGTAGACCCCTCACCTCATCGAAGACATCAACATATTCACGGACTATACGAACAGAATGTAAATCATCATTGGATGCGTCAAGTGACTCAAGATAACTAAGCATCACCGATCCTCTAGGGTCATAAGAAATATCAAGGGCCTTTCTACTACGAGTCAACAATTTTACTACCCTTCGTTCACAATCTAGGATGGCACTATGTCTGGCTAGCCATCCATCCCGACAATCGACCCATAGCCCATGAAACCAAGCACAAAAGCATTACATTCAAAACCAATGCCTAAGATAGACAATCTCAAATCCCTACAAACCATGGATAAATGAGCCGACCCACCAATAGGATTTGAGACTACAATGGGATCCACAATATACTAGTATTTAAGTGCATTGTTTCAACTAATGATGTAGAGATAAACGAATGTGATGCGCCAGAATCAAATAAAGTACGGACAGGATGATCAGACAAGAAAATCAAACTTTCGATAGAAATTTTTTCTACCTCCTTCCTGTCCCGGAGCTATGAGAGCGTGAACCTACCCTCCCGAAGTAGAAGCTGCCCTCTGCCCTTGCTTCTTAGGACAGTCCTTGACAGCATGACCTGGATCACCATAATGATAACAAGCGAACTTCTTCTTATTCCTACTTTCTTTCTTCAAATGGCCGGGTATCCCACAATTGTTACACTTCCTCTTTTCTTTACCACCTTTCTTTTGTTGTTGGGCTTTCTTTGGATCCTCCTCCTTATCTTGCGACCTAAAAGTACTTACACCCTTCTCTTCTTCATGCATGTATGCCATGTCAACAAGCTTTTCATACGTATCCCCCATTGGAATATGGTACATAGCCAAATTGTGAAGCAGTTCATTTGGGCCCTTTGCAAACCTCAAGGCTTTTTTATGAGGCGTATTTACCAACTCTAGCCCAAATCTCGCCAACTTATTAAATTCGGTCACATACTCCTTCACGGTCAAGTTTTTCTGCTTCAATGTCAAGAACCTCTCCATGTACATACTCTCCTCAGCTTGAGAAAGGAATTTCAACTCAAACCTTCCCCTAAAATCTGCCCACGTCTCTACAGCACACTCTCCATTAGTAACCTCCCACCAAAACAAAGCTTCGTCCTTCATCAACCAAGCAGCCAATTGGACCTTCTTACAATCGTACAAATCGAAAATGCCAAACAGATCCTCCACTTCTTTCAACCAATTTCTAGCTTCAACGAACGTTTCAGACCCACTAAAAGGTTTTCCACCCATCGAACGAAAGTCTTGACATATCTTGGAGAAAGCATCTCCACATGGAGGAATGACTGGAGCTGGGGGAGGAAGAGGAGGAACGTCGGCCGGACCCGCGGCAACGGCCCTAGCCTCGAGATATTGACGAAACCAACTGGGTACATGAACACCCTCTGGTATCTCAGATGCTTCAGACATGCTAAAAAGAAAAAGAAAGAGTTTCAAAACAAGGGAAGCGAAAGAGAGATGTATGGCTTGCGGGGATTATGCTCTTTAAAGTAAACTTTCCTTAAAAATAGCTTCTTTAAAACAAGTTTTTGAAAATACTTTCTAGAAAAATAAAACTTTTGAAAACACTTTTCAAAACTTTTTATCTATTCTTATAACCATAGCTCTGATACCACGTGTAACACCCCATGGCCATTAATGTCACTCACAAAGGGAATGGATTAATGTCATGAAGCATTATAGTTGTATAGAACAGATAAATTACAAGAATAGATAAATAAAACACAACGGAAGATAAAACTTATTTCATAGCATTATAACCTCAAAACAAGCTTATATAAGTAGTCTCCAAAAACCATTACAATAGGATCAATTGTCTTTTCCAAAAACTTCAAAGTACATAAAGAAGCAAATACTTAAATAACATAAATGCATAAATCCCCACTGAGCATAAGCAAATCCATAAAGATGAGTGAGTCCAAAGCAATACATCTACTCTTTTCAAGCAACTGAAAGAAATCGCCACTAAGCTGTAGTATTCCCTCCTTGCAAACCTGAGGGAGGGAAGGAAAGAAAAGAGGTGGAAACAAAACGGGTCAGACATAAAGTCTGGCGAGTCCAGTAATTTTAACAAATAATAGGTAAGGTAAATGATCAAGACATAAATACGCATCATGATATGGATGTAACATAGATAAGGTAGATAAAAAGGATGGACAAGATGATTCCGTTCCTAAGTACTAAGACAATCCTACACCTTGGCTAAGCGAACAACCCTCCAAGTTCTAACCCCGAAGACCAAAGTCAACATCAAACTAGCACCCAAAGGACTATCCAACTCAACCAACATGTATTTCGTTACACCGCACTTTTGCTAAGTTACACCACATTACTTAATTACACCGCACATCCACTAGTCTCTATTTACTAAAGGTTGATCGCTTCCCACTAACTGTACTCACATGACAAACTTGGTAGTTACTTGTACCTAGCTGCCAACGTAGGTGCCGGCTTGGTCCTACCACCGCTAAGGTACCCTTAATCTACCCATTCGAACGGCTCCCTAAAACCCATACGCACCCGTGCTGGCCCCACGGTAGGGTGTATCACTCCACAAAGTGGCAACCTCGATACCAACATGAAATGCACGGCCATACCTACACGATGCAACAACTTCTTACCTACCAGCCTTGACCCATGCACGCACATGAACCCGTTGGACTTGCGTTGCCACAGCTATTCATGTTTTGACCTCTTATGTTCAAGCCCAGTAAGCGTGCCCCAACCCCGGCCTAGTACCGGGCCCAATTAGATACTCAAACGGGTTACTGGTTGAAACGGGTCACCATCCGATACAAGCCTCCCACCTATGCTTGGTCCCCACTAGGTTTTTCTCCCACTTAACCATTTTAATTTAAATGTCCATGTCTTACACACGCTACGGTTAAGTCCGTACTTACATGTCATAATTTACATGTCCTATCTTATTCCGGTTAAGTCCATATTTACAAGTCATAATTTACATGTCACCGCACTTAACCCTCTAACCATACCCATGTATTATTATGGTTAGTATTCTTTAATTCATTCCTTATGACGAACGGTGCATGACCTCTCACATTAGACCGAGCACTTTGTGGCCGCTGGATTTGCCGGGCGGTTCCGGGCAGTCTTACGCCACAAACCGGGTCTAACCTCGTGTCATTAACTGTTACGCCTACAATTCATTCCTTTGACCTCTCACATTAGACGTCCAATTGTGATCGCTGGATTTGCCGGGCGGTTCCGGGCAGTCTTATGTCACAATTGCGCCTAACCTCGTGTTAAAGGTTCATTAACATCGTATTTCACCCATACCCAATTTTCATGTCATATATATCCAATTAAACATATAATCATGTCTATAATATTGCCTATTCCAAATTATCACTAATTACACATTAATTAGCCTCAATTACAAATTTACAATTTTAGGCAATTTCATCATTTCCATGTAATTCATACCCAAATATGCCAATTTCACATATTATCCAATTATCCAAAATATCCAATAATATCCAAATTTCCAAATTTCCCATATTCCCAATATTCCACATTGTTCCCATGTATTCTCATTCGCGCGTATTTTTAGTATAGGCTCGAAGGTAGCGTAGATCCACAAATAAAAGGAATATGGGTAAGAAGAGAACATCAATTCATAAAAAATTGGAATAAAACATCATCATGAAATAAAGAGGCATATAGACTGGCATGGAGGCATAATAAAAGATTCAACACGAATAAACTGATAAAAGGTATGAACTTTACATAGAAACATAGGCATATGACGACATGAATCAAAAAGGTGAAGACTTTGTGAGATTTTCATTACAAACATATATATGAATCCTTTTTATAACTTTTTCATGTTACTTTAATCCCATTAGATTTGTGAAAATAACTGTACTCACCTTTCATGGCTTAAGAAAAGAATTAATGAACTGAAATTGGTGCAGAAACGTTGAATTGACGTTGATTAATCTTCTTTAATTGTTGTTGAAGCTCTAAAACTTATTTGAATTGCGTATGAACACTTGAAATTTAATTTAGAGGCGAGGGCTATGGATTAAGAGAGAGCTTGACAGCATAATGGTGTCATAGATAATATTTTATGAATTAGCGTTAGGTCTTAAGGTGTATATATAGAAGTCTAGGATCGATTAGAGATCTTAGATTAACCCAGAAATTATCAGGACCACTCAGATGCAACATCATCCCTCAGCGCGAATCGGGCCACGAGTTGACAGCCATACACCTTGGATCGACCCCTAGTCGACCCAGCGAGGCTCGGGTCGACTCCAAAAATGGTGCGGTTCGGCTATTCCCCCTTCCGATTTGCTATTTTGAACTTTTTTGAATATTTATTTATTTAATTTTATTATATATATATATTTCTCTCATATGCATACAAACTTCAAGGCTTAATAACATCTTCATAAGGTATCCGTTTTGTGCAAACCAAATGTCTATCTTGACCAAAAATTTTGAGATGAACATAACAGCGCAACCCATTTCACTTAATTCTTCTTCTAAAAATTAATTATACTTTAATTTGTGAATTTTAATGTTATAAAATTACGGGGTGTTACAGAAAGAGTATGAAACAGTATGTGAGTTAGTGAGTGAACTATAGTGAGGAGCATTGTATGAAAAAGAATGTATATCAGTGAAGAAATTGTACAAATAGTGGAGTTATAAATTTGTATTTTTCAATTATTGAAATTAAATATTCTATTTAAATAAAATACTATGTGAATATTTGAATTTCTGTATAGTCGTATTCTACTTAGATACAAAAATTATATTCCTGTCCATGATGTATATATGAAACTGTACAATAACAAAAAGATTTACAATAATATATATTTGGTTGTTACCATCAAACAGAAATCATATAATATTGTGTAAAACAATGTTACAACAAGAACATGACGTGTTATTTAATCGAGAGTGGGTCACTAGTTACGGGGTTTCTATATCCATATACTTCCGTTTGTTTTTTCTTTTACCATTTATTGCCTAAATATGAACGATAGATAGGGTGGATTCTTCCAGATCGCTTAAGACCCTAGGCGGACCGATTGGTCACTTATTAACCCTCGATAGTATATTCAATGTTAACATAACCTAGAGGGCACTAGCTACGGGCCCTACTAGTTAGGGCTCCCACCATTCACGCATATACCAGTGCCCCGCATAAGGTGAGAGATGGTATTTTATCGTTCAATATACCTTCTTGCTGACCTTATTAAATAACCCCCTTATTCGCTTATTACTTCCCATAGGATAAGGAGCCATATCTGACGTTTTAGTTTCCAGGTTTGGGTAGGCCCCCACACAACTGTCATTTAAGACCCCTAAACTAAAAGACCTATTCCCAGGTGGACTCTTCAACCCCAGTCACTTAGCCGTTTAGGACTCAGAAAGCGGACTATACGCGAAGGTTATTAGGTCGTACCCCATTTGCCTTTAATACCTTTCCCTATTTGGGATAAAATGGGCTATGTTATTAAGATGTTCCTGTTTTTCCTCACTTCGCGAAAATAATATACGCATATGATTCATTATAGTCACGGGTTATTATGGTTAATAATAATATTTTACATTATTAACCTACTATGTCCAACTCTATTTAATTATAAGTTCCATATTCATTATAAAAATAAGGAAGGTTATATTCTCTTTACCCTGGAATATTTAATTGGTTACCTCCTTAATTGGACTTAGTATTCAAACAACAATCAATATCCATTATTCCCCGACACCCATTTACTTCTCATTTCTCTATTTATTGCCCTTCATGACCATAACAGTTATACTTTTCCTAAGACAACCATTTATCTTTAATTTCCAATGATTACAATTAATGTCATTTAAGAGCCTAGCGGCCATAATTTTCCTAAGACATTAATTACAATGGAATATACCTATTTTATCAGTCCCGAATATATTTAATTGTTGTACACGAATAGGCATTTCTAATTTTATTTATTTGTTTCCTATTATATATATATATATATATGCATGGGGCCCCTCACATTAAGTTGAATACTTGTGGATGATGGATTTGCTGATCGGTTCTGGAAAGGCTTCTACAACAAGTTGAACTTAACCTCGTTCCTTAGTACATTTATTTTAACACATTAGACCCTTCACATTAAGCTGACTACCAGTGGTTGCTGGATTCCCAGGTCGACTCTGGGCATGCTTATACCACAAGTGAGTTTAACCTCGTGTCTAAATGCGATTATAATTCAAATTTCCTAATTGGGGTTTACAACATTTATCCTAAATAAATTTTAGGAATTGTAACCATTATCCTATCGTATTCACTTTCCCCATTTCATTTCTTGATTTGCAGTCCTATTTATAGCAAATAAATATATTGATTGCTACAAATGGTAACCACAAATATATTCATTAAATATGGAATACAACTTGCATATACAATTGTAACAACCCGGAAAATACGAGCCAATTTAAAAAAATTTAAATTGGATATTTTAAAGGAATTTAGACAATTGAAATAGAATATTTCAATGAAATAGTGAACTGGAAATAATATGGCAGTTTGAAAATTTGAATTCAAACTTTGACTGACTGTACCGGGTGGAAAATATAACGGATTTTGGTGAAACCAAAAATATTTAAATCTGTTTATGAATATCTTTCTAACGAATCTGAAAAATCGAAGTTTCATAGCGGGAATCAAAAGTTATGGCCAAATGAATTTTCAGAAAGGTCGTTATAGAGAATATATAGCCCTTGAAAATAGACATTTTGCAAATGACCTCGGAATTCGACGAAACCACTTTTGTTGGATCCGGGATGTCAGATTATTGCTAGGTTTCTAATTTTTGAAGCTAATATGTGAGAATGACAAAAGATAACGTGTTTGGTTAATTTCTATTAAATTGGATCGAGTAGAAAATGGCCATTTTTCAAACGGTCTCAGAATTCGACAAAACTAGTTTTGTTGGGATTGTAGCGTCAAAACATTGCTAGATTTATTTTTCTGGAATTTTTCGAATCAGCTTGTGGCCCTGGCAAATTGAAATGTACGTTTAAATCGAATATTGAATGTTTTATATTTTAATTTGAAGAGTAACTGTCTGTAACAGTCAAATTGGCCTATGAAACACATCCCATTGTATTCGGAATGGGGGTATTTAGCTAGGGGCAACAGTCGTTGGGTTTGAGTTGGTGTTCGTGTGGAGAAACACTATTTTAGAATTTAATAAAAACCATCGGCCAATCAAATTTCTCCATTCATAATTAAATAAAAAAACATCAGAAAAAACCCTGCCCCCCCTCGACATCGACGGAAACCACTTTCTCCCCTTCCCTGGCGATTTCCGATCGCCACAGCCCGAATCAGCCCCACCTCCAGTTGAACTTTTTGTAGTTCTCCTTCCCCTCTTCAAATCCATATAAAAACTCCCCCTATCATTGCTCCTACCTCGAGATTTCCTCCCCCAAAGCCCCGACCTTCCTGCTGCCGCCACGAGCACTGGGCCCCACCGAGTTGCCTCCAACCGCCACGTGCCTAAAGCCCTCGCGACCCTCTTCCACACTGTGCCCTACGATCGTCGTATCGAGCCTCGGTTTTCGCGAAAACTGCAAACCTAGTTTTGAACAACAGTGGAAGGTATACGGCTTGAATTTTTTGAATTGGAAATAACAATTTTAAGTGTTGCAAACTTTGAAAAATCGTATCTTTATGCTGTGTTAATGAAATTCGATGAAACAGGAAACATCATGACCGCAAGGACGCTCTCTACAGTCTAGAAGAGACCGCGGATTTTTTTGAGCTATCTACGATTTTTAGCACCTCGAAAACCAATGTGATATTTCTAACTGAAATGTGAATTGAAATGTCATATATAAATTATATGAGCGAAATATAAATTATACACGTGTTGTATACCTCATGTACATGCGTTGTATAAATTATATGAGCGAAGTATGAATTATACATGCATTGTTTAAATGAGATGTGTGTTGGAATGAAAATAAAATATATTTATATACACACATATATATATATATATACACACTCCCCTCGTCCACAAACCATGGACCATATTTATTGATTGTGAATTGGTGTGAAAAATTTCGTGAATAATGTGAATGGTTGATAGAATTGTTTGTGGTTGATATTGTTTGGTTGTGGTTGAAAAATACCCATTGGCTATTGAAACAAATTTGAAATAAATTGTGGAAAAGAAAAATCATACTCGCCTGCATGCGAATTTGATGTATGAAATCCCCATTGTCAAAAACCGCGAGGTTTTAAGGTAGAGCGAGGAGCCGTACTCGGGACGGTGCCGGTTTTAACTACCCTGCCGTTATGCTGCCAAAATTTTGAATAATATTCATGTGTTAGAATTATTTTCATATGTTGAAATTATTTTCACGTGTTGAAACTAAAGTCATGTGTTGAAACCATATCCATGTGTGGAAATGCTCATGTGTTGAGAAGTTCATGTGTTGAAAAATTGAATTCATGTGTTGAATGAATAAATTGTATAAACAATAAAAATCACATTTTTATTATATATATAAGAAGTATGTAAAATATTCGTGTCATAAATTCATTTATTCAACAATAAAAATTACATCTTTCTTATATGTACCAACTATATAAAATATCCATGTATGGAAATGCTCATGTGTTGAGAAGTGCGTGTGTAGAAAAGGTTCAGGTGTTGAATAAAAAGATCGAACAATAAAAATTACATTTTTATTGAAGATATGAGGTGTTAAAAACATACATGTGTTGAATAAATATTTTAGATCATAAAAATACCATTTTTATCATGTATGTGATTCGCTAAAAAAAAATATATGAGTGTTGAAATAAATATTTGTTTGCTATGAATATTATTTTTAACATGTATAGGAACTAAATAAAATAGTCATGTGTTGAAATATATTTTAGTTCGCCAAAAGAATCATTTTTAAATGAAATGTGAAGTGTTAAAAATAACCACTTGTTCGAATAAATATGCATGAGTCGAAATATTCATTAATTAGCTAATGATATGATTTTTGCTTACGTATGCAACATTAGAATGAATGGTGACTTTAAACCAAATTGAATCAAAATGAAATTGAATGGAAAATGATAAGTGATGAAAATTTCACATACGCACATGCATATTTATTGAACAGTTGGTAGCAAAGAGGCTATAGAAGAGGAATAAAATTGTGTACCCGACAAATATGTACATGTTTACTGTTTTGCTTGGGTGATGATTTTATGAGCCTATTGGCTAGCCGTTTGCCTTTTTCTTTTTCTTTTTGAGATGAGACGCCCGTGTAACTATTTGGGAATTTTCCCAGCCCTTCCCGTACAAAGGGGGTTATGGCTAAATTTTCCAAAATTTAAAGGCGTTAGTGAAATATTTGAAGTGAAAACGATATTGAAATCGTTGATTGAACTATATATATATATATATATATATATATATATATATATATAATTAAAACAAATCGTGACCGTGCAGTTCGTGTTTTAAAACCGTGATTTCAAACGATTAGTGCGGGAGATCCGACCATCGGATTTTCGCGAAACCGCAACCGATGGGTTCGCCTTGGAAATATCTTTCCAATGGCACCAACTTTGTAAAGATCCAACGGTTGGATTGTCTGGAATGTTTAATTAAAATCTGAAGAAAAACAGCGCCAGAATCGATTATATTTATATATAAATATAAATATAATTAAATTAAATCGAATAACGATGCTGCAATTCATAATTTGAAATCGTAACTACAAACTACTACTGCGGGAGATCCGACCGTCGGATTTTTCCAAAACTGAAACTATTGGATTCGTTTTGAAAAGATCTTTCTAGTGATATAATCTTTGTGATGATCCAACGGTTAGATTTTTAGATATGTGTAAAACAAATATAGTGAAAAACATCGCTAGTGCCTCGGCACGACCTGAAACGTCGTTTAATTAAATATGGTCGTTTTTAAATAAATTAAAATGGCGATATATCATTATAAAATAGTATAGGCGATATAGAATGGAAATAAACTGATTTTTCTTGGTTTGCTTGATATGTGATGGTTGAATGTGTTTAACGTGAAAATTATACTAAGGAACTGAAATGTGAATGTTGAATAATTTAACCATGTGAAGAATTGATTTAAAAATCTAAATATACGTGGATTATTTGAAAAGGCCGAGTTCATTCTCATTTCAAATAATCGATCGATGGTGAGAAGTCGAAGAGTTGAAGACGGTTCAAGACCGACAATCTTCACATTGGGTGGATGGGCGCTACTGAGGCTCATGATTGGAGTAGCTACCTTGAAGGAGCTGAAGTGGTAGCCGTCCGGACGTATTGTCGATTGTGCGGATATGCGAGGAATATGGTGCCTCCGGCTTCGTTCAAACCTACAACGAACTTGTAAATGGACTATGTGTCTGACATTGGATTTAGTTCTGTGCTGATTGGTCTCTATTAAATATATATCTGTTTGGCAGCGGAGAATTTATTCTCTTGCTTAACGCCCTTCTCTGAGACGTACGAGCTCAAAGGTTATATATCGATAGAAATCAGTGGCGTGGAGTGAATTCCCTGTGTGGCACGCCTAAGTGGCATATGATCAAGGCTTCTGTTGCAAAGCAAAATCTTGTGGTTGATGATCAAAGCATGGTCTGTGTGATGTAGCTTTGTGTATAATGTGGATTTGCGAGCCTCACGCCTCGGTATGAGTCAAAAAGGGGATAGTGACTACCGGGAGAGCACGGCGTTTCTTTGTAGCTATGGTGGTGTCAGTGGCGTACCAGCCCTGACATTTATATATACTTTTCACCTGTGTGGTTGTTGGAATTCGAGGCCCCTCGATTATAGGTCTGTAAGGACCGGGAAACGTGTGTTCTGCAATAACTAATCCTCAAAAGTAAGAGAGGACCGGCCCTGAAGATCCAGGGATTGCTGTGTGCGGTCCTAGGATATTTGCTAGAGTGTCTCGAACGGAGAGGAGCCTGCCCCTTTCCTCGACTCATGATGGAATCCAATTTCCAATACGAAATTGCGGATGTGATTGTATTACTAATATGGCGACATAGTAGATGGTAGCTATGCTGCCTAGGATTGATATTTATGATTGAATTTGCTTTTGAAAACATATATACACTAGTAATAATATCAAACACTTTTGTTTTATTCGTATGAAGCATTTTCAGCAATTATAAGGTAAAACTCTATCCTCCGGCTTGCATTGCATTATGTGATGGGACCTGAGTCTTATAATGGCTTCATTTTTGTAAAAAACATTGCGATGATTTAATCATTTTCTTTATTTCATGCACTAGCACTCATTGGAGTAAACCCGTTCCGCGAAAGTGGCATGGTCCTTTGATTTGCCTTATTATCGTTGTTTAATATGTTAAGTAGATTTCTCATACCAGTTCCATGACTGACTTGTAGTTTATTTCACCTTGCAAACTCGGGTGCCCTTATTTTCACACGGGTAGCCTAGTTACAGGTAGCTGACATATTTTGGCTTGGCACCGCAGTAGCGGTGCACTTTTGGGCTCATGGCGAGGCTTGACTACATTGTGATGACTATGATTCTTTCCGCCATGACTATATATTTATTAGGATTTCGCCACAGGCGATGTGGACTGATGTTTAGTTTATGTACTCTTTATATATGTGATTCCGCCACAGGCGATGTAGACTGGTTATGTATTATTATGCACTAAGTAGTATCCTGCACTGTGCTCTCTGATGTGGTGATATTTATATGATTCCGATGTCATATGTGTGTAAATTATTCTATTTCTGCTTTATGCTATTATCTGTATTCTGCTAATGATTATTAATGTGTTATATTCCAATGATTATCCATAACCCTGTCGTACAGGGTTTTGGGATCGTCTCAGGTGGTATCAGAGCTTTGGTTAACCTTAGTCCTGGAATTTAACACATTAAACACTTCATCAAAAAAGAATCAGTAGTATTCTAAGGCGAGTAGCTCATTAGTGATAGGACTAGTAATATCCTAGAATGAGCTAAGCAGAATAGCAAAAATAATTTGATCAGTACATCGCAGTCTTTCCTTAAGTTCTTCTGCTTTACCATACAATAAAATTATCATTTCTGTAGGCTGACTCTTTTCTTGCTTATATAGAACTTGAACAATGGCTACCCGAGCAGCCGCTGGTAGAGGAGGCCGAGCTGGTCGTGGCATAGGACGAGGAGAAGTCCCCACCGAAGATGGACCCTTAATACAACCCCCGGCCACTCAGCCATTCGAGCTCAACTGCGTGGCTAAAAGATACAAAAATCTAGGAGGCAAAACCTTCTCTGGAACGAGCATTGTAATTTAGGCCCTAGCATGGCAGAAAACATGCGAGAAGATATTAGGAGGCTTGAGGCTGGGTGATCAAGATAAAGCTTTCATGGGTGCTTGGCTTCTACAAGAGGAAGCCGAGTTATGGTGGGAAGCTCTCACCGCAGGGAACAGAAATGCTGGTAGGACTTGGGACGAATTCAAAGAATTATTCAAAGAAAAGTATGTCCCAAAGCAAGCCCTTGAGCGCATGCATGACGAATTCGCAAACCTCCAGCAAGGAGATCTTTTTGTGCAAGACTATCTGAACAAATTCACACAGTTATCCCGATATGCTCCCGAGCTCATCGCCACCGCTACGTCCAAGAACAAGAGGTTCATCCTTGGGCTAAAGCGGAAGTACCAAGAAAGGGCAATGGCCCACATCAAGCTGACGTTTAATGAATTAGTGGAGATGGCATGCAATTATGAGGACCTAGATCAAAGGAACCTCGATCTGGATCACGCTAAGAGCCAAGCCGGCAATAAACGCAAGCCCGCCACAAATCAAGCTGAGTCAAGCCAAGCGGCATCCACTAATCAACGGACTAGCAGGCCGCCAAAAGGAAGCTGCTATAATTGTGGCAAGGTGGTGAAACACCCCACCTCCGTTAGGGTCACTCTCAAAGGGAATGCCCTAATTTTGGTGGAGGTTTATAAGTACAAGTCAAAGATATACAAGACAGATATAAGAACACATATTTGTAAACAGCGGAAGAACAACAAACTTTTATTTCATAAAGTCAAATACGTGTTACAACAACATCCTTTCCAAAAACAAACATAACATAACCCTTTCATAATCTGTCTTGAGTACATTATTTAAAGAAGCATAAATAAAACATAGATAAACTGCAGAAGCCCCGTAGTGATTGTCCAAAGCCATAGTTCAAAACAGGAAAGTCCAAGCAATACATTTCTCTTCTTCAAGCTGGATGCTAAGGTTGGTCAAGCTGCTGTGTTCCCTCCCTGTGGACCTGGGGGGGGGGGGGGGGGAGGGGGGAAACGGAAGAAAAGAAGACGAAAGGAAAGCAGAGTCAGACATAAAGCCTGAGTAAGTCTAGTACTATTTTGTCTATGAATAAAGAACTGGGTATGATAAGTATAAACAAGAAGTGGGCATGCATTATAACTTGGTTAAGTTGTCTAGGGTCGAATATACTATCGTACCCCATGTTAATCTCTGAACCCATATAAACTAGTTTCCAATTTGCACCCCATAATCAGGGTGATGTGATCCATTCTATGATGATCGGCTCCTACTTGCATAGTTACATGTGTCTTACGGCCCCCGATGTCTGTAGTTACCTATGCTGGTCCCACCATGGGGTGTATCAAGTCCCATAGTGGCAACCCGACACAACCTTAGAGTGCACAGGTATGCTACTGGTGTCCAGTGCCTTATTTTTCTGCTCCGGAGTGTGTGCACGCCCGCACTCCGTTAGAACCTACACTGCTACACCACTGCCGTCGCTTTGACCTCTTACAATCAGCCCAGTAATCGTGCCCCACCCTGCCTAGTTTCAGGGTATCCTGATACACCTTTTAGGGTTACTTCTGAAAAGGGTCCCCCGTTACTAGGTTTTCTATCTCTAGCCAACATGCTAAGTTGGTTAAGTGTTTCCTACCTAACCCCCACCAGTCCGTTTAGTTTAGCATGTTCCATTTTGATTAAGTCTTTAGTTCACTTAATCCTAACAATCCTGACTCAGCCTTAATTGTCTTATTAAGGCCCTGACCTCTCACATTAGACAGGTATTGTTGTGGCTGCCTGTTGCCGGTTGGTTCCGGGCAGTCTTACGCCACAACTCAGTCTAACCTCGGGTCCTTGCTGGGCTCCATGTTTAACCTCCCACATTGGATAGGTATTGTTGTGACTACTGGACAGCCGGGCGGTTCCGGGCAGGTTTACATCACAACTCAATCCAACCTCGGGTTAAACACATCGTATTTTCTACATTTACATATCTTGTCATTCTTCTTTATTTCTTATATGTAAATATTTGCGGCCCATTATTAAGTTAATGGTGTAAAGGTTACACAATCATGGGCCCAACCCATACTTGAATTTGGGCCCTTCTATTTCATATTTTCATTCATTAATTAATTTTAACCCAACGTTATTTTCCCCCGTTTTACACGTCCGTTTATATATATTGGGCTTAGCCTTTTAAAGCCCAATTTAGCCATGCGAAAAGGGGAGGCTTAAAGCGTGATTACATACACAAAGAGGGGAAGGTGAGCGTATGAACTTGCAATATGACGATGGGAATACAAAATAGAAACTGGTGTACTTGCATAGTAGTGACATATACTTTGGTCATAAAACATAGGTGACATGAATCAAAGCATGTGAACTTGTAATTGAGATATCATTATTGACACATGAACCTATATTTTTATTTAGGCATAATGTCAAACATAAGCATGGCATAAATACTTCTAGCATAAACATGGCATAATGTCAAACATAAGCATGGCATAAATACTTCTAGCATAAACATGGCATAATGTCAAACATAAGCATGGCATAAATACTTCTAGCATAAACATGGCATAAATATTCCTAATCATGGTGTTTGCTTTAAACTTGCAAAAAGGGATTTTTGAGTCTAACCTAGCCATGTCTCACATATGTCATCATATAATTCTTTTAAACAAGATAGACTTAATCATAGATTTCAATTATGCCAAATATCATTCATAGCCTAGCCATATTCATAAGTTTTGCAAAAGCATGACTTAATACATGGATTATGGTGTCAAAATTCCAACATAGTTTCATATGAACTATAACAACCAAACTTGTTTCAATTACTTGCAAAATGATTTATGCACAAAAATATACATCATGATGGCATAATAACAAAGCCCCAAACTCGCATGAATTTCAATCAACTACATACATGTAGCTTCAACATAGATTACATAATTTGCGCAATATTCCAAACGTATACTTGCATAGAACTACCGCATGTAGTTCTTTATAATGAATAACATAATTTTGCACAAATATGAATTACTTTATTATCCCAATTCAAGCATACAAATCAATACAGTTGTTTATTCATACCAAAGTAATACTCTACTTACAATGGTTGCGGCGAATTCTCTAATTAAGAGATATGATTCCTTTGTTGAATTGATTGGCTTTAGGTTGCTTGAATTGCTTTAGGCTTTAGAACTTTCTTTCTAATTCTCTCTCTAATCGGCGGCTACTCTTAGTCGTTCCTCAGCAACATGGCGGCTATGTTCTTAATTTGAATGAATAGATTAGGGTTTAGTCTAGGGTTGTTTATATAGAGGTTAGGAATTGATTAGGACCATTGATGTTGCTAGGTTAGATCGTAGCCATTCATTAGATAGAGAGAACAATTAGAACCCGCCACCTAGCCCTAATGACAAAGCAGACCACAGAAATTCGACCAAACACAGACCTGGCCAGCCAGGTTGACTGGGCTCGACCAGGTCGACACCCCTGTCGACAGGGCTGTCGACAGCCCTGTCGACATGGGTAGCCCAGGTCGACAGCCCAGTCGACCTGGGTGGCCTAGGCGGGTGTTTATCCACCCTGGCCCATTGGGCCCGATTTTTAATTATTTTATTCTGTTTGAATTTTAAATTTAAATCAAAACTTCCGAAGGCCATATCTTCTTCGTACGGACTCCGTTTTTCGAAAACTCGGACTCTATTTCGCGTATTTTTCTGAGACGAACGCAATGGCGTATCCCGTTTCCCTTAGTTCTTTGATTTGAATTTGATTATACTTTAATTCATGAATTTCACAGTTATAGAATTCTCGGGGTGTTACATTCTCCCCCACTTAAAAGGATTTCGTCCCCGAAATCTTCAAGTTAGGAGGTATGTATATCCTAACATCCAATCATCCATCTACTCATCCATTAAACACGAGCACCCATTGTCCTTAAAAGACTTCTAATGCTTCATGATCATATGCAAAGTGTGTGTGTACATGTACTTATCTAATGCAAAATCAGGCGGTCTACTGATTCAGTTGACCTCCTTAATGCGAATTATGTAAGTGCCATGAATCCATTATGTATGCAAATTTTCCTATTCTTGATTCTACATGAGTGCACAATCATTCAATACAAATGCAACATCCACATGACAACACATTAAAGTTCAATCACATACGAATGCAAACATATATGCATATGCAATATGAAGTGACTGAGCCGATCTAAAACCTAGATTGTGTGTGTATATGCAACCACGAGCAACCACTAGCAATCACTTGCAACCACTTGCAACCATCATCCATAACATGTTTCAACTACATGTTTCAATCCAAAGGGTCTCTACCTAAAAGATAAGGTCGAGGAAATATACCTAAAAAGATAGATAAAAGCGCAACTTAAGGAAAAAGAAAGATCAAGGATGTACCTCGAACAGAAAAGGGTATGCAGTACGTATTCTAGCTTCAGTTTCCCAAGTCGCGTCTCCCTCGGCGTCGCTCCACTGAACTTTGACGAGCTTGATTTCGCGGTTGCGTAGCTTCTTCACTTCCGTTCCTAAGATGCGGGTTGGAACTTTTCTTATGGTTGCTTCGCGTTCCACTTCGGCCTCTTCGAGGATATTTGGCTCTACCACTTCAGCTGACTCATGCAGACATTTTCGGAGATGTGAAACGTGAAAAACATTGTGGACTCCAGCCAACTTCTCGGGTAGCTCTAATCTATAGGCCATTTTCCCAATTTTCTCGATAATAGGGAATGGCCCTACGAACCTTGGTGCTAGTTTTCCTGTGGTTCCAAAACGAACAACGTTCCTTAGCGGTGATACCTTGAGAAAAACTTTTTTTCCAACCTCGAATTCAAGGTCGGTCCTCCTTTTGTCGGCGTAGGACTTTTGTCTGTCTTGGGCCGTCTTCATCCTTCTTCGTACTAAGTCTACTTTCTCTGAAGTCTCTCGGATCATATCTGGTCCAAGTATAAGCTTATCAGTAGACTCCCACCAACAAGTGGGCGATCGGCACGGTCTTCCATATAAAGCTTCGAAGGGCGCCATTCCTATGGTTGCTTGATAGCTGTTGTTGTAGGCAAATTCCACCAAAGGAAGGTGGTCTTCCCATGTCCCTCCGAAGTCGAGGACGCATAGCCTTAAAAGGTCTTCCAAAACTCTGTTCACTCTCTCTGTTTGGCCATCGGTTTGGGGATGATAGGCTGTGCTCAAGCATAACTGCGTTCCTACTGCTTCTTGCAGACTCCGCCAAAACTCGCTAGTGAAGATGGGGTCTCGGTCACTAACAATGCTAGATGGTATCCCATGGAGTCGAACGATTTCCTTAAGGTAAAGTGATGCTAGGGATGAGGCAGTTCTTTTACTTTTGACGGGTAAAAAGTGGGCGCTTTTAGTAAGCCTATCCACTATTACCCAAATGCTAGTGTTGCCTCTCCTAGACCTAGGCAGCCCATCGATGAAGTCCATTGAGATGCTATCCCACTTCCACTGCGGGACCTCCAGAGGATGTAGTAGTCCGCCAGGCTTTTTCTGTTCCGCTTTAACCTGTTGGCACACCATACACTTAGAAACGAACTCTGCCACGTCCTTTTTCATGCCGTTCCAAAAGAAAGTCCTTTTTATATCTTTGTACATTTTATCTCCGCCTGGGTGTATCGTCATCTTGGAATGATGCGCTTCCTCGAGAACCTTCTTTACTAAATCTTTTGTCTGTGGGACGCATAGTCTTCCGTCTCGCCTTAGCAAACCCTTATCGTCGATGGAGTATCTGTTGAGGTGACTTGAAGTCTCACCCCTAATTAGCCTATCAATTATTTCCACAAGTTGAGGATCTTCGCGTTGTGCTGTCCCTACTGAATCCGCTAAAGTTGGCCGTACTTCGAGAGATGCTAGCAAGCCTGGTACGAAATCGGAGGAGGGCCTAAAGTCGAAGCTGGCTATAAACTCTAGGCTTTGTCTTTCAACAAACAATGGGCTTAGGGTCAATTTCTTTCGGCTCAACGCGTCTGCCACTACGTTGCCTTTGCTCGGAGTGTAGGAGATTTCGAAATCGTACGAGGCAAGAAACTCCATCCATCTTTGTTGCCTCAAGTTAAGATCCTTCTGCGAGAAAAGATATTTCAACGATTTATGGTCAGTGTAAAGTTCGAACTTCTCACCTAGGAGATAGTGTCGCCAAGACTTGAGTGCAAAGACGATGGCGGCTAACTCAAGATCGTGGGTTGGGTAGTTCTTTTCGTGCACCTTCAATTGCCTCCCGCCATACGCTACTACCCTTACTTCTTGCATTAAGACAGCGCCTAGCCCTGTCCCACATGCATCCGTATAAACAGTGAACATCTTGCTCCCATCTGGCAGCGTCAAAACTGGGGCTGTTGTAAGAGCCCTTTTCAGTCGTTGGAAAGCAAACTCGCAATCCAAATCCCAATTGAATACTAGATTCTTCTTAGTTAATTTCGTGAGCGGAGCTGAGATTTTCGCAAAATCCCTTATGAACTTTCGATAGAAACCCGCTAGTCCTAGAAAGCTTCGGACCTCAGTCGCATTCCTTGGTGTCTTCCAATCCTGTACCGCCACTACCTTAGCAGGGTCCACTGCTAACCCTTGTTTGGATACTATGTGCCCAAGGAACCTCACCTCTTCTCTCCAAAAGTGGCATTTGGAGAACTTGGCTTTTAGTTGATGGACTCGCAAAGTTTCCATGATTGCCCTTAAGTGCTGAGCATGTTCCTCTTCACTTTTTGAGAAGATAAGGATATCATCTACGAAGACCACTACGAATTTGTTGAGGAAATCTCTAAATACCCTACTCATCAGGTCCACGAAGTAAGCAGGTGCATTTGTCAAGCCGAAAGGCATGACAAGCCATTCAAAGAAGCCGTCTGGGGTTCTGAAAGCCGTTTTATCGATGCTATCTTCAGCCACCCTTAGCTGATGAAAACCGGTTGCTAAATCGAGTTGGGAGAAAACAGACGCTCCTACAAGCTGGTCAAACAAATCGTCGATTCTAGGGAGAGGGCGCCTATTCTTTTTCGTTAGCTTGTTGAGCTCCCTATAGTCAACACATAGACGGAGTGAACCATCCGCCTTCGTAGCGAACACCACTGGAGCGCCCCATTCTGAAATGCTCCTCCTAATGAACCCCTTTTCTAGAAGCTCTTTAATTTGTTTACTGAGCTCTTTCCTTTCTCGTGGAGCCATATGTCTAACGGGCAATGCAACGGGCTTTGCATTATCTACAAGATATATGCGGAAGTCTATTTCCCGCTTCGGAGGCAAGCCCTTCACCTCTTCAAAGACATCCGGATATTCCCGGACCACTCTAACTGATTGCAAATTTTCAACAGAGGCATCTAGCGATTCAAGATAACTAAGCATAACCGCATACGAGGGATTACAAGAAATTTCCAAAGTATTACCGAGCTGGGTTAGGAGCCTAACAACCCTTTTCTCACAATCAAGGATGGCCCCATTACTGGATAGCCAATCCATACCCAAAATCAAACCATACCCCGAAAAGCCCAAAACAAAGGCACTACATTGAAATTCTACGCTTAGGATAGAAATTTTCAATTCCAAACAGATCATAGACAAATGAGCTGGGCCCCCAATTGGGTTTGAAACAATTAAGGGGTCCTCTACCATACTAGTTTTTAGGTGCAGAGATTCTACTAAAGCAGACGAGATAAAGGAGTGTGATGCGCCAGAATCAAATAAAGTGCGAACGGGGTGATCATAAAGATAAACTACACTTTCTACAGAAGTATTTATACCTCGCTGTTGCAGAGGTGGCGCTTCTAGCACATGGACCTGTGCCCCTGGGGTGGATCCAGCCCTCTGCCCCTGCCCTCGTTTCTTTGGCCAGTCCTTAGCCCTATGGCCCGTCTCACCGCAAGAAAAGCACCCACCATTTTCCTTGGCCTTCTTCTTCCGGCAGTCCTTTACTAAGTGCCCCACTTTGCCACAGAAATTGCACTTCCTCTTCTCTTTGTTGCCTTTCCCGCCTTTCTTAAAGTCTGTCTTCTTAGGCTGCAAACCCTCTTTCTTCCCTTGAGAGCTTTCCGCCTTTGTCTCCTTCTTGCCCTTATCCTCTTCATTCAGCAATGCCATTTGCACCAATCTTTCATACGTGGCTCCCATGGGTATATGGGTCATGGCCAAACTGTGTAATGGCTCATTCAACCCTTTGACGAAACGGAGAGCCTTCTTGTGCGGGGTATTGACTAGGTCAAGCCCAAACCTAGCCAGCTCATCGAACTGATTCACATATTCTCTGACCGTCTTGTCCCCTTGCTTAAGAAATAAGAATTTTTCCAACTGCAAACTCCTTTCTGCATCTGAGAGAAATTTAGTCTCAAACCTTGCCCTAAAGTCCTCCCATGTCTCCACTGGTCTTTCAGCATTAGTGACTTCCCACCAGTAGGAAGCCTCGCCCTTCAATAGCCACACTGCCAACTGTACTTTTTGTCTATCTTCCACCTCAAAGATGATGAATAGGTCCTCCGTCTCTTTCAGCCAATTTCTAGCTGCCACGAAGGACTCAGTTCCATGGAAATCCCTTCCTCCCATAGCTTTAAAATCTTTACATATCTTAGCAAAATTGTTTCCCCGAGGAGGAGGTGGAGGAAAAGGTGCCGCTGCGGCTGGATGATTTCCTTCAGCTGGGGGAGGAGGAATGGTAGGACCTGGCTGAGTGGCCCTTGCTGCTAAGAACCGTCTGAACCAACCAGGTATTGGTACCCCTTCCGGCAAGTTAAGTTCTTGGGACATGCTGAAACAAAAAGGATAGATTCAAAACGAAGGATAAGAGATAGTTCCTATGGCTTTGGGGGGTGGACTTTGCCTTTTTAAAATAAAATAATATTTTTCTTTTAAAAATGCTTCTTTAAATTTCCTTTTTGAAAATAATTTTTCAAAACTTTTTATCTTATCTGGTAAACCTATGCTCTGATACCAAGTGAAACACCCCACCTCCGTTAGGGTCACTCTCAAAGGGAATGCCCTAATTTTGGTGGAGGTTTATAAGTACAAGTCACAGATATACAAGACAGATATAAGAACACATATTTGTAAACAGCGGAAGAACAACAAACTTTTATTTCATAAAGTCAAATACGTGTTACAACAACATCCTTTCCAAAAACAAACATAACATAACCCTTTCATAATCTGTCTTGAGTACATTATTTAAAGAAGCATAAATAAAACATAGATAAACTGCAGAAGCCCCGTAGTGATTGTCCAAAGCCATAGTTCAAAACAGGAAAGTCCAAGCAATACATTTCTCTTCTTCAAGCTGGATGCTAAGGTTGGTCAAGCTGCTGTGTTCCCTCCCTGTGGACCTGGGGGGGGGTGGGGAACGGAAGAAAAGAAGACGAAAGGAAAGCAGAGTCAGACATAAAGCCTGAGTAAGTCTAGTACTATTTTGTCTATTAATAAAGAACTGGGTATGATAAGTATAAACAAGAAGTGGGCATGCATTATAACTTGGTTAAGTTGTCTAGGGTCGAATATACTATCGTACCCCATGTTAATCTCTGAACCCATATAAACTAGTTTCCAATTTGCACCCCATAATCAGGGTGATGTGATCCATTCTATGATGATCGGCTCCTACTTGCATAGTTACATGTGTCTTACGGCCCCCGATGTCTGTAGTTACCTATGCTGGTCCCACCATGGGGTGTATCAAGTCCCATAGTGGCAACCCGACACAACCTTAGAGTGCACAGGTATGCTACTGGTGTCCAGTGCCTTATTTTTCTGCTCCGGAGTGTGTGCACGCCCGCACTCCGTTAGAACCTACACTGCTACACCACCGCCGTCGCTTTGACCTCTTACAATCAGCCCAGTAATCGTGCCCCACCCTGCCTAGTTTCAGGGTATCCTGATACACCTTTTAGGGTTACTGCTGAAAAGGGTCCCCCGTTACTAGGTTTTCTATCTCTAGCCAACATGCTAAGTTGGTTAAGTGTTTCCTACCTAACCCCCACCAGTCCGTTTAGTTTAGCATGTTCCATTTTGATTAAGTCTTTAGTTCACTTAATCCTAACAATCCTGACTCAGCCTTAATTGTCTTATTAAGGCCCTGACCTCTCACATTAGACAGGTATTGTTGTGGCTGCCTGTTGCCGGTTGGTTCCGGGCAGTCTTACGCCACAACTCAGTCTAACCTCGGGTCCTTGCTGGGCTCCATGTTTAACCTCCCACATTGGATAGGTATTGTTGTGACTACTGGACAGCCGGGCGGTTCCGGGCAGGTTTACATCACAACTCAATCCAACCTCGGGTTAAACACATCGTATTTTCTACATTTACATATCTTGTCATTCTTCTTTATTTCTTATATGTAAATATTTGCGGCCCATTATTAAGTTAATGGTGTAAAGGTTACACCAATCATGGGCCCAACCCATACTTGAATTTGGGCCCTTCTATTTCATATTTTCATTCATTAATTAATTTTAACCCAACGTTATTTTCCCCCGTTTTACACGTCCGTTTATATATATTGGGCTTAGCCTTTTAAAGCCCAAATTAGCCATGCGAAAAGGGGAGGCTTAAAGCGTGATTACATACACAAAGAGGGGAAGGTGAGCGTATGAACTTGCAATATGACGATGGGAATACAAAATAGAAACTGGTGTACTTGCATAGTAGTGACATATACTTTGGTCATAAAACATAGGTGACATGAATCAAAGCATGTGAACTTGTAATTGAGATATCATTATTGACACATGAACCTATATTTTTATTTAGGCATAATGTCAAACATAAGCATGGCATAAATACTTCTAGCATAAACATGGCATAATGTCAAACATAAGCATGGCATAAATACTTCTAGCATAAACATGGCATAATGTCAAACATAAGCATGGCATAAATACTTCTAGCATAAACATGGCATAAATATTCCTAATCATGGTGTTTGCTTTAAACTTGCAAAAAGGGATTTTTGAGTCTAACGTAGCCATGTCCCACATATGTCATCATATAATTCTTTTAAACAAGATAGACTTAATCATAGATTTCAATTATGCCAAATATCATTCATAGCCTAGCCATATTCATAAGTTTTGCAAAAGCATGACTTAATACATGGATTATGGTGTCAAAATTCCAACATAGTTTCATATGAACTATAACAACCAAACTTGTTTCAATTACTTGCAAAATGATTTATGCACAAAAATATACATCATGATGGCATAATAACAAAGCCCCAAACTCGCATGAATTTCAATCAACTACATACATGTAGCTTCAACATAGATTACATAATTTGCGCAATATTCCAAACGTATACTTGCATAGAACTACCGCATGTAGTTCTTTATAATGAATAACATAATTTTGCACAAATATGAATTACTTTATTATCCCAATTCAAGCATACAAATCAATACAGTTGTTTATTCATACCAAAGTAATACTCTACTTACAATGGTTGCGGCGAATTCTCTAATTAAGAGATATGATTCCTTTGTTGAATTGATTGGCTTTAGGTTGCTTGAATTGCTTTAGGCTTTAGAACTTTCTTTCTAATTCTCTCTCTAGTCGGCGGCTACTCTTAGTCGTTCCTCAGCAACATGGCGGCTATGTTCTTAATTTGAATGAATAGATTAGGGTTTAGTCTAGGGTTGTTTATATAGAGGTTAGGAATTGATTAGGACCATTGATGTTGCTAGGTTAGATCGTAGCCATTCATTAGATAGAGAGACCAATTAGAACCCGCCACCTAGCCCTAATGACAAAGCAGACCACAGAAATTCGACCAAACACAGACCTGGCCAGCCAGGTTGACTGGGCTCGACCAGGTCGACACCCCTGTCGACAGGGCTGTCGACAGCCCTGTCGACATGGGTAGCCCGGGTCGACAGCCGAGTCGACCTGGGTGGCCTAGGCGGTTGTTTATCCGCCCTGGCCCATTGGGCCCGATTTTTAATTATTTTACTCTGTTTGAATTTTAAATTTAATTCAAAACTTCCGAAGGCCATATCTTCTTCATACGGACTCCGTTTTTCGAAAACTCGGACTCTATTTCGCGTATTTTTCCGAGACGAACGCAATGGCGTATCCCGTTTCCCTTAGTTCTTTGATTTGAATTTGATTATACTTTAATTCATGAATTTCACAGTTATAGAATTCTCGGGGTGTTACAGGTGGGGCACTACTCCAATGTATGCATAGCCCCGAAACGGCAGAAGACCAACTCGCAAGGTTTAAGCCAAAGCTCTCAGAACCCTCGCTTATGCTTTAACTACCGCAAGATAGGACATCTTGTTAGAGACTGTACCTTGCTTAAGAAGTCCGAGGTTGCTCATGTATATGACGGGATGAACCCGCCGGCTGCTTCCAATGGAGCAGGTAAACCCGATGTTTTGGGAGGTACCCTTACAATTAAAAATATTCCCATTTCTGTATTATTTGACACGGGTGCATCACGTAGTTTTATTGCTAGCATCACAGTTCACAAATTAACGTTAAAACAAAGGAAGCTTACAGAATTGGTTAAAGTTCATAATCCGACAGGAGGATCTCTTATTCTCAGTTCATATTGTAGAGAGCCAGTCTCTTATTCGTCCTACAAATTTTCTTTTAATTTGATCACCATGGATTTTCCCGAATTCGATATTATTCTCGGGCTAGATTGGTTAACAAAATACGAAGCTGAAGTAAAGTGTGCAGAAAGAATAGTAAAAATCAGAACGAAGCTTGGATACATTACTGTACCATGCCATGGTTCGAATCCAGATAGAAAGGAATTTTGTTCTACATTGGAAGTTATTCCCACTTCCTTAGAAAAGATTCCTGTTGTTAGAAACTATGTGGATGTGTTTGGAGAAGTTGTAAACTTACCTCCGTGAAGAGAAATATAATTCAGAATCGATCTAATTCCTAATGTCAGGCCACTGGTACATCCAATTAAAAGAATGAATCCAAAGGAAAAGGAAGAATTAGGTGATCAAACTCGCCAACTGCTATGGAAGGGTCTGATCAGACCTAGCTTTTCTAGTTGGGGTGCAGCTGTAGTGTTTGTCCCAAAGTCAGACGGTACTCTTCGATTGTGTGTTGATTACCGAGACCTCAACAAACAGACGCTAAAAAACAAATACCCATTACCACGCATCGAAGATCTGCTAGACCAATTGAATGGGGCGAGAGTATTTTCCAGAATGGACCTAGCTATAGGTTTCCATCAATTGAGAATTGCCGAAGAGTGTGTTCCTTTGACAGCTTTCAGAGGTCCAGACATATTTTATGAATGGTTAGTAATGCCGTTCGGCCTATGCAATGCTCCAGCATACTTCGTCGATCTAATGAATAGAGTGTTCAGGGGAGTCCTGAATAAATTTGTCCTTGTATTCATCGATGATATTTTAATCTACTCCAAATCAAAACCTGAGCATGAAAGACATTTAGAACAAGTATTGGAGATTATGAGAAAGAACGTCTTCAAAGTCAAATTCTCTAAGTGTGTCTTCTGGCAAGAAGAGGTGAAGTTCCTTGGCCAAGTCGTGTCGAAGGAAGGAATTTCTGTAGATCCGGGCAAGATTACAGCAATTCAAAATTGGAAACAGCCTACTACACCCATAGAGGTTCGAAGTTTTATGGGGTTGGCTAGTTATTATCGAAAATTCGTTAAGGATTTCTCGAAGATATCCGACCCATTAGCAAAGCTTACGAAGAAGCACGAGAAATTTAAGTGGACTTCCGACTGTGAGGAAGCTTTCGAGGAATTGAAATCAAAATTGAAAACTGCTCCAGTGTTAACCATTATTGATGGTAATCAGGATTTGATGGTTTGGACAGATGCTTCTATTAGAGGTCTTGGTGGAGTGTTAATGCAAAGAGGCCAAGTAGTCGCTTATCTTAGCCGCCTGCTGAAACTGCATGAGAAGAATAATGTGACTCATGATCTTGAGTTACTAGCCATCATTTTTGCTTTGAAAATATGGAGACATTGCTAATTGGGTGAGAAATTTGAACTGTTTACAGATCATCAATCATTGAAATATTTGTTCACCCAGAAAGATCTGAATTTGAGGCAGCAGCGTTGGCTAGAATTTCTTGCAGCGTATGATCTAGATATTTTGTATACGCCGGGAAAGGCTAATGTAGTGGCTGATGCACTCAGTAGAAAGAATGAAATCATCGCTAGCATAAATGTTACATCTTCGTTGATTGATAAGATTTCAGTCCTTCAAAAAGACGATGAATTTATTCAGAGGATCAGTCAGAGGATCAAGGAAGGTGAAACCACAAGTTTCCGTATTGACGATAAATGAGTTCTCAGATTAAATGACAGGATTTGCATCTTGAATATTCCAGAGCTTCGAAGAGAAGTCATGGACGAATTCCATAAGTCCAAACTTAGTATCCATCCCGGTGTGAGTAGAATGTATAATGATATTAAGCGCACCTTCTGGTGGAGGGCAATGAAGAGGGACATTTCTTTATATGTTAGCAGATGCCCTACTTGTCAATTAGTCAAGAGCGACCAACAAAAGCTAGCCGGATTGTTGCAACCATTGGAAGTCCCAGGTTGGAAATGGGAACAGATTTCCATGGATTTCATAGATGGTTTTCCCCGAACCAAGAAAGGTAATGACAGTATTTGGGTGATTGTAGATCGCTTCACGAAGACCGCCCATTTCATACCTGTCAGGTCCAATAGAATCGCTCAAAGTCTAGCACAGATATATTTCAAAGAAATTGTTAAGCTGCATGGAGTTCCCATCAGCATAGTCAGTGATAGAGACCCAATATTTGCTAGCAAGTTCTGGGAGGCATTTGAGACAGAATTGGGAACAAAACAAAACATGAGCACCGCTTATCACCCTCAAACAGATGGCCAAACTGAGCATGTAAATAGAATTTTAGAAGATTTACTACGGGCTTGTATCATTGATTTTGGTGGGTCATGGGAAGATCACTTACATTTGGCAGAATTCTCATATAACAATAGCTATCAAGCAAGTTTGGGAATGTCGCCATTTGAAGCATTAAAACCGTGCAGATCTCCAGCATGTTGGGTAGAACCTAGCAACAGACTCGTGTTAGGACCCGATATGATTCGAGAAGCATCTGATAAAGTCGATTTCATCAAGAAGCGATTGAATACCGCGCAAAACCGACAGAAAAGTTATGCGGATTCTAGAAGAAGGGATTTGACATTTGCTGTTGGTGATTATGTTTACTTGAAAGTTTCTCCGATGAGAGGAGTGATCCGATTCGGTAAAAATGGGAAGTTGGCACCCAGATTTATTGGTCCCTTTCCTATACTAGAACGAATTGGAACTCTTGCTTATAGGGTTCAACTACCTGATTGGTTGCCTGGAGTGCATAATGTGTTTCACGTATCTCAACTTAGAAGACATGTGCATGATCCGGATCTTGTTGTAGAAGAAGCCGCGCAACAGGACATGGAAATTGCTCCAGAATTAGCAGTCAGATGGGAGCCATTAAAAATTGTTGGCAAAGAAACTAAAGAGCTTAGGAGCAAAAAGGTTCATTTAGTTAAAGTGCAGTGGAGTGGTGATCCTAGAGACTGTACTTGGGAGACTGAGGAAAGCATCAAGCAAACTTACCCCAATTGCAGAGTGGACATCTCTGACTAACTCCGGTGCAAGGTACCTTCACAATACTTTGCATTTACATTTTTGTTTCCTACTTTAATGTTATTTCTTTTTCGGGGACGAAAAGTTTTAAGTGGGGGAGATTGTAACAACCCGGAAAATACGAGCCAATTTAAAAAAAAATTGGATATTTTAAAGGAATTTAGACAATTGAAATAGAATATTTCAATAAAATATTGAATTGGAAATAATATGGCAGTTTGAAAATTTGAATTCAAACTTTAACTGACTGTACCAAGTGGAAAATATAACGGATTTTGGTGAAACAAAAAATATTTAAATCTGTTTATGAATATCTTTCTAACGAATCTGAAAAATCGAAGTTTCATAGCGGGAATCAAAAGTTATGGCCAAATGAATTTTCAGAAAGATCGCTATAGAGAATATATAGCCCTTGAAAATAGACATTTTGCAAACGACCTCGGAGTTCGAAGAAACCACTTTTGTTGGATCCGGGATGTCAGATTATTTCTAGGTTTCTAAATTCATAATTTTTGAAGCTAGTATGTGAGCGTGACAAAAGATAACGTGTTTGGTTAATTTCTGTTAAGTTGGATCGACCAAAAATGGCCATTTTTCAAACGGTCTCAGAATTCGACGAAACTAGTTTTATTGGGACCGTAGCGTCAAAACATTGCGAGATTTATTTTTCTGGAATTTTTCAAATCATTTTGTGGCCTTGGCAAATTGAAATTACGATCAAATCGAATATTAAATGTTTTATATTTTAATTTGAAGAATAATTGGCTGTAACAGTCGAATTGGCCTATGAAACACATCCCATTGTATTCAGAATGGGGGTATTTAGCTAGGGGCGATAGTCGTTGGCTTTGAGTTGGTGTTCGTGTGGAGAAACACTATTTTAGAATTTAATAAAAACCATCGGCCAATCAAATTTCTCCATTCATTATTAAAAAAAAAATTCAGAAACCCCCCTCCCCCGACATCGATGGAAACCGCTTTCACCCCTTCCCTGGCGATTTCCGATCGCCCCAGCCCGAATCAGCCCCGCCCCCAGTTGAACTTTTTGTAGTTCTCCTTCCCATCTTCAAATCCATAAAAAGAACTCCCCCTATCGTTGCTCCTACCTCGAGATTTCATCCTCCAAAGCCCCGACCTTCCAGCCGCCGCCGCGAGCACTGGGCTCCACCGAGTTTCCTCCAACCGCCACGCGCCTAAAGCCCTCTCGACCCTCTTCCACGCTGTGCCCTCCGATCATCGTATCGAGCCTCGGTTTTCGCGAAAACTGCAAACCTAGTTTTGAACAACAGTGGAAGCTATACGGCTTGAATTTTCTGAATTGGAAATAACACTTTTAAGTGTTGCAAACTTTGAAAAATCGTATCGTTATGGTGTGTTAACGAAATTCGATGAAACAGGAAACATCGTGACCGCAAGGACACTCTCTACAATCTAGAAGAGACCGCGGATTTTTTTGAGCTATCTACGATTTTTAGCACCTCAAAAACCAATGTGAGATTTCTAACTGAAATGTGAATTGAAATGTCACATATAAATTATATGAGCGAAATATAAATTATACACGTGTTGTATACCTCATGTACATGTGTTGTATAAATTATATGAGCAAAGTATGAATTATACATGCATTGTTTAAATGATATGTGTGTTGGAATGAAATAAAATATATTTATATACATACATAAATATATATATATATATATATATATATATATATATACTCCCCTCATCCACAAACCATGGACGATATTTATTGATTGTGAATTGGCGTGAAAAATTTGGTGAATAATGCAAATGGTTGATAGAATTGTTTGTGGTTGATATTTTTTGGTTGTGGTTGAAAAATAACCACTGGCAATTGAAACAAATTTGAAATAAATTGTGGAAAAGAAAAATCATACTTGCCTTCGTGCGAATTATATGTATGAAATCCCCATTGTCGAAAACCGCGAGGTTTTAAGTAGAGCGAGGAGCCGTACTCGGGACGGTGCCGGTTTTAACTACGTTGCCTTTATGCGGCCGAAATTTTGAATAATATTCATGTATTAGAATTATTTTCATATGTCGAAATTATTTTCACGTTTTGAAACTAAAGTCATGTGTTGAAACCATATCCATGTGTGGAAATGCTCATGTGTTGAGAATTCATGTGTTGAAAAATTGAATTCATGTGTTGAATGAATAAAGTGTATTAACAATAAAAATCATATTTTTATTATATGTATAAGAAGTATGTAAAATATTCGTGTTACAAATAAATTGTTTCAACAATAAAAATTACATCTTCTTATATGTACCAACTATATAAAATATCCGTGTGTGGAAAGGCTCATGTGTTGAGAAGTGCGTGTGTAGAAAAGGTTCAGGTGTTGAATAAAAAGATCGAACAATAAAAATTACATTTTTATTGAAGATATGAGGTGTTAAAAACATACATGTGTTGAATAAATCTTTCAGATGATAAAAATACCATTTTTTATCATGTATGTGATTCGCTAAAAAAAATATACGAGTGTTGAAATAAATATTTGTTTGCTATGAATATTATTTTTAACATGTATAGAAACTAAATAAAATAGACATGTATTGAAATATATTTTAGTTCTCCAGAAGAATCATTTTTAAATGAAATGTGAAGTGTTAAAAACCACTTGTTCGAATAAATATGCATGAGTCGAAATATTCATTAATTAGCTAATGATATGATTTTTGCTTACGTATGCAACATTAGAATGAATGGTGACTTTAAACCAAACTGAATCAAAATGAAATTGAATGGAAAATGATAAGTGATGAAAATTGCAAATATGCACATGCATATTTATTGAACAGGTGATAGCAAAGAGGCTAGAGAAGAGGAATAAAATTGTGTGCCCGACAAATAGATACATGTTTACTGTTTTGCTTGGGTGATGATTTTGTGAGCCTATTGGCTAGCCGCTTGGCTTTTTCATTTTCTTTTTGAGATGAGACGCCCGTGTGGCTATTTGGGAATTTTCCCATCTCTTCCCATACAAAGGAGGTTATAGCGAAATTTTCCAAAATTTTAAGGCGTTAGTGAAATATTTGAAGTGAAAACGATATTGAAATCGTCGAATGAACTATATATATATATATAATTAAAACGAATCGTGGCCGTGCAGTTCGTGTTTTGAAACCGTGATTTCAAACGATTAGTGCGGGAGATCCGACCATCGGATTTTCGCGAAACCGCAACCGATGGGTTCGCCTTGGAAATATCTTTCCAACGGGACCAACTTTGTAAAGATCCAAAGGTTGGATTGTCTGGAATGTTTAATTAAAATCTGAAGAAAAACAGCGCCAGAATCGATTATATTTATATATAAATATAAGTATAATTAAATTAAATCGAATAACGACGCTGCAATTCATAATTTGAAATCGTAACTTCAAACGACTAGTGCGGGGGATACGACCGTCGGATTTTCCCAAAATTGAAACCATTGGATTCGTTTTGAAAAGATCTTTCTAGTGATATAATCTTTGTGATGATCCAATGGTTAGATTTTCAGATATATGTAAAACAAATTTAGTGAAAAACAGCGTCAGTGCCTCGGCATGACCTGAAACGTCATTTAATTAAATATGGCCGTTTTTAAATAAATAAAAATGGTGATATATCGTTATAAAATAGTATAGGCGATATAGAATGGAAATAAACCGTTTTTTCTTGGTTTTCTTGATATGTGATGGTTGGATGTGTTTAACATGAAAATTATACTAAGGAACTGAAATGTGAATGTTGAATAATTTAACCATGTGAAGAATTGATTTAAAAATCTAAATATACGTGGATTATTTCAAAAGACCGAGTTCATTCTCATTTCAAATAATCGATCGACGGTGAGAAGTCAAAGAGTTGAAGACGGTTCAAGACCGACAATCTTCACATTGGATGGATGGGCGCTAATGAGGCTCATGATTGGAGTAGCTACCTTGAAGGAGCTGAAGTGGTAGCCGTACGGACGTATTGTCGATTGTGCGGATATGCGAGGAATATGGTGCCTCCGGCTTCGTTCAAACCCAGAGCGAACTTGTAAATGGACTGTGTGTCTGACATTGGATTTTTTTTCTGTGCTGATTGATCTCTATTAAATATATATCTATTTGGCGGCGGAGAATTTATTCTCTTGCTTAACGCCCTTCTCTGAGACGTACGAGCTCAGAGGTTACATATCGATAGAAATCAGTCGCGTGGAGTGAAATGCCTGCGTGGCACGCCTAAGTGGCATATGATCAAGGCTTCTGTTGCAAAGCAAAGTCTTGTGGTTGATGATCAAAGCATGGTCTGTGTGACGTTGCTTTGTGTATAACGTGGATTCGCGAGCCTCACACCTCGGTATGAGTCAAAAATGGGATAGTGACTGCAGGGAGAGCACGACGTTTCTTTCTAGCTATGGTGGTGTCAGTGACTTACCAGCCCTGACATTTATATCTACTTTTCACCTATGTGGTTGTTGGAATGCAAGGCGCCTCGATTATAGGTCTGTAAGGACCGGGAAACGTGTGTTTAGGTATAACTAATCCTCAAAAGTAAGAGAGGACCAGCCCTAATGATCCAGGGATTGCTGTGTGCGGTCCTGGGACATTTGCTAGAGTGTCTCGAACGGTGAGGAGATTGCCCCTTGCCTTGACTCATGATGGAATCCAATTTCCAATACGAAATTGTGGATGTGATTGTATTACTAGTATGGTGGCATAGTAGATGGTAGCTATGTCGCCTAGGATTGATATTTATGATTGAATTTGCTTTTGAAAACATATATACACTAGTAATAATATCAAACACTTTTGTTTTATACGTATGAAGCATTTTTGTTCATTATAAGGTAAAACTCTATCCTCCGGCTTGCGTTGCATTGTGTGATAGGACCTGAGTTTTATAATGGCTTCATTTTTGTAAAAAGCATTGCGATGATTTAATCATTTACTTTATTTCATGCACTGGCACTCATTGGAGTAAACCCGTTACACGAAAGTGGCGTGGACCTTTGATTTGTCTTATTATCGTTGTTTAATAAGTTAAGTAGATTTCTCATACCAGTCCCATGACTGACTCGTAGTTTGTTTCACCTTGCAAACTCGGGTGCCCTTATTTTCACATGGGCAGCCTAGTTACAGGTAGCTGACATATTTTGGCTTGGCACCGCAATAGGGGTGCACTTTTGAGCTCATGGCGAGGCTTGACTACATTGTGATGACTATGATTCTTTCCGCCTTGACTATATATGTATTAGGATTCTGCCACAGGCGATGTAAACTGATGTTTAGTTTATGTGCTCTTTATTTATATGATTCCGCCACAGGCGATGTAGACTGATTATGTATTATTATGCACTAAGTAGTATCTTGCACTATGCTCTCTGATGTGGTCATATTTATATGATTCCGCTGTCATATGTGTGTGTAAATTATTCTATTTCTGGTTTATGCTATTATCTGTATTCTGCTAATGATGATTAATGTGTTATATTCCAATGATTATCCTTAACACCGTCGTACAGGGTTTTGGGATCGTCTCAACAATTCCACAAATGAATACCATTCAAACATTCAATACTATATGTATCTTTTACAGTTTTACGCTGATTTGGACGGATATTATATATTTATATTTTATATTTTCGTATGGTCAACGTAGTTATCTTTTATTATTATTATTAATTTTTATTTAAATGATATGGTCTAATGAATAACCAAACATTCCTTTTTACATTCAATCTTGCCAAAAGTTTTCCAATCTTCCAAAAAGACCGTTAGCAATCATTAATGTAACTTATGCCAAATTTCTGGAATAGACACAACTCAAATTCACAAGAAATATATATATATATGTTTATACATAATTTTAGAATAGTTGATGAAAACTACACAAAAATATTTATTTTTATATTTATATGTACATTTGCACCACTTTTCCTTTTAAGATCTTTTTGTCATACCTCTTGTGAATTCAAAATGACATCATTTTGTTCGAAAAGAAGAAAATGATGTATTTACAATAATTAAGCAAAATCCAACAATATTGAACACAAACAGATATAATTACAGTCACATAATTTAACAATCATATCTTTCCAAATTCACACAATTTAGCAATTTCATCTTTTTACTCAAATTCACATATTTAATTTTTCAACACTAAACTAAAGATATGGAATGCAACTACATCTAATTGGTGTTTAATGAAACTAATTTCCAGATCTACAGTGTTATGCAATGTCTACAATACGTTCTATAACATAATTGCAATATATTTCATGACATAACTGCAGGAATAGGTGTTAACAAGTTTAAGAAATCCTACAATTCATTTTATGTATAGCCACAATGTACAATTCACAAGTTTTAAGACTTTTTTATAACCAGATCTAATGGGTGTCAATCTAATTACCAAAATTTAATTACCAGATCTGATAGGCATAGGCATAAAAATTGAATCTATTACAAATGAGATAAATACATTATTATATATGTATATATAATTATTTTCGGAAACTGTGTTTCCAATATTCAACTTCAAATTCAAATATTCAATTATTTAAAGATCATAATATTATTTAAATCAATAAAATAATATTGTTTTTCAAACTTCATCTTTTGAATTCCAAACTTTGCTGAAGTCCGTTATAAAAATAAAGAAGATAGTTTGGAAAAGAAAATCTAGTTCAAACATTTCTTATATACCCAAACCAAACTTCACTTTTCAAAGTTACTAATCATTTTTAATTTAAAATTTGAACATGCCCTTAATTACTTGAAAACTATTTCAAATAAATTTTGTTTCTTTCGCAAATGTTTATCATACTGACTTTAAATTGTTTTCCATCAAAATTCGGATATTAAATTTGAACTTTTATTTTTCACTTATTATTTATTTACTAAAATATTCAATTAAATTACCTTATTGAAGGGAGACTTAACCGTTAACCCAACAATCTAACTTTTTTGGTAAAATTAATTTCAGTAACATGTACCACATCATAATCAACCATTATAGAACCAACCAAGATGCTATTAACTAGGAAGGTAATATCCATTAACCCATTATTATTTAATATAGTATTCAATCAACCCGATAAGGATTGTATCCACAATCAACATAAATTATCCACACAATCATCGTCATACACTGTTACTTACTTAAGTGCCATACGTTTATCACTTAAAAACCAGATCTTTATTTCCCTAATCATTATTAAACCCACATGTGATTTAATATTAATAAACCTATACTGCTTAACCTTTTAAGTACGTAGTTTCTCATCGAATCATCCACTCCTCCTAACTTCGAATGTAGGACTCCTTTACTATCCATGTCCAATCCGACAGCCGTCTAGCATCATCGTGTATTTTCAGATTTTAAACGGATTGGGCTTTGATGCGTATGGCTTTTATGGATGTATTTGAATATATATATATATGGGTATATATTGGTTTTGGAGAAGAAAGGTCCAATCATTGGAGGAAGAGAGTTGACGCCTAGGGGCGTGGGGTCTATGTGGAGGCAGTTTTGGGGTGTGGGATGTACAGGTTGGTTATTTTGGGGTTAAGGGATGTAAAGGTGAGGCCTTTAAGTGTTTAAAAGGTTTTAAGGTGTTTGGAGGTGGTGGCATCCACAGAAAGGTGGAGAGGGGTGGTGATGCAGATATGGAAGGCAACGGGAGGGAGTGGCTGTAATGACCTGGATTTTTCAGCCATTTGAATTTTAATATTAAAATCTATTTTAAATATCATATTCGGAGTACATGGACTTTTAATATATAATTCATTTATTAAACATTGATTAAACGTTTAAATTTATATCTAATTTATAAACGAACTCGTAACGTCGCAGTAGTTCGTAATACTAATTTTTGAACTTCAAATTAATATTCGTTTTAAGTCGGCATTCTGTGAAACAAGAAATGTTCGAATCTATTTGATTGTAAGTTTCTAATGAAAGAGAAAATTTGAGATTTTATCTTATATATTGTAAGTTATGTCCAAATCAAAATTTAAAATAGTCGCTATGGAATTGTTTATAAATGATAAAGATTATATAATAAATTATAAAGGAATTTCTATATAATTTGAATATCGTTTAACTCGAAATTATTGATGTTGAGTTATATCCATACTGATTTATATTTGGGTCTGTATATTATTTTATTTGAATATATACGACAACGATAATGTATTATTATTTAATTTATTTATTTGAAAATAATTTATGTTTTTCGATTTTATATAAGCCTTATAAATAGCTATTGTTCAAACAACATATGTTTTATACGAAACAAATTTTATTGGACTACCTATAGCTAATTATTGTTAGATTTTCAACTTGCAGCCAATCAGAGTTATTTTGTGAGCATGCGATATTTAGACGTGAATCGCTAAATAGGAATTTAAAATAACGTCTTTCTGCAAACAGAGTCGATTATCAATTAAATTAATTTCATTAGATCCGGAATGGCAAGACATAACAGTGTGTTTGTTTTCATTATGTTTGGAGTTAGTGTGTATCGAAGCATATATTTAATGTTCGACGTTAAGTAGTGATGAATTTATTAGCCATATTAAAATAAAAATTGAAGCTTCTACCCTAAGCTAAAATAAAAGTTCAAAATAATTGATCAACCCACATTTTCTCATGCCTAATACTATACAAAACATTGCTTCATTACTAAGAAAATTTAAAACGTACTACCTTACCCTGAGGAAAATAGTCACGCACATGTATTGCTTTGTTAACTAAGACAAGCCTATCTTCTTGCTGAAAAACTATCTCTTCTCCTACTCTTCTCTCTAAACAATCCTACTCTATCTCTAATATATATATAAAATAGCCATGCAGACTATACCAACCTTCCCCAACTACGAAATATACATGTAGCCTACCTAAAATTCTTAGCATTCAACCATTAAGAATGGAAAGACACACAAGCATATGCTAAAGCAAGTCACACAACTATTGAAAGAACACAATAATCTACCTTTCTACCTTACTACCTACAGTATAAATGTCGTGCGTCCTAAACTTAAAATCGTGCTAGCCAACGCTTCTTCACTATAAACATATGGTAGCTTTGGTCTACTTCCTCCTTCTATACATTGTAATACAAACGAAAAATAATGGTAGTCCACCTTTGAGAAATTATTTCAATGTGAATGCACAACCTAAAATAGGAAAACATGCTACAATGAACCCTAAACATCTCACCAAATTCGTCGTCTCAAAAACTTGGGTTTCAAAACTTCACCGTAAATGGCATGAATCATGTTTAGATATATCTCGCAACTTAATTATCGATACACATATTCATTAATAGAGGAGTGATAAGAAGAGCGAGGCGCACGCATTGGTGAGTTTTTTCCAAAATCTCTAGCAATTATTATCGCACCTAGGTAGAAGCGTTTCAAGTCAGATCGTGGATGGGTGCACATAAAGTGGAGATGAGGGCGTGGGCGAGTCGAGCAATGGAAGGGAGATTGACTGGAGTTGTTATTTTCGTGATTCATGAAGAAGTACGTGGTGTCACACATAAATGTGCACGGGAGGAGTCGAGTGGAGCTTCAGGAAGAAATAGATAGGGAAGAAGGACTGTAATGCAAACGGGTGTAGTGGCGTGGGCCGATATGGAAGGGTAAGGCCTATTTAAAATTCAAAATAAAGTTTAAATTAAAATTATTTGTTTTAAAATCTTGTTATTATCCTAACTTACAAGTACATTATCAGATTTTCGAACCGTTGGTCATGTTGGAACCGTGGGGTCGGAGGCTACGAGACGGCGCTAGTTTGGTCATCACAGGATGCAACGGGAATTTTTAATTAAATCAAACGCTAGTTGAATTTAATCAAAACAAGGGTTTTAATCAGTGAATTAAACCAAGGTGAGTAGAACTCACTTAGTCGTCCCACTTATATTTTATATAAGTCGGGTTAAATATTTGTGTGTTATGTTTGCTAGTTGTTGAATGATTTGATGATTGTTTGAATATTTACTGAATATTTTTATATAACTTATTAAATCAAATGTTGGTTTAATTTAATCGAAACCAATCATTATTATAACGATTATATCCAATTGAGGTAACTTACCTTGGTGGTTACGTTTACAGTAATATAAACATATTAGATTAAATTGTACACTTGAATTGTTATTATTAGTCGACCGGTATCAGTTGAACTGAATATTCATGTTTATTATAGTAGATAATATATTATCGTATTGAATGGATTGTTTTATTTAAGGTAACCTATTTGGATGCAGAGAAAAATAGGTTGGAGGGATCCAACTGGATTCCTCAAATTTATTCATTATTTTCATGTTATATTACATGAACTGTTTATCCAATATAATTGGATGATTGATTTTATTATTTATTGTTGAATGCAAATTCAACGTTATTTTGTTATTAACCATCAGGAAGTATTGGTTGAGAAATGGATAGCGGATGACTTATAAATATACATCATTTTATAAGATGGATTTACCATCAGGTGAATTGATAGAAATGAAATTATAAAATTTATTTTATAACTAAAAATAGAATTTGAAATCTAATAACTTGAATGGAAGTTTGCAAAAGAAAATAAATATTTATATTTATTATTTAAGTAATAATTAAATAGTTTTATGAAACAAATTATTAAGATTAATAAGATTGATAAGTAAATGAGCAGGGATTAACGTTACGATTAATAACCGAGATTAATTGTTTTAAGAAACAATTAAAATGGGATTGTATTGAAATTGATTATTATTTATTTAATAATAATCAAAGTAAATGGGATTATTTAAATTAATTATATTATTAATTAATTTAAATAAGGAACTAATGGGAATTAATTAGCAAGTTAATCATGTTTTTGAGTTTATTAAGTCAACCGTTTAACTAGAATTAACTTTTAAATTTGTTTGTTAATTTAATAGGAATTTTAATGATGAAGAAAACCTTTTTTATTTTTAATAATGTTAAGTTTATTATTTAAAAATTATCAAAGTAATTAAAATTCATTAATGATGGTTTATGAAACTATAAGGCAATATTTATAGTTAAGTGATATTTTTAAGCAAGTTTATATAAGTAATAATAAAAGTTAAGATTAAATTTAAGTTCTTACTGAGATTTTATTTTATTGGATTTTATAAAATCTAATAATTGATGAAGTTATGAAACCCAAGTTTTATTGAGTATATTATTGGAACGAGTGTTAGAAATAGTCTATGAATGGGATAAAAGTCCATGATATGAAATTAAATAATTTGAACCTATATAGAGATCGGTTGAGTTAAATGATTTTCTAATTGTTGATCAGATGTTTGTTTCGGCCTTCTTTGTTGATATTCAGGGAATTATTTTCTTATTGATTTACGGTTAGGGAGGGATGTAGGTATGAAATGGAAATCAAAACTGAAACCTAAATCTGAATTGAAGTGGTTAGGCAAATTAAGTTATAAAGATGCAATTTAAATTCGCTATATTATATTAGATATAAAGTTTTATCGAGGTATAAATAAAATGGGCTTGATATAAACTTATAAGAAGTTTATTAAAAGGTTCTATTTATAATAGAATGAAGGCTTGTATATAATGTATACAAGATTATTTAAGTTAATAGAAAAGATTTCAAATAATAATTTACTTAATACTTAAGTTAATGTGATTAAGATTGATATAAGGTTTCCAAAGAGGGAGTATGGTATTCTATACTATAGTTCAAAAAGTTTTATAAGTCAAACAGAAACATTTGAGTATACTATTATTTTGAAATAAGGAGTAAACAAGCTATATTCCAAATATTAGAAGATTCAAAGGTTTTTATTAACGAAATGGAAAATTTAAAAGGTCAAGTGATGCTATGTAATAATCCAGTGCATTCATTTTATTTTCATGATTGTTTATTTTGATAGTTAAATAAATGACTATCAAAATCTGGCCTATAAGATTGTTGGTACGGAAAGATCAGGATCAAATTCATATTCAAAAACCATTTCGAACGAATACCTAAGCGAAGAAGATATCGGATGTTGATCAAGATGGAGCAATTGAAGGTCGTAAATCTTCATGAGCGGAGGAACTATTGTTGAATTTCTCTAGTTGATCCCTAGAGATATTTTAATGATTCTTTCGTGAATGAAATCTACGAATTGCAAGGACTACTCGATACTATTCCACAGGGTGATTCATAGGATGCAGTTGGAGAGTGTCTTTGGTTTGTCCAATACTAGGAAAACTTGTATAGATGGATGTCTGATAGAGTATCTCAAAAGGGGTCACGTATGTTGATTTCTTCAAACATACCAAGGTTGGTGGCAAAGAAGGAAACTTCTTTCGCTTAACACCCAAGGTATTTTTTTGGATGTAAATTAGGGATTTTCAAGCAGATCTGATGATGTCGCATTCAAAGTGAATGGGGGTCAGATGTTCTAAAAGGTAATTATAACCTCAAGCCTCTTCAACTAAAAAATGGTACAAAATCGGGTAGGTCACCTGGCTATGTGGCTCACTTCCATTAGTTTGTATTGTCAACATCTAGAGAAAACTCATTTGTTCTTTATTTTGTTTCCGTATCTCCTGGGAAATGCGGTAGTTGACTAACCGTAAGGAGATAATATATTTGGAACATTCAAGTCAAATGAATGGTCAATAATGTTTAACTAGGGTTGCAAGATGTTCTTGTTAAATCCTAGTGTATTTCCTCTAGAGCTACACTGCCGGAAGGTGGATCCATACCTTGCCGTAGTTGGAAATCCATTCTCCGATAAGTTCCCATGACTTTTATTATAGACTATGTATGTAGAGCGTGAGATGCAAGCGTTCTACTAGATGTTTATTTATATGATTTTAACACTATTATAATATCAGAACAGATATGATTTCAAATGTTTATATTTATCGTAAGGTAAATACCATCTGTATTTATGTTTGGATTTGGTCTTACGATTATTCTTTTCTTTTGAAAATATTTTTACTTTAAAATCAAGTAGGATGATACCTATGAACTTAGCGAGTTTTTTCATATTGGTTCACCAGACTGATCCATGGCGTTCGCAATGTTTGGGTCAGACCGAGTTTTATAGGTTTAGGCTATTAGATGCTGTGAAGCACAGAGATGAGCTGGAGAAGTCCAGACGTATGATATGTAGTATTTATTCCGCTGTGTGTTATATATGAGGGCTGATTATTATGACTGTCCAGATGTGTTGATGTACTCTTATGATTATAAGTATTATTTCAAGCTCTCAATAAAGATTTATTTCTATATTATATTTTGTTTTGCTATAATGTGAGGCTCTGATTTTGTTGTGTTGTTATTCTTATTCTTTTCTTCTATTCTAATTTTTATTTCTTATCATTTCCTCACCCTCTAATGTTCGTTCTTTTAGCTTTCTGGGTTTTCGATACTTGAGTTTGGACACGGGGTGTATTGATGTCGAAATTTGTGTGTCGATTTTCCTAGGTCGGTACAGTTGGTATCAAAGCTAATGGTTTAGTAATAACCTTGGCTCTACGGCATAACTCGATATAAACAGCGTTAGTAATACTCTGGATTGAGTTTGAGTGTATATATGAGAGAGCGCATTTGTAGATTTTATATAAAAATGTTTTGTATTGTGTTGTTTGATTGGTTCAAGTTGAACTGGCAATTGATGTAATATTTTTTTATAAAGAGGGTAAATGAAATAATTTTACCCATATTATATTTTTGTATAGAAAAGTAATAATTTTATCAAAATATTAAGATAATTAGTTTGTTGATTATTTTGAATGGAATTCAAGTTGGACTGCAAATTTAAATGGTTTAATATAACTAGAAGAAATTTCACATATAGAATTTATGAATAAGAATTTTAATATAGAATTAAATGAATCATAATTTAACTTAGGCGTAAGTTAAATATGGAATGACTTGGTTATGTTGATAGTGAATTCTTTGTTTGTGTGATGCCAGATTAATTGAATTCATCAACAACTACATGAATTAGAAGCTAATTAAGAAAATAAATTTCAGTATAATGAATTTAAATAGAATTACATATGAAATAAAACTAAATAATTTAACCTTTAAATTGTTACTTGCATTATAGATTGAGTTTGTGCAGGTTGGAAGAAGGAGGACTGTTAGTTGATTTGCTTCGTTATTAGAGCATCGGTTACCCAACAAATAGGTAAACCTTTGTATTATTAGTTGAATGATTGATTTTATACCCCTGAATTAGGTAGCCGCTTGGCTTTGTTTTCTTTTGATCATTGTTAGGCCTAGAAAGGAGAGTTGTAGTTGTTTCGATCGAGCCGTGCAAGGGAAATGCTGGTGAATTTTTCGTAAAATTTTAAGGTTTAGAATATTTTTGATAATAAACTTAAAATAATTGTCAAAATAATTGGGTATGGTGCATTCTTCTTAGTAAATTCAAAGACGAAATTCTATTAAGGTAGGAAGAATGTAACGACTCGGATTTTTCGGCCATTTGAATTTGAATATTTAAATCTATTTTAAATATCATATTAAGAATATTTATGGATTTTTAATATATAATTCGTTTATTAAACGACGATTGAATGTTTAAATTAATATTTAATTTATAAACAAACTCGTAATGTCGCGGTATTTAGTAATATTGATTTTTGAACTTCAATTTAATATACAAAATCTGTTTTAAGTCAAAACTCTGTGAAAAAAAGAAACATTTGAATCAATTTGGTTGTAATTTTCTAATGAAAGAGAAAAATTGAGATTTCATCTTATATATTGTAAGTTATGCCCAAATCGAAATTTAAAATAATCGTTATAGAATCGTTTATAAACGCTAACATTTATTTAATGAATTAATTATAAAGGAATTTATATAAAATTCGAATATCGTTTAACTCGAAAATATTGATGTTGAAATATAATTCCATATTGATTTATATTTGGAGTTGTATATTATTTCATTTGAATTTATATACGACAATGCTAATCTACTATTATTTAATTTATTTGTTTTGAAATAATTTATATTTTTCGATATTATATAAGCCGTATAAACAGAAATTTTTCAAATAACCTCCATTTTCGATGAAACAAATTTTTTTGGAATACATATAGCTAATTATTATTAGATTTCCAATTTGGAGCCAATCAGAGTTATTTTGTGAGCGTCTGATATTTAGACGTGAAACGATAAATAAATAAGAATTTAAAGTAACGTCTTTATGCAAACAGAGTCGGTTTTAAATGAAATTAATTTCATTGGATCCAGAACGGCAAGGCATAGCAGTTAGCTGTTTCCGTAGTGTATGGAGTTGTTGTGTGATGGAGCATATATTTAACATTCGACGTTAAATAGAGATGAATTTATTAAATGTATTAAAATCAAAATTGAAGCTTCTACCCTAAGCTAAAATAAAACTTTAAAATAATTGATCAACCCCCATTTGCTCATGCCTAAAGCTATAAAAAACATTGCTTCATTACTAAGAAATTTTAAAACATAATACCTAACCCCAAGGAAAACTCTCATGCACATGTACTGCTTTGTGAAGTAAGACAAGCCTATCTTCTAGTTAAAAAACTATCTCTACTCATACTCTTCTCTTCGCAAAAGCCTACTATGTCTCCTATATATTAAAAAAAACAACCATGTGTACTATGCCAACCTTCCCCAGTGGTGAATCTACCCATAACCCGCCTTAAAATTCTTTGAACCCAGCTATTAACAATGGATGGACACACACCCGGATATGCCAAAGCAAGTCACACGGATATTGAAAGAACACAACTAGCTACCCTACTACCTACAATATAAATGTCGTGTGTCCCAAACTTAAAACTGTGATGGCCAAGGATTCTAACATTATAAATATAGGGAAGCATTTGTTCATTTCCACCTTTTAGACATTGAAATACAGTAAGCAAATTAATGTTAGTCCACCTTTGAAAAATTATTTCAATGCGAATGCACAACCTAAAATCACAAAACATGCTGCAACGAACCCCAAAATTCCATCTTGTCATGTTCTCCATCTCAAATGCTTGGGTTTCAAATCTTCACTGTGAATGGAATGAACCAGGTTTAGATTTATCTAGCAACTTAATGATTGATGCACGTATTCATGAATGAGTGAGTGGTCCAAAGAGATAGGGGCACACATTGGTGAGTTTTTTCCAAAATCCATAAAAAAAATTGTCTCATCTGGGTGGAAGCGTTTTATGTCAGATCGTGGAAGGGTGCACCCGAAGGGGAGATGAGGGCGTGGGCTAGTCGAGCATTGGAAGGGAGATTGACCGGTGTTGTTATTTTTTGATTCATGAAGAATTACATGGTGTCACATATAAACATGCATGAGAGGAGTCAAGTAGCTTCGGAAAAAATAGATAGGGAAGAAGGACTGTAATGCGAACGGGTGTAGTGGCGTGGGCCGACAATGGAAGGGTAAGGACCATTTGAAATTAAAAATAAAGTTTAAATTAAAATTAATTGTTTTAAAATGTTGCTATTTTCATATCTTGAACCTATATTATTAGATTTTTGAACCGTTGGTCACGTTGGATCTGTATGGTCGGAGGCTACGAGATGAAGCTATTTTGGTCAGTACAAGAAGTAGTGAGAATTTTTAATTAAATTAAATGCTAGTTTAATTTAATTAAAACAAGCATTTTAATCAATGGATTAAACCAATGTGAGTATAACTCACTTAGTTGTCCTACTTATATTTTAGTAGATTTTCACTTAAAGGGCTTATTTGTTCAGGGTAATAAGTTTTAAGGACAACATTCAAAAAATTTAGTTTTAAAGACAATTCTGCATGAAAAAGATAAAAGTGGTTATCTTTTTACGTTATACAAACATAAAGAAAATTGCTTTTATCATTTTCCTATATAACCACTTTTATCCTTTTCATGCAGAATTGTCCTTAAAGCTTATTATTAAAAAGTGTTGTCCTTAAAACTTATTATCCTACAAAAAGAAGCGCTTTAACCTAACTTCCACTATATTTTATATAAGTATGGTTAAATATTTGTGTACTATGTTTGCTAGTTGTTAAATGATTTGATGATTGTTTAAATATATACTGAATATTTTTATATAACTAATTAAACTGAATGTTCGTTTAACTCAATCGAAACCAATCGTTATTTTAACGATGATTTCCAATTGAGGTAACTTATCTTGTTGGTTACGTTTATAATAATATAAACGTATTATATTAAATTGTATGCTTGAATTGTTATTATTAATTGACCATTATCAGTTGAATAAATTATTCATGTCTATTATATCAAACAATATATTATCATATTGAATGGATTGTTTTGTTTATGGAAAACCTATTTGGATATAGGGAAAATCAAGTTGGAGGGATCCAACTAGAATCCTCAGATTTATTGGTTATTTTCATGTTATATTACATGAACTATTTAACCAATCTGATTGGATGATTGATTTGCTTATTAATTGTTGAATCCAAATTCAACGTTATTTTGTTATTAACCAACGAGAAGTATTGGTTGGTAAATGGATAGAGAATTGCCTATAAACATGCATCGTTTTATAAGATTGATTTAGCGTCAGGTGAATTGATAGAAATGAAGTAATAAAATTTATTTTATGACTAAAGATAGAATTTAAATTTATTATTTTGAATGGAAGTTTATAAAAGGAAATAAATATTTATATTTATCATTTAAGCAATATTAAATGGTTTTATGAAACAAATTATTAAGATTAATAAGTAAATGAGCAGGGATTAATGTAACGATTAATAACTGAGATTAATTGTTTTTAAGAAACAATTAAAATAAGATTGTATTGAAATTGATTATTATTTATTTAATATTAATCAAAACAAATAGGATTATTTAAATTAATTATTGTAACACCCCACCTCCGTTAAGGTCACTCACAAAGGGAATGCCTTAACTTTGGTGGAGCATTTTAGTAAACAGAACAGAAACTTACAAGACAAATAAAACAGTACTTGAAAATTTTATAACTTTATTACAATAGAAACCGAAATAAGCTTGGTTACATCCTTTCAAATCACAATATCAGAATTCAAGTACAAAATATCAGTCTCGTACAAAAGCCTTCAGAATGCATAGATTAAAATCATAATCCCCACAGAAGAAGACAAGCCATACTTTAAGCACTTCAAGCGGAAGAAATCTGGATCAGGCTAGAGTACTCCCTTCTACAAAACCTGGGGGGAACGGAAGAAAGGAGGCGAAACAACAAGGGTCAGACAAAAAGTCTGGCAAGTCCAGTGATTTTCATTTATGAACAGATAATAATAACATGACATGAAAATAAAACTGGATGAGAGATAACAGTAACATGTGTAGCGGATATTACAGAAGAACAGAATGACATAAGCTATTTCTTTACACTTCTCTGCACTAATACTAGTATAACAGAATTAGGTGTCACCCTAATGTCTAAACTGAAACAGAAACGGGTATAGAATAATTTCCACAGAAGAGAGTGCTAGTAATGGGCCTTTACCTAGTAATGGGCCTTTACCACCCGAATAGAAACAGACAGAAGCAGAAACAGATTAATCCCTATGGAAACAGAATGTAGAATTAGGTGTCCACTAGTAATGGGCCTTTACCACCCCAACAGATGGTACCATGCAGAAACAGACAGGTGTTACCACCCAACAGAAACAGACGGTACCAACAGAAACAGACAGAACTAAGTGTACCCTAAAACCCTACCCCAAGCGATCGGCTCCCTAATACATAAATACCCTGTGTCGGCCCCACTGTAGGGTGTATCACTCACTAAAGTGACAACCAATTGGCACAGACCTATTTACAGATGTCACGGCATCTTACATCCTCAGAGGCAGACCGGGATCCATGCACGCACATGACCCGGTTGGAACGCACCATCAACATCCCTCGCCATTATCAGAATGAACCGCTTATAATTAGTTCAGTAAGCGTGCCCGGACCCTACCTACTGTTGGGTCAAAGTTTTGATACCAGAAAGGGTTACTGACTAATATGGGTCCCAAACAACAGATGACACAAGTAAATTCCCTCCTAACCTTGTGTCCCCAGACTAACAAATTTCAGATTAACTTGTTTACAAGTTCAGACATACGGAGATCAGATTTACTAGTTCACAGATCAAAAAATCAAATCAACAAGTTTTCAGACTAACGGATCAGATGTACAGTTTAACAGAATTTCAGATTTGTCTAACTTTGTATTGGGCCTATAGATTAATGAACGGGTTTATTATATATATTAGTCCAGTTGGTTTAACCCTATCCACCCAACACATTTTGGACATCATTTTTATCTCAGATTTGCATTAATTAATTATTAATGCACAGACCTCTCACATTAGGTCGCTAGCTTGTGGCCGCTGGATGGGCCGGGCGGTTCCGGGCAGACTTCTGCCATAAGCCAGACCTAACCTTGTGTCTAAGCATATTATGACTAACTTCTCACATTAGAACCTATTGTTTGCGGCCACTGGATGTGCCGGGCGGTTCCGGGCAGGATTACACCGCAAACTCATTCTAACCTCGAGTTAGCCATGTTCATCTTTGCGGCCAATTAATTAATAATTTACCATTTATGCCCATGCTTAATATACATGTCAATTGTTCATAACTATAGCCAATTCAGATTATGTCAATAACGGACTAATTATATCAACTCAACAGATATAGCAGATAACAAATTTTGCAGATTAGGCGACTTAACAGATTTAGCAGATTAAGCTAACTAGCAGATTTAGCAGATAACAGATTAGGCATCTCAACAGATTTAGCAGTTTAGGCATCTCAACAGATTTAGCAGTTTAGGCATCTCAACAGATTTAGTTTAGCAGATTGGGCATTTTCAACAGACTTAGCAGATGACAGAATTTGCAGATTTAATATTTCTAAAGGTTCTTTTTACATGCCTTGCTTAATCATAAATTAGGCCTAAATAATTATCATGATTCACAATATGATCATGTACCCCATGTTTGCATAAATTTACATAACACAGAATATGGACATAATTTACCATATAACATATGTTCCCATTTTGGTTAAACTAGCATTGTACAGCAGATTCATCTATAAATTATGCCAAATATTACAATGCATGCCATATATCCAAAAATCTCTATTTAGGTGTATTCTCACTTAATAGTCCTCAAATCTTATTATAGATTTTAATTTCTACACCTAAGTCACATATCTTCCCCTTCTTAAAATGTGCCACAAATCTAGGTTTTAATCATGTATCATATTCTTAAAATCAGATATTGAATTATGTCCCCAAATCACAGATTATCATACATAGCTTGCTCAGATCCAGATCTAGTTTACAACATGTAGTATGTATCTAAACTAACTACATGCCTATGGTCAAATTTATGCACCAATTCCTAAGTCATATGTCCAATGTAAATTTTATGCCTCAACTTCTCAAGTCGTATGTTCAATATTCTTTATGCCACAAAACTCAAGTCATAGGTTCAATTATTTGCCTTAGATTTATGTCCTAAGTTCCAAGTTCAACCTATGTTTTTTCCTCAAATCAGTCACATATCGGTCATGCCCATTTCATGCATTATTCATTTTATTGTCCCAAATATTTTAGCATATGTTAATCTCTTATGAGATTGGCTCAGGCTCGTGGTAGCCTGGCTATAGAACAGAAAGCAGAAAGAAATACAGAATATGGTAGATCTAAACAGAACAGAATAGACATAATCTCATATTCAGATTTACAATTCATGTCACAAGCAGAATTAACGTTTATATCGGAAAATAACTGTACTTGCCTTGATTGGATTCTAAAAGAAAGATAGTTGTAGCGACGTCAGTTGATCTTCTTTAACCATTGTTGAAGTTTCAAGCTTGAATTGAGTTGCTTAGGTTGATGTTGATTTGCTTCTAGTTTTGATTCCAATAGAGTAGCGACGCCATTTTTATTTTTATTTAGAACAGAGGCAGATTAGAAGTAGAATAGAACTGTGTGTAGAGAAGGCTAGGTTTGGGGCTGTTTAAATAGGTTTAGGAAGACGAATCTAGGCAGAAAACGAGACCAGATACATAAAAATGCAGCCAGGCCCAAAACCAGGTTCGGGGACCAGGTCGACTGCCCAGTTGACCTGGTCGGGGGGGGGGGGGGGGTCGACTGCCCAGTCGACTCTCCAGTCGACCTGGGTACTGGGCAGGAAATTTTCCGCCGAGTCTGTTTTGGGTTTTGAATTCGAAATTTGAATTCAAATTCGAGCTGTTTTGAACTCTGAAAATTCCTGAAACTTTGGAGAGCCATAACATGGTCATACGGACTCCGATTCTCGCAAACTCGGACTCGTTTTCAAGCAGAATTCCGAGACGAACGCAATGGCCCAACCCGTTTCCCTTGATTCTTATTTTAAAAATTAATTATTCTCTGATTTATTACTTATATGTTCACAGAAAGTACGGGGTGTTACATTCTCCCCTCCTTAAAGGATTTCGTCCCCGAAATCTTCAAGTTAAGAAGAATGTGTCCTACCATCCAACATCCATCTACTCAATCATCAATCATTGGCATCCATCGTCCTTAGAAACTTCTAATGTTGTATGAACATATGAAAAAGTGTGTGTATATGTTCCTTGTCTAATGCAAATATCAGGCGGTCCACTGATTCAGTTGACCTCCTTAATGCGAATTATGCCAGTGCCATGAGTCCAACATGTATGCAATTTTCCTACTCAATACATATCATTTCTATATGAGTGCACAACCATTCAGTCATATGCAACATCCATGTGCTGAGTCAATCATTTTGCATCCACAAAAATTTAAAATGCTCACACATCCATATGCAGTATGAGAGTGTTTTCGAGCCGATCTAGTGCCTAGTGTGTGTATATGCATCCACGAGCAACCACTAGCAACCACTTGCATCCACTTGCAACCATCAAACATAACATGTCTCAAACACATGCTTACACCCATTAGTTTCTACCTAAAGTTCGAAGATTCGATCGATAGGATACAGTCGAATGATGGAAGCGAGTATAGATAAAACAAAAACTTGGTTCCCATTAGACATGGGTCCTAAGTATCAGCCCCGAAGACCGAAACCAACATCAAATTGACACCCAGAGGATTACCCTCTTTAGATAATGTCAAAACTGGAAATCTTAACCTTATCAGAAGTATTCAGATATTTACAGATTACTAGTACAGATCAGGTTACTGAACTGAGCATGATAAAACCCAGAATGTATGCGTCCTACTTGACGCCTAACACGAATATCTCTCAAACCCCAATCACAAACAGATGAGTCATAACCCTTATGGATTTGGGTCTACAGCGGAATCAGAAACAATACTAGTATTAAAGTGCAGAGTATCGATTACAGAATCAAAATGAGTTTTAACTCAACAATCAGATAAGAAAATTAAACCTTCTACTTAAATTTTCTTATTTCTACCCTATCTACCAGTCCCTTGAGCATTCACCTGTCCTCCAGAAGTCGGTTCTGCCCTCTGCCCTTGCCCTCGTTTCTTCGGGCAGTCCCTGGTGAGTGTCCCATCTCACCACAGTTGAAGCAAGTGCCCTTCCTTTTTCTGCAATCCTTGTTCAGATGAGTCGAGCTTCCACAAGTAAAGCACTTTTTCCCTTTCTTATCTTCAGACTTCTCATCCTTCTTTTGTGTTTCCTTTTTGGGCCATGCTTTCTTATTCTGTGGTTCTTCCTTCTTTGTCTCCTTCTGGCCCTTGTCTTCCTCGTGCAGTAGTGCCATGTCCACCAATTTCTCGTAAGTCGCTCCCATGGGTACATGGGTCATGGCTAGGCTGTGTAGTGGCTCGTTCAATCCTTTAACCAAGCGGAGAGCCTTTTTATGCTGAGTGTTGACTAAATCCAGTCTGAACCTAGCCAGTTGTTTGAACTGGTTGACGTATTCCTTGACCGTCATACTTCCTTGCTTAAGAGATAAGAACTTTTCCAATTGTAGACTTCGTTCCGCTTGCTAGAGGAATTTCGTCTCAAACCTTATTCTGAAATCCATCCATGTTTCAACCGGCCTCTCGGCGTTAGTGACTTCCCACCAATAGGAAGCTTCGTCTTTGAGCAGCCATACCGCCAACTGTACCTTCTGCCAATCATCCACCTCGAAGATAACGAATAGATCCTTAGTTTCTTTGAGCCAGTTCCTCGCTTCTACGAATGATTCCGTTCCCTTGAAATCCTTCCCACCCATGGCCCTAAAATCTCTACAGATCTTTGAGAAAGCAATTGCACGAGGAGGAGGGGGATCATTTGCTGGACCTGCGACGGTGGTCCTAGCCTCAAGATATTGACGATACCAACCGGGTACATGAACACCCTCTGATATCTCAGATGCTTCAGACATGCTGAAACGAAAAAGGAAAGATTCAATTACAAAAAGGACTGAAGGTAAGATATATGGCTCTTGGGGATTATGTTTTTCAAAAATAGGCTTTACTTTCAAAAATATTTCCTTTTAAAACCTTTTTGAAAATAGTTTTCAAAAACTTTACCCAATCTGGTAACCTTCTGCTCTGATACCAAGTGTAACACCCCACCTCCGTTAAGGTCACTCACAAAGGGAATGCCTTAACTTTGGTGGAGCATTTTAGTAAACAGAACAGAAACTTACAATACAGATAAAATAGTACTTGAAAAATTTATAACTTTATTGCAACAGAAACCGAAATAAGCTTGGTTACATCCTTTCAAATCACAATATTAGAATTCAAGTACAAAATATCAGTCTCGTACAAAAGCCTTCAGAATGCATAGTTTAAAATCATAATCCCCACTGAAGAAGACAAGCCATACTTTAAGCACTTCAAGCGGAAGAAATCTGGATCAGGCTAGAGTACTCCCTTCTACAAAACCTGGGGGGAGGGGGAACAGAAGAAAGGAGGCGAAACAACAAGGGTCAGACAAAAAGTCTGGCAAGTCCATTGATTTTCAGTTATGAACAGATAATAATAACATGACATGAAAATAAAACTGGATGAGAGATAACAGTAACTGGTGTAGCGGATATTACAGAAGAATAGAATGACATAAGCTATTTCTTTACACTTCTATGCCCTAATACTAGTATAACAGAATTAGGTGTCACCATAATGTCTAAACTGAAATAGAAACGGGTACAGAATAATTTCCACAGAAGAGAGTGCTAGTAATGGGCCTTTACCACCCGAACAGAAACAGACAGAAGCAGAAATAGATTAATCTCTACGGAAACAGAATGTAGAATTAGGTGTACACTAGTAATGGACCTTTACCACCCCAACAGATGGTACCACGCAGAAACAGACAGGTGTTACAACCCAATAGAAATAGACGGTACCAACAGAAACAGACAGAACTAAGTGTACCCTAAAACCTACCCCAAGCGATCGGCTCCCTAATACATAAATACCCTGTGTCGGCCCCACAGTAGGGTGTATCACTCCCTAAAGTGACAACCAATTGGCACATACCTATTTACAGATGTCACGGCGTCTTACATCCTCAGCGGCAGACCGGGATCCATGCACGCACATGACCCGGTTGGAATGCACCATCAACACCCCTCGCCATTATCAGAATGAACCGCTTATAATTAGTTCAGTAAGCATGCCCGGACCCTACCTACTGTTGGGTCAAAGTTTTGATACCAGAAAGGGTTACTGACTAATATGGGTCCCAAACAAAAGACGACACAAGTAAATTCCCTCCTAACCTTGTGTCCCCAGACTAACAGATTTCAGATTTACTTGTTTACAAGTTCAGACATACAGAGATCAGATTTACTAGTTCACAGATCAGAAAATCAAATCAACAAGTTTTCAGACTAACGGATCAGATGTACAGATTTAACAGAATTTCAGATTTGTCTAACTTTGTATTGGGCCTACAGATTCATGAACGGGTTTAATATATATATTAGTCCAGTTGGTTTAACCCGATCCAGCCAACACGTTTTGGACATCATTTTTATCTCAGATTTGCATTAATTAATTATTAATGCACAGACCTCTCACATTAGGTCGCTAGCTTGTGGCCGCTGGATGGGCCGGGCGGTTCCGGGCAGACTTCTTCCACAAGCCAGACCTAACCTCGTGTCTAAGCATATTATGACTAACTTCTCACATTAGAACCTATTGTTTGCGGCCACTGGATGTGCCGGGCGGTTCCGGGCAGGATTACGCCGCAAAATCATTCTAACCTCGAGTTAGCCATGTTCATCTTTGCGGCCAATTAATTAATAATTTACCATTTATGCCCACGCCTGATATACATGTCAATTATTCATAACTATAGCCAATTCAGATTACGTCAATAACGGACTAATTATATCAACTCAACAGATATAGCAGATAACAGATTTTACAGATTAGGCGACTTAAGGGATTTAGCCGATTAAGCAAACTAGCAGATTTAGCAGATAACAGATTAGGCATCTCAAAAGATTTAGCAGTTTAGGCATCTCAACAGATTTAGCAGTTTAGGCATCTCAACAGATTTAGTTTAGCAGATTGGGCATTTTCAACAGACTTAGCAGATGACAGATTTAGCAGATTTAATATTTCTAAAGGTTCTATTTACATGCCTTGCTTAATCATAAATTAGGCCTAAATAATTATCATGATTCACAATATGATCATTTACCCCATGTTTGCATAAATTTACATAACACAGAATATGGACATAATTTACCATATAACATATGTTCCCATTTTGGTTAAACTAGCATTGTACAACAGATTCATTTATAAATTATGCCAAATATTACAATGCATGCCGTATATCCAAAATTCCCTATTTAGGTGTATTCACACTTAATAGTCCTCAAATCTTATTATAGATTTTAATTTCTACACCTAAGTCACATATCTTCCCCTTCTTAAAATGTGCATGTATCATATTCTTAAAATCAGATATTGAATTATGTCCCCAAATCACAGATTATCATACATAGCTTGCTCAGATCCAGATCTAGTTTACAACATGTAATATGTATCTAAACTGACTACATGCCTATGGTCAAATTTATGCCCCAATTCCTAAGTCGTATGTCCAATATAAATTTTATGCCTCAACTTCTCAAGTCGTATGTCCAATATTCTTTATGCCACAAAACTCAAGTCATAAGTTCTGTTATATGCCTTAGATTTATGTCCTAAGTTCCAAGTTCAACCTATGTTCTTTCCTCAAATCAGTAACATATCGGTCATGCCCATTTCATGCATTATTCATTTTATTGTCCCAAATATTTTAGCGTATGTTAATCTCTTATGAGATTGGCTCAGGCTTGTGGTAGCCTGGCTATAAAACAGAAAGCAGAAAGAAATACAGAATAAGGTAGATCTAAACAGAACAGACATAATCTCAGATTCAGATTTACAATTCATGTCACAATCAGAATTAACGTTTATATCAGAAAATAACTATACTTGCCTTGATTGGATTCTAAAAGAAAGATAGTTGTAGCGACTTAGTTGATCTTCTTTAACCGTTGTTGAAGTTTTAAGCTTGAATTGAGTTGCTTAGGTTGATGTTGATTTGCTTCTAGTTTTGATTCCAGCAGAGTAGCGACGCCATTTTGATTTTTATTTAAAACAGAGGCAGAGTAGAAGCAGAATAGAATTGTGTGTAGAGAAGGCTAGGTTTGGGGCTGTTTAAATAGGTTTAGGCAGACGAATCTAGGCAGAAAACGAGACCAGATACATAAGAATGCACCGAGGCCCAAAACCAGGTTCGGGGACCAGGTTGACCCCCAGGTCGACCGCCCAGTCGACCTGGTGGGGGGGTCGACTGTCCTTTCGACTCCCCAGTCGACCGGGGTATTGGGTGGGAAATTTCCCACCCAGTTTGTTCTGGGTTTTGAATTCGAAATTTGAATTCGAATTCGAGCTGTTTTGAACTCTGAAAATTCCTGAAACTTTGGAGAGCCATAACTTGGTCATACGGACTCCGATTCTCCCAAACTCGGACTCTTTTTCAAGCAGAATTCTGAGACGAACGCAATGGCGCAACCCGTTTCCCTTGATTCTTATTTTAAAAATTAATTATTCTCTGATTTATTACTTATACGTTCACAGAAAGTACGGGGTGTTACAATTATATTATTGATTAATTTAAAGAAGGAACTAATGGGAATTGATTAGTGAGTTAATCATGTTTTTGAGTTGATTAAGTCAACCGTTTAAGTGGAATTAATTATTAATTTTTTTCTGAAGCCAAAAATGTGCGATCTTCTAAAAAGAATAGAGCACACACATATATATAACAAAAGAAACATGAAGTCTACAAAAGCAGCTAACGTGCCTAGTATGTAAACTATAAAATACGTAATCATCACAGACTATAACCGACTATATAGGAAAGGTAGATAGATGAGCTACGAATAAACCATTGCCCATCATACTTCAAAATCGAGTTCCGGCAAGGCTACCACCCGATATTGAAGTATATCATCTCCTATACAAAACAATAGTCCCACCAAGAACAAAAAACTACATAAATACAAAAGAATAGAATAATATAATGATATAACGGGCTCTCCAAGTCTAACTCCAAAAAGCTCTCCAACGTACAATAATTACCTATATCGTGAAACAAACTAACAAGAAAAATAAGCAAACAACACACATATATGAATATGTATATATATATATATAAGTGATATATATACATATATCCGTATATGTGTGTAATTAATAAAAAAACTATAAGATAACCAGAACATAACTATTATAATCATATATACCAGGAATCAGAAACGGATACAAATTCTATTGGAATTAAAATACTTATTAATCCTAATAAAAAAACTCATATTATTTATAATTTTAACTAGAAATCTATCACACAAAGGTTTCCTATTTTTCTTAAACTGAGAGTTAGACATCCATTCAAGACTAAAAGTTACTATCTTAATAATTAATTTATCAATAGAATCAGAGTTAGAATGAAACATTCTCTGATTTTTATCAAACCAAACATACCAACTAATAATAGTTACTAAAGTATCTAGCACAAATCTGAACTTAAAATTAAAATCTAATCTAAAACTATTCCAATAATAATCACAATCCCTAAAAATATTGGAAAAATTAAAACCAAAAACACATAAAACCATTTTTAATATTAAGAAAGTTTTATTATAAGAAAAAAAATAAACAATCTATATTTTCATCAAATAAATTACATAAACAACACTTCGAACCAAAAATAATATTTTTCACCCTTAAAATCTCTACCGTATTTAATTTCTTATGAATAATAAGCCTATATGAAATTTGGCCTTAGGCGGAGCATTTGTCTTCCAAATAGACTTAAATTTTAGAGAAGAAATACCATAAATTATACATAGAGTTAGAAGTGTACTTTAATCTCTTATCATGGCCCCAATAAATGATATCCCTAATATTATCAAGATGATACATAGCAAGCTTAGCACGAAGTAAAGCAAATTGCCTAAAAACCGAACCTTCTAAAATTTTCTCAAATGTGAACTCCCACTGGGGTCCTAAGCTACCTCTAAAAACATCCTTAATCAGAGCATTCTTAAAGCAACAAATCACAAAAAGATATAAATTATGTTTTTGAGATTATTAAAGTTAATAGGAAAGGTTATTAATAATAACTTACTTAATACTTAAATTAAGTAAACGTGGTTAAGATTGATAAATGGTTTCCAAAGAGGGAATATGGTATTCTAAACTATAGTACAACAAGTTTTATAAGCTGAACAGAAGCATTTGAGTATAACATTATTTTGAAATATGAAGAAAAAAAGCTATATTCCAAATATTAGAAGATCAAAAGGCTTTGATTAACGAAATTTAAAAATTAAAAATGCCAAGTGACACTATGTAATAACCCGATGGATTCATTTATTTTTATGATTATTTATTTTGATAGTTAAATAACTGACTATCAAAATCTGGCCTATACGATTGTTAGTACGGAAAGACGGAATTTGAAAACCATTCCGACCGATGAATATGTAAGGCAAGGAGATATCTGATGCTGATCGAGATGGAACAATTGAAGACCGTAAATCTTAATGAGCGGAGGAGCTATTGTTGAATTTCTCTAGTTGATCCCTAAAGATATTTTGACAATGATTCTTTCGTGAATGAAATCTACAAATTGCAAGGACTACTCGCTACTGGTCCACAGGGTGATTCCTAGGACGTGGTAAGAGAGTTCCTTCGGTTTGTCCAATACCAAGTGTAACGACCCGCATTCTACGCATCATAGGATCGTTAATATTTATTTCTTTCACATACGAAGTCGTATGGTCATGTAACTTTGGGAGACGATTATTGGGGTCATTTTCCATGTTCATGATTTTTGTCGATTTTTAAATGACCGTTTTGCCCTAGTTGGTACTGTTTTGGCCATAACTTTTGACTGGAAAGGAATTTTGACCTGAAACCACATCCGTTGGCTTCGAATGATGGTTTCTCTTTCCGTAGAGTGGTTACATTAGCCAAACGGACTTACCGTTTGGGAGATATGGCTGAAACAAGGTTTAGAAGGTGAAAAACAGCTAATTGGGCTTAACCGGGTGATTAGCAACTAGGCCCAATGGGGGATTTCGGGATTTGGGGTATTTAAGGGCTGCTAGGGTTAGGATTTCGGTTTTACACTCATTTTTCCATCCGCCACTTACCTCCTTCAAGCTCTAGCAATGGCCTCCACCTTCTAATTTCATCCCAAATCGTCTCTAATCACTTTCTAATCGAAGATTAAGCAAAACTACATCAAATCAAGGGAGGGTAGCACCAAATCAGAGAGAGAGCTGCTGGAACACACAGGGATTGGATCCAAATCAGATATTATTTCAGATCTAAAGTTTTTGTGGCTAAGGTGAGTGATTTGCATTGTTTTTCACTAATTACGGCTAATTATGGTAATTAGCGAAGATTAGCGAAATTATGTCTCAGAAAAATCTATAAAAATTCCTAAAATTCTAAAACATCATTTTATGCCTCTGATATGAATTTGGGTTAATTTCGACCAATTTTGCTAATCCCGGAATTTAGGAGATTAAGGGGTGATTAGTGATAATTAGCGAATTTATGCATGTTAAAAATCTGGAAAAATATTTATAAATTGCTAAGTATTATTTTAGACCTCTGTTAGAAATTTGGGTTAATTTGGTTAAATTTTGTTAATCCTATGCTTAGTTGTTCTTAAACATGCTTAAGGGGAAATATGGGATTTTGGCTATATTTGATCCATTTTAACCCATCATATTGTTGTTTTGGTGTTTGAGGTCAATTCTACTTGTTGCTATGACTGTATGGTATGCTTTGCGATTGAATAGAATAGGTAGAATGGCCGAAAACGCCGTCGAGTTGCGTAAGTTGCTTGCTGGAAGAAGTGCAGGAGACAGGAGCGGATCGGATAGCCCGACCCGACCCGTTCATAAGACCCCGATCCGATCCATCCATGGAAGGTGACCACGAGCCAACTCCTTTCACCTGAAGTTCTTTGACCGATCCGATCGTGAACGATGGGACGATACGACCGGAGCATGGCCACGATCCGATGGAGCTGGAGCGCCACGAGCTAGAAGGAGCACAACCCGATCCGTATGGCGCGACTCGATCCGATGGAGGGAGCACGACCGACCCGATCCGAAATGCTTGGACTTGAAGTGAAGACCACGATCTGACCCGAGCGAGGGTGATGACCACGATCTGAAGCAAGGTGAAGTGAAGACCGACCCGGATGAAGATGATGACCAAAAACCCGAGATGCAAAGGTAGTCCAAATGGAAGTTAGAGCTCAGGATCCAGTTGGGAACCAATGAGTTCACTTCATGGTTGGGCTTTGCTGCGGGACGTGTGCAAAGGGGTTGTCGGTATTCATGACTTTGGTTCACCACTGAGAGATGGATGGTGGGCTTGTAGTGATAGTTACCCGGGATTGGATTCCGTCATGGCCCAAAGTATTAGGTGACCAAAGTAGTGGATATTGTATGCTTTACGCACTGAGTGAGGGATGTGAGGATGATTGCTATGCTTGATTGTTTGAAACAACTATGACATGCACACCCCCTCCCCCGTATCTCTTACACAGTATGTTAGTGGCACCTTAGAGTATTGTACAGTATGTAGTGCTAACTCTTTGGTTGCAGGTCCAGGTTCATGTATGATTGGATTATACCTGTTATTATTCTGTTTAGATGCTTATCGCTCATACCAGGCTTTATGTCTGACCCAGAGTTTTATGTCTCTTCTTATTACTCTGGGTGCTCACACGAGCAGACTAGAGACAGGTTAGCTGGTGGTGCGCGAGTAGCTGATCTGGAGACGAGCAGTAGGCTTCCACGTATGATATATATATGGTATTCTCCTTGTGTCGCTGGTGGTCGCTACTTGGGCATTAGTAGTGTACCTCCTTTATCTTGCTTTTGTTTTGTTGAGACAGTTTGAAAAGTTGTAATAATGTTGGCTTTGGATCATAAGCTGTACTTGGATTTTCCGCTGCTATGTTAGTTTATTTTCAGCTTATGCACTGTCTCACCTGTTTTATGTCAAGTATGTTGTTATTATATTTTATCCTATGCGCTGTGAGACATTCTACAGGTTCCTTGTTAGTTCATTTCCTTCTTCCCTTTTTCTTCTGACGACCGTCCCGTGCTAACTGGACATGTGTACAGCGCACCTTTGGAGGAAATGTCGGTTGGTGCGGGGCGGGCCGTCACACTTGGTATCAGAGCTCTAGGTTGCGTAGTTAACCTAGGGAAAGACACTAGGGAGAGATAGTACGTATATGAGAGCGCGTATTTGTGATTACTTTGGTTTTGAAAAGCTATATATGTATATACTATTAGTAGTATAAGGATGAAGTCGTACTGCACTAGCACCACTATGGGGTCGTTAATCGTTTCCTTTTTACAGATTGACGATGAGCCGATATGCTAGAGGTGCTGGTAGGGGAGCCAATAATGGGAATGCTGCCGACATGAGGGCGATGTTTACCGACCTCATGAGAGACATGCTTAGAGATGTTCAGGGAGCAGTTCCCAATCCCGGAAATGGTGGTGGTCCAGTAGTGCAGGCGCCTAGGGTCGATTTCGCCAAGTTGTGCAAGGACTACACTAACCTTGGTGGGAAGCCGTTCCACGGATCAGAGTCGGCCATAGATGTTCAGGATTGGTTGGATAGCTGTGATCATATCTTCGACGACTTGGGTCTTGAGGATGCGATGAAGAGAAGGCTAGCGTCTCGTCAGTTGCAAGGGCGAGCGATGAATTGGTGGAATGCCATTAGAACAGCTACTCCAGAAGATCAAGTTACTTGGAATCAGTTTAAGACTCGCTTTTGTGAAAAGTTTATTCCAGCTGCTCATAAATCAGAACTGTTCAGGAAGTTCTTGGAGCTTAAGCAGAATGGTAGAGCAGTCTCGGAGTATATCGCTGAATTCGACACTTTATCGAAATATGGATGGTCCCTTATCGATACAGTCGAAAAGAAGAACGAGAAGTTCATAACTGGCTTGGATTGGTACTTGGGGGAAAGACTTATAAACCATATCGATGAGACGTTCGAGTCTATTGTAGGGAAGGCATTAAGGCCAGAGAGCCTTTTCCCTAAGTCAAAGACTGAGGTTGCTACGGCATCTGCAGAGGAGCCAAAGCCGCAAGCAGGCGGTGAAGGCCAGAAGAATTCTCAGAACAAGAGGAAGCAGAACCCGACCAAGGATGGTCAGAGTAAGAAAAAAAAGAAAGATGGCGAATGCTTTAGTTGTGGCAAGAAGGGCCACTATGCCTGAGATTGTCGAGAAAAGCCTGGGGAGAGGAAGTGCTTTAACTGCGGCCAGGCGAGACATCACAAGGATGATTGCCCACAACCTCCTAGGGAGAAGCAGATTGTGAAAGCGTATGCTATCAACGCTGTTCCTTCTTCGAATGCTCCAAGTGCGGCGCAGAAGGGAAAGGGTGTCGTTATAAAAGGTATGCTTTCTATTTAAGATGTTTTTGTTCGGGTATTGTTTGACAAACCCGAGATAGTCGATAGACCTCAAGTTGTGACGAACCCGATTGGTGGTTCGACTAGTTTTGGCATGATTTGTTGTAATGTGGTCTTATCGAGTCATGGATGTATGTTTCCTTGTGATTGCTTTGTTTTGGGCTTTACTGCGTTTAGCATTATTTTGGGGAGTCGATCTACTCCAAAGGAATAGGGTGGTATTAGGTACCTACCTAGTGATGGCGATAGTAACTGGAGTTAAGGAAGCTAAGAGGTTATCGTTGTAATAAGTTCTAGTTGTCTCTGGGAGGCAAATGAGTACTCCAGTGCTAGATTGTTTTGCTAGTATCACCTCATGTGGATTTTCTGAACTCGGAGGAGACGTTCCTTGGGTGCTTGTCTGATATTGGTTTAGACCTTTAGGGCTTGTGGTTGGGGAATGTCGATTTCGACTAGGATGGGTTGCGTGAGGGGTAAATAGTTGTTGTGATTTTTCATTGGATGATATCTTGGTTTACTCGAGGAGTGATGGGCAGACGGAACATGACAAGACTTTTCAATGGTATAGACTGCCCAGAGTTAGACTCGATAGGGTTATGAGATTGCTCGAGTGGGACTCGAGAAAGATGCAAAGTAATGGATTGTTTAGGACCCTGTGTTGATGTTCTCTATTGGATAGTAGAACTTTGAAGGAATAGGATGTGTTCGTTGATCATGGAAGATACAACGAAGATTAGGGCGATTCAAGTTGGACTTGAACTCGTAAAAGAAAATAGGTGTTCGTTGATCTTGGAGATGCAACGAATAGGGAGACGACTCACGTTGGCCTAGAGTTTGTCGGTACTCAAGACTGGGTCTGAGTTATAGATTGACTCGAGTTGGACTCGAGAAGGCGACAAGGAATTGGATTCAGCTCGAGTTGGACTCGAGAGGGCAGCAAGATAATGGATAGACTTGTGTTGGACTCAAGTATTTTAGGAGGACTAAAAGCAGGGGTATCTGGGGACGCCCGTTACCATAGATCCGTTGGACGAGATCTAGTTATCCTTGGAGGATAAACGTATGTTGGACGTACGGTAGTCCGATTGGAGGCTGGGCTTCCATTAGTTTAATTATCCTTGGAGGATAAACGTGCGTTGGACGTATGGTAGTCCGATTGGAGGCTGGGCTTCCATTAGTTTAATTATCCTTGGAGGATAAACGTACGTTGGATGTACGGTAGTCCGTAGGGTGGCGGGGCTTCCATTGGCCTGGGATTGGTTGGACCAGTAAAGTAGGCATCGGTGTATGTATGGAGGCTGGGCTTCCATTAGTTAGTGATGTTGGTTGGACCAGACATGCTAGAATCGACATATTGGGATTGGTTAGACCGGTCATGTAGTTGTCGATGTGTTTATGAATTTAGCAGGTGATAGGTAGGACTTGTTTGATGGATGTTATGGTTGCTATGTTGTTCCTATTTTTCCTCCCTTGAGTAGACTATCACCTGTAGGGTTCCAGCGATGGGGAACAAAGTGATTGTAGCAGAACTATGAGCCAGTGCACTAGAGTCGTCGTGACTCGAGGGGCAAAGTGGACATAGTAAATGATTAGTAAGGCTATGAGCCACTGCAGTGGAGTTGTTATGACTTCATGGGGCAGAGTGGACATAGCAAAGGACTAGTGGCTATGGATCAGTGCAGTGGAGTCGCCATGACTCCATGGGGCAGAGTGATCATAGTAAAGGATTTGGGTGCGGTAATAGTTGCATTGAGTAGGAGACATGCCAGTTTAGGGGTTTTGTTTCTAGGATGGAAGCAACTAAAGTATATCACATGATATGATTTCGGGCCCAAGAGTGAATTGGATACAGAAACACTAGTAAGCTTGACGATTAGATCGATTTTGATTGAGTGGATTGGTTCCAGTTAGAAAGACGATCCTAATCTATTGGAAACCATCTCTAGGGTGGAGATGGGTATCGATGGAAAGAGAATGATCAGGTAAGGATTTGATCAAGAAGGGTGGCTTCGAAAGAATAAGGGACTAGTTGTACCCAACGTAGATGGACTGAGAGGTGAAGTGCTTAGAGCATATCATCACTCGAAATTGACTATACATCCCAGTGGTAACAAGATGTATTGAGACATAGAGCAGATCTACTACTGGGAAAGGATAAAGATAGGCAGAAGGCTTATCTCGATAAGAGACGAAGAGATTTGGAATTCTTCGTTAACGACTTGGTGTTCGTCGAGATCTCTCCATAGAGAATGTGATTCAGATTGGTTGGAGAGGTAAGTTAGCACCAAGATTTGTTGGCCCATTCCCAGTCCTCGAACAAGTTGGGAATTTGGCGTATGAGGTAGAGCTACCTGACAAGATGGCGGGAGTTCACAACGTATTTCATGTTTCCCAGTTAAGGAAATTCGCGCACGACCTTAGTGTGGCTATTCCACCTGATCAGTTGGATAACATCGAAGTTGAACTCGAGGCGGTTGATAACCGCAAGTCTATGCGTATTGTTGGGAACGATACGAAGCAGCTTCGAAGGAAGGCAGTGAAACTAGTCAAAGTCCAGTTGGGTGAGAATGAAAAAGACTGTACTTGGGAAACAGAGGAGGATATAAGGAAGAAGTATCCAGAACTCTTTACCTAGTAAGGTTTTGGTAGTGATAGTTTCTTCCCTTGTTAGTAAACCGCATGCTAGGATAGACTTGTTTTGCATGTTGATTGTTGTTCTATGGTTGATAGGCATGCAGAACCCTTTTTGTGTGTTTTGGTTAGGGAATTTCGGGGGCGAAATTTCTTAAGGGGGGAAGAGTGTAACGACCCGCATTCTACGCATCATAGGACCGTGGAATATTTATTTCTTTCACATACGAAGTCGTATGGTCATGTAACTTTGGGAGACGATTATTGGGGTCATTTCCCATGTTCATGATTTTTGTCGATTTTTAAATGACCGTTTTGCCCCTATTTGGTACTGTTTTGGCCATAACTTTTGACTGGAAAGGAATTTTGACTTGAAACCACTTCCATTGGCTTCGAATGATGGTTTCTCTTTCCGTAGAGTGGTTACATTAGCCAAACGGACTTACCGTTTGGGAGATATGGCTGAAACAAGGTTTAGAAGGTGAAAAACAGCTAATTGGGCTTAACCGGGTGATTAGCAACTAGGCCCAATGGGGGATTTCGGAATTTGGAGTATTTAAGGGCTGCTAGGGTTAGGATTTCGGTTTTAGACTCATTTTTCCAGCCGCCACTTACCTCCTTCAAGCTCTAGCAATGGCCTCCACCTTCTAATTTCATCCCAAATCGTCTCTAATCACTTTCTAATCGAAGATTAAGCAAAACTACATCAAATCAAGGGAGGGTAGCACCAAATCAGAGAGAGAGCTGCTGGAACACACAGGGATTGGATCCAAATCAGATATTATTTCAGATCTAAAGTTTTTGTGGCTAAGGTGAGTGATTTGCATTGTTTTTCACTAATTACGGCTAATTATGGTAATTAGCGAAGATTAGCGAAATTATTGCTCAGAAAAATCTAGAACAATTCCTAAAATTCTAAAACATCATTTTATACCTCTAATATGAATTTGGGTAATTTCGACCAATTTTGCTAATCCCGGAATTTAGGGGATTAAGGGGTGATTAGTGATAATTAGCGAATTTATGCATGTTAAAAATCTAGAAAAATATTTATAAATTGCTAAGTATTGTTTAATACCTCTTTTAGAAGTTTGGGTTAATTTGGTTAAGTTTTGTTAATCTTATGTTTAGTTGTTCTTAAACATGCTTAAGGGGAAATATGGGATTTTGGCTATGTTTGATCCATTTTAACCCATCATATTGTTGTTTTGGTGTTTGAGGTCACTTATACTAGTTGCTATGACTGTATGGTATGCTTTGTGATTGATTAGAATAGGTAGAATGGCCGAAAACGTCGTCGAGTGGCGTAAGTTGCTTGCTGGAAGAAGTGCAGGAGACCGGAGCGGATCGGATAGCCTGACCCGACCCCTTCATAAGACCCCGACCCGATCCGTCCATGGAAGGTGACCACGAGCCGACTCCTTTCACATGAAGTTCTTTGACCGATCCGATCGTGAACGATGGGACGATACGACCGGAGCATGGCCACGATCCGATGGAGCTGGAGCGCCACGAGCTAGAAGGAGCACGACCCGATCCGTATGGCGCGACTCGATCCGATGGAGGGAGCACGACCGACCCAATTCGAGATGCTTGGACTTGAAGTGAAGACCACGATCCGACCCGAGCGAGGGTGATGACCACGATCTGAAGCAAGGTGAAGTGAAGACCGACCCAGATGAAGATGATGACCAAAAACCCGAGATGCAAAGGTAGTCCAAATGGAAGTTAGAGCTCAGGATCCAGTTGGGAACCAATGAATTCACTTCATGGTTGGGCTTTGCTGCGGGACGTGTGCAAAGGGGTTTTTGGTATTCATGACTTTGGTTCACCACTGAGAGATGGATGGTGGGCTTGTAGTGATAGTTACACGGGATTGGATTCCGTCATGGCCCAAAGTATTAGGTGACCAAAGTAGTGGATATCGTATGCATTACGCACTGAGTGAGGGATGTGAGGATGATTGCTATGCTTGATTGTTTGACACCACTATGACATGCACACCCCCTCCCCCGTATCTCTTACACAGTATGTTAGTGGCACCTTAGAGTATTGTACAGTATGTAGTGCTAACTCTTTGGTTGCAGGTCTAGGTTCAGGTATGATTGGATTATACATGTTATTATTCTGTTTAGATGCTTATCGCTCATACCAGGCTTTATGTCTGACCCAGAGTTTTGTCTCTTCTTATTACTCTGGGTGCTCACATGAGCAGACTGGAGACAGGTTAGTTGGTGGTGCGCGAGTAGCTGATCTGGAGACGAGCAGGAGGCTTCCACGTATGATATATATATAGTATTCTCCCTGTGTCGCTGGTGGTCGCTACTTGGGCATTAGTAGTGTACCTCCTTTATCTTGCTTTTGTTTTGTTGAGACAGTTTGAAAAGTTGTAATAATATTGGCTTTGGATCATAAGCTGTACTTGGATTTTCCGCTGCTATGTTAGTTTATTTTCAGCTTATGCACTGTCTCACCTGTTTTTTGTCAAGTATGTTGTTATTATATTTTATCCTATGCGCTGTGAGACATTCTACAGGTTCCTTGTTAGTTCATTTCCTTCTTCCCTTTTTCTTCTGACGACCGTCCCGTGCTAACTGGACATGTGTACAGCGCACCTTTGGAGGAAATGACGGTTGGTGCGGGGCGGGCCGTCACACCAAGAAAACTTGTATTGACGGATGTCTGACAGGGTATCTTCAAAGGGGTCACGTATGTTGATTTCTTCAAACATACTAAGGTTAGTGGCATATAACGGAACTTCTTTCGCTTACCACCTGGGGTATTTTGTGGACGTCAATTAGCAATTTTTTGGCGGATCTGATGATGTGGGATTTAAAGTGAATGGTGACCAGATGTTCTAAAAGGTAATTATAACCTCAAGCCTCTTCGTCGGGGAAATGGTATAAAATTGGGTAGGTCGCATGGCTATGTGAGTCGCTCCTATTAGGGTGTATTGTAACTAGCTAGAGCAATTTCATTTGTTCTTTCTTTCGTTTCTGTATATTTTGAAAATGCCGTTGTTGGCCAACCGTAAGGTGACAATATATTCAGAACATTCAAGTAAAATGAATAGCGGGACATGTTTAGCTTGGGTTGCAAGATGTTCTTGTTGAATCCTAGTGTATTTTTTCTAGAGGTACACTATCGGATGGTGGTCCCATACCTTTTCGTATCTGGAAATCCATTCTCCAATAAGGGCTCATGGTTTTTGGTGATAGACTATGTATGTAGAGCATGAGATGCAAGCATTCTGCTATATGGTTATTTATTTTATTTAGACACTATTATAATATCAGAATAGATATTATTTCAAATGTTTTGGGTTTTTGTAAGGTAAAAGCGTATGCATTTATGTGTGGATTTGGTCTTACGATTATCCTTTTCTTTAGAAAAGATTTTTACTTTAAAATCAAGTTGGAGGATGCGTATAAACTTGGTGAGTTTTCTCACGTTGGCTCACCAGACTGATCCGTGGCATTTGCAACGCTCGGGTCAGACCAACTTTTACTGGTTCAGGCTAACGGTTGCTGTGAAGTCCAAAGATAAGCTGGAGAAGTCCAGATGTATGATATTCACTATTTATTCCACTGCGCGTTGTATATGAGGACAAATAATTATAAATATCTTGATGCATTGATGTACTCTGAAGATTGTAAATATTATTTCTATCTCTCAATAAAGATTTATTTCTATATTTTATTTTGTTCTATTGCGATGTGAGACTCTGATTTTGTTGTGTTCTTCTTCTCTTCCTTCTTTTCTTCTATTCTAATCTTTCTATCTTTTCCTCACCCTCTAATATTCTTTCTTTTAGCTTTCTAGAAAAAGGAAGGTAGAAAAGGGGCCATCATTTATACATGTTTATACACATAGGATAGGATCCTTAGTGCAAAATCACTTGCCTAGGTTGTCAACATGACAAGAGAAGGAGTGCTAATGACATAATGGGTTTTTAGACCAATTTCCTCCTATGGTTTAATTAAATTAATTCATTTCTTATATTTTGTGCCACTCTTATTTTTTCTGCCACTAAATATCATCGTTGTGCTTATGACAACATTGAATGTAGTGTAAGTGGTGGTGCTGTGTCAAGAGGGGAGGAGATTTAGTAATTATGTTTTGATTAATTTAAGCTTGTGTTTAATTAAGCAACCTTTATAAGTTTTCAACTCGTACGATCAAATTGTAAGTCCGATCGATACGAAATTTGAAATCCTACCATATTTCTTTGATACAGATCCAATGCAACAGGTCTCATCAAATTCTGAGGCCATTTGCAAAATGGCTATTTTCAGGGTATTAAATAATACTAAATTATCAAATTTTATTATATTTATTTTTAATTTGATTTTAAAAGTTCACTAACCTTATTTTAACTTTAGAAAACTATTAACTAAAATTAGAATTTATTTTCAATTTTTTAAAGTTCAAATTCAATATTTAATTGTTTAAGAATCCACTTATATACAAACATATATTAAAATTCTTATTTTTAAATTGACTAAAATACCAGGTCGTTACATTCTCCCCTACTTAAAGAATTTCTCCCTCGAAATTGAAATGAAAGAGATGCTAAAAAGAAATGATATCCAAGAAATGAATTTACCTCGCTCTTGAGCTGTACCGGCATACCCATTCTACACCGGGGATAAGACTTCTGTATATTGTCTTATGTTTCCCAAGTACAATCCCTCGGATCACCGCTCTATTGCACGACGAATTTCACCATCTTGTATCTCAGTTCCTTCACATCCTTGCAGTTGGTTTTTAAAGGCTCTCTTGGGGCTGTCAACTCCGGTGTGATCTCTAAGTCTTGCTGTATAGCTTCCTCAATGACCAAATCAAGATCATTAACATACCTTCGAAGATGAGAAATATGAAAAACATTATTTACATCTGACAACAATTCAAGTAACTGAATTCTATAAGCTAGGGCTCCAATCCTTTCTAATACTAGGAAAGGTCCATTATATCTAGGAGATAACTTCCTAGTCTACCGAAATTTGACGACTCCTCTCAGTGGAGAAATTTTTAGAAATACCTGGTCACCCATAGATAATTCTACGTCTCTTCTAAACTTATCAATGTAGCTATGTTTCCTGCTTTGAGCTACTTTCAATTTATTTTTAATGAAATCCACTTTCTCAGTTGCTTCACGGATCATATCTGGAACGAATACAAGTCTATCTCCATATTTAGTCCAACGTGCTGGCGACTTGCAAGGTCGACCATACAACTCCTCGAAAGGTGACATACCTACACTTTCTTAATAACTGTTGTTGTAGGAGAACTTTACCATATGCAAATGATCTTCCCACAATCCTCCAAAACCAAGAATACAGACACTAGACAAATCTTCCAAAATTCGATTTACTCTTTCTGTTTGCCCACCTGTCTGGGGATGTAAGTAGTCCTCAGATTTAACTTCGTTCCCAACACTGACTGAAGTGCTCCCTAGAAATGACTGGTAAATATCGGATCTCGATCACTTACTATACTATGGGATATCCCGTGCAATCGAATAGTCACTTTTACATATAGCTGCGCAAGACTGTCAGCTGTATGGCTTCACTGGAAGAAAATGGGCACTTTTGGTCAAATGATCTAGATTAACCCAGATCCTTTCATTACCTATTTTAGTTTAGGGCAATCCATCGATTAAGTCCATCGATATTTGGTCCCACTTCCACTCAAAAATCTCAAATGGTTGAAGTAATCCAACAACCTTCTGCCGATCGCTTTTAACTTGTTGAAAAGTTAGGCACCTGCTAAAATAGATTGAGATATCCCTCTTCATGAACTTCCACCAAAATTTATGTTTCAAATCTTGATACATCTTGTGGATTCCTGGGTGGATACTAAGCTTGGATTTTTGACACTCATCCAACACTTCTCTTTTGTGGCCTGGGATGTCTAGGGTACAAATTTGACCTTTCAATCTTACATATCTCTACCATCGATATTAAAATTCAATACTTATCTCTGTTGAATTCTTCTGCAGATCTTCTGGATAAATTTATCGGTCATTTGATGGATAATAAACTTCTCAATCAAGGTAGGTGTAACAACCAGATGAGCGATAATGCCATGCTTTCTGCTGAGCGCATCTGCTACTATGTTAGGTTTCCCTTGAGTATAAAGTATATCCAGATCATATGCCACCATAAACTCTAACCAGCGTTGTTGCCTCATATTCAAATCCTTCTGAGTAAAAAGGTACTTCAATGATTTGTGATCAGTAAACAGCTTGAACTTCTCACCCAACAAATAACATCTCTAGATTTTCAAAGAAAATACGACGACAAGCAATTCCAGATTATGTGTTGTATACTTTATCTTAGGTGGTTTCAATTTCCTGCCAGCATAAGCAACTACCTTTCCTTATTTCATTAGCATTGCACCGACTTCATCTTTACATGCATTCGTATAAGCAGTCAATCCTTTATTGCCCTTAATAATTGTTAGGAATGGAGAAATGGTTAGCCTCTTTTTTAATTCTTGAAAGGCTTCTTGACATATTGCAGTTCAAACAAACCTAGCGTTCTTCTTGGTTAGCTTCGTTTAAGGGCTAGTAATTTAGAGAAATTTTTTATGAACCTCCGATAATAACTTGTCGGACCTAGAAAATTCTAACCTTTGTTTGGGTTCTAGGTTTCTTCCAACTCTGGATGGCAAAAATTTTGTTCAGATCCACCGAAATCCCTTCCTTCGACACTTCATGTCCAAGAAATCTAACTTCTTGTTCCCAAAAATGACAACTGGAAAAGTTTGCCTTCAACACATTCCTTATAATTTCCAAGACAACCTCTAAATGCTTAGCGTGTTACTCTTTCGTCTTCGAGAAATGGGAATATCATCAATAAAACAACATGAATTTATTTAATACTTCCAGAAATACTTGGTTCATCAAATCCACAGAATAATCAGGGGCATTGCATAATCCAAAAGGTATCACCAACCATTAGAAGAACAAATCAAGTACCCTGAAAGAAGTTAGATGAATACAAGCTTCCGCAATCCTTAGTTAGTGAAATCTTGTTGCAAGGTCCATCTTTGATAATACTCGAGCTAGCTCCACTAAAGAGATCTAACAAATCACCAATACGAGGGATGGGATATTTATTTTTTAAGAGTTTGCTTATTTAAATCCCTATTGCCCACACACAGTCTTATATAACCATCGGACTTCGAAATAAATACTACTGTCGCACCCCAACTTGAATAACTACGCCTGATCAGACCTTTCTTTAAAAGTTCTTGAGTTTGTCACTCAACTCCTCTTTTTCCTTTATGGCCACTCTCCGAATCGCATGAGCAATAGGTCTTGCATTCAAAACCAAATCAATTCTAAAGTCAATTTCCCTAGTGGAGGAAGATACTTACTTCATCAAACACATCCACAAATTTTTGAACAATCGGAATGGTTTCCATAGTAGTGAAAGAAGCACCTATAGCATACCTGAAACTATCTGTACTTTCAAATAATCAGTGCTAGCTTCATATTGGGTCAGCCAATCCATCCCATGTATAATATCAAAATCGGCGGAGTCCAGGATAATGAAATTAAAGGAATATCGAAAATGGGAATAAGAAATAGGCACTCTACAGTGGAAACACAAGTGGGTGGAACCTCCTATCAGATTTCTAACGCAAATGGACTTATCAATATATTTGGATTTTAGATTTAACTCCTTAAACTATTTGTTCGATATAAAACTACGCGAGGCACTGGTATCAAATAATGCTTTAACTAGGATGTTTTTAATGAAAAGTTTACCTTCAAGAAAATCCCTTCCTACCCAATGAGATTAACGGTATATCTTCAACATCATAAACATGTGCTCCTCTGTCTTCCTCATCAGTGGATAGTTCTTTGCAATGTGACCGGTCTTATGACAGTTGTAACATTCTCTAGTATCTTGGGCTTTCTTCTTGGGTTCTTAATCATTCCTTTTCGGCTTCTTCGGCTTTTTGTAATCAGTCGACAAAAGCTCCTTTCCATCACAATTATGACATGTGGCATTCTTCACCTAATCCTCCTTGGGTTTCTTCCTTTCTTTATCTGATCTCGACTTCTTGTCTCCAAATTTTCTCTTCTTCCATGAATTGTCCTTTTTGCTGCACTTATCTTCAACAACATTCTGTTTGTCTTGGGATACAAAGCGATACGCCATATCTACCATATCCATAAATGATGCTTTTATATAAGCCATAGTTCTGTTCTGGTACTTCCTTTGCAACCCTTTAATAAACCTTTCATTCTTCAATATCGGATTATGGATCAGTTCCGGCCCAAAACGAGAAAGTCCACTAAACTTATTCAGATATTCCTGAATAGTTGTATCCCCTTAAGTCAAGCTGGAAAACTAATAGTATGAAGGATTTATTCCTTCAAATGGTATAAACCTACTTTCAATAACATTCTTGAACTGTTCCCCAATAGAAATCTTCTTCGGGTTCTTCAAATGTAACTGTCTCATACCAGACTAAGGCTTCAACCATTAGTAACCAAGTTGCCAAATACTCTTCTGCCTATCATTAATCTTTAATCCCTTGAATTTTTTTTCACATGTATGCAACCATGCCTATGCCTCAATAACAAATTCTATTCTAAGGAATTGTTATCCTCCAAGATTCTTATACTTCTTGATAAAACTTCCAAATCCGGCTCAGGTTGTTCTTGCATAACAACTTCAGCTTCTGTCACTATAGGGGTTTGACCATTAGTCGCGGTGCTACACGTTCACCTACTTGTTCTCCCTCCTCTCTTACTCATTTTCCATTTTCTGCATAGTAAGAAAAGAGTTAGGCAAGTAAATAAGATATCTTAAGGAATATGATAAAGTATAAGAATAGACACGGATGTGAACTGATATAACGAACATGCATTTTCTCTAGTTGTACTCATTTTAGGGTTTTACTAACCCTATCTATAATGAGTTACTCATCCTACAATACTACTAATTCTATCTCTAATGAGTCCTTTAATGATTTATACCTCAGAACTAAGGTTAATCCTTAGCTTCGATACCAGATTTGACGATCGACCCTCTCAGTACCCGGGATATCGAAATTCCAAGTGCTAGAAGGAAAAATTGCCTTTAGAGTATAACACATTACATAACATTGGAAATAAACATTGCACTACAATATCATAATGTACATCATATTACACCAGGGATATATTAGAGTTAATACAACCGACAAAGTCCAATAGTATAGAGCAACATAAATAACAAATAAGTAAATAATGGAATTAGTAACATGACAGAGTCTTCAAAGAGAAACACATCTAGCTTCTGCTCTTGCACCAATCCAAACCAGCTTCCGTAGATAGTTTCCATACATAGCTCCAAAAATGAACTTAAATACTAACTTGAATACTAGGCTCCCAGTGTGGAAATAAGGGCACAAGAATTTGCAAGGGAAAACCAAAACTTTAAGTCAATCTTAGAAATGGTGTAAGAAACAAAAAATAGTTATGTTTATAAGGGTAGTAAGGTAAATCATAAGACCACGCCGCTTAACACAGAACCAGTTTTCCCTCATGAATACCAGTGCACAAAAACTAGCAATGCTTTTTGGAAATGAAGCTACCATAAAACTCGCACCCCATCACACGATGCAAACACACGCCATGAGGAGCAAGTTTTACCTCATGATGACCAAATATGTTTGATACATTAAAATCATTTGATATTATCATTAATGTCTATCTTTGAAAACCTTTTCAAAATAAATGTATAGACCTTAGCATACGTAGGTACCCATATATTACGTCTACATACATAGGTTACAACTAAAATCGTAAAGGTACGTATTGGAAGTTGGGATCCATCAATGACCAAGGCAAAAGATCTTCCATAACGACAATTCAGAACACCTCTAATGGGATGTCCTAAGATCAACAAATGCTCCTTTTTTATCGACAAAGTCGTCCCATCTATACCAGGTGTAGTTAGGGTTTCTCCTGAGCATAACGTCTCCTGTTCATTGTCGACCATTATCTGAGGTGCCTTGTTCCATTATCCAATAAGTAAATTGCCAGGGCTCCATAGCATCGCTTTCTCAACTAGAAGGAAATTATAGTCCTTTTCTCTGTTGTACTTCTTCCTGTTTTGGCTCATTACCGGTTGTGAGGCCGTGAAGTCACGTTTCTACAAAGCTCTGCTTTTCAACAAAAGCTTTGATCTATCAACTATCAGCACTTAGCAAGCCATACTGTAATCACCAGAAATTTTAGAAACAAATTAAAATTTTGAAAATTTGAGTTTTTAAGAAATTAAAATAACCGCACACGGCTTTGGATACATGCACTCATTTTTAAATACGATTTCAAAACGTATAACAGTCAGTTAAGTTATTTAAATCAGTATGGTAACTCATCAATTTAAACAATTTTAGTCAAAAATGAAAATTTGACACTATTCACTAAAATAGTAAATTTTGAGAGTTTGACATAAGTAATTGAATATAACTTATAAAATAGTAAAGGTAGGGTTAGATAACTTTTAAAATTGATTTAAAAGATTACTTATATTAAAATCTGATATTTTATTAGTATTCTGATATGCTAGAAAATAGAAATTTTGCAAATAATCTCGGAATTCGACGAAACCAACTTTATTGGATCCAGAATGTCAAAGTATGGTAGGATTCCAAGTTTCGAGTCAAACGGAGTTAGTATGTAGCTGTACGAAATTTAAGTGTAAACCGATCGGTAATTTGAACTCAAATCGAGGTCGAACGAGCAAATTTTGAGAAAACGGACTTGGAATTCGACGAATTATTTTCGTTTGAACCGTAACAGAAAAATAGATCGGGATTCCAAATTTCGTCGAAAATGGAATCATCATGTGTTCACACGAGTAAACAACTTGAAGAATAACTATGTGCGCCTCAATTTGTTTTCACACCTTAATCTAGCTAATTACTATTTGTGTTTTCTTGGAGTTGCCATGCATCCAAGGTTACATTTTGTACTTTATCCCCTAAGCGAGATGAGTGACAACTCATTAATCCATGTGCTCCATTTTTGGCTACAAATATAAGCCTCATTTACACTATTATTTCACTTTAACTTCATTTCTTTCTTACTTTCTCCCCTTCACCCTTCAACACCCACTGCTGCTGCACCTGAGCCTCCCCTCCCCCTCCATATCAGCCAAGGCCCCCACCCAAGCTCCCTTTCACTCAAAACCCTCTTACACCCCTTAAAACCCGTAAAACACCATTTCCTCCCCTTAAATCACTAAAACAACCCTCCTCCACTTCAAACCAGCCACCACCTAGGCCCATCAACATCCCCACATAACCCACCAACGCACTCGGGCCTCACCTCCTCAAGCCCAAGCCCTGTAACACCCCGAATTTTCTGTTAACTATATATTAACAAATTTAAGTATAATTAATTCTTAATGAAAGAATTAAGGGAAACGGGTTATGTCATTGCGCTCATCTCCGAATTCTACCTGAGATAGAGTCCGAGTTTGCGTGAATCGGACTCCGTATGAAGGAGTTATGACCTCAAGAAGTTTCAGAATTCAAATTAAAATTCAAACGGTTCAAACGAAGTTCAAAAGTTCAAAAATCAGACCCAAACTTGGCTAGGCAGGAAAATTCCCGCCCAGGCACCAGGTCGACCTGCGGGTCGACCTGCCCAGTCGACCTGGTTTGGTCCTGGCTGGCCCGGTCGGGTTTCTAGTCGATTTTTGGGGCTTGGCTGTGTCACTAGGGCTTACATGTCACTTTCTGATTGGCTTCTCTTGAGATGGATGGCCCTGATTAACTCTATCTTCATCGACGGCTCTTATTAATTTGAAATTCTATAAATACAACTTGATTCTTAACCTAAATTCACACAAATAAATTGGAGATAGAGCCGTCATGCTGCTGGAAGGAAGCCAAGAGTAGCCTCCACTTGTAGAAAGCTTAGAGACGAGTCAAAACTAAAGTTAAAAGACGATTCAAACAACGTTAGTCTACCCAAAGGAAAGCATTTCAAATTCAGAACTCAGAATCCAGAATTCAAGTTCATCGTTTGTCGTAAGTATAGTGATTTTTCCAATGTGGATAAAATTAAGACTTGATTCGATGTAAATTTGGAATGGAATTGTGCTATTATGTAATGACGATGTTAATTCATGTATTGAAATGATTGTGGTATTGTGATGTTTGTGGTATAATTGAGTTTATGTTGATCCTATTGTACATCTAGGCTATATTGCAAATTCACATGTATGTTGATTTAGTCTATGTTGCAAGTTCACACCTATGACATTCATGTTGACTATTTTGCAAGTTCACACCTATGATATTCTTATTGACTATGCCAAAAATGCCAAGTTTACACCTATGTCATGTTATGTTAGTGAATTGCTTTATTCCAATTTTGTGTACGCTAAATTAGGCTAAGTTTTTAGCCTAATATTATATGTTAAAAATCATGCGAATGAAAATTAGGCTAAGATTGTTAGCCTAATACTTAGACGGGGTAACGTTGGGATTAATTGGTAATTATAGGAAAACTTGACATAAAAATATATGGAATTGGCATGATTGTCACATGCCAAAATTGGCGACATTTAAACGGTATAAATTCTTATACCAAAAATGTTAAACTTGGAAAGTGGGCTATAACATTTAATTGTTAGCAAATTTACATATAATAAGTAATAAAGACAAATATGTAAATTTAGAAAATACGAGTATGTTTAATATGAGGTTGGATTGAGTTGTGATGTAAACCTGCCCGGACCCGTCCGGCTGTCCAGTAGTCATAATAATACCTATACAATGTGGGTGGTTAAGCATGGAGCCCAATAAGGACCCAAGGTTAGACTGAGTTACGGTGTAAATCTGCCAGGAACCGACCGGCACATCCAGTAACCGTAACAATACCTGTCTAATGTGAGTGGTCGGTGCTTTAAAAAGCTAAGGACAGACTGTCAGGATGGTAGGGTTAAGTTAACTACAACACTTAACCAATTCAACATGTTAATGAAATTGATGGGTGGGGTTAGGTAAATACAAACACTTAACCATTTAACATGTTTGACTAGAAATCCCTAGTAATGGGGACCCATTTCAGCAGTAACCCAATAGGTATCATGGTACCCTGAAACTAGGCAGGGTGAGGCACGATTACTGGGCTGATTGTAAGCGGTCAAAAGCGATGGCGGTGGGTGCAACAGTGTAGGTTGTAATGGAATGCGGGCGTGCACACACTTCAGAGCAGACAAACATGGCACTGGTGGCACCAGTAGTATAACCTATGCATTCCAGTATTGTGTCGGGCTGCCACCATGGGACTTGATACACCCCATGGTGGGACCCGCATAGGTATCTACAATCTTTGGGGGCCGTAAGACACAGATGATTATGCGAGTAGGAGCCGATCTTTAGAAAAAGGGGATCACTTTACCGCCTGCATGGGGTGTTAGTTAAGACAATACAAGTAGGTGCAGAAATATAGTGTCGGGTGCGATAGTATAATCGATTCAAACTGCTTTATCTTAGTTTATGATATTTTCCTATTTCCAGTTTATACCTATCATGCCCTTACTCTTATTCTCATACTGAAGAGTCACTAGACTTACCAGGCTTTATGTCTGACCATATTTTCTTTCTTCTTCTTTTCTTCCATTTCCCCACCTCCAGGTCCACAGGGAGGAAACAACTCAGCTTAGTCAGACTCTTTGCAAGCTTCAAGATAGTAGATGTACGTTTGGACTCTCTCTCATTGGCTATGGCTGTTGGACACAATCATGGGGATTTATGCAGTTTTAATTATGTTTTATGCTTCTTTATTTAATAACCAAGAAATAAATGATGATGTAATGTTTTTGGAAGTTATTATGTGACAGTTATGGAAATGTTTTGTATGAACACGTATTTGTGAAATAGTTGTTTTTCCGCTGCTTATATATATGTGTTTATATCTGTCTTGTGTTTTATCTGTGACTTCTACTTACAAACCTCCACCAAAGTAAAGGCATTCCCTTTGTGAGTGAACTTAATGGAGGGTGGGGTGTTTCAAGCCCCGTTTGACCCGAAACTATTCTCTGTTCGCTCCAAAAACCAAAAACAAAGCCTCATTTAAACGTCATTCAATCCAAAAGCCAAATAGCATCGAACCCATGCCAAAATTTTCCCAAAGTGTATTCGGTGACACCGGAAGGCTGCCGAAATAGTCCGCAAGCATTTAGATGTCATTCGATTAAAGCTAGGAGGAGTGGAATAAAAGGTGAGAGCTTTTAAACCACAACAAGGGCTAGTTTACATTGGTTATTGTTTGAGAACTTGGTTGAGTTGTTTAGTGATTATGATGGTTAGTATAAGTTCATATCATTATTTAATGATGGTTATTATGAATAAGATTTGATGCTTGAGTAAAATTTGTGTGTTCACTTAAGTACATGACACTTTTAAGTGATGGGGTAGACATTGGAAAAGGTTTGAACCTTAAATGGTCATGAAATGGGAAATTAACTTGATATTGGTTACTGTATATGGGTATGAATCCCATTTTGGTATTGAATGCTATGTTTGTTGATGATTGTGTATTTCGGTTAATTTGTTGATTGACAAAAACCAATTTTAATGAATATTTTATTAATATAATAATGGGTAAAAAATAAAAGTCAAAATTTGACACTCAATTTTGGATGGACATGAAGTATTATTACGATGAACTTTTGCAAAAGAAAAAAATTGATTTGAAATAATTTTCAAGTGGTTATGGCATGTTCAAGTTTTTACTTTAAAGTGAGCAGTAATTAGAAAAAGTGAAGCTCGGTTAAGGTATCTAGGAAGTGTTTTGAAATGATTTCCTTTTCAAAACTTTCTTATTTTTATAGTGGACATCAGGAAAATTTGGGATTCAAATAGCGAATTTCGAAAAATAATATTATTTTATTAATAAAATAGTATTATAATATCCATTTATTAAAAATATTTGAAATTGAAGTTAAAATTGAAAATATAATTTACAAATGTTGTAATATAATTAATAAACTATCTTAGAAGCGGTTTGATTCGATTATAATCGAAGTTTGGTCAGAATAGAACTCATCGCGCTGCGGTAGTTCTCGAATTCCAACCACTGTCTTCAAACTGACATACCTGGAGATCTGATCGTCAGATTCTCCCGAAATAAAAACCATTAGATTCGAAATGGAAAAAGATTTCAAATGATATTTAGATCTTTAAAATCCAGCTGTTAGATCTTGAGATAAGTCCAAATCAAATTTGAATAAAAACAATGCTAAAGCAGCTGAATGACATTGTAACACCCCACATCCGTTAGTGTCACTCACAAAGGGAATGCACTAAGTTCTGTGGAGCATTATGGGTAAAAGATGCAGATAAATTACAAGACAGACGAACATTAAACAGCGGAAAATAAAACTTTGCTTTATTGACAAAATAATTTGTACAAGGTTCCTTTACAATATCAGAGTATCAACTGTCTTTACAAAATAAAGAAGCATAAAATACATTTATATTCCCCAATGTAACAAAAGCCAGCCATAGCAATCCAAAGCCGATCCATCCAAGATTCTTCAAGCTTGGAAAGAGAAATCATCCCAAAACAAATCTGAGCTATCCTATTTCCTCCTTAACAACCTGGGGGGGAAGAACGGAAGAAAGAAGACGAAAGAAAAACAGAGTCAGACATAAAGCCTGAGTAAGTTCAGTAACTTCTAGCATGTGAACATGGAAAACAAAACGACATGAATTAACTGAATACAAGATTACACCATGACGATAGGGTCAACAAGATGAGACAAGGTAGTCACAAGATATGCTAAGATAAAATAAACTGGATACGCTCTAATACTTTTGCCGCTTCGCTCTAATACTTCGCCGCTTCGCTATTTCCATGTTATACTGATTTCTATATCTCTGCACCGCCTAACTAGTGTTTCAACTAGTAACGATAACGTGATCCCAATCCCTGTATTTTCCATCGCCTTCAGGCATCCATTTATAAGTTGCTACCTAGATCTAATCTAGGGTTTTCTATCCACTGCTTTCTAGATTTAACTATAGTTTTACGCTATCTGCTTAACGCTTTTCGAGTTCAGGGTTTATGCCACCTAGTCCAACTAGGGATTACGCTACCTGTCGAACAATGCCCCCAAGTCTAGGACACACTACCTAGAGTGGTATATGTTCCTAGGCTTCCCCACGTATGTATCGCGAATCGTTATCGCTTGTCTAGATGCACATGTCCTGTAATGTGCGATCCGAGTCCTGTGACAGGGCAAATCAAGGAATACAGAACTCGGTCGGGAGCTTTCAGATATCTGCCGATGCAGATGCTAAGGTCCGTTTTTACTCCAGTGGCTATGGTCCCACTTGACCCCTCCCTCAGCTAATGAAAGGCACACCTTGTAAAATGAGAACTATACGCCGGCCCCCGGTGCCCCACTATCCTATGGCCATCCGCAACCATAACTAGATAGCAAGTATATGGTCTTTTGGAGTTCTCCGCCTTTCCGCTTCACGTATCTCGATTGACTCAAGATGGATGGTAGACGACGAGTTGCTATCACAGGGCTACCGTCTTCTCGCCGAATCACGCTGGTCCATCCTAGTCTTTAGGTTGCCACATATATATATTGCAACCAAGGCATACCCTCGGTTCTTCTAACGCAGACCTTAACCTCTGTGAGCCCAGGATGATCATCTGCAGCCTCACAGAGGGATACCAAGGGTACCCTCACGTCCCCTCGAAGCCTCGGGCTTCGTAACCCAATTCGTTGGAGCCTTCTTAAAACCAGATGGATGTCCGCTCCTTCGTGTTATACTAAGAATTACTACTTAGTTCTACTAACTAAGGTTTACCACTTAGTTTCCAAATTCCTTGTTTTCTTAACTAAGTTTTACTACTTAGTCCCTTTTTCAACTGAGGTTTACTATTTAGTTTTCTTTCTCGCCAGGTTGGGTTGGTTAAGTGTCTTTAGTCGATTGAAGCTATCTTAACCCTCTTCCCTTATCCTATTACACTGGTTAAGTGTTATCCCTTCATGATTTTTACTTAACCCTATTCATTTATCATATTCTGATGGTTAAGCGTTCAAGTTTACTTAACCCTATGGTCTAGTCCAGTTAACATATTAATTTGGCTAAGTGTATTACTTAACCCCAACCTCTAGTCTAATTAACATGTTAAATTGGCTAAGTGTATTAACTTTACTTAACCCCACCTTCTAGTCTAGTCAACATGTTAATTTGGCTAAGTATTCCCATGGACTTAACCCTCCCATTCTAGTTTTAACTGTGCTAAGTTGGTTAAGTGTTCCTTAACCTTCCCATTCTAGCTTAACAGTGTTAGGTTGGTTAAGTGTTCCTATGGACTTAACTCTCCCATTCTTGTTCTAGCTTTAATTAATAAATTAAAGCCGCCACCTCTCACATTAGACAGATATTGCTGCGGTTACTGGATGTGCCGGTCGGTTCCGGGCAGGTTTACACTGCAACTCAGTCTAACCTCGGGTTAGGCATATTCATGTTTTCTAAGTTCAAAGGGTTTTTGATTAATTTCCAAATCTGGTTTTGAAAACAACCATCCCGTCCTTCGGATCAGTTAGGGATAGCCAGGGAGGGCAGGAAACTTGTATTTTCCAAACCCAAGCCTAGACACTATCCTTTCTGTCACCCTAGAACCTTCTGGTCTATGTGGTATAAAAAGGGATGTTATCAAAATACTTTTCTTTTGTTTATAAATTGTTAACAATTTATTTCAAAAGCTCATTTCCCCTTTTTAGACAAATTTGGCCTATATTTATTTGTCAAGCCTACTAGTATACTTATATTCTAGGCCCAAGTCCTAACCCAACATGCAGTTTAGGCCATTTCCTATTTCATTGCCGAAACTAGATTAAATATCCTAGTTTATAATTTATGGCCAAAACTTAACCAAGTTACATATTTTGTGGTAAATGAACAATTTAACATTTATGACGAATTCTATAAGTAAATTACTCCTAATTTACTTATTTCATTACTACTCTTTTAATGTACATTGTCACATTTATTATTATGGCCCATTCTCTCTTATTTATCATATTTATACTTTTTGGTATGTAAATTATACCAAATTTAGTGTCGCTAACCATAATTTATTCTAAACATGACAATTGCTCACAATTATGAATAAATTCAAAATTGTGCTAATATACTTATTCCAAATCAACCTTAATTAACCCAATCTTGGTTTAACATCCTAATTCAAAATTTATGGCAAAACTAGAATTATTTTTCTAGTTTACATTTTAAGCCTAAAATTTAGCTTACTTACTAACGCTAAATTTAATATGTCAAAATCACATATTCCCTAATCCATGTCAAATTTTCCCATTTTCATTTTAATATGCATGTCATAATACATATTCCAAATTATGCCAATTTCCCAGTTTACAATTACGTTCATATTCATTTCCATGTTTTTCCCCAAATCGCATTCCCACCGTTCGAATAATCGTGATTCAACCTAGATTATAAATAAATCTAGATTCGTAGATAAAAAGGGAATGAATCAAAATGACAAGAAGGAATAATTGGCATAAAAAGGTTTGGATAACAATGTAGGTTCAAGAATATGGGTAGACCTAACTAAATAGGTAAATTCCCACTGTCTTAAAACCAAAGAATAGGCAAAATAGGTTCAAGAACGTGGGTAGACCTAACTTAATAGGTAAATTCCCACTGTCTTAAAACCAAAGAAAAAACCAAGGAACAGGTAGAATAAATAATTGGGTTTAGACCCAATTTCACAATCACCAAACTAAAGCAATATTTTCCTAATCATGAATCATGGGTGTCAAAATCACAATTGTCCTCATTATGTCATAAGCAATAGTTTATGTCCAATTCAAAGGCTTATGTTCTTAGTCATAAGTAATGTCCATGGTCATAGGCTATATAGGCGATGTTCATAGTCCAAAAGGGAAAATAATTCCCATAGTCCTAAGTCATTGTCATAGGCAATGTTTATATGTCCCAAAATCAAAGGCTTATGTCATAGTCCAAAGGCATATGCTTTCAAAGGCCACAGTTCTATAGTCATAGTCACGGTTACAGTCTTATTTGTCCTCGAATCATAACAGTTCTTAATTCAGTCCAAGAGTATAAACACAGATTCGAAGAGAGAGAGAGAGAGAGAGATTTGGCATATTCCTTTATTCCTTTAATTTCATGTCACAAATAAAACAAAATATTCAGATCTAGAAATAACCAACTTACAGAAAATAGATCTAGAAAAGAAGGAAAGCGTGGCTATGATTCGTGCGTCGTTGCTTGAAACTTGTTTGAGCTAGCCATTGAATTCTTCACTTGAAACTTTGATTTGAATCCCTCCTTAAAAGTCTTTTAGCAGCATCTCCTCGTCTTGAATCATATTTTATTTTATTTATTTAAGAAAATTTAGAAGAGGGGAAGAAGCCATGAATCTTAGCAGCATAAGGATAGAAGAGAATTGGTGCAAAGAGAATGAAGACTAGGGCTGTTTATATAGCTGCTCAAGACCTTATCGTACACGCAGCGCTGAGTCAGCATTGAACCTAGTTAAGAAAATAGTCCAGGTACGTAGATGAATCTAGCCAAACCTTATCATACACGCAGTGCTGAGTCAGCATTGGGTCCCACAAGCTATTTTGGCGTAAAAGTTTGATTTTCAAACTTTTGAATTTCTGGAATTTATTTAACTGTTTTATTCACATGAAATATTCTTATATGTATACAATTCCTCTAACGACCATTTTACGCGTATATATATACGCACAACTTTCATTTTATTTTCAAAATTCAAATGATGTTGCCATATTTCATTGACTGTAGCCTTATCTTGAATTTTATCTTTCGTATACATATATTTTTGCATATATATATATATTTATATTCTCATATGTGTATATATATATTCTTTATTTCCTTATATGTACGTTCTTATCCTTTCAAATTTTGAATTTGTATACGTACATATATTTGCATGTTCAGTTGGCTCTCTCTAAAACAAAGATAAAAAATTATGCCGCCGCCGGGGTTCGAACCCCCGACCTCCATGCTACAAATCCAATGCCTTAACCAACTGAGCTACAGAGGCTTTTGTTAATAAGTCTTAGAACAATAATAATTATTGTTCTCTCCTTACTTCTCTTTTTCATATTAGTTACAATACTTAAATTAAACAACTGCATGGATCTTTTTCTTTTAATTTTTCTTTTAAAAATTAATTATACTTTAATTTGAGAATCTTAATGTCGCAGAATTACGGGGTGTTACATTCTCCCCCACTTAAAAGGATTTCGTCCCCGAAATCTTCAAGTTAGGAAGAATGTGTCCTACCATCCAATCACCCATCTACTCAACCATTCAATCACAGGCATTCATTGTCCTTAAAAGATTTCTAATGCTTTCATGTTCATATGCATAGTGTGTGTATATGTCTCTATCTAATGCAAAATCAGGCGGTCTACTGATTCAGTTGACCTCCTTAATGCAAATCATGTTAGTGCCATGCGTCCAATCATGCATGCAAACATCCCTAGTCATGTAAATACTACATGCGTGCACAACCATTCATCCTTATGCAACGTCCATATGATATCATATCAAGTTCAACTTATAAACAAATGCATATATGTAAATGCAATATGAGAGCGTCCGAACTTGATCTAGTGCCTAATACGTATGCATATGCATCCACAAGCAACCATTTGCAACCAATTGCAACCATTCAACCATAACATGTTTCAAATACATGTTTACATCCATTGGCTTCTACCTAAGGATTTCAGATACGACCTAGAGGATATACTTTGGAAAGAGAGAAACAACTACGCGTAAAGCTCCTAAACAGAGAAATCAAGAATGCACCCTTAAGGAAAAAGGGCATGTTGCTAGTATCTAGCCTTCTTGAGCTTTACTCCACTGTATCTTAACCAATTTAACTTCACGATTGTGAAGTTTCCGACCTCCAATTCCAAAATAAACAGATGTCAATCACGGTACCAAGTATACGTACTAAGATGATTAGAGGTTTCCCTCTTATCCGTCATGCCATAACTATAAGAGTCGAAAGGTCACTACATGCTCTTTGGGGTGCCTACCACAACTATTCATCTCTCCCGCAAACCATCCAAACCGAACTCGACATTCCTCAAGTACAAGCCCCAAAGGCCTAAACCAATATCAGACAAGCACCCAAGGAATATCTCCCCGAATTTAGACGATCTACGTGAGATGATATAAGAAAACTCGATAGCTATTCTCAAATCCCTACTAAAAAAATAAACTGGTCGGACCACCAATTGGATTTGAGACTCTAGTGGGATCTTTCTACTATACAAGTACTATGGTGCAGAGACCCAACTATGGAAGTGGATATGAACAAACGAGAAGCGCTAGAACCTAAGGAAATAGCACGAACAGAAAACTAGACTCTTCCAACCGAACTACCTTTCTCCTAGGTGCGCTTCGTGGCGAAAGCATGTACTTGTCCTTCTGAAAATCTTGTCCTCGTTCTTGCCCTTGTCCTTAAGTATATGCCCTATCATACCCTAGTAAAAATACTTCCTCTTGTCTTAGGTTTTATAATTTCTTCCTCCTTCGTGTGCTAAGTCTACATCCATGAATTCCTCATCCTAGGGTTATGCTCCTTAGCCAAACTCCTCATCCCCTTCTGTGTGTAGTCATGTTGACAAATCTCTCGAAAACTGCCTCCATCGTCCGGAAAACCTTATAAGCTTTGAAAGAAAACTGCCCGTAGATGAAACAACTACGGCTATGGATGGAAGCCAGGCACTACTTTGCCCTTCGATGAGGTTACCTCCAAGAAAGCCAGGAGCCCCAGAGACTCAAGAAAGAAGGAGACAAGAATTTAAATAGAGGAAGAGAAGATAGTGCGTATGGCTTTGGGGAATATGCCTTTAAAACAAATCTCTTCTTTTGAAAATACTTCTTATAAAACCGTTTGAAAATAATTTTTCAAATCCTTTATCTGATCTGGTAACCTTCAGCTCTGATACCACGTGTAACACCCCACATCCGTTAGTGTCACTCACAAAGGGAATGCACTAAGTTCTGTGGAGCATTATGGGTAAAAGATGCAGATAAATTACAAGACAGACAAACATTAAACAGCGGAAAATAAAACTTTGCTTTATTGACAAAATAATTTGTACAAGGTTCCTTTACAATATCAGAGTATCAACTGTCTTTACAAAATAAAGAAGCATAAAATACATTTATATTCCCCAATGTAACAAAAGCCAGCCATAGCAATCCAAAGCCAATCCATCCAAGTTTCTTCAAGCTTGGAAAGAGAAATCATCCCAAAACAAATCTGAGCTATCCTATTTCCTCCTTAACAACCTGGGGGGGAAGAACGGAAGAAAGAAGACGAAAGAAAAACAGAGTCAGACATAAAGCCTGAGTAAGTTCAGTAACTTCTAGCATGTGAACATGGAAAACAAAACGACATGAATTAACTGAATACAAGATTACACCATGACGATAGGGTCAACAAGATGAGACAAGGTAGTCACAAGATATGCTAAGATAAAATAAACTGGATACGCTCTAATACTTTTGCCGCTTCGCTCTAATACTTCGCCGCTTCGCTATTTCCATGTTATACTGATTTCTATATCTCTGCACCGCCTAACTAGTGTTTCAACTAGTAACGATAACGTGATCCCAATCCCTGTATTTTCCATCGCCTTCAGGCATCCATTTATTAGTTGCTACCTAGATCTAATCTAGGGTTTTCTATCCACTGCTTTCTAGATTTAACAATAGTTTTACGCTATCTGCTGAACGCTTTTCGAGTTCAGGGTTTATGCCACCTAGTACAACTAGGGATTACGCTACCTGTCGAACAATGCCCCCAAGTCTAGGACACACTACCTAGAGTGGTATATGTTCTTAGGCTTCCCCACGTATGTATCGCGAATCGTTATCGCTTGTCTAGATGCACATGTCCTGTAATGTGCGATCTGAGTCCTGTGACAGGGCAAATCAAGGAATACAGAACTCGGTCGGGAGCTTTCAGATATCTGCCGATGCAGATGCTAAGGTCTGTTTTTACTCCAGTGGCTATGGTCCCACTTGACCCCTCCCTCAGCTAATGAAAGGCACACCTTGTAAAATGAGAACTATACGCCGGCCCCCGGTGCCCCACTATCCTATGGCCATCCACAACCATAACTAGATAGCAAGTATATGGTCTTTTGGAGTTCTCCGCCTTTCCGCTTCACGTATCTCGATTGACTCAAGATGGATGGTAGACGACGAGTTGCTATCACAGGGCTACCGTCTTCTCGCCGAATCACGCTGGTCCATCCTAGTCTTTAGGTTGCCACATATATATATTGCAACCAAGGCATACCCTCGGTTCTTCTAACGCAGACCTTAACCTCTGTGAGCCCAGGATGATCATCTGCAGCCTCACAGAGGGATACCAAGGGTACCCTCACGTCCCCTCGAAGCCTCGGGCTTCGTAACCCAATTCGTTGGAGCCTTCTTAAAACCAGATGGATGTCCGCTCCTTCGTGTTATACTAAGAATTACTACTTAGTTCTACTAACTAAGGTTTACCACTTAGTTTCCAAATTCCTTGTTTTCTTAACTAAGTTTTACTACTTAGTCCCTTTTTCAACTGAGGTTTACTATTTAGTTTTCTTTCTCGCCAGGTTGGGTTGGTTAAGTGTCTTTAGTCGATTGAAGCTATCTTAACCCTCTTCCCTTATCCTATTACACTGGTTAAGTGTTATCCCTTCATGCTTTTTTACTTAACCCTATTCATTTATCATATTCTGATGGTTAAGCGTTCAAGTTTACTTAACCCTATGGTCTAGTCCAGTTAACATATTAATTTGGCTAAGTGTATTACTTAACCCCAACCTCTAGTCTAATTAACATGTTAAATTGGCTAAGTGTATTAACTTTACTTAACCCCACCTTCTAGTCTAGTCAACATGTTAATTTGGCTAAGTATTCCCATGGACTTAACCCTCCCATTCTAGTTTTAACTGTGCTAAGTTGGTTAAGTGTTCCTTAACCTTCCCATTCTAGCTTAACCGTGTTAGGTTGGTTAAGTGTTCCTATGGACTTAACTCTCCCATTCTTGTTCTAGCTTTAATTAATAAATTAAAGCTGCAACCTCTCACATTAGACAGATATTGCTGTGGTTACTGGATGTGCCGGTCGGTTCCGGGCAGGTTTACACCGCAACTCAGTCTAACCTCGGGTTAGGCATATTCATGTTTTCTAAGTTCAAAGGGTTTTTGATTAATTTCCAAATCTGGTTTTGAAAACAACCATCCTGTCCTTCGGATCAGTTAGGGATAGCCAGGGAGGGCAGGAAACTTGTATTTTCCAAACCCAAGCCTAGACACTATCCTTTCTGTCACCCTAGAACCTTCTGGTCTATGTGGTATAAAAAGGGATGTTATCAAAATACTTTTCTTTTGTTTATAAATTGTTAACAATTTATTTCAAAAGCCCATTTCCCCTTTTTAGACAAATTTGGCCTATATTTATTTGTCAAGCCTACTAGTATACCTATATTCTAGGCCCAAGTCCTAACCCAACATGCAGTTTAGGCCATTTCCTATTTCATTGCCGAAACTAGATTAAATATCCTAGTTTATAATTTATGGCCAAAACTTAACCAAGTTACATATTTTGTGGTAAATGAACAATTTAACATTTATGACGAATTCTATAAGTAAATTACTCCTAATTTACTTATTTCATTACTACTCTTTTAATGTACATTGTCACATTTATTATTATGGCCCATTCTCTCTTATTTATCATATTTATACTTTTTGGTATGTAAATTATACCAAATTTAGTGTCGCTAACCATAATTTATTCTAAACATGACAATTGCTCACAATTATGAATAAATTGAAAATTGTGCTAATATACTTATTCCAAATCAACCTTAATTAACCCAATCTTGGTTTAACATCCTAATTCACAATTTATGGCAAAACTAGAATTATTTTTCTAGTTTACATTTTATGCCTAAAATTTAGCTTACTTACTAACGCTAAATTTAATATGTCAAAATCACATATTCCCTAATCCATGTCAAATTTTCCCGTTTTCATTTTAATATGCATGTCATAATACATATTCCAAATTATGCTAATTTCCCAATTTACAATTACGTTCATATTCATTTCCATGTTTTTCCCCAAATCGCATTCCCACCGTTCGAATAATCGTGATTCAACCTAGATTATAAATAAATCTAGATTCATAGATAAAAAGGGAATGAATCAAAATGACAAGAAGGAATAATTGGCATAAAAAGGTTTGGATAACAATGTAGGTTCAAGAATATGGGTAGACCTAACTAAATAGGTAAATTCCCACTGTCTTAAAACCAAAGAATAGGCAAAATAGGTTCAAGAACGTGGGTAGACCTAACTTAATAGGTAAATTCCCACTGTCTTAAAACCAAAGAAAAAACCAAGGAACAGGTAGAATAAATAATTGGGTTTAGACCCAATTTCACAATCACCAAACTAAAGCAATATTTTCCTAATCATGAATCATGGGTGTCAAAATCACAATTGTCCTCATTATGTCATAAGCAATAGTTTATGTCCAATTCAAAGGCTTATGTTCTTAGTCATAAGTAATGTCCATGGTCATAGGCAATATAGGCGATGTTCATAGTCCAAAAGGGAAAATAATTCCCATAGTCCTAAGTCATTGTCATAGGCAATGTTTATATGTCCCAAAATCAAAGGCTTATGTCATAGTCCAAAGGCATATGCTTTCAAAGGCCACAGTTCTATAGTCATAGTCACGGTTACAGTCTTATTTGTCCTCGAATCATAACAGTTCTTAATTCAGTCCAAGAGTATAAACACAGATTCGAAGAGAGAGAGAGAGAGAGATTTGGCATATTCCTTTATTCCTTTAATTTCATGTCACAAATAAAACAAAATATTCAGATCTAGAAATAACCAACTTACAGAAAATAGATCTAGAAAAGAAGGAAAGCGTGGCTATGATTCGTGCGTCGTTGCTTGAAACTTGTTTGAGCTAGCCATTGAATTCTTCACTTGAAACTTTGATTTGAATCCCTCCTTAAAAGTCTTTTAGCAGCATCTCCTCGTCTTGAATCATATTTTATTTTATTTATTTAATAAAATGTAGAAGAGGGGAAGAAGCCTTGAATCTTAGCAGCATAAGGATAGAAGAGAATTGGTGCAAAGAGAATGAAGACTAGGGCTGTTTATATAGCTGCTCAAGACCTTATCGTACACGCAGCGCTGAGTCAGCATTGAACCTAGTTAAGAAAATAGTCCAGGTACGTAGATGAATCTAGCCAAACCTTATCATACACGCAGTGCTGAGTCAGCATTGGGTCCCACAAGCTATTTTGGCGTAAAAGTTTGATTTTCAAACTTTTGAATTTCTGGAATTTATTTAACTGTTTTATTCACATGAAATATTCTTATATGTATACAATTCCTCTAACGACCATTTTACGCGTATATATATACGCACAACTTTCATTTTATTTTCAAAATTCAAATGATGTTGCCATATTTCATTGACTGTAGCCTTATCTTGAATTTTATCTTTCGTATACATATATTTTTGCATATATATATATATATATTTATATTCTCATATGTATATATATATATATATATATTCTTTATTTCCTTATATGTACGTTCTTATCCTTTCAAATTTTGAATTTGTATACGTACATATATTTGCATGTCCAGTTGGCCCTCTCTAAAACAAAGATAAAAAATTATGCCGCCGCCGGGGTTCGAACCCCCGACCTCCATGCTACAAATCCAATGCCTTAACCAACTGAGCTACAGAGGCTTTTGTTAATAAGTCTTAGAACAATAATAATTATTGTTCTCTCCTTACTTCTCTTTTTCATGTTAGTTACAATACTTAAATTAAACAACTGCATGGATCTTTTTCTTTTAATTTTTCTTTTAAAAATTAATTATACTTTAATTTGAGAATCTTAATGTCGCAGAATTACGGGGTGTTACAGACATGAAACATCGTCGGACTGACGACCTATTTTGAAATAAATAAAAATAGGGAAAAATCATTATAAGTGACTTTAAAGATTTATGAACCAAATATACTTGGTTTTTGATGTTTATTGTAGTCGATTGATTGTTTGGATGAGCTCGACAAGCTTATGAGCCAATATGCTTTATATTTTTGTATTGGTTTGGGTAGAAAATACTTGTATGCCAACACCTTGTGATTTATTTCAAGATTTGGCAATGAGGTGTTCAGTGATGTTGTTGGGTTCATTTCAATTTAATGAATGTTTTTAAATGGGATTGTGATAAGAGGAAAAAAATATAAAACATAAAGGATTTTGAGGACTAAACTCGATGATTTTGAGATGATTTGGAAATGGAAAGTGATATAGATTTGATTTATTTGTGATTATTGGTGTTAACGATTTTGCCACTTTGAGACGTAAAATTATTTAGTATGTGGCTAAAGATTTGGGTAACCCATAATTAAAAGTATGGGTAGTAGAATGACCTTAATTGGTCACTGGTCAGTGTAGTTTGTGCCAGTTAGTGGGAGAGGCACCTATAAATCGAGTGAATGATTGTACAAGCCCTTTCCTTGTTTAGGGGTGGAACCTCCTGGTATTTGGTTGCATATGTTTTGTTATGAAATAATTGTGATATTCTGGAATCAAATTTCCAAATGATTTGGTTTGGGATCCCGAAGTGAAAACTAATTTGATATGAAAGCTAGATATGTATTTCAAATGATTTGTAATAAGAATTTGAGAATAAAGTCCAAATAGATAACTTCTGTAAAGTTAATTAGATTTTGAAAATCTATGTTTGTGGATTGAGCTCAAATGGGTAGTTTGGGGAGTTGTGTATTGTTTGTTGTATTGTAGGCTCCAAGACTCTATTTGTGATAGTTTTTTGCGATTTGGTATTCATGCGGAGAAATCTCGTTTTGTGTTATACAGCGTAGTCCCGTGATATACCTTACTTTTTAATATGTATTGAGATAACTGTTTAGTTCTCACATCTATCCCACGATTGACTCTTAGTTTTTTTACCCTTGCAAACACGGGTTCCCTTATTTCCACACAGGCAGTCGAGTAGTTTTGTTTTTGCAGATACTTAGAGTAGGTTTCTGGATTGATGCTAGAGTTGTGTCGAGAGCATTAATTAGTATTCCATTGTGTAGTGTAATATTGTATTTACGATGTGCAATGTATTTGAGTTTATTATACTTTGATAAATATTCTTGTACTCTGATGTAACATTTCAATGATATTAATGAAAAGACTTTTGTTTCTATCTGATGTGTCATATGCCCAAAGTTAATGACTCAAGGGTTTCTGCCGTTTTGGATAGGACTTGTGAGATTTATAGTCGATTCTAAAGGCAGGAATTCAGTTGGTATCAGAGCTTTGGGTTATTAAAATGCTTTAGGGTATGACTCGTTAGAATGGAATAAAAGATTCATCAGAGCTAGGATTAGTAATATCCTAAAAGAGTGACTCGTTAGAGATGGCGTTAGTAATTCCTTAGAATGAGTTAAGCGTATTATATATACGAGAGAGCGTAATTGTGATATGAAAATAGAAATTATCGATGATTTTGGATAGTCTATAAGTTCTAAAACCAGTTAGGCCAGAAATAATTAGCTTACTTCTTCCATCTTTTCCGGAGACAAAAAGTCTCTAAGTAGGTTAGAATGTAATGATGCAAAATTTTGGAATCAATTTAAATTTTGAAAATTCGAGCTTTTAAGAAATTAATATAACCACGCACGGTTCAAGATGCATACACTCATTTTGAAATACGGTTTCAAAAAGTATAACGATCGGTTAAGTTATTTAAGTCAGTTTTAGCAACTTTTCAGTTTAGACAATTTTGGTCAAAAATGAAATCTTGACAGGACTCAGCGAAACTGTAAATTTTGAGATAAGTAATTGAATACAACTTGTAAAATAGTTAAGGTAAGGTTAGTGAACTTTTAAAAAAGATTTAAAAGATTAATTATATTAAAATCTGATATTTAAATATTATTCTGATAGGCTAGAAAATATAAATTTTGCAAATGATCATGGAATTCGATGAAATAAATAAATTTTATTGTATCCAAAATGTCAAAACATGGTAGGATTTCAAATTTCGCATCAAACCGAGTTAGTATGCCATATGAAATTTAAGTTTAAATAGATTGATATTTTGAACTCAAGTTGAGATCGAACGATAAAATTTGGAGTAAATGACTTGGAATTCAACGAAATTAGGATCGTTGGAACCATAATGGAAAAATATGTCAGGATTCCAAGTTTCATCGAAAACGAAATCATTATGTGATCTCACGAGCAAATAACTTGACAATTAACTACACATGCTGTAACACCCCACCTCCGTTAAGGTCACTCACAAAGGGAATGCCTTAACTTTGGTGGAGCATTTTAGTAAACAGAACAGAAGCTTACAAGACAGATAAAACAGTACTTGAAAAATTTTAACTTTATTACAGCGGAAACAGAAATTAGTATGGTTACATCCTTTCAACTTCAGAATTCAAGTACAAAATATCAGTCTTGTACAAAAGCCTTCAAAATGCATAGTTTAAAATCATAATCCCCATGGAACGGAATCTATACAGAGCCAAGCCATACTTTAAGCACTTCAAGCAAAGAGAAATCCGGATCGAGCTAAAGTATTTCCCTCCTTGGATAACCTGGGGGGGGGGGGGGAACGGAAGAAAGAAGGCGAAACAACAAGGGTCAGACAAAAAGTCTGGCAAGTCCAGTGATTTTCAGCATATGAACAGATAACAATAACATGATATGAACATAAAACTGGATGTGAGATAACTATAACAGGTGTAGCAGATATAACAGAAAAACAGAATGATATAAACTATTGTTTTACACTTCTCTGCACTAATACTAGTATAACAGAATTAGGGGTCACCCTAATGTCTAAATTGAAGCAGGAATGGGTACAGAATACTTTAACAGAATCAGAATGCTAATAATGGGCCTTTACTACCCGATCAGAAACAGACAGAAGAAGAAACAGATTTATCCCTATGGAAACAGAATGTGGAATTAGGTGTACACTAGTAATGGGCCTTTACCACCCGAACAGACGGTACCACACAGAAACAGACAGGTGTTACCACCCAACAGAAACAGACGGTACCAACAGAAACAGACAGAACTAAGCGTACCCTAAAACCCTACCCCAAGCGATCGGCTCCCTAATACATAAATATCCTGTGTCGGCCCCACAGTAGGGTGTATCACTCCCTAAAGTGACAACCAATTGGCACAGACCTATTTACAGATGACACGGCGTCTTACATCCTCAGAGGCAGACCGGGATCCATGCACGCACATGACCCGGTTGGAACGCACCATCAACACCCCTCGCCATTATCAGAATGAACCACTTATAATTAGTTCAGTAAGCGTGCCCGGACCCTACCTACTGTTGGGTCAAAGTTTTGATACCAGAAAGGGTTACTGACTAATATGGGTCCCAAACAACAGATGACACAAGTAATTCCCCTCCTAACCTTGTGTCCCCAAACTAACAGATTTCAGATTTATTTGTTTACAAGTTCAGACATACAGAATTCAGATTTACTAGTTCACAAATTGAGTTAACAAGTTTTCAGACTAACGGATCAGATGTACAGATTTTTCAGATTTGTCTAACTTTGTATTGGGCCTACAGATTCATGGACGGGTTTTACTACATCTATTAATCCCTTTGGTTTAACCCTATTTTCCCCAATACGTTTTAGACGTCATTCTTATCTTAGATTTGCATTAATTAATTTTTAATGCACAGACCTCTCACATTAGGTCGGTAGCTTGTGGCCGCTGGATATGCCGGGCGGTTCCGGGCAGACTTCTGCCACAAGCCAGACCTAACCTCGTGTCTTACGCATGTTATGACTAACTTCTCACATTAGAACCTATTGTTTGCGGCCACTGGATGTGCCGGGCGGTTCCGGGCAGATTTACGTCGCAAACTCATTCTAACCTCGAGTTAGCCATATTCATCTTTGCGGCCAATTAATTAATTATTTACCGTTTATGCGCACACCCAATATATATGCCAATTCAGATTATATCAATAACAGAATGATCACATCAACTCAACTGATATAGCAGATAACAGATTTTAGCAGATTGGGTGACTTAACAGATTTAACCGATTTAGCACTTAGCAGATTTTGGCATATAACAGATTAGGCATCTCAACAGACAAATTTAACAGATTTGGCATTTCAATCTAATTAGCAGTCTAGGCAATATAACAAAACTAGCAGTTTAGGCAACTTAGCAAATTAGCAGATTTAGCAAACCTAATAATTCTAAAGGTTCTATTTACATGCCTTGCCTAGTCATAAATTAGGCCTAAATTCATATGCCTACATAATTTTTCATGATCCACAACATATATTCCATGTTTGCTTAAGCGCAGAATATGGACATAATTTGCCATATAACATATGTTCCAATATAGATTATACCAAATATAACCATTAATTTCAATGCATGTCATATATCCAAAAATCCCTATTTAGGTGTAATTACAATAATAGATATCCTAATTAATGTAAATCTTAAGTTTCCATATCTTCCTTCTTTTCATGTCATGAATTATTATGCAAACTATCCCCAATAATATAAATCTTTAAACCATATCTTCTAAAAATCAGATCTTGCCTTTTTATATGCATTTTGTCCAAAGTCTCAAATCATATGTAATCTTTACAGTGGTTCCTCTTCTTCTTTTATCACAAAATATGCATAGGTCTAAAACTAGTTTATAACATATGCTATTTTTTTTCTAATTAATTACAGGTCTAAATTACAACATAACTATGCATACAACATGCATAAATTATATGTTCATAGTCAAATTTATGCATCCAATCCCAAGTCATATGTCCAATATATTTTATGCCTCAGACCTAAAGTCATACATTCAATTTGGTTTTGTCAAATTTCTCATCATTCATCCCAAAACTTGCGTTCATACGTTCATCTCTTATGAGATTAGGCACAGGCTCGTGGTAGCCTGGCTATAGAAACAGAAAAGAAGAAAGGAATATAGAACAGTCACAGAAAACAGATCTAACAGAAGAGAATACAACCTCAAACTCAGATTTAAATGCATATCAAAATTATAATTATCGTTTATAGCGGAGAATAACTGTACTTGCCTTGATTGGATTAAAGAAAGAACTTTAACTTGTTGTAGAATCTTTGCAGAACTTTAACCTCTAGTTTGAATTGAGTTGCTTAGGCTGATGTTGATTATCTTCTAGTTTTAATTCCAGCAGAGCAGAGACGCCATTTTTATTTTTTTATTAGAAGAAGAGAGCAATGGAGGCTAGAGAATTGTGCAAGAAACCTAGGTAGAGTCTAGGGTCCTTTTTATAGAGGTTAGGAACTGATTAGGACCATTGATGTTGCTTGGATTGATCGTAGCCATTCATTCGAAAGAGAGACCAATTAGAGCCTGCCACCTAGCCCTAATGACAAAGCAGACCACAGAAAATCGACTAACAGAGAATAGGCCAGCCAGGTTGGACTGGGTTCGACCTGTCTCTGGACCAGGTCGACAGCCCTGTCGACAGCCCTGTCGACCTGGTTAGACCAGGTCGACAGCCCAGTCGACCTGGGTGCATCTGGCGGGATTTTTCCCGCCCTGGCCAATTGGGCCCGGTTTTAATTTTAAACTGTTTTATTCTGAGCTGTTCGAATTTTAAACTTAATTCAGAAACTTCCATAGGCTTTATCTTCTTCATACGGACTCCGTTTTTCGAAAACTCGGACTCTATTTCGCGTATTTTTCCGAGACGAACGAAATGGCGTATCCCGTTTTCCTTAGTTCCTTGATTTCAAATTAATTATACTTTAATTTATGACTTTCACGGTTATAGAATATACGGGGTGTTACATTCTCCCCTACTTAAAAGGATTTCGTCCCCGAAATCTTCAAGTTAAGAAGAATGTGTCCTACCATCCAATCATCCATCTACTCAATCATCAACCACAGGCATCCATTGTCCTTATAGACTTCTAATGCTTTCATGTTTAAATGCACAGTGTGTGTTCATGTCCGTATCTAATGCAAAATCAGGCGGCCCACTGATTCAGTCGACCTCCTTAATGCAAATCATGTTAGTGCCATGAGTCCAATATGTATGCAAATTTTCCTACTTGAGACATATCATTTCTATATGAGTGCACAACTGCTCATTCATATGCAACATCCATATGCTGATTCGACCATTTTGCATCCATAAAAATTTAAAAATGCTCACACATCCATATGCAGTATGAGAGTGCTTTCGAGCCGATCTAGTGCCTAGTGTGTGTATATGCATCCACGAGCAACCACTAGCAACCACTTGCATCCACTTGCAACCATCAAACATAACATGTCTCAAACACATGTTTACACCCATTAGTTTCTACCTAAAGTTCAAATATTCGATCGATAGGATACAGTCGAATGATGGAAGCGAGTACAGGTAGAACGAAAATTTGGTTCCCATTAGACATGGGTCCTAAGTATCGGCCCCAAAGACCGAAACCGACATCAAATTGACACCCAGAGGATTACCTTCTTTAGACAATGTCAAAACTGGAAATCCTATCAAAAGTATTTAGATATTTACAGACTACTGGTACAGATCAGGTTCCCTAATAATTCTTAGGAAGCTAAGCATGATAAAATCATACCCCACGAAAACTCAGAATGTATGCGTCATACTTGACTCCTAACACAGATATCCCTCAAACCCCAATCTCAAACAGATGATCCATAACCCTTATGGGTCTAAGTCTATAGCGGAATTCAAAAATAATACTAGTATTAAAGTGCAGAGTACCGATTACAAAACCAAAATACCAGAATCAGAAAAAAGTCTTAACTCCATAATCAGATAAAGAAATTAAACCTACTATAGAAATTTTCCTATTTCTATCCTAGCCACTAGCCTCAAGAGTGTTCGCCTGCCCTCCTTGTCCTCGTCTCTTCGGGCAGTCCCTAGTGAAGTGTCCCATCTCCCCACAGTTGAAGCAAGCGCCCTTCCTTTTTCTGCAATCCTTGTTCAGATGAGTTGAGCTCCCACAAGTAAAGCACTTTTTCCCCTTCTTATCTTCAGACTTCTCATCCTTCTTTTGTGTTTCCTTTTTGAGCCCCGCTTTCTTATTCTGTGGTTCTTCCTTCTTTGTCTCTTTCGGGCCCTTGTCTTCCTCGTGCAGTAGTGCCATATCCACCAATTTCTCGTAAGTTGCTCCCATGGGTACATGGGTCATGGCTAGGCTGTGCAGTGGCTCATTCAATCCTTTAACAAAGCGGAGAGCCTTTTTATGCTGAGTGTTGACTAAATCCAATCCGAATCTTGCTAGTTTGTTGAACTGGTTGACGTATTCCTTGACCGTCATACTTCCTTGCTTAAGAGACAAGAACTTTTCCAATTGTAAACTTCGTTCAGCTTGCGAGAGGAATTTTGTCTCAAACCTTGTTCTGAAATCCATCCATGTCTCAACCGGCCTCTCGGCGTTAGTGACTTCCCACCAGTAGGAAGCTTCGTCTTTGAGCAGCCATACTGCCAACTGTACCTTCTGCCTATCGTCCACCTCGAAGATAACGAACAGATCCTCAGTTCCTTTGAGCCAATTCCTTGCTTCTACGAATGATTCAGTTCCTTTGAAATCCTACCCACCCATGGCCCTAAAATCTCTACAGATTTTTGAGAAAGCAATAGCACGAGGAGGGGGTGGAGGAGGGGGATCATTTGCTGGACCTGCAGCGGCGGTCCTAGCCTCAAGATATTGACGAAACCAACCGGGTACATGAACACCCTCTGGTATCTCAGATGCTTCAGACATGCTGGAACGAAAAAGGAAAGGTTCAATACAAAAAAGGACTGAAAGAAAGATATATGGCTCTTGGGGATCATGTTTTTCAAAATAAGCTTTATTTTTGAAAATACTTCCTTTCCAAAACCTTTTTGAAAATAGTTTTCAAAAACTTTACCCAATCTGGTAACCTTCAGCTCTGATACCAAGTGTAACACCCCACCTCCGTTAAGGTCACTCACAAAGGGAATGCCTTAACTTTGGTGGAGCATTTTAGTAAACAGAACAGAAGCTTACAAGACAGATAAAACAGTACTTGAAAATTTTTAACTTTATTACAGCGGAAACAGAAATTAGTATGGTTACATCCTTTCAACTTCAGAATTCAAGTACAAAATATCAGTCTTGTACAAAAGCCTTCAAAATGCATAGTTTAAAATCATAATCCCCATGGAACGGAAGCTATACACAGCCAAGCCATACTTTAAGCACTTCAAGCAAAGAGAAATCCGGATCAAGCTAAAGTATTTCCCTCCTTGGATAACCTGGGGGGGGGGGAAACGGAAGAAAGAAGGCGAAACAACAAGGGTCAGACAAAAAGTCTGGCAAGTCCAGTGATTTTCAGCATATGAACAGATAACAATAACATGATATGAACATAAAACTGGATGTGAGATAACTATAACAGGTGTAGCAGATATCACAGAAAAACAGAATGATATAAACTATTGTTTTACACTTCTCCGCACTAATACTAGTATAACAGAATTAGGGGTCACCCTAATGTCTAAATTGAAGCAGGAATGGGTACAGAATACTTTAACAGAATCAGAATGCTAATAATGGGCCTTTACTACCCGATCAGAAACAGACAGAAGAAGAAACAGATTTATCCCTATGGAAACAGAATGTGGAATTAGGTGTACACTAGTAATGGGCCTTTACCACCCGAACAGACGGTACCACACAGAAACAGACAGGTGTTACCACCCAACAGAAACAGACGGTACCAACAGAAACAGACAGAACTAAGCATACCCTAAAACCCTACCCCAAGCGATCGGCTCCCTAATACATAAATATCCTGTGTCGGCCCCACAGTAGGGTGTATCACTCCCTAAAGTGACAACCAATTGGCACAGACCTATTTACAGATGTCACGGCGTCTTACATCCTCAGAGGCAGACCGGGATCCATGCACGCACATGACCCGGTTGGAACGCACCATCAACACCCCTCGCCATTATCAGAATGAACCACTTATAATTAGTTCAGTAAGCGTGCCCGGACCCTACCTACTGTTGGGTCAAAGTTTTGATACCAGAAAGGGTTACTGACTAATATGGGTCCCAAACAACAGATGACACAAGTAATTCCCCTCCTAACCTTGTGTCCCCAAACTAACAGATTTCAGATTTATTTGTTTACAAGTTCAGACATACAGAATTCAGATTTACTAGTTCACAAATTGAGTTAACAAGTTTTCAGACTAACGGATCAGATGTACAGATTTTTCAGATTTGTCTAACTTTGTATTGGGCCTACAGATTCATGGACGGGTTTTACTACATCTATTAATCCCTTTGGTTTAACCCTATTTTCCCCAATACGTTTTAGACGTCATTCTTATCTTAGATTTGCATTAATTAATTTTTAATGCACAGACCTCTCACATTAGGTCGGTAGCTTGTGGCCGCTGGATATGCCGGGCGGTTCCGGGCAGACTTCTGCCACAAGCCAGACCTAACCTCGTGTCTTACGCATGTTATGACTAACTTCTCACATTAGAACCTATTGTTTGCGGCCACTGGATGTGCCGGGCGGTTCCGGGCAGATTTACGTCGCAAACTCATTCTAACCTCGAGTTAGCCATATTCATCTTTGCGGCCAATTAATTAATTATTTGCCATTTATGCGCACACCCAATATATATGCCAATTCAGATTATATCAATAACAGAATGATCACATCAACTCCACTGATATAGCAGATAACAGATTTTAGCAGATTGGGTGACTTAACAGATTTAACCGATTTAGCACTTAGCAGATTTTGGCATATAACAGATTAGGCATCTCAACAGACAAATTTAACAGATTTGGCATTTCAATCTAATTAGCAGTCTAGGCAATATAACAAAACTAGCAGTTTAGGCAACTTAGCAAATTAGCAGATTTAGCAAACCTAATAATTCTAAAGGTTCTATTTACATGCCTTGCCTAGTCATAAATTAGGCCTAAATTCATATGCCAACATAATTTTTCATGATCCACAACATATATTCCATGTTTGCTTAAGCGCAGAATATGGACATAATTTGCCATATAACATATGTTCCAATATAGATTATACCAAATATAACCATTAATTTCAATGCATGTCATATATCCAAAAATCCCTATTTAGGTGTAATTACAATAATAGATATCCTAATTAATGTAAATCTTAAGTTTCCATATCTTCCTTCTTTTCATGTCATGAATTATTATGCAAACTATCCCCAATAATATAAATCTTTAAACCATATCTTCTAAAAATCAGATCTTGCCTTTTTATATGCATTTTGTCCAAAGTCTCAAATCATATGTAATCTTTACAGTGGTTCCTCTTCTTCTTTTATCACAAAATATGCATAGGTCTAAAACTAGTTTATAACATATGCTATTTTTTTTCTAATTAATTACAGGTCTAAATTACAACATAACTATGCATACAACATGCATAAATTATATGTTCATAGTCAAATTTATGCATCCAATCCCAAGTCATATGTCCAATATATTTTATGCCTCAGACCTAAAGTCATACATTCAATTTGGTTTTGTCAAATTTCTCATCATTCATCCCAAAACTTGCGTTCATACGTTCATCTCTTATGAGATTAGGCACAGGCTCGTGGTAGCCTGGCTATAGAAACAGAAAAGAAGAAAGGAATATAGAACAGTCACAGAAAACAGATCTAACAGAAGAGAATACAACCTCAAACTCAGATTTAAATGCATATCAAAATTATAATTATCGTTTATAGCGGAGAATAACTGTACTTGCCTTGATTGGATTAAAGAAAGAACTTTAACTTGTTGTAGAATCTTTGCAGAACTTTAACCTCTAGTTTGAATTGAGTTGCTTAGGCTGATGTTGATTATCTTCTAGTTTTAATTCCAGCAGAGAAGAGACGCCATTTTTATTTTTTTATTAGAAGAAGAGAGCAATGGAGGCTAGAGAATTGTGCAAGAAACCTAGGTAGAGTCTAGGGTCCTTTTTATAGAGGTTAGGAACTGATTAGGACCATTGATGTTGCTTGGATTGATCGTAGCCATTCATTCGAAAGAGAGACCAATTAGAGCCTGCCACCTAGCCCTAATGACAAAGCAGACCACAGAAAATCGACTAACAGAGAATAGGCCAGCCGGGTTGGACTGGGTTCGACCTTTCTCTGGACCAGGTCGACAGCCCTGTCGACAGCCCTGTCGACAGCCCTGTCGACCTGGTTAGACTAGGCTGACTGCCCAGTCGACCTGGGTGCATCTGGCGGGATTTTTCCTGCCCTGGCCAATTGGGCCCGGTTTTAATTTTAAACTGTTTTATTCTGAGCTGTTCGAATTTTAAACTTAATTCAGAAACTTCCAGAGGCTATATCTTCTTCATACGGACTCCGTTTTTCGAAAACTCGGACTCTATTTCGCGTATTTTTCCGAGACGAACGAAATGGCGTATCCCGTTTCCCTTAGTTCCTTGATTTCAAATTAATTATACTTTAATTTATGACTTTCACGGTTATAGAATATACGGGGTGTTACACATGCCTTAATTTGTGTTCACACCTTATTCTAGTTAATTACGATTTGTGTTTGTATGGAGTTTTCATGCATCCAAGGCTACATTATGTTATTTTTACCCTAAGATAGATGAGTGAAAACCCACTAACCCATGTGCTCCATTTTTGGCTATGATTATAAGCCTTCTTTACACCATTTTTTCACTTTAACTTCATTTCTTTTTTACTCTCTCCCTCCTTCCCCGCGTCAGCTGCCATGGCTGCTGCACCAATGTCCGCTGCCCATCTATCCCATCCGCATCAGCCAAGCTCCCCACTTGAGCTTCCTTTCACCCAAAACCCTCAGTTTACACCAAAAATGGTCTAAACACCCAAGGTACTAAATTGTACTTCACTAACTCAGTAAGAAGTAAATGGAACCGTGTTTAATCAGCAATAAAAAGTAAAGAAAGCGAGAAAAGTAAAGTAGAGACGAGATTTAGAGTGGTTCAGCCGTTAACGAGGCCTACGTCCCCTATGAAGGTGATTTCCTGCCTTTAAATGAAAATTACAAAGTACATCAACCCTCTCTTTTCATACATACTTGTACTCACTCAATATAAAATGTTTATGTATTTCAATATAAGGTAGTATACAAGAGAATGGCAGAATTTGAGGAGAAGAAGGATGGACGAATGATTGAGAAGGAGGATATCTTCGTTTTCCTTCATTGTAGGATTGTACTTGATGCCATGGCTGAATCTGTGGCTGAGGATGAAGTTCGGCAGCACTTTATGGTTTTTAGAAGCCCATCCCCTTTAGGTTGGTAGCCATGGTGTATTTATAGGTGAACTTTCCTTGGTAAATGATCTGAAATCCGTTTGACCAGGCTGTGGATCATTCATTCTATTAATTACGACCATGCCATTGGCTAGCTGTAGCCAGCTGTCCGTGGCTGTATCCAGTTATCATGTGCGGGCGGCTCGTTGGAACGAGTACCTTGAATAGCTGAGCGGGTCCATGTAAGCGAGCATCCTATGAGTTCTTTGGGAGATTTTGTAAAATTTGAACGCGGGTCTGGAGTTGTTTCTCCATTATTCCTTGCGCGACCGTCCTTCTTGGTCCTGGGGCACTCGTCTTCTTGCCGTCTTTGTATGGTGCTATTTAGCTTCATAGTTATGTTATGAGGTCGCTCCTGCTTATGTTGAATGGGTGACTTACTTTATTTTGGTGTTTGAGCGGTTCTTAGGATATGAGGCCCTTATCTTTATCGGGTCGTACTTCCCTAATATGTTATTCTGTTATATTCGGTCGCGTTGGTTGACTTTACCTGCCTTTGTTTCGATATTTGGACCTTGCTTTGCGCGGTTGCATTGTGTACACTTTACCCAATGTGCGTATGGATTTTTAGGGATTAACACTTGCCCCTCGAAGTCCGTGATTCCTTTTTGTATGGAATCACTGGCTTCGATATATTTGATCGCACATTGGTTGGTGGGTTTGTCCCGACTTGTTGAGGGCTCGGTCGTGCAAAATGTGAAGATTACTTCATTGTTGTTGATTGATATTGTCTTTTCCTGAGAGGCCCGGTATATATTTTTTATTGTGGGAATAGCTAATTTTCGGGATGCCAGCTGGGACTTGATGAGACACTTCTTGTTCAATTGGGTACTTAAGCTGACGTGGCGAGAATTTCCTGGATGAATGCCTTTTAATCTTCCTCATTTAACCTTACCCGTTCGCTTTTGATTGGTTTTCCCACGTGCATCCATGCGCGCTTGTTTTGGGTGATTCCCTACTCGCTTGAATGCTGGGCTTATTGATTTGACCATTGGGCTGTTGAATGACCGGATGAAAATATTATTTCTGGTTTCCCGGCCCTTTCATCTATTTTTCATATATTATCTTGTTACATGTCTTTCAAAGGAAGCTTTAATGGTGGCGTCAATTTAAGCAGTTTTCTTTACCGCTGGATTCTTTTTGCAATTCCTGAATATCACAGTTTTTTCTTATTTGTTCCAATCTGCATTCGTGCATGGCACCGTCATCAAGGCTTCTGGGATTTTGGGATCGATCCGGCCGGGTTGTTTGCCTAGGTTTGTAACTGTTCATTCGTCTGTAAGCAAATTTTTCCCTTGAATTAATCTTAACCCACTTTTGGATCATGAATTTGACTGTGCAACCTTATGGTTTCTATGTAGGGTTTTCCTTTTTCTAAAATTCCATAATTTCAGGGAGCTATCCATGTCGGACCAGGTCAGAAGCTTGGACCGAGAGGAATGTTCTGATCAAGTTACGCCTACGCCCTATGTTGCTTCTCCGATGGGTGCTGCCCAAGAATTCCCATAACCTCGTGCATTTTCTGAAGCGCCCAATGAGAGGCACCCGACGGAGCTTTCACCCAGTTCGTTTCATCAGTTGTGCAAGCAATTTTGGATTTCGAAAAGGGAGAGGCCAAGCTGCCTACGGAAGAGGAGTTTGTCGATATCCCTCCTAAAGGATACATCGCCATTACTCGCGGCATGTTGAAAAGCGGAGCGGTTCCTCCCGTTAAGCCTTATATAGAGATGATTCCTCGGAACTTGGACATTGCCCTGTATCAATTACATCCTAATGGTTACGCGATTTTGACAAGCCTTTATGTCCTCTTTATGAGGGAGAAACATCGGGCTCCTTCGTTTAGGGACATACGCTCATTGTATGCTTTTAGGAAAAGAGACCAGCGTCCCTCATTTATCTTTGTGGAAAGCCGAGGTTTGAAAATAATTACTGGTTTAGAGGATAGTGTGCGAGGATTTCCCAATCAATACTTCTTTGTCCAATGTCCCGATAACTTCTGCGGCCTTTGGAAGTCAGTCGGTAAGTATCCTTATTCCTTGAATTCCATCTCGCTCTTTCTTCCTTTTGTTTTGGTTTTTCTGAAGTCTTTTGGATGTATTGCAGTGCTTCCCGATCAAAGCATACCCTTTGACCAAGATCTATGCAACTCGTTATTAGTCATTGACGAGGGGTAGAGGAATAAGAAATTCTTGATTAATGTCTACGAACAAATTATACAATTGTAAACAACTGTAAAATCCGTTCGGCTTTCCTAAACAACAAGGATTGTTGCAGAGGGTGTCGAACTCTGGGACCAAAAATATTTAAATTAGTAAATCCAGTCAATTTATTCCGGGATTTTGATTGATTGAAAACACAGAAAATAACAACAATTAAATAAAAAAAAGAGAGATTTATCTAATAAGAGAAAGCAATTAGGGGATAATGACATAGATTAGATTCACACTCATCAATAGCCAACAAATAAATATAGACATAATTCATGTTTCTGTCACAAACACGAATCAACGATAAATAGATTCTTAGAAACAAATAAGTAAATAACGACAAGCATAGCCTATGCACGAGCTGAGCTCTTAAACAACCATAGACTATCAGGACAGATTCACAAATTAATTTCTAAAAACCTAAAATTAGATCTAAATCTGATAATTATTAGATCGAACACGAATATACCCTGCGAAGGAGCATAGCTCTTAAACGACACAGAATATGAAGGTTCAGATCTAACCCTTTATTCAGATCTAGATCTACATGTATACAGTCCTCATCTATTGGCTATGTGATTCATGTTGAATCATATCTGTTAGCGTCATCACCCCCAATCAAAGGGGATTAGCTAGACATAGCTAAAGAAGAAGAGAAAAATAAAATAACAGACATAAATAAAATAAAACTAAAACTAAATAGAATAGGGGAAGAAGAATGATTTTATTCCAAGAAGAGAATTACAGAATAAAACTTAATGTGTTTTACAATGAATGAGATAAAGTGTATTTATAGCTGATATGACAAAGGCTACTAGGCAAATTCCATAATGTGGGACTAAAGAATTAGCCCAACTAACACATAAGCTAGTGTGAATGCAGCTGTAGAGTGAGAGGCCTTGCAAATGAGCTAATGTGAACGCGTATGAATAGATTTGCAATTTGTAATAGCTTATGGGCATCAAATGGCATCAACATCAATTGTTTTGAGCATGAATAGGAACTCCATAACATCTGCAACAAGCTATCATTATGAAAAGGCATTGGATTAACATATGCGGCAGAAGGTGGTTGAACAGCAACATTTCTTCAAGCTTTAATCTTACTCTCAAAATCAACACTATTCATGCATCAATTCTTCAAGCTTTTCAACAATTACGTGCATTAATCCAATCATCATAAATAATCTGAAAATACAACTATAAATACACAGTATCAATTATTTTAAATATAAAATAAGATAAATAAGAGGATAAAATATGCACAATTACGTGTATATCAAACACCCCCACACTTATCTTTTTATTCGTCCTCGAATAAACTAAACTAAGATATGTCACACTTTCGTAGGAAACACGATTGCATTTAGCGTATGCAACAAGCCGTTAAACCTCTGGGTGTCCCCAGTAGGACGAGTGTTGTCTCGTGAGGGTTTTCATCGGATACTACCCACAAAATCCAAAGTGTCTTATGTACGCAGATTAATCAAACAATATATTTAAGGTCTTTCACATTCCAAGGATTTCACCTAACTTCAATAATAACGGTTTAGCCCCAAATTGTCCATCCCATAATTAGTGCAAAAATGAATAAAAAATTTCAAGTTGAATCGTAATTCCTTGATAACACCGTAATTGTCTTGAAGGTTAAGAGCGTGGTGTCAACCAAAGTTCTACACATCGACAATGTGCACCCAATCATTTTATTCTTTATTCCCCTTTTTTTTGAATGATTTTGCACCAATGTAACTGTAATGTATTGGATATGAGTTATGCATAGATGAAGGAAAATTTTGTAAGCTCTAAAAATATTCTAGATAAGAGGGCAAGTGTATTAGTTGAACTTCAAATTACAAAAGAGAAAGTAATACTAAGGCACATATGAACATTTTTATTACCTTTCATCTCGTCTACTATAATCCTCACTTTCAAGTACAGTAGAATGGATGTGGATGGAATGGAATTGAATGCTTTTTTAGTCAAGAATGGTGAATGACTATTTTATTCAGAGAGACTCTCTCTTTATTTCATTTTTTTTCTTTTTCTCTTTTTTTTTTCTTTTTTCTTTTTTTGCATGATGAATGATGAATGGAGGTGGAATGATGCCATACATTATTTCATTTGATTCCTCTTCTACTCAACCAATACTTCATGAAAGGAAAGTTTTGTGCCCTAGTTACTCTACTTCTATAACCCTAATTCAACACACAAGTCTGGATTGATGTTATACAAAAAGCTGAAAGGAATGATAAGCAAAGTTTCGTAAGATAGATAACCCATATAAAATAAGATGTGGTATATGGTTATCCTACCTTAAAACAAGTACGGAGTGGGTGGTGTAATATTGGTACAAAAAGTGACGTTTTTGACCTTTAAACCAAGGTTCTTGAGTATACCAATATAAGATAAACTTGTCGAAACATGGATGTAAATCGACTAAAACTTGGGTTTGAATAATGTGGGGTATCGAAGAAGAACGCTACAATGAGTCATTTCTCCTTAATTGGGCCAATTGGATTTTAGAACTTACGATTTTGAAAATTTGAGTGAAAAGAAAAAATTATGCATGAAAACGAACTCATAAAATCCAACAAATGTAGGTGCAAAATCATTTTTATTTCATGATTTTTTTTTGATTATATTTACTTGCACATTCTAACATGTATAACAAAGGTTGACATGCTTACTCCAGAACACGACTAACGTCTGCATAGTCTCAAGCTAGCATCTTAAAAAGACACATTACGATTCAATGAATAAATAATGTTCATTCCCATCACCCAACAATTCAAATTATCAAACAAGAACCAAGGTGTTATTTATGAATTTTAAGTTAATCCTTGTTCAATGAATGGCCTAGTTCATAAAATTTGATTGCTGATGTAATGTAAATTCCCCCCACACTTGAGTGTGACTGTGTCCTCACAGTTGTTAATCAGACATATCTTAGTGAAAGAGAAATAAAATAAGAGGGTCAGCATGGCTTACCGAGTACACATGCAGAAAATACGCAGTCATCGAATAGATGAACCGGTCCACAATGGACCAATGGATTAGACTCATTAAGATTATGAGACACAGATGAAGCATAGAAAACCAAATCATAAAGAATTTTATATCATGTTCTAGACTTGGAAAAACAAATTTTGTTTTTTCAAAAGCTTGAGTTGCTAAATTTAAAATTTTGAGTGTACAATTGATCCTAGAATCGAATTGAATTTCTGTAGCAACTAAAGAAAAGTCATCGAGTCGGGGTTCAGCAAAAGTTTCAAAAACAAAGTTTGACTTGTTCAGATGATGTATAAATTGAGAGACGTGTGCATCATTCTTACCCCCACAATGGTTTTGAGAAATATTGTTCAGTTTTGCTTTGATATTGGAAATTTGTCGACTAAAGGTTCATTCATAAACCTAAAGTTAAAACCAAACAAGTGAATTTTCAGTAAATTTCGAAATCGTGTTTTCTCAAAAACCGTGTTATTCCAAAAAGAGTTCATATACTCCAGAAATTTATCACTGAAAAACAAGTGATCACGGTGAGGTTCAGTTGAAATGATCAAGTCGCAAGGAGTTTCAACTGTTTCAGAAAGATCGGCATTGTGTTTAAGATCACATTCAGCAGTTTCGTTGTTTTCAACCTCAAGAATTTCAAAGTTTTCAAATTTCTCATTTTCAGTTTCAGACCCACCAACATCATCGTTAATCAGTTTAAGAAGTTTTTGCTCATTAAAGTCGTCCTCACTAAAACAGTTGTTAACAACTTCATCATTTTTGTCATGTTGACAATCTAAAGTTGTTAAATTTTCAAAATTTTCAGAATCTGAGAAAGGAAGATCAAATTGAAGATTGATGTCTTTGTTTTCAAGAGAATTTAAATTCAAGTAAATTATAGAGATTTCAACCACTTCGCTATGATTTTCATTAATTTCAAAAGTTGTTAGTTGAAAATTTTCGATTTCAGCAAGAGTTGAATTTTCAGAAGAAGCATTAGTTTGAGTATGAATTTCAGTTTTGCAGAAATCAATGTTTTGCATAAGAGATTTTCCAAAATTTTCATCATCGGTCATATCGCCAGAATCATCAATAATCGTTATGTAATGTTGTGACGAAGTTACTGCCTGATTATTTGGTTCAAAAGAAACGTTGGCAGAAATTTGTTTGTTGCTAGATTGAGATTCACAGTTGTTGAACAAGTTTGTAACTTCAGTTTGAAGAAGAGAAATTTGATAAACAATCCGATAAGAAACTTGTTCGCTATTGTCCATTCTTTGAGCCAGTTCTTCAATGTAAGTCAAGCCAAGCTTCATGGAATCCTCAAAGTCATCAACATCATTAATTCCCTCAAGTAATTGATTTTCTAGATTTTGCCAAAATTCAATGGTGTATTGAGTCAGTTGTTCAATGATACGCATGTTTTCGATATCTTTTTTTTCAGAAGCTTGTTTTTCATCAAAAGTTCGCGTCCATTCCTTGATTTCCTCGCGACAAATCCAAATTTCATGCATTAATCGATTGATTTCACTCAGGCTGCCTTCAATAAAATTGGTAGAAACATCAGATTTCAAAATGTTGTTTTTTAGAGTCGTCATTTCTATGTGTTCCTCACTGGTTGACCTTAAAAATTCATCCACCTCATCTCTTAGAAGTTGTTTATTATTTAATTTCCACCACCGACATCGCCAAAAATTTAGCTTGTTCGCAACACATTTTTCATATTCGATAACCAAAATTCTACCTCCACTCGTATTACAAAAATCATTTTGGTTTTCAAAATTTTCGTTGAAACACATATTGAAATTGTTTTGAAATTCAACATTTTTCTTATCCATTTGCGCTAATAGTTGACTCATATTAGATAAATTCTCATTAATCCTAGAATGACAATTTTCATATTCGGGTACAATCGTTTGATGAGATTGGTGGAAATTATTCGAAAAGTTTTCAGCTTGAAATTCATTCTGATTTGAATTGAAACAAAATCATTTGAATTTTAAAAAGAATTGTAATTTTGGTTGTTCATGGGGCAAGCGCGCATGTACTAGAAGAAGAGAGTTTTTCGTCGAAAAATCAGTTGCAAAACTTGTGGTTATAAAGAAACTCTAGAAAAATTGTTAAAATTAACAACTTCGGATTGTATGAATACAGGTCTGGGCCAGGTTCGGACAAGGGTTATCAGTGTGTCATGAATCACCGTAGAAACACAACTGTAGGTTTAAGTACCTGTTTGAGTTCGAAACTCTACCGTTCCTTAGACACCTCAGAGAGTATCAATCGTAATTGTCAATTTAACGAATATTTTGTCAAATGAGCTTTGGGGGATCCTCAATTTGATTTCAAAAATAGTTTATTTAAAAAAAAATTCCAATTATTCCACGTTCGTTTTAAAAATTTTAAACCACACATCAACAGGCAAAATATTCAGTCACAGAATGAATAATCTCAGAACCGTCACAGAACAGGAAATTGCAGAAATATTTTTTTTTTTACAAGCAAGCCGATGCCCAGCAGAAGATTTTTACAAGCACTGTCTATATATTTTTTTTATTTGCAGCAGCAGTCCCTGTAGAGTTAGAAAATACTCACCTTGATCGGCAGTCCGTCCATTGCAGTTGAGTCACGCTAGCGCGTTCACACCCCACTTGGTGTGCAACCGCTCCAACCCGTCTGGATAGTCTGCAGATTTATTGTTGTTTAGCCTTCTATTAATTCTCTCTCCCTCTTTTTTTTAAGGAGAGAAACCGAGTCTAAAAACAAAAGAAAATTACAAATAAAAGGAAATAGATTTTTTTTGAATTAAACTAAACAAATGATAAGAAAACAGAAGTGAATTCGAAAAATAAAAACTAAACTAAAAAGAAAAAAGAAAACGGCTCGACTAAACAAAAGAAAAGAACTCAACTCAAATTAAAAAAACTCAAAATAAGAAACTAAAGTGAGCTAAATAAAAACAACCCAGAAACAAAATTTTGACCCAAAAATGTAGACCCATTCCTTGTTTATTCAAATCAACCCGCGCTAAAACTAACAGAGTGCACCGCACCCCAATTTCTCACTTTACTCGCCCCTTTATTTATTTGCTTCAAAACCGTTCCAAATCTCACAAACTAATGAAGCTCGAAAACAAACAAAGACCAAATCAATTAATTGTCCAATCCTCTTTTTTTTTTTAATAAACCCCCTAAACAAACTCCCGAAAACACAACTATGGGATTTCAAAACTCGCGTCTTTTTTTTTTGCTGGGCGCAATCGAGTTTGGATTTCGAATTGGAGGTGCTTGCGTTCGGATTGAGGTACGGGTTTCTATTGTGATTTGCGTTGATGAGTTGCAGGTTGGGTTTTTTTTTTTGGTTTCAGGAAGCGGTTTGTACGATGAGGAAGCTGCTTTTGAATTGAATGCGGACGGTTCGATGATGTGTTAGTGCATAATTGATGAGCTGCGGTATGTAGTAACACCACCAAAATTAGTTTGCTGATCGGACTCCACCAAAAACAAATAGACAGACTTCCGTTCTACCAAAAACAGTGGTGTAGAAATTTGTGAAACAATGGGGATGTTAGGTGAATGAATTGGGTAGTTTGCCCGTGGAGTTTCTGAAGTGTGGTATTGGGTTGAGGATGGTGAAGTGGTGGTTCAACGAGTTTGGTGAGGTAAGGTTGGTGATGGATTTGGAATTTTTGGTTAGTGGGTGATGATGGTGGTCTACTGTTTGTAAGGTGTATTGATGGTTGGATTTGCGTTGAGGTGGAGCTTGTAGGGAGGCTGTGTGGATGGAAATTACAGTGTGAAGGTGGCTGCTTGTGTATGTTTGAGGGACGTTGGGGGAAGTTTGAATGGTGGTCAGATTGGTTCGGGAATGGTGGTGTTTTTGTGTGTAGGAGTTTTGTAGTATGGTGAATGGTGGTGTTTTTGTTGTCTAGGCAAGAGGGTTGTAAGAGGTGAATTTGTGAAGCAGAGTTTTGGTTATTGGCAGAGGAGGGAGGTCGATGGCAATAAGGTTTTATGAGTGGCAAAGAATGGTATGAATTTGTAGAAGGAAGAGAATAGAAAAGAAATCAAAAAAGTATTTTTTTTTTAAAAATAAACTGTAAATAAAAGGAAAGAGATTTGTAGAAAAATAGAAAGAAATGAATGAAAGAAAGGGGAAGGAAATTGTAGAGAAAACAGGAAAGAGATTGAGTAGAAAATTTACAATTTTTTTTTTTTAGAAAAAGAAATGTAAAGACGGGAAAAGGAATAAGAAAGGAAACAAATCAAACAAAAATTGCAATTCTTTTTTTTTTCTCTTGGTAGGAAGATTACAGTATCATTGACTAACACCAAATCAAACCAATCAAGATTTTTTTTATCTATGTTAGAAAACAAAAGGGAACAAAAAAAAATTGTGTGTGCTTTTTTTAATAATAAAATAGAAATAAAACTATAACCCGAAGGTTTTAAAAATAAAAATTATTTTGGTCCCCGGCAACGGCGCCAAAATTTGTTTACGAACAAATTATACAATTGTAAACAACTGTAAAATCCGTTCGGCTTTCCTAAACAACATGGATTGTTGTAGAAGGTGTCGAACTCTGGGACCAAAAATATTTAAATTAGTAAATCCAATCAAGTTATTCCGGGATTTTTATTGATTGAAAATACAGAAAATAACAACAATTAAATAAAAAAAAGAGATTTATCTAATAAGAGAAAGCAATTAAGGAATAATGACATAGATTAGATTCACAATCGTCAATAGCCAACAAATAAATATAGATCTAATTCTTGTTTCTGTCACAAACGAATCAACGATAAATAGATTCTTAGAAACAAATAAGTAAATAACGACAAGCATAGCCTATGCAAGAGCTGAGCTCTTAAACAACCATAGACTATCAGGACGGATTCACAAATTAATTTCTAAAAACCTAAAATTAGGTCTAAATCTGATAATTGTTAGATCGAACACGAATATACCTTGTGAAGGAGCATAGCTCTTAAACGACACATAATATGAAGGTTCAGATCTAACCCTTTATTCATATCCAGATCTACATGTATACAGTCCTCATCTATTGGCTATGTGATTCATGTTGAATCATATCTGTTAGCGTCATCACCCCCTAATCAAAGGGGATTAGCTTGACATAGCTAAAGAAGAAGAGAAAAATAAAATAACAGACATAAATAAAATAAAACTAAATAGAACAGGGGAAGAAGAATGATTTTATTCCAAGAAGAGAATTACAGAATAAAACCTAATGTGTTTTACAGTGAATGAGATAAAGTGTATTTATAGCTGATATGACAAAGGCTACTAGGCAAATTCCATAATGTGGGACTAAAGAATTAGCCCAACTAACACATAAGCTAGTGTGAATGCAGCTGTAGAGTGAGAGGCCTTGCAAATGAGCTAATGTGAATGCGTATGAATAGATTTGTAATTTGTAATAGCTTGTGGGCATCAAATGGCATCAACATCAATTGTTTTGAGCATGAATTGGAACCCCATAACATCTGCAACAAGCTATCATTATGAAAAGGCATTGGATTAACATATGCGGCAGATGGTGGTTGAATAGCAACATTTCTTCAAGCTTTATTCTTACTCTCAAAATCAACACTCTTCATGCATCAATTCTTCAAGCTTTTCAGCAATTACGTGCATTAATCCAATCATCATAAATAATCTGAAAACACAACTATAAATACACAGTATCAATTATTTTAAATATAAAATAAGATAAATAAGAGGATAAAATATACACAATTACGTGTATATCAATTAACGAAGGGTTCTTAAGGCAATACAACTAGCTTTCACCATTGCGTTCTTTCCTGTTGGACACTTCCGGCAAAAACAAAGCTACCTGCGAATCCGCTGCCAAAAAATCTTTGGAAAAAGGATGTTCTAGCGTCATAAGGAGCAGCGGGGTATCTTCTATCAGCAGAGCGACCCCTGCCAAGAAGGTGGTATCGAAGCATCCAAAGCGCAAAGCCTCTAAGACTTTAGTTGTTTTGCACGAAGAAGATAGGTCTTTGCTAGAGGGAGTCGTCCGAGGAGATGTGAACGTGACTCCTTCGAAGATTGTCCCGGGACAAGTTCGGGAAGTGGAGCGACTCGATGAAATTGTAGAAACTTCTATAGAAGGCTCGAGAAGCGGAGGGAACTCTTATAAAGAAGACTAAGAAGAAGATGGCTCAGAGACTTCAAAAGGACTTCTTCCTCCTATCTTGGCTGGAGAGCTCGTTCAAGGTAAGATCGCTTCCTGAACACTCATATTTCAAAAATCTTTTAACCATGATAATTTACGGAAAAAAACCCCCTTCATTTTGGGTTAAAGCGATATCTCTGAAAGCTTTTAGGATTCTTTTCTCATTTTCTTTATGATAACATTGTTTAAATTTTCTTCCCCTTCTTAGATCCAGGAATGGAGTCATCTCTATCGGAAAGTTTCTCTCAGCAGTTTGCTCTCGTTGATCCACAGAATCTCTTGCAATCTAGTCTTTCTCATTGTCTCAAGCATTCCTGTCCATCTTTAGATCTTCTAACCCAAGATGCTCTTGAAGCACCACTGGCGAGTTTGCTAAAGGAGAAGAAACATGACCATTCACAGGTATCTGGAGGAGAAAACCAGGATACCGGGAAGAGAGGAGGTAACGACGAACAGGCTGGTCTCGCTGGGTCTTCTGAACAAGCTGAACTTCCATGCCCCAGTTCTTTGGTCCCTGTGAAGCCGTTGACTAGATCCTCCATTTCTAATGCACCTGCTCTTCGCCAAACTCAAGCGATTCTTGATAGACCTCCCTACAGAGTTGCCCCTAGTAATCCTAATTTGATGGACAGGTTCGGAGACTGGGACTTGAGGGGGATGGACCTTGACTTAGTGTAATGACCCGGATTTTCGAACATTTTATTTTAAATATTTAATATGGTGTTGATAATATAAATGGATTTTTATGTTGAGGTATCGATTTAACAATCGATATACGATTTATTTTGAATATATATATATATATATATATATATCAAATCTAAAATAATTGAATTCGAAATTAGAAGCTAAATAAAAACCATTCAGATGATTAAAATATATTCTATTTGAATATAGTCGACGATAATAATAATTTATTATGGAAGAACTTATTTCTTTTGAATTTAAATTATATTATATTAATTTAATATGGTCATTTGTCAAATTAAATTTTTATAATCTATTCTGTTGAGTAAAGAATATTGTTACAACGTGGAAGCAACAATTGTTACGTTAAAATAGCGGTTCTTGTGTGAACCCCAATTTATTTTTAGTGGATAAGATCGAATCAAATCAGAATCTGTTTAAAAAGGGTAAAAATCTCTTTATTTCAAATCGAATTTAATTCATTTGTACTTCGTGTACCTTAAGCTAACTTAGTTTGGTACGTTTCTATACGTAATTCCTTAATGACGAGGTATGGTCTGGGATAAAACAACGATGACTCTTTCCCATTCTCTTTTACAAATCCTTCCTCCCGGTTTCAATTAACAAGTAATCCGTGATTTCCTCTCTTTCGAAAAATCAAATCAGGAGCGAATTCGAATGGAAATCGAATTCGAATACATCTCGACAGAAGCATGATGGGAAGCTCGTCATACCAATGAAACTAGCTGTGACTTCAGAGTCCTCTTCTATAGATTTCGATGATGGATTTTGGAGCGACGACCGGTTGGGCTTTGGTGACACCGAAATAAGATTAGAAGGTGGCGACAGGGAGAAGGGGATTCAGGGACTGATTTCGAAGCAGACACGCAAGCTTGACAGAGTGGTCATAAAGGAGGGGAGTGAAGGGGTACGAGATAAGGGTTTCAGGCAGTGTCAAGTTATGCGATTGGGACTGGAATTTTGGAGCGGATCAATTTTAGGGTATTCAGTTTTTGGTCAGCAAGCTTAAGGTTGCGAATTTGGGGGTTTGGAAAGTTTAGAACTTTGATTGAAGCTGCTGAGTTGGTGGGGAGTTGAACGATGGGTAGCAGTGGAAGTATGGCCGCCTGAGAATGGAGCAGAGATGTAACACCCCGAATTTTTAATGTAATTAAAAATGTATATATATCCATAGATAGGATTAATATGGTGATGTATAATGAAAATTAATTAATATATGAAAGAAAGAAAGGATTGGTTGCATGCGATGTAAATATGTTGCATGCACTGATTTGCAAACATAATGCATTAACATTATAAGAAAAATAAAAGAAAAAGATTCAGGCATTGATTTAATTTAAGTATTGTAACTAACATGAAAAAGAGAAGTAAGGAGAGAACAATAATCATCATTGTTCTAAGACTTATTAACAAAAGACTTTGTAGCTCAGTTGGTTAAGGCATTGGATTTGTAACATGGAGGTCGGGGGTTCGAACCCCGGCGGTAACATAATTTTTATCTCTGTTTTAAAGAGGGCCAACTGAACATGCAAATATATGTACATATACAAATTCAAAATTTGAAAGGATAAGAATGTACATATAAGGAAATAAAGAAAATATATGTATATACATGAGAATATATATATATATGTAGAAATATATGTATACGAAAGATAAAATTTAAGATAATGCTATAGTAAATGAAATATGGCAAGAATTAAATAACGGTGCAACATCGTTTGAATTTTGAAAATAAAATGAAAGTTGTGCGTATATATATACGCGTAAAATGGTCGTTAAAGGAATTGTATACATATAAGAATATTTCATGCGAATAAAACAGTTAAATAAATTCCAGAAATTCAAAAGTTCGAAAATCAAGTTTCTACGCCAGAACAATTCAAACATTCGAAATTCAAATTTCTGCGCCAAAACAGCTTGTGGGACCCAATGCTGACTTAGCACTGCTTGTACGATAAGATTTGGCTAGATTCATCTGCGAACCTGGACTATTTTCTAAACTAGGTTCAATGCTGACTCAGCACTGCGTGTACGATAAGGTCTTGAGCAGCTATATAAACACCCCTAGGCCTATTGTAATCTTCACTAAAGTTCATGGCAACGCCATGGCTCTACTCTAACTCATATTCTTCTTCTTCCTCACTAAATCTCTGATCTATTCTTCTCTCCTCTCTCCTCACAAAACTATTCTTAAATTTAAAAATAATTAGATTGAGGAATTCTATTACTACGAACAAAATAAAGGGGAGATTCAAGTATTGCGCAAGAACATAAAAGAAATCCAGATCTGAAATTCAAGCTATGCAACACAAAAAGGAGGAAAATCAATCCAGGATCTACGGATTAAAGCACAAAATTCATTGTGAGTGGAATTATGATAAAATTTTGTATAATAGTATTACTATCGTTCATCATTTCCCCAGTTATAAATTCAATGCAAAAATTTATGTTAAAATAATTGTTCCTTTATTCTCTTGTCCTTTTTATTTTTGAGATCTAGGTTATCTCGAACCTAGACGAAATCTTATTATGTATACGTACGGTTGAAATATAAATATATTGGGGCATAACTTATTTTATGCGAACAAAGAACATAATTCGTAATTTTGGGGTTTGTGGCATAACAATTGTTATCTCATATATTGGGCATAATCTATTTTATACAGTCGAGGAATGTAATCTATAATGTTGGATTTAAGTAAGTTTGACACAATTGTCATTGGATATGGATTAAATGAAATTAGTTATAATTGGACATTGGAAATTTACATATTTGGGCATAACATGGATTGGAAGGATTTGTGTATGATTTGGAATACAGACATAATTATATCGCAATATTAAATTTATGCAAATTAGGAATAATTCTAATTGACTATGGTGTTGGTATAATTTAATATGAATAAATTGGTATGAACGGCATGTAATTTGATAACATTGATTTTATGAAAGTGAGTATTATTGGATATTTTGGATAATTGGAATATATATATATATATATATATATATATATATGAAATTGGCATATTTGGGTAAGAATTACATGGAATTGATGAAATTGCCTATAATTGGAAATTTGTAATTAAGGCTAATTAATATGTAATTAGTGACGAATGGGAATAGGCAAAATTGTAAACATTACTATATGTTGAATTGGAAGCACATAACATGAAAATTGGGGTTCGGATGAAATACGATGTTAATGAACCTTTGACACGAGGTTAGGCGCAATTGTGGTGTAAGACTGCCCGGAACTGCCCGACAAATCCAGCTGCCACAATTGGACGTCTAATGTGAGAGGTCAAAGGCATGAATTGTAGGCGTAACGGTTGGTGACACGAGGTTAGACCCGCTTTGTGGTGTAAAACTGCCCGGAACCGCCCGGCGAATCCAGTAGCCACAAAGTGTTCGGTCTAATATGGGAGGTCATGCACCGTTCGTCATAATGAATGAATTAAGGAATACTAACCATAATAAGACATGAGGGTGACATGGGTATGGTTAGAGGGTTAAGTGGGTGACATGTAAAATAGGACATGTAAATATGGACTTAACCATAGTAAGACAAGACAGGTAAAACATGTAAATGTGGACTTAACTATAAAAGTAAAACATGAATAAGGTGGACTTAACATGTGTAAGACATGGATACAATAATAAAAGAGGTTAAGTGGGACATGGGCAACATTTAAGACACACGTACATAATGCTTAACCAAAGGGGACCCATTATGGCATTACAAATTAATTGAATTGGGTAAAGTTTAAGTAGCGGGTTAAGTAAAAGGAAGGGTTAAGTCAAACCTAAAATTAACGACACAGTAATGGGGGAATGATAAGTACCTATTATAAACTTGAATTAAATATGTAAAACTTGTCCTAGGGACAAGGGAAGATTATGATTTAAGATATAATACAACACTTGAAGGGTGGGACGACTTATACTATGAAATAAGTTAATCTAAGTTGAAAATGTGGGAAAACACCCGCATGCTATCGTTTGATAAAGAAAACTTAAGTCATGTTTGAATTCGTTGAAAAACCTTAGTTAAAAAGGAACTAAGTAATGAACCTTAGTTGAAAAGAGAACTAAGTAACAGAAACTAAGTATCAAACCTTGGTTAAGAGAACCAAGTAATAAACCTTAGTTAAGATAACTAAGTAACGAGAAAGAGAACTAAGTAGTAAACATTAGTTAAGAGGGATAAGTAGTAAACCTTAGTTAAGAAAACGAACGATTCAGGAAACTAAGTGGTAAACCTTAGTTAAGAGAAATAAGTACTAAACCTTAGTCAAGAAACTCAAGTAGAACACGAGAAGGAGAGAACATCCATCTGATCATGAAAAAGGCTCCAACGTCTTGGGTTACGAAGCACGCAGCTTCAAGGGGACATGAGGGTACTCTTGGTATCCCTCTGTGAGAATGCAGATGATCCGCCTGGGCTCACAGAGGTTAAGGTCTGCGTTAGAAGAACCAAGAGTATGCCTTGGTTGCAATATAGGGCAACCTAAAGACGAGGATGGACCAGCGTGATTCGGCGAGACAAGTGGCCCTGTGATAGCGACTCGTCGTCTACCTACCATCTTGAGTCAGTCGAGATACGTAAAACGGAAAGGCGGAGAACTCCAAAAGACCATATACGTGCTATCTAGTTATGGGTGAGGTTGGCCAATAGGTTTGTGGGGGCATAGGGGGGCCTGCGTATAGTTCTCATTTTTCAAGGTGTGCCTTTCATTAGTTGAGGGAGGGGCCAAGTGGGACCATAGCCACTAGAAAAACAGACCTTAGCATCTGCATCGGCAGATAACTTAAAGCTCCCGACCGATGTTAGACCAAAAAGTGGTTCTAACACCCAAATTGACTAAAATCAGAATAAAATAGGATCAAAGGTAAAATGGAGACACAGAATTTATAGTGGTTCGGCGTTGAAAAGCATACGTCCACTTGTCAATCACTATTCTCGATGATATAGTTGCAATTACAATGAGATATTCACTCAATTTCATTCACAACTCACATACATTCACTCTATTGCCTCAAAACAAATGTTGAAAGACGATTTGGATTATCTGGGATTGCTAGAATTCGGTTTATGAAAGTGCTTGAACTCTCAAAGTCCCAAAAAGAAGATCCCTTTAATTGTCTCCTGGCAAGGTATTTATAGGTGAAAATTTAGTCAGAACCCGATCCGGATCGGAGCAACGTATCTTCCATCCCATCGTCTTCGGGTTCGGATGGACTCCAGTGCTGACAGCGCATCAGAATATAGATTATCATGGGTAGGAACCAGTCATAACCGCTCCGCATCTTCAGGCGATCGTGGGGGGAAGTGACGTGGGTTATAGGTTCGGTTCGGAGGAGCCTGTAGAGAGGGTTCGGATCGGAGCATCCGATCCGACCCGACTTAATGCTGAAACTAAATCCTTATCCGTTTCGCTCTGCTCCGTTCCGACCTGGTAGTAAGTAGCCCTCCGATCCGAATAGCAGCGTCTCTTCGATCCAAATCGTAGCAGCTCTCCGATCCGAACAGCAACATCTCTCCGATCCGATCCGCTATGATGCTTTCTAAGCTCTTCAACGTTTCACTTCTCGACTTTGTGTTGCCCAGTTCACAAAGTGGGCTAACATTTTGCCCCCTCAAAGGATGCTTCTGTTGGAGACGGAGCATGCTTTGATTATCATTGCACAGCGCCTTCTAGGTAATTTTCCCTTTGATTTTCCTTGTGCTTTCATCCTCTTCTTCGAATTTTAATTTAATTTAATGCTGAGTTACAACATTCTGTTCGGTTCGGATTCCAACCCGAACAGATCCCCTTCTTCTTTCTATTTCTCATTAGACTAGTGGGCCAAGCTATGCTACTGGGCTTTCGATCCGGTCCGAACGGGGATACGAATAGTCACCTAGTTTTTATATAAGTCCAGCCTTCATCTTCATCTCACTTTCTTTTTATTTTATCGTTTTGCAAGTTCTGTTCCGAAACTCTAGGATTCAAAAGAGAAAATCTTTTTACCATTCTCGTGCGAATCTCCAGCTTATCCACCTTGGTAGGTTAAAATCCCTGATCGACTTCATGATAATAGGTTTTAATTGAAATTTATGGTCAATTCGACCGATCTGAATGTGATTTCCACGCTACAACATCCTCTTCCTTCGTTATTGCCGTTGGTGGCTTCGTTGCTACTTCGAGGCGTTGGAAGAGGGAGTCGTAGTTTGTTCGGTCATGACTGGGGCGTCGGAGATGATATTGGGTCTAAGACTAAAGAAGAAGAAGAAGATCACAGGGAGTTGGTTCGGGCGATGGAGTATGGAGAACGGAGGAAAAGAAAAAGGAAGAGAAATATTGTAGGTCGGATCGGGTCAGGGCAAACGGTTGAAGAGGGAAATGGAATTCATCCCGCCGGGTCGGATCAGACTGTAAAATTAAGGGGGAGAGAAGCATGTCTGCCTAATCCGATCCGAACCGTTCGGGGGATCCACTTCCGAACCGATCTGACTTTGATTCCTGGGTTTCAATGTTTGTCCGAGTCCATGACAGGGCTACACCCCCGATCCGATCCCAATGAATGCGCCCGAACCGAACCGAAGAGCAGTCCAACTTAAGGCATAAAAACTCATCTAACTGGCCCAATCAACTCTTGGCATAAGCTTCAAATTAATGGACAGTTAGGATAGTGCCTTGCGAACATAACTGGACATCAAGAACTTCCTTGATCCTTATTACTTTGCCAAAATTTTGCGTCGCACTTTCAAACATTAACTTTACACTTTCCGCATACACTGTTTACACTTTAGTTTGCACACATGCATGGGGGGATATGGGCTAATTTACTCTAACTTGTGCTATTACTTCTTCAATAGTTTTGTGACCATGACACCCAGACGCTCTTCTAGACTAGCCGGGAAGAAGGAGGCCCCGGTGACATCCAACAAAATTACTCTTGAGGACATATCTTCTTCCTCGGATCCAGAATGGAATGATGAGGGCTCAGACTACGAGGTTGGAACTCGCGAAAGCGACAATGTGTCTTCGGAGGGTGGAGTTTCCCTAGGTTGTGAAGAGGAAGGAGGGATTGGCGACGACCGAGCTCCTGATGAATTTTAATTTGCCGTCATATTGGAATCACCCCAAGATTCTGTTGAATCGACGATCGACAACGACAGACTTATCCGAATTTGTCTAAAATACGGGATACTAAAAAGGGACACCCTGGTGCCTTCGAGAACTGACCGTCCCCACAACCCTCCAGAAGGGTATATGGCAATTACTCGGTTGATGTGCATGGTCGGGGCTATCCCTCCATTTTCTCCTTTCGTCGTCAATTTTCTAAGACAAATGTGGATTGCCCCCATGCAGCTGCACCCTAATTCTTGTGCTTACTTGTACACCTTATATGTAGCGTACCGTGAGATCTTGGGCATAGAGCTCACTTTTGATGACGTTCATTTCTTCTATAACTTCAAGCATCGGACTCGAGAGACTCCTTCTTTCCGTTACTTTGAGTCTGTCCCTAAGAGGAAAATAATTCCAGTGCCATTCAGTAGTAAAGCTGGGGATTCCAGGCTGGAATGGTTTTATGTGAAGCGACAGCCAGGGTGTGCTAGGAGGTGGACGAAATCAAGTAAAGCACTGGTTTTCTAAATCTCGACTCTATACATTCAAGCCATCGCCTTAACTCGTTTTTCTTTTTGTTTGCAGTCGATAACCCAAAACAAATATCAGACCAAGTATTCTTTGACCGGATGCACCAGCTCCTTAATGGCAATCAGAAGTTTTTAACTATTGATGAAGTCCTTAAGGACGAATATCTTCATTTTCATGGGTTGCTATCTGTTACTCGTAGCATTGGTCATGGGACGGCTCCATATGTATATATTCCCCCAGTGGACGTAATCCCTGAAACAAGCGAAGGTTCGAGAGCCCCTACAGTGCCTCTCCAGGCTTCACCCTCTCCTTCTTCTACCCAAGATGATGAATTGGCTAACATGGACGAAAAGCACCGCGAAGGGTATACTGTTCCCGAGGATGCCATTTCTCATGAAAGGTCAACGTCTTCCAAAGAGTCATCGATCGATGCTTCTGAGGGAGATGTCCCTAGCACTGATGACCCACTATTTCAGGGTTTGGGGGATCTTCCCTTACCTGAAACTATTTACACTTCAGAGGATTTTAGGAAGAATCCTTTAGTTTTCACTTCTTCCGAAGAGACCACTCCTACTAAGGCCAAAGAACCCGCTCGTACTAGTCTAACTTCGGACTCGGGTTTGTCGGGGGGAAACACCACTTAGGACGCACTTTACACAATAACACCACTATTTACAGCATCTCTCTTTGTGAAAATATTTATCCTGAATTTCATTTATTTTGTTGTGCAGGCACGATGTCCCGATCTTACTATGATATCAGGAAACTTCGCCGCAGCATGTCAAATCCGCCCTATGATACTGAGCATGATCGCCGTGAGGATCGCGGTAGGGAGGACAGAAGGCCCTATGATCCTTATCGTTCGCGAACTTCGCGTTCTCGCTCTCCTGTCCGGACAGACCCAGAACGATATAAAGGTTATCAAAGTCGTCGGGAAGAGGACAGGCTGCAATCAAAAGACTCAACCTCATCTCAAGAAAAACGCAGCAGGGAGAGGAGTCCGCCAAAAGATACTGAATCACGAAGCAAGCGTAAGGTCCCTGCTACACGATCTAGAATGGATAAAGAGGCTATTGAGTCCTCAACGCACAGAGATACTGAGCTTACGATTCCCGCCCCTCCGCCGCTAGACGCTGAAACTGCAGTTAAGCGGGCGTATCTGGAGAAGCAATTTCCTGAACATTACTTCGAAAACTTAACTTTTTTGCCTGCCCTTGAGCCTATTTCTTCAAGGTGGGCGGATGAGGCCAAAGCAAAGATAGATGCGGTCGAGAAACAGTATTATGAAATGTTCAAGTATTCACGCAACCTTTCCAGAATCATCCGCACTTTAATCACGAATGCTGACTCGATGCAAAAAACCGCAGAAGACGATGCAAAGGCCTTAAAGAATCTAGGAAGATATTTGGAGGATACTCAGGCCCAGCTTGCTGTTGCTCAACGGGATGCTACTAGCTTCAAACAACAATTTGAAGATATGCAAAAACGCTATCATGATTTGCTTGGGAGGATACTCAGGCCCAGCTTGCTGTTGCTCAACAGGATGCTACTAGCTTCAAACAACAATTTGAAGATATGCAAAAACACTATCATGATTTGCTTGAGTCCCATACCCCAGAGCGTTCGGAGCTGAAAAAGCAAGCCGAAGATGCCAAGTCAGATGCTGCCAAAACGCGACTTGCATACGCTGACCTTGAGCGGAAGAATGCCGAGTTAGCAAGGAGGAACACTGAACTGGAAAAGAAAAATGCTGACTTGGCTTCTAAGCTAGTGGAGGCGGAGAACAGGGTTGCCCTAGCGGAGGGTAACGTCGAGTGTGCTATCAAATCCGCTGAAGAAGCCCGCAAACAACTGTTGGAGGCTGAGGGAGAGGTTCAGGGTTTCGGCGAATTAATGATTGAATTCTTTGCGCACATCATCCGCCGCCGAAAAATTTCTTGGATTGAAGATTATCCATCTACTCTAGTCCAAGTATGGAGTCAAATCGTTGAGTGGGAGAAAGAGGAGCTCAAGGTTGATTCCATTGACGAGGACAAGCTGATGGAGAAATATTAAAGAGATGAGCCAGAACGCCTAGCTGAAGGGTGCCGCCTCATTGCTGCTGCTATGGACGAAGAGAGGCGGAGGACTAAGCAAAAGAACATTCCCGAGGCTGGTTCCTCTTCTACTGCCCCCGGAACTTCTGAAATAGAGGGATATGATCCTGAAAACCCGGGGATCCCTCAAACAACTCTTTTATCCCCTATTCCCGAAACGGCATCGGAGACAGCAGTTACTCCAGCCGAGAAGTCTTCGGAAGGTATCTCTACATTTTCACCTCAGTTCGTCAAGGCTATCTCTACCTTTCGCCATGTGATCGAGCAATCGATGAAAAACCCATTATTTTCTCCTGAGTTGATAACTGTTGCTTCTCACTCTATAGGTATTGAGCCGTCCGGAAAGACAGATGTGTCCCAGGGAACCGCCTCTGGGGCGGAGCCTACGGAGAAGGCAAAAGGGAGAAAGGACAAGGCTACTCCCATAGATTTGGGAGAAGGAAGCGAACCGTCTAAGGCTGACACTCCTCGTGATGACGAAATGATATATGCCTTAAAGGACGATTGCGACGACGGGGGACATGAGGAAGATCCGGAGGTGGCAATAGTCGGGGAGTCAAAAGTGCTGATGATGTTACCTTAGCTGCACTGAAAGCTGACCAAGATAAACGCATGCAGCTTAAATCTGAAGACTTAGACCCTGAAAGCGTTAAGCCCCTCGCAGTAGTGGATGCGGGATCAAGGTTAGTTGTTAAGATTTCGACTAGATCCATTACAGAGGAACTTGCTAAAAAGTCTTCTCTTGATTCCAGCGCTCCGCCTTCCGGGAAGAAGTCGACTGATTCCAGCACTTCAGCTTCAGGGAAGAAAAAGTCAAAGCGCATCCTGATGGAGGCCGAGAAAGAGGCGAGAGATGCGGAGAAGGCTGCTAAGAAGTCCAAGCCCTCTTCAAAGTCCAAATGATGAATTGTCTTGCGTTATTTTAGCGTTTGATTGACCAATAATTGTTGCTGTAAGGGTGGCCCTTGCACCTTCTTTTTGCCTGTTTTCCTGTACAAATTCATTCATTTGTAAATAAAAAATAATTCATTTTCTGCAATGTCTGTTAGTCATTAGTTTTGCACTTATGTAAGAATGCATGTCTTACTATAGTTGTGTAATGAAGTTATGGTGGGGGGGAAATATGTGTATACATATATGCCCTCAGTCAATCTCAAAAAACTATTCAAGACTTAATCAAGTAGTCTGAATGTCTCCGATTTTTCGACGGGATTGCATTCTCTGTGCCGTCAATGTCTGTCATTTTTTCTGGCATTTTTTATACTCTCCTGTCTTATACTTAGGTTAGAGTTCTTATTGAGGCGGTCTCTTGTCTGGGTGCACCTTCACGCCTCAGAGGACGTCGTCTTCCCGTCCTTTATACTCTCTCTCAATTCTCGAGAGTTAGAGTTAAGAATGTCGTCTTCCCATTCTTTTATGTCTTATCGCACAAATAGTCATTGTGCTTTTTCTTGCGTATAAACTGTTTTCAACCTTTCAGGTTTTAAATCATCTTATATTCCATAATCGCAACAGAATAGTAGATGAAGGTATATATATAATGCATGAAAGTAAATGACACACGATATTTTTATAGTGGTTCGGCTAAGTCGTAGCCTACATCCACTTTATAGTTCTTTATTCATATCATCAGACTTTCCTAAGGCAAGTCGTGCCTTTTTACAGAGTTCATAAGAAAAATAGCAAAGAGTACAACATTTCTAATCTAAATATCGCATCAAGTGTTGGGCATTCCATGCCCTAGGTACCTCTTCGCCATCTACGGTCGTTAACTTGAAGGTTCCTGTTTCAAGTTTCCGTTGGATGACAAAGGGTCCTTCCCACTTTGGACCGAGGTGAGGAAGGGATGGAAAGACTCTCTTTAGCACCAAATCTCCTGGTTCAAAAGTCCTAAGGCGAACTTTTTTGTCGTAATAGCGTGCCATCTGACGTCCATGTCTTACCACACACAAATCTGCTTCGTCCCTTTTTTCTTCGATTTCATCAAGAGACTCGAGTAAGAGTGCCCGATTCGTCATCGGGTCATAATACGTCACCCGGTGGGAGGGAACCTCAAGCTCTACTGGAATTACTGCTTCTGAACCAAAAGAGAGAGAGAAAGGGGTATGACCATTAGCTGTCTTAAATGTTGTTCGATATGCCCACAAAGCTAAGGGCAATTCGTCAACCCATTTTTCCTTTGTGCGCTCTAACCGTTTCTTGAGGATAGATTTTATAACTTTGTTTATTGCTTCTACTTGCCCGTTCGACTGCGGATAGGCAACCGCAGTGTACCGTTTGTCGATCTTATATTTCTGGCAGAAATTTCTGAATTCAGCACCATCGAACTGGGTTCTGTTATCAGTTATAATGGTCCTTGGGATCCCGAATCGGCATATAATATTTCTAACCACAAAACTTATCACCTTTCTCGCCGTGATCTTGGTTAGGGGCTCAGCTTCCACCCACTTTGTAAAATAGTCCACAACGACTATTGCATATTTCGCTCCTCCTTTAGCAATTGGTAGAACTCCGATGATATCAATTCCCCACGTGGCAAAAGGCCAAGGACTCGCCATCGACTTGAGTTGGGTCGACGGTGCTCTGGGGATTTTGGTGAATCTCTGGCACTTGTCGCAGCGTCGTGAATAATCAGCTGCATCTTTATAGATTGTGGGCCAGAAGTATCCATACCGCAATATCTTTTTTGCTTAACTCTGACCTCCTGTATGATCTCCACACTCACCTTCGTGTACTTCTCTTAGTACACGTTTGATGTCGTTGTGTGCTATACATCGTAACAGGGGCATAGAAAATCCTTGTCTGTAAAGAATATCATCTTAAAGGATGTATCTGGTAGCCTTGCGAACTATAGCCCGTCTCTCACTCTTCTTTGATGGGAGTATTCCATTCTTAAGGAAGTTCTTAATTGGGGTCATCCACGGCTCCTTCTCCGGTTCCGCTTCGAAAGCGAACTCAATTTCCATCGACTCAAAGCTTGGCGATTCCAACGTTTCAATTGGAATTATTTCAGTTTCTTCCAGGTTGTCGGAACTAGCTAGCTTTGCCAGCTTGTCTGCCTTCTGGTTTTCGGCTCTTGGGATATGCGTTATATTGTACCGCTCCAGGTTGCTCAACAGCTTTTCCACTTTCCCAAGGTAGGCGATGAGTCGAGGTCCCCGAGCCACAAATTCCTTTCGCACTTGGCAAACAACGATTTTGGAGTCGCAGAATATGTCCAACGTTTTTATTCCGAGATCTTTAGCAAGCTTCAACCCGGCGATCAGGGCTTCATATTCAGAGTCATTGTTAGTCGCTGAAAATTCTAATCGTAGAGCGTAATATAACGACCGCCCTTCAGGAGTGACTAAGACGATTCCAGCTCCGGACCTTCGATCGTTCTTGGCTCCGTCTGTGTATAGCTTCCATGGATCTAATTTTAACTTATCTTCGGACTTGACCACTCTGTCATCAATTATTTCCACCTCTGGGAATGTGAACTCTGCTATAAAGTCTGCCAGAGCTTGCCCCCTGATCGACCTCCGTGTCTGAAAATTTAAATCAAACTGACTTAATTCAATATTCCATTTGATCAACCATCCCGATGCTTCGGGTCTCTGCAACACCTGCCTCAGAGGCTGGGTCAGTGTATATGGTTATTGGGTGAGCATGGAAATAGTGACAAAGTTTTCGGGAGGCGATTAGGAGGATGTAAGCGAGCTTCTCAATCTTTGGATAGTTGCGTTCTGCCGCTGCCAATTTCTTGCTAACATAATATACTGGCCTTTGCACTTCGTCTTCTTCTCGAACCAAGGCTGTGCTAACAGTATGAGCCAAAACTGCTAAGTAAACAAATAACTCTTCATGATCCACTGGCTTTGACAAAATCGGTGGTTTTTCTAGCAATTCCAATAAATTTCGAAAGGCCTCGACACAGTCCGGAGTCCATTCGAAGTTCTTCTTTCTCCTTTTTATCAAGTCAAAAAATGGGACACACTTGTCCGTTGCTTTGGAGATAAATCTACTCAACGCGGCTACTTTCCCTGCCAGACTTTGGACATCCTTGATTCTCCTTGGTTCTTCAATGTTTCTAATCGTTGCAATTTGGCTAGGATTGATTTCAATCCCTCGGGAGCTCACAATGAAGCCTAGAACCTTTCCCGATGCCACTCCAAATGAATATTTCAAAGGATTCAACTTCATCCGATACTTTCGCAGGATACCGAACATTTCTGCCAAGTCTTGCGTATGGCTGGAGGACTGTTTCGATTTGACAAGCATATCATCCACATAAACTTCCATAGTCTTCCCAATTTGATTATAAAACATCCTGTTCACCAAGCGCTGATAAGTGGCTCCAGCGTTTTTCAATCCGAACGGCATGACCACGTAACAGTATAACCCCAAATTTGTAATGAAGCTCGTGTGTTCTTGATCTGGCACGTGCATAGGAATTTGGTTGTACACGGAATATGCATCCATGAAAGAAAGAAGTTCGTGTCCCGCTGTCGAATCTACAAGCTGGTCAATCCTGGGAAGTGGGAAACTATCTTTCGGGCAAGCTTTGTTCAAATCTGAAAAATCAATGCAAGTCCGCCACTTTCCATTCAGCTTCTTTACTAAGACGGGATTCGATATCCAGTCGGGATATGTCGAATCTCTAATAAATCCATTCTGTTTCAGCTTCTCCACTTCTTCTTTCAGAGCGGCCGACCTCTCTGGGCCCAGCATACGTCTCTTTTGCTTTACAGGCGGGTGTTTCGGGTTTACATTTAGTGAATGACTTATGACGGATGGCGATATCCCACGCATGTCGGCGTGGGTCCAGGCAAACACGTCCAAGTTTGCCTTCAAGAAGTCAGTTAGTTCTTTGGCCCGACGTGGATCCAACTGGGATCCAATCTTCAAAACTCTTGTTGGATCAGCTTCATCAATGGGAATGTCCACTGTCGTTCATTAGGAGTTGCATTTCTAGTCTCTAGTTCCTCGTCTTTTCTGGGATCCAGGTCTTCAGGCATTCCTTTGGGCAACTCCTTCGCGGCCGATCCCTCTAATTGCTACGCCGAGCCCTCCTTTGGAGGAGGCGAGGCACCTTTACTCTCGGTGTTAAGTCCCTTCATCAACATCTTTAATTCGGCAACATAGCAGGCCCGTCCGGAGACTTGATCTCCTCTCACTACTCCAGTTCCGGCTTCAGTTGGGAACTTAAGCAATAAACGCCAAGGGGCGATGCAAGCCCTGAACTCAGCAAGGGCAGGCCTTCCCAAAAATGCATTATAAGGCGAATCTACGTCCAATACTATGAACTGAAGCATCCGTACTCTTCGACGTTCTCCTTGCCCCAAGGTTACGGGCAATTCTATGTACCCCATTGGAGCTGTCGATGCTCCGTTGAAGCCTCGGATCCAACCTTCGCATGGCTTCAAATCTTCAGATTCAAGCTTCATCTGATCAAATGACTTTTTAAATAAAATATTAACAGAGCTTCCATTGTCTGCTAACACCTTATGAACCAAGGCCGGCCCAATGGTGGTGGTAATGACCAACGGATCGTCGGTGGGTGACTGGATCCCGGTATTATCTCTACTACGGAATACCACGTCGTCAAACATTGTCTTCTGTTGCTTTATGGGGGCGATGTCTTCCAAATCATCACACTCATCCACATCTACGTGCTTAGCTGCATTTACATATTGATCCATTGCTCTAAAACTGTGGATCGCTGGGTGGGGTCCACCCACTATGGAGTTGATAACAATTCCCTTGCCTTTCTGCAGCGCTGTAGGCTTGGGAGCAGATTGGATCTGTTTTGGAGCCTGTTCTCCTTGCCCCTGTCTCTCGGGTCAACCTTATATTCATCCAATTTCCCTTCGCGCAACAGCTTCTCAATCACGTCTCTCAAATGTCGACATTCATTGGTTGAATTCCCATGAGTTCCATGAAACAAACAAAACTTTCCAGTTTCCATTTCTTTCTCCATTGAGTCGCGAGGTGGCGGTCTTTTATATTGCAAAACATTGTATGTATCCAAGTAAATGTTCTCCAGAGTGTCGTTCAATGGTGTATAATTCTCATAAGTCTGGAACTGGGGTCTTTTGTTAGGATCACTTCCCCTATTTCTATTTCTTCTGTTACCATTCGCGTTACGGTTGTTTTTGTTGCCCCCGTTTCCATTATTGTCGTTTCCACTCTTGTTTCCCACATTCACCTCAACTTTTCTGGAACTTTCTCCAGACTGCTTCACGGTGACATTACTCTGAAAATTTTCTTTTGAAGCCGCCCCAGACTTTCTCTTTCGGTTTTCCCTGGCCTCCTCTCGGTCGAGATATGACCTCAAAGACTCTCCCAGTGCCTGCTTAATTCTTGATAATTCAATAACACTCTTAGACTTTCGGGTATGGAGTCGGAACTGATTCATAAAACGTTCGCTCAATTCCCTGTAATTCGATATCGACCGAGGGGGAAGTCGGGTAAACCATAGCAGCGCCACATCTTCTAAGTAGATCGGGAATGCTTTACACTTCACTACGTCAGGGGCAGCAGCAACATTCATGAGCCATGAGTATCGCATCAAATGTTGTCCCGGATCGGTTCTCCCATTGTACTTGTCCATCTACGGCAGGTTAAAACATCGGGGAAACTGAAAGTTAAGGATGTCGTCAGTGAAAGGAGTATGGCTTCGCTCAATGCCATAATCTTCATTGGTGTAGTTCCGGCTTTCGGACATAATCTGGCGTACCATGGCCCATACGTTAGCATTAGTCAGGGGTCGTTCAGGCTCCCTGGCCCTGGTATCCGGGTTCCTTCTGGGCTCTTGTTCTGGAGATGCCCTTCTTCTGATGTTTGGGTTTCCTCTGGGCTCTTGCTCAGGGGACGCCCTTCTTCTTTGAGCTGCTTCTGCTCTACTTCGTTCCCTACGCTCCCGGTCGATCTCGGGAGGAAGGGGCTGGAGCATCTGCCCCTGAGTGGGATTGGTAAGGTTAGGGTCTCTAGGTAATACATGGGATCCATGCATCGGTAACAACATAGGCTCTCTCAAGCTTGGATCATTGGGTCCTAGTACTCGTGCAGCATCCTCGCGGGACCCCAGAGATCGGAACGTCAGCTGCTCCAAATTCTGAGGTCGTTCGAGCGGCCTTCTTTCACGGGGCCGTTCTTCCTCGGAAGAAGAAGACTGATCCATTGGTGTGTGACGAACCGGGGATGGGGTTCTCTATCTATGGAGTTCGCTAATTTCCCTACTCATGAGTCTCAAGTTTTCTTGCATCATGAGATTGGTGCGCTCGTGGATTTTCATAGCCTCCCTAGTACTCTCGAGTATGTCAAGTAGGCGCGAGAAATTTCCTTGAGCAATAGGCACAGATGGATTGACCTGATCATTGACCCTGGTGGCTGGAGTCGGAGCATTTGAAGGGGCTCGAGTAGAGGTTCCAACATCACCAAGTGACGGGTCGGTTCGGAGATGGGCAATCAGGTCGGGTCGGAGCTGGGAGACCTGTTCGGGTCGGAGCTGGGAAGCCAAGTCGGATCGGTGTAGGGCGAGTTGCTCGGGTCGGTTCAGGTTGGGGGAGTGCACTGCTTCAGATTCTCCTACCCGGATCGGATCGGAGCTCTCCCCGAGAGTGCGGTTCGGATTTCCTGTATCAGTCTGTTCCACTGCCGAGCTCTGCCCACGACACCTTGTCACAACCGCATTTTGCTGATCTTCACCAACTTCGTTCCCTCGACTAGTTTGAACTTCCTTGACTTTTCCTTTGGCCATAGTTTTTCAACAATCAATCAACAAATATTCAGGAGAGTCGAAACTTGAGGATTAACTTCTTTGAACTCGGCGGTCCAAAAAGTAGAACGATAATCCCGAAAAACAGAGAATTCAGATGGTTCTCAGTGAAAGCACCAAAATGTTAGACCAAAAAGTGGTTCTAACACCCAAATTGACTAAAATCAGAATAAAATAGGATCAAAGGTAAAATGGAGACACAGAATTTATAGTGGTTCGGCGTTGAAAAGCCTACGTCCACTTGTCAATCACTATTCTCGATGATATAGTTGCAATTACAATGAGATATTCACTCAATTTTATTCACAACTCACATACATTCACTCAATTGTCTCAAAACAAATGTTGAAAGACGATTTGGATTATCTGGGAGTGCTAGAATTCGGTTTATGAAAGTGCTTGAACTCTCAAAGTCCCAAAAAGAAGATCCCTTTAATTGTCTCCAGGCAAGGTATTTATTGGTGAAAATTTAGTCAGAACCCGATCCGGATCGGAGCCACGTGTTTTCCATCCCATCGTCTTCGGGTTCGGATGGACTCCAGTGCTGACAGCGCATCAGAATAGAGATTATCATGGGTAGGAACCAGTCATAACCGCTCCGCATCTTCAGGCGATCGTAGGGGGAAGTGACGTGGGTTATAGGTTCGGTTCGAAGGAGCCTGAAGAGAGGGTTCGGATCGGAGCATCAGATCCGACCCGACTTAATGCTGAAACTAAATCCTTATCCATTTCGCTCTGCTCCGTTCCGACCTGGTAGTAGGTAGCCCTCCGATCCGAATAGCAGCGTCTCTTCGATCCAAATCGTAGCTGCTCTCCGATCCGAACAGCAACATCTCTCCGATCCGATCCGCTATGATGCTTTCTAAGCTCTTCAACGTTTCACATCTCGACTTTGTGTTGCCCAGTTCACAAAGTGGGCTAACAACCGAGTTCCGTGTTTCTTGATTAGCCCTGCCACAGGACTCGGGCTGCACATATAGAGGACATGTGCAACTAGATATCTAGCACGTTTACGATACGATTGGGACGTCAAGTCTAGGAACACTTATCACTCTGGGTAGTGTGTTCTAGACTAAGGGACATCGTTCGATAGGTAGCATAATCCCTACTTGGACCTAGGTCGCGTAAACCCTAAATCCGAGAAGCGTTCAATAGGTAGCATAAACCCCAATGACCCTGGGTAGCGTAAACCCTTGTTGAATCTAAGAAGTGCTCGATAGTATTCCTTAGATTAGATATAGATGATACACGGAATCTTGCAAGATCGAGAGCGGCAGTCCAAACGATTTCAAGAATGGTGGCACTACACTAAAGTAGTATACATTTACATGATGAAGCCCGTACGACATATGGCAAGGGGCTGTATATATACATGGAAAAGGATTAGACGAGTTGGGGGTATATACATATACGTTGTATTAGGTTAACCTACTAGTGAGACATGAGTATAGCCTAGAGAGCTAATATCGCGAACAACCTAATAAGCAAGAAAATATAACTGAACGGTATACGTAGTATTACACAGTAGTTTATTATAAGTCCACTCACACAGAACTTATGTTCTGACCCCCTCCTCATTACACACTTCCAGGTTAGGTTCAAGGCAGAGATGGTATAACTATGGATACTGGTTAGACAGTATGATATATAAGGTAAAGCTATTTTTTAATATATTATATTTTAATTCCTTCCACTGTGAGATGCTTTATGAGTTCTGACATATTTCGTTTTCTCTATCTTTTTCTGCAGGATACCAGAGCACCCAACTCGGGTCTCGATGGATCGAATTTGAAAAATTCGGTCTGTCGAAATTCGGGTGGTTACATCTGGTATCAGAGCTTCGGTTTAGTGATCTTAGGGAGATAATGAGTGAACGTATTTGTATTTTCTAAACTATAAATATATTATATATAAACCTAAATCCATAAAGTAGCCCACTAGGTATGAAAAGAGTTGGGATATTTAGTTTGTACACAAAAGTAATAAACATAGAAATTTTTGAGACCATTAGGTGGTTGGGAAAGTGTACAATATAGCTTAAAGCTAAAGAAAAGGAAAGTATCCCATAGGGTGGAAACTGAAATATTAGTATTTCAGATTAGTGGGTTTAGAAATGAAACCTTAGAAATTAGAAAAGGGTTAAAATGTGGAAAATGGATTAGGAATATATATATATATATATATATAGTTGAGAGAATTGGTTTGGAAAGTGCCTAGGAAAGCCTAGTTGAGTTGAAAGACCCACTTTGAGTTTAACCCAATAATAAACTTTTAAGAACTTGAATTTGTAAAAGAGTTTGTGGTGTTTTTCAAGTTTTAATCTTAAAAGTAATTTATGATGTTTGAAAAATTATTTAGTGCATGTTGGGTTTTGAAAGTAAAGTGGGGTATAAAACAATGATTTTAAAAAAATTCTCTCATTTAAAACGTGCATAATATAGAGCATATATAGCTTGCTAGTTTTCATATTATAATATATGAATGGATTGAAAAGAAAGTGATGCGTTTTGTAAAAGAAATTCTATTCTGTTAACAATAAATTTTGAATATTGTTTTAAAAAGAAATTTTGTTGGGTGAACAAAATAAGCGGTAAAGTGTAAGAATAGAGTAGATATTTGCACCTTAGTAGCCAAAGTTAACATTAGGAACAATGTAACCCATTAGTTGTCCTTGTCTACTCACGTTTCATGATCTGAAGAAAAAGTTTTGCATTTTATTTTGTGACATGTTTTTTTTGGGTTTGGCAAAAGCAAGTTTTTGAGAAAAGAATAAAAGTTTTACCACTTTTAGTTTTTGGAAGAAGAATGTAATAAAAAAAAAAAGAAGGCCAAACCATGTTTTAAAAATGGAGTAGTTAAGGATTAAGGCCTAGAACGAACGAGATAAAGTTAAAGCAATTAGAACCAACTGGGGATTGGTTGAGTTGAGTAATTCTTTGAGTGTCAATCTGATGTTGATTTTGGTCTTCGGGGTTGATACTCAGGGAGTTATTTTCTTGCCAATTTACAATCAAGGATTAGCCAGTGTTGAACTAATGGAAAATTCCCGTAGAATGCATAAGCCGTGAGAGTCTAGGATTGTTGCTTGAAAAGAGAAGTATAGGCTAGTAATACACAACATGGACTAGTAGTGACTACTAGGTAGTGAAGGGCAAGCAAGTGTATAGATCCTGTTGAGTGGACTCGTGGCATAGTCCTAAGATGCATGGCCCATAGCTGTAGCTGTGTAGGATACAGTTTGAGTTGAAAACAGAAGAGCTTGGTTGAAAAATAAACTTAAGAAGAAGACTAGCCTAACAAACAAAGAAAACAACTGAATCAATCAAGCAACAAAGCAAGATGGGAAAAGAAAATGAAAATTTTAAGAAAAAGATGAATAAATATGAAATTACTACAAGATAAGTTAAAATAGAAAAGGAAGCTTTCTAATGATGGTTGATAGGGTTTTGGATGCGACAATTGGATGAACTATGCTCTTATTTTGTAAGAGTATGGGAAAATTTGGGTGAAAAAATGTTTTGATTTTTCAAAAATATTGCATTCATATAGAACTGCAAGTATATTTAGGATGTGAGCATCATGATTTGAAAGAGTTTTTAAAATTTGCATACATATATGTGGATCCAATTTAGGCATACATGCTTTGCTATGATGTAATTCACTTTGCACATGTGCACAATGCTGCAACAATTAGATGAACACTTATTGGATGTTGCGAGGGATTATCTATTTTACTCTTATCGAATTTCGGGGACGAAATTCTTTAAGGGTGGGAGAACGTAACACCCCGTATTTTTAATGTAATTAAAAATGTATATATATCCATAGATAGGATTAATATGGTGATGTATAATGAAAATTAATTAATATATGAAAGAAAGAATGGATTGGTTGCATGCGATGTAAATATGTTGCATGCACTGATTTGCAAACATAATGCATTAACATTATAAGAAAAATAAAAGAAAAAGATTCATGCATTGGTTTAATTTAAGTATTGTAACTAACATGTAAAAGAGAAGTAAGGAGAGAACAATAATTATCATCGTTCTAAGACTTATTAACAAAAGACTTTGTAGCTCAGTTGGTTAAGGCATTGGATTTGTAACATGGAGGTCGGGGGTTCAAACCCCGGCGGCAAAATAATTTTTATCTCTGTTTTAAAGAGGGCCAACTGAACATGCAAATATATGTACATATACAAATTCAAAATTTGAAAGGATAAGAACGTACATATAAGGAAATAAAGAAAATATATGTATATACATGAGAATATATATATATATATATGTAGAAATATATGTATACGAAAGATAAAATTTAAGATAATGCTATAGTAAATGAAATATGGCAAGAATTAAACAACGGTGCAACATCGTTTGAATTTTGAAAATAAAATGAAAGTTGTGTGTATATATATATATACACGTAAAATGGTCGTTAAAGGAATTGTATACATATAAGAATATTTCATGTGAATAAAACAGTTAAATAAATTCCAAAAATTCAAAAGTTCGAAAATCAAGTTTCTACGCCAAAACAATTCAAACATTCGAAATTCAAATTTCTGCGCCAAAACAGCTTGTGGGACCCAATGCTGACTTAGCACTGCATGTACGATAAGATTTGGCTAGATTCATCTACGAACCTGGACTATTTTCTTAACTAGGTTCAATGCTGACTCAGCACTGCGTGTACGATAAGGTCTTGAGCAGCTATATAAACACCCCTAGGCCTATTGTAATCTTCACTAAAGTTCATGGCAATGCCATGGCTCTACTCTAACTCATATTCTTCTTCTTCCTCACTAAATCTCTGATCTATTCTTCTCTCCTCTCTCCTCACAAAACTATTCTTAAATTTAAAAAGAATTAGATTGAGGAATTCTATTACTACGAACAAAATAAAGGGGAGATTCAAGTATTGCGCAAGAACATAAAAGAAATCCAGATCTGAAATTCAAGCTATGCAACACAAAAAGGAGGAAAATCAATCCAAGAGCTACGGATTAAAGCACAAAAATCATTGTGAGTGGAATTATGATAAAATTTTGTATAATAGTATTACTATCGTTCATCATTTCCCCAGTTATAAATTCAATGCAAAAATTTATGTTAAAATAATTGTTCCTTTATTGTCTTGCCTTTTTTATTTTTGAGATCTAGGTTATCTCGAACCTAGATGAAATCTTATTATGTATACGTACGGTTGAAATATGAAAATATTGGGGCATAACTTATTTTATGCGAACAAAGAACATAATTCGTAATTTTGGGGTTTGTGGCATAACAATTGTTATCTCATATATTGGGCATAATCTATTTTATACAGTCAAGGAATGTAATCTATAATGTTGGATTTAAGTAAGTTTGACACAATTGTCATTGGATATGGATTATATGAAATTAGGTATAATTGGACATTGGAAATTTACATATTTGGGCATAACATGGATTGGAAGGATTTGTGTATGATTTGGAATATGGACATAATTATATTGCAATATTAAATTTATGCAAATTGGGAATAATTCTAATTGACTATGGTGTTGGTATAATTTAATATGAATAAATTGGTATGAACGACATGTAATTTGATAACATTGATTTTATGAAAGTGAGTATTATTGGATATTTTGGATAATTGGAATATATATATATATATGAAATTGGCATATTTGGGTAGGAATTACATGGAATTGATGAAATTGCCTATAATTGGAAATTTGTAATTAAGGATAATTAATATGTAATTAGTGACGAGTTGGAATAGGCAAAATTGTAAACATGACTATATGTTGAATTGGAAGCACATAACATGAAAATTGGGGTTCGGATGAAATACGATGTTAATGAACCTTTGACACGAGGTTTGTGACGGCAAGGAATTTCGCTCGGTCCGAACCAGTCGCTAAACCGACCTAGACCGTTCGAAATGCCCTATCGTTTGAGAACAACACACAAAATAGAACGCAGACGGAAGAACATTTCATTGTATATTACAACAGTGCATCAGATTACAAGAATATACAGAGTATAAATGAATATTACACAGAAATATCAGAGATTTAAATTACATTTAAATACATAGCAGCGGAAAATAATACAATACACAACTAGAAGGAGATATACGGATACAAAGCTTTCCGGATATCGTTCCAGCTGTAAACCAGGATCCTGTGAATATAAATCTGCAAAACCAAAACTACTAGCTGCCCGTGCGAAAAATAGGGGCACCCAGAGTTTAGGTTAAAACAATAAACTCCAGGTCAGTCATGGGACTGGTGTGAGAACTAAAATAGTTATTAATCTTTATTTTAAATCATTAGGTAAATCAAGGGACCACGCCGTATAACACGGAACGGGTTTCCTCCCAAGAATACCAGTGCATAAAACAAACAGCGCAATGCTAAATAAAGAAAAATGAAGCTGTTATAAGACCCAGGTCCTATCACACAATGCAACGCAAGCCGGGGGATAGGGTTTTCCCTTATAACAGCCAAAGAATGCTTGATACGTTTAAAACAAATCATTTGATACTATTATAAGTGCATAGTGTATAAAAAACCTTCAAATCATAAGTATCAATCATAGGCGGCATGGGTACCATATATCATGTCGCCATACTAGTTCTACAATTAAAACCGCAATGTCACGTATTTGGAAATTGGATTTCCATCTATGAACCGAGGCAAAAGATAGTCCTCAACCGATTCGAGACTGTCTAGCCCGAGCCTCAGGAACAGCCGCAACTGCCCCATGGAGCGACAGGGCCGGTCCACCGATGTGGATTATTATGCCTGAACACTACGTTTCCCCACCCTATGGGGTGTAAGTCTGGTCCGTCTGCCGACCAGAATGCATCGGCCGAAACCGATATAACCGAGGCGCCTCGCAACAGCAACAACCACATAAGTCAAACTCGTCAGGGCGTGTAAAACCACTGACGCCACTTCTAGCTAGAAAGAAACGCAAGTCCTCCCTGAGGTCCGTCTCCCGTTTTTGGTTCATACCGGGTGTGAAACTCGCGAAGTAAACGTTACACAAAGCTACGCCACAAAGGCCGTGCTTCGATCATCAACCACAAGACTTTGCCTTTCAACAGAAGCCTTGATCATTTTCCACTTAGGCATGCCACACAGGCAATTAACTCCATGCGTTTGATATCCATCAATATATAACCCCTGAGCTCGTACGTCTCAGAGAAGGGCGTTAAGCAAGAGAATAAATTCTCCGCCGCCAAACAGATATATATTTAATAGAGATCAATCACACGGACTAAAATCCAATGTCAGACACACAGTCCATTTACAAGTCCATTCTGGGTCTGAACGAAACCGGAGGCACCTAGTACCCCGCATATCCATCGATCTCCAAGCACGTATGGACGATCACCAACTGTTTCCATCTTCTTGGGTGTACAGCCCAATCAAGATCATCAGTAATCACCCAAACGACGTGAAGACCTCCGGTCTTCGACCATCGTCTTCATTTTCGACTTATCGTCGTATCAGTTATTCAGAATGGTATAAGCCCGGTCTTTCCGAATAACTCGCGTATATTTTGAATAAGTGTTACACAAACACAACATACGCCTCATTCCAATTCATCAGTCACTAACCGTAAATTAATCAAGAGAATAATTTCCCAAATATTAACCCCGAAGGCCGAAACCAACATCAGATCAATATTCAAAAAACCATTCTGCTTGGCTAACCGACAGTTAGTTTCTAAATTTCAAATTCATAGGGAAAGGTTCCCATTAATTTTATCCAAGATAAATTCCTTGAAATTTATTCTTTAATCTATTTTTGAATATCAATTCAAACTAGTTGGGATTAGCGAGCCTTACCGAAGTAATCATTTATTTTAATTTCCCAATCCCAACCTATTCATCCCATGAAGTAAAACTGGTAGTACTTCATATCTAACACCACGGTGTTATCGGTAAATTCAATTACCATTTCACGTTCAAATCTAATTAAAGATTTAACTATCGCCTGGAGCAAAACTGGTGATACTCCATTCTCGATCATTTCAATCTAATTAAAGATTCATTAAAACTCCACTTAGTTTTAATCGTTAACTGGGTTAAAGAATCCGTGTCATTTAAAATACGGTTCACGATAAACCCAAAATCATATTCCATTAATTGTCGGGTTAAAGAACGAGTGTTATTTAAAACACTGTCCACGATAAACCCAAAAATCAATATCGATTCAATTCCAATTAAATATTATTCAATTGGCACAATTCATTAAATCTAAATAAAGAGATTTAATCTTTTCTCAACTGGGTTCAAGAACAGTGTTAGTGAAGACACCATTCACGACAAACCCAAATCACATTTGATATTCAATACAAGGCTCTGAATAGAAAAAATACCGGCTTATATTCAATATCAAATTCTACGACTAACAAATGTCGTATTGGAAATAACGATATACATATATATCTTTCAAATTTCCATAACAACACCTGTATAATCACGAATTCAAACATCGAAATATTCCAAAGACAATTTCGATTCAAATCCACTCCAATGCAATCATTGGATATTCTGGTTATTTTCAAAACCCTTTTTAAATTCAATTTATTTATTTAAAAATAAATAGAATTATAATTCTAGTTCAAAACCAGTTCATTTCGATAAAAATCTATTTTTATCTTTTCAAATAGGGAGTTTTTCATCCCAATTTTTCCCAAATCATTTCTTATGATTTTACACAAATTATTACTATTTTTAATAATTTTAACAAGGCCCGTACAGTCGATTTCCATCAATGGCCATCGAACTGCACTTACAGCGACCTTTTTCAAATTTGATTTGGACGTATCTCCAAATCCAACCGTTAGATTTCTAATTTCTAATATTCTTTAGAAAGCTCTTTTCGATACGAACCCAACGGTTCCGGTTTTAGGAGAATCCGACGGTCGGATCTCCCGTAATGTCCGTTTGAAATAAATGGTCGAAATTTACGAACTGCCGCGGCGCGGCGCGTTCTATTCAGGCCATTATATTATATATATATATTATATATAATATATATAATATATATATTTCGTCGATTTCTATTTAAAACGAATTATATAAATAGTTTTAAAATCGTTTCAAAAGCAATTTCAACTTTCTTTTCAATTCAAATCAAAATTGAATTCTTCTTTATAAATTCGTTTTAAAATTCATTTCTATTCAATTCAAATTTCAATTCAATTTGAATTCATTTCAATTCAATTCATTTCGAAACCGTTTTCAATTCAATCCATTTCGAAATCGTTTTCAATTCAATTCATTTCGAAATCGTTTTCAATTCAATTCATTTCGAAATCGTTTTAAAATCGATATGAATATCGTTCACGTCAAAATGGCGTCAATCTAATCAACACGGCTTCATAAATTTCTATTTTCAGATATTCTATTTCAAATATTTCTTTTTCAAAATAGTTGTTATTATCAAAATATTTCGTTCAACACATGACCAATCTCAATGGATGAGTACTGTCAACACATGAACCTTTATTTTATAATATTCTTTATTTTTCAAATTGGAATGAGGCCCAATCAATTACCATATAAAGTTAATTATATGGATTCCATACAACACATGTATATAATAGCATTGAAAATTAATCAACCATCAACCAAAGTGCACTGCACTGTATAAGCATCAAATATAGATATCTAACGCTTATAACAGCCTGTCAATCGATCGATCGACATATTTAATCAAACAGGATGAGTGAACTTCAAATTTCATCCTAACACCCGTGTGGGGTTTCAAACAATCAAATACATATTTTATTTGTGCAGTTGGGCGATGTGTAAAATTTATCGTCCCAATCAATGTCCTTCAAATAGGTGTACATAAACAAACCGTCCGGTTTGTAAATGAATATTTATATATTCACATTCACGTTAAAAATTATATTTTTAACGATAAGACATTTTATTCCAACATATGAATTTCTATTCAGTTTATTCTTTAAATAAAATGGTATTTTTATTTTCTAACTTATTTTAGAAAATTTCGGCGGCATAACGGCACGATACTAGAAACGGGACGAGGCCTAGCCTTATCCCCGGTCTAGTGAAGGCCCACACCATTCACACATCAATCAAAATCACCAAACAACCAAATTCAAATCAAATCATATAACTAATCTATGCAACCAAACAAACAAGTCCATGGTCTGTGGACGATTGTGTCGGGTGCTACTAAGCACCGTCTGCATCCTAGTATATATATATAACTAGAAAATGAAATTGAAAGGTGAGAAATTCTCACTGATAGCTATCCAATCATCTTGACTCTTTTTTGATAGAAATCTTCATCGTTATCGCATCTTCGTCATCTTCGTTGCCCGTAGCCACTACCTATGTAAAAATCGAATTTTTACTTCGCTATTCAATATATAAAAATCGAATTTTTATGTTGTTAAAAACCACATCTTTTTATTTAGGAAAATCTCGTCTTTCTACTTGCAAAAATCACATTTTTGTTTACAATTCTATTTGATTAAAAAAATCACATTTTTATTCCTTTATTCGAATAAATAAAAATCGAATTGTTATTCTTCGTTTCCATAAGGAAAAATCGAATCTTTTATTCTACAAAAAAAAATCAAATCTTTATAAAGATAAATATCACGTCTTTATCCCGCAACTTCTATAATCACAATTATATTTTTACTATTGTTATTTCATATGTGAAAATCTAATTTTTCTAATTGAAAAAATCATACTTTCCTACTAACAAAAATGTTGTTTTCTACTAATAAAAATCTCATTTTTCTATCTTCAAAAATAATTCTATTTTCTACTTTTAAAACCAATTCTATATTTTTATATTTCATTAAACAATTCTATATTTTTATATTTCTAAAAACAATTCTATTTTTTTATATTTCATTTTAGAATTCTATATTTTATTTATTTTTTAAAACTAATTTTGTATATGCTAATATATATATTTTGATTTTCAGATTTAAAGGGAATTACTTAAACTAATTATGGAATAATTAAAATTAAGTAAAATTAAACCTCTTTAATCCCCCTTTCTTTCTGTCTTTCTCGTTCCAGCTTGAACCCATTTTGTCGATCGGTGAACCCCCATCTCGCCGCTACTACACCCCACCGGACCGCCATCACCTTGTGCCAAGTCGAAGCCCTCTCTGCCGCGACTCTGCACCACCAACCACATCAGATTTGAAGTCCTCATCAGCCTCAAAACAGCGTGCGAAGTTGGTCACTTTGAGGCCAAAAATCCCCCAAACCATCGAACGATTATCGATCTCAGCCGTATGATTCGGAAGGGCTTGAGGAGATCGATAATTTAAGTTTAAGAACCATTATCTAATTCGGGTGGGATTCGAAGTTTTGAAGGAGGAAAAGACGGAGCGATTTTGATCGCTGAATCGGGAAGGAGGCGGCTTGTATCGTGATTTGGCCGTAATGAAGAAAATAAAGAGGCCTTTGACTTTTTCTAGGGTTTTTGACCAAGATTCATACCCTTTAAATTTTAATATTTAATTCGAATATCACTCCTTTAATCTTCGAACTCCAATCGAATCCCAACAACTGTCGCCCCTAGCTAAATACCCCCATTCTGAACACAATGGGATATGTATCGCAAGCTGATTTGATCGTTACGATCAGTTTCCGTTGAATTTACATTTAAATCGTTATATTGAATTTTAAACGTACATTTCAAATTACCGGGGCCACATACTAACTTGAAAATTTCCAGAAAAATATTTTCTAGCTTCGTATTGACGATACGGTCCTATTAAAACTAGTTTCGTCGAATTCTGAGACCGTTAGAAAAATGGCCATTTTCCCGTCGATTAAAATCAACTGAAACTGGTCAAACGCGTTTTCCTTTGCCACGCTCACATATTGATTCGAAAAATCATGAAATTTGGAATCTAGCAATAATTTGACACCACGGATCCAACAAAAGTGGTTTCGTTGAAATCCGAGGTCGTTTGCAAAATATCCATTTTTAAGGGCCTGAATTCCATAGCGACTATTCAGAATTTTCAATTGGACACATCTTTTGATCCCCGCTATGAAGTTTCGATTTTTCAGATTCGTTGGAAAGATACTATCAATTAGTTCCTAATGTTTTTGGTTTCACTAAAATCCGGATTGTCTTGCACCCTGTACATTCAATTGAAGTTTGAAATCAAATAATCGAACTACCGCGCCATTTTCAATTCTATTTATAATTATATATAAATATTTATATTCAAACGACGACGCGTATAAATATATACGTTCGAATTATATTCAAAATAAATTTCTCGTCGATATTATTTAAAATAATTCATTTTAAATAATCAAAATTCGCTAAAATTGCCAAAATAAAATTTTTAAACTGGCCCAGATTTTCGGGTTATTACAATCTCCCCCACTTAAAACTTTTCGTCCCCGAAAAGGAACAAAGTCGAAAGTGGTTTGATTAATCAACTCTACGTTCGATCTGGCTTCCAATCTCCAACTTTTCAGTTTCTGCGAATTTTCAAAATTTCAAAAATTTGGCTAACACCCTAAATTTTCGAAAAATTTCGCCATAACCTCCCCTGCACCGGGAGCATCGGGGAATCTCAAATGGCTTCCCCGGTCCTTCTGATCTCAAAAAGAAAAAGAAACAGCCAAGCGGCTAGCCAATCAGCTCATAAAATCATCATCACCCAAACAAAACAGTAAATTATGTAGTAAACATGTACCTATTTGTCGGGCAAACAAATTTTATTCTCTGCTCTAGCCTCCTTGCTATGACCTGTTCAATGTAAGTATATGTATATGCAAGCAAATGCGACCAATTTCCAATATAATTCAATATGTGATTCAATTAGGCTAAATGGTTAAAAATTAGCAAACAAATAAACAAACAACACAAACATCAATCAATTAGTGAATTAGAGTTTCAAATTCATAATTTTGATACATATACAAAAATCATGTTTTTGATGCCAAATCACAACAATAAATCCTATATAGCTTTGGTTCTCACACCAGTCAATAGGAAATATAGAAATCCCACTTTCGTCGCTCGAATATAAATACTGGCGATGGTGCCCCGTCACCAGAATTATCCCCGGGCAACTAGAGTATGATCCTATAACTATCCAATACATTGAAACTTCGAATACACGTTTGCAAGACGTATATGCAAAATCTTTATATATCGGATTGTCCCGATCAATATAGAATAAATAATCAAATACGAATAGTTGATTTAAATTTTCAAAACAAAATGGGTTTTCATTTTAAAAATATACTCTTCACACTCGTTCTAGGATACTACTGATCCTATCTCTAACGAGTCATTCCCATTGGATATTACTAACCCAATATCTGATGAATTCTTTCGTATGGTTCTAATGTGTCTTGTTCTCGAGCTCTGTAAACCAAAGCTCTGATACCAACTGTGACGGCAAGGAATTTCGCTCGGTCCGAACCAGTCGCTAAACCGACCCAGACCGTTCGAAACGCCCTATCGTTTGAGAACAACACACAAAATAGAACGCAGACGGAAGAACATTTCATTGTATATTACAACAGTGCATCAGATTACAAGAATATACAGAGTATAAATGAATATTACACAGAAATATCAGAGATTTAAATTACATTTAAATACATAGCAGCGGAAAATAATACAATACACAACTAGAAGGAGATATACGGATACAAAGCTTTCCGGATATCGTTCCAGCTGTAAACCAGGATCCTGTGATTATAAATCTGCAAAACCAAAACTACTAGCTGCCCGTGCGAAAAATAGGGGCACCCAGAGTTTAGGTTAAAACAATAAACTCCAGGTCAGTCATGGGACTGGTGTGAGAACTAAAACAGTTATTAATCTTTATTTTAAATCATAAGGTAAATCAAGGGACCACGCCGTATAACACGGAACGGGTTTCCTTCCAAGAATACCAGTGCATAAAACAAACAGCGCAATGCTAAATAAAGAAAAATGAAGCTGTTATAAGACCCAGGTCCTATCACACAATGCAACGCAAGCCGGGGGATAGGGTTTTCCCTTATAACAGCCAAAGAATGCTTGATACGTTTAAAACAAATCATTTGATACTATTATAAGTGCATAGTTTATAAAACAACTTCAAATCATAAGTATCAATCATAGGCGGCATGGGTACCATATATCATGTCGCCATACTAGTTCTACAATTAAAACCGCAATGTCACGTATTTGGAAATTGGATTTCCATCTATGAACCGAGGCAAAAGATAGTCCTCAACCGATTCGAGACTGTCTAGCCCGAGCCTCAGGAACAGCCGCAACTGCCCCATGGAGCGACAGGGCCGGTCCACCGATGTGGATTATTATGCCTGAACACTACGTTTCCCTATATGGGGTGTAAGTCTGGTCCGTCTGCCGACCAGAATGCATCGGCCGAAACCGATATAACCGAGGCGCCTCGCAACAGCAACAACCACATAAGTCAAACTCGTCAGGGCGTGTAAAACCACTGACGCCACTTCTAGCTAGAAAGAAACGCAAGTCCTCCCTGAGGTCCGTCTCCGTTTTTGGTTCATACCGGGTGTGAAACTCGCGAAGTAAACGTTACACAAAGCTACGCCACAAAGGCCGTGCTTCGATCATCAACCACAAGACTTTGCCTTTCAACAGAAGCCTTGATCATTTGCCACTTAGGCATGCCACACAGGCAATTCACTCCATGCGTTTGATATCCATCAATATATAACCCCTGAGCTCGTACGTCTCAGAGAAGGGCGTTAAGCAAGAGAATAAATTCTCCGCCGCCAAACAGATATATATTTAATAGAGATCAATCACACGGACTAAAATCCAATGTCAGACACATAGTCCATTTACAAGTCCGTTCTGGGTCTGAACGAAACCGGAGGCACCTAGTACCCCGCATATCCATCGATCTCCAAGCACGTCTGCACGATCACCAACTGTTTCCATCTTCTTGGGTGTACAGCCCAATCAAGATCATCAGTAATCACCCAAACGATGTGAAGACCTCCGGTCTTTGACCATCGTCTTCATTTTCGACTTATCGTCGTATCAGTTATTCAGAATGGGATAAACCCGGTCTTTCCGAATAACTCGCGTATATTTTGAATAAGTGTTACACAAACACAACATACGCCTCATTCCAATTCATCAGTCACTAACCGTAAATTAATCAAGAGAATAATTTCCCAAATATTAACCCCGAAGGCCGAAACCAACATCAGATCAATATTCAGAAAACCATTCTGCTTGGCTAACCGACAGTTAGTTCCTAAATTTCACATTCATAGGGAAAGGTTCCCATTAATTTTATCCAAGATAAATTCCTTGAAATTTATTCTTTAATCTATTTTTGAATATCAATTCAAACTAGTCGGGATTAGCGAACCTTACCGAAGTAATCATTTATTTTAATTTCCCAATCCCAACCTATTCATCCCATGAAGTAAAACTGGTAGTACTTCATATCTAACACCACGGTGTTATCGGTAAATTCAATTACCATTTCACGTTCAAATCTAATTAAAGATTTAACTATCGCCTGGAGCAAAACTGGTGATACTCCATTCTCGATCATTTCAATCTAATTAAAGATTCATTAAAACTCCACTTAGTTTTAATCGTTAACTGGGTTAAAGAATCCGTGTCATTTAAAATACGGTTCACGATAAACCCAAAATCATATTCCATTAATTGTCGGGTTAAAGAACGAGTGTTATTTAAAACACTGTCCACGATAAACCCAAAAATCAATATCGATTCAATTCCAATTAAATATTATTCAATTGGCACACTTCATTAAATCTAAATAAAGAGATTTAATCTTTTCTCAACTGGGTTCAAGAACAGTGTTAGTGAAGACACCATTCACAACAAACCCAAATCACATTTGATATTCAATACAAGGCTCTGAATAGAAAAATACCGGCTTATATTCAATATCAAATTCTACGACTAACAAATGTCGTATTGGAAATAACGATATACATATATATCTTTCAAATTTCCATAACAACACCTATATAATCACGAATTCCAACATCGAAATATTCCGAAGACAATTTCGATTCAAATCCACTCCAATGCAATCATTGGATATTCTGGTTATTTTCAAAACCCTTTTTAAATTCAATTTATTTATTTAAAAATAAATAGAATTATAATTCTAGACCAGTTCATTTCGATAAAAATCTATTTTTATCTTTTCAAATAGGGAGTTTTTCATCCCAATTTTTCCCAAATCATTCCTTATGATTTTACACAAATTATTACTATTTTTAATAATTTTATCAAGGCCCGTACAGTCGATTTCCATCAATGGCCATCGAACTGCACTTACAGCGACCTTTTTCAAATTTGATTTGGACGTATCTCCAAATCCAACCGTTAGATTTCTAATTTCTAATATTCTTTAGAAAGCTCTTTTCGATACGAACCCAACGGTTCCGGTTTTAGGAGAATCCGACGGTCGGATCTCCCGTAATGTCCGTTTGAAATAAATGGTCGAAATTTACGAACTGCCGTGGCGCGGCGCGTTCTATTCAGGCCATTATATTATATATATATATAATATATATAATATATATATTTCGTCGATTTCTATTTAAAACGAATTATATAAATAGTTTTAAAATCGTTTCAAAAGCAATTTCAACTTTCTTTTCAATTCAAATCAAAATTGAATTCTTCTTTATAAATTCGTTTTAAAATTCATTTCTATTCAATTCAAATTTCAATTCAATTTGAATTCATTTCAATTCAATTCATTTCGAAACCATTTTCAATTCAATCCATTTCGAAATCGTTTTCAATTCAATTCATTTCGAAATCGTTTTCAATTCAATTCATTTCGAAATCGTTTTAAAATCGATATGAATATCGTTCACGTCAAAATGGCGTCAATCTAATCAACACGGCTTCATAAATTTCTATTTTCTGATATTCTATTTCAAATATTTCTTTTTCAAAATAGTTGTTATTATCAAAATATTTCGTTCAACACATGACCAATCTCAATGGATGAGTACTGTCAACACATGAACCTTTATTTTATAATATTCTTTATTTTTCAAATTGGAATGAGGCCCAATCAATTACCATATAAAGTTAATTATATGGATTCCATACAACACATGTATATAATAGCATTGAAAATTAATCAACCATCAACCAAAGTGCACTACACTGTATAAGCATCAAATATAGATATCTAACGCTTATAACAGCCTGTCAATCGATCGATCGACATATTTAATCAAACAAGATGAGTGAACTTCAAATTTCATCCTAACACCCGTGTGGGGTTTCAAACAATCAAATACATATTTTATTTGTGCAGTTGGGCGATGTGTAAAATTTATCGTCCCAATCAATGTCCTTCAAATAGGTGTACATAAACAAACCGTCCGGTTTGTAAATGAATATTTATATATTCACATTCACGTTAAAAATTATATTTTTAACGATAAAACATTTTATTCCAACATATGAATTTCTATTCAGTTTATTCTTTAAATAAAATGGTATTTTTATTTTCTAACTTATTTTAGAAAATTTCGGCGGCATAACGACACGATACTAGAAACGGGACGAGGCCTAGCCTTATCCCCGGTCTAGTGAAGGCCCACGCCATTCACACATCAATCAAAATCACCAAGCAACCAAATTCAAATCAAATCATATAACTAATCTATGCAACCAAACAAACAAGTCCATGGTCTGTGGACGATTGTGTCGGGTGCTACTAAGCACCGTCTGCATCCTAGTATATATATATAACTAGAAAATGAAATTGAAAGGTGAGAAATTCTCACTGATAGCTATCCAATCATCTTGACTCTTCTTTGATAGAAATCTTCATCGTTATCGCATCTTCGTCATCTTCGTTGCCCGTAGCCACTACCTATGTAAAAATCGAATTTTTACTTCGCTATTCAATATATAAAAATCGAATTTTTATGTTGTTAAAAACCACATCTTTTTATTTAGGAAAATCTCGTCTTTCTACTTGCAAAAATCACATTTTTGTTTACAATTCTATTTGATAAAAAAAAATCACATTTTTATTCCTTTATTCGAATAAATAAAAATCGAATTGTTATTCTTCGTTTCCATAAGGAAAAATCGAATATTTTATTCTACAAAAAAAAAAATCAAATCTTTATAAAGATAAATATCACGTCTTTATTCCGCAACTTCTATAATCACAATTATATTTTTACTATTGTTATTTCATATGTGAAAATCTAATTTTTCTAATTGAAAAAAAGCATACTTTCCTACTAACAAAAATGTTGTTTTCTACTAATAAAAATCTCATTTTTCTAATCTTCAAAAATAATTCTATTTTCTACTTTTAAAACCAATTCTATATTTTTATATTTCATTAAACAATTCTATATTTTTATATTTCTAAAAACAATTCTATATTTTTATATTTCATTTTAGAATTCTATATTTTATTTATTTTTTAAAACTAATTTTGTATATGCTAATATATATATATATTTTGATTTTCAGATTTAAAGGGAATTACTTAAACTAATTATGGAATAATTAAAATTAAGTAAAATTAAACCTCTTTAATCCCCCTTTCTTTCTGTCTTTCTCGTTCCAGCTTGAACCCATTTTGTCGATCGGAGAACCCCCATCTCGCCGCTACTACACCCCACCGGACCGCCATCACCTTGTGCCAAGTCGAAGCCCTCTCTGCCGCGACTCTGCACCACCAACCACATCAGATTCGAAGTCCTCATCAGCCTCAAAATAGCGTGCGAAGTTGGTCACTTTGAGGCCAAAAATCCCCCAAACCATCGAACGATTATCGATCTCAGCCGTATGATTCGGAAGGGCTTGAGGAGATCGATAATTTAAGTTTAAGAACCATTATCTAATTCGGGTGGGATTCGAAGTTTTGAAGGAGGAAAAGACGGAGCGATTTTGATCGCTGAATCGGGAAGGAGGCGGCTTGTATCGTGATTTGGCCGTAATGAAGAAAATAAAGAGGCCTTTGACTTTTTCTAGGGTTTTTGACCAAGATTCATACCCTTTAAATTTTAATATTTAATTCGAATATCACTCCTTTAATCTTCGAACTCCAATCGAATCCCAACAACTGTCGCCCCTAGCTAAATACCCCCATTCCGAACACAATGGGATATGTATCGCAAGCTGATTTGATCGTTACGATCAGTTTCCGTTGAATTTACATTTAAATCGTTATATTGAATTTTAAACGTACATTTCAAATTACCGGGGCCACATACTAACTTGAAAAATTCCAGAAAAATATTTTCTAGCTTCGTATTGACGATACGGTCCTATTAAAACTAGTTTTGTCGAATCCTGAGACCGTTAGAAAAATGGCCATTTTCCAGTCGATTAAAATCAACTGAAACTGGTCAAACGCGTTTTCCTTTGCCACGCTCACATATTGATTCGAAAAATCATGAAATTTGGAATCTAGCAATGATTTGACACCACGGATCCAACAAAAGTGGTTTCGTCGAAATCCGAGGTCGTTTGCAAAATATCCATTTTTAAGGGCCTGAATTCCATAGCGACTATTCAGAATTTTCAATTGGACACATCTTTTGATCCCCGCTATGAAGTTTCGATTTTTCAGATTCGTTGGAAAGATATTATCAATTAGTTCCTAATGTTTTTGGTTTCACTAAAATCCGGATTGTCTTGCACCCGGTACATTCAATTGAAGTTTGAAATCAAATAATCGAACTACCGCGCCATTTTCAATTCTATTTATAATTATATATAAATATTTATATTCTAACGACGACGCGTATAAATATATACGTTCGAATTATATTCAAAATAAATTTCTCGTCGATATTATTTAAAATAATTCATTTTAAATAATCAAAATTCGCTAAAATTGCCAAAATAAAAATTTTAAACTGGCCCAGATTTTCGGGTTATTACAAGGTTAGGCGCAATTATGGTGTAAGACTGCCCGGAACCGCCCGGCAAATCCAGCTGCCACAATTGGACGTCTAATGTGAGAGGTCAAAGGCATGAATTGTAGGCATAACGGTTGGTGACACGAGGTTAGACCCGCTTTGTGGTGTAAGACTGCCCGTAACCGCCCGGCGAATCCAGCAGCCACAAAGTGTTCGGTCTAATGTGGGAGGTCATGCACCGTTCGTCATAATGAATGAATTAAGGAATACTAACCATAATAAGACATGTGGGTGACATGGGTATGGTTAGAGGGTTAAGTGGGTGACATGTAAAATAGGACATGTAAATATGGACTTAACCATAGTAAGACAAGACATGTAAAACATGTAAATGTGGACTTAACTATAGTAAGATACGTAAAGTAAAACATGAATAAGATGGACTTAACATGTGTAAGACATGGATACAATAATAAAAGAGGTTAATTGGGACATGGGCAACATTTAAGACATACGTACATAATGCTTAACCACAGGGGACCCGTTATGGCATTACAAATTAATTGAATTGGGTAAAGTTTAAGTAGCGGGTTAAGTAAAAGGAAGGGTTAAGTCAAACCTAAAATTAACGACAAAGTAATGGGGGAATGATAACTACCTATTATATACTTGAATTAAATATGTAAAACTTGTCCTAGGGACAAGGGAAGATTACGACTTAAGATATTATACAACACTTGAAGGGTGGGACGACTTATACTATGAAATAAGTTAATCTAAGTTGAAAATTGGGAAAACACCCGTACGCTATCGTTTGATAAAGAAAACTTAAGTCATGTTTGAATTCGTTGAAAAACCTTAGTTAAAAAGGAACTAAGTAATGAACCTTAGTTGAAAAGAGAATTAAGTAACAGAAACTAAGTATCAAACCTTGGTTAAGAGAACCAAGTAATAAACCTTAGTTAAGATAACTAAGTAACAAGAAAGAGAACTAAGTAGTAAACCTTAGTTAAGCGGGATAAGTAGTAAACCTTAGTTAAGAAAACGAACGATTCAGGAAACTAAGTGGTAAACCTTAGTTAAGAGAACTAAGTACTAAACCTTAGTCAAGAAACTCAAGTAGAACACGAGAAGGAGAGAATGTCCATCTGATCATGAAAAAGGCTTCAACGTCTTGGGTTACGAAGCACGCAGCTTCAAGGGGACATGAGGGTACTCTTGGTATCCCTCTGTGAGAATGCAGATGATCCGGCTGGGCTCAAAGAGGTTAAGGTCTCCGTTAGAAGAACCAAGAGTATGCCTTGGTTGCAATATAGGGCAACCTAAAGACTAGGATGGACCAGCGTGATTCGGCGAGACAAGTGGCCCTGTGATAGCGACTCGTCGTCTACCTACCATCTTGAGTCAGTCGAGATACGTAAAACGGAAAGGCCGAGAACTCCAAAAGACCATATACTTGCTCTCTAGTTATGGGTGAGGTTGGCCAATAGGTTTGTGGGGGCATAGGGGGGCCTGCGTATAGTTCTCATTTTTCAAGGTGTGCTTTCATTAGTTGAGGGAGGGGTCAAGTGGGACCGTAGCCACTGGAAAAACAGACCTTAGCATCTGCATCGGCAGATAAATTAAAGCTCCCGACCGAGTTTCGTGTTTCTTGATTAGCCCTGCCACGGGACTCGGGCCGCACATATAGAGGACATGTGCAACCAGATATCTAGCACGTTTACGATACGATTGGGACGTCAAGTCTAGGAACACTTATCACTCTGGGTAGTATGTTCTAGACTAAGGGGCATCGTTCGATAGGTAGCATAATCCCTAGTTGGATCTAGGTCGGGTAAACCCTAAATCCGAGAAGCGTTCAATAGGTAGCATAAACCCCAATGACGCTGGGTAGCGTAAACCCTGGTTGAATCTATGAAGTGCTCGATAGTATACCTTAGATTAGATATAGATGATACACGGAATCTAGCAAGATCGAGAGTGGCAGTCCAAACGATTTCAAGAATGGTGGCACTACACTAAAGTAGTATATATTTACATGATGAAGCCCGTACGACATATGGCAAGGGGCTGTATATATACATGGAAAAGGATTAGACGAGTTGGGGGTATCTACATATACGTTGTATTAAGTTAACCTACTAGTGAGACATGAGTATAGCCTAGAGAGCTAATATCGCGAATAACCTAATAAGCAAGAAAATATAACTGAACGGTATATGTAGTATTACACAGAAGTTTATTATAAGCCCACTCACACAGAACTTATGTTCTGACCCCCTCCTCATTACATACTTCCAGGTTAGGTTCAAGGCAGAGATGGTATAACTATGGATACTGGTTAGACAGTATGATATATAAGGTAAAGCTATTTTTTAATATATTATATTTTAATTCCTTCCGCTATGAGATGCTTTATGAGTTCTGACATATTTCGTTTTCTCTATCTTTTTCTGCAGGATACCAGAGCACCCAACTCGGGTCTCGATGGATCGAATTTGAAAAATTCGGTCTGTCGAAATTCGGGTTGTTACAAGGGATGAAGTTCAACTTGGAATCAACACTGAAGTCATATATACAGGAAGCAGGTCTTGGGTTTTTAATTGGGGCAGAAAGGTATAAACATGGTGAAGGGTAATCGGTGTTCAGCAGGGGTCGATTGGGACTTTGCAATATGCAGGGAAATGGATCAAGGAGCAGCGATTGTCTATGAATAAGGGATAAACAGTAAGGTAAATTTAGTTAATAGAATGTTAATAATTTTAATTAACTTAAAATCTTATATTAGTTGTATTTCTCTCAAATTAGATATGAATTGAATGCCATTAAAAGTTCAATGGAACCAGAACATAAAAGCGACAAATTTAAAACCAATGTGAGTAAATCTCACTCACCTCTTTATTTAGAATTATTATTTTTCGTTAAAAATAATTGTTTGTTGCTTGTTTGAATGCTTTCTGGTCGTTTTAAATATATTATTTATTTAGGCTTGATTATTATATATATATATTATGGGTGGTTGGATTGTTCCCGCAGTATCATTAGCGGATGCCCGCAGTACCATTAGCGGATGATTACCCTATGCGTTCCATGCTATGATAGTGGATGACCTTCTATACCGCGATATCCTGCCTCGAAGCAGGATGGGTATTATTTCTGTTGACTAACGTCTGTGGATGCAGGAAAAACAGGTTGGAGGGATCCAACTGGATTCCTCAAAAATATATTATCTGTTTGTTTGTTTATTTGCACCTATACTATCATATATGATGTGTTAGAAAACCTATCAATTATAACTGGTTGTTTTGATTGTTGGAAATATCACTGGGTCTTAATGTTGATTTATAAAAATACCGTGAAAGAGATTTTGGGATTTAAAAGGAAAATTCTATTTTCTAAAATAGAATTTGAATTTAGAATGGGCTAAAGATATTTACTTGTTTTGGAAATAAATAAAACAAGTATTGTATTTATAAACGATGATTATAAATTAAATAATACAAGACATTGAAGTGAATTTATAAATGGTGTTTATAAATAAAATAGATTGATTTTCGTTGGAAAATCAGATAATTGAAATGAAATTATAAACAGTGTTTATAGAAATAAAGTGAGAAAAATTTTCACTGGATAATTTGAATATTCAAATTCAAATGTGAACTTAAAAATAGAAATGGGGAAATCGTTTTAAAGAAATAAACAAGGGAATTTATTCTGATGTTCAGAAAATAAATTGGACTAAAATAAATCCGTAAGGATTTATGATTTGAATTCGATTAATTCGAATTTTATTTAAATAGAAGTCAAATTGAAATTAGAATTTGAATAGAATTTCAATATATAGAATTTGAATAGAATTTGAATAGATAGAAAATTCAAATAGAAATTCAAACGGAAATTCAAATATAGAATTTGAATATAGAAAATATAAAGGAAATTCAAATATAGAATTTGAATATAGAAAATATAAAGGAAATTCAAATATAGAATTTGAATATAGAAAGTGAAATGGAATTTGAATAAAAAGATTTTAAATATAGAATTTGAATATAGAAAATCAAATGGAGTTTGAATATCGAGAATTTGAAATAGAAATTGAAATTGAATTTCAATATAGAATTCAAATAAAGTTGAAATGGAAATTGAATATAGGAAATTTGAATAGAATTGAAATGGAATTTGAATATAGAAGATCGAAGTATAAATAAATTTATTTTCAAGTTAGGAAGAATCGACAATTATAGATAATCGAAAACATTATGTTGAAATGGGAAACTGATTTGATATATATTAAAAATATATCAGAATGGAATTAAAATTTATATATAAACGAAGGTAAAACGTTCATATATATTAATATAATTAAAACGAGCTCGCCGCAGCGCAGCAGTTCGTAAATTGGCGATTCGAACTTTAATTGAGTGTACAGAACTCAATTGAAGTCGGAATTCTTTGAAACAAGAATCATCAGGACCGATTCGATAATAGTTTTCTGATGGAAGACCAAATTCTGAATTTCGTCGTATATATTTTGAGTTATGTCAAAATCAAATTTTCAGAAAAACAGCACCATAACCATTTAAAAACCATAACGGTTTATTTAATTTTATAAAAGGATTTTAAGCGAATCAAATCCGAATTTCTATTTAAAACAATTTAGATTTGAGTTGTAAAATATATGCGAACTCAAGTTGGGTAAATGAATCTGATTTTTAAAACAAAAAAATCAGATTTTTAATTACTGAACAGAAATAACTAATTTGAATAGTAATTGATCAGTGAGATTTTGAATTGATATTGGACTTTGAATAAGTGAATTCGATTTGGAAATTTATATTCAAAATCGAAAAGGAAACTTGAATTGAAATTGGAATTCAATTTAGTTATTAGCAAGTTAATTTTTTTTATGTTCAAAAAAAGAAGTAAAATAAGAAAAATAGCTAATTAGAAAATAAATTAGTGAATTGAGTTAAGACGAATGGATTGAGTGAAACCAAATGGGAATATTTGGATATGTTAAACAGGTATGGAATGAAGAGGATGAAGATTTTAATTTATGTGCCCAACAAAAAGGTACACATTTAAATTCCATATGAGGTTTTGTGTGCCGAATCGGCAAGCCGCTTGGCGTTTTCTTTTTCTTTTTGATTGGAGAGGCCTGTGTGGCGGTTTGGGGATTTTCCCGATGCTCCCGGTACAAAGGAGGTTATGGCAAAATTTTCCAAAAATTTAGGGAGTTAGAATATTTTTAAGAAATTTTGATAGTTAGAAATCAATGTATCGATATATATATAGAATTCGATAAGGAAATGAATTTAAAAATAGAATATTATAAACAAAAAGGAAATCAATAATCTGGTAATAGAAAGAAAAACATATATATGTTTAAAAATGAATAATTTGTTTGTATGGTGTTGATTTTTCAGGAATAATGGTTTTGTCTGTTTTGAAGTTAAGGATGTTTTCAGTCAAGGTCTGAGAGGTAGTTATACCCCAACTTGATTGATTTCGTTTTTAACCGATAAATAACAAGATTCAGTCTCGAAGAGAAATGTTTAAAGAGATTTAGTCCAATGCAGTATTTTGGGTTGTTGTGACGATGTTTAACATAACATTCGTTTTAACCCGAAGAAGTGGAATTTTGGAGATATAATAAATATATATTTCCTGCGTGTAGAAATGAACGGGCATGAAAGAGATAAGTGATAGGAATGTTTCCCAATTATAAATAAAAGATATTTTCTACATATAGAAAATAAAAAAAGAGATATGGAAATGTTTTCCAAATAGCGGAAAAAGCCAAGATGATGGTTGAAAATATTTGTTTAACAAATATTGATAGGGAAATGAAGAAGTGAATTAATTATTGAAATATAAATTAACAGGCCCAGTGATTGATGTTATGGATGAATGTTTGTTTTTCTTCGATAGTTAAATAACCGACTATCTAAGTGTTTGCCAATATTGTTGTCAATATGGAGAGGCTGGTCGGATTATTATCCGAGAACCACTCCGTATTGGCGGTAACGTTGCGAACCAGATTATATGAAGATAATCCAAGACGGAGTAAAGTGCAAAGACTTTTTCTATTAATAGAAATTGTGCCTTCGGTTTCGTTCAATCCCAGAATGAACATATATGGACGAATGCCTGACAGAGTATTTCCAATGATTATATATGTTGGTATGTATAAATATATATGGCGGCAACGTATTTATTCCGTTAGCTTAATATCCAGAATACATTTGCGCAAATCAATTAATTATTAACGGATCTGACAATGTGGCATTCAAAGTGATTGTGCTATCAATGAATGGAAAGTAATCACAGCCTCAGTCCTCAACAATTGGAAAATGACAAAAATCGGGCAGGCAGCATGGCTATGTGGTTAGCTCCAATTAGGGTGTATTATCACCTAGTTAGAGATTCATTTAATTCCTTATTTTATTCGATGCTGTCCCATTCGGGAAACGGTTGCTGATCCCAACTGTTGGTGATATACATTCGATACACTCAAGCGAAATGAGTAGTCGGTCATGTGTGGGCCGGGTTGCAAGATGTTCTTGTTGAACCCAGTGTATTCCTCTCTAGAGATACACTAGCGGAAGGTGGTTCCATACCTTGTCATAGTCGGAATCCAATCTCCAATAAGCGCCCTACGGTTTTTGATTTGATATTATATATGGAGTGTGAGATGCAAACGTTCCACTAGATTGTTATTTATTTGATTTAGACACTATTATAATATCACTGGATTTTTGTGTCAAAGTGTTTTGGGTTATAGTAAGGGGAAAACCATCCATGTTTTATGTGTGGGCTGGTCTTACTATTATCCTTTCTTTCGAAAGGATTTTGAAAGTTAAACAAATGGTTGGAGTTTACTCACACCAGCCCCATGAGTGACCCAGAGTTTATTTCGTTTTGTTTTCCCTAAACTCTTGGGTGCCCAAATTTGTACGGGAAGTCAAGTAGTCAGGATTTTTCAGTTTCACTTGGAAGAGCGTGAAGCAGGAGGCTTCACCAGTTAGCTATAGACTATCATATATTCCGCTGTGAACCATGTTTGTATCTGGAAACATGTGTTTATAACTGTTCCAGGAATAACTGTTGTTCTCTTATGATGGTATGTATATAAAGTTACCGATTTGTATTTCAAAAATTATGTTATATAATATATTTTATTCGTTCCGCTGTGAGATTTGTCTTCTTTGTTTTCTTCCATTCTAACCTTTCTTTCTTTCTATTTCTCATCCTCTAACTTCTTCTAATAATTATTCGTATTTCTGTGCAATTTGGGTTGGATGTGTGGTGTTATTAATCAGCTCAAATAGTACGGATTTGCAGGCCATTACAGTTGGTATCAGAGCATAGGTTGAGCGAATACCTAGGCTTTGGTGGGATTGTGCTCATTAGAGATAGGGTCAGTAGTACCCTAGAATGAGTTGAGTGTATACATATGAGAGAGCATATTTGTTAATTGATATAAAAAATGTTTTATTTTGTGTTGGCTAGTCTGTTGAGTGGTTTATGAATTCTGATCGAATCGTGGGACGCCACGATGTCAATAAGAGTTTGTAAATACTTGAATAGAAGACTGAACACGATATTATTTTAAGTGGGTAAATGAAATAATTTTGCCAAAAATTCTGTTTTTATAGAAAAGGAATAATTTTCTAGAACTATTATATTATATGGATGTGTTGACTGGTATTATTATAATCCAATGGGATTATAAAATTGAAATGGTTATATATAACCAAAATAGAATTTGTATATGAATTAAATATACAAATGAGATGAATTAAAACTGAATTCAAACTAGAATTTGGAATTTAAATCCTTGGAAGTTGGAAAATATTTTTGAAGTATATTAAAATAATATAACTTTGTTTGGAAGGATTTTTGAATAAAAAAAAATTTGAATGGATTTTGAAAACGATAAAGCACTGAACTCAATTCAGTTGCTGGAAAATAATTCTGATGATGACTGCAACATTATCAGTGTTCATTTTCGAGTTTCTAAGCGATGGATTGCTATCTTAGAAAAGTTTTTGAAGGAAATTTGTTTGAAAGAAAACAAGTTGGTTTGAAAATTCAAATGTTTTGAATTTGAGATGATTATAAATATATGTGTATATATTTATGTGATTTCGAAGGGATTTGAAATGGAAACCTTGGAATTTGAAATCTGGAATTTAAATTTAATTTAAGCAAGTTAAATGAGTGGAAGTGAATAAATTGACTAGAATCAATTTGAATGGATTTAAATACATATGAATGGAATACGAATTGATGATAAATCATTCAGAATTAATGAATGGGGTATAGATGATGTGTGATATAAACGAGAACCAAAAGTTATGGCTGAACTAAAATTTGTGGAAATATAAAATATTGAGTTTCGGAATGAGTTTTGAAAAGTTAATGGGTTTGAAGCACTTTTCTACCTTAGCAATTTCGAGGATGAAATTCTTTTAAGGGGAAAGAATGTAACGACCCGGATTTTCGAACAGTTTATTTTAAATATTTAATATGGTGTTGATAATATAAATGGACTTTTATGTTGAGGTATCGATTTAATAATCGATATATGATTTATTTTGAATATATATATATACATATACATATATATATATATATATATTTATCAAATCTAAAATAATTGAATTCGAAATTAGAGACTGAATCAAAACCATTCAGATGATAATTATATATTCTATTTGAATATAGTCGACAATAATAATATATTATTATGGAAGAATTTATTTGTTTTGAATTTAAATTATATTATATTAATTTAATATGGTCATTTGTCGAATTAAATTTTTATAATCTATTCTGTTGAGTTCAGAATAGTGTTACAACGTGGAAGCGACAGTTGTTACGTTAAAATAGCGGTTCGTGTGTGAACCCCAATTTATTTTTAGTGGATAAGATCGAATCAAATCAGAATCTGTTTAAAAAGGGTAAAATCTCTTTATTTCAAATCGAATATAATTCATTTGTACTTCGTGTATCTTAAGCTAACTTAGTTTGGTACGTTTCTATACATAATTCCTTAATGACGAAGTATGGTCTGGGATAAAACAACGATGACTCTTTCCCATTCTCTTTTACAAATCCTTCCTCCCAGTTTCAATTAACAAGTAATACGTGATTTCCTCTTTTCGAAAAATCAAATCAGGAGCGAATTCGAATTCGAAATCGAAATCAAATTCGAATACATCTTGACTGAAGCACGATAGGAAGCTCGTCATTCCAATGGCAGTAGCTGTGACTTCGGAGTCCTCTTCTATAGATTTCGATGATGGATTTTGGCGCAACGACCGTTGGGCTTTGGTGACGTCGGAATAAGATTAGAAGGTGGCGACTGGGAGAAGGTGATTCGGGAACTGATTTCGAAGCAGACACACAAGCCTGACAGAGTGGTCATCAAGGAGGAGAGTGAAGGGATGCGAGATAAGAGTTGTTGGGGAGTAGAACGATGGGTAGCAGTGGAAGTATGGCCGCCTGAAAATGGAGCAGAGATGAAGTTCAATTTGGAATCAACACTGAAGTCGTATATACAGGAAGCAGGTCTTTGGTTTTTAATTGGGACAGAAAGGTATAAACATGGTGAAGGGTAGTAGGTGTTCAGCAGGGGTCGATTGGGACTTTGCGATAGGAAGGGAAATGGATCAAGGAGCAGTAATTGTTCATGTATAAAGGATAAACAGTAAGGTAAATTTAGTTAATTAATTTTGTTAATAGAATGTTAATAATTTTAATTAACTTAAAATCTTACATTAGTTGTATTTTTCTCAAATTAGATCTGAATGGAATGCCATTAAAAGTTCAACGGAACCGGAACATAAAAGCGACAAATTTAAAACCAATGTGAGTAAATCTCACTCACCTCATTATTTAGAATTAGTTTTATTCATTAAAATTAATTGTTTGTTTCTTGTTTGAATGCTTTCTAGTTGTTTTAAATATATTAGTTATTTAGGCTTGACTATTATATATATATTGGGTGGTTGGATTGTTCCCTCAGTATCATTAGCGGATGCCCGCGGTACCATTAGCGGATGATTACCCTATTCGCCATACGCTATGATAGTGGATGACCTTCTATACCGCGATATCCTGCCTCGAAGCAGGATGGGTATTATTTCTGTTGACTAACGTCTGTGGATGCAGGAAAAACAGGATGGAGGGATCCAACTGGATTCCTCAAAAATATATTATCTGTTTGTTTGTTTGTTTACACCTATACTGTCATATATGATGTGTTAGAAAACCTGTCAATTATAATTGGTTGTTTTGATTGTTGGAAATATCATTGGGTCTTAATGTTGATTTATAAAAATGTCGTGAAAGAGATTTTGGGATTTAAACGGAAAATCCTATTTTTTAAAATAGAATTTGAATTTAGAATGGGCTAAAGTATTTACTTGTTTTGGAAATAAATAAAACAAGTATTGAATTTATAAATGACATTTATAAATTAAATAATACAAGACATTGAAGTGAATTTATAAATGGTGTTTATAAATAAAATAGATTGATTTTATTGGAAAATCAGATAATTGAAATGAAATTATAAACAGTGTTTATAGAAATAAAGTGAGAAAAATTTTCATTGGATAATTTGAATATTTAAATTCAAATGTGAATTTAAACATAGAAATGGGGAAATCGTTTAAAAGAAATAAACGATGGAATTTATTCTGATGTTCAAAATATAAACTGGAATAAAATAAATCCATAAGGATTTATGATTTGAATTCGATTAATTCAAATTTTATTTAAATAGAAGTCAAATTGAAATTAGAATTTGAATAGAATTTGAATATATAGAATTTGAATAGAATTTGAATAGATAGAAAATTCAAATAGAAATTCAAAAGGAAATTCAAATATAGAATTTGAATATAGAAAATATAAAGGAAATTTAAATATAGAATTTGAATATAGAAAATATAAAGGAAATTCAAATATAGAATTTGAATATAGAAAGTGAAATGGAATTTGAATAAAAAGATTTTAAATATAGAATTTGAATATAGAAATTCAAATGGAGTTTGAATATAGAGAATTTGAAATAGAAATTGAATTTGAAATAGAATTTCGATATAGAATTCAAATAAAGTTGAAATGGAAATTGAATATAGGAAATTTGAATAGAATTGAAATGGAATTTGAATATAGAAGATCGAAGTATAAATAAATTTATTTTCAAGTTAGGAAAAATCGACAATTATAGATAATCGAAAATATTATGTTGAATTGGGAAACTGATTTGATATATATTAAAAATATATCAGAATGGAATTAAAATTTATATATAAACGAAGGTAAAACGTTCATATATAGTAATATAATTAAAACGAGCTCGCTGCAGCGTGGTAGTTCGTAAATTGGCGATTCGAACTTCAATTGAGTGTATAGAACTCAATTGAAGTCGGAATTCTTTGAAACAAGAATTGTCAGGACCGATTAGATAATAGTTTTCTAATGGAAGAGCAAATTCTGAATTTCGTCGTATATATTTTGAGTTATGTCAAAATCAAATTTTCAGAAAAATAGTGCCATAACCATTTAAAAACCATAACGGTTTATTTAATTTTATAAAAGGATTTAAGCGAATCAAATCCGAATTTCTATTTAGAAAATTTCAGATTTGAGTTGAAAAATATATGTGAACTCAAGTTGGGTAAATGAATCTGATTTTTGAAACAAAAAAAATCAGATTTCTAATTATTGAACAGAACTAACTAATTTGAATAGTAATTGGTCAATGAGATTTTGAATTGATATTGGACTTTGAATAAGTGAATTCGATTTGGAAATTTATATTCAAAATCAAAAAGGAAACTTGAATTGAAATTGGAATTCAATTTGGTTATAAGCAAGTTAAATATATATTTTTGTTCAAACAAAGAAGTAAAATAAGCAAAATCGCTAATTAGAAAATAAATTAGCGAATTGAGTTAAGACGAATGGATTAAGTGAAACCAAATGGGAATATTTGGATATGTTAAATAGGTATGGAATGAAGAGGATGAAGATTTTAATTTATATGCCAGACAAAAAGGTACATGTTTAAATTCCATATGAGATTTTATGCACCGAATCGGCAAGCCGCTTGGATTTTTCTTTTTCTTTTTATTGGAGAGGCTTATGTGGCGGTTTGGGGATTTTCTCGATTCTCCCGGTACAAAGGAGGTTATGGCAAAATTTTCCGAAAATTTAGGGAGTTAGAATATTTTTAAGAAATTTTGATAGTTAGAAATCAATGTATCGATATATATAGAATTCGATAAGGAAATGAATTTAAAAAAAGAATATTATAAAAAAAAGGAAATCTAATCTGGTAATAGAAAGAAAAACATATATACATTTAAAAATGAATAATTTGTTTGTATGGTGTTGATTTTTCGGGAATAATGGTTTTGTATGTTTTGAAGTTAAGGATGTTTTCATTCAAGGTCTGAGAGGTAGTTATAATCCAACTTGATTGATTTCGTTTTTAACCGATAAATAGCAAGATTCAGTCTCGAAGAGAAATGTTTAAAGAGATTTAGTCCAATGCAATAGTTTGGGTTGTTGCGACGACGTTTTACATAACATTCGTTTTAACCCGAAGAAGTGGAATTTTGGAGATATAATAAATAAATATTTCCTGTGTGTAGAAATGAACGAGCATGAAAGAGAAAAGTAATTGGAATGTTTCCCAATTATAAATAGAAGATATTTTCTACATATAGAAAATAAAAAAAGAGATATGGAAATGTTGTCCAAATATCGGAAAAAGCCAAGATGATGGTTGAAAATATTTGTTTAAAAAATATTGATAGGGAAATGAAGAAGTGAATTAATTAATGAAATATTAATTAACAGGCTCAATGATTGATGTTATGGATGAATGTTTGTTTGTTTTTCATCGATAGTCGAATAACCGACTATCGAAGTGTTTGCCAATATCGTTGTCAATATGGAGAGGCCGGTTGGATTATTATCCGAGAATCACTCTGTATTGGCAGTAGCGTTGCGAATCAGATTATATGAAGATAATCGAAGACGGAGTAAAGTGCAAGGACTTTTTCAATTAAAAGAAATTGTGCCTTCGGTTTCGTTCAATCCCAGAACGGACGTATATGGATGAATGTCTAACATAGTATTTCCAATGATTAAATATGTTGGTATGAATAAATATATATGGTGGCAACGGATTTATTCCCTTAGCATAATATCCGGAATATGTTTGTGCAAATCAATTAGTTAATAACTGATGTGACAATGTGGCATTCAAAGTGATTGTGCTGCCAATGAATGCAAAGTAATCGCAGCCTCAGCCCTCAACAACCGGAAAATGACAAAAATCGGGCAGGCAACATGGCTATGTGGTTAGCTCCCATTAAGGTTTATTAACACCTATCTATAGATTCATTTAATTCCTTATTCTATTCGATGTTGTCCCATTCGGGAAACGGTTGCTGATCCCAACTGTTGGTGATATGCATTCGATACACTCAAGCGAAATGAGTGGTCGGTCATTAGTGGGCCGGGTTTCAAGATGTTCTTGTTGAACCCAGTGTATTCCTCTCTAGAGATACACTAGCGGAAGATGGTTCCATACCTTGTCATAGTCGGAATCCAATCTCCAATAAGCGCCCTTCAGTTTTTGGTTTTATATTATATATGGAGCGTGAGATGCAAGCGTTCCACTAGATTGTTATTTATTTGATTTAGACACTATTATAATATCACTGGATTTTTGTATCAAAGTGTTTTGTGTTATAGTAAGGTAAAAACCATCCATGTTTATGTGTGGGCTGGTTTTACTATTATCCTTTCTTTCGAAAGGATTTTGAAAGTTAAACAAATGGTTGGAGTTTACTCACACCAGCCCCATGAGTGACCCAGAGTTTATTTCGTTTTGTTTTCCCTAAACTCTTGGGTGCCCAAATTTGTACGGGAAGTCAAGTAGTCGGGATTTTTCAGATTCACTTGGAAGATCTTGAAGCAGGAGGCTTCACCAGTTAGCTATAGACTATCATATATTCCGCTGTGAACCATGTTTGTATCTGGAAACATGTGTTTATAACTGTTCCAGGAATAACTGTTGTTCTCTTATGATGGTATGTATATAAAGTTACTGGTTTGTATTTCAAAAATTATGTTATATAATATATTTTATTCGTTCCGCTGTGAGATTTGCCTTCTTTGTTTTCTTCTATTCTAACCTTTCTTTCTTTCTATTTCTTATCCTCTAACTTCTTTCTAATAATGATTCGTATTTCTGTGCAATTTTGGTTGGACACGTGGTGTTATTAGTTAACTCAGATAGTACGGATTTGCGGGTCGTTACACTTAGTTTTGTCCCCATACGGTGACCAGGGCGCCGTTGGGGAGTTGGGTGCTATAAAAATCTATGTGACCTCCCAGCTTGCCACTTTCGTGGGTCAGCTTGAAATTCAATTGGACGAAGCCAAATATACTTCCAAAAACCAATTTGAGTCTTGGGATAAGTTCTGCTTCGAATTTCAGAAGTTGAATACTCAGCACCTTGAACGTATTGAACTCTTGGAGAGCAATAAGATTGAACTGAGCCGTATGATCGAGGGTCAAGCGGCTGAAATCGCATTCTTTAAAGATGGGAACAACAGGATGAGCAGCTTAGAAGCCGACAACAGAAAAATCCAGGAAGTGACTGAAGCTGCCAAGAAGCAATTTGGCGAGGCTCAAACTGGTCGCGAGTTTGCTAAATCTCAATTACCATACATTCAAAAGGCTATGGTGGCTTATTGGCGGGAGAAAGCAGTGCTCAAAGTTAAACTTGCTTTCTAGAACAAGGTTCTTGAAACTTTAGAAAGAGATAAGGCAAGGTTAGCCGGCGATCTTGAACGAGCCTGAACTAAAACCGAGGAAATCCTGTTTTGATTTTACACTCTCAGTGTTATGACCTGCGGAAGCCTGAGCTATTTGAACAAGGACTTTCCCGTACATTAGCCCTTGTCTGGGAGGAGGTGCTCAGTTACTCTAAAGATAAGGGAGATAGTGCTCTGCAAGAATCCCTTCTTGAGCCAAAAGATCGTGACACTTTGGAAAATGGCGGGAGAATATTAGCTGGCGAACGAGCTTGATCCGTTGGAAAAGAAATCCAGAATGTTGTTCCTGTTCATGCCTCTGGCTCTACAGGAGATGAAGTTTTAGGATCCCAGATTTCTCTGATGGGATCTCCTGTTGCTAATGAAGATACTTTTGAGGCTCATGATGGTCAGAATGTCCCTGAAAAAAATTGCCACATGATATGCTGTTGTTTTGCAATTTGTAGTTTCAATCTTACGACCATGTATCTTTATGACGAATTTGTATTTTGTTATCACGCGTTAACGTTGAAACGTTATAACTTATCGTAATTTATTTGTTTGCATCGTATTATGCTTTTATGGGTTGTGCGATGATTTACATTTTTACGTTGTTCGTTGTTTAATATCGTTGGTTTGCTTTGAATTTGGGACATCGTATTTCCATCTTTGCCCCTTCTTTGAGGGGTTTAGTTCTTAATATGCTTGCGTTCGCGTTTTTATTTGTCTGGTAATTTAAATCTTTTAAGTTTGTTTTCTTTTTTAGAGTAAATATCCTTATAAGGCGCATACATCTTGCTGTACATATGATCTTGTTGTACATTTAATCTGGTTGTACATTGATTTGGCGTCCTAAGTCCTTTGGAAACATGATTAAATGTATTATGTACGTTCAGTTCGCGTGTTTTCTTTTTGTGTATCCAATCCCATATCTCACTAACTCAGTGACCCGAGCCCTTCAGAGACTCGTTTTGGATACGAGCCCCCATGGGAGGACTTGGGTTACAATTTTCGACCCAATTTCGATCTTATTTGATCCGAATCGTTATGATCAAATAGAGACCTAGATTGGATACCCCCAAATGGCTAGGATTTCTGATACCCCCTTTCGGCTAGGATTTATGCTGTTGTAATCCATCCTTGACTCTGTTTGACTTGTTTATCAACAAAGAACAAGGATGGCCACCTCCTTTCAGTCGGTTTTTTTTTTTCTTTTTTTTTTTTTTTTTGCGCTGGTCCTTCCAGCATGTTTAATCCTTCCCCATTTTATGCTTCATTCAAGGAGCGGACACTAATTCATCTCAATGAGCTTTAATTCAGAAGGGAAAAATTCGCGTCATTTACCAACCAAGGTTGGTGTCCCCTGAAATTGGCAATTTTTTTCCGTTTCGGGACATGCCGGTTTTTCCGACTTTGTGCTTTGACCAAGGACACAGACGTTGGTTCTCAAGTTGGAAAACCCGTGTCCAGCACCTAGGAAGGTCACCTAAAAGGTGCTGCTTCGGTGGGCTTAGCAATCTCATCCGTGGGACTTTTGAGTTCTACCGGACGATGGCTTTGACTTCCCTGCCTTTTTCGACCATTGCTCTTGATGCGCGGTGCACGTTTTACCCTACATCAGAGACCAATTTTATCATTATTTCATAAATAATTTTTGCCTTTCATGAGACTATAATCCGTGGGTGAGTATCTTTCATCATGTAGAGTTTTTACTTAACACAATAAAAAGGGGGAATCACAGATCACCTCATGGAAACACAATTAGAAAAGACAGACTACAAAAGTAGCAAAATAAAGGGAATGGGGGTCGCACATTTCCAGTTCTAGATGTTGGATTGCGCCCAGTGGCCATTAGTCAATGATTGGTCGTAAGTCTTCGGGTGTTCGGATTACCTCGCGCGACCCAGCCTGATCGGCAACCTTATCTTACCTCTGACTTTCTGATGCATTTTGTGGATTCTTAACATATTGCTATAGTTGATTTTTTTCGGATGAGGTCCTCAATCAAGTTTCTCAAATGTCGACATTCATTTGTGCTGTGTCCTGGATGATTATGAAATCGGCAGAACTTTCCAGAGTTTCCCTGCTATTCTGTGATTCTTTGCGGCTTTACCAGAGGAAACATGCCTAAGTCCCTAGTGGCAGAGTAGATTTTATCTGAAGTTTCATTTAGGGGAGTCAATTCTGATTGCCTAAAGAATTTTGACTTCTTGTGTACTCCACTGTTCCTTCCATCAAACCCTCTTTTATGCCTAGAATTATCCTTTTGAATTATCTGAGGAGATCCATTGCTTTTCCTTTCCTTAATAGTGTTACTCCTTGCGTCCTTCTGAGCATTCAGTGTGTCGGTTTCCACACTCATGTACTCTTCGGCTTTATTGTACAATTTCTTTATAGTCTTTGGTTTCTTCATCTTGAGCCATTTTCCGAATTCTGACTTCTTATCGATAGCCCCTTTCAAGGCCGCCAACAAGTACCAAGGCTCCGGTTCTATGACCTCTGCTGTTGCAGCTTGGAAGTGTGTAAGGAAAGCTTTGATGGTTTCTCCGAGCATTTGCTCCATCTCACTTAGTGACATCACGTCCCTTGCCCTGGTGGCCTGCAATCGGAATTGATACTGAAATCTCCTTTCCAGATTAGCAAACTGGTCAATACACCTAGGTGGAAGTCTGGTAAACCATAGTGAGGCCACACCTTCCAGGCAAACAGGGAAGTATAAGCACTTGATTTTGTTAGTGGCCCTAGCTTCATTCATGTGCTGGTCGTATTTGAACGGAAAAATGGTTAGATCTCTTACTCCGCTATAATGTGCTATTGTTGGTGGTATAAATTTCTTCAGGAATTTTGCTTGACGGATCACCTCTGTGAATGGATTTTTGCTGGGGGAAAACTCCCATTCTTTCTTCTCATCCTTTCGAGTAGCCCTCTCCTTTATTACTCGCTGGATTAGGTCTGTGATGTGCCTTTCGTCGCCTGCTTGTTCGTTTGGATCGACGTTGATGTTCTTATTAGTGCGATTATGGTTTAAGCTTTGACGCCTTGCATCCTTCTTGAGGGAGGTTATGTTGGTGCTATTCGTCGCACGTTCTTCTTTACACTGTGGAGACCTGACCTTAGGATTCCCAATGCCGACCTCTCCCCTGTCTCTCACTGGGCTGTGAGGTTGTTCAGGGTCTGAGGCTGATGAGTCCTCTTTTTTATCATAATTAACCATAGTATTTGGCGGTAACAAATTGGCTTGACCATTGGTTAGGACATCAAACCCTTCCATTATCTTTTTTGCTGTATTATCCATTTTCTCGTTCATGCCGGTTACAAGCACATTCAATTCATCTCGGGTTACAGATGGCCCAAGGGTTTCCCCAGCCCCCTGATTCAAGATTTGAGGTGTAGCTGAGGATGAAGTTCGGCTGCACTTCGTGGTTTTTAGAAGCCCATCCCCTTTAAGTTGGTAGCCATGGTGTATTTATAGGTGAACTTCTCTTGGTAAATGATCTGGAATCCGTTTATCCATGCTGTGGATCATTCATTCTGTTAATTACAACCATGCCATTGGCCAGCTGTAGTCAGCTGTTCGTGGCAGTATCCAGTTATCATGTGTGGGCGGCTCGTTGGAACGATTACCTTGAATAGTTGAGCGGGTCCATGTAAGTGAGCATCCTGTGAGTGTTTTAGGAGATTTTGTAAGAGCGGAACGCGGGTCTGGAGTTGTTTCTCCTTTGTTCCTTGCGCGACCGTCCTTCTTGGTCCAGGGGCGCTCGTCTTCTTGCCGTCTTTATATGGTGTTGTTTGGCTTCACAGTTATGTTATGAGGTCGCTTCTGCTTATGTTGAATGGGCGACATGCTTTATTTTGGTGTCTGAGCGGTTCTTAGGATATGCGGCCTTTATCTTTATCGGGTCATACTTCCCATAATATGTTTTGCTGTTATATTCGGTCGCGTTGGTTGACTTGACCTGCCGTGGGTTCGATATTTGGACCTTGCCTTATGCAGTTGCATTGTGCACGACCGACCCTAGTGATATCTGCCTTGTACCCTTTACCCAATGTGCATATGGATATTTAGGGATTAACACCCTCCTACACCACTTAAAACCCTTAAAAACACCACTTCCTCCTTTTAAATCACCAAAACAGCCCTTCTCCACCCCAAATCTGCCGCCACATAGGCCCACTAGCTTCTACCAACTTCCCCACGTATCCCACCAATACCCCCGAACCCCACCTCCTCAAGCCCAATCCCTGTTTTCCCCGAAACTATACTCTATTCGCTCCAAAAACAAAAAATAAAGCCCCATTTATTTGCCATAAAATCGTGAGCCAAATAGCGCTTAATCTCTACCAAAATTTTCTTATTATATGTTCAGTGATCCAAGAAGGCTGGCGAAGTGGTCTGGAAACATTTAGACGTCATTCGACCGAAGTTAGGAGGAGTGGAATATAAGGTGGGAGCTTTTAAACCACAATAAGGGCTAGTTTACATTGTTTGTTGTTTGCAAACTTCGTTGAGTTGTTTAATGATTTATGATGGTTAGTATAAATTTATAACATAATTTAATAATGGGTAATATGAAAAAGATTCGATCTTTAAGTAGAATTTGTGAATTTACTTAAGTATATGACACTTATAAGTGATGGGGTAGACATTGGAATGGGTTTGAACCTTAAATTGTAATAAAATGGAAAATTATCTTGACATTGGTTGCCATATATGGGTATGAATCCCATTTTGGTATTGAATGCTATGTTTCTTGAGGATTGCGTATTACAGTTAATCTGTTGATTGACAAAAATCAGTTTTAACGAATATTTTATTAATATAATAATGGCTGAAAAATAAAACTCAAAATTTGACGTCCGATTTTGGATGGACATAAAGCATAATTCATTATGTTGAACTTTTGCAAAAGAAACAAATTGATTTGAAATAATTTTCAAGTGGTTATGGCATGTTCAAGTTTTTATTTAAAATGAAAAGTAGCTAGAAAAATGAAGTTTGATTAGGGTATCTAGGAATGTTTTGAAAAGATTTCTCTTTCAAAAATTTCTTATTTATTTTTATAATGGACGTCAGCAAAATTTGAATTCAAATTAGTGAAGTTTGAAAAATAATATTATTTTAACAATAAAATAATATTATAATTTCAATTTAGTGGAAATATTTGAAATTAAATTTGAACTTAAAAGTATAATTTCCAGATGTTTTTATACAGTTAATAAGCTATCTTAGAAGTAGTTTGATTGAATTATAATCGAAGTTTGGTCAGAATCAAACTTGTCACACTATGGTAGTTTACGAATTTCAACCACTGTCTTCAAACTGACATACCGAGAGAACTGATCGTCGGATTCTCCCGAAATAAAAATCATTATATTCGAAATGGAAAAAGCTTTCAAATGATATGTAGAGCTTTAAAATCCAATTGTTAAATCTTGAGATAAGCCCACATCAAATTTGAATAAAACAACGATAATGTTGCTGATTGACATGAAACATCATCAGACTGAAACGACCTATTTTTAAATAAAAAAATAGGGAAAAATCATTATAAATGATTTTTAAAGATTTATGAACCAAATATACTTGGTTTTTGATATTTATTGTAGTCAATTGATTGTTTGGATTGTGCTCGACCAGTTTATGAACAAATATGCTTTTATATTTAGTATTGGTTTGGGTAGAAAATACTTGTATGCTAAAAGTTGAGATTTATTTCACGATTTGACTATGAGGTGTTTAGTGATGTTGTCGGGTTCATTTCAGTTTACTGAATTATTTTTGAAAAGGGATTGTGATAAGAGGAAAAAAATAAAACATAAAGGATTTCGAGGACTAAACTCGATGATTTTGGGATGATTTGGAATTGGAAAGTGATATTGATTTGATTTATTTGTGATTATTGGTGTTAATGATTTTTCCACTTCGGGATATAAAATAATTTAGTATGTGGCTAAAGATTCAGGTAATCCATAAAAAAAGTATGGGTAGTAGAATGACCTTACTTAGTCACCGGTCAGTGTAGTTTGTGCCAGTTAGTGGGAGATGTACCGATAAACCGAGTGAATGATTGTACATGCCCTTTTCATTGTTTATGGGCGGAACCTCCTGATATTTGGTTGCATAAATTTTGTTACGCATTAATTGTGATATTTTGAAATCAAATTTCCAAGTGATTTGATTTGGGATCCCGAAGTGAAATCTAATTTGATATGAAAGCTAGATATGTATTTCAAATGACTTGAAAAAGGAATTTAGGAATAAAGTCCAAAGAGACAACTCCTGTAAAGTTAATTAGATTTTGAAAATCTAAATTTGTGGATTAAGGTTAAATGGGTAGTTTAGGGAATTGCATATTGTTTGTTGCATTATAGGCTCCAAGACTCTATTTGTGATAGATGTTTATGATTTGGTATTCATGTGGAGAGATCTCGTTTTGTGATATACAGCGTGGTCCTGTGATATACCTTACTTTTAAATATGCATTAAGATAACCGTTTAGTTCTCAAACCTATCCCACGATTGACTCTTAGTTTTTTACCCTTGCAAACACGGGTGCCCTCATTTCCACACGGGCAGTTGAGTAGTTTTTTTTGTTTTGCAGATACCTAGAGAAGGTTTCTGGATTGATGCTAGAGTTGTGTCCAGAGCATTAATTAGTCTTCCGTTTTGTAATGTAATATTGTATTTATGCTATGTATTTTATTTGAGTTTATTATACTTTGATAGATATTCTTGTATTCTAATGTAACATTTCAATGTTGTTATTGAAAAGACTTTTGTTTCTGTCTGATGTGTCATATGCCCAAATTTAACGTCTCAAGTGTTTCTGCCATTTTGGATAGGACTTGTGAGATTTATAGTCGATATGAAAAGAGGGAATTTTCGGGTCAGTACAATTGGTATCAAAGCTTTGGGTTATTAAAATGCTTTGGGGTATGACTCGTTAGAATGGAATAAATGATTCATCATAGCTAGGATTAATATTATCCTAAAAGAGTGACTCTTTAGAGATGGCATTAACAATTCCCTAGAATGAGTTACGCGTATTACGTATACGAGAGAGCGTAATTGTGATATGAAAATAGAAGTTATCGACGATTTTGGACAGTCGGTAAGTTCTAAAACCTGTTAGGTCAGAACATAAATTAGCTTACTTCTTTCATCCTTTCCAGGGAAGAAAAGTTTCTAAGTAGGTGAGAATGTAATGACCCAAAGTTTTGGAATCAATTTAAATTTTGAAAATTTGAGCTTTTAAGAAATTAAAATAACCACACACGGTTCAAGATACATACACTCATTTTGAAATACGGTTTCAAAAAGTATAACGGTCAGTTAAGTTATTTAAATCAGTTTTAGTAACTTTTCAGTTTAATCAATTTTGGTCAAAAATGAAAATTTTACACTATTCAACGAAACTATAAATTTTGAGATAAGTAATTGAATACAACTTACAAAATAGTTAAGGTAAAGTTATTGAACTTTTAAAATTGATTTAAAAGATTAATTATATTAAAATCCGATTTTTCAATATTATTCTAATAGGCTAGAAAATAGAAATTTTGCAAATGATCTCGGAATTCGATGAAATAAATTTTGTTGGATCCAAAACATCAAAATATGGTAGGATTTCAAATTTCGCATCAAACAAAATTAGTATGCCATATGATATTTAAGCGTAAACTGATTGATATTTTGAACTCAAGTTGAGCTTGAACGAGCAAATTTGAAGCAAATAGACTCAGAATTCAATGAAATTAGTATCTTTGGAACCATAACGGAAAAATATGTCAGGATTCCAAGTTTCATCGAAAACGAAATCAGTATGTGATAACATGAGTAAATAACTTGACAATTAACTACACGAGCCTTAATTTGTGTTCACACCTTACTCTAGTTAATTACAATTTGTGTTTGTATGGAGTAGTCATGCATCTAAGGCTATATTGTGTGCTTTCTACCCTAAGCTAGATGAGTGAAAACCCACTAACCCATATGCTCCATTTTTGGCTTTAAATACAAGCCTTCTTTACACCATTTTTTCACTTTAACTTAATTTCTTATTTACTCTCTCACCCCAACCTCTCTCCCCTTCCCTACTTCAGCCGCCATGGCTGCTGCACTAGCGCCACCTGCCACTCAATCCCATCCACATCAGCTAAGCCCCCCATGTGGGCCTCCTTTCACCCAAAACCCTGCTACACCACTTAAAACCCTTAAAAACACCACTTCGTCCTCTTAAATCACCAAAACAGCCTTCCTCAACCCCAGACCACCCACCACATGGGCCTACTAGCCCCCACCAATGTCCCCACATAGCCCACCAATGCCCCAGAGCCCCACCTCCTCAAGCACAATCCCCGTTTTACCTGAAACTATACTCCGTTCACTCCAAAAACAAAAATTAAAGCCCCATTTATTCACCGTAAAATCGTGTGCCAAATAGTGCTGAATCTCCACCAAAATTTTCCTATTATATATTCAGTGATGCAGGAAGGCTGGCGAAGTGGTCTAGAAACATTTAGACGTCATTCGACCGAAGTTAGGAGGAGTGGAATATAAGGTGAGAGCTTTTAAACCACAATAAGGGCTAGTTTACATTGTTTGTTGTTTGCAAACTTGGTTGAGTTGTTTAATGATTTATAATGGTTTGTATAAGTTCATAACATAACTTAATGATGGGTAGTCTGAAAAAGATTCGATCTATATGTAGAATTTGTGAATTCACTTAAGTATATGACACTTATAAGTGATGGGATAGATATTGGAATGGGTCTGAACCTTGAATGGTTATTAAATGGAAAATTATATTGACATTGTTTATTGGATATGGGTATAAATCCCATTTTTGTATTGAATGTTATGTTTTTTGAGGATTGTGTATTACGGTTATTCTGTCAATTGAAAAAATCAATTTTAAAGCATATTTTATTAATATAATAATGGATGTAAAATAAAAGTCAAAATTTAACGTCCGGTTTTGGATGGACATAAAGTATAATTCATTAATAAACTTTTGCAAAAGAAACAAATTGATTTGAAATAATTTTCAAGTGGTTATGGCATGTTCAGATTTTTATTTTAAAATGAATAGTAACTAGAAAAAAATGAAGTTCGATCAGGGTATCTAGGAATGTTTTGAAAATATTTCTCTTTTTCAAAACTTTCTTATTTATTTTTATAATGGACATTAGGCAATGAATTCAAAATAGTGAAGTTTGAAAAATAATATTTTTTTAATAATAAAATAATATTATACTTTCCATTTATTGGAAATATTTGAAATTAAAGTTAAAATTAAAAATATAATTCTAGATGTTTTTATATATTTAATAAACAATCTTAGAAGAGATTTGATTCGATTGTAATCGAAGTTTGGTCAAAATAGAACTCGTCGCGCAGCGGTAATTTGTGAATATCAACCACTGTCTCCAAACTAACATACCGAGAGATCTGACCGTTGGATTCTCCTGTAATAAGAATCATTATGTTCGAAATGGAAACAACTTTCAAATGATATGTAGAGCTTTAAAATCCAATTGTTAGATCTTAAGACAAGTCCATATCAAATTTGAATAAAACAGCGCTAATGTTGCTGAATGGCCTAAAACGTCGTCGGACTGAAACGATCTATTTTTAAATAAATAAAAATAGGGGAAATCATTATAAATTATAATAAATGATTTTAAGAGCTATGAACCAAATATACTTGGTTTTTGATATTTATTGTATTTGATTGATTGTTTGGATTGTGCTTGACCAATTTATAAGCAAATATGCTTTTGTATTTTTCATTGGTTTGGGTAAAAAATACTTATATGCTAACACCTTGTGATTTATTTCATAAGTGAGGTGTTTAGCGATGTTGTTGGGTTCGTTTCAATTTTATGAATGGTTTTTGAAATGGGATTTTGATAAGAGAAAAATAGTAGTATATAAAACAGAAAGGATTTCGGGGACTAAACCCGACGATTTTGAGATGATTTGAAAATGGAAAGTGATATAGATTTTATTTACTTATGATTATTGATGTTAATGATTTTTATTTCGAGATATAAGATGATTTACTATGTGGCTAATGTTTTGGGTAACCCATAACTAAAAGTAGGGTTGTAGAGCGACCTTAATTGGTCACTGGTCGGTGTAGTCTGCTCTGATTAGAGGGAGATACACCTATATATCGAGTGAATGATGGTACATGCCCTTTGCCTTTTAGATGGGAGGGACCTCTCAATATTTGGTTGCATATGTTTTGTTATGCATTAATTTTGATATTTTGGAATATTATTTCTAAGCGATTTGGTATGAGATCCCGAAGTGAAAACTAATTTGATATGAAATCTAGATATGCATTTCAAATGATTTGAAATAAGAATTCGGGAATAAAGTCCAAAGAGAAAACTTCTGTAAAGTTTATTAAATTCTGAAAATCTAAGTTTGGGGATTAAGCCTAAATGGATAGTTTAGGGAATTGCATATTGTTTGTTGCATCGTAGGCTCCAAAAGTCTATTTATGATAGTTGCTAATGATTTGGTGTTCATGTGGAGAAAACCGATTCCATGTTATACAGCGTGGGCCCGTGATATACTTTACTTTAAAATAAGTATTAATATAATGTTTATTTCTCACACCTGTCCCATGACTGACTTGTAGTTTGTTTTCCCTTTCAAAATCGTGTGCCCTTATTTCCAAACAGTTAGTCGAGTAGTTTTGTTTTTGCAGATACTTAGAGTAGGTTCCTGGATTGAAGCTAGGGCTCTGTCCCGAGCATTAGTTAGTCTTCCGCTGTGTAATGTAATGTTGTACTTCTTCTGTGCATTGTATTTAAGTTTATCATACTCCAATATATATTCTTGTGCTCTTATATAACATCAAAGTGACGTGAATTAATTTTTTTTTTGTTTTTATATGATGTGTCGTATGCCCAAAATTAATGTTTTGAGGGTTTGTTCCGTTTTGGATCGGATTTATGCGGCTTATAGTCGATTCAAAAGGCGGGAATTTTTGGGTCATTACAGTTAGTATCTAAGCTTTGTTTTATTAAAAAGCTTTGAGGTACTACTCGTTAGAATGGAATAAAAGATTCATTAGAGCTAGCAGTAGTAACATCCTTGAAGATTGACTCATTCGAGATGGGTTAGTAATGCCCTAGAATAAGTTAAAAGTATAAATTATACGAGAGTGCGTAATCGTGATATAGAAATTGAAATTATCGACGATTTTGGACAGTCGATAAGTTCTAGAACCTGTTAGTTCATAACATAAATTAGCTTACTTCTTTGTTCCTTTTCGTGGAAGTATAGTTTCTAAGTAAGGGAGAATGTAATGACCCAAAATTTTGGAACCAATTCAAAATTTTTGAAATTCGAGTTTTTAAGAAATTAAAATAATCGTGCACGGTTATGGATACATATACTCATTTTTAAATAGGATTTCAAAAGGTATAATGGTGAGTTTAGTTATTTAAAACTTTTTTTAGCAATTTATCGGTTTAAACAATTTTGGTCAAAAATGAAAATTTGACATTATTCATCGAAATTGTAAATTTTGTGATTTTGAGATAAATAATTGAATACAACTTATAAAATGTTTAAGGTAAGGTTAGGGTACTTTTAAAATAGACTTAAAAGTTTAATTATATTAAAATATGATATTTTAATATTATTCTAATAGGGTAGAAAATAGAAATGTTGCAAATAATCTTGGAATTTGACGAAACCACTTTTATTGGATTCGGAATGTCAAAATATGGTAGGGTTCCAAATTTCGCATCAAGCGGAGTTAGTATGTGGTCGTACGAAATTTAAGTATAAACCGATCGATAATTTGAACTCAAATTAAGCTCGAACGAGAAAATTTTGAGCAAACATTTTCTAAATTTGACAAAATCAGTTTCGTAGGAACCGTAATAGAAAAATATGCTAGGATTCCAAGTTTCATTGAAAACAAAATCAGTATGTGATCACACGAGTAAATAGCTTGAAGACTAACTACACATGCCTTAATTTGTGTTCACACCTTAATCTAGTTAGTTACTATTTGTGTTTTGGAGTTGTCATGCATCCAAGGTTACATTGTGTGATTTCTCCCCTAAGTTAGATGAGTGATAACTCATTAACCCATGTGCTCCGTTTTTGGCTATAAATATAAGCCTCATTTACACCATTATTTCACTTTAACTTCATTTCTTTCTTACTCTCTCCCTTTCCCCCTTCAGCATACACGGCTGCTGCACCAGTGCCTCCCCTCCACGTCAACCAAGCTCCCCACTTGGGCTCCCTTTCACTCAAAAGCCTCCTACACTCATTAAAACACCTAAAAACACCACTTCCTCCCCTTACATATCCAAAACGATCCTCCTTCACTCCAAACCAGCCACCACCTGGGCCCACCAACGTCCCCACATAGCCCACCAACGCTCCCGGGCCCCACCTCCTCAAGCCCAAGCCCCGTTTGACCTGAAACTATACTTCGTTCGCTCCAAAACAAAAGGAAAAAACCCATTTATTCGCCGTAAAATCTGAATTCCAAATAGCGTCGAATCTTGCCAAAATTTTCCAAATATATTCGGTGACACTGTAAGGCTGCCAAAGTAGTCCACAAACATTTAGACGTCCTTCAACTGAAGTTAAGAGGAGCGGAATACAAGGTGAGAGCTTTTAAACCACAATAAGGGCTAGTTTACATTGATTGTTATTTGTGAACTTGGTAGAGCTGTTTTGTAACACCTCGAAATTTTAACAACACTAAAGAGGACAAATTAAAGAATAATTAATTTAATATTCCGAATTAGGGGAAACAGACTGCACCATTGCGTCTGTCTCTAAATTCTGGTCAAGATAGACACTTGGGTTGCATAAAAATATACCGTATGAAGAAGCTATGATGGTTTGAAGTTTGTATACACATAAAAGAATTATATGTATACAAACAAATTAAGATAATAAAAAAAAAACTGCGAACCGTGAGGGGGAATACCCGAACCGCCCCATTAAGGGGGGTCGACCCCCTAGGCAGATCTGGGAAGATTCGACTTTCTAAACGTGGACTCTTTTCTGGACCTCATTTATTGCTTCTAGGCTATAAAATGGACCCTAAACCTAGGTTTTCTTCATTTAAAAAATAATGGTGACAGCGTGGCTCTGCTGCAATGAAAATTAAATAGCCTATTCTTCTCCGAAATCAATTCAAAGAAGATTACACATTCAAAGATTGCTACAACAAAATCAACGTGTCGTTCTCAGTTATTTGGATCCATTTTCTTAGATCTATACACTGTGAGTTTATGTTATTTTTAGATCTAAATATTTAATTGGCAATCTTGATATGTATATAAAAATTGGATCTTGAATGATTGCCTAAATCATTTCTATTATGACATATTCATCAGATCTGTTCTTATATGTTTATATCGCCACCATGCCAAATCTTGTCATAATATGCTTATTCAGTTTTTATGCCTATTTCTGTCAGTTAATTATTGATTCGTTATTATGCCTACTTTTGACTATCTTCTCTCTCTCTTTTCCCTTTTTATTTTTATATAGTCAGGATACCTTCGAGCCTTGTCCTAACGCTGAAATATGCGAATGTGCGAAATTGGGAAACATTGGGAAAAATATGAATTTGGGCGTAACTTGTGTTGAAATATGTTAATATTGAATTGGGGCATAAACTGGAACATATGTGAATATTGAATTGGGGCATAAATTGGAACATATGTGGATATTGAATTGGGGCATAAATTAGAACATATGTGAATATTGAAATTGGGCATAAATTGTATATTGATTTATGACTTAGGAAAAAAGGGCATATTAGGCATAATGATATTTGAATTGAAAAGTGGCAAGGGAAAACCTATAATTGAAATAGGATAATTGCTAATATGAATATGCCTAAAAATTTGGAACGGTAATAACGCTTAGACATGAGGTTTGATTGCGCTTGTGGTGTAAGTCTTCCCAGAGCCGCCCGGCATATCCAGCCACCACAAGTGGCTAATATAATGTGAGGGGCCTAATGCAAAACTGCACCACGACACAAGGTTGAGTCTAAACTTGTGGTTTAAGTCTTCCCGGAGCCGCTCGGCATATCCAGAAGCCATAAGTGATTGACTTTATGTGAGAGGTCTGGTGTGTTAACATGTACAAATGAAAAGATAATGACAACATGTTAAATTGAAATACTTAACTGGTTTGAATGTGAAAAGGGGTAATATATGAACCCAACAAATGGAATAAAGGGTTAAATTAATTTATATGAATTGATGGGGTTAAGTAAATATGAAATCTGTGTGGTTAAGTAAACCTGTTTGAGTTTCTATGGGGTTAAGTAAACCTGTTAAATTTGTGGGGTTAAGAAAACCTGTTAAGTCTTTGGGGGTTAAGTAAACCTATTAAGTTTTTGTGGGGTTAAGTAAACCTGTTAAGTTTCTATAGGGTTAAGTAAACCTGTTAAATTTGTGGGGTTAAGTAAACCTGTCAAGTCTGTGGGGTTAAGTAAACCTGTTAAGTTTCTATGAGGTTAAGTAAACCTGTTAAATTTGTGGGGTTAAGTAAACCTGTTCAGACTGTGGGGTTAAGTAAACCTGTTAACTTTCTGTGGGGTTAAGTAAACCTGTTAAATTTGTGGGGTTAAGTATACCTATTATGTCTATAGGGTTAAGTAAACATGTTAAATCTATGGGTGTTAAACGAACCTGTTAATATAAAAAGCTTAACCTGTTACATCTTTTCGGGTTATAGCGACCCGTTAACTTGTAAAGTTTAACCTATAAATCTATAGGGGTTATGCGAATCTGTTAAGTCTATTAGGCGTAACCTATCAAAATCCTATTTAATTGGGGACACAAGATCTATGGGGGTTGGCTTGTGTCATCTGTTGCGCAGGACCCATATTAATCAGTAACCCATTTTTGTATTAAAAGGGGGACCCCGCACTAGGTAGGGGTCAGGGCACGCTTACTGAACTGATTGTAAGAGGTTCATCTGGGAGGAGGTGTGTACTGGTGCGTTCCAATGAACTCATGTGCATGGATGAGTACGGCCTGCTTCTGGGAAAATAAGCCGCTGTAGCACTGGTAAATAGGTCTGTGTCCTTTTGTAGGATGCCATTTTAGGAAGTATTACACCCTATTGTGGGGCCGACACAGGGTATTTACGGAATAGGGAGCCGATCTATTGGAGGGTAGTAATTAGGGTACATCTAGTCCTGTCTGTTTCTGTGGGTTGCTTGTATTTCTATTGGGTTTAACACCCATTATTTCTATTTAGGTACCGGTTAATTCTATTTGGGTTAAAACCCGTTACTAGAGTACACCTAAAACTACCATGATGTTTCTGTTGGGATCATCCTGTTTCTTTTGAGTAATTAGGGAGTTTGTAATCCTGTCACATATATGTTATACTAGTATTAGTGCAGAGAAAAGTATTAGTGAAGCGTAACCTATTCTGTTATGTTCATTCTGCTTATCTTGCCCAGTCTGTTATACCTGTCTTATTACTGTTATCTATCTCTCCAGTTTATATGCCTTCCATGATACTTTTATTTATTTATTTTCTAAAAGTAACTGGACTTGCCAGACTTTATGTCTGACCCTTTTTGTTTCCTCTTCTTTCATCTGTTCCCCCCACCTAGGTTTGTAGGGTAGGAGTTCCCAGGCTTAGTCAGGACTCGGTTATCATCTTGCTTGGAGCAGCTTTTGAAGTATTGCTTAGTTTCTATCTTTGCTACTATGGCTTTGTCTCTTTTGGGGAATTATGCTTTTTATATATTTTTTGTACTCTGATGGTACAAGACAGAAGTTTTTATATTATTGTAATGTGTTTTATGTAGTCTTAGACTTATGGTATTTTGGACCACAATGTTATGATTTATGTTTGAAATAAAAATTTAAATTCCGCTGTTGTCTTTATATCTGTCTTGTAACATTTTTGTTTCTGTTTACCTACAACGCTTCACGAAACTTAATGCATTCCCTTAGTGAATGACATTAACGGACGGAGGGTGTTACATGTTTAATGACTTATGATAGTTAGCATAAGTTAATAACATAATTTAATGATGGTTAGTATGAAAAAGATTCGGTATTTAAGCAGAATTTATGTATTCACTTAAGTATTTGGCACTTATAAGTGAACCGGTAGACACTGGAAAGGGTTTGAACCTTAAATGGTAATGAAATGGGAAATTAACTTGACATTGGTTGTTGTATATGGGTACAAACCCCATTTTGGTATTGAATGCTATGTTTGTTGAAGATTGTGTATTGCGGTTAATCTGTTGATTGACAAAAATCAGTTTTAATGAATATTTCATTAATATAATAATGGGTGAAAAATAAAGTCAAAATTTGACATCCAATTTTGGATGGATGTAAAGTATAATTAATTATGATGAACTTTAGCAAAAGAAAGAAATTGATTTGAAATAATTTTCAAGTGGTTATGGCATGTTCAAGTTATTATTTTAAAATGAATAGTAACTAGAAAAAGTGAAGTTCGGTTCGGGCATCTAGGAAGTATTTCAAAAATATTTCCTTTTCAAAACTCTCTTATTTATGTTTATAATGGACGTCAGGAAAATTACGATTAAAAATAGTGAAGTTTGAAAAATAATATTATTTTAATAATAAAATAAGGGTGCTACTATTCACACCTGGTTTACACTTCTGGCTACCTATATAAATTAAATACAAATGATTATTTTTTATATTCTTCTGGCCACCGTATCTTATTCCTTCACTCAGTCATTCACCACTGTAATTCTCCTAAAAAACATGTACTTCTCTACAATTTCATATAATAAACCCTAACAAAAGCCAATATTCTTCTGTGCCTATTAGAGATGGAAGATAAAAATTAAAAAGAGGTTTGATTTGCTTGATTTTTATTGTTTTTTATTATGATATAGAACGTGTCGTTATGATTTTTTTTCAATGGTTAGGTTTTTCCATTGTGTTTTAGGAAATTTGAAATTATCTGGCCCTTGAATCTAGTGAAGATTCCAATAGCGAAGCCGGATCTGCTTGGGTTCTCTCTCAATGAAAGCACCAAAATGTTGATATCCAAAAATGGACACCAACACCCCCAACTAATTCAGCTTGAAAGAGAATATCATCTCTCTGTTTTATTGGACTATGCTACGAAGAAAAGACTCTATATCTCGTGTTAGAAATAAATCGCAGGGAGTGCACGCAAGAGAAAAAGAATCACCTTGATACTAAACCAGATCGAGCCCGGGATCTTCTTGGAAATGGGAAGATCTAGGATAGGTGGCCTGAGGCCCGCTTACTTATGTTTTCTCATATGAATCTTTTATCTCTAGCTATTGGGGATCCCATTTCTATACCAAGTCAAGATATGCTTATCGGACTCTATCTCGCTCTTACCTTAGCAAAAGATGCTGCAGAAGGAGATCTTTATGTCACTATGGATGCGGCAATATTGATAGTGAGTTCTCTGCAATTAATATACTGGGGCCGGGGATTCCTATTATCTTTCTCATCCAACCTATCAAATAAAGTGAAATGGGGGATAGTGAATATCTAATGCTTTATGGAAGTACTTCATAGAAATTTCCATGGAATTTTGTGATTCATCAATCAGACCTCATGTGCTCCTCCACACTACTGAGTTGTAGAATTGAAAAATCGCCATCTCCTGGAAGTTGCTCGAGGACTTCTACTGGGAGTGAAAGTTCCTTTAGACCTTTTTGAAGAAGGTTCTGTTACTAACATGTTTACTTCCATTGTGGGAAATGTATTTTGTTTCAAACCCTGAGAGCTCTACGTTTAGAGGATCTTCGAATTCCCCTTGCTTTCCGTGTAGAGTCCAGATCACCGATAGGGGCTTATCCATTATTTCTGGCTCACTAGGTAGAAACTAGTAGAAGTGAACTCGCGGTGCGAACAACAAGGGGTTAGGCCCAATAGAAATTTCATTTCCGGTTATTGCACGTATGTGGAAGCCCGGGCCGCCGATGCGCAGTGCCATCTAATAACCCGATTCAGTAGGCAGATCTTCCATTTATTTGGCTGGCTTTGCCCCAAGCTATAGATTGCCCTTCGCAACCGGTCTAGCCAGGTCAAAGTACACCTCCGACTGGTATCGAGCTTGCATCTTAGTACGAAAGTCTTGATCAAATTGGTAAGATCTTTCACTTTAAGTGAAGTTTTTTTCCAAAGTGAAATGGAATCGCCTGCTATCTTGGTTCTTTCTTCGCTTCGAGCGATCTAGAATGATAAGATCCTCTAGCTGGGCTTCTCATCATATACATCTAGAAAGCCATATGCTTTGGAAGAAGCTTGTATAGTTTGGGAAGGGGTTTTTAAAAGAAGAATCTACTTCAACCGATATGCCCTTAGGCATGAAGCAGGGGGACACGGATAGGACTCATCTCGGGTAAGTTTCAAGATCCTAGGATTAGAAATCCTAATATAATAAAAAAAAAGAAATATAAAATTTGCCCGGTCCTAGCAATTCTAAGAATTCAAAATTGTGCCACCTCACTCTGTAATCCTGAAACTAATAAGAGTAAGATAATGCTAGCGGATTTCACAAAGATTCAATTTGACTAGCTAGAATATAAAGTCAAGTGCTTAATAATATGATTAGGGGCATATTTTTCTTAATTCCAGCACTAGGCGCATTAATTGGGGAGAACAGTTTCCAATTCTTGAACAAGGAGTTGGACCGGTTCTTTCATAGCTACCTCTTTCTTTGACCGTCGTAAGACCATTGAACCCATGCGAAGGCATTAACTCTGGCTCTAGAATCCAACCCATTTGAATGCTTGACTTTGACTCTGTTACTCTTTTACTTTTTTAGGACCACTGTTTAGCTTAGTTTGCTTTGGTCCTCTCCCTACTCTGAGCCCTGCAAGCCGAATATAACCCTAGTTTCCTGGGCCTAGTCAGCCCATAATCCGGGCTTTCGACAATTTGTTTGTTATGTAAGTTTTGAAATATTATTCCTTCTATGCTGAGAGTAAATGGCGGTTGTTTCCTTTATCAAAAAGTAAGCAATTGGGGGGGGGGGTGGTAGTATATTAATTGGACCGATCCAGCCTCAGTATATTAATTGGGGACCGATCCAAACTATTCTTAGACCGAAGGCCCTACCACTAATCCGGCTAGCTAGTTAGCGGTTCTTGGGAAGCAGGCCGGGCCCTGGGCATCCCCGCTACGCAAGCTGCATTGTTCGCCACCAGCAAAAGAAAAGAGAGTCAAGGCCGTAGGATGCAAGCATAGTGGTCTAATGACAAGGGCCGACGACGGAAGCTCGGGTCGGAGCCGTATGACGCGAGAGTCTCACGTACGGGGAACTTCACCCTATCCTAAGGCAGTCTTAAGGACAGACTAGTTCTAGAAGCTTCTATATTTCAAGAGAAAGAGTCTTACTAATTCATTCTTATGATTTGACTATTATTGTCTTAAGAGATCACAGAAAGTAAAAGAAGTCCGCTAGATATCAGAAATTGTTGAAGCCTGTGAATTGCGTATAGAAATAAATGCCCTATCGCTTTCAATTACGGAGAACATATCCCTAGAGAGAATTCTCATGTTTCAATTTTTCATTGAATAAATAAATTGAAATATTGAATATAAAATACGTATTTTGGTGGAGTGTGATCCATGTTAATGTTGCTCTAGAAAGTGAAAGAAAGGATATGATATATATAGATAGCTGTATCAACATGTACTTAATAAATACAATATTTTTTTAGCATATTTATATTAAGTTACACAATTCAAGCGTATTTTTTCCTCTACGTTGGAAATTTCATGCTTGGAGGACATTAAATTTGATGACGTTGTAATGGAGAATGACAATGTAAGTTTTGATTTGTAGGATTTTTACCAGTATAACTTACGTAACGTCTTTTACGAAATGATACTTTTTTGGTTGCTTGATAAATGGAGTATTTGAATGATGATAAATTGGATGATAAACATGATGGTTGTGATAATATGATGCAAAATGTTCAATCAAATGACTCAAAAGACATAAGTGTTGATTTGTGATGAATCATTTCACAACCGACGAAGTAAGTACTTGTTAATTAAAATTTAAATTGCTAATATGGTTATGAAAATGGATTATGTTAATTTTTTTCTTGAACTATTTGACTTTGAGTATTTGATTTGCAGTGGAAGAGCTCTAAGCGAGGAAGGAAATGTTCATGTAGAGGTAGCTGCTAGTGGCCTCTCCATTTTTAGGTTTTCAACATACACGGTGGCCTGAAGAGGATATTTGAAATATTTTGGGTGCTTTTAGTTTTTGTAGCCGGAAGTGTAAACCGGGATGTAAATAGTAGCACCCCAAAATAACATTATAATATCCATTTGTTGGAATAATTTGAAATTGAAGTTGAAAACATAATTTCAAGATGTTGTTATATAACTAATAAACTATCTTAAAAAAGGCTTGATTCGATTATAATCGAAGTTCAGTTAGAATAGAACTCGTTGCGTAGCGGTAGTTTGTGAATTTCGACCACTATCTTCAAACTGACACATTGGGGGATCTGAACGCCGAATTCTCCCAAAATAAAAATCATTATACTCGAAATGGAAAAAGATTTCAAATGATATATAGAGCTTTACAATCAAACGATTAGATCTTGAGATAAGTCAAAATCAAATTTTAATAAAAACAACGCCAATGCAGCTGAATGACTTGAAACACCATAAGATTGAAACGACCTATTTTGAAATTAATAAAAATAGGGAAAAATCATTATAAATTATAATAAATGATTTGAAATATTTATGAAACAAATATACTTGGTTACTGATGTTTATTGTAGTCGATTGATTATTTGGATTGTGCTCGACCAATTTATGAGCATATATGCTTTTATTTTTAGCATTGGTTTAGGTAGAAAATACATATATTCGAACACCTTGTGATTTGTTTCACGATTTGACTATGAGGTGTTTAGCGATGTTATTAGGTTCATTTTATTTCAATGGATGGTTTGTGAAATGGGATAGTGGTAAGAGAAAAAAACGTTATATAAAACAGAAAGGATTTCGAGGACTAAACCCGATGATTTTGAGATGATTTGGAAATGAAAAGTGATATAGATTTGGTTTACTTTTGATGATTGGAGTTAATAATTTTTCCACTTCGGGAAATAAAATGATTTAATGTGTGGCTAAAGATTCGGGTAACCTATAACTAAATGTATGGGTAGTGGAATGATTTTAATTGGTCATTGGTTGGTGTAGTCTACTCCAATTATTGGTAGATGCACCTATATATTGATTGTGTGATGGTACATGCCCTTTGCCTTTCTTATGAGAGGAACCTCCCGATCTTTGGTTGCATACATTTTGTTATGCATTAGTTGTGATATTTTAGAGTTAAATTTCCAAGTAATTTGGTTTGAGATCTCGAAGTGAAAACTAATATGATATGAAAGCTAGATTTGTATTGCAAATGATTTGAAACAAGAATCGGAAATAAATTCCAAAGAGATAACTTCTGTAAGGTTAACTAGATTTTGAAAATCTACGTTTGGGGATAAGGCCTAAATGGAAAGTTTGGGGAATTGCATATTGTTTGTTGCATCGTAGGCTCCAATAGTCTATTTGTGTTAGTTGTTTATGATTTGGTATTTAGGTGGTGAAAACCCATTACGTGTTATATGGCGTGGTCCCATGATATGCCTTACTTTTAAATAAGTATTAAAATAAATTTTTAGTTCTCACACCAGTTCTATGACTGACTCGTAGTTTGTTTTCCCTTGCCAACTCAAGTGCCCTTATTTCCATAGGGGCGGTCGAGCAGTTTTGTTTTTGTAGATACTTAGAGAAGGTTTCTGGATTGAAGCTAGAGCTGTGTCCAGAGCATTCGTTAGTCTTCCACTATGTAATGTAATATTGTATTTCCACTGTTCATTGTATTTAATTTTATCATACTCTGATGTATATTCTTGTATTCTGAAGTAACATTTCAATGACGTTAATGAGAACTCTTTTGTTTCTGTCTAATGTGTTGTATTCTCAAAGTTAATGTCTCGAGGGTTTTTGCTGTTTTGGATCGGACTTGTGCGGTTTGTAGTTGATTCAAATGGTGCGAATTTTTGGGTCATTGCAGTTGGTATTAGATCTTTGGTTTGTTGATAAACTTGGGTGTGCGACTCATTAGAATAGAATAAAAAATTCAATAGAGCTATGATTAGAAATATCCTAGAAGAGTGACTCACTAGAGATGAAGTTAATAATGCCCTAGAATGAATTAAGAGTATTACGTATCTGAGAGAGCATAATCGTGGTATAGAAATAGAAATTATCGATGATTTGGACAGTCGATAAGTTCTAAAACCTGTCAAGTCAGAACATAAATAAGCTTAATTACTCGTTCCTTTTCGGAGACGAAAAGTTTCTAAGGGGAGAATACAATGACCCAAAATTTTTGAACCAATTTAAAATTTTGAAAATTCGAGTTTTTAAGAAATTGAAATAATCGCGCACAGTTCTAAATACATACTCATTTCTTAATACGATTTCAAAAAGTATAATGATCAGTTAAGTTATTTAAATCCGTTTTAGCAACTTATCAATTTAAATAATTTTGGTCAAAAATGAAAATTTGACATTATTCATTGAAGTTGTAAAATTTTAGATTCTAAGATAAGTAATTGAATACAACTTATAAAATAGTCAAGGTAAGTATAGAGAACTTTTAAAATTGATTTAAAAAATTAATTATATTAAAATTCGTTATTTTAATATTATTCTGATAGGCTAGAAAATAGAAATTTTGCAAACGATCCAAGAAATCGAAGAAATCAATTTTATCTTATCTGTAACATCGAAATGGTAGGAATCTAAATTTTGCGTCAAATGAAGTAATACAAAATGAAGTAGTACACGGCCGTAAGAAATTTAAGTGTAAACCGATCAATAATTTGAACTTAAATTGAGCTCGAACGAGCAAATTTTGAGCAAACTGACTCGGAATTTGACGAAATCAGTTTCATTGGAACCGTAACGGAAAATATGTCGGGATTACAAGTTTCTTCGAAAACTGAATTAGTATGTGATCACATGAGTAAATAGCTTGAAGATTAACTACATGTGCCGTAATTTGTGTTCACATCGTAATTAGGTTGTAACGACCCGTCTTTTTGCCCGATTTTTCACCGGTAATTAAACAAACTAAAACCATTCACAAAGACGAATTGTTATGGGTACATACATATATTGAACAAAATAACCGAACTTTTCATTGCACAATACAATATTACATCAGAGTTACATAGAATATCAGAGTTACAACATATACAGTGGAAGAAAAGAAAATATAATCTCAGCAGAAGAAACCATATGATATAGCAGAAGCTCCAAACTCTAGTGTGAACTCCAACTCTAAAAGCGCTCTGAACCCTGCTCCGACGATCTATCACTGCAAACTAAACTACTAGTTTCCCGTGTGAAAATTAATGGGCACCCAGAGTTTAGGAAGGAGCAATAAACTCCAGGTTAGTCATGAGACTGGTGTGTGAACATAAAACAGTTGTTAATAGGATTTATTTTAAAGTTGGGAAAATTCACCGGACCACGCCGCTAATGCCGAATGGGTTTACTCCATGTGAATACTCATGCATAAAAATTCACAATGACTTTTAGAAAAAAATGAAGCTATCATAAGTTCGTCCCACATCACACAATGCAAGCGCACACCAAATGGGCAAGTTTTATCTTATGATAACCAAATATGCTTTCTTACGTAAGATCCTTTTTCAATATTATCACATATACGGTGGAAAACCATTTCGCAAATAAATATAGAATCGTAGCCCCCATAACACCAATTGGTTATATTGACATATAGGTATACAAGTAAAATCCGTATGGTTCGTTTTAGAGATTTGGGTTTCCAACTTGATGATTCCTGGCGCGAAAGATCAATTAAGGATACGAAGCGAAGTGTAACACGGCTTTTCCGTCCATCTCCGACACCAACAACAAATCGCAGGGCAGACTAACGGTTCTCGACCAGACACGACCCCTCGAACATACCCAATTCCATAAGTTCATAAGTGGTTTCCCACTCCTGCAGCTTCAACATATATATAAGTATACAACCTAACCGCTAGTTTCTCATCAATACGGGGTGTGAGGTTTGTCGATGTCATGTCATATACAAAGCTTTGCTTCAATAAGCCATGCTTTGGTCATCACTAGCCCGTTTCATAACTCGAGTATGCCACATTGAAAATTCACGACATATCGCTGATTTTGATCAATGCATGCCCTTATGTTCATATGACTTAGAGCTAAAGATAATATTTTGCCACAAATCCGATGTATATTAACGGAAATCAATGTTATGCGGTAAATTTCAATGTCGGACACACAATCCATACAAGTCCATTCTGGGTCTAAACGGAACAAAATCCGAAAATCTCCAAATATAATCAGACCTCATGCCACTTATAACCTCGTATCAGGGGATCAGCCCCGCCAAGACATCAGCAATCAATCCAAAGATCCTTGGTCTTCATTACTTGTTACCAAGTCTTGAATAACGTCGTATTATTACTTGGAATGGTTTTCGAACATTTATTCAATCTCGGTCTTTCCAAGTAATAAGCGTACTTAAACAATAATTATGGACCACACGGAATTCTTAATTCAAATCTCCTTCCAATTATTATCAATTCATTTATAAATCAAGGTGGGCTTTACTTCGAATTTCATTACTTCCGTTACCATCTTAACTCTTCTTTGAAAACACATATACATTTACCAACCTTATATTACAAGTAACATGATCCTTTGGTACTTACATTTCAAAACATACTTCTTATTCCTTCCCTTCATTCTTTAAAATTACCAAAAATTCATTTGGATTAAAATTCCGTTTATGATAATAATAAAAATTGACTTACAAACATAAGTTTAAGTAGAGTTTAGTCGACTTATATTTGATATCGATTCACCAGACTAGCGAACACTATCAGGATCTTTGATATAAATATTTCCAATGGTTCTGATACTATTCGTACATCCCTGTAATCATATATCAAATGTATGAAGACCAACTTTACCCAAACCCTTCCCTTTTAAGTTCCAATTCCAATATCTTAAGATAGGTAAAAATTCCATATACATATCTAACCACTTATACGTTTCAAACTAATTTACAATTCCTTTTGTCGTTTAAGTTCTAGTTTGAAACGACCCGAACTTCCCCGGTAAGGAAAGCACGGATTGCTTTGAGGACAAGACCAATCAGAACACAAACAGAAGAGCATTTCATTGTTAATTACAACGATTCCATCAGAATACATGAATATACAGAGTATAAATCAATATTACACATTCACTAAATATCATAGATTTACAATACATTATATAGCAACGGAAAATAATACAAAACACAACTGAAAAGAATATATGGATACAGAGCTTTCCGGATATCGTTCCAGCTGTAAATCAGGATCCTGTGAATATAAATCTGTAAAACCGAAATTACTAACTGCCCGTGCGAAAAATGAGGGCACCCAGAGTTTAGGTTAAAACAATAAACTCCAGATCAGTCATGTGACTGGTGTGAGAACTAAAACAGTTATTTAAAGCTTTACTTTAAATCAGATATATCAAGGGACCACGCCGTATAACACGGAACGTGTTTCCTCCCTAGAATACTGGTGCACATAGCAAAATAGCTCAATGCTTTTTGTTAAAAATGAAGCTATTATAAGACTTAGGTCCTATCACACAATGCAACACAAGCCAGAGGATAGGGTTTTCCCTTATAATAGCCAAACATGCTTGGTACGTTAAAACAAATCATTTGATACTATAATAAGTGTATAGTGTCAAAATAATTTCAATCATAAATATCAATCATAGACAGCATGGGTACCATATATCATGTCGCTATACTAGGCTCTACAATCAAAACCGCAAATGTCACGTATAGAAAGTTGAGTTTCCATCTGTTAACCTAGGAAAAAATAGTCCTCTACCGATTCGAGACTCTCTAGCCCGAGCCTCAGGAACAGAACGCATCGTCCCTTAGGAGCCACAGGGACGGCCCACCGATGTGGATTAAAATGCCTGAACACTGCGTTTCCCTTCCCTTTGGGGCGTAAATGAGTCCAATGACTCCATCAGCTCCACATAGTCACCAATATATCCGAGGCGCCTCGCAACAGCAACAACCACACGGTGAAAATAATGTAAATGTCAGGGATGGTAGGTCACTGACACCACCCTAGCTAGAAGGAAACGCATGCCCTCCCTGGATCCTTCTCCCATTCCTGGTTCACACCGGGATGCGAGGCTCGTGAATCAACGCTACACAAAGCTATGCCACACAGGCCGTGCTTTGATCATCAACCACAAGACTCTGCTTTTCAACAAAAGCCTTGATCATTTGCCACTTAGGCATACCACACAGGCAATTAACTCCATGCGATTGATATCCATCAACATATAACCCCTGAGAGAGTACGTCTCAGAGAAGGGCGTTAAGCAAGAGAATAAATTCTCTACCGCCAAACAGATATATATTTAATAGAAATCAATCATACAGAATAAAATCCAATGTCAGGCACACAGTCCATTTACAAGTTCGTTCTGGGTCTGAACGAAACCGGAGGCACCTTGTACGTCGCATATCCATCGATCTTCAAGTACGCCTGGATGATCACCAACTGATTTCCTCCTCTTGGGTGAACAGCCCAATTAAGATCATCATTAATCACCCAAACGATGTGAAGACCTCCGGTCTTCGACCACCGTCTTCATCCTCGACACCACGTCGAATCAGTTATTCAGAATGGGATAAACCCGGTCTTTCTGAACAACTCACGTATATAATAAACAATTGTTACACAAACACAACATACACCTCATTCCAATTCAGAATATTCTTTTATTCAAATATTATTATACTTTGAGGAAAGGTTTCCATTAATTTTATCAAAGATAAATTCTTTAAATTTATTCTTTAATCTTCTTTTGAATTTCAATTCAAACTAGTCGGGATTAGCGAACCACACCGAAGTAATCATTTATTTTCTTTCCCAATCCCAACCTATCCATCCCATGAAGTAAAACTAGTCATACTTCATATCTAACACCATGATGTTATCGGTAAATTCAATTACCATTTCACGTTCAAATCTAATTAAAGATTTAACTATCGTCTGGAGCAAAACTGATGACACTCCATTCTCGATTATTTCAATCTAATTAATGATTCATTAGAACTCCACTTAGTTTTAATCTTCCCAAAAGTCAATATTAATGATTGTTTAACTTGGGAAATCATATCCTGTCTTTAACTGAGTTAAAGAACCAACATCACTTAAAACACGGTTCACTATAAACCCAAAATCACATTCTAATTCAATTCCAATTAAACATCGTTTAATTGGTATACTTCATTAAATCTAAATAAAAAGATTTAATCTTATTCTCAACTGGGTTTAAGAACAGTGTTAATGAAGACACCATTCACGACAAACCCAAATCCCATTCGATATTAAATACAAGGCTCTGAATAGAAAATATATCGACTTATATTCAATATCAAATTCTACGACCAACAAATATCGTATTGGAAATAACGATATAAACATATCTTTCAAATTTCCATAACAATATCTGTATAATCACGAAATCCAACATTGAAATATTCCAAAGACAATTTCGATTCAAATCCATTCCAATTCAATTATTGTAAATTCTGGTTACTTTTAAAACCATTTCAAATCCAATTTATTTATTTTTAAAAATAAATGGATTTTAATCCTAGTTCAAAACTAGTTCATTTCGATAAAAATCTATTTTTATCATTTCAAATATAAAATTTTTCATCCCATTTCTTCCCAAATCATTTCTTATGATTTTACACAAATTATTACTATTTTTTATAATTTTATCAAGGCCTGTACAGTGGATTTCCATCAACTGCCATTGAACTGCACTAACAACGACCTTTTACAAATTTGATTTGGACATAATTCCAAATCCAACCGTTAGATTTCTAATTTCTTATATTCATTAGTGTTAGATCAAAATTTGGCTCTAACACCCAAATTGTTCTGATTCTTAGAGAATTATAACTGAAAAATGAAGAAAAAGCAGAGAACACACAAGGTTTATAGTGGTTCGGCGTTAACGAGCCTACGTCCACTTTATATGCTATTGATTATACTTTGAATGCTAGTACAACCAATGATTTCTCTTAAACTCACTCTTACAATTATGATTTCTCTCAGTAATCTCGAAGTAAAACTGATAAGAAATAGTGGTATGACAGTAATGGTGGAATCAATACTCAATACTGCCAAAAGATCCTCAAAAATGCCAAGCTCTGGGCTATTTATAGCTGATTTCTGGTGACGGATCGCGGTCATACGTGGCACAAATCTCGAGAATCTCGGACTGGTTCGTGGCTTGATGGAGAATTGGTCAATATGATAGTTATGGACAGGTGTCACCGGATCCGATGTTTGTGGATCGTGAATGACTGGGTCATAACCCTCAGCTTGACTTCTGGGAACGGATCGGATCGGATCATGAGGACAGGAGCGGGTCAGATCGAGGCTACAGGGGGCGATCGCGAGCTGGAGGAGACATAGCGAACCGATCTAGATGGAGCGATCGCGATCGAGACTTCACGGATCAGAGGGATGAAGCACCATGTCTGCCTCGTGTGTGGACCTTGGTGGCTTGGTCAAAAAGCTAGCCAACATTTTGCCCCCTCGAAGTATGTTTTATCGAGGATGGAACATGCTTCGAAACTACAGACTTATCTTTTCACGAAGCGGTGCCATCAAATGTCGTGTCCATCTGGAATGTCGTACAGCTTAAAAGAGCCATATCTCTTAGTTAGTATAAATATCCAGTCGATCTTTAGACATTTTTTTATCCTTTGGATAATTCTCATCTCTGGAGTTTTTGGGGGCTCCATTATAAAAATTGGCAGGTAAACCTTTTAGATTCTTCACAAGTATTCCTGAATTTTTATTTCCAACAATCATTCGTCGAGTCGAATTGCCAAGAGACCCCACGGTCTGTGGGACGAGATACTCGTTTCGAGTTGGTGATTATCTGGGCTTTCCTTGCGAAACGCGATGGGCTTATTTGCTTCAATCACGAGCTGCGTGAGGGAGCGCCCTCCCTCTCCTTCGTTGGGCTCAAGTCGGTGGCCCACTAGTCTCCACGGTCCGAATGGGACAAAAAATAGAATACTGACGGTCACGGTTTGGTCTATATAAGCCGGGCCTTCCCCTTCATTTCCCTTTCTTCTTCTTTCCGCCGTAGCCGCCCTTCTTATTGAAACCCTAACCTCAGTTTTCAAAAACCCACCCATCTCCTAACTTAAAAAAGGTAAACATATAAAAAATACTTTCATGTACTTTCACCCTTATTCTTCTTTGAGTTTTTACGGACTTGAAAGGAGAGAAAGGCGGAGTTTTGTGGTATTCAAGGTCTTGGAGGCTGATGAGGTGCCATGGGTTTTGCTGTCTGAGTTCGTGAGCGAAGAGGAGGGAAGAGGAGGAAGAAGGAGGGAGAAGGAGGGTGCCAGGTCGGTTCGTGGGAGAGGCTTCGGATCGGGTCGAGGAGTGTTGGCTCGTGGGGATGTGAGTTGGAGCGGATCGGGGGGCTCTTATCACAAGCCGATGGATCGCTGTGCTCAGCCCATGAGTCAATATTTCATTGCCGATTCAGCTCACTACCGATCCGATCTCTGCGAAACGATCTGACCCCATGGAAAAGCCTTTAATCTCGATCCGATATCCAAGATTCCAGCGAGCCGACTTAGTTGACGACCCAAAACACATATGAATTTAAACAACGCATCGTAACTGCAATACATTGAATAGTTAGGTCAGAGCCTTCAAGATGGACTTTCTGAACTAAACAACAGCATAAGTGGACTGCATATGACGACTAATCCTTCGATGATTGTTGATCTTCATACTTTTCTTTAATGTACGCACAAGCACACACTGGCACTTGCACACACGGGGGGACGGATAATTATATTCTTATTTCTCGTGTTTACTCGCCTAAACAGTAATGTCGGATAACCGTTCCCCTTCAAGATCTGATACAGAGATGGATCCCGAGGTGTATGAGCACCACAACCCCGAGGTTCTTCTAATTAATCCAGAGGGTGAGGATTCCGGATCTGAATATGAGGCAGAAACGGAATCGGAACCGTCCGAGAGTACCTCGCTTGATGAGGAGTCCGAAGTAGACGACCGAGCTCCCGATGAAATTCTTGGTGCAATAGAAATAGAGAAATTCACTGACTCTTTAGCTTCCAAACTTGATGACATAAAGCTTAAGATAACTTGCTTGAGACACGGGATCCCCTGGGATGATGTGAGTACTCCCGGTAGCGAAGATAGACCTCATTTGGCTCCGGAGGGGTATATGACAGTTAGCCGACTTATGTGCTGGGTAGGAGTTATTCCTTCGTTTCCTCCAATCGTCATTGAGACCCTAAAACGATTGGGTATTGCTCCAATGCAGCTTCATCCCAATGCCTACGCAGCCTTATACACCCTATACATCGCATATGTGGAAATCCTTCAAACTGAGCTCACGTTTAAAGATTTGAATTTTTTTTACCTTTTCAAGCATCGCTCCACGGCAACCCCAAATTTTTCTTTCTTCGAATCGGTAGCAAATAGGAAGGTTTTGTCTGACGGGTACAGCAACATAGGGGATCCCAAGGCCGATTGGTTCTATATAAAGAGACAGGCCGGGTGTTCAAGAAGATGGCTTAAATCAAGTAAATTTTAAACCTTTGAATGAATAACTTGTTTAAGAAATCAAAGCACTAACATGATTCTTTTCTCTAAGCAGATAACGCCTTTCCAAAGATGGAAGGCTCGATGTACAATAATCGACTATCCCTTCTTCTGCAAAGCAAATTCAACTTCCTGAAGATCAAGAAATGTATTACTGACGAGAATCTTCACAAGCACCGCCTTCTGGATATAAGGTTTGGACTTGGTGCGGGTGGCAAACCTTACAAATACGTGCCCCCGACTGAGGGAGAAGGAACATCACAGGTAGCAGAAACAACTAAATTTCGTAAGAGTCCTTCGCCGATAATTATCCAGGTCGACGAAGACCTAAATGTATATAAAGGAGATGAGGCCCGTGCTGACGAGTCTAAGGAAATCCCAGTCTCTCCGGGGGGTTTCCCCTCAAGGGCCTCTCTACCGGTTGAACCTGCTGCTCCCGATGATTTAACAGAGGAGCAGTTATTTAAAGAACTGAGCAAGATTCCTTTACCTGATGATGTATATACATAGGGATAATTCGAAGGGGAGCCATTTTTCCCTATTTCTGAGGAAACAACTGTTCCAGTTGGAGAACGAGAGACTACCCAGATGAGCCTGACTTCAGACCCTGGTCTGTTAGGGGGAATTATATGGGATGCACAAATCACATGCACTGTCTGACCCCACACTTTTATACCAACAGTATTCAAGGTTTTAATATGTACTTGTTTCTTTTGCAGGAAAGATGTCTCGCAAACGATCTTATTCCTATCGCTCTCTTCGTGAAGGCATACCTAGTCTTCATCCAAATCCTGAGCGCGCTCGTAGCAGCAACCGAGGAGGAGACAGTCATTGGTCCCGGGATTCTCACAAGCCTACTTCTTGACAGTCCAGATCTCCATCAAAACAAAGCTCTGGAAAGCCTCCCAATCATCCGGTGCCACCTACAGGGGGAAAACAACTTCCCAAAGACTTAACCCCTCCGAAGAGTGCACCCTCTCACAGCAGATCATCCAAAAAGCACCACGAGCCCAAGGATAAAAGCAAGGATCCAAACAAGGATTCTGAGAGGGAGAAAATTGACATTGTCCCTTCCAGCCAACAAAGTTTGAGTGCCCTCGGGTCACGAGACTATATCCATGGTCCTGAGACTCAGGCCAAGTTGGAAAAATTACGAGAACCATTCCCCGATATCTTCTTCGAAAGGATGATGTTCGTTCCAACCTTGGAACCAGTCCCTAGGAATTGGGATACTAAAGTCATCGGACACATTCTCCATGTAGCCAAGCAATATGAGGCGATGAAGAAACATGTTGTCAATCTTTCAGACGTCATCCGAACGCTTGAGATGAAGCGCATAGGTCCAAAGTGAAGATAGATAATAGTGAAAGGGCCAAGGTAAAAATGGAGAAGGACTTAGAAGATGCACAATCTTTGCTTGCCTTGGCTCAACGAGATGCTAAAAATTACAAAACAGAGCTGGAGGAGGCCAGGCAATGTTTTCATAATGAGCTCGATTCTAACAGCAAAGAGCGAGCGTTGTTGAAGAAAGAGGAGGAAGATCTCAGGATGGCCAACACCGAACTAAAAACAGCACAGGATCATTTCGAGGCCGAAAAAGCTGCTTGGGAGAAAGAAAAGGCAAGCTTGAAAGATAGCTTAGCTCTGGCCGAAAAAGAGAGGGCGATTCTGAATGATCAACTCGCATGTGTAGAGAAGCGCGCTATTCTTGCTGAAAGTAACGTGGAAAGTGCCATTGAAATGGCTACTGTTTCTAATGAAAAGCTCCTCGAGAGAGAGAAGGATATCGAAGGATTTGAAGAAATGTTGTTCGACTTCCTTGGCCAGGTCATCAAGACCCGTAACATCTCCTGGATCCCAGACTACCATGTCACTCTAGCCAACATATGGGATGCAATCGTCCAGAGCGAGAAACAGCGATTAGGAGTTGATGATATTGATGAGAATGAGTTGATGCGGACCATTCTTAGGGATAATGAACCTGAGGATTTAGAGAAAGGCAGACGCCTACTCCAAGAAGAAATTGATAAAGAGAAAACCCAGGCGAAGGGCAAAGATAAAATGGAAGAAGGCCCGAGCTCAGTTGCAGAGCCCAAGGCCTCCGAAATTGTGGAATACAATCCAGACTATCCATTGATTCCTCTGGGTCCAACTCCTCCAGCTGTCGGGGGTTCTGCTGCTAGCTTGGATGGAGGATCGGCAGAAGGTATCTCTATATTTTCACCGCAACTTGCCAAAGCAATTGTGACTTGTCGTTGTCTTGTCGGACAATCAACTGAGCAAACCGCATTCTCTCCCAAAATACCATTTGTTTCTCATGATACATGTGGTGGGCCAGTTGATAAGGATGCTGAAAAGAAGGCAGAGGCAGAGAAGATTGACATCCTGCCAAGTGTTGGTGCTGATGTCCCCCCAGATGCTGAACCTATCGAGGCTTTGAGAGACATGGACGGGCGCCACGACGGCGGTGAAGAGGAAGTCGCCATTACCAAAGAAAGCAGAGGCGATGATGAGGAAACCTTGGCTGAACAACAGGCCGAAAAGGAGGAGCAGTAGCTCCTTATGAAAGGGGGACAGGATCCAGTATATGTGCTCCCTATTTCCGAGATTGACCCCAAAACTGGGTTGGTCATAAGATTTTCCTCCCGATCAATAACTTCACAACTAGCCTCTCAATCCTCTTGTACTTCGCCGGAGCCTCTTGTTGATAAGAGGAAGAGGAAAAAAGGTGATTGTTCGGATGTTGATAAGGAGGAGTCGGGGAAGCAGAAAAAGAGCAAGAAGCCTACATAGCCCCCTCCCCCCCAGCATAAGTAGGATGCAGATATCAGTTCATATTTTGTCCTTAGGATTTTTAGGCTTTCCACTTGCCATGAAATGTAATTGTGAGGATGGCCCTCACTTTTGTTTAGGTTCCTCTTTATCTTGTAGGTTTGCAGTTTATGAATGAAAGTTTATTTCTTTTGCGTCATCTTGTACTTGCAGTCAATAAACTCTTCATATTTAGTCACCAGTCATTTGTCTATAACCAAGATAAAATTATATTACAAATCACTCAAGCAACAGAAAGAATTTAACAATTTCTATGCATGTTGCCCCCTATATTTGAATACGGGGGACTTGGAGTTTTTTATTAGAATTATAGTCCTTGAGGCGCCAAATCTCCGGTGCCTCTATACTTTCCCGATCCATCAGCGGGTTAAAGTTCGAACTCGTATCATGATCTGCTCACCGATCCTTTAACGGGGCAGGAATTCTGGGGACGTTGAGTCTCCAGCATCCTTGCCAGCGCTTAATCACAGATGTTTTTATACTCTCCCGGCGGTCGCCAAGGTTAGAGTTCGAGCTCGGCTGTTCAGTCGCCCCCCGATCCTTCATCGGGGTAAGAGCTCTTTCTCAGCGCTTAATCGTAGACGCTTTTATACTCTCCTGGCGGTTGCCAAGGTTAGAGTTCGAGCTCGGCTGTTCAGTCGCCCCCCGATCCTTCAGCGGGGTAAGAGCTCTTTCTCCACGCTTAATCGTAGACACTTTTATACTCTCCTGGCGGTCGCCAAGGTTAGAGTTTGAGCTCGGCTATTCAGTCGCCCCCCGGTCCTTCAGTGGGGTAAGAGCTCTTTCTCAGCGCTCAATCATGGATGCTTTTATACTCTCCTGGCGGTCCCCCAGGTTAGAGTTCTGTCAATGATGAGATTCACTCTATTGTACCTTCAAAGTTCTAGCTGCGGATTGCTCTCCATTCTGATGGAAGGCACCTGGAGTCACATGTTCCTGTGATTGCCGCATAGTTTACAGCAAATTTCATAAAGATAGAAAAGCGGATAAATAATAGTGCAATAAAGGTAAACGGCACACGGTATTTTTATATTGGTTCGGTCAAATCGTAACCTACGTCCACTTTATAATCTTTTGCTCAAAAAATTGGACTATTCTAGGCAAGTCGTGCCTTTTACATGGTCCTATGAAACAAAAGAATAAATCCGACATCTTTACGTCAGATAAGGCCGCAAATGTTGGGCATTCCACACTCTGGGGATTTCTTCTCCATCCACTGTAGCTAGCTTGAAGGTTCCATTATCTAGCCTTCGTAGAATGGAGTATGGTCCTTCCCACTTCGCACCCATATGAGTCGGGGGAGGAAAGACACGCTTCAGAACCAAGTCTCCGGGTTCAAAGGTTCGGGCTCGAACCTTTTTGTTGTAGTATCGAGCGACCTGTTGCTTGTGTCTCAAGGCACGCAAATCTGCTTCATCCCTCTTCTCTTCTATTGAATCTAGGGATTCAAGGAGCAACTCGTCATTAGTTATTGGATCGTAATAAGTAACTCGGTGAGATGGTACTTTTAGCTCAACCGGGATGACTGCTTCTGCTCCAAAAGCAAGGGAGAAGGGGGTACGAATTGTTGCTGATTTTTATGTCGTCCTGTAGGACCATAATGCCAAGGGTAATTCATCGACCTACATGGCTTTGGCCCGCTTCAATCTTCTTTTGATAATGGACTTAATCACTTTATTTGCTGCTTCGATCTGTCCGTTCGACTGCGGATGTGCCATAGAAGTGTACCGTTTCTCAATGTGGTACTTCTGGCAGAAATCCCTAAACTCGTTGCTATCAAACTGGGTTCCATTGTCAGTGACGACGATCTTCGGGATCCCAAACCGGAAAATAATGTTTCTAACAACAAAATTAATCACTTGCTTGGTTGTGATTGTAGTTAACGGCTCAGCCTCGATCCATTAGGTGAAGTAGTCTACAGCCACAATAATGAACTTTTCTCCGCCCTTTGCTATAGGGAGGCTTCCGATGATATCAATCCCCCACATAGCAAAATGCCATGGACTCGCCATTGTCTTTAACAGGCCAGGAGGTGCCCTAGGAATTTTTTAAAATCTTTGGCATGCATCACAACGTCGTGCGTATTTTGCCGCATCTTTGTTTATGGTAGGCAAAAAGTAACTATACCGCAACACCTTTTTTGCCCATGTTTGTCCTCCAGTATGGTCACCACACTCACCCTCATGTACTTCCTGCAGTACACGCTTGATGTCATCATGGGTTATACACCGGAGAAGAGGCATTGAAAATCCCTGCCTGTACAGGATTCCGCCTTGCAGAACGTATCGGGAAGCTTTACGGATTATTTTACGCCTCTCGCTCTTCTCGGTCGGAAGCATTCCATTTATCAAGAAACTCTTTAGAGGGGTCATCCATGACTCCCTTTCTGGCTCAGTCTCCAGTATCGGATCAATTTCCATCTGACCTATGCTAGGGAACTGAAGTACTTCAACTGGGGCTAGCCCAGCTTCTTCAGGATCGCCGGAGCTAGCCATCTTCGCTAACTTGTCCGCATGTTGGTTCTCTGACCGCGGAATATGGGATATACTGTAGTGATCAAAGCCAGTTAGCAACTCCTTCACTTTCTCCAAATATGAAATCAATCTTGGGCTCTTAGCTCGAAATTTTCCACTAACCTGAATTACAACCAACTTGGAGTCACAAAATATGTCCAGCTTCACGATCTCTAATTCCTTTGCGATCCTCAGCCCGGCTATCAGGGCTTCATATTCGGAGTCGTTGTTAGTGGCGTGAAATTCAAACCGGATAGCATAGGATATCAGTCTTTTCTCAGGAGTTTCAAGCACCACTCCGGCACCGGATCGTTTATCATTCCTAGCACCATCAATATACAATTTCCATGCACTAGGATCGAGAAGTAACTTTGGTGGGTCAGCCTCTTCGTTTACCATGTCGTCGTCCGAAACAGTAAATTCTGCTATGAAATCTGCCAGCATTTGCCCCCGTATCGATCGTCGGGGCTGAAAATTCAAATCAAATTGACTCAGTTCAATGTTCCACTTAAGCAACCTTCCAGAATCTTCTGGTCTCTATAGAACTTGCTTGAGTGGATGATATGTGTACACGGTGATAGGATGAGCTTTGAAATAATGTCGAAGTTTCCTAGATGCAATCAATAAACTATACGCCAGCTTTTCGATCCTCAGATAGTTGCGTTCAGCTGCCGTCAATTTTTTACTTACGTAGTCCACTGGCCTTTGAACCTTGTCTTCTTCTCTCACTAACGTTGAGCTGATCGCGTGGGACGACACTGCTAAGTACACGAATAAATCCTCGTGATCCACCGGCTTAGACAGTATCGGGGGTCTCTCCAGATGATTCAGCAGGTTCTGAAATGCTTCAATGCAATCAGGATTCCACTTAAAATTGCATTTTCCTCGCTTTATCAATTCAAAGAACGGAATGCATTTGTCTGTCGCTCTAGAGATGAATCTGCTTAATGCTGCTACTTTCCCCGCAAGGCTCTGCACATCTTTGATTTGTCTGGGCTCCTGAATGTCTCTGATTGCTGCAATCTGGTCTGGATTAATTTCAATCCCGCACGAGCTGACAATGAATCCCAAGAACTTCCCGGATGCAACCCCAAATGAGCATTTCGTTGGGTTGAGTTTCATCCCATACTTTCGAAGAATACCAAACATCTCTGCCAAGTTTGTAGTGTGATCGGACGATTGTCTGGACTTAACCAACATGTCGTCAACGTACAACTCAATCGTTTACCCAATCTGGTTATAGAACATTCTATTCACTAACCGTTGATATGTAGCGCCTGCATTCTTCAAACCAAAAGGCAATACCACGTAGCAGTATAATCCTAGATCAGTAATGAAGCTAGTGTGTTCTTGATCTGGAACATGCATAGGAATCTGGTTATATCCTGAATAAGCATCCATGAAAGAGAGAAGCTCATGACCTGCCATTGAATCTACCAACTGATCAATTCTGGGTAACGGAAAGCTATCTTTTGGGCAGGCTTTATTCAAATCCGAAAAATCAATACACGTACGCCACTTCCCATTGGCCTTCTTTACCAAAACTGGATTTGAAATCCAATCTGGGTAGGTTGAGTCTCTGATGAATCCATTACTTCTTAACTTTTCAACTTCTTCTTTCAAGGCTGCGGACCTCTCTGGGCCCAGCATTCGCCTTTTTTGTTTTACAAGGGGGTGCTTTGGGTTAATGCTCAATGAATGGCTCATGATTGATGGAGATATCCCACACATGTCTGCGTGGGTCCAAGCAAATACATCCAAGTTATCTTTCAGGAAATCCGTTAGTTCTTTTGCTCGAACTGGATCCAACTGGGATCCAGTCTTCAGGACCTTCTCTGGGTCGCTATCATCGATTGGTACATCCACAGTCGTTTCGTTGGGAGCCGCCATTCTACCCCTAGTTTCTTCGTCCTATCTGGGATCTATATCCTCGGGCAGTCCTTTGGGCGACTCACCTATAGTCATTTTCTTTAATTGCTATTACGTCTCCTCCCTTGTGGGGGAAGAAGCGTCTTTATTCTCAATATCTTTTCCTTTACGGAGTAGCTTTAGCTCCGCAATGTAACATGCACGTGCAGCAACCTGATCTCCTCTGACTATGCCAACACCAGCTTCCGTAGGAAACTTCAATAACAAGCACCAGGGGGCTATACAAGCTCTAAACTTTGCTAGGGCCGGTCGGCCCAAGAAGGCATTATAAGGCGATTCAATATCCAAAACTACGAAGGGAAGAATTCTCACTCTCTAGCGTTCTCCTTCCCCAAGTGTTACCGGCAGCTCTACATATCCCATTGGAGCAGTTGAAGCCCCGTTAAATCCACGGATCCATCCTTCACACGGCTTTAAATCTTTCAATTCAAGGTTCATTAGATCGAACGTCTTTTTGAATAGAACATTGACTGAACTCCCGTTATCCACTAAAACTTTATGGACAATGGCCGGGCCAATAGGAACTGTGATTACAAATGGATCTTCGGTCGGAGCGTGGACTCCAATACTCTCTCGGTTGCGGAAAATGACGTCATCTGACATCATCTTTTATTGTTTTACCGGGACATTGTCCTTAGGGTTGCTACAATCTCCTGCCTCAAGATGATGCTTTGCTGCGTTTACGTACTGGTCCACCGCCTTGAAACTACGCCCGGCTAGGTGAAGCCCTCCGATTAGGGTATTGATAACAAGATCCTTTCCTTTTTGCTGGAAAGTTGGCCTTGCAGTGGGTTGATTCTGGTTTTGGTTCGGGGTCTGAATAGCTTGCCCCCTGTCTCTAGGAGTCACCCGGTACTCATCCAACTTCCCTTCTCGGAGCAACCTCTCAACTACGTCTCTCAGATGATGGCATTCATTTGTAGAGTGGCCGTGAGTCTGATGGAAGAGACAAAACTTCCCCGTCTCACGTTCTTTCTCCGTCGAATCTCTTGGAGGAGGCCTTTTATGTTGGAGAACGTTGTACGAGTTGACGAATATATTCTCCAAAGTATCATTTATTGGCATATAACTTTCGAAAGACCTGGGACGGGTCCTTCTCTAGGAATCGTTCCCTGATTTCTCTTCCGATTATTGCCATTACTATTGTTACCATTGTTTCCTGACTGGCGGCCGCCGCCCTGGCTTCGGTTCCTTACGTTGACTTCAAGCTTTCCCGAGCTGTCTCCGGTTTGCTTGATGGCGACATTACTTTGGATTTCCTCCTTATTTGCCATTTTCATCTCCCGGTTAGCATATACCTCCTCCTGACGTAAGCGTACGTTTTCTTTCTCGTAAAACAATTCTCTAGTATGAGGTGGTTTGCCGGCTAGGTATCTCCCAAATTCAGTATCTTTATCTACCCCATCAATTAGGGCTGCCACAACAGTCGGCTCATGGGGATCCTTGACTTCGGTGGCGGCTAGGTTGAAACGATCCAGATACACCCTCAAGCTCTCACCTGGTCGTTGTTTGACAAGGAACAGGTCAATCGCACTTTTCGACCTTTGTGCATAAATGCAGAACTGTTCTACGAACTTTTCACTAAATTCCCTGAAACTGGAAATTGATCTTGCTCGTAAGCGAGTAAACCATAATAACGCTACATCCTCCAGGAATACAGGGAATGCTTAGCACTTTACAGCGTCGTAAGCTACGGCAGCGGTCATTGACCAAGAATATCTCATTAGATGTTGGATTGGATCAGATATACCCGCGTAACGGTTCATTTGAGGCATGTTGAAGCGCCTCGGGAATGTTACATCTAGAATGTCATCAGTAAAAGGGGTGTGGCTGTGATCAATTCCCCAGTCTTCATTCCTTTGTCCGCGGCTATCTGCCAGGATTTGTCTATCCATTGGCCCAAGATTTGCAGTGGTTACTATAGGCTCGGGATCAGCACTTCCCGCTCTGCGGGGGTCTCCAACCTCTCTTCTGGGAATAGCCATGAAATCTGGAGCTCGGATAGGGCTTCGTTGCCCCCTACTACCATGATCATTTGTACAGCGAAGGGGCTGAGGTAGTCTATTCTCAACAGGACTATCAACAACTCGCGCTCTGGGAGTCGTTGATAGATTGTTCAAGTTGCGGTTTGAGGGTCCTTCACCAAGTGTCTCTTCCTCCCGTGATGGCAAGGTTCCAAATCGAAGCTGTTCTATGTTTTCAGCCCGCTCATACGGTCGCCGCGGAGGTCTTGGCGATTCCTCCGATGAAGAAGAGTACTCTGGGGTGAGCGGACGGACTGGAGGAGGCGTTCTCTGCCTCACAAGATCATCCAGACGTCTATCCGTAGCAGTCAAATTCTGTCGTAGCATGGAGCTTTCCTGCCTTTAAGCAGCTATTTCGTCAAACAGCCTATCCCACATTTCAACGAAGCGAGAGAGATCTCCTTCTGTAACTAGAGCAGAGGGGTCATACCGATCATCAACATTTTCCCTTATGCGCAGAGCGCTTGAGCCAGGTCGAACAGAGGGACCAGGATGGGAAGAGTGAGCCATAGGCTCCTTTCCAGGTCGAGTTGTAATCCGGTCATCACTTCGAATCGTGGTGGATTGGTGTCGGTGGCTCGCAGCGCCCCCTGGGATCGGATCGTGGTAACATTGGGAGGGGGGTTCGTGGTGTTATCGTGGAACCGATAGACGACCCCTTCAACTGTTCGGTTCGCGTCGCCCTCCACGGTTCGGTTCGCCATCTCTGTTGCACGATCCGAGGGTCCTTCGTTGACCTGTTCATGCATGCTCTCTTCAATCGCTTCATTCGCCTGTGAAGCTCATACTTCCTTAGACTTCTTTCCAGCCATGATATCAGGTATCGTTGAAATCTTCAAAAGTCTGAACAGTGAGGTTTCGGGACTGTTTTCTTTGGACTTGAATATCCAAACAACGGAGAAACAATCCAATATCCTGAGTTCAATTCTCAGTGAAAGCACCAAAATGTTAGATCAAAATTTGGCTCTAACACCCAAATTGTTCTGATTCGTAGAGAATTATAACTGAAAAATGAGGAAAAATCAGAGAACATACAAGGTTTAAAGTGGTTCGGTGTTAACGAGCCTACGTCCAGTTTATATGCTATTGATTATACTTTGAATGCTAGTACAACCAATGATTTCTCTCAAACTCAATCTTACAATTATGATTTCTCTCAGTAATCTCGAAGTAAAACTGATAAGAAATAGTGGTATGACAGTAATGGTGAAATCAATACTCAATACTGCCAAAAGATCCTCAAAAATGCCAAGCTCTGGGCTATTTATAGCTGATTTTTGGTGATGGATCGCGGTCATATGTGGAACAAATCTCGAGAATCTCAGACTGGTTCGTGACTTGATGGAGAATTGGTCAATATGACAGTTATGGACAGGTGTCACCGGATCCGATGTTTGTGGATCGTGAATGACTGGGTCATAACCCTCAGCTTGGCTTCTGGGAACGGATCGGATCATGAGGACAGGAGCGGGTCGGATCGAGGCTACAGGGGGCGATCGCGAGCTGGAGGAGACATAGCGAACCGATCTGGATGGAGAGATCGCGATCGAGACTTCACGGATCAGAGGGATGAAGCACCATGTCTGCCTCGTGTGTGGACCTTGGTGGCTTGGTCAAAAAGCTAGCCAACAGTTAGAAAGCTCTTTTCGATACGAACCCAACGGTTCTGGTTTTAGGAGAATTCGACGGTCAGATCTTCCGTAACATCCATTCGAAGTCAATGGTCGAAATTCGCGAACTGCCACAGCGCATTCTATTCAGGCCATTCTATATGTATAATATATATTATTTATATATTTCGTCGATTTCCTTTTAAAACGTATTTTATAAATCGTTTTAAATTCGTTTTCAAAACGATTTCAACTTCATATTCAATTTCTAATCAAAATTAAATATTCCATATCATTAATCTATAAATGATGATATTTTCAAAACGTTATATTTTGAAATCACTTCCTTTTCTATATTTATTTTAAAAACGAATATAATCGATATAAATATTGTTCGCGTCAAAATGGCGCATATCTAACCAACACGGCTTTATATATTTCAATAAATTCGTTATTCTATTCAACAAATGAATATTTTCTTAAACAAATGAATATATATTTTTATTCATCACATGAATATTTATTTTATTCAACACATGAATATATATTTTTATTCAACACATGAATTTTCTTTCTATTCAACACATGAATTTTCTTTCAATTCAACATATGAATTTTCTTTTATAATATTCCTTATTTTCCAACTTGGAATGAGGCCCAATCAATTACCATATAACGTTAATTATATGGATTCCCTATAACACATGTATATAATAGCAACGATAAATCATCAACCACCGTCCAGAGTGCCCCACACAACTGCATAAGCATTAAATATAAATAATTAACGCTTACACAGTCTGTCAACCCATCGATTGACATACAACTAAACAATCGGGATTAGTGTACGTCAAATATCATCCCAATACCCGTGTGGGGTTTAAAATCAACAAACACAAATTTTATTTGTTCAGTTGAGCGATGTGTAAAATTTATCGTCCCAATCAATATCAGTCAAATGGGTGTACATAAACAAATCGTCCGATTTGTTTGTAAATATTTATTTTATATACACGTTAAAAATTATATTTTTAACTATAAAAATATTTACAACGATAAAATATTTTACTTCATTCCACATCACACAATCAAATTTCACAACACAGCAATCAAATTTCACAAAACAGCAATCAAATTTCACAACACAGTAATCAAACAAACAAGTCATCCATGGTCTGTGGACGATGGGTGTCGGGTGCTGCTAAGCACCATTTGCATCCTAGTATATATTTCAACTAGAAAACAAATTAAAAGTGAGAAGTTCTCACCGAGGGTTCCACTCCTCCATTTTTCTTCTGAAATTCAGAACAGTCTGGATCTATCCGTGTAACGGCCCAGATTTTTTGACCATTTAGTTTAATATTTAAAAATGTTTTTATTGTTTTGGAATTTTAAATGGTTTAATTTCAATAATTTTGAATATTTTATTTTATTCCGAAATGGTAGAAATTTAGTGGATCTGCAATATAATGTGAACTAGCAGTATAAAAGGATAAATTTTTAATTTAAAATAGTACGTTTACAAAGGATGTAGTAGCTAACGAACTCGGATTTCGATGAAATCAGTTTCATTAAATCCGAAATGATGTAATTAGGTAACCAACCAAGTTACGTCAAAAATGGCATCCGTATGTGGAAAAGAAAAAATAAAAGGCCAAAATTTGAACTAAATTTTGACGGTAATTGGAATTTGCTAATGCTAACGGCAAAACTGGAACCTGAGACCTATCCAGGAAAATTCTAAACATAGGATATTAGCTATATATGAAATCTGGGAAAATCCTATAACAGATATAGAAAGTTATTAAGGAAACAAAATTTAAATAAATTATTTGAAAATCTAAACGAACTCCGATTTTTGATTTGAATACATAGGATTGAAGTACGTTAACAACCGGACCAGATGGTGGAAGAATTTCTGAAAACCGTTATCGTTTGATACTCCAACATGAGACCGGAAGGTGTTGAAACTAACACAAAACACTATTTTGAATTTGAATTTAAGTTATTTGAAAGTTCAAACAAATTCAAAATTGATATATTTTTATATAGTATTGAAGAGCAAGAAAAATTGAACAACATGGTTGAAAAAGATTTTGGATAAGTTATCAATAAGTAAGTCAAATTAACGTCCGAATAGGGTTGAGAAAACACACTTTACTATTCATAAATTATTAAATTTATTTATAATTTAATAAATTTAAGGATTAATCCTAGCCATCCATTTTCGACCATTGGATTCGCGCCACCTCAGCAATCCATGTGACTCCTTCGGCTATAAATAGCCCCCCCCCCCTTCATTTTAAACTCACTCCTCCTCCTCCTGTTTCAAGCTTTGGCAATGGCAGAAATAATAATAAAATATTAGGAAATAGGGAAAAGGGAAGGAAGGCAGAAAGGAGGGCAAGACGGGGAGCTAGGGACTCTTAGGCAGAGGCTTAGGCTTCACGGGGTAAGTTTTTAAATAATATTTATTTATTTATTTATTTGTGTAATATATAAATATAAATATATATATATATTATAATTAAAATAGAATTTGTAAAAATAAATATCAGAACATTCTAAGGGTGACAGAGAGGATAGTGTCTAAGGCTTGAGTTTGGAAAATATAGTTTCCTGCTCTCCCTGGCTATCCCTAACTGATCCGATGGATGGGATGATTAATTTAAATTTAAATTTAAAATTTAATTTGAATTTAATTTGAATTTAAAACAGACCAGGGGCATTTTCGTAATTTTTAAACATAAACTTTTAAAGCTTAAAACTTTTTCAAAACAAGTCGGATTTCCACGAAACAAGGACCGTTGGATTCTTATCGAAAAATACTTCAAAATGAGTGGAAGCAGATTTTTGATCCGGGTTAAAAATTTTAAGTTATAATTAAATGAATATGTTTAAATATTTTATTTGAAAATTTAATTTAATTAATATTAAAATGGTTTTTCAATTTTAAAAAAATTTGGATATGGCTAGAGATGGGAAAGTAGGATTTTTTAGAAGGGCAGGGAAGGTAATTTGGCTAATAACGCAGTTAGAAATTAATTAAGACAAAAATAATTTAACTAATTTAATTAAATATATATCCATTTAAATTAGGTAAATATTGTAAATAGCATAACTTTTGCATACATTAACGAAATTTAACGAAACAGGATCCGTTGGGATCGTATGGACGAGCACTACGCAATGGAACTGACCGCAAGTGGATTGGAGCTCGTTTGGATTTATGGTGAAATTTAACGTCTGAACCAAATCAATGACCGATTATCGTTATTCAACGATAAACCGTCCAAGGTGAGTAAATCTCACTAACTCTGAACACTTTATATTTTTATAAATTATTTTTATAATTGATATATATTGATTGAATTGCTGAGTGTTGATTGTTTGGTTAAACTGGTAGTCAGCTGGTTGAAAATACCGATATAGTTATATATATCGTTAACCGATGTTGATTTTGTTTATCAGAATAACTCATATTGAAATGAAATTGATGTGAATTATATTGTGTAACATCTGTGGATGCAGGGAAACAGGTCGGAGGGATCCAACTGGATTCCTCAACATTTATTTACCGTTTTTCATATATTCTGTTATATGATGTGTTATATCATCTATCGTTGAACCCGTGTGTTTGGATGATGATCAAACCTTTTGATTTGGTATTTTTATACCATAAATGATAACGGGAAGTGAAAAGGAAATTTCAAAGTATATTTTGAAATTAAATTATTTATATAAAATCAATAGATTTTATATATAAAAGGAAAAGAGTTTCATAGAGGAAAATAATTATAGAATCAAAGAAATTGAGTAAAGGAAAATATTTGTGAAATCAAATATAAAGGAGAAGATTTGAAAAGAAAAACAAACATAGAGGAAATACATTTGTAAAACAAATGTAAAGGAAAATATTTGCGCACCAAATAGAATAGGGAAAAAGTAGCTATTTGTGAAACCTTTACAAATAGAAATCAAAAGGGAATCATTTATAAAATGATTACAAATGGAATTGGAAAGCGAATATTCATTTAGGGAATAAAGGAAAGTTAAAAAAGATATTTATGTAGAGAATAAATGGAAAAGCTAAAAGTAATAATTATTTATTAAATAAATAGAAGTAAAAATGGAATAGTTATTTGTTAAGTAAACAAATAGAAAAAAGTATTATTCAAAAGAGTTATTCAAAAAGTGTTATTCAAAAGAGTTATTCAAAAGAGTTATTCAAAAGGAGTTATTCAAATGGAATTATTCAAAAGAGAAAATTCAAAGGGGTTAATTCAAAAGAGTTAATCAACCAAAGTTAAACTGTCAGAGTTAAACTGTTAGAGTTAAACCATTAGAGTTAATCAGAAAAGTTAGTCAGTTAGAGTTAAACCGTTAAAGTTAAACAGTTAGAGTTAAACCATTAGAGTTAAAATGTTAGAGTTAAGTTATTAGAGTCTAACAGTTGGAGTTAATCTATTAGAATTAAACCGTTGGAGTTAAGCTGTTAGAGTCAAACAGTTAGAGTTAGTTAGAATTAACCAGTAGAGTAAATCAGTTAGAGTTAAGCGGTTTGAATCAAATCGGACTAGAGTTATTCGAATATAGTAACCGAATAAGGGTTAAATGGAATATTAGTTATTCAATTAGAGTTGATCGAACTTAGTTATTCGAGATAGAGTTAAACAGAAGTAGTTATTCAGTATAAATGGCCATTTAGCACGACTGCTAGCGAAATTCGCAGGGCTGCAGATAGCCTAAGGTGGTTGGATGTTTCCTGAGGGAATCAGGCGTAACCATTGTGATCGCTGCGATCTAGAGTCAAGCGAATGAAGTTAAATCAAATATTAGATATTCAAAATGAAGTTAAATCAAATATTAGCTATTCAAAATGAAGTTAAAAACAGACATAGTTAGTCGAATATAAGTTAATCGAATATTAGTTATTTGATAATAGTTAGTCAAATTAAGTTAAATAAGTTGAGTTAAATAAGTCGAGTTAATTAAGTTAAGTTAGTCAAGTTGAGCTGATCAAGTAAGTTGGTCGAGTTGAGTTAATCAAGATGAGTTAATCAAACTGAGTTATCCAAATAAGAGTTGATCCAGTAAAAGTTAATAGAATAAGGGTTATAGATTATAGTTAACCGAATAGGAGTTGATAAATTAGTTGTTCGTGTATTTATTTGAGCTAGAAAGAAAAAGTCATATTAAAGTTATTATATTTCGGACGCAGGGGATTATAACACCATTATTATAATCAAATGACTTCCGTAAAGGAAGTGGATTCGTAAATAAAATCCGAGAGTTACGTAAGTAAGTGGTTGAAAGTGTAAAAAGGTGAACTTTGTCTGTTTCGAAGTTAGAAATGTTGTTCAGTTAAGGTCTGAGAGGTAATTATACCCCAACTTGATTGACTTCAGATTTAACTAAGAAGTGGATAAGTTCGATAGTGAAAAGTGGTTAAGTGAATTTAGTTAATGAGCATATTGGTCTGTGTTGACATAGCGATGTTTATTCAAACATCTGTTTAAACCCAATGAAGGAATTTTGAAAATGTTTTCCAAATAAGATCAGGATATTTTCTAATATAGGAAACAAGAAGTGGAAATGTTTTCCATTGTTAATAACGTATATTTTCTAAATATAGTAAATAAGAAATATAGAGAAAAGGAATAAGGAAAAGAATAAAATTATGATAATTTAATTTAAGAATTAATGATGATTGATGATTGATCGATAGAATTTCCATCTGGAAATAATATCGTTGTTTGCACACAGACATGTTTTCATTTGATAGTTAAATCACCGACTGTCAAAGTTTTTGACCATTTTACGTTGTTAATATGGAGAGACTGGTTGGATTATTATCCACAAAACCACTCCGTATTGGCATAAGCGTTGTGAATCAAGTATGCTGAATATATTGAAGACGGAGTAAAGTGCAAGGGCTATCCTGTTTACAGAATAGTGCCTTCGGTTTGTCCAGTCCCAGGACAAACGTGTATGGAAGAATGCCTAACAGAGTATATTTAATAGATCGCGTAAGTTGATCTCTTCAAACATACTTACGTTTGGTGGCGGAGGAATTCGTTTCTCTTAGCTTTATACCCGTGGTGTTTTTTGGAAATCAATTTGTGATTTGGCAAGTATGACGATGTGGCATTCAAAGTGAATGATCTGTCAGAGATAAGCGTGACCTCTAGCCTCATCAACTGGGAAATGACAAAAATCGGGCAGGCAGCATAGCTATGTGGGTCGCACCCATTTGGATGTATAATCACCTATCTAGAGAAATTCAAATTGCTTCTTAAATCTATCGATGCTGCCCCATTCGGGAGACGGTTGCTGATCCCAACCGTTGGTGATATATATTCGATACACTCAAGCGAAATGAGTGGTCGGTCATGTGAGGGCCGGGTTGCAAGATGTTCTTGTTGAACCCAGTGTATTCGCCTCTAGAGATACACTATCGGCAGGTGGTCCCATACCTTGTCAAAGTCGGAATCCAATCTCCAATAAGTGCCCGCGAGTTTGATTTGTATACTATATATGTAGAGCGTGAGATGCAAGCGTTCTACTAGATTTTAATTACTTGTGATTAGACATTATTATAATATCAGATAATATATGATTTCCAAAGTGTTTTGGGTTATCGTAAGGTAAAAGCCATCCGTATTTATGTGTGGATTGGTCTTACGATTATCTTTTCTTTTGAAAAGGATTTTGAAAAGTTAAACCAAATGATTGGAGTTTACTCACACCAGTCCCATGACTGACCCAGAGGTTTATTTTGTTTTGTTTTCCCTAAACTCTTGGGTGCCCAAATTTGTACGGGCAGTCAAGTAGTCAGGATTTTACAGATAGACTTGGAGAGCTTGGAGCAGGAGGCTTCAGGACTTATATAGCTATTGTTTATTTCCGCTGTGATGCAAGGGTTGTACTCTGATAATGGTATTGTATGCATATACTGCTTTTGATTTCAAGTTATGTGATATATTATATTTTATTCGTTCCACTGTGAGATTCGTGTTACTCCGATGTTGTGTTCTTCTTTTTCTTCTTCTATTCTAATTTACTATCTTATCTATCCTCACCCTATAAATTCTTTCATTAACAATTCGGTAATTGTCAACCCTTGATGTTCGATATGTGTTGTATATCGGATAATCAAGGTCGTCTTTTTCCCGGGTCGTTACAGTTGGTATCAGAGCTGAAGGTTAGGTGATTTACCTTGGCTCTGTGGCGTGACTCGGTAGAGATGGGGTTAGTAATGCCTTAGACTGAGTTTGAGTGTATATATAAGAGTGAACGTATTTGTTATTTTATATAAAATGATTTTATACCTTGGAGATTTATTGGTTGAGTCGTTTATGAGTTCTAGTCGATCAGTTTGATCCACTGTATCGATAGGAGTTTATAAACACTTGAATACGATGGGTCGACACGATATGTTTTGAAAAAAGGGTAAATGAAATAATTTTACCCAAATTATATTTTGATATAAGCAAAGTATAGATATTTGAAATTATTATAGTATATTGAATGTGTTGGTTGTGATTATAATCGAATAAGATTATAAAATGTGAAATGGTTATGTAAATAACAAATCAAAATTCATATAAGTGAAATATATGAAATCAGATGAATTAAATCTGAATTTAAGTTCAGAATTGGAATTAAAATTGCTAAAATTTGAATAAGCGTTGTAAATGGAATTAAATTGAATATATGTGAATTTTAAAATTCTAGGAGATTTTAAATTTGTTACAAGCATTGAAAAGGGATATTTTGAAATGAATTTCAAAATGAAAATGTTTAAAAATGGGTTTTGAAAGTGCTATAGTATTGAACTCACTTCGATAGCTGGAAAATAAATTCCGATGTTGATCCGGACATCATCGGTGCTCATTTTCGAGTTTGTAAGTGACGGATTACTACCAAAGATTTTGTTTTTGAATTGTTTTGAGAAACCGAGTTGTTTTGATATTCCAAAAGGATATTTGATTTTTGGAAAAGGCAAAGCTATTTGAAACTCCCAGGTACAGATTATTGAAATAAACACAAATTAAATAGAAATTTGTGAAGGCAAATTTGAAATTGAATTGAAGGCAGTTCAGTGGAAATTGAGTTGAATTGAAATAGAATGGTATCAAGTAGAATTGGACTAGATTAGAGATAATCTGAGATAGAAATGGATGGTCGAGCAAGAAATTTGAATTGAGATTGGAATTGCAGTTTGATTGAAATTTGGCTTGGTTATAAGCGGATGGTCATGTTGAAGATAAAAGTGATTGGGAGTTTGACTGGGATGATAGTGGTGTATGCTAAATTGATAGCAGAGTTGGATGCCCGACAAAAAAGTTACACATTCATATTCATATGAGTTTGATGAGATTTATGAGCCTGTTTGACAAGCCACTTGGCTGTTTGATTTTCTTTTGGGTTGAAGAAGGCCTAGGGATTCGAGTTGGAGTTTGAGCTATTGACCAGTACAAAGGAGGTGCTGGCGAAATTTTTCAGAAATTTCGAGTGTTAGAAAATTTTCAGAATTTTTGAAAATTTTCGTTTATAGAAATAAATTAATAAATTAATTAGAATAGATCGGTTTAGTGAAATCAGAGTAACCAAATAATTTTAACCTAGTTATAAAATTCATTTTTCTACCTTAGCAATTTCGAGGACGAAATTATTCTAAGGGGGAAAGAATGTAACGGCCCAGATTTTTTGACCATTTAGTTTAATATTTAAAAATGTTTTTATTGTTTTGGAATTTTAAATGGTTTAATTTCAATAATTTTGAATATTTTATTTTATTCCGAAATAGTAGAAATTTAGTGGATCTGCAATATAATGTGAACTAGCAGTATAAAAGGATAAATTTTTAATTTAAAATAGTACGTTTACAAAGGATGTAGTAGCTAACGAACTCGGATTTCGATGAAATTAGTTTCATTAAATCCGAAATGATGAAATTAGGTAACCAACCAAGTTACGTCAAAAATGGCATCCGTATGTGGAAAAGAAAAAAATAAAAGGCCAAAATTTGAACTAAATTTTGACGGTAATTGGAATTTGCTAATGCTAATGGCAAAACTGGAACCTGAGACCTATCCAGGAAAATTCTAAACATAGGATATTAGCTATATATGAAATCTGGGAAAATCCTATAACAGATATAGAAAGTTATTAAGGAAACAAAATTTAAATAAATTATTTGAAAATCTAAACGAACTCCGATTTTTGATTTGAATACATAGGATTGAAGTACGTTAACAACCGGACCAGATGGTGGAAGAATTTCTGAAAACCGTTATCGTTTGATACTCCAACATGAGACCGGAAGGTGTTGAAACTAACACAAAACACTATTTTGAATTTGAATTTAAGTTATTTGAAAGTTCAAACAAATTCAAAATTGATATATTTTTATATAGTATTGAAGAGCAAGAAAAATTGAACAACATGGTTGAAAAAGGTTTTGGATAAGGTATCAATAAGTAAGTCAAATTAACGTCCGAATAGGGTTGAGAAAACACACTTTACTATTCATAAATTATTAAATTTATTTATAATTTAATAAATTTAAGGATTAATCCTAGCCATCCATTTTCGACCGTTGGATTCGCGCCACCTCAGCAATCCATGTGACTCCTTCGGCTATAAATAGCCCCCCCCCCCTACATTTTAAACTCACTCCTCCTCCTGTTTCAAGCTTTGGCAATGGCAGAAATAATAATAAAATATTAGGAAATAGGGAAAAGGGAAGGAAGAGAGAAACGAGGGCAAGACGGGGAGCTAGGGACTCTTAGGCAGAGGCTTAGGCTTCACGGGGTAAGTTTTTAAATAATACTTATTTATTTATTTATTTGTGTAATATATAAATATAAATATATATATATATTATAATTAAAATAGAATTTGTAAAAATAAATATCAGAACATTCTAAGGGTGACAGAGAGGATAGTGTCTAAGGCTTGAGTTTGGAAAATATAGTTTCCTGCTCTCCCTGGCTATCCCTAACTGATCCGACGGATGGGATGATTAATTTAAATTTAAATTTAAAATTTAATTTGAATTTAATTTGAATTTAAAACAGACCAGGGGCATTTTCGTAATTTTTAACCATAAACTTTAAAAGCTTAAAACTTTTTCAAAACAAGTCGGATTTCCACGAAACAAGGACCGTTGGATTCTTATCGAAAAATACTTTAAAATGAGTGGAAGCAGATTTTTGATCCGGGTTAAAATTTTTAAGTTATAATTAAATGAATATGTTTAAATATTTTATTTGAAAATTTAATTTAAAATATTAAAATGGTTTTTCAATTTTAAAAAAAAATTGGATATGGCTAGAGATGGGAAAGTAGGATTTTTTAGAAGGGCAGGGAAGGTAATTTGGCTAATAACGCAGTTAGAAATTAATTAAGACAAAAATAATTTAACTAATTTAATTAAATATATATCCATCTAAATTAGGTAAATATTGTAAATAGCATAACTTTTGCATACATTAACGAAATTTAACGAAACAGGATCCGTTGGGATCGTATGGACGAGCACTACGCAATGGAACTGACCGCAAGTGGATTGGAGCACGTTTGGATTTATGGTGAAATTTAACGTCTGAACCAAATCAATGACCGATTATCGTTATTCAACGATAAACCGTCCAAGGTGAGTAAATCTCACTAACTCTGAACACTTTATATTTTTATAAAGTATTTTTAGAATTGATAAATATTGATTGAATTGTTGAGTGTTGATTGTTTGGTTAAACTGCTAGTCAGCTGGTTGAAAATACCGATATAGTTATATATATTGTTAACCGATGTTGATTTTGTTTATCAGAATAACTCATATTGAAATGAAATTGATGTGAATTATATTGTGTAACATCTTTGGATGCAGGGAAACAGGTCGGAGGGATCCAACTGGATTCCTCAACATTTATTTACCGTTTTTCATATATTCTGTTATATGATGTGTTATATCATCTGTCGTTGAACCCGTGTGTTTGGATGATGATCAAACCTTTTGATTTGGTATTTTTATACCATAAATGATAACGAGAAGTGAAAAGGAATTTTCAAAGTATATTTTGAAAATAAATTATTTATATAAAATCAATAGATTTTATATATAAAAGGAAAAGAGTTTCATAGAGGAAAATAATTATAGAATCAAAGAAATTGAGTAAAGGAAAATATTTGTGAAATCAAATATAAAGGAGAAGATTTGAAAAGAAAAACAAACATAGAGGAAATACATTTGTAAAACAAATGTAAAGGAAAATATTTGCACACCAAATAGAATAGGGAAAAAGTAGCTATTTGTGAAACCTTTACAAATAGAAATCAAAAGGGAATTATTTGTAAAACGATTACAAATGGAATTGGAAAGCGAATATTCATTTAGGGAATAAAGGAAAGTTAAAAAAGATATTTATGTAGAGAATAAATGGAAAAGCTAAAAGTAATAATTATTTGTTAAATAAATAGAAGTAAAAAGGGAATAGTTATTTGTTAAGTAAACAAATAGAAAAAAGTATTATTCAAAAGAGTTATTCAAAAAGTGTTATTCAAAAGAGTTATTCAAAAGAGTTATTCAAAAGGAGTTATTTAAATGGAATTATTCAAAAGAGAAAATTCAAAGGGGTTAATTCAAAAGAGTTAATCAACCAAAATTAAGCTGTCAGAGTTAAACAGTTAGAGTTAAACCATTAGAGTTAATCAGAAAAGTTAGTCAGTTAGAGTTAAACCGTTAAAGTTAAACAGTTAGAGTTAAACCATTAGAGTTAAAATGTTAGAGTTAAACTATTAGAGTCTAACAGTTGGAGTTAATCTATTAGAATTAAACCGTTGGAGTTAAGCTGTTAGAGTCAAACAGTTAGAGTTAGTTAGTTAGAATTAACCAGTAGAGTAAATCAGTTAGAGTTAAGCGGTTTGAATCAAATCGGACTAGAGTTATTCGAATATAGTAACCGAATAAGGGTTAAATGGAATATTAGTTATTCAATTAGAGTTGATCGAACTTAGTTATTCCAGATAGAGTTAAACAGAAGTAGTTATTCAGTATAAATGGCCATTTAGCACGACTGCTAGCGAAATTCGCAGGGCTGCAGATAGCCTAAGGTGGTCGGATGTTTCCTGAGGGAATCAGGCGTAACCATTGTGATCGCTGCGATCTAGAGTCAAGCGAATGAAGTTAAATCAAATATTAGCTATTCAAAATGAAGTTAAAAACAGACATAGTTAGTCGAATATAAGTTAATCGAATATTAGTTATTTGATAATAGTTAGTCAAATTAAGTTAAATAAGTTGAGTTAAATAAGTCGAGTTAATTAAGTTAAGTTAGTCAAGTTGAGCTGATCAAGTAAGTTGGTCGAGTTGAGTTAATCAAGATGAGTTTATCAAACCGAGTTATCCAAATAAGAGTTGATCCAGTAAAAGTTAATAGAATATGGGTTATAGATTATAGTTAACCGAATAGGAGTTGATAAATTAGTTGTTCGTGTATTTATTTGAGCTAGAAAGAAAAAGTCATATTAAAGTTATTATATTTCGGACGCAGGGGATTATAACACCATTATTATAATCAAATGACTTCCGTAAAGGAAGTGGATTCGTAAATAAAATCCGAGAGTTACGTAAGTAAGTGGTTGAAAGTGTAAAAAGGTGAACTTTGTCTGTTTCGAAGTTAGAAATGTTGTTCAGTTAAGGTCTGAGAGGTAATTATACACCAACTTGATTGACTTCAGTTTTAAATAAGAAGTGGATAAGTTCGATAGTGAAAAGTGGTTAAGTGAATTTAGTTAATGAGCATAATGGTCTGTGTTGACATAGCGATGTTTATTCAAACATCTGTTTAAACCCAATGAAGGAATTTTGGAAATGTTTTCCAAATAAGATCAGGATATTTTCTAATATAGGAAACAAGAAGTGGAAATGTTTTCCATTGTTAATAACGTATATTTTCTAAATATAGTAAATAAGAAATATAGGGAAAAGGAATAAGGAAAAGAATAAAATTATGATAATTTAATTTAAGAATTAATGATGATTGATGATTGATCGATAGAATTTCCATCTGGAAATAATATCGTTGTTTGCACACAGACACGTTTTCATTTGATAGTTAAATCACCAACTATCAAAGTTTTTGACCATTTTACGTTGTTAATATGGAGAGACCGGTTGGATTATTATCCACAAAACCACTCTGTATTGGCATAAGCGTTGCAATCAAGTATGCTGAATATATTGAAGACGGAGTAGATTGCAAGGGCTATCCTGTTTACAGAATAGTGCCTTCGGTTTGTCCAGTCACAGGACAAACGTGTATGGAAGAATGCCTGACAGAGTATATTTAATAGATCGCGTAAGTTGATCTCTTCAAACATACTTACGTTTGGTGGCGGAGGAATTCGTTTCTCTTAGCTTTATACCCGTGGTGTTTTTGGGAAATCAATTTGTGATTTGGCGAGTATGACGATGTGGCATTCAAAGTGAATGATCTGTCAGAGATAAGCGTGGCCTCTAGCCTCATCAACCGGGAAATGACAAAAATCGGGCAGGCAGCATAGCTATGTGGGTCGCACCCATTAGGATGTATAATCACCTATCTAGAGAAATTCCAATTGCTTCTTAAATCTATCGATGCTGCCCCATTCGGGAGACGGTTGCTGATCCCAACCGTTGGTGATATATATTCGATACACTCAAGCGAAATGAGTGGTCGGTCATGTGAGGGCCGGGTTGCAAGATGTTCTTGTTGAACCCAGTGTATTCGCCTCTGGAGATACACTATCGGCAGGTGGTCCCATACCTTGTCAAAGTCGGAATCCAATCTCCAATAAGTGCCCGCGAGTTTTATTTGTATACTATATATGTAGAGCGTGAGATGCAAGCGTTCTACTAGATTTTAATTACTTCTGATTAGACATTATTATAATATCAGATAATATATGATTTTCAAAGTGTTTTGGGTTATCGTAAGGTAAAAGTCATCCGTATTTATGTGTGGATTGGTCTTACGGTTATCTTTTCTTTTGAAAAGGATTTTGAAAAGTTAAACCAAATGATTGGAGTTTACTCACACCAGTCCCATGACTGACCCAGAGTTTTATTTTGTTTTGTTTTCCCTAAACTCTTGGGTGCCCAAATTTGTACGGGCAGTCAAGTAGTCAGGATTTTACAGATAGACTTGGAGAGCTTGGAGCAGGAGGCTTCAGGACTTATATAGCTATTGTTTATTTCCGCTGTGATGCAAGGGTTGTACTCTGATAATGGTATTGTATGCATATACTGCTTTTGATTTCAAGTTATGTGATATATTATATTTTATTCATTCCGCTGTGAGATTCGTGTTACTCCGATGTTGTGTTCTTCTTTTTCTTCTTCTACTCTAATTTTCTATCTTATCTATCCTCACCCTCTAAATTCTTTCATTAACTATTCGGTAATTGTTGACCCTTGATGTTCGATATGTGTTGTATATCGGATAATCAAGGTCGTCTTTTTCCTGGGTCGTTACAATCCGTACTTTCAACGCAGTCTTCTCCACGCTGTTCATATTAAAAATCATATTTTTATTTCTACGCCATTTGGGTAAAATCACATTATTTTTACTTCACTGCTATATAAATAAAAATATTGTCTTTCCATAAATAAAAATATCATCTTTGCATAAATAAAAATATCGTCTTTACATAAATATAAATATCGTCTTTACATAAATAAAAATATCGTCTTTCCATAAATAAAAATATCATCTTTCTATAAATAAAAATATCTTCTTTCCATAAATAAAAATATCGTCTTTCCATAAATAAAAATATCGCCTTTCCATAAATAAAAATATCGTCTTTACATAAATAAAAATATCGTCTTTACATAAATAAAAAATATCGCCTTTACATAAATAAAAAATATCGCCTTTACATAAATAAAAATATCGTCTTTGCATAAATAAAAATATCGTCTTTACATAAATAAAAATATCATCTTTCCATAAATAAAAATATCGTCTTTCTTATACAAAAAGCATATTTTTCTATCAAAAAAAATCAAAGCTTTTCTCATATAAAAAATTCAAATCTTTTATATGTTAAAATCAATTCTTTTCTATGTTAAAAATCAATTCTTTTCTATGTTAAAAATCAATTCTTTTCTATATTAAAAATCAAAGATCTATTTATGTAAAAATTCTAGCTTCCTATGAAAAACAATTCGGATTTTTATAAAATAAAATCAGAAAACTCACCTTAAATCGGTCAGAGGAGAAAAAAAGAGGCCCACACTGACTAGGGGAGTCGGGGAGGCGGCACAGCAGCCTGAGGGGGTGCTGAAGGGCGCACCTGATCGTCGGCGGTGGGCTGTAGGGGCCGGAGGTGCGAGTTTCAGGTGAATTTGGGGTGTGGTTGATTTCGCGGCTTCGATCGAAAGGAGGAGGGGTTCGAGAAGAGGGGGTGCGGTGTCCGTTGGTCGGAGCCTGGGGAGGTGGGGCGGCTCGCTGGCCAGAGGCGCGATGGCCGGGAATGTAGGCGATGACTGGATCGAGAGAGAGAGGGTAGGGCTATGGGTTTTTTTCTTTTATTTGGTGTGTTGACTGAATGAGGGAGAGAGAAGGTGAGGGAGGGATTATATAATATAATATATATATTTAATTATTTTAAATTCTAAAAGCAATTTTTTATTTTTAACTCGAAATCGAACCCACCGACTGTCGTCCGCAGCTAATTATCCCCATTTCGAACACAATGGGATATGTTTCGTAGGCCAATTCCATCATTTTGACCAGTTTCTGTCAAAATCAAAATATAAATCTATATATTGAATTTTGAACGCACATTTTAATTTACCGAGGCCACATACTGACTCTAAAATATTTCAAAAAAAATATTTCTAGCTTCGTATTGACGATACGGTCCTAATGAAACTAATTTCATCAAATTCTGAGACCGTTTGAAAAATGGCCATTTTCCAGTTGATCGAAATTCACTAAAACTGTCATAACACGTTTTCCTTCGCCAAGCTCACATATTGATTCAAAAAATTACGAATTTTGGAATCTAGCAATAACTTGATATCTTAGATCCAACAAAAGTGGTTTCGTCGAAAATAGAGGTCGTTTGCAGAATTTCCATTTTTAAGAGCCAGAATTCCATAGCGACTATTCTGAATTTTCAACTAGGCATAACATTTTATCCCCGCTATGAAATTTCAATTTTTCGGATTCGTTTTCTAATATTTTTGGTTTCGCTAAAATCCGATTTATTTTGAATCCTGTACATTCATTTGAAATTCGAAATCGAATTTTCAAACTACCGCGCCATTTTTAATTCCTTTTATAATTTAAAATAAATATTTATATTCTAACGACGATTCAAATAAATATATACGTTCTAATTCTATTCAAAATAAATTTCTCGTCGTTATTATTTAAAATAATTCATTTTAAATATACCAAATTCACCAAAATTGCCAAAATAAAAATTTTAAATTAGCTCATATTTCCGGGTTATTACAATCTCCCCCACTTAAAACTTTTCATCCTCGAAAAGGAACAAAGCTAAAAGTTGTTTAACTAATCAACTCAACTTTCATTATTTTCATTATGGCTTAAGTTCTTCAACTTTTTAATTTCTAAGAACTTTTCAAATTTTTCAAAAATTTGGCTAACACCCTAAATTTTCGAAAAATTTCGCCATAACCTCCCTTGCACCGGGAGCTTCGGGATATTTCAAATAGGCTCCCATAGCCCTCACCAATCCAAAAAGAAAAGGAAACAACCAAGCTGCTAGTCAATCGGCTCATAAAATCATCAAAAACCCAAGAAATTAGTAAACATGTACCTATTTGTCGGGCAAACAATTTTATTCTTCTACTCTAGCCTCCTTGCTATGACCTGTTCAATGTAAGTACATGTATATGCATGCAATTTCAAACAATTTTCAATACAATTCACTATTTGGTTCAATTTGGCTAAAGGTTCAACATTTAATTTATCAAACAACACAACCAGCAATCAATTATAACTTTTCACATTCATAATATTAATACATAGTCCAAAAATCAGATTTTTGATGCCAAATCACAACAATATATTCAAACTATATTTTGGTTCTCGCACCAATCAATTGGAAATATATAGAAATCCCACTTTCGTCACTCGAAAATAAATACTGGTGATGGTATACTTCATCATCAGGACCATGTCCGGGTGACTAAAGTGTGATTCTATATCTACCCAATATATTAAAACTTTGAAAACCCGTGGATCAGACATATATGCAAAAAAATTATATATTGGATTGTCCAAATTCAATACAAATATATATTCAAATACGTTGAATAAGGTTTAAATTTTCAAAAAAAAATCGTTTTCATTTTAAAAATATACTCTTCACACTCGTTCAAGGATACTACTGATCCCATCTCTAATGAGTCATTCCTATTGGATATTACTAATCAAATCTCTGATGAATTCTTTCGTATGGTTCTAATGTGCCTCGTTCTCGAGCTCTGTAAACCAAAGCTCTGATACCAAACTGAAACGACCCGAACATCTCCGGTAAGGAAAGAAAGGATTGCTTTGAGGACAAGACCAATCAGAACACAAACAGAAGAACATTTCATTGTTAGTTACAACAATTCCATCAGAATACACGAATATATAGAGTATAAATCAATATTACATATTCACTAAATATCAAAGATTTACAATACATTACATAGCAGCGGAAAATAATACCAAATACAACTGAAAAGAATATACAGATACAGAGCTTTCCGGATATCGTTCAGCTGTAAATCAGGATCCTGTGAATATAAATCTGCAAAACCGAAACTACTAGCTGCCCGTGCGGAAAATGAGGGCACCCAGAGTTTAGGTTAAAACAATAAACTCCAGGTCAGTCATGTGAGTGGTGTGAGAACTAAAACAGTTATTTAAAGCTTTACTTTAAATCAGATATATCAAGGGACCACGTCGTATAACACGAAACGGGTTTCCTCCCAAGAATACCGGTGCATATAACAAAACAGCGCAATGATTTTTCTTATTCTGTGGCTCTTCCTTCTTTGTCTCTTTCGGGCCCTTGTCTTCCTCGTGCAGTAGTGCCATGTCCACCAATTTCTCGTAAGTCACTCCCATGGGTACATGGGTCATGGTTAGGTTGTGCAGTGGCTCGTTCAATCCTTTAACAAAGCGGAGAGCCTTTTTATGCTGAGTGTTGATTAAATCCAATCCGAACCTAGCCAGTTGGTTGAACTGGTTGACGTATTCCTTGACCGTCATACTTCCTTACTTAAGAGGTAAGAACTTTTCCAGTTGTAAACTTTGTTCAGCTTGCGAGAGGAATTTTGTCTCAAACCTTGTTCTGAAATCCATCCATGTTTCAACTGGCCTCTCGGCGTTAGTGACTTCCCACCAATAGGAAGCTTCGTCTTTGAGCAGCCATACCGCCAACTGTACCTTCTGCCTATCTTCCACCTCGAAAATAATGAATAGATCCTCAGTTTCTTTGATCCAGTTCCTTGCTTCTACGAATGATTCAGTTCCCTTGAAATCCTTTCCACCCATGGCCCTGAAATCTCTACAGATCTTTGAGAAAGTGATTGCACGAGGAGGGGGTTGAGGAGGGGGATCATTTGCTGGACCTGCGGCGGCGGTCCTAGCCTCAAGATATTGACGAAACCAACCGGGTACATGAACACCCTCTGGTATCTCAGATGCTTCAGCCATGCTGAAACGAAAAAGGAAAGATTCAATTACAAAAAAGGACTGAAGGAAAGGTATATGGCTCTTGGGGATTAAGTTTTTCAAAATAAGCTTTATATTTGAAAATACTTCCTTTCAAATCCTTTTTGGAAATAGTTTTCAAAAACTTTACCCAATCTGGTAACCTTCAGCTCTGATACCAAGTGTAACACCCCACCTCCGTTAAGGTCACTCGCAAAGGGAATGCCTTAACTTTGATGGAGCATTTTAGTAAACAGAACAGAAACTTACAAGACAGATAAAACAGTACTTGAAAAATTTATGACTTTATTACAACAGAAACCGAAATAAGCTTGGTTACATCCTTTCAAATCACAATATCAGAATTCAAGTACAAAATATCAGTCTTGTACAAAAGCCTTCAGAATGCATAGTTTAAAATCATAATCCCCATGGAAGAAGACAAGTCATACTTTAAGCACTTCAAACAGAAGAAATCTGGATCAAGCTAGAGTATTCCCTTCTACAAAACCTGGGGGGACGGAAGAAAGGAGGCGAAACAACAAGGGTCAGACAAAAAGTCTGGCAAGTCCAGTGATTTTAAGTTATGAACAGATAATAATAACATGACATGAACATAAAACTGGATGAGCGATAACTGTAACAGGTGTAGCGGATATAACAGAAGAACAGAATGACATAAGCTACTTCTTTACACTTCTCTGCACTAATACTAGTACAACAGAACTAGGTGTCACCCTAATGTCTAAACTGAAACAGAAACGAGTATAGAATAATTTCCACAGAAGAGAGTGCTAGTAATGGGCCTTTACCACCTGAACAGAAACAGACAGAAGCAGAAACAGATTAATCCCTACGGAAACAGAATGTAGAATTAGGTGTACACTAGTAATGGGCCTTTACCACCCGAACAGACGGTACCACACAGAAACAGACAGGTGTTACCACCCAACCGAAACAGACGGTACCAACAGAAACAGACAGAACTAAGTGTACCCTAAGACCCTACCCCAAGCGATCGGCTCCCTAATACATAAATACCCTGTGTCGGCCCCACAGTAGGGTGTATCACTCCCTAAAGTGACAACCAATTGGCACAGACCTATTTACAGATGTCACTGTGTCTTACATCCTCAGAGGCAGACCGGGATCCATGCACGCACATGACCCGGTTGGAATGCACCATCAACACCCCTCGCCATTATCAGAATGAACCGCTTATAATTAGTTCAGTAAGCGTGCCCGGACCCTACCTACTGTTGGGTCAAAGTTTTGATACCAGAAAGGGTTACTAACTAATATGGGTCCCAAACAACAGATGACACAAGTAATTCCCCTCCTAACCTTGTGTCCCCAGACTAACAAATTTCAGATTAACTTGTTTAAAAGTTCAGACATACAGAATTCAGATCAACTAGTTCACAGACAAGTTTTCAGACTAACGGATCAGATATACAGATTAACAGACTTACAGATTAACTGGTTACAGATTAACAGACTTACAGATTAACTGGTAACAGATTAACCGGTTACAGATTAACCGGTTACAGATTGTCTAACTTTGTATTGGGCCTACAGATTTACGAAACGGGTTTATCAGATTCATTGGTCCAATTGGTTTAACCGTACCCACCCAACACGTTTCAGACATCATATTTATCTCAGATTTTCATTAATTAAATATTAATGCCCAGACCTCTCACATTAGACTGACAGTTTGCGGCTACTGGTTAGGCCGGTTGGTTCAGGGCAGGTTTCTTTCGCAAACTGAGTCTAACCTCGGGTTTCAAGCACGTTATGACTAACTTCTCACATTAGAACCTATTGTTTGCGGCCACTGGAATATGCCGGGCGGTTCTGTAACACCCCGTGTATTCTATAACAATGAGATTCACAAATTAAAGTATAACTAATTTCAAATCAAAGAATTAAGGGAAACGGGATACGCCATTGCGTTCGTCTCGGAAAAATACGCGAAATAGACCGAGTTTTCGAAAATCGGATACCGTATGAAGAAGATATGGACGAACGAAGTTAGGCAGAAAAACCGAAAACAGTCCAGAATACACTGGCGCACTTGTGAAGTGCGCCAGTACAAAAATACACTGGCGCACCTGCCAAGTGCGCCCGTACAAATCCAGCACCGAATTCTGGAGTGTTCTGAGGTGACGTGTCTTCTTTTGAGTGGCTAGATGATGTGTATTCGAGCTGTGCGATTCTGATGACTTCTGGACTGATCTGAAGGCTCTAAATCACCCTATTCACCTATAAAATAACACCTAGACCTAGCCTAAATCATACTATTTCATTTTAGCCTCAGGCCGCCGCCATTAAACCTAGAGCTCTGAATTAAAAATACAAAGAACAAAATTATAGAAGAAGAAGGACGATTCTTGAAGGCTACAACTAGAAGCTACAACAACTACGACGCTTTAGACAACGAATTTGGGAATATTTGATTTGGGATTTTTAATTGGATTATTTGCTTCATATTGTAAGTTCTATGTTACTTTTTAGGCAAAAACGCTAAAACAATATGGACATGCCATGAATTGAAACCGGATTTAGGAACTATTGTTAATAATTGTTTATATTGTTTATCTTTGAATTATAATTTGGGGATATTGCTATGGCAACGTTGCAAGTTAAACTTGTCATGATTTTGATGTTGTTATGAATCACTTGGGCTTAATTGTTTGGCAAGTTGGACTAATACATGTCCATGGAATCACTGTGTTTATTGAAATCTTTATGTTGATTAAACCATGCCTATGATGCTAATTAAACCATGGCTATGACTATTGATGGAATTTTGCCTGTTATGTTAATATACCCATCCTGATTAATGAAAAATTGGGTATTGCTAGGTTATGATGAAAAATTGGAATCATTATGTCTATAATGTTAGTTGAGAATCATTATGTTAAAAACGCTAAATTGGAATCATTATGTCTATAATGTTAGTTGAGAATCATTATGTTAAAAATGCTAAATTGGAACCATTATGTTTTTAATGATAGTTGAGAATCATTATGTTAAAAACGCTAAATTGGAATCATTATGTCTGTAATGTTAGTTGAGAATCATTATGTTAAAAATGCTAAGTTGGAACCATTATGTTTATAATGTTAGATGAGAATCATTATGATAAATTGGAATCATTATGTCTATGAGAATTATTATGTTAAAAATGCTAAATTGGAATCCACTATGCCTATTAGGATTACTATGCCTTTAATGTTTCATGTTAGTAATAAAATTATTATTATGCCCGCAATGATTATTATGCCTATGATGTAAAGTTGAAATCATCATGTTAAATTAAGTTGGAATCATTACTATGCCAAGTTATCATCATGCTAGTATTGAAACCATGTGATATGTTATAGCCTGTTTATTATGCAAGTGATGTTGGAATTGTCACATATGCCTATCACATGTTTGGTGTTATTCCCCTTTATCTCTTGAATTGTTTATGTTTGTGAACGAAGTACGTTTATATACGTTGGGGATACGATTGGGTAGAATAGGCAAAACTTGAATTAATTATAAGCATAAACTATGAAATTTGGCATAAGTAGAACATGAAATATGGCGCGAAAACTTGACTTGAACATGCCATAACTTGACTTTAAACATGCCTTAGTTGGGCACGAAGTTGACATATGAACATGATGTGGAAATAGAAAAATCTGATAAGAACATGGGCATGACTTTAGAAAACAAGAAAGTGGCCAACTCGAGGTTGAGTTGAGTTTGTAGTGTAAATCTGCCCGGAACCGCCCGGCAAATCCAGTGGCTACAAACAATAGGATCCAATGTGGGTAGTTGGTCACATCGCGCTTGAAACCCGAGGTTGGGTTGAGTTCGTAGCGTAAACCTGCCTGGAACCGCCCGGCAAATCCAGTGGCTACGAACAATAGGATCCAATGTGAGTGGTTCGGTGCATTAACAAATCAATTAATGACAATTAGGGTTAAGTCATGAACATGAAAAGACAACTTAACCAACTTGAACACGATTTGTAGGGCTAAGTCATGAACTTGAAAACGACAACACTTAGCCAACTTGACATGACACGTAGGCGGGTTAAGTCGTGAACTGAAATGACATACTTAACCATCTTGACATGACTAGACTGGAAAAGGATTAAGTCGCGAATTACATGACTTAATCTGTTAGGCGGGTTAGGTCACGAATTACATGACCTAATCTATTAGGCGAAACCCTAGACACGACCCCTTTCAGCAGTAACCCTCTAGATGTATCAAGGTACCCTGGGGCTAGGCCGGGTGGGGCACGATTACTGGGCTGATTGTAAGAGGTGAACGACGGCAGTGGGGTACGCCAGTGTAGGTTCGGTGGACTACGATCGTGCACGTATCCGGGGCAGACACTGGGTATCCGTAGATTTATCTGTGCATCTTGAATCGTGTCAGGGGTTGACACCCTAGGGCTGATACACCCGAAGGTGGACCCAGCACAGGTGACTACATTCGTGATTGGCCGTATGACACGGACACTTGACGAGCTAGAACTTGTAGGGAGCCGATCGACTAGATAATCGCTCCGTAGGACCCCGTACTTGGGTCAGACCCCGTTTCAGGGTCATTTCATGACATTGGGCCGTGGGATTTATTTCGTGATTAACTTGCGATATGGGCTTAGTATACTAATACAGTCGATGCAACGAATCTCGAACATGTGATGCTTTACTTGACTTGTCTTGACTTATCCTGATCACCTTAGTCTATCTTGTTCACCTTGACACCATTCTTAAGTTTAGTTCCAGTTCATACATGACAGGTTGTTTTAACCGTTTCTACACTGAAAGTCACTAGAACTTACTCAGTCTTTATGACTGACCCTTTTCCTTTCGCCTCTTTTTCTTTCGTTTCCCCCTGAGGTTCTCAGGGAGGAATAACTGGCTCTTAGCTTGGATATCACTTGCTTTGGCTCAGCATGTACGGTTTGCTATGGCTGCTTCTTTTTACCGCACTTGGGGAATAAGCTGTTTTACTGTTTTTAAGTTATTGCTTCTTTGGCTATTATTACAAGACAGTTGTAATGAAGTTACTTGAAATGTTTGTAAAAGACATGGTTTATTTTGGAATGAAATGAAGTTCTGTTTTGCTCATAAATTCTTCCGCTGTTTACTTAATTATTTATTTATGTTCTGTCTTGTGATAATTCTGTGATGTTATCTCGATAATACCTCTACATAACTAGTGCATTCCCTTTGTGAGTGACCCTAGCGGAGGTGGGGTGTTACAGGTTCCGGGCAGAATTACGCCGCAAACTCATTCTAACCTCGAGTTAGCCATGTTTATCTTTGCGGCCAATTAATTAATGATTTACCATTTATACCCACGCCTAATATACATGTCAATTATTCATAACTATAGCTAATTCAGATTATGTCAATAACGGACTAATTATATCAACTCAACAGATATAGCAGATAACAGATTTTTCAGATTAGGCGACCTAACGGATTTAGCAGGTTAAGCAAACTAGCAGATTTAGCAGACAACAGATTAGGCATCTCAACAGATTTAGTTTAGCAGATTTTGCATTTTCAACAGACTTAGCAGATGACAGATTTGGAAGATGAACAGATCTAGCAGACTAGGCAGTAGAGCAGAACTAGCAGATTAAGCAATATAACAGAACTAGCAGATTAGGCAATATAACCGAACTAGTAGATTAAGCAAATATAGCAGAACTAGCAAATTAGGCAAATATAGCAGAACTAGCAAATTAGGCAAATATAACAGATTTAATCATTCCTTAAAGTTTCACAAACATATCTTGCCTAATTATAAATCTTGCCTAAGTTCACATGCATAAATAATAGTCATGATTCACAATATGATCATATACCATATATCATATGTTTCAATTTTTATTATACTTGCATAGTACAGAAGATCCATATATAAATTATACCAAATATAGCCATCGATTACTATGCATGTCATATATCCCAAAAATCCCTTGCTTAGGTGTTTATTTACATTATTAGATACCCTACTTTCATGTAAATCTTTATACCTAAGCCATATTCTCTTTATCTCAAATCATATGTTCAATACCCTTTATGTTATAAATATAACATGTCCAGTCATATGTCTCAGATTTATGTTCTAGCTACAGTCCATGTTCTTTCCTCAAATCAGTCACCTATTGGTCATGCCCAATTTATGCATCATTCATTTTACTGTCCCAAACATTTTAGCGTATGTTAATCTCTTATGAGAATTGCTCAGGCTCGTGGTAGCCTGGCTATAAAACAGAAAGAGGAAAGAGATACAAAATAAGATAAATCTAATTAGAACAGAACAGATATAACCTCAAATTTAGATTTACAATTCATGTCACAATCAAAATTAATGTTTATATCGGAAAATAACTGTACTTGCCTTGGTTGGATCAAAGAAAGAACTTTAATTGTTGTAGAATCGTTGCAGAAGCTTTAATCTCTAGTTTGAATTGAGTTGCTTAGGTTGTTGTTGATTAGCTTCTAGTTTTGATTCCAGCAGATTAGTGACGCCATTTTTATTTTTATTTAGAACAGAGGTAGAGTAGAAGCAGAATTGTAATGGCGGGATTTTCGACCCAGAAAATCAACATAAAAACACACTGTTGACTATTCAAGCATCGAAAACACCAGGACATTAATAGAAGAATTTAGAGGGTGAGAAAGAAAAGATAGAACTAATAGAATAGAAGAAGAAGAAGATCACAACTGAACAGAATCAGAGTAACACGAAACTCGCAGCGGAACAAATTAAGATGTATTATATAACATAACTTTGAATACAAAACTGTATTGTATATACATACCATTATCAGAGTACAATACATCATATCACATCGGAAATAACTCTACATAACTAATGGTGAAGCTTCCTGCTTTTGAGCTCCTCCAAGTGAATCTGCAAAGCCTGAAACACTTGACTGCCCGTACAAATTTGGGCACCCAAGAGTTTAGGGAAAACAAACAAAATAAACTCTGGGTCAGTCATGGGACTGGTGTGAGTAAATTCCAACTATACGGTTTTACTTTGAAGAAAATCCTTTTGAAACAAAAGGATAATAGTAAGACCAGCCCACACATAAACATGGACGACTTTTACCTTACTATAACCCAAATTACTTGGATATCAAAAACAGTGATATTATGATAATGTCTAAACAAATAATTATCCAAGTAGCAGAACGCTTGCATCTCACATTCCACATATATATAGTATAAAATCATAAACCGCAGGGCGCTTATTGGAGATTGAATTTCAACAAACAAGGTATGGGAGCACCTTCTGAATAGTGTACTCTAGAGGGGATACACTCAGGGTTCAACAAGAACGTCTTGCAACCCGGCCACACATGACCGCTCACTCATTTAGCTTGAGTGTCGCGAATATATTGCCACCACGGTTGCAGGCCATCCAACCGTCATCCGAAGATACAGAATCGAAAAGAAGTATAAATATGAATTTTCTCTAGATCGGTGACAATACACCCTGCTTGGGGATGACCCAACTAGCCATGCTGCCTAGCTCAACTTCTGTCATTCTCGGTTGCGAGGCTAGAGGCTACGTCTATCTTCAGAACATCTGATCACCATTCACTTTGAATGTCACATCGTCAAATCCGTAATCACACATTGATTACACAAATGCACACTGGGTGTAAAATAAAGAGAAGTCACCTTCTCCCCACCAACTTGGTATATTCGTAGAATCAACGGCGTGACCGTTGGAAATACTCTGTCTGACACTCGTCCATACAAGTTGTCCTGGGACTGGACAAACAGAAAAAACATCATTCTGGGACTGGACGACCCTTGCATTTAACTCCGTCTTCAATTATCTTTAGCACATCTAATTCGCAGCGCTTATGTCTATACGGAGTGGTTTTCAGATAACATATCCAACCGGTCTCTCCGTATTGACAACGACGGTCAAACACTTCGATAGTCGGTTATTTAACTATCGGAGTTAAAACAACATCCATTTTAATGTATAACTAAACATCATATAATCACGGGCGCTTTTTATTTAACATTCGTTATATTATTCGAATTCCCATATCTTACCAGATATTTCTCAAATCCCGTTTTAGCCTTTTCATGCTTCTTGGAAAACATTTCTAGTTATTATAAACTCTTATTCTTTCATGTTCCAGAAACATACGTTATTAACGTTCGAACTCTTTCCATTAATTTCACATTCTTTATTTCTATACTTGGATAATCTACCCTCTTTATATTGGAAAATATTTCCAATTTCATTATAAATATTTTAATCGGCCAACCGTTTACCTTTAAAAACATTATTCACTTAAAAAATGTGAATACCATTCCTGTTATAGAAATCTGAATACCTTTATCAAATAACTCTTTATTTAGAAAATCAATAACATTATCTCGTTTACCGAAATCTCTTTCATACTTTATATTCACAATCCACTTTATAAACTTTGTTCTCTAAGTCAACTTCTTATCAATATCCAGTTGATAACTAAATATTGATTCTTATTCTATTAACATTTATTTGTTTAAAACTAAATGTTAATTATCCTATCAGATTATAATTCCTAAAAATAATTTACTTTTAATACATTCGACATCGTCGAATCCCAGTTCCAAATCCTAATGGTTTAATTCTAATCACATTTCGAACATCGAAATGCTGTCATCAGTTTCTAATATGGTTCCCCAATACTTTTTCTAAACTCTTTCTTATATTTCTTTGAACAAACATCGTTACTTATTACTCTAGAATAAGTGGATTTCAAACCAAACTGTTACATTTCCTAGGAAGTGCTACTATATATAAAAGTCATGCTTAAGTCAAATCAACAGCAGTAAGTTTGTCGCTATAGTTCTAAACTTGTCATACGCTATAATATTCTTATAACTAATTACAGTCACACTTACCTTATCAACAGCGTTATTTTATTGCTATAGTTCAACTTGTCATGCGCTGTAATATTCTTTGTTATAACTAATCTTGACATAACAGTCACACTTATCTTATCAACAGCGTTATTTTATCGCTATAATTCTAAGACTTGCATACGCTGCCATATTCCTTTTATACAAAAATCTTGACATCTCTTTCTGTTACAAAAATCTTGACATCTCTTTCCGTTACAAAAATCTTGACATCTCTTTCCGTTACAAACTGATATCGTTCCTCGATAATAGCGAAGCCGTTCAAGTTGGGGTATTCTATTTACCTCTCAGACCTTGATCGACAACGTTCTTACTTTAGAACAGATATAAGTTTGTACTCTAATTCCTTATTACTTATAATACCTATCAGACCGTAATTTCTTGTTTAATTTTGACTATGGTTTTTATAACACCATATTCTTACTTTGAAATCTCGGTTGTCTATAATTATTATTTATATTCTTCGCTTTCTCCACCCTACAGTTCTACTTATAACCTCTTAAATTAAAAGGGTAATTAATCTCATAAATCTTGATTAATTTATTTCTAAACTGTTTTCATTAGATTAACTAAAGCCCAATTAATCTAATGATCAATTTCCCAAATAACAGTTGATTAAATCAACTTCATTTCATCAGTAGATCCTTTAACTGATTTTAATTACATCTCAACATTTGATTAATATAATTAATCTAATAATATTTCTAAATTGCTTATCTTAAATATAATTATCCAAATATTTAATCGTCGGATAACTTCTGCTTTATAAACTCATTTAAATGTCAACAATCGTTTTTATTTATTTTATAAAAACGAACTCTAAAATACTGGTTTATAATAGAACTTCTATTAAAACTTAAAACTTTGCTTTAATTATAAAAATATAATTTTTATAATTAACTTCGTTGATTCGCCTGACGGTCAAATCAACTTCTCATCAAATCGATGGGTTTTTCGGTCGACTGTCATCACTTTCTAAGTCGATATCGTTTTATTGATTTATCGAAACAGATGTTGAATTTCCGTTCAACATCAATATTCACATGGGATTGTAAATATAATTCGGGTTCAAACAGTGTATACAAAACAAGCAGTACATATAAATATCGAGGAATCCGGTCGGATTCCTCCAACCGGTTTCCGCATCCACAGATGTCAGTCAACACAATTATCACTAACTCTATACTAGGGGATATTCAAAACGATGGAATCAGTGTGCAACCGATGGTGTGTACATATGTAACGGTATATAATATTCAACCAAATTACTTGTAATCTATCTAATCGACCATCACACAGCATTCAATCAACATTAAAATATAATTAAAATATTTTAAATAGATCAGAGTGAGTGAATTTACTCACCTTTGCGTGTTAACCGTTAAATAACGATTTGCGTCAGTACACCATATCAGACGCTATGATTTCCAACGAGCTCCCAGTGGTTACGAACCAGTTTCAATATCCTTGGTTGCCTTCTTAATGACCTCATACCCAAAGTATTCAGTGCACACCTCCATCGTCAAGGATCTTCACGTATGTTATTCAAGAAGGCATCGTCATATGTTTCAACGACCGAAGACTCCCAAAGCTCAGCATACACTCTCCATGAATATCATCATTTCCCCGTACTTTACCCAACTTCTTGGAAAACATGTTTGCAACGCAAATATGATACGCCGGCCTAATCAGACGTAGGTCCACCACCAAAACATCCCTCCTTCCATGTACCACTACAGCGGATTCCCTTAAATAATTATACAGACTTAATTTCCTTAATTAGCACATACCCGGAGCTTGATTACATTGCTTTGCTTCCTATTCAATACTGGTTCCGATCGCAAATGAAGATATTCATGTGAATCCACCATCTTCAAATCTGAGTCGCGTCTGAACCTTGGAGTGCACCGCCTCCTACCACTTCTTTTCCTTCATTATTTACAATACCATGACCCTCTTCGAACGAGCCTGCTCCCTTGTATTTACTTCACCATTTCATGTCTATAGATTGTCCATACCCCCTCCTAAAAATCAACTGCACCCAACCTCACGTATTGCCCCTCTCATCTCCAAGTTGTTCACGCCATTCTCCCTCCACACCACTTTCGCACTAACCACCCTATACTTCATGCACGTCCTCTACTCCCTTGTACTTCTTCTTTGCGTTTTCAGCGCAGGTAACCCGTCACACCACCATACAAACACCACCCCTGTATGCAACAGTACCGCAACTCAACTCCTTTGTAAACTCCAACAAAACCATGCACCTATCTACTTCGTTAGTCCTCACGTTAGCTTCCCCTTCACCAAATATTCCTACCAAAATGATACTCTAGCTTAACGCAAGCTTGTCCCCCTTTCAAAACTCCTGCATTTCCCTTGTATAACTTCATTTATACACTCTTGCACTTCACTAGGAACTATGACGTCCCCCCTCATCTTCTACACGCCATACTCTTGTGAACCACTCCATCGTTTAATCTACACTTCCCTTACGTCTTGCGTTGTACCCAACAGTACATGTACAACATAACATGCATTAATCCCTTCCTTACGTCCACACATATAATCAAACAACTCAACTCCTCACTTACCAGTCCAACGCAAGACCAGATCTACTCCCCCAACATGCTACATGCGCCCGTTTGTATCACTTCAGGTTTCTTCTTTTGCAATAACTCCTCTTGTTCACCATCACTTCCCAGGATCAGTCCGCCATTTCTCCCTTTAAACACTTGCAGCTATGTCCTTTCTCACCTCAAATCTGCTCTCTTTTGTTGCACAAGGCACGCCATATTCTCAGTACCCCTCGTGACACTCACATGAAACCATTCGCATATATTTTGCTGAAGCTAATGAGGAAAAATAAAAGGAAGCGGTTGCGTATTTATAGATGGAAGGGAAAAGTGGGATAATATCAATGTCTTTTCAATGTAGAGCATTTAGGGAATGTCCTAGTTTCAATTTAGCAAGATGGTCTTGGTACGGCAGTATTCCACTAGTTTATAGATTAGGTTGAATTCCCAAGATAAACAACTGTGCTAGAGTAAGGCTATATTTCCTTCGCCATGAAGAAATAGGAAGGAGTAGGGTAGTTTGTCCATGTTTTAAAGGATGTTTGTGGATGGTGTAAATTAAATAACCATTCCCCTTTCCTATGTTTCAACGTAGGTGAATGGTCCAACTATAGGCACGAAATGAACACGAACGTACAAAAAGAAAACCCATACTTAATATTTCACTAAAGACAAATTTTCTTACTTTTGATACATGCATGCTTGTCGAGAACCAATCCCTATTTAGAGTTCCCAAGCACAAGTTTGTACAGTAATCATTTGGTAAGACTTAACGTGTAGTAGTGTTGGATTCATAAGCTTGTGATTTTATGGTGAATTGAAATTTTCATGTTTGCCTGATTATATTCGTATATGAGCACTGCATACTGAATAAAAATGTAGTCGTGACCAGTGTGGTGTCATGATCTCAAAAATATAATAATATCGGTAGATTGACTCATATTTTGAAATCCCGAAATATCGATACAGGGTGCGAAATACTCCAAATAAAAAGTTGCATATTTAATTAATTAAAAATTACAGTAAAATTCTAAAAATTAAATTATCGTTGCGCCTCAAAAGAACCTTGTTCAAATTCGAATTCGATATCTAGTTATATCGAATAAATTGTTACGGTCGATATACGATTTCATAGCGACTTTTCGAATATTTGATTTGGACATATCTTGCGATATATACGACGAAATCTTCATTTTCCACTTCCGTTGGAAAGATACAGTTCAACAGATTCCAACGTTTCTCGTTTCGAAGAAATCCAATTCAAAACGAGTCTGGTACACTCAGTTGAAGTTCAGAATGTTAAATTACGAACTGCAGCGTCGTTGTGAGCTCGATTAATATATATTTTTATACGTTGACTTCGTTTTAATTAATATATAAATCCACTTATATTACAAATTCAATATTTAAACTGATTTAAATATTCAAATACCAACCGACAAAAATGCGAGACGTTACAGACCTTCCCCCTTAAAATAATTTCGTCCTCGAAATTGCTAAGATAGGGAAAATGCTACAATCTCTGTTATAACATGGTTAAAAATCTTTTTGGTTTACTTCATAATTCCAGTTTCCACTGAACTGATTATTTCCAATTTAAAATATTAATTCCTTCTTATTACTGAATATTTTCAAAATTCTGAAAATTTCCTAACAGCTTAATTTCCAGAGAATCTGGCCAGCATCTCCTCTGCACGGCTCACTCGGTATTACAACAACTTGCCACTTCGGGCTTTCTCCAATCCAAAAGAAAATCAAACAGCCAAACGGCTTGCCTAAACTGAGTCATGAAAAATCTCATACTCGTATATAAACGTGTACCTTCTCTGTTGGGCATTCAACTCTATCTCTGCCATCTGCTATCAAACCAGCATATCCAAGCATCCTTGGTTGATCTCCCATCAATCTGTTCTCAAACCAGTCTTTCGCTTTTACTAAGCCAAATTTCTATTTCAACTCCGATTCCACTCTCAGTTCTTAACCTTGTTAAGTTTTATTACGACATTCCATTTACTGATTTATTTCTCAAATCGGTTATCTCCATCTCTAATTCAAAATTCGATTCTTATTCTCCAAGAATCAATTCATTTTTAATAACTCGAATCTCCAATATTTTTCTTTTATAATTTTCATTCTGGATCTTTCCAAATTCAGTCCAGTTTTGTTATCTTTGTTTAAATTCCACTTTTACCATTTTAACTCCATAAGTTAAATTTTTATTTCAAAATTTAAATTCCTGGGATTTATTTCAAATCAGTTTGAAATCATATATAATTCAAAACATTTGAATTTCTGACAACATGTTTCTCAAACAATACAAAACAAAGTCTTTGGTAGTAATCTGTCACTTAGCAGCTCGAAAATGAACACCGATAATGTCGCGATCATCATCGGAATTTATTTTCCAACCATCGAAGTGAATTCAATACTATATTGCTTTAAAAACTCATTTATAATCACTCTATTTTTGAAATTACTTCAAAATATCTTTCATAGCACTTGGAAAACAAATTTTCAAATCTCCCAGGATTTTAAAATTCCCTTACATTAATTTATTTACAACACTTTCCAAGTTTCTAGAGTTTTATTTCAATTCTGGTCTTTAATTCAGATTCACCTCATCTGATTTTGCATATCATACTTATATAATATTTCGATTGGTAGTTTATATAACCAACTTAATTATAATCCTGTTCGATCATAATAATGATCACATATCCAATATATTATATTAATATCAAGATATACACTTCTTTTTATATCAAAATATACTTTGGGTAAAATTATTTCATTTACCCTCTTTTCAAAACATACTGTGTCGAATTACTCTGTTCAAGAGTTTAGAAACACCTATCGCCTCAGTTTGCATTACTGTTTCGACCAGAATTCATAAACCACTCGACTGACCAGTCAACACAATATAAAATAGTTTTTATATTAATCACAAATACGCGCTCATATATATACACTCAAACTCAATCTAGAGTACAACTAACTCCATCTCTATTGAGTTACGCCACAGAGCCAAGGTAATCACTTAACCATTAGCTCTGATACCATCTGTAATGGCGGAATTTTGGACCCAGAAAATCAACATAAAAACACACTGTTGACTATTCAAGCATCGAAAACACCAGGACATTAATAGAAAAATTTAGAGGGTGAGAAAGAAAAGATAGAACTAATAGAATAGAAGAAGAAGAAGATCACAACTGAACAGAATCAGAGTAACACGAAACTCGCAGCGGAACAAATTAAGATGTATTATATAACATAACTTTGAATACAAAACTGTATTGTATATGCATACCATTATCAGAGTACAATACATCATATCACAGCGGAAATAACTCTACATAACTAATGGTGAAGCTTCCTGCTTTTGAGCTCCTCCAAGTGAATCTGCAAAGCCTGAAACACTTGACTGCCCGTACAAATTTGGGCACCCAAGAGTTTAGGGAAAACAAACAAAATAAACTCTGGGTCAGTCATGGGACTGGTGTGAGTAAATTCCAACTATACAGTTTTACTTTAAAGAAAATCCTTTTGAAACAAAAGGATAATAGTAAGACCAGCCCACACATAAACATGGACAGCTTTTACCTTACTATAACCCAAATTACTTGGATATCAAAAACAGTGATATTATGATAATTTCTAAACAAATAATTATCCAAGTAGCAGAACGCTTGCATCTCACGTTCCACATATATATAGTATAAAATCATAAACCGCAGGGCGCTTGTTGGAGATTGAATTTCAACAAATAAGGTATGGGAGCACCTTCTGAATAGTGTACTCTAGAGGGGATACACTCAGGGTTCAACAAGAACGTCTTGCAACCCGGCCACACATGACCGCTCACTCATTTAGCTTGAGTGTCGCGAATATATTGCCACCACGGTTGCAGGCCATCCAACCGTCATACGAAGATACAGAATCGAAAAGAAGTATAAATATGAATTTTCTCTAGATCGGTGACAATACACCCTACTTGGGGATGACCCAACTAGCCATGCTGCCTAGCCCAACTTCTGTCATTCTCGGTGGCGAGGCTAGAGGCTACGTCTATCTTCAGAACATCTGATCACCATTCACTTTGAATGTCACATCGTCAAATCCGTAATCACACATTGATTACACAAATGCACACTGGGTGTAAAATAAAGAGAAGTCACCTTCTCCCCACCAACTTGGTATATTCGTAGAATCAACGGCGTGACCGTTGGAAATACTCTGTCTGACACTCGTCCATACAAGTTGTCCTGGGACTGGACAAACAGAAAAAACATCATTCTGGGACTGGACGACCCTTGCATTTAACTCCGTCTTCAATTATCTTCAGCACATCTAATTCGCAGCGCTTATGTCTATACGGAGTGGTTTTCAGATAACATATCCAACCGGTCTCTCCGTATTGACAACGACGGTCAAACACTTCGATAGTCGGTTATTTAACTATCGGAGTTAAAACAACATCCATTTTTATGTATAACTAAACATCATATAATCACGGGCGCTTTTTATTTAACATTCGTTATATTATTCGAATTCCCATATCTTACCAGATATTTCTCAAATCCCGTTTTAGCCTTTTCATGCTTCTTGGAAAACATTTCTAGTTATTATAAACTCTTATTCTTTCATGTTCCAGAAACATACGTTATTAACGTTCGAACTCTTTCCATTAATTTCACATTCTTTATTTCTATACTTGGATAATCTACCCTCTTTATATTGGAAAATATTTCCAATTTCATTATAAATATTTTAATCGGCCAACCGTTTACCTTTAAAAACATTATTCACTTAAAAAATGTGAATACCATTCCTGTTATAGAAATCTGAATACCTTTATCAAATAACTCTTTATTTAGAAAATCAATAACATTATCTCGTTTACTGAAATCTCTCTCATACTTTATATTCACAATCCACTTTATAAACTTTGTTCTCTAAGTCAACTTCTTATCAATATCCAGTTGATAACTAAATATTGATTCTTATTCTATTAACATTTATTTGTTTAAAACTAAATGTTAATTATCCTATCAGATTATAATTCCTAAAAATAATTTACTTTTAATACATTCGACATCGTCGAATCCCAGTTCCAAATCCTAATGGTTTAATTCTAATCACATTTCGAACATCGAAATGCTGTCATCAGTTTCTAATATGGTTCCCCAATACTTTTTCTAAACTCTTTCTTATATTTCTTTGAACAAACATCGTTACTTATTACTCTAGAATAAGTGGATTTCAAACCAAACTGTTACATTTCCTAGGAAGTGCTACTATATATAAAAGTCATGCTTAAGTCAAATCAACAGCAGTAAGTTTGTCGCTATAGTTCTAAACTTGTCATACGCTATAATATTCTTATAACTAATTACAGTCACACTTACCTTATCAACAGCGTTATTTTATTGCTATAGTTCAACTTGTCATGCGCTGTAATATTCTTTGTTATAACTAATCTTGACATAACAGTCACACTTATCTTATCAACAGCGTTATTTTATCGCTATAATTCTAAGACTTGCATACGCTGCCATATTCCTTTTATACAAAAATCTTGACATCTCTTTCTGTTACAAAAATCTTGACATCTCTTTCCGTTACAAAAATCTTGACATCTCTTTCCGTTACAAACTGATATCGTTCCTCGATAATAGCGAAGCCGTTCAAGTTGGGGTATTCTATTTACCTCTCAGACCTTGATCGACAACGTTCTTACTTTAGAACAGATATAAGTTTGTACTCTAATTCTTTATTACTTATAATACCTATCAGACCGTAATTTCTTGTTTAATTTTGACTATGGTTTTTATAACACCATATTCTTACTTTGAAATCTCGGTTGTCTATAATTATTATTTATATTCTTCGCTTTCTCCACCCTACAGTTCTACTTATAACCTCTTAAATTAAAAGGGTAATTAATCTCATAAATCTTGATTAATTTATTTCTAAACTGTTTTCATTAGATTAACTAAAGCCCAATTAATCTAATGATCAATTTCCCAAATAACAGTTGATTAAATCAACTTCATTTCATCAGTAGATCCTTTAACTGATTTTAATTACATCTCAACATTTGATTAATATAATTAATCTAATAATATTTCTAAATTGCTTATCTTAAATATAATTATCCAAATATTTAATCGTCGGACAACTTCTGCTTTATAAACTCATTTAAATGTCAACAATCGTTTTTATTTATTTTATAAAAACGAACTCTAAAATACTGGTTTATAATAGAACTTCTATTAAAACTTAAAACTTTGATTTAATTATAAAAATATAATTTTTATAATTAACTTCGTTGATTCGCCTGACGGTCAAATCAACTTCTCATCAAACCGATGGGTTTTTCGGTCGACTGTCATCACTTTCTAAGTCGATATCGTTTTATTGATTTATCGAAACAGATGTTGAATTTCCGTTCAACATCAATATTCACATGGGATTGTAAATATAATTCGGGTTCAAACAGTGTATACAAAACAAACAGTACATATAAATATCGAGGAATCCGGTCGGATTCCTCCAACCGGTTTCCGCATCCACAGATGTCAGTCAACACAATTATCACTAACTCTATACTAGGGGATATTCAAAACGATGGAATCAGTGTGCAACCGATGGTGTGTACATATGTAACGGTATATAATATTCAACCAAATTACTTGTAATCTATCTAATCGACCATCACACAGCATTCAATCAACATTAAAATATAATTAAAATATTTTAAATAGATCAGAGTGAGTGAATTTACTCACCTTTGCGTGTTAACCGTTAAATAACGATTTGCGTCGGTACACCATATCAGACGCTATGATTTCCAACGAGCTCCCAGTGGTTACGAACCAGTTTCAATATCCTTGGTTGCCTTCTTAATGACCTCATACCCAAAGTACTCAGTGCACACCTCCATCGTCAAGGATCTTCACGTATGTTATTCAAGAAGGCATCGTCATATGTTTCAACGACCGAAGACTCCCAAAGCTCAGCATACACTCTCCATGAATATCATCATTTCCCCGTACTTTACCCAACTTCTTGGAAAACATGTTTGCAACGCAAATATGATACGCCGGCCTAATCAGACGTAGGTCCACCACCAAAACATCCCTCCTTCCATGTACCACTACAGCGGATTCCCTTAAATAATTATACAGACTTAATTTACTTAATTAGCACATACCCGGCGCTTGATTACATTGCTTTGCTTCCTATTCAATACTGGTTCCGATCGCAAATGAAGATATTCATGTGAATCCACCATCTTCAAATCTGAGTCGCGTCTGAACCTTGGAGTGCACCGCCTCCTACCACTTCTTTTCCTTCATTATTTACAATACCATGACCCTCTTCGAACGAGCCTGCTCCCTTGTATTTACTTCACCATTTCATGTCTATAGATTGTCCATACCCCCTCCTAAAAACCAACTGCACCCAACCTCACGTATTACCCCTCTCATCTCCAAGTTGTTCACGCCATTCTCCCTCCACACCACTTTCGCACTAACCACCCTATACTTCATGCACGTCCTCTACTCCCTTGTACTTCTTCTTTGCGTTTTCAGCGCAGGTAACCCGTCACACCACCATACAAACACCACCCCTGTATGCAACAGTACCGCAACTCAACTCCTTTGTAAACTCCAACAAAACCATGCACCTATCTACTTCGTTAGTCCTCACGTTAGCTTCCCCTTCACCAAATATTCCTACCAAAATGATACTCTAGCTTAACGCAAGCTTGTCCCCTTTCAAAACTCCTGCATTTCCCTTGTATAACTTCATTTATACACTCTTGCACTTCACTAGGAACTATGACGTCCCCCCTCATCTTCTACACGCCATACTCTTGTGAACCACTCCATCGTTTAATCTACACTTCCCTTACGTCTTGCGTTGTACCCAACAGTACATGTACAACATAACATGCATTAATCCCTTCCTTACGTCCACACATATAATCAAACAACTCAACTCCTCACTTACCAGTCCAACGCAAGACCAGATCTACTCCCCCAACATGCTACATGCGCCCGTTTGTATCACTTCAGGTTTCTTCTTTTGCAATAACTCCTCTTGTTCACCATCACTTCCCAGGATCAGTCCGCCATTTCTCCCTTTAAACACTTGCAGCTATGTCCTTTCTCACCTCAAATCTGCTCTCTTTTGTTGCACAAGGCACGCCATATTCTCAGTACCCCTCGTGATACTCACATGAAACCATTCGCATGTATTTTGTTGAAGCTAATGAGGAAAAATAAAAGGAAGCGGTTGCGTATTTATAGATGGAAGGGAAAATGGGATAATATCAATGTCTTTTCAATGTAGAGCATTTGGGGAATGGCCTAGTTTCAATTTAGCATGATGGTCTTGGTACGGCAGTATTCCACTAGTTTATAGATTAGGTTGAATTCCCAAGATAAACAACTGTGCTAGAGTAAGGCTATATTTCCTTCGCCATGAAGAAATAGGAAGGAGTAGGGTAGTTTGTCCATGTTTTAAAGGATGGTGTAAATTAAATAACCATTCCCCTTTCCTATGTTTCAACGTAGGTGAATGGTCCAACTATAGGCACGAAATGAACACGAACGTACAAAAAGAAAACCCATACTTAATATTTCACTAAAGACAAATTTTCTTACTTTTGATACATGCATGCTTGTCGAGAACCAATCCCTATTTAGAGTTCCCAAGCACAAGTTTGTACAGTAATCATTTGGTAAGACTTAACGTGTAGTAGTGTTGGATTCATAAGCTTGTGATTTTATGGTGAATTGAAATTTTCATGTTTGCCTGATTATATTCATATATGAGCACTGCAAACTGAAATAAAAATGTAGTCGTGACCAGTGTGGTGTCATGATCTCAAAAATATAATAATATCGGTAGATTGACTCATATTTTGAAATCCCGAAATATCGATACAGGGTGCGAAATACTCCAAATAAAAAGTTGCATATTTAATTAATTAAAAATTACAGTAAAATTCTAAAAATTAAATTATCGTTGCGCCTCAAAAGAACCTTGTTCAAATTCGAATTCGATATCTAGTTATATCGAATAAATTGTTACGGTCGATATACGATTTCATAGTGACTTTTCGAATATTTGATTTGGACATATCTTGCGATATATACGACGAAATCTCCATTTTCCACTTCCGTTGGAAAGATACGGTTCAACAGATTCCAACGTTTCTCGTTTCGAAGAAATCCAATTCAAAACGAGTCCGGTACACTCAGTTGAAGTTCAGAATGTTAAATTACGAACTGCAGCGTCGTTGTGAGCTCGATTAATATATATTTTTATACGTTAACTCCGTTTTAATTAATATATAAATCCACTTATATTACAAATTCAATATTTAAACTGATTTAAATATTCAAATACCAACCGACAAAAATGCGAGACGTTACAAGAATAGAATTGTGTGTAGAGAAGGCTAGGTTTGGGGCTGTTTAAATAGGAGAATAGGAGTGTTTAGAACCATCAGATCGGTCCAGAAGTCATCTGGTTCGTCAAAAAGGGGTAAAAATCATCACAGGCCCGATCTGGAGAAATGTGCCCAGGTCGACCCCCAGGTCGACTGCGCAGTCGACCTGGTCAGGGGGGTCAACTACCCAGTCGACTCCCCAGTCGACCTGGGCTTGGGCGGGAAATTTCCCACCCAGCCTGCTTCTGGGTTTGAATTCGAATTTCGAGCTGTTTTCAATTCTGAAATTTCCTGAAACTTTGGAGGGTCATATCTCCTTCATACGGACTCCGATTCTCACAAACTCGGACTCGTTTTCATGCAGAATTCTGAGACGAACGCAATGGCGCAACCCGTTTCCCTTGATTCTTAATTTAAAAATTAATTATCCTCTGATTTTTACTTATACGTTCACAGAAAATACGGGGTGTTACAGTTCTGAATTTAGGAGAATCCGACGGTCGGATCTCCCGTAATGTCCATTCGAAGTCAATGGCCGAAATTCACGAACTACCGCAGCGCGTTCTATTTAGGCCATTCTATATATAGCATATATATTAAATATATTTCATCGATTTCCTTTTAAAATATATTTTATAAATCGTTTTAAATTCGTTTTCAAAATGATTTCAACTTCATATTCAATTTCTAATCAAAATTGAATATTCCATATCATTAATCTATAAATGATGATATTTTCAAAACGTTATATTTTGAAATCACTTCCTTTTCTATATTCATTTTAAAAACGAATATTATCGATATAAATATCGTTCGCGTCAAAATGGCGCATATCTAACCAACACGGCTTTATATATTTCAATAACTTTGTTACTGCAAATGAATATTTTCTTCAACACATGAATATATATTTTTATTCATCACATGAATATTTATTTTATTCAACACTAGGATTTTCTTTCTATTCAACACATGAATATATATTTTTATTCAACACATGAATTTTCTTTCGATTCAACACATGAATTTACTTTCTATTCAACATATGAATTTTCTTTTATAATATTCCTTATTTTCCAAATTGGAATGAGGCCCAATCAATTACCATATAACGTTAATTATATGGATTCCCTACAATGCATGTATATAATAACAACGATAAATCATCAACCATCATCCAGAGTGCACCACACAACTGCATAAGCATTAAATATAAATAATTAACGCTTACACAGTCTGTCAACCCATCGATTGACATACAACTAAACAATCGGGATTAGTGTACATCAAATATCATCCCAATACCCGTGTGGGGTTTCAAATCAACAAACACATATTTTATATGTGCAGTTGGGCGATGTGTAAAATTTATCGTCCCAATCAATATCAGTCAAATGGGTATACATAAACAAATCGTCCGATTTGTTTATAAATATTTATTTTATATACACATTAAAAATTATATTTTTAACTACAAAAATATTTATAACGATAAAATATTTTATTTCATTCCACATCACATAATCAAATTTCACAACACAGCAATCAAATTTCACCACACAGCAATCAAACAAACAAGTCATCCATGGTCTGGACGACGGGTGTCGGGTGCTGCTAAGCACTGTCTGCATCCAAGTATATATTTCAACAAGAAAACAAATTAAAAGTGAGAAGCTCTCACCGAGGGTTCCACTCCTCCATTTTTCTTCTGAAATTCAGAACAGTCTGGATCTGTCCGTACTTCCAACGCGGTCTTCTCCACGCTATTCATATTAAAAATCATATTTTTATTTCTACGCCATTTGGGTTAAATCACATTATTTTTACTTCACTGTTATATAAATAAAAATATCGTCTTTCCATAAATAAAAATATCGTCTTTACATAAATAAAAATATCGTCTTTACATAAATAAAAAATATCGTCTTTACGTAAATAAAAATATCATCTTTACATAAATAAATTATCGTTTTTACATAAATAAAAATATTGTCTTTACATAAATAAAAATATCGTCTTTCCATAAATAAAAATATCGTCTTTCCATAAATAAAAATATCGTCTTTCACAAAAATCATATTTTTCTATCAACAAAAATCAAAGCTTTTCTCATATAAAAAAAATCAAATCTCTTATACATTAAAAATCAATTCTTTTCTATGTTAAAAATCAATTCTTTTCTATGTTAAAAATCAATTCTTTTCTGTATTAAAAATCAATTCTTTTCTATATTAAAAATCAATTCTTTTCTATATTAATTGTAATAACCCGGAAATCCGAGCCAATCTAAAAAAATTTAAATTGGCAATTTTAGCGAATTTTGAATATTTAAATTGATTTATTTTAAAGTATAACGACGAGAAATATATTTTGAATAGAATTCGAACATGTATATTTATTTGAATCGTCTTCAGAATATAAATATTTTATTTTAAATATAAAAGGAATCGAAAATGGCACGGTAGTTCGAAAATTCGATTTCAAATTTCAAATGAATGTACAGGATTCAAAATAAATCAGATTTTGGCGAAACCAAAAATATTTGAATCTAATTGAGAATATCTTTCCAACGAATCTGAAAAATTGAAATTTCATAGCGGGAATAAAAAGATATGCCCAGTTGAAAATTCAGAATAGTCGCTACGGAATTCTAGCCCTTAAAAATGGAAATTTTGCAAACGACCTCTAATTTTGACGAAACCAACTTTGTTGGATCCGAGATGTTGATTTATTGCTAGATTCCAAAATTCATAATTTTTCGAATCAATATGTGAGTGTGGCGAAGTAAAACGTGTTTTAACAGTTTTAGTCAATTTCGATTGCCCAGAAATTGGCCATTTTTCAAACGGTCTCAAAATCTGACGAAATTACTTTTATTAGGACCAAATCGTCTATATAAAGCTAGAAGTTTTTATGTGAATTTTTAGAGTTCGTATGTGGCCCCGGTAAATTAAAATGTGCGTTCAAAATTCAATATATAGATTTATATTTTAGATCTAACGAAAACTGATCGAAATGATCGAATCAGCTTACGAAACATATCCCATTATGTTCGGAATGGGAGTAATTAGCTAGGAGCGACAGTCGGTGGGCTCAATTTAGAGTTCGAGTAAAAAGTCAACCTTCATAGAAAATTAAAATAAAATAAAACAATTATATATTATATCCCTCATCCCTCTTATCTCTCTCTCCTCATTTCATTCAGAATAGGAAAAAAAAGGAAAAAAATTAAAACCGACGATAACGGAATCACGCCTCCGGAGTTCACCTCGGGGCCGCGCCTGGGTCCGACCACCCATTCGCTTCTCCTCTTCCCCCGCCGCCTCTCTCCTTCTTCCCCTAGCCACCGTGAAAACCCTAGCCCCCCTGAAACCCAAAACCGCCGCCAGTCCAAGCCCTAACCCGCCTCCGGTTAGCTTTGCCCTCCCCCCCCCCCCCCGACTATCTGAACCCGCGCACCCCACCTCTGACGAACCCCGGCAGCCCTTCCCTCTCCCAAACTTTCAACTGTAAGTTTTTTAATAAATTATTTACTTGTATTTCTACCTGTCCTTGCTAATATAAAAACATACGATTTTTTTAGGTAAAAATAAAAATCCAATTTTTATGTAAACAAAAAACATTGTAAAAAGTTTGGATTTTAATATAAAAAGTTATGAACTTTAAAAATAGAAAGTTAAGATTTTTAATGTAGAAAAGATGATATTTTGATGTAGAAAGGTTAGATATTTAATAGCGTAAAGCTATGATTTTTCTATGCGAAAAGATTAGATTTTTCTATATAAAAATATGATCTTTATACAGAAAATGAAGTTATAAAAATATGATCTTTATATAGAAAACGAAGTTATAAAAATATGATCTTTATATAGAAAATGAAGTTATAAAATGAGATCTTTCTTTGTATGAATAGCATATAAAAATACAAATTTTATATATGTAGCATAATAAAAATATAATTTTTATTATATGAGAAGTGGAATAAAAATATTAACTTTATTTTTATCATGAAGTAGTGAGGGTAAAGATTAGATTTTTATCTGAGTAGCGAATTAAAAATAGAATTTTTATATAATAGAGAATATAAGGATATGATTGTTATATATGTAGCGTAATAAAAATACAATTTCTATTCTCTAAAAAAAAGAAATAAAAATGTGATTTTTATATAATCGCCGAAAGAAAATGTGACTTTTATTTATAAAAATTATTGTTTAAAAATAGAATTTTAATGTAAATCATGTGAAACAAATTGCGATGGAACTAGCTGGAAGCAAAACAGAATCCAGACCATTCGGAAATAAAGAAGTCGGTGACAACTCCTCACTTTTATTTTGAATTCTAGTTAAAATATATACTAGGATGCAGACGGTGCTTAGCAGCACCCGACACCCATCGTCCACAGACCATGGATGACTTGTTTGTTTGATTGCTGTGTTGTGAAATTTGATTGTGTATGTGGAATGAAATAAAATATTTTATAGTGGAAAATATTTTATAGTTAAAAATTTGATTTTTAACGTGTATATAAAATAAATAGTAATAAACAAATCGGACGATTTGTTTATATACATTGATTTGACTGATATAGATTGGGACAATAAATTTTACATATCTCCCAATTGCACAAATAAAAATATGTGTTTGTTGATTTGAAACCCCACATGGGTATTGGGATGATATTTGATGTATACTAATCCCGATTGTTTAGTTGTATGTCAATCGATGGGTTGACAGACCGTGTAAGCATTAATTATTTATATTTAATGCTTATGCAGTTCTGTGATGCACTTTGGATGATGGTTGATAATTTATCGTTGCTATTATATACATGTGTTGTTGGAAATCCATATAATTAACATTATATGGTAATTGATTGGGCCTCATTCCAATTTGGAATAAAAGGAATATTATAGAATAAAAATTCATGTGTTGAATAGAAAATAAATTCATGTGTTGAATAGAAAATAAATTCATGTGTTGAATAGAAAAAAATTCATGTGTTGAATAGAATAAAAATTCATGTGTTGAATAGAAAATAAATTCATGTGTTGAATAGAAAAAATTCATGTGTTGAATAGAATAAAAATTCATGTGTTGAATAGAAAATAAATTAATGTGTTGAATAGAAAATAAATTCATGTGTTGAATTGAAAAATAAATTCATGTGTTGAATAGAATAAAAATTCATGTATTGAATAGAATAAAAATTCATGTGTTGAACAAAATAAATTCAAGTGTTGAATAAAATATATATATATATATATATATATATATTCATGTGTTGAAGAAAATATTCATTTGTTGAATAGAATAATGAAGTTATTGAAATATATAAAGCCGTGTTGGTTAAATATGCGCCATTTTGACGCAAACATTATTTATATCGATTATATTCGTTTTTATAAAGATTATAGAAAAGGAAGTGATCTTAAAATATAACGTTTTGAAAATATTATCATTTGTATATCGATGATGTGGAATATTCAATTTTGATTCGAAATTGAATATGAAGTTGAAATCGTTTTGGAAACGAATTTAGAACGATTTATAAAATACGTTTTGAAAGGAAATTGATGAAATATATATAATATATATATTAAATGGCCTGAATAGAATGCGCCGCGCTGTGCAGTTCGCGAATTTCGACCATTGAATTCGAATCGATATTACGGGAGATCCGACCGTCGGATTCTCCTAAAACCGGAACCTTGGGTTCGTATCGAAAAGATGTTTCTAACGAATAGTAGAGATTTGAAATCTAACGGTTGGATTTGGAATTATGTCCAAATCAAATTTGGAAAAGGTCGCTGTAAGTGCAATTCAATGGCCGTTGATGGAAATCGACTGTATGGGCCTTGATAAAATTATTAAAAATAGTAATAATTTGTGTAAAGTCATAAGAAATGATTTGTGAAGAATTGGGATGAAAAATTCCATATTTAAAAGATAAAAATATATTTTTATCGAAATGAACTAGTTTTGAACTAGAATTATAATCCCTTTTATTTTTAAAATAAATAAAGTGGATTTGAAAGGGTTTTAAAAGTAACCAGAAATTCCATTAATTGAATTGGAATGGATATAAATCGAAATTGTCTTTGGAATATTTCGATGTTTGATTTCGTGATTATGCAGATATTGTTATGGAAATTTGAAAGATATATTTATATCGTTATTTCTAATACGATAGTTGTTGGTCGTAGAATTTGATATTGAATATAAGCCGATATATTTTCTATTCAGAGCCTTGTATTTAATATCAAATGGGATTTAGGTTTGTCGTAAATGGTGTCTTCATTAACACTGTTCTTAAACCCAGTTGAGAAGAAGATTAAATCTTTTTATTTAAGTTTAATGAAATATACCAATTAAATGATATTTAATTGGAATTGGATTTGAAATGATTTTTGGGAAGATTAAAACCAAGTGGAGTTGTAATGAATCTTTAATTAGATTGAGATGATCGAGAATGGAGTATCACCAGTTTTGCTCCAGGCGATAGTTAAATCGTCAATTAGATTTGAACGTGAAATGGTAATTGAATTTACCGATAACACCATGGTGTTAGATATGAAATATAACCAGTTTCACTTCATGGGATGAATAGATTGGGATTGGGAAACAAAATAAATGATTACTTTGGTGTGGTTCGCTAATCCCGACTAATTTGAATTGATATTCAAAAGGAGATTAAAGAATAAATTTAAAGAATTTATCTTTGATAAAATTAATGGGAACCTTTCCCAAAGTGTAAGAATATTTGAATAAAAGAATATTCTGAATTGGAATGAGGCGTATATTGTGTTTGTGTAACACTTGTTTATTATATACACGAGTTATTTAGAAAGACCAGGTTTATTCCATTCTGAATAACTGATTCGACGTGGTGTCGAGGATGAAGACGGTGGTTGAAGACCGGAGGTCTTCACGTCGTATGGGTGATTACTGATAATCTTGATTGGGCTGTACACCCAAAAGGAGGGAATCAGTTGGTGATCGTCCAGACGTACTTGGAGATCGATGGATATGCCACGTAAAAGGTGCCTCCGATTTCGTTCAGACCCAGAACGAACTTGTAATGGACTGTGTGTCTGACATTGGATTTTATTTTGTGTGATTGATTTCTATTAAATATATCTCTGTTTGGCGGGGGAGAATATATTCTCTTTCTTAACGCCCTTCTCTGAGACGTACGAGCTCAGGGGTTATATATTGATGGATATCAATCGCATGGAGTGAATTTCCTGTGTGGAAAATGATTAAGGATTCTGTTGAAAAGTAGAGTCTTGTGGTTGATGATCAAAGCACAGCCTGTGTGGCACAGCTTTGTGTAGCGTTGATTCGCGAGCCTCACACCCCAGTCGAAACCAGAAACGGGAGAGGACTTCAGGGAGGGCATGCGTTTCCTTCTAGCTAGAAGTTGCGTCAGTGGTTTTACAAACCCGGACGAGTTTGAATTATGTGGTTGTTGGGTTGCGAGGCGCCTCAGATATATCGGTGACTGTGTGGAGCCGATGGAGTCATTGGACTCAGTGACACCCCATAGGGTGGGGAAACACAGTGTTCAGGCATTTTAATCGACATCGGTGGACCGGCCCTGACGATCCAAAGGCTTGACTGAGTACTTGCCTGAGAGGTGGGCTAGAGCGTCTTGAATTCGGTAGAGGACGATCCCTTACCTCGGTTCATAGATGGAAATCCAACTTCCAATACGTGGCTTTGTTATTTTAATTGTATACCTATATATGGCGACATAGTGGTTTGGGGTACTTATGCCGTCTATGATTGATAATTATGATTGAAATTGTTTCAATACTATGCACTAATTGTGATAATAAAAGATGAAATTTGGCGTATCAAGCATTCTTTGGCCATTTTAAGATAAAACCCTATCCTCCGGCTTGTGTTGCATTGTGTTATGGGACCTGGGTCTTATAATAGCTTAATTGTTCTTTATTTAGTATTGCGCTGTTGTTTTATGCACTGGTATTCTCGGGAGGAAACCCATTCCGTGTTATACGGGTGGTCCCTTGATTTACCTAACATTAAAAATAAAGACTAATAACTGATTTAGTTCTCACACCAGTCACATGACTGACCTGGAGTTTATTGTTTTAACCTAAACTCTGGGTGCCCTTATTTTGACACGGGCAGCTAATAGTTTTGGTTTTGCAGATTTATATTCATAGGAACCTGGTTTACAGCTGGAATGATATTCGAAAAGCTCTGAATCCGTATATTCCTTTCAGTTGTGTTTTGTATTATTTTCCGCTGCTATGTAATTTATTGTAATCTCTGATATTTATTGAATGTATTTTATTCATTCATACTCTGTATATTTTTTGTAATCTGATGAAATTGTTGTAATATGCAATGAAACGTTCTTCTGCTTGCATCCCGTTGTGTCTTATCCTCAAAGCAATTCGGACTTTCCTAACCGGGGAAGTTACTGGTTACTACATTTGGTATCAGAGCTTTGGTTTACAGAACTCGGGGTACAAGACACGTTAGAACCAAACGAAAGAATTCATCAGAGATTGGATTAGTAATATCCAATGAGAATGACTCGTTAGAGATGGGATCAGTAATATCCTAGAACGAGTGTGAAGAGTATATTTTTAAAATGAAAACGAATTTTGTTTTGAAAATTTAAATCAATTATACGTATTGGATTATTTATTTATATTGATATGGACAATCAAGTATATAGAGATTTTAATATACGTTTGATCCACGTGTATTGAAGCCTCAAATATATTTGATAAACATAGAATCACACTCTAATCGCCCGGGGATGATCCTGATAATGCTGCAGCATTATCAGTATTTGTGTTCGAGTTTCAAAAGTGGGATTTCTATATAATTTCAATTGACTGGTGTGAGAACCAAAATAAAGTTAGAATATATTGTTGTGATTTGGCACCAAAAATGTGATTTTTGACTATGTATCAAAATTATGAATTTGAAACGTTAATCAACTAATTCATTGCTGGTTGTGTTGTTTGATTATTGGTTCATTAATTAAAATGTTGAACCTTTAGCCAAATTGAAACAAATAGTGGATTGTATTGAAAATTAGTCGCATTTGCGTGCATATACATGTACTTACATTGAACAGGTCATAGCAAGGAGGCTAGAGAAGAGGAATAAAATTGTTTGCCCGACAAATATGTACATGTTTATTGTATTTCTTGGGTTTTTGATGATTTTATGATCCGATTGGCTAATCGCTTAGATGTTTCTTTTTCTTTTTGGATTGATGAGGGCCATGGGAGGCTATTTGAAATATCCCGAAGCTCCCGGTGCAGGGGAGGTTATGGCGAAATTTTTCTAAAATTTAGGGTGTTAGCCAAAATTTTGAAATATTTGAAAATTTCTTAGAAACTGAAAAGTTGAAGAACTTAAGCCGTAATGAAAATAATGGAAGTTGAGTTGATTAGTTAAACAACTTTCAGCTTCGTTCTTTTACGGGGACGAAAAGTTTTAAGTGGGGGAGATTGTTGTAACTCGGAAATCCGAGCCAATTTAAAAAAATTTAAATTGGCAAATTTAGCGAATTTTGAATATTTAAAATGATTTATTTTAAATAATAACAACGAGAAATTTATCTTGAATAGAATTCGATGGTATATATTTATTTGAATCGTCGTCAGAATATAAATATTTTAGTTTAAATATAAAAGGAATTGAAAATGGCGCAGTAGTTCGAAAATTCGATTTCAAATTTCAAATGAATGTACAGGATTCAAAATAAACCGGATTTTGGCGAAACCAAAAATATTTGAATCTAATTGAGAATATTTTCCAAAGAATCCGAAAAATTGAAATTTCATAGCGGGAATAAAAAGATATGCCCAATTGAAAATTCAGAATAGTCACTATGGAATTCTGGCCCTTAAAAATGGAAATTTTGCAAACGACCTCTGTTTTCGACGGAACCACTTTTGTTGGATCCAGGATGTCGAAATATTGCTAGGTTCCAAAATTCATAATTTTTCGATTCAATATGTGAGCGTGGCGAAGTAAAACGTGTTTTAACAGTTTTAGTCAATTTCGATCGACCAGAAATTGGCCATTTTTCAAACGGTCTCAGAATCTGACGAAATTAGTTTTGTTAGGACCGTATCGTCAATACGAAGCTAGAAAATATTTTTCGAGAATTTTTGGAGTCTGTATGTGGCCCCGGTAAATTAAAATGTGCGTTCAAAATTCAATATATAGATTTATATTTTAAATCTAATGAAAACTGATCGAAATGATCGAATCAGCTTACGAAACATATCCCATTGTGTTCGGAATGGGAGTAATTAGCTAAGGGCAACAGTCGGTGGGCTCAATTTAGAGTTCGAGTAAAAAGTCAACCTTCATAGAAAATTAAATAAAATAAAATAATTATATATTATATCCCTCATCCCTCTTATCTCTCTCTCCTCATTTCGTTCAGAACAGGAAAGAAAAAAAAGAAAAAAAATTAAAACCGACGATAACGGAGTCGTGCCTCTGGAGTTCACCGCGCCGCCGCGCCTGGGTCCGACCACCCATTCGCTTCTCCTCTTCCCCCACGGCCTCTCTTTTTCTTCCCCTAGCCACCGTGAAAACCTTACTCCCCTTAAACCCAAAACCGCCACCAGTCCAAGCCCTAACCCGCCTCCGGTTAGCTTCGACCCCCACCCCGACCATCTAAACCCGCGCACCCCACCTCCGACGAACCCCGACATCCCTTCCCTCTCCCAAACTTTCAACTGTAAGTTTTTTTAATTAATTATATACTTGTATATCTGCCTATCCTTGCTAATATAAAAACGTACGATTTTTTTTAGGTATGTAATTTCAATTTGAAATAAAAATCCAATTTTTATGTAAACGAAAAACATTGTAAAAAGTTTGGTTTTTAATATAAAAAGTTATGAACTTTAAAATTAGAAAGTTAAGATTTTTAATGCAGAAAAGATTATATTTTGATGTAGAAAGGTTAGATATTTAATTGCGTAAAGCTATGATTTTTCTATGCGAAAAGATTAGATTTTTATATATAAAAATACGATCTTTATATAGAAAACGAAGTTATAAAAATATGATCTTTATATAGAAAACGAAGTTATAAAAATATGACCTTTATATAGAAAATGAAGTTATAAAGATGAGATCTTTCTTTGTATGAATAGCATATAAAAATACAATTTTTATATATGTAGCATAATAAAAATATTTTTTTTATTATATGAGAAGTGGAATAAAAATATAAACTTTATTTTTATCATGAAGTAGTGAGGGTAAAGATTAGATTTTTATATGAGTAGCGAAATTAAAAATAGAATTTTTATATAATAGAGAATATAAAAATATGATTGTTATATATGTAGCGAAACAAAAATACGATTTCTATTCTCTAAAAAAGAGAAATAAAAATGTGATTTTTATATAATCACTAAGAAAAAATGTGACTTTTATTTATAAAGATCGTTGTTTAAAAATAGGATTTTAACTTAAACCGTGTGAAACAAATTGCGATGGAACTGGCTGGAAGCAAAACAGAATCCAGACCATTCGGAAATAAAGAAGTCGGTGAGAACTCCTCACTTTTATTTTGGATTCTAGTTGAAATATATACTAGGATGCAAACGGTTGTGAAATTTGATTGTGTGATGTGGAATGAAATAAAATATTTTATAGTGGAAAATATTTTATAATTAAAAATATGATTTTTAACGTGTATATAAAATAAAAAGTAATAAACAAATCAGACGATTTGTTTATATACATTGATTTGACTGATATAGATTGGGACGATAAATTTTACACATCGCCCAACCGCACAAATAAAAATCTGTGTTTGTTGATTTGAAACCCCACATAGGTATTGGGATGATATTTGACGTACACTAATCCCGATTGTTTAGTTGTATGTCAATCGATGGGTTGACAGACTGTGTAAGCGTTAATTATTTATATTTAATGCTTATGCAGTTGTGTGATGCACTTTGGATGATGGTTGATAATTTATCGTTGCTATTATATACATGTGTTGTAGGGAATCCATTTAATTAACATTATATGGTAATTGATTGGGCCTCATTCCAATTTGGAAAATAAGGAATATTATAGAATAAAAATTCATGTGTTGAATAGAAAATAAATTCATGTGTTGAATAGAAAATAAATTCATGTGTTGAATAGAAAAAATTCATGTGTTGAATAGAATAAATTCATGTGTTGAATAGAACAAATTCATGTGTTGAATAGAATAAAAATTCATGTGTTGAAAAGAAAATAAATTCATATGTTGAATAGAAAATAAATTCATGTGTTGAATAGAATAAAAATTCATGTGTTGAATAGAATAAAAATTCATGTGTTGAATAAAATAAATTCATATGTTGAATAATATATATATATATATATATATATATACATGTGTTGAAGAAAATATTCATTTGTTGAATAGAACAACGAAGTTATTGAAATATATAAAGCCGTGTTGGTTAGATATGCGCCATTTTGACGTGAACGATATTTATATCGATTATATTCGTTTTAATAATGATTATAGAAAAGGAAGTGATTTCAAAATATAACGTTTTGAAAATATTATCATTTGTATATCGATGATGTGGAATATTCAATTTTGATTCGAAATTGAATATGAAGTTGAAATCGTTTTGAAAACGAATTTAAAACGATTTATAAAATACATTTTGAAAGGAAATCGTTGAAATATATATAATATATATATTATATATATTAAGTGGCCTGAATAGAACGCGCTATGCTGCGGCAGTTCGCGAATTTCGACCATTGGCTTCGAATGGATATTACGGGAGATCCGACCGTCGGATTCTCCTAAAACTGGAACCGTTGGGCTCGTATCGAAAAGACCTTTCTAAAGAATATTAGAGATTTGAAATCTAACAAATGGATTTGGAATTATGTCCAAATAAAATTTGGGAAAAGGTCATTGTAAGTGCAGTTCGATGGCCGTTGATGGAAATCGACTGTACGAGCCTTGATAAAATTATTAAAAATAGTAATAATTTTTATAAAATCATAAGAAATGATTTGTGAAGAATTGGGATGAAAAATTCCATATTTGAAAAGATAAAAATAGATTTTTACCGTAATTAACTAGTTTTGAACTAGAATTATAATCCTATTTATTATTAAAATAAATAAATCGGATTTGAAAAGGGTTTAAAAAGTAACCAGAATTTCCAATAATTGAATTGGAATGGATTTGAATCGAAATTGTCTTTGGAATATTTCGATGTTCGATTTCGTGATTATACAGATATTGTTAAGGAAATTTGAAAGATATATTTATATCATTATTTCTAATACGTTATTTGTTGGTCGTAGAATTTGATATTGAATATAAGCTGATATATTTTCTATTCAGAGCCTTGTATTTAATATCAAATGGGGTTTGGGTTTGTCGTGAATGGTGTCTTCATTAACACTGTTCTTAAACCCAGTTGAGAAGAAGATTAAATCTTTTTATTTAGATTTAATGATATATACCAATTAAATGATATTTAATTGGAATTGGATTTGAATTGATTTTTGGAAAGATTAAAACCAAGTGGAGTTGTAATTAATCTTTAATTAGATTGAGATGATCGAGAATGGAGTATCACCAGTTTGGCTCTAGGCGATAGTTAAATCTTTAATTAAATTTGAATGTGAAATGGTAATTGAATTTACCGATAACACCGTGGTGTTAAATATGAAGTATAACCAGTTTTACTTCATGGGATGAATAGGTTGGGACTGGGAAACAAAATAAATGATGACTTCGGTGTGGTTCGCTAATCCCGACTAATTTGAATTGATATTCAAAAGGAGATTAAAGAATAAATTTAAAGAATTTATCTTTGATAAAATTAATGGGAACCCTTCCCAAAGTATAAGAATATTTGAATAAGAGAATATTCTGAATTGGAATGAGGCGTATATTGTGTTTGTAACACTTGTTTATTATATACGCGAGTTATTAAGAAAGACTGGGTTTATCCCATTCTGAAAAACCGATTCGACGTGGTGTCGAGGATGAAGACGGTGGTTGAAGACCGGAGGTCTTCACGTCGTTTGGGTGATTACCGATGATCTTGATTGGGCTGTACACCCAAAAGGAGGGAATCAGTTGGTGATCGTCCAGACGTGCTTGGAGATCGATGGATATGCGAGGTACAAGGTGCCTCCGGTTTCGTTCAGACCCAGAACGAACTTGTAAATGGACTGTGTGTCTTGCATTGGATTATTCTATGTGATTGATTTCTATTAAATATATATCTGTTTGGCAGCGGAGAATTTATTCTCTTGCTTAACGCCCTTCTCTGAGACGTACGAGCTCAGGGGTTATATATTGATGGATATCAATCGCATGGAGTGAATTGCCTGTGTGGCATGCCTAAGTGGCAAATGATCAAGGCTTCTGTTGAAAAGCAGAGTCTTATGGTTGATGATAAAAGCACAGCCTGTGTGGCACAGCTTTGTGTAGCGTTGATTCACGATCCTCACACCCCGGTTGTGAACCAGAAACGGGAGAGGACTTCAGGGTGGGCATGCGTTTCCTTCTAGCTAGAAGTGGCGTCAGTGGTTTTACACGCCCTGACGAGTTTGACTTATGTGGTTGTTGGGTTGCGAGGCGCCTCGGATATATCGGTGACTGTGTGGAGCCGATGGAATCATTGGACTCATTGACACCCCATAGGGTGGGGAAACGCAGTGTTCAGGCATTTAAATCCACATCGGTGGAACGACCTTGACGATCCAAAGGCTTGACTGAGTACTTGCCTGAGGGGCGGGCTAAATCGTCTCGAATTCGGTAGAGGACGATCCCATGCCTCGGTTCACAGACGGAAATCCAACTTCCAATACGTGACTTTGCGGTTTTGATTGTATACCTATATATCACTACATAGTGGTATGGGGCACTTATGCCATCTATGATTGATACTTATGATTGAAATTGTTTTAATACTAAGCACTTATAGTAATAATAAAAGATGAAATTTGGCGTATCAAGCATTCTTTGGCCATTATAAGGTAAAACCCTATCCTCCGGCTTGTGTTGCATTGTCTAATGGGACCTGGGTCTTATAATAGCTTCATTGTTCTTTATTTAGCATTGCGCTGTTGTTTTATGCACTAGTATTCTCGGGAGGAAACCCGTTCCTTGTTATACGACGTGGTCCCTTGATTTACCTAACTTTAAAAATAAAGATTAATAACTGTTTTAGTTCTCACACCAGTCACATGACTGACATGGAGTTTATTATTTTAACCTAAACTCTGGGTGCCCTTATTTTGACATGGGTAGCTGGTAGTTTTGGTTTTGCAGATTTATATTCACAGGAACCTGGTTTACAGCTGGAATGATATTCGGAAAGATCTGTATCCGCATATTCCTTTCAGTTGTGTTATGTATTATTTTCCGCTGCTATATAATTTATTGTAATATCTGATATTTATCGAATGTATTTTATTCATTCATACTCTGTATATTCTTGTAATCTGATGAAATTGTTGTAATATACAACGAAATGTTCTTCTGTTTGCGTCCCGGTGTGTCTTGTCCTCAAAGCAATTAGAACTTTCCTAACTGGGGAAGTTACGGGTTACTACATTAAAAAACAAAGATCTATGTATGTAAAAATTCTAACTTCCTATGAAAAACAAATCGGATTTTTACAAAATAAAATCAGAAACCTCAGCTTAAATTGGTCGGAGGAGAAAAAAAAGAGGTCTACACCGACTAGGGGAGGCGGCACAGCAACCTGAGGGGGTGCTGAAGGGCGCGCCTGATCGTCGGCGGTGGGCTGCAGTGGCCAGAGGCACGAGTTTCAGGTGGATTTGGGGTGTGGTTGATTTCACGGCATCGATCGAAAGGAGGAGGGGTTCGCGAGCTGGGGGGTGCGGTGTCCGTTGGCCGGAGCCTGGGGAGGTGGGGCGGCTCGCTGGCCAGAGGCGCGATGGCCGGGAATGAAGTCGGTGACCGGATTGAGAAAGAGTGGGTTGGGCGATGGGTTTTTTATTTTATTTCGTGCGTTGACTGAATGAGGGAGAGAGAAGGTGAGGGAGGGATTATATAATATAATATATATATTTAATTATTTTAAATTCTAAAAGCACCTTTTTATTTTCAACTCGAAATCGAACCCACCGACTATCGTCCCTAGCTAATTAACCCCATTCCGAACACAATGGGATATCTTTTGTAGGCCAATTCCATCGTTTCGACCAGTTTCCATCAAAATCAAAATATAAATCTATATATTGAATTTTGAACGCACATTTTAATTTACTGGGACCACATACTGACTCAAAAAAATTTCCGAAAATTATTTCTAGCTTCGTATTGACGATACGGTCCTAACGAAACTAATTTCATCAAATTCTGAGACCGTTTGAAAAATGGCCATTTTCCAGTCAACCGAAATTGACTGAAGCTGTCAAAACATGTTTTCTTTCGCCACACTCACATATTGATTCGAAAAATTACAAATTTTGAAATCTAGCAATAACTTGACATCCCGGATCCAACAAAAGTGGTTTCGTTGAAAACAGAGGTCGTTTGCAAAATTTCCATTTTTAAGGGCCAGAATTCCATAGCGACTATTCTGAATTTTCAACTGGGCATAACATTTTATCCCCGCTATGAAATTTCAATTTTTCGGATTCGTTCGCAAGATATTCTCAATTAGATTCTAATATTTTTGGTTTCTCTAAAATCTGGTTTATTTTGAATCATGTACACTCATTTGAAATTTGAAATCGAATTTTCAAACTACCGCGCCATTTTCAATTCCTTTTATAATTTAAAATAAATATTTATATTCTAACGACGATTCAAATAAATATATACGTTCTAATTCTATTTAAAATAAATTTCTCGTTGTTATTATTTAAAATGATTCATTTTAAATATTCAAAATTCACCAAAATTGCCAAAATAAAAAAATTTAATTGGCTCAGATTTTCGGGTTATTACATAGTTCATGTCTTATAACTTCAAAACCACATTACCGTAAAAAAATTATAACGTTTGGAAACATTACCAAAAAGTGTTGAAAATGGCTATTTAAATCAAATAAACTCAAAATCATTTGAGATTTAAATATTTCCAAATTAGTCATTTTAAAATAATAGAATAATATTTATCATAAATTTATCAAATTTTAATTTTTTTTTTTTGATTTATTCAATTTCCATTTTAAAATAATTTTATGAACCTGATTATTCGAATGTTAAAATAATATTTCCAAATCTCAATTTGAATTAAATTGAAAATAATATTTTATTAAAACTTGTTCTAATAGCCGTACAAAACCAATACATGATTTAAATCATTTATGATCCACTTTCAAACTCAATTCAACATAAGCGGTTGGAATTATTTCAAAAGCCCCTTTCATGTCATATATTCCAATTCCCAAAATAGTTCTTAATTTAAAACTAAATTTCCAAAAATCTTTATTCAGATGGAAGGAGGATTTAAATCGATCATCCGTACAAACTCACAACTACAGTGTGTGCAATCAAAAACAACCAAGTAAACCAACCATATAGACACGCATGAATTCATCCATTAAAGTCACAACATTAAACAAACATTTCATCTGTGCACAAAGCATTACAGTTAATAACGCTTATCTATGTATTGTGTGATTTCTAACTACATGACATCTATTCAAACATTTCATACAACATCCATGTCCAACATATTAAAACTACCCAACAACTACTAATTTAAAATAAATAATTAGATGTTCTAACCGAATGCCCTCCAAAAATTTCTTCACTGACGAACTCCCGTACTAACTTCAAATATCTTGTACGGACTTTGTGCATTGCTTCTTTGTAACTCGAGCTTCCTTTCTACATGTTTTGCCTTGCGCCACTTCTTCCGCTACAAACCCATACGACCTGTATGTATATATCAATACATATATCTACTGTTTAACGCTATATTACTCGAAGGTCTTCGCTCAACTCTAGTTGGATTAGCACAAATTTGAGTGTGGTTGTTTCCAAATGGGAAAGATGATGTCATTTTTTTAAAGTAACAGTTCGGTTTCTTTTTCTTTCTAGGAGGTTAATTGATCCTTAAATAAATCATGGCCTAGATAAAAGTTTCATATAATTTTGGACATAATAACAATCTCAATACTGCTATCACATACCTACACTTTTTACGCAACAAGCAACATAATCCGGAGAGGCTTTACAGCAACTAACCTTCAGTCCAAATTAACTGATCCAACATCAACATTTTTCACTTATTTTTCTCCAAATCGAAACAAGCATCTCGATCTAGCAATCATTCATCTTCTTTTGTCTTTCCCACGGTGGAGATCCAGTCCATACCACTTAGCCTCATAGTCCAAATCAACTATTCTCACTACTGATGGCAGCTTACTTCTCTCGGACCCGAAAACAGGGGTGTTCTGGTCAACTGATAATAACATCGCCGATTACATAGAGGAGTTAATGACTGTTGCTGATGGGAGAAGGGGCCACAAGGTTTCTGCAATGGGAAAATTATTGTAGCAACTGTACAAGTAGGGTGACATAAGGAAAGTTTGAAGAGGGAGTCTGGGTGGTACTACGGTGGAGCTGATCAAGCAGTAGGGCCATGCATGCAGAGGAGTTTTATGCACAGGTACAAACTGGTCGCGACATGGGAAAGAGTGAAACGTTTGGAGGTGAAGCAGTGGTGCATGTGGGCGGTGGACCTAAAGGAAGAGGAGGCCGACTGTTAATAAAGGGAAAGTCACGGTTTTAAAAGGGGAGCAGAGTTTTGGCGCAGCTTAAAGAAGAGGTGTTGTCTGTGGAGGAATGTCAAAGAAGGGTGATGTGTGTAGCAAAGTATTGGAGGGCTGATTTCTTATGAATGAGAGTTGTCCGTGGAGCTGGGAAAGCTGTTCGGCGCTTGGAGGTGATTGATGCAGGCAACCGACGGTGGAACTTTCGATGAAGAAGGAAGGGACTTGAGGATGATCCGGTGAAGTCTATAATAGTGAGCTAGTAGGCTAAACGGAGGCGTATTTGTTTCTTTTAAACATATTACCCACTGTTTTAATTAATTTTTTTTCTCTCTAAGATTTTTGTTCGCTGAAGGTAGAACGAGGGAACAAAGAACGGAGCCATGAGGCGAAATGGAAACAGAATAATGAAAGCATCAGCAAAATAAGGCAACGTGGGAGACATTCTCTCCCCCCGACTAAAAACGTCTACTATTTTTGGACAACTGTCCATCTTTGCATTTTGGATTCAACACGTTTTCGCATTTTTTTTAAATTTATTCTCGAATTGTTTGCTGAGGAGATGGATTCCTAAGGAGGAAAGTGATGATAGAAAACTTAAAAGGAAAAATCATGGTGCGCAGCAAACTTTGGACAAATGTTCAAGTTGACAGAGTTATTCACAAGTGTAGAAACTAAAGCCATGTTTAATTCTTAGAATCTCACAATGTAAACATTTATATATATATATATATATATATATATCAAAATCAGATAATTACTTATAAATATTGAAATATTCAAAAATCTTAAACAAGGTCTTAAAAATAAGTTTTCCACAATTATAATAAATCAAAACAAAATAATTATTCAAATTTATATATATAGAGGATCATCAGGTTTATTTTTTATATTTAAACCTTATTAAATTCATCTTAGAGAATAAAAATCCAAATTAAATATAGTTAAAATCTTAGGTTGTTACAAGCACCCCCCTTAAAGCTTTTCGTCCTAAAAAAGGAGAGTCATAAAAAATTTCTTAAGCGTATTAAATCTTATTCGTCAAAACAAAATTTCAAATTTTTATTAAGTCTGAAACTTATCATATCAAAATTTCATATAATTAAATTCGTAAACTTTTGACATCAAAACTTATACAAGCTTATATCATTATACTAGAAAAAAATTTATATATATTTGGAGAGGTTAATCTGAAGTACAATTTAAAGAAAATTGAGTTTTAACTAAATTAACAAATCCTAGTTTGCAAAGCATTTGAAAATGATTTCTTTGAACTTAGAATCCCTTTTCATTCCAACCATTGCTATACTAAATTTTTTTTATATAGAAAATTATACTACACTTCGGGATTTTCAAAATTACGTTTGCTTTCAAAACCCACATATTTTATGCTGAAATCTATACATTATCAGTTCGCGGAGTTCATCCACATGACAGGGCAACTGAGTATCACCCATCGTACGCAAGTCAATCACTCTTCACAACTCAGTTTTACTCATGGTTACTCGAAAAAATCAAATCGTTTCGTATCCCAAAGTTGTAAATCATTTTCCGGAATCTATAATTTACAATATCTTCAACTCATGTATTTTCCAAATATTTCAAATTATCGGGATTCAAGTAATCGAAATTTTTGTTTATCTGCAAACCACTTTTATAACTATCCATCATATCCAAAGTATTGGGAAAACAAATTCAATTGCTTGGAAATAAACCTTAGCTTTCAAAGTTTCAACTTATCTTTCAAAATAAATTATCTTATCCTCATTTACTAAGTCGAATCTTTGCAGCTTCACAAGTTTCAAATTTAGTTCAAAACATCCAACCATTTACATAAGTTAATGTTCATATAACCATACAATTTTTCTTAAATCAAATTTGGTTGGTATGATTTCTTTAACATCTTTTCGAATTAGCCTTTCAACATGCTAAAGTTTTAAACAATCATTTACAATTCATAAATCTTTTTACCTTCCTTTAGCTCGAATTCTAAACTGTTTCAAATATTTCCAAGATTTTCCGAATAATTTCCGTATCTTTACTAGTTGGATTTCACATTTTAGTTCATATATTCTCATAATTGAATAACACTTTTTCTTTTATTTAAATCCACTTGAAATCCAAAACATATAACTCTTCTCGTTCTTGATTTAAATATCAAATCTTGTTTAGAAGTTTTTCCCCTTACTAACTAGTTAAAAATTTCTTGAAACAGTTTTACTGATATACCATCACGCTTCCTCTGCGCACTCTGATTATGCATATACATGTTCAAGCCAGTGTTGTTTCAAATATAAATCTTAATGTTTTCAGAACCTACATCTTAAATTTAATATTTCAAAGATCTAATTTTCATGCCTTCCTACTATGTAGGGCCTTTTTGTTGAGGTTATGTTAACACTATTCCTAGATAAGCAGGCTACCTAGTTTGAATTAAATCTTGATTTCGTTCTACAAGAGGCACAAAAGGATATACATATATGAGACAAATCAATTTGCACGTGCTCAAATCAAGTATAGATGTATAAATAGGGTTCAATATCAACACGGATACCGGAAGTACGACAGTTCGAGTTACAATACTTGACCAAGGTGGTATGAATGACACTACCTACAAATTAATGGTTCGAATGATGGAGCTAACTTAAGCCAAGGTAGGAAAGTAGAGCGCACTTAAGGACACAATTATAAGTTACTTATTCTTGGAATACTCAGTCTTTCATTAACTCCCTCTTGAGTAAAACTTACTTCAAATTTTGTTTTTCTTTGCATCATAAATGATTACTCTTTAAATTTCTTCTATTTGAATTACATATATAGTTTTAATAGGGAAGAACTATTTTATCCACTGCTTAGATGTTTGTTACAATTTAAATCAATTTTTTACAACATATTAAAATTCATATTCTAACATTTAACAGGACTTGTTTATTCTGAAAAATGGGTTGTATTTCATATCTGGTTTCATAATGAATTATCTCATTTTCCAACGTTCGCTTCCTAATCTTCAAGTGAAATTGGCTTCTAAAAATCCTTTCCAAGTTATTAAATACTTTGTTTTGCATTTATTACATATTTTCCTTACATTAAATTCCTTTAATATTTCTAACATATCGAAATAGTTTAAGTATTCCTCTACATCTTAACTGGAATCATTTATTCATCCCACTTTCGAAACTCGAAAATAAGTACTGATGGTGCCATGGTCATCAGTAGAATCATCCTTGAGCGACTAGAATGTGGTTCTATATCAATCTAGTATATATTGGACTTCAGATATACGTTAGCTAGGTGTATATTCAAAATCCTTACATACTCGATAGTCCAATCATGACGTCGAATAAAAATACTCGAAAATTCTTATTAAAAGTTATCTTTCAAAATGATTACGTTCTTTAAATAACTTACTTTTGTTTCAAAATAATCTATTTTCAGAGTACGCTTTCTCGATCATAAAATTCCGGAATCTCATTCTAGGGCATTTCTAACCCTATCTCTAATGAGATAATATAACTCTAATGAGTCCTATCTTTCATTCAAAATATGTCGTACCCATAGCTTTGTATAACCTCACTCTGATACCAACTGTAACGACCCGTCTTTTCGCCCTATTTTTCGCTGGTAATTAAACCAACTAAAACCGTTCACAAAGACGAATTGTTATGGGTACGTACATATATTGAACAAAATAACGGAACTTTTCATTGCACAATACGATATTACATCAGAGTTACATAGAATATCAGAGTTACAACATATACAGCGGAAGGAATGAAAATATAATCTCAGCAGAAGAAACCATATGATATAGCGGAAGCTCCAAACTCTAGCGTGAACTCTAATTCTAAAAGCGCTCTGAAACCTGCTCCGACGATCTATCACTGCAAACTAAACTACTAGCTTCCCGCGTGAAAATTAATGGGCACCCAGAGTTTATGATGGAACAATAAACTCCAGGCCAGTCATGGGACTGGTGTGAGAACATAAAACAATTGTTAGTAGGATTTATTTTAAAGTTGGGAAAATTCACCGGACCACGCCGCTAAAGCAAAACGGTTTTACTCCATGTGAATACCCCTGCATAAAAATTCACAATGACTTTTAGAAAAAAATGAAGCTATCATAAGCTCGTTCTGCATCACATAATGCAAGCGCACACCAAATGGGCGAGTTTTATCTTATGATAACCAAACATGCTTTCTTACATAAGATCCTTTTTCAGTATTATTATATATAGGGTGGAAAACCATTTCGCAAATTAATATAGAATCGTAGCCCCCATAACCACAATTGGTTATATTGACATATAAGTATACAATCAAAAACCACAATTTGTTAAATTGACATATAAGTATACAATCAAAATACTTATGGTTCGTATTAGAGATTTGGGTTTCCAACTTGATGATTCCTGGCACGAAAAATCAATCAGGGATACGAAGCAAAGTGTAACAGAACTTTTCCATCCATCTCGGACACCAACAACAAATCGCAGGGCAGATTAACGGTTTTCGGCCAGACTCGGCCCCCCGAACATACCCAATTTCCCCATGTTCATAAGTGGTTTCCCACTGCTGTAGCCTCATCATCAATTCACCATATATATAAGTATACAATCTAACCGCCAGTTTCTCATCAATCTAGGGCGTGAGGTTTGTCGATGTCATGTCATATACAAAGCTTTGCTTCAATAAGCCGTGCTTTGATCATCACTAGCTCATTTCATAACTCGAGTATGCCACATTGACAATTTACGACATGTCACTGATTTCGATCAATGCAAAGCCTCTAAGTTCATATGACTTAGAACCGAGGATAATATTTTTCCATAAACTAATATATATTAACGGAAATCAGTGCTATGCGGTAAATTTTAATGTCAGACACACAATCCATACAAGTCCATTTTGGGTCTGAACAGAATAAAATCTGAAAATCTCCCAATATATTCAGACCTCATGCCACATATAACCTCGTATCAGGGGATCATCCCAACTGAGACATCAGCCATCAATCTAAATAATCCAAAGATCCTCGGTCTTCATTCCTCGTTATCAAGTCTTGAATAACGTCGTATTATTACTTGGAATGGTTTTTGAACATGTATTCGATCTCGGCTTTCCAAGTAATAACCGTACTTAAACAATAATTTTGGACCACACGGAATTCTTAATTCAAATCTCCTTCCAATTATTGTCAATTCATTTATAAATCAAAGTGGGCTTTACTTCGAATTTCATTACTTCTGTTACCATCTTAACTCATCTTTGAAAACACATATACGTTTACCAACCTTATATTACAAGTAACATGATCCTTTGGTACTTACATTTAAAACATACTTCTTATTCCTTCCCTTCATTCTTTAAAATTACCAAAACTTTATTTGGATTAAAATTTCGTTTATGATAATAAAAAAAATTGACTTACAAACATAATTTTAAGTAGAGTTTAGTCGACTTATATTAGATATCAATTCACCAGAATAGCGAATGCTATAAGGATCTTTGATATAAATATTTCCAACGGTTCTGATACTATTCGTATGTCCCTGTAATCATATATCAAATATATGAAGACCAACTTTACCCAAACCCTTTCTTTTTAAGTTCCAATTCCAATATCTTAAGATAGGTAAAAATTTCATATACATATCTAATCACTCAAAACCTTTCAAACTAATTTACAATTCCTTTTTATCATTTAAGTTCTAGTTCATGTCTTATAACTTCAAAACCACATTATCTTTAAAAAAAAAAGTTTGGAAACATTACCAAAAAGTGTTGAAAATGGCTATTTCAATCAAATAAACTGAAAATCATTTGAGATTCAAATATTTCCAAATTAGTCATTTTAAAATAATAGAATAATATTTATCATAAATTTTAAAAATATATATTTTTTCTGATTTATTCGATCTCCGTTTTATATTAATTTTATGAACCTGATTTATTCAAATTTTAAAATAATATTTCCAATTCTCATTTTGAATTAAATAGAAAATAATATTTTATTAAAACTTGTTCTAATAGCCGTATAAAACCAATACATGATTTAAATCATTTCCGATCCACTTTCAAACTCAATTCAACATAAGCGGTTGGATTTATTTCAAAAGCCCCTTTCATATCATATATTCCAATTCCCAAAATATTTCTTAATTTAAAACTAAATTTCCAAAAATCATTATTCAGATGGAAGGAGGATTTAAATCGATCATCTGTATAAATTCACAGCTATAGTGTGTGCAATCAAAATCAACCAAGTAAACCAACCATATAGACACGCATGAATTCATCCATTAAAATCACAACATTAAACAAAAATTTCATCTGTGCACAAAGCGTTACAGTTAATAACGCTTATCAGTGTATTGTGTGATTTCTAACTACATAACATCTATTCAAACATTTCATACAACATCCATATACTGACCCGCATTGGCAGAGGTATTTTAATTAATTTATTTAATTATATAAATAGTGATACAGAGGATTTAATGGTCGTGGAATTTAATAATGATGAATATTTAATTAAAATAATAAATTAAATAATATATTTAATTCTGAAATAATCAGAATTGGCTGAAATGGCGATATGTCGTGAACCGGATCATCTGTGATATTTAATTCAGCGTGGAATTGAATTTGAATAACGAATATATTATATAAACGACAGTTTGAACGTATAATTATATTATAATTAAAATTGAGCTTGAAATGGCGCTGCAGTTCGAAAATTGGCGATTCGAACTTCAACTGAATGTACAGGATTTGTTTTAAGCCGGATTTCTGTGAAACAAGAAACGTGTGGAGCTGGTGGAGTATATCTTTCTAGTGGAAGAGAAAAATCTGGATTTCGTCAGGTAGATTTTGATTTACGTCCAAATCAAATTTTAGAAAAGTCGCTGTGGAATTCCTTTATAATTTATAAAGGAATTATTTATATTTTAAAAAGGAATTTCAATATAAATAGAATATCGGGTTGACCCAGATCTGAAATATCAAGTTAGAAATTCTTATAGGAATATTCTAGAGCTGTATGGTATTCCACTGTGAATATAGACGATAATATTTATTTTTAAATATTAAATTTAATTATATTTAATTATATTTATATATTTAAATGGGTCATCCAGAGCTTTAAAAATAGCCAGTTTTGCAAACAACCTCAGAATTCGACGAAACTAATTTTGTTGGATCTGCAATATTAAATTATTGCTAGATTTCAATTTCTGTGATTTTTGAAGTCAGTATATGGACGTACGAATTTCTAGAGTGAAAAACATTCAGTATTTTGATAGTTAAAAGTACGCTGTGTGAGCATACGAAGTCGGAATTCGAAGAAACCAGTTTCCTTGGGACCGTAATGTCGAACTCTTGCTACATGTCCAGTTTGGTGATTTTTGGGGATCGTATGTAGTCACAAGAATATTTAGAAAAGCAAAATGAATATATAAATGAGAATATACCGGGAATATTCCTTCTCATTTCAAAGTCAATAGATAAATTCCGCCGCTCATTCTCTTAAGGCAAAAACATTTCATGAGAAAGAAAAATCAAAATCAAATACAAATGAATCCCAATAAATCATGAGAGATATCTCCTTGAAATCATGAGGAATAGAGCTTCATGTTGGAGTTCGTTTTGAATAGTGCGATGCGGATTTTGTGAAGTACGAATTAGGGCAGTAAAGTTAGGGTTCGAGGCTTCGGGAATTTTGGGTATCGATGCTTGAATTAGAGGATTGGGTTGAGGTCGCGAGGGGATTCCGAGTAGATTGAGCATCATTTGGTGATTTTCTAAACCAAAAACTGTCGATGATGACACGCGCTCACCAGGAACCGCGAGGACGAAGGAACCACCGAGCTTGTTGAAAACGGTATAGGGAGGGAGAGTTTCGAAAGAGAAGAGGCTTGGTATGTTCAGATTTTGATTCGGTTGTGAAATGGAGGGTGGAAGGTTTGAAGAAGGGGCGGTAATGGCATGACATTGGGCTCAGCAGCAGCTCAAAAGAGGAAGGAGAAGTTAAGCGGTTTTGGCCCGTGCTTGGGTAATGGGCCGAGGAAATACAAATGGGGTGAGGGCCCGTTTAGCTAACAAATGTTTAATTTTAATTTAATTTAAATATACAGAAACTTGAAAATGATATAACTTGATCATACATGATCAGAATTTCGAACGGTTGGATCCGTTGGGATCATATGGACGGGCACTACCCGATGAACTGACTGGAAGTGGATTGAAGCTCGTTTGAATTTATGGAAAAATAAATTGTTTGATTCAAATCAAACAACAGTTTATCGTTCTTTAACGATGAACTGCAAATGTGAGTAAATCTCACTAACTCTGAACAGTTTATAATTTCATGTTGTATTTTTAGAACTGCTAAATGTTGGTTGATTGACTGTGCGTTGACTATTTGATTGAACTGCTAGTCAGTTAGTTGAATTTCTATATTGACTCTGTTTAACAGAATATATCATATGGAACTGAAATTGATGTTGATTTTATTGTGTAACATCTGTGGATGCAGGGAAACAGGTTGGAGGAACCCGACTGGATTCCTCAACATTTATTTTACTGTTTTTCATATATTGTGATATATGATGTGTTATATAATTTATTATGGATTATGTGTGTTGGAATGATATTGATCCTTGTTATTCGATATTTTAAATATCATAAAAGACCCTGGGATGTAAAAAGAATTATTTCAATGTATATTGAAATAAAGGGACTTTATTAAATCAATAGATTTTATAAAAGGAAATATTTCGAAAGTAAATAAAAGGAGAAATGTTTATAAAACGAATAGAGTCTTATAAAAGGGAAAAATGTTGACAAAAGGAATAGAATAGAAAAAACGGAAAAAACTAGAGTAGAATAAATAAAGGTATACAAGGAAATATTTGTAAACCATTTACAAATAGGATTGAAAAGGAAATAGTGTAAAACCATTAGCAAATAGATTAGAACGAGGAAGGTTTGTAAACCATTTACAAATCAATCAGAAAGAGAAATGTTTGTAAACCATTTACAAATGAAATTGAATAGGGGATATTTGTAAAACCATTTATGAATAGAATTAAAAAAGGGAAATCATTTGTAAAGTGAAGAACCATTACTAAAAGTAAATCTTTATAAATGAATAGTTTAATCGAGTTAAAAGGAGTTAATCGATGTTAGTTTAATCGAGTTAAAATGAGTTAATCAATTAGAGTTAAAGCAAATGAGTTAATCGAATATAGTTTATTCGAATAGAAAGTAAAAGGAGTTAATCGAATATAGTTTATTCGAATAGAATAAAGGAGTTAATCGAATATATAGTTTATTCAAATAGAATAAAGGAGTTAATCGAATATAGTTTATTCGAATAGAATAAAGGAGTTAATCGATGTTAGTTTAATCGATTAGAGTTAAAGCAAATGAGTTAACCGAATATAGTTTATTCGAATAGAAAGTAAAAGGAGTTAATCGATTATAGTTTATTCGAATAGAATAAAGGAGTTAATCGAATATATAGTTTATTCAAATAGAATAAAGGAGTTAATCGAATATAGTTTATTCGAATAGAGTAAAAAGAGTTAATCGAATATATAGTTTATTCAAATATAATTAAAAGAGTTATCAAATATAGTTTATTCGATAGGAGTTAAGGGAATAGAGTTAAAGTTAAATCAAAAGAGTTAAGTGAATAGAATAAATTGAATAGAGTTATCGAATATACCTTATCGAAGGAAAGAATTATCGAATAGAAAAGATTTGAAAGAGAGTTACGTAAGGAAGTTTGTTAAAGAATTATAAGGGTGAACTTTGTCTATTTCAAGGTTAGAAACGTTGTTCAGTTGAGGTCTGAGAGGTAGTATTATCCCAACTTGATTGACTTCATTTTTAACTAAGGAATGGTTAAGGTTCGATAGTAAAGGATGGTTAAGTGAATTTTGTAATTAAAGGAAATGGTTTGAGTTGGCATCGCGATGGTTTGTTTAAACATCTGTCTAAGTCCAATGAAGAAGCTTTGAAAATGTTTTCCAAATAAGAAACAGAAATGTTTTCTAATAAAGAAAACAAGAAATGGAAATGTTTTCCATTGTTAATAACGTATATTTTCCAAATTTAGTAAATAAGAAATATTGAATATAAGGAAACAGGAGATAAGTAAATTAATGAAATAAAGAGATAAATGTTGAATGATGTTTGATCGATATAAATTTCCATTTGGAAATAATATCGTTGTTTGAACACCTGTTTTTCTTCGATAGTTATATCACAGACTATTGAAGTTTTGACCATTTTAACGTTGTTGATATGGAGAGACCGGTTGGATTATTATCCAAAGAACCACTCTGTATTGGCATAAGCATTGCGAATCATATATGCCAGAGGAAATTGAAGACGGAGTTATGCAAGCGCTCTCCTATTTACAGAATAGTGCCTTCGGTTCATCCTGTTCCTGGATGACTTGTATGGACGGATGTCTGACAAAGTATTTCCAGACGATCAGATATTGATTTCTCCAACCGTACCAAGCGTGGAAGCGGAGAAGGAAACTTCTTTTAGCTAACACATAATGTATGGTTGAGGGCGTAAATCGGTGATTTGATGGATTTGACGATGTGGCATTCAAAGTGAATCTGGTGTGATGATAAAGCGTAGCTTCTAGCCTCACATCCGGTAAATGACAGAAATCGGACAGGTAGCATGGCTAAGTCGGTCGCATCGAAGTAGGGTATATAATAACCTGATCTAGAGTTTCATTTACTTCTAAAAAAAATCTATTGTCGATGCTGTCCCATTCGGGAAATGGTTGCTGATCCCAACCGTTGGTGATATACATTCGATACACGAAATGAGTGGTCAGTCATGTGTGGTCGGGTTGCAAGATGTTCTTGTTGAACCCAGTGTACTACTTTCTAGAGGTACACTAGCGAAAGGTGGTTCCATACCTTGTCATAGTTGGAAATCCATTACCCAATACGTGCTTGTGGTTTTGATTGTATATTATATATGTAGAACGTGAGATGAAAGCGTTCTGCTAGATGATTATTATTATAGTGGTTAATAGACATTATTATAATATCAAAAGGTTTTTGATATAAAGATAATTTGGATTCTCATAAGGGAAAAACCCGTTCCGTTATACGGCATGGTCTTATGAGATATCGATTACCTGCTTGAACTGTTTTATACTGTTTTACTCATACCAGTCCCATGACTGACCCAGAGTTTATTTGTTTGTTTCCCTAAACTCTTGGGTGTCTAAATTTGTATGGGCAGTCAAGTAGTCGGGATTTAAGATATACTGGAAGAGATTGGAGCAGGAGGCTTCAGGATTATATAGATATAGTTATTTCCGCTGTGTTGTAAGTGATGTACTTTGATAATGATATGTATATTCAAGTACAGATTTTTATTTCAAAGTTATGTTATGAAATATATTTATTTGTTCCGCTGTGTGGTTCGTGTTACTCTGATGTTGTGTTCTTCTTCTTCTTCTTCTATTCTAAGTTTCTATCTTATCTTTCCTCACCCTCTAATTTCTTTCATTAATGACCGGTATTTTCAGTTAAATATGGGGTTGGACTTGTGTTTTTAGTCAGCTCAAATTCTTCCAAATTTTCGGGTCATTACAGTTGGTATCAGAGCTTAAGTTAAGTGAATTACCTTGGCTCTATGGCGTAACTCAGTAGAGAAGTGGTTAGTAATACCCTAGATTGAGTTTGAGTGTATGTATACGAGTGAACGTATTTGTTATTTATGTAAAAATTGTTTTATATTGTGGTGACTTATTGGTTGAGTTGTTTATGAGTTCTGGTCGATCAGTTTGATCCACTGTATCGGTAGGAGTTGATAAACACTCGAATACGATGGGTCGGCACGATATGTTCTGAAAAGAGGGTAAATAAAAATAATTTTACCCAAAGTATATTTTGATATATATTGGATATATTGGTTGTTATTATAATCAAGTAAGTTTGTAAATTAAATGGTTATGTAAATAACCAATCAGAATTTATATAAGTGAAATATGTGAAATCAGATGAGTTAAACCTGAAATTTAAATCAGAAATTGAATTAAAATTCTGGAAAATTGGATAAGTGTTTGTAAAGGGATTTGGATTAAAAATAAGGAAAATTTAAGATCCTGGGAGATTTTAAATTGTTTTACAAGCAGTGTGAATTATATTTTGAAATGAATTTCAAAGTGGAAATGTTTAGAAATGGTTTTATAGTATTGAACTCACTTCGATCGCTGGAAAATAGATTCTGATGATGACAGCTGCATCATCAGTATTCATTTTCGAGTTGTAAGTGACGAATTACTGCCAGAGATACTGTTTTGAATTTGTTTTGAGAAAGACAAGTTGTGTTGAATTTCAAATGGGATTTTTTGATATATAGAATTTGATATATAGAATTTGAATATATAGAAATCGAATATAGAAATTCAAAGGGAGTTTGAATAGATGAAATTCAATGGAAGTGATATAGAATTTGAATATAGAAGTTCAAATGGAATTGAATATAGAATTCAAATGGAATTTAAAATATAGAATTTGAATAGAATTTGATATATAGATTTGAATAACAGAAGTGATATAAAATTTGAATAGAAATTGAATAGAATTAACTAAGTCGAAGAGGAATTAGTTAATTGAGGTTTGAATTTGAAGTTGAATTTGAAGTTGAACTTTGAAAGGTGAATTGGATTTGTAAATGGATATTCGAAAACGAATATAGAACTTAAATTTGAAATTTGGATTCAAATTAGTTAATAAGCAAGTTAAAATATATTTGAACATGCTATGTTCAAATATAAAAGTGAAATAGACTAAAGAGTTAATTAACAAATTAATTAACGAATTGAGTTTAAACAATCAGGTATAGTTAAAATAGATTGGGCAGGTATAAATATACATGAGATAGGTATGGATAAGGTATGAAGGTATATAAATAGAATGCTCGACAATAAGGTATGTATTTAATTCATATATGAAATTTTATGCGCCGTATGGGCTAGCCGCTTGGCTTTTTCTTTTTCTTTTGGATTGGTGAGGGCCATGGGAGGCTATTTGAAATATCCTGATGCTCCTGGTACAAAGGAGGTTATGGCGAATTTTTCCGGGAATTTAAGGAGTTAGAATATTTTTAAGATAATTTGATAGTTAGAAATCAACGTATCGATATATATATATATATATATATATATATATATATATATATATATATATATAGAAGTCGATAAGGAAATGAACATAGAATTAGAATAGTAAAATAAAAAAGGAAGGCTAAGAATAAAATCTAGTAAGAATAGAAAGAGGAAGCGTATACGTGTTTAAAAGTGAATAAGTAGTTGTATGGTATTGATTATTCGAGCAAGTAGTCATATCTGTTTTGACGTTATAAATGTTATTCAGTCAAGGTCTGAGAGGTAGTTATACCCCAACTTGATTGATTTCATTATTAACAAATAAATAGTAAGATTTCAGGCTCAAAGATCAATGTTGAATAAGAGTTAGTTGAATATAGTATTTGGGTTGTCGTAACGATGTTTTACACAACATCTGTTTTAACCCAAATAAGTGTAAGCTTCGGAATATAATAAAGAATATTTCCTAAGTATAGAAATAAACGAGATCGGAAAAGAGATAAGTAATTGGAATATTTTCCAATTATAAATATCATATATTTTCTAAAGATTAGAAAATAAAGGAAGGCAATATTCGGAAATGTTTTCCAATTAACATAAAAGGCCAATATGGTTATTGAAAATATTTGGTTAACAAATATTGATAAAGAAATAGGGAAGTAATTTAACTAATGGAATATTAATTAAGGGCTCGGTGACATGTTCAAAAGGAAAATTTGATTTTTCAAAAGAGTAAACTGTATAAAAACTCCTAGCGAAACTGTTTGAATTAAAAACAAATTTAACAGAAATTTGTGAAAGCAAAATTGAATTAAAGTAAAGCAAGTAAAGTGGTAACTGAGATTGAATTAGAATGATATCAAGACAAATTGGATTGTGAGATTCAAATTTGAAGCGTAGTGTGATAATCAAGTTAAGAGTTGGGAATCGAGAAGAAACTCGAGTTGAAATGATATTTGGCTCGGATATAAGCGAATGGTTGTGTTGTGGATAAAAGAAAATTGGAATTTGATTGGGATGACCCTTGAATCCGCTGAATTGATAGCATATGGAAGTGATAGAACGATATGCCGACAAAAGGTACAAGTTTATATTTTTATTGGATATAAGATTTATGAGCCGAATTGGCAAGCCGCTTGGCAGTTTGATTTTATTTTGGGATGGAGATGGCCTAGAGAGGCGAGTTGGAGTTTGACCTATTGACCAGTACAATGGAGGTGCTGGCGAAATTTTTCGAAAAGTTAAGGTGTTAGAAATTTTTTAGGATTTTTGGAAATTTTCGTTGATAAGAATTAAACAAAGTTTTAATTGAAATTAAATTGAGTCAGTTGAAACTGAAGTTAAGAAGTGAACAAATATGTTCAAACCAGTCGATAGGGTCGTCCTCTACCTTTTAGCAATTTCGAGGATGAAATTAATTTAAGTGGGAAAGATTGTAATGACCCGCATTGGCCGAGGTATTTTAATTAATTAATTTAATTATATAAATAGTGATATAGAGGATTTAATGGTCCTGGAATTTAATAATGATGAATATTTAATTAAAATAATAAATTAAATAATATATTTAATTCTGAAATAATCAGAATTGGCTGAAATGGCGATATGGTGTGAACCGGATCATCTGTGATATTTAATTCGGCTTGGAATTGAATTTGAATAATGAATATATTATATAAACGACAATTTGAACGTATAATTATATTATAATTAAAATCGAGCTTGAAATGGCGTTGTAGTTCGTAAATTGCGATTCGAACTTCAACTGAATGTACAGGATTCGTTTTAAGCTGGATTTCTGTGAAACAAGAAGCGTGTGGAGCTGGTGGAGTATATCTTTCTAGTGGAAGAGAAAAATCTGGATTTCGTTGGGTAGACTTTGATTTACGTCCAAATCAAATTTTAGAAAAGTCGCTGTGGAATTCCTTTATAATTTATAAAGGAATTATTTATATTTTAAAAAGGAATTTCAATATAAATCGAATATTGGGTTGACCCAGATCTAAAATATCAAGTTAGAAATTCATATTGGAATATTCTAGAGCTGTATGGTATTCCACTGTGAATATAGACGATAATATTTATTTTTAAATATTAAATTTAATTATATTTAAATATATTTATATATTTAAATGGGTCATCCAGAGCTTTAAAAATAGCCAGTTTTGCAAACAACCTTGGAATTCGACGAAACTAATTTTGTTGGATCCGCAATATTAAATTATTGCTAGATTTCAATTTCCCTGATTTTTGAAGTCAGTATATGGTCGTACGGATTTTTAGAGTGAAAAACAGTCGGTATTTTGATAGTTCAAAATACGATGTGTGAGCATACGAAGCCGGAATTCGACGAAACCAGTTTCCTTGGGACCGTAATGTCGAACTCTAGCTACATGTCCAGTTTGGTGATTTTTGGGGATTGTATGTAGTCACGAGAATTTTTAGAAAAGCAAAATGAATATATAAATGAGAATATACCGGGAATATTCCTTCTATAAAATATCTAGATATTTTGTATTCTTATAAATAGGCCTTAAAATTTCCTAAACCTAATTTTTCTCATTTCAAAGTCAACAGATAAATTCCGCCGTTCATTCTCTTAAGGCAAAAACATTTCATGAGAACGAAAAATCAAAATCAAATACAAATGAATCCCAATAAATCATGAGAGATATCTCCTTGAAATCATGAGCAGTAGAGCTTCATGTTGGAGTTCATTTCGAACAGTGCGATGCGGATTTTGTGAAGTACGAATTGGGGCAGTAAAGTTAGGGTTCGCAGCTTCGGGAATTTTGGGTATCGATACTTGAATTGGAGGATTGGGTTGAGTTCGCGAGGGGATTCCGAGTAGATTGAGCATCATTTGTTGATTTTCTGAACCAAAAACTGTCGATGATGACACGCGCTCACCAGGAACCGCGAGGACAAAGGAACCATCGAGCGTGTTGAAAACGGTATAGGGAGGGAGAGTTTCGAACGAGAAGAGGCTTGGTATGTTCATATTTTGATTCGGTTGTGAAAATGAGGGTGGAAGGTTTGAAGAAGGGGCGGTAATGGCATGACATTGGGTTCGGCAGCAGCTCAAAAGAAGAAGGAGAAGTTAAGCGGGTTTGGGCCATGCTTGGGTAATGGGCCGAGGAAATACAAATGGGGTGAGGGCCCGTTTAGTTATTAAATGTTTAAGTTTAATTTAATTTAAATATACGCAAAATTTAAAATGATATAACTTGAACATACATGATCAGAATTTCGAACGGTTGGATCCGTTGGGATCGTATGGACGGGCCTACCCAATGAACTGACTGGAAGTGGATTGAAGCTCGTTTGATTTATGGCGAAATAAATTGTTTGATTCAAATCAAACAACAGTTTATCGTTCTTTAACAATGAACTGCAAATGTGAGTAAATCTCACTAACTCTGAACAGTTTATAATTTCATGTTGTATTTTTAGAACTGTTAAATGTTGGTTGATTGACTGTGCGTTGACTATTTGATTGAACTTCTAGTCAGTTAGTTGAATTTCTGTATTGACTCTGTTTAACAGAATATATCATATGGAACTGAAAGTGATGTTGATTTTATTGTGTAACATCTGTGGATGTAGGGAAACAGGTTGGAGGAATCCGACTGGATTCCTCAACATTTATTTTACTATTTTTCGTATATTGTGATATATGATGTGTTATATAATCTGATATGGATTATGTGTGTTGGAATGATATTGATCCTTGTTATTCGATATTTTAAATATCATAAAAGACCCTGGGATGTAAAAAGAATTATTTCAATGTATATTGAAATAAAGGGATTTATAAAATCAATAGATTTTATAAAAGGAAATATTTCGAAAGTAAATAAAAGGGGAAATGTTTATAAAACGAATAGAGTTTTATAAAAGGGAAAAATGTTGATAAAACGAATAGAATAGAAAAAAGGAAATAACTAGAGTAGAATAAATAAAGTTATACAAGGAAATATTTGTAAACAATTTACAAATAGGATTGAAAAGGAAATAGTGTAAAACCATTAGCAAATAGATTAGAATGAGGAAGGTTTGTAAACCATTTACAAATCAATCAGAAAGAGAAATGTTTGTAAACCATTTACAAATGAGATTGAATAGGGGATATTTGTAAAACCATTTACGAATAGAAATAAAAAAGGGAAATCATTTGTAAAGTGAAGAACCGTTACTAAAAGTAAATCTTTATAAATGAATAGTTTAATCGAGTTAAAAGGGGTTAATCGATGTTAGTTTAATCGAGTTAAAAGGAGTTAATCGAAGTTGTTTAATCGATTAGAGTTAAAGAAAATGAGTTAATCGAATATAGTTTATTCGAATAGAAAGTAAAAGGAGTTAATCGAATATAGTTTATTCGAATAGAATAAGGGAGTTAATCGAATATATAGTTTATTCAAATAGAATAAAGGAGTTAATCGAATATAGTTTATTCGAATAGAATAAAGGAGTTAATCGATGTTAGTTTAATCGATTAGAGTAAAAGCAAATGAGTTAATCAAATATAGTTTATTCGAATATAAAGTAAAAGGAGTTAATCGAATATAGTTTATTCGAATAAAATAAAGGAGTTAATCGAATATATAGTTTATTCAAATAGAATAAAGGAGTTAATCGAATATAGTTTATTCGAATAGAGTAAAAGGAGTTAATCGAATATATAGTTTATTCAAATAGAATTAAAAGAGTTATCGAATATAGTTTATTCGATAGGAGTTAAGGGAATAGAGTTAAAGTTAAATCAAAAGAGTTAAGTGAATAGAATAAATTGAATAGAGTTATCGAATATACCTTATCGAAGGAAAGAAATATCGAATAGAAAAGATTTGAAAGAGAGTTACGTAAGGAAGTTTGTTAAAGAATTATAAGGGTGAACTTTGTCTATTTCAAGGTTAGAAACGTTGTTCAGTTAAGGTCTGAGAGGTAGTATTATCCCAACTTGATTGAATTCATTTTTAACTAAGGAATGGTTAAGGTTCGATAGTAAAGGATGGTTAAGTGAATTTTTTAATTAAAGGAAATGGTTTGAGTTGACATCGCGATGGTTTGTTTAAACATCTGTCTAAGTCCAATGAAGAAGCTTTGGAAATGTTTTCCAAATAAGAAACCAGAAATGTTTTCTAATAAAGAAAACAAGAAATGGAAATGTTTTCCATTGTTTATAACGTATATTTTCCAAATTTAGAAAATAAGAAATATTGAATATAGGGAAACAGGAGATAAGTAAATTAATGAAATAAAGAGATAAATGTTGAATGATGTTTGATCGATATAAATTTCCTTTTGGAAATAATATCGTTGTTTGCACACCTGTTTTTCTTCGATAGTTAAATAACAGACTATCGAAGTTTTGACCATTTTAATGTTGTTGATATGGAGAGACCGTTTGGATTATTATCCAAAGAACCACTCTGTATTGGCATAAGCGTTGCGAATCATATATGCCAAAGAAAATTGAATACGGAGTTATGCAAGGGCTCTCCTGTTTACAGAATAGTGCCTTCGGTTCATCCTGTACCTGGATGACTTGTATGGACGGATGTCTGACAGAGTATTTCCAGACGATCAGGTATATTGATTTCTCCAACCGTACCAAGCGTGGAAGAGGAGAAGGAAACTTCTTTTAGCTAACACACAATGTATGGTTGACGACGTAAATCGGTGATTTGATGGATTTGACAATGTGGCATTCAAAGTGAATCTGGTGTGATGATAAAGCGTAGCTTCTAGCCTCACATCCGGTAAGTGACAGAAATCGGACAGGAAGCATGGCTAAGTCGGTCGCACCGAAGTAGGTTGTATAATCACCTGATTAGAGTTTCATTTACTTCTGGAAAAAATCTATTGTCGATGTTGTCCCATTCGGGAAACGGTTGCTGATCCCAACCGTTGGTGATATACATTCGATACACTCAAGCGAAATGAGTGGTCGGTCTTGTGTAACAACCCACATTCTACACATCGGAGGATCGTAGAATATTTATTTATTTCTTATACGAGTTCGTATGGTCATGTGGCTTTGGGAAACGACTATTGGGGTCATTTCCCATGTTCATGATTTTTGCCGATTTTTAAATGACCGTTTTGCACCTAGCTGATCTTGTTTCGTCCATAACTTTTGATTGGAAAGGAGTTTTGACCTTAACCCACTTCCATTTGATTTGAATGATGGTTTCTCTTTCCGTAGAGTGGTTACATTAGCAAAACGGACATACCGTTTGGGAGATATGGCTAAAACAAAGTTTAGAAGGTGAAAAACAGCTTAATTGGGCTAAACCGGGTGATTAACAGCTAGGCCCAATGGGGGATTTCGGGTTTAGAGGTATTTGAGGGCTGCTAGGGTTTAGAAAATGATTTTTTCATTCATTTTCCAGCTGCCACAAACCTCCTTTGAGCTCTAGCAATGGCCTCCACCTTCTAAATCACTCCCAAAACATCTTTTTGGCTTTTCTAATCACATATTAGCAAGATCTACACCAAATCAAGGCGGATTAGCATCAAATCAAGATAGAAGCTGCTTCTAAGCATTGGAATTCGACACAAACAGAGAATCATTTCAGATCTATAGTTTACTTTGTGGCAAATGTGAATGATTTGCATTGTTTTTCACTGATTACGGCTAATTATGGTAATTAGCGAAGATTAGCGAAATTATGGCTCAGAAAAATCTGGAAAATTTCCTAAAATTCTAAAACATCATTTTATGCCTCTGATATGAAATTGGGTTAATTTCGACTAATTTTGCAAATCCTGGAATTTGGGGGATTAAGGGGTGATTAGTGATAATTAGCGAATTTATGCATGATTAAAATCTGGAAAAATACTCAGAAATTCTTAAATATTGTTTTAGACCTCTGTTAGGAAATTTGGCTAATTTGGATAAGTTTTGCTAATTATATACCCAAACATGATTAAGAGGGATTAAGGGGGAAATATGGGTTTTTGGGTATGTTTGATCCATTTTACATGGTATGATCGTTGTTTTGGTGTTTGTGAATGATTAAACATGTTGCTATGACTGTATGGTATGCTTAGTGATTGTTTAGAATAATTAGAATGGTCGAAAACGCCGTCGAGAGGCGTATAAACAATCGCTGGAAGTTGCAGGAAAAGTGCAGGTTGAGACCCGAACCGGATCGGATCGGGTGGGGAGGCCCGGACCGAACCGTTGTGAAGCCTTTCCCCACGAACCGCTAGCAGAGCGTCTTCTCCGACCCGACCAGTGTAGTCTTCTCCGAACCGAACCGCCTGGAAGCACGTGAACTGATGGCCAAGGAGTTCTCCGATCCGATCCGCCAGAAGCATTCCGATCTGAACCATTTACCTAACTCCGACCCGACCCGGAGATAAGACGAGGACTTGAGCTGCTTGCACCACGAACGGAGACTAATTACGAACTGAACCGGAGATGGAGACCACGAACCGAACCAATGGCTAGGCAAGATCCGAACCGATCCGAAGCAGAATGAAGAAGGAAGACCGAACCGATCCGGTGAAGACTAAAAACCCGAGATGCAAAGGTAGTCCAATTTAGAGCTCAGGATCCAGATGGGAACCAATGAGTTCACTACATGATTGGGCTTTGCTGCGGGACGTGTGCAAAGGGGTTGTCGGTATTCATAACTTTGGTTCACCACTGAGAGATGGATGGTGGGCTTGTAGCGATAGTTACACGGGATTGGATTCTGTCATGGCCCAAAGTATTAGGTGACCAAAGTGGTGGATATCGTATGCTTTACGCACTGAGTGAGAGATGTGAGGATGGATGCTATGTTTGATTGTTTGCCATCACTATGACATGCACACCCCCCACCCCCGTTATCTTTACACCATTTGAAATGGCACCTTAGAGTGTTGTACAGTATGTAGTGCTAACTCTTTGGTTGCAGGTTCAGGTATGTTTTAGTCTACCTGTTATTGTTCTGTTTAGATGCTTATCGCTCATGCCAGGCTTTATGTCTGACCCAGAGTTTTATGTCTCCTCTTATTACTCTGGGTGCTCACACGAGCAGACTAGAGACAGGTTAGCTGGTGATGCGCGAGTAGCTGATTCGGAGGCGAGCAGGAGGCTTCCACGTATGATATATAGATATTCTCCCTGTGTCGTTGGTGGTCGCTACTTGGGCATTAGTAGTGTACCTCCTTTATCTTGCTTTTGCTTTGAGACAGTTTGAAAAGTTGTAATAATGTTTAACTTTGGATCATAAGCTGCACTTGGATTTTCCGCTGCTATACTAGTTGTTTCAGCTTATGCACTGTCTCACCTGTTTTATGTCAAGTATGTTATTATTATATTTTATTCTATGCGCTGTGAGACATTCTACAGGTTCTTTGTTAGTTCATTTCCTTCTTCCCTTTTTCCTTCTGACGACCCGTTCCGTGCTAACTGAACATGTGTAGAACGCACTTTTGGAGTAAATGTCGGTTGGTGCGGGGCGGGCCGTCACACTTGGTATCAGAGCTCTAGGTTGCGTAGTTAACCTAGGGAAAGACACTAGGGAGAGATAGTACGTATATGAGAGCGCGTATTTGTGATTACTTTGGTTTTCAAAAGCTATATATGTATATACTATTAGTAGTATAAGAATGAAGGCGTACTGCACTAGCACCACTATGGGGTCGTTAATCGTTTCTCTTTTACAGATTGACGATGAGCCGATATGCTAGAGGTGCTGGTAGGGGAGCCAATAATGGGAATGTTGCTGATATGAGGGCGATGTTTACTGACCTCATGAGAGACATGCTTAGGGAGGTGCAAGGGGCAGTTCCCAATCCCGGAAATGGTGGTGGTCCAGTAGTGCAGGCGCCTAGGGTCGATTTCGCCAAGTTGTGCAAGGATTACACTAACCTTGGTGGGAAGCCGTTCCACGGAACGGAGTCGGCCATAGATGTTCAGGATTGGTTGGATAGCTGTGATCGTATCTTCGACGACTTGGGTATTGAGGATGCGACGAAGAGAAGGCTAGCATCTCGTCAGCTGCAAGGGCGAGCGATGAATTGGTGGAATGCCATTAAGACAGCTACTCCAGAGGATCAAGTTACTTGGAATCAGTTTAAGACTCGCTTTTGTGATAAGTTTATTCCAGCTGCTCATAAATCAGAATTGTTCAGGAAGTTCTTGGAGCTTAAGCCGAATGGTAGGGCAGTCTCGGAGTACATCGCAGAATTCGATACTTTATCGAAATATGGATGGTCCCTTATCGATACCGTCGAAAAGAAGAACGAGAAGTTCATAACTGGCTTGGATGGGTAATTGGGGGAAAGACTTATAAACCATATCGATGAGACGTTCGAGTCTATTGTAGGAAAGGCATTAAGGTCAGAGAGCCTTTTCCCTAAGTCGAAGACTGGGGTTGCTACGGCATCTGCAGACGAGCCAAAGCCGCAAGCAGGCGGTGAAGGCAAGAAGAATTCCCAGAACAAGAGGAAGCATAACCCGACCAAGGATGGTCAGAATAAGAAAAATAAGAAAGATGGAGAATGCTTTAGTTGTGGCAAGAAGGGCCACTATGCCAGAGATTGTCGAGAAAAGCCTGGGAAAAGGAAATGCTTTAACTTCGGCTAGGCGGGACATCACAAGGATGATTGCCCACAACCTCCCAGGGAGAAGAAGATTGTGAAAGCGTATGCTATCAACGCTATTCCTTCTTCGTCGAATGCTCCAAGTGCGGCGCAGAAGGGAAAGGGTGTTGTTATAAAAGGTATGCTTTGTATTTAAGATGTTTCTGTTCAGGTATTGTTTGACAAACCCGAGATAGTCGATAGACCTCTAATTGTGACGAACCCGATAGGTGGTTCAACTGATCTTAGTATGATTTGTTGTGGTTGGTCTTATCGAGTCATGGATGTATGTTTCCTTGTGATTACTTTGTTTTGGGCTTTACTGGGTTTAGCATTATTTTGGGGAGTCGATCTACTCCAAAGGAATAGGGTGGTATTAGGTACCTACCTAGTGATGGCGATAGTAACTGGAGTTAAGGAAGCTAAGAGGTTATCGTTGTGATAAGTTCTAGTTGTCTCTGGGAGGCAAATGAGTGCTCTAGTGCTAGATTGTTTTGCTAGTATCACCTAACGTGGATTGTCCGAACTCGGAGGAGATGTTTTTGGGTGCTTGTCTGATATTGGTTTAGGCCTTTGGGGGTTGTGCTTGGGGAATGTCGATTTCGACTAGGATGGTTTGCGTGAGGGGTAAATAGTTGTTGTGATTTTTCATTGGATGATATCTTGGTTTACTCGAGGAGTGATGGGCATACGGAACATGATGAGACTGTTCAATGGTATAGACTGCCCAGAGTTAGACTCGATAGGGTTATGAGATTGCTCGAGTGGGACTCGGGAAAGATGCAAAGTAATGGATTGTTTAGGACCCTACGTTGATGTTCTCTATTGGATAGTAGAACTTTGAAGGAATATGATGTGTTCGTTGATCATGGAAGATACAACGAAGATTAGGGCGATTCAAGTTGGACTTGAACTCGTAAAAGAAAATGGGTGTTCGTTGATCTTGGAGATGCAACGAATAGGGAGACGACTCACGTTGGACTAGAGTTTGTCACTAATGGATACTCAAGACTGGGTCTGAGTTATAGATTGACTCGTGTAGGACTCGAGAAGGCTGCAAGGAATTGGATTCGACTTGGGTTGGACTCGAGAGGGCAGCAAGACAATGGATAGACTAGTGTTGGACTCAAGTACTTTAGGCGGACTAAAAGTAGGGGTATCTGGGGATGCCCGTTACCCTGGATCCGTTAGACATGATCTAGTTATCCTTGGAGGATAAACGTACGTTGGACGTACGGTAGTCCGTAGGGAGGCGGAGCTTCCATTGGCCTGGGATTGGTTGGACCAGTCAAGTAGGCATCGGTGTATGTATGGAGGCTGGGCTTCCATTAGTTATTGATGTTGGTTGGACCAGACATACTAGGATCGACATATTGGGATTGATTAGACCAATCATGTAGGTATCGATGTGTTTGTGAATTTAGCAGGTGATAGGTAGGACTTGTTTAATGGATGTTATGGTTGCTATGTTGTTCCTATTTTTCTTCCCTTGAGTAGACTATCACCTGTAGGGTTCCAGCGATGGGGAACAAAGTGATTGTAGTAGGACTATGAGCCAGTGCAGTAGAGTCGTCATGACTCGAGGGGCAAAGTGGACATAGTAAAGGAATAGAGTAAGGCTATGAGCCAGTGCAGTGGAGTTGTTATGACATCATGGGGCAGAATGGACATAGCAATGGACTAGTGGCTATGGATCAGTGCAGTGGAGTCGCCATGACTCCATGGGGCAGAGTGATCATAGTAAAGGATTTAGGTACGGTAATAGTTGCATTGAGTAGGAGACATGCCAGTTTAGGGGTTTTGTTTCTAGGATGGAAGCAACTAGAGTATATCACAAGATATGATTTCAGACCCAAGAGTGAATTGGATTCAGAAACGCTAGTAAGCTTGACGATTAGATCAATTTTGATTGAGTGGATTGGTTCCAGTTAGAAGGAGGATCCTAATCTATTGGAAACCATCTCTAGGGTAGAGATGGGTAGCGATGGAAAGAGAATGATCAGGTAAGGATTTGATCGAGAAGGGTGGCTTCGAAAGAATAAGGGACTAGTTGTACCCAACGTAGATGGACTGGGAGGTGAAGTGCTTAGAGCATATCATCACCCGAAATTGACTATACATCCCAGTGGTAACAAGACGATTTGAGACATGGAGCAGATCTACTACTGGGAAAGGATAAAGAAAGACGTTGGGAAGTTTATGTCCAAATGCTTGAATTGCCAGTTAGTTAAAGCTGAGCAAAGGAAGCTTAGTGGTTTATCACAACCGTTGAGAACAAGTCTCAAATGGATTATATTGATAGTTTACCAAGGACTAGGTCAGGTCATGATGGTATTTGAGTGAATTGTATATTAGATAATGAAGGCTACCCAAGATAGGCAAAAGACTTATCTCGATAAGAGACGAAGAGATTTGGAATTCTTCGTTAACGACTTTGTGTTCGTCAAGACCTCTCCATTGAGAATGTGATTCGGATTGTTTGGAGAGGTAAGTTAGCACCAAGATTTGTTGGTCCATTCCTGTAATAACCCGGAAATTCTGAACCAGTTTAAAAATTTTATTTTGGCAATTTTAGCGAATTTTGAATATTTAAAATGAATTATTTTAAATAATATCGATGATAAATTTATTTTGAATATAATTCGAACGTATATATTATATACGTCGTCGTTAGAATTTAAATATTTATATATAATTATAAATAGAATTGAAAATGGCCCTGTAGTTCGATAATTCGATTTCAAACTTCAATTGAATGTACCGGGTGCAAAACAATCCGGATTTTAGTGAAACCAAAAACATTAGGGTCTAATTGGGAATATCTTTCCAACGAATCCGAAAAATCAAAATTTCATAATGGGAATCAAAAGATAAGTCCAGTTGAAAATTCTGAATAGTCGTTATGGAATTCAGGCCCTTAAAAATAGACATTTTGCAAACGACCTCGGATTTCGACGAAACCACTTTTGTTGGATCCATGATGTCAAATTATTGCTAGATTTCAAATTTCATAATTTTTCAATTCAATATGTGAGAGTGGCAAAGGAAAATGCGTTTGACCAGTTTCACTTGATTTTAATCGACTGGAAAATGGCCATTTTTCCAACGGTCTCAGAATTCGACGAAACTAGTTTTGTTAGGACCGTATCGTCAATACGAAGCTAGAAAATATTTTTCTGCAATTTTTAGAGTTCGTATGTGACCCCAGTAAATTGAAATGCACGTTCAAGTTCAATATATAGAGTTATATGTTGATTCTGATGGAAACTGATCGAAACGGTCGAATCAGCTTACGATACATATCCCATTGTGTTCGGAATGGGGGTAAAACGCTATGGACGACAGGCGGTGGGCCTCGTTTAGAGGTCGTATGTAAAAGTCAACTTTTTCATAATAAAATAAAATAAATTAATTAAAATTAAAACCCTACCCCCTGTTCCTTCTCTCGGGCCCCCTTTATCAGTTTAATCGATTTTAACATAAAATAAAAAAGCGAAGAGGGCGGAGCCCTAAATCGCACGCCGCCACCAGCCGATCCCCCAACCTCCGATCCTCCGCCTTCTTCTTCTCTCCTCCTCCTATCGCGTGAGACCGCGAAGCCCCCCTTCCTCCTACCGCCGACCACCGCGAAGCCCCCCTTCCTCCTACCGCCGACCACCGCGAAGCCCCCCCCCCTCCGCCGATTTGAAGCAGCCCCCCCAGAACTCGAACCACCCCCTCCTCCATCCCCTGACCGACGCGAAGAGCCCCCCCCCCCTCTCCAGTTTTCGTCTGTAAGTTTTTTTTAACTAAATTTTATTTATTTTTCAATTTTCAGTTATCGTTCTATTTGATTTTAAAACTGATTTTTTATTTGATTTGAAAACTGAAATCTATTTGATTTTTAAAATAAAAAAAAGGGGGTTTTTAATTAGCTAAAGATACGATTATTAATTGTTTAAAAACATAATTTTTATCGTATGTAAAGATAGAAAATATAATTTTCATATTGAATAGCATAATAAAAATCTGATTTTTATATATTGAATAGCACAATAAAAATCGGATTTTTATATATTGAATAGCATAATAAAAAATCTGATTTTTATATATAGAATAGCATAATAAAAATTCGATTTTTATATATTGAATAGCATAGTAAAAATTCGAATTTTATATATTTTATAGCATAATAATAGCATAATAAAAATTTGATTTTTATATATTGAATAGCATAATAAAAATTCGATTTTTATATATTGAATAGCATAGTAAAAATTCGATTTTTATATATTGAATAGCATAGTAAAAATTCGATTTTTATATATTGAATAGCATAGTAAAAATTCGATTTTTATATATTTAATAGCATAGTAAAAATTCGATTTTTATATATTGAATAACATAGTAAAAATTCGATTTTTATATATTGAATAGTGAAGTAAAAATGTGATTTTTACATATGTAGAGAATACGGGTAGTGAAAAGTGACAAGAGGCAGAACGACGAAGATTTCTACCTAAGAAGAGTCGTGGCATTGGACTAGCTAACTGTGAGAACTTCTCACTTTAAATTTCTTTTTTCTAGTTATATATATACTAGGATGCAGACGGTGTTTAGTAGCACCCGACACCCGTCATCCACAGACCATGGATGGCTTGTTTGTTTAATTGTTTGGTTGTGTAGTTGGTTAGATTACTTGGTTTGAATTGAATTGTTTGGTGAAACGAAATTGATTTGATTGATGTGTGAATGGCGTGGGCCTTCACTAGACCGAGGATAAGGCTAGGCCTTGTCCCGTTTCTAGTATCATGCCGTTATGCCGCCGAAATTTTCTAAAATAAGTTAGAAAAATAAAAATATCATTTTTATTTTGTAAATGAACTGAATAAAAATTCATGTGTTAAAATAAAATATTTGATTGTTAAAAATATAATTTTTAACGTGAATGTGAATAAATAAATATTCATTTACAAACCGGACGGTTTGTTTATGTACACCTATTTGAAGGACATTGATTGGGACGATAAATTTTACACATCACTCAACTGCACAAATAAAAATCTGTGTTTGATTGCTTGAAACCCCACACGGGTATTGGGATGATATATGACATACACTAGTCCCAATAATTAGCTGTATGTCGATCGATTGATTGACAGACTGTTATAAGCGTTGAATATTCATATTTGATGCTTATACAGTGTGGAATGCACTTTGGATGATGGTTGATTATTCGTCGTTGTTATTGTATACAGGTTTGTAGAAAATTCATATAATTAACATTATATGGTAATTGATTGGGCGTCATTCCAGTTTCGAAATAGAAATATTTGAAATAGAAATATTTGAAGAGAAATATTTGAAATAGAAATATTTGAATAAAAATATTTGAAATAGAAATATTTGAAATATAAATATTTGAAGAGGAATATTTGAATAGAAATATTTGAAATAGAAATATTTGAAATAAAAATATTTGAAGAAAAATATTTGAAATAGAAATATTTGAATAGAAATATTTGAAATAGAAATATTTGAAATAGAAATATTTGAAGAGAAATATTTGAAATAGAAATATTTGAAATAGAAATATTTGAAATAGAAATATTTGAATAGAAATATTTGAAATAGAAATATTTGAAATAGAAATATTTGAATAGAAATATTTGAAATAGAAATATTTGAAATAGAAATATTTGAAGAGGAATATTTGAAATAGAAATATTTGAAATAGAAATATTTGAAATAGAATATTTGAAAATAGAAATATATGAAGTTGTGTTGATTAGACTGACGCCATTTTGACGTGAACGATATTTATATCGCTTTTATTCATTTTAAAATGAATATCGAAAGTGATTTCAAAATTTGACATTTTGAAATGAAATGAAATTCGAATTAAACTGAATAGAATTGAAATTCGAATTAGATTGAAATCGTTTTGAATTGAATTTAAAACGTATTGAAATTGAATAGAAATGAATTCGAATTGAAATCGAATTGAACTGAAAACGAACTGAAATTGAATTAGAAATCAATTTGAATTGAAATCAATTTGAAATGAATTTAAATCAAATTTATAAGGAAAAATTCAATTTTGATTTGAATTTGAAAAGAAGTTGAAATTGTTTTGAAAACGAATTTAAAACGATTTATAAAATACGTTTTAAAAGGAAATCGACGAAGTATATATTATATATAATATAATGGCCTGAATAGAACGCGCCGCGCCGCGGCAGTTCGCGAATTTCGACCATTGACTTCGAACGGATATTACGGGAGATCTGACCGTCGGATTCTCCTAAAACCAGAACGGTTGGGTTCGTATCGAAAAGAGCTTTCTAACGAATATTAGAAATTTGAAATCTAACGGTTCGATTTGGAATTATGTCCAAATCAAATTTGAAAAAGGTCGCTGTAAGTGCAGTTCGATGACCGTTGATGGAAATCGACTGTACGGGCCTTGATAAAATTATTAAAAATAGCAATAATTTGTGTGAAATCATAAGAAATGATTTAGGAAGAATTGGGGTGAAAAACTCCATATTTGAAAAGATAAAAATAGATTTTTATCGAAATGAACTAGTTTTGAACTAGAATTATAATTCTATTTATTTTTAAATAAATAAATTGAATTTAAAAAGGGTTTTAAAAGTAACCAGAAATTCCAATAATTGAATTTTAATGGATTTGAATCGAAATTGTCTTCGGAATATTTCGATGTTGGATTTCGTGATTATACAGATATTGTTATGGAAATTTGAAAGATATATTTATATCGTTATTTCCAATATGATATTTGTTAGTCGTAGAATTTGATATTGAATATAAGCCGATATATGTTCTATTCAGAGCCTTGTATTTAATATCAAATGTGATTTGGGTTTGTCGTGAATGGTGTCTTCATTAACACTGTTCTTAAGCCCAGTGGAGAAAATGATTAAATCTTTTACTTAGATTTAATGAAGTGTACCAGTTAAATAATATTTAATTGGAATTGAATTCGAATTGATTCTTGGGTTTATCGTGAATGGTGTTTTAAATAACACTCATTCTTTAACCCGATAATTAATAAAATGCGATTTTGGGTTGTCGTGACTGGTATCTTCAATAATACTGTTCTTAGACCCAAAGGAGTTAAGAAAATCATAAACTAATTGGAGGTTAGTTAAGATGAATGGTTTCTTGGGTATTGATCTGATGTTGGTTTCGGCCATCGGGGTTAATACTTAGGGAATTGCTCACTTGCTAATTTACGGTTAGGGACTGATTGAAATGTAATGTGATTTCGGGTTCATCGTGAACCGTGTTTTAAATGACACTGATTCTTTAACCCAGTCACAGATTAAAACTAAGTGGAGTTTTAATGAATCTTTAATTAGATTGAAATGATCGAGAATGGAGTATCACCAGTTTTGCTCTAGGCGATAGTTAAATCTTTAATTAGATTTGAATGTGAAATGGTAATTGAATTTACCGATAACACCGTGCTGTTAGATATAAAGTACTACCAGTTTTACTTCATGGGATGAATAGGTTGGGATTAGGAAATTAAAATAAATGATTACTTCGGTAAGGTTCGTTAATCCCGACTAGTTAAATCGAAATTCAAAAGGATAGATTAAAGAATAAATTCTAATGATTTATCTTTGATAAAATTAATGGGAACCTTTCCCTATGAATGTGAAATTTAGAAACTAACTGTCGGTTAGCTAAGCAGAACGGTTTTCTGGATATTGATCTGATGTTGGTTTCGGCCTTCGGGGTTAATATTTGGGGGATTATTCTCTTGATTAATTTACGGTTAGTGACTGATGATTTGGAATGAGGCGTATGTTGTGTTTGTGTAACACTTATTTAAAGTATACGCGAGTTACACGGGGAGACCGGGTTTATCCCATTCAGAATAACTGATACGACGATAAGTCGAAGATGAAGACCGTGGTTGAAGACCAGAAGTCTTCACATCGTTTGGGTGATTACTGATGATCTTGATTGGGATGTACACCCAAGAAGATGGAAACAATTGGTGATCGTCCAGACATACTTGGAGATCGATGGATATGCGGGGTACTAGGTGCCTCCGGTTTCGTTCAGACCCAGAACGGAATTGTAAATGGACTGTGTGTCTGACATTGGATTTTAGTCTGTGTGATTGATTTCTTTTAAATATATATCTGTTTGGCGGCGGAGAATTTATTCTCTTGCTTAACGCCCTTCTCTGAGACGTACGAGCTCAGGGGTTATATATTGATGGATATCAATTGCATGGAGTGAATTGCCTGTGTGGCATGTTAAGATGCAAATGATCAAGGCTTCTGTTAAAAAGCAAAGTCTTGTAGTTGATGATCGAAGCACGGCCTTTGTGGCGTAGCTTTGTGTAACGTTTACTTCGCGCGTTTCGCACCCCGGTTGTGAACCAAAAACAGGAGAGGACCTCAGGGAGGGCATGCGTTTCCTTCTAGCTAGGGTGGTGTTGGTGACCTACCAGCCCTGACATTTATATAATTTTCACATGTGTGGTTGTTGCTGTTGCGAGGCGCCTCGGTTAGATCAGACGATCCGGGTCCGATGGAGCCATTCGTTGGCTCATTTACGCCCCAAAGGGCGGGGAAACGTAGTGTTCAGGCATTTTAATCCACATCGGTGGACCGGCCCTGTCGCTCCAAGGGTCACTCGAGCTCTGATCCTGAGACTCGGGCTAGACAGTCTCGAATCGGTAGAGGACGATCCCTGGCCTCGGTTTATAGATGGAAACCCAATTTCCAAATACGTGACTTTGCGATTTTGATTGTATAATCTATATATGCCGACATAGTGGTATGGGGCATTCATGCCGCCTACGATTGATACTTATGATTTGAAGTTGTTTTATATACTATACACTTATAATAGTATCAAAATGATTTGTTTTAAACGTATCAAACATTCTTTGGCTGTTATAAGGGAAACCCTATCCCCCGGCTTGCGTTGCATTGTGTGATAGGACCTGGGTCTTATAACAGCTTCATTTTTCTCTATTTAGCATTGCGCTGTTTGTTTTATGCACTGGTATTCTTGGGAGGAAACCCGTTCCGTGTTATACGGCGTGGTCCCTTGATTTACCTAACTTTAAAATAAAGATTAATAACTGTTTTAGTTCTCACACCAGTCACATGACTGGCCTGGAGTTTATTGTTTTAACCTAAACTCTGGGTGCCCCTATTTTCCGCACGGGCAGCTAGTAGTTTTGGTTTTGCAGATTTATATTCACAGGATCCTGATTTACAGCTGGAACGATGCTCGGAAAGCTCTGTATCCGTGTATTACTTTCAGTTGTGCTTTGTATTATTTTTCCGTTGCTATGTAATTTATTGTAATCTCTGATATTTATCGAATGTAATTTATTCATTTATACTCTGTATATTCTTGTATCTGATGGAATTGTTGTAATATACAATGAAATGTTCTTCCGTCTGCGTTCTGATTTGTCCTGTTCTCAAACGATCAGGGGTTTCGAACGGTCTAGATCGGTTTAACAACTGATTCGGATCGAGCGAAATTCCTGGCCGTCACATTTGGTATCAGAGCTTTGGTTTACAGAGCTCGAGAACAAGACACATTAGAACCATACGAAAGAATTCATCAGATGTTGGATTAGTAACATCCAATTAGAATGACTCGTTAGAGATAGGATCAGTAGTATCCTAGAACGAGTGTAAGGAGTATATTTTTCAAATGGAAACAATTTTGTTTTGAAAATTGAAATCGTTTTATACGTATTTGAATATTTATTTATTTTGAATGTGGACAATCCGATATATAAAGATTTTGCATATACGCGTCATGAACGTATATTCGAAGTTTTAATATACTGGATAGATATAGAATCACATTCTAGACATCCGGGGATGATTCTGATGGTGGTGCATCATCATCAGTATTCATATTCGTGTTTCGAAGGTGTGATTTCTATATATTTCCATTAGACTGGTGTGAGAACCAAAACTTATATAGATAGATTTATTTGTTGTGAATTGGCATCAAAAACATGATTTTTGTATATGTATCAAAATTATGAATTTGAAACTCTAATTCACTAATTGATTGATGTTTGTGCTGTTTGTTCATTTGTTTGATAATTTTGAACCATTAAGCCTAATTGAATCAAATATTGAACTATATTGAAAATTGGTCGCATTTGCTTGCATATACATATACTTACATTGAACAGGTCATAGCAAGGAGGCAAGAGCCGAAGAATAAAATTTGTTTGTCTGACAAATAGGTACATATTTACTATAATTTACTGTTTTGTTTGGTTGATGATGATTTTATGAGCCTATTGGCTAGCCGCTTGGCTTTTTTTTTCTTTTTGAGATCAGAAGGCCTGTATGGCAATTTCGGGATTTTCCCGTGGCTCCTGGTGCAGGGGAGGTTATGGCGAAATTTTTCGAAAATTCCGGGTGTTAGCCAAATTTTTGAAAATTTGAAAATTCTCAGAAACTGAAAAGTTGGAGAATGGAAGCCAGACCGAACGTGGAGTTGATTGATCAAACCACTTTCGGCTTTGTTCCTTTTCGGGGACGAAAAGTTTTAAGTGGGGGAGATTGTAATAACCCGGAAATTCTGAACCAGTTTAAAATTTTTATTTTGGCAATTTTAGCGAATTTTGAATATTTAAAATGAATAATTTTAAATAATATCGATGATAAATTTATTTTGAATATAATTCGAACGTATATATTATATACGTCATCGTTATAATTTAAATATTTATATATAATTATAAATAGAATTGAAAATGGCCCTGCAGTTCGATAATTCGAGTTCAAACATCAATTGAATGTGCCGGGTGCAAAACAATCCGGATTTTAGTGAAACCAAAAACATTAGGATCTAATTGGGAATATCTTTCCAACGAATCCGAAAAATCAAAATTTCATAACGGGAATCAAAAGATATGTCCAGTTGAAAATTCTGAATAGTCGCTATGGAATTCAGGCCCTTAAAAATAGACCTTTTGCAAAAGACCTCGGATTTCGACGAAACACTTTTGTTGGGTCCGTGATGTCAAATTATTGCTAGGTTTCAAATTTCATAATTTTTCAATTCAATATGTGAGCGTGGCAAAGGAAAACGCGTTTGACCAGTTTAAGTTGATTTTAATCAACTGGAAAATGGCCATTTTTCCAACGGTCTCAGAATTCGACGAAACTAGTTTTGTTAGGACCGTATCGTCAATACGAAGCTAGAAAATATTTTTATGCAATTTTTAGAGTTCGTATATGACCCCAGTAAATTGAAATGCGCGTTCAAATTCAATATATAGAGTTATATATTGATTCTGATGGAAACTGATCGAAACGGTCGAATCAGCTTACGATACATATCCCATTATGTTCGGAATGGGGTTAAAACGCTATGGACGACAGGCGGTGGGCCTCGTTTAGAGGTCGTATGTAAAAGTCAACTTTTTCATAATAAAATAAAATAAATTAATTAAAATTAAAACCCTACCCCCTATTCCTTCTCTCTGGCCCCCTTAATCAGTTCAATCGATTTTAACAGAAATAAAAAAAATGAAGAGGGCGGAGCCCTAAATCGCACGCCACCACCAGCCGATCCCCCAACCTCCGATCCTCCGCCTTCTTCTTCTTTCCTCCACCTATCGTGTGAGACCGCGAAGCCCCCCCTTCCTCCTACCGCCGACCACCGCGAAGCTCCCCCCCCACTCCGCCGATTTGAAACAGCCACCCCTGAACTAACCACCCCCTCCTCCATCCCCTGACCGACGCGAAGAGCCCCCCCTCTCTAGTTTTCGTCTGTAAGTTTTTTTTAATTTAATGTTATTTATTTTTCAATTTTCAGTTATCGTTCTATTTGATTTTAAAACTGATTTTTTATTTGATTTGAAAACTGAAATCTATTTGATTTTTAAAATAAAAAAATGGGGGTTTTTAATTAGCTAAAGATACGATTTTTAGTTGTTTAAAAATATAATTTTTATCGTATGTAAAGATAGAAAATATAATTTTCATATTGAATAGCATAATAAAAATCTGATTTTTATATATTGAATAGCATAATAAAAATCTGATTTTTATATATTGAATAGCATAATAAAAAATCTGATTTTTATATATTGAATAGCATAATAAAAATTCGATTTTTATATATTGAATAGCATAGTAAAAATTCAATTTTTATATATTGAATAGCATAATAAAAATCTGATTTTTATATATTGAATAGCATAATAAAAATTCGATTTTTATATATTGAATAGCATAGTAAAAATTCGATTTTTATATATTGAATAGCATAGTAAAAATTCGATTTTTATGTATTGAAGAGCATAGTAAAAATTCGATTTTTATATATTGAATAACATAGTAAAAATTCGATTTTTATATATTGAATAGCGAAGTAAAAATGTGATTTTTATATATGTAGAGAATACGGGCAGTGAAAAGTGACAAGAGGCAGAACGACGAAGATTTCTACCTAAGAAGAGTCGTGGCGTTGGATTAGCTATCTGTGAGAACTTCTCACTTTAAATTTCTTTTTTCTAGTTATATATATATATACTAGGATGCAGACGGTGTTTAGTAGCACCCGGCACCCGTCATCCATAGACCATGGATGGCTTGTTTGTTTAATTGATTGGTTGTGTAGTTGGTTAGATTACTTGGTTTGAATTGAATTGTTTGGTGAAACGAAATTGATTTGATTGATGTGTGAATGGCGTGGGCCTTCACTAGACCGGGGATAAGGCTAGGCCTTGTCCCGTTTCTAGTATCGTGCCGTTATGCCGCCGAAATTTTCTAAAATAAGTTAGAAAAATAAAAATATCATTTTTATTTTGTAAATGAACTGAATAAAAATTCATGTATTAAAATAAAATATTTGATCGTTAAAAATATAATTTTTAACGTGAATGTGAATAAATAAATATTCATTTACAAACCGGACAATTTGTTTATGTACACCTATTTGAAGGACATTGATTGGGACGATAAATTTTACACATCGCTCAACTGAACAAATAAAAATCTGTGTTTGATTGCTTGAAACCCCACACGGGTATTGGGATAATATATGACATAAACTAGTCCCAATAATTAGCTATATGTCGATCGATTGATTGACAGACTGTTATAAGCGTTGAATATTCATATTTGATGCTTATACAGTGTAGAATGCACTTTGGATGATGGTTGATTATTCGTCGTTGTTATTGTATACAGGTGTTGTAGAAAATCCATATAATTAACATTTTATGGTAATTGATTGGGCCTCATTCCAGTTTCGAAATAGAAATATTTGAAATAGAAATATTTGAAGAGAAATATTTGAAATAGATATATTTGAATAGATATATTTGAAATAGAAATATTTGAAATAGAAATATTTGAAGAGGAATATTTGAATAGAAATATTTGAAATAGAAATATTTGAAATAGAAATATTTGAAATAGAAATATTCGAAGAGAAATATTTGAAATAGAAATATTTGAATAGAAATATTTGAAATAGAAATATTTGAAATAGAAATATTTGAAATAGAAATATTTGAAGAGAATTATTTGAAATAGAAATATTTGAATAGAAATATTTGAAATAGAAATATTTGAAATAGTAATATTTGAAATAGAAATATTTGAAATAGAAATTTTTGAATAGAAATATTTGAAATAGAAATATTTGAAGAGGAATATTTGAAATAGAAATATTTGAAATAGAAATATTTGAAATAGAATATTTGAAAATAGAAATATATGAAGTCGTGTTGATTAGACTGACGCCATTTTAACGTGAACGATATTTATATCGATTTTATTCATTTTAAAATGAATATCGAAAGTGATTTCAAAATTTGACATTTTGAAATGAAATGAAATTCGAATTAAACTGAATAGAATTGAAATTCAAATTAGATTGAAATCGTTTTGAATTGAATTTAAAACGTATTGAAATTGAATAGATTGAATTCGAATTGAAATCGAAGTGAACTGAAAACGAACTGAAATTGAATTAAAAATCAATTTGAATTGAAATCAATTTGAAATGAATTTAAATCGAATTTATAAGGAAAAATTCAATTTTGATTTGAATTTGAAAAGAAGTTGAAGTTGTTTTGAAAACGAATTTAAAACGATTTATAAAATACGTTTTAAAAGGAAATCGACGAAGTATATTATATGTATATATAATATAATGGCCTGAATAGAACGCGCCGCGCCGCGGCAGTTCGCGAATTTCGACCATTGACTTCGAACGGAAATTACGGGAGATCCGACCGTCGGATTCTCCTAAAACCAGAACCGTTGGGTTCATATCGAAAAGATCTTTATAACGAATATTAGAAATTAGAAATCTAACGACTGGATTTGGAATTATGTCCAAATCAAATTTGAAAAAGGTCGCTGTAAGTGCAGTTCGATGACCGTTGATGGAAATCGACTGTACGGGCCTTGACAAAATTATTAAAAATAGCAATAATTTGTGTAAAATCATAAGAAATGATTTGGGAAGAACTGGGGTGAAAAACTCCATATTTGAAAAGATAAAAATAGATTTTTATCGAAATGAACTAGTTTTGAACTAGAATTATAATTCTATTTATTTTTAAATAAATAAATTGAATTTAAAAAGGGTTTTAAAAGTAACCAGAAATTCCAATAATTGAATTTTAATGGATTTGAATCGAAATTGTCTTCGAAATATTTCGATGTTGGATTTCGTGATTATACAGATATTGTTATGGAAATTTGAAAGAAATATTTATATCGTTATTTCCAATATGATATTTGTTAGTCGTAGAATTTGATATTGAATATAAGCCGATATATTTTCTATTAGAGCCTTGTATTTAATATCAAATGTGATTTGGGTTTGTCGTGAATGGTGTCTTCATTAACACTGTTCTTAAGCCTAGTGGAGAAAATGATTAAATCTTTTACTTAGATTTAATGAAGTGTACCAGTTAAATAATATTTAATTGGAATTGAATTCGAATTGATTCTTGGGTTTATCGTGAATGGTGTTTTAAATAACACTCGTTCTTTAACCCGATAATTAATAAAATGCGATTTTGGGTTGTCGTGACCGGTATCTTCAATAATACTGTTCTTAGACCCAACGGAGTTAAGAAAATCAAAACTAATTGGAGGTTAGTTAAGATGAATGGTTTCTTGGGTATTGATCTGATGTTGGTTTCGGCCTTCGGGGTTAATACTTAGGGAATTGCTCACTTACTAATTTATGGTTAGGGACTGATTGAAATGTAATGTGATTTCGAGTTCATCGTGAACCGTGTTTTAAATGACACTGATTCTTTAACCCAGTCACAGATTAAAACTAAGTGGAGTTTTAATGAATCTTTAATTAGATTGAAAGGATCGAGAATGGAGTATCACCAGTTTTGCTCCAGGCGATAGTTAAATCTTTAATTAGATTTGAACGTGAAATGGTAATTGAATTTACCGATAACACCATACTGTTAGATATGAAGTACTACCAGTTTTACTTCATGGGATGAATAGGTTGGGATTAGGAAATTAAAATAAATGATTACTTCGGTAAGGTTCGTTAATCCCGACTAGTTAAATCAAAATTCAAAAGGATAGATTAAAGAATAAATTCTAATGATTTATCTTTGATAAAATTAATGGGAACCTTTCCCTATGAATGTGAAATTTAGAAACTAACTGTCGGTTAGCTAAGCAGAACGGTTTTCTGGATATTGATCTGATGTTGGTTTCGGCCTTCGGGGTTAATATTTGGGGGATTATTCTCTTGATTAATTTACGGTTAGTGACTGATGAATTGGAATGAGGCGTATGTTGTGTTTGTGTAACACTTATTTAAAGTATACGCGAGTTATTCGGGGAGACCGGGTTTATCCCGTTCTGAATAACTGATACGACGATAAGTCGAAGATGAAGACGGTGGTTGAAGACCAGAAGTCTTCACATCGTTTGGGTGATTACTGATGATCTTGATTGGGCTGTACACCCAAGAAGATGGAAACAGTTGGTGATCGTCCAGACGTACTTGAAGATCGATGGATATGCGGGGTACTAGGTGCCTCCGGTTTTGTTCAGACCCGGAAGGGCTTGTAAATGGACTGTGTGTCTGACATTGGATTTTAGTCTGTGTGATTGATTTCTATTAAATATATATCTGTTTGGCGATGGAGAATTTATTCTCTTGCTTAACGCCCTTCTCTGAGACGTACGAGCTCAGGGGTTATATATTTATGGATATCAATCGCATGGAGTGAATTGCCTGTGTGGCTTGCTAAGATGCAAATGATCAATGCTTCTGTTGAAAAGCAAAGTCTTGTGGTTGATGATCGAAGCACGGCCTTTGTGGCGTAGCTTTGTGTAACGTTTACTTCGCGAGTTTCGCACCCCGGTTGTGAACCAAAAACGGGAGAGGACCTCAGGGAGGGCATGCGTTTCCTTCTAGCTAGGGTGGTGTCAGTGACCTATCAGCCCTGACATTTATATACTTTTCAACTGTGTGGTTGTTGCTGTTGCGAGGCGCCTCGGTTAGATCGGACGATCCGGGTCCGATGGAGCCATTCGTTGGCTCATTTACGCCCCAAAATTGGGCGGGGAAACGTAGTGTTCAGGCATTTTAATCCACATAGGTGGACCGACCCTGTCGCTCCAAGGGTCACTCGAGCTCTGATCCTGAGACTCGGGCTAGACAGTCTCGAATCGGTAGAGGACGATCCCTGGCCTCGATTCATAGATGAAAACCCAATTTCCAAATACGTGACTTTGCGATTTTGATTGTATAACCTATATATGGCGATATAGTGGTATGGGGCATTCATGCCGCCTATGATTGATACTTATGATTTGAAGTTATTTTATACACTATAAACTTATAATAGTATCAAAATGATTTGTTTTAAACGTATCAAGCATTCTTTGGCTGTTATAAGGGAAAACCCTATCCCCCTGCTTGCGTTGCATTGTGTGATAGGACCTGGGTCTTATAACAACTTCATTTTTCTCTATTTAGCATTGCGTTGTTTGTTTTATGCACTGGTATTCTTGGGAGGAAACCCGTTCCGTGTTATATGGCGTGGTCCCTTGATTTACCTAACTTTAAAATAAAGATTAATAACTGTTTTAGTTCTCACACCAGTCACATGACTGACCTGGAGTTTATTGTTTTAACCTAAACTCTGGGTGCCCCTATTTTCCGCACGGGCAGCTAGTAGTTTTGGTTTTGCAGATTTATATTCACAGGATCCTGATTTACAGCTGGAACGATGCTCGGAAAGCTCTGTATCCATGTATTACTTTCAGTTGTGCTTTGTATTATTTTTCCGCTGCTATGTAATTTATTGTAATCTCTGATATTTATCGAATGTAATTTATTCATTTATACTCTGTATATTCTTGTATCTGATGGAATTGTTGTAATATACAATGAAATGTTCTTCCGTCTGCATTCTGATTTGTCCTGTTCTCAAACGATCAGGGGTTTCGAACGGTCTAGATCGGTTTAACAACTGATTCGGATCGAGCGAAATTCCCGGCCGTCACAATTCCCAGTCCTCGAGCAAGTTGGGAATTTGGCGTATGAAGTAGAGCTACCTGACAAGATGTCGGGAGTTCACAACGTATTTCATGTTTCCCAGTTAAGGAAGTTTGTGCAAGACCCTAATTTGGCTATTTCACCAGATCAGTTGGACGATAGCGAGGTTGAACCCGAGGCGGTTGAGAACCGCAAGCCTATGCGTATTGTTGGGAACGATACGAAGCAGCTTCGAAGGAAGGCAGTGAAACTAGTCAAAGTTCAGTGGGGTGAGAATGAAAAAGACTGTACTTGGGAAACAGATAAAGATATAAGGAAGAAGTATCCAGAACTCTTTGCCTGGTAAGGTTTTGGTAGTGATAGTTTCTTCCCTTGTTAGTAAACCTCATGCTAGGATAGACTTGTTTTGCATGTTGATTGTTGTTTTGGGGCTGATAGGCATGTGAGACCCTTTGTGTGTTTTGGGTAGGGAATTTCGGGGGCGAATTTTTTTAAGGGGGGGGGGGGGGGGAGAATGTAATAACCCGCATTCTATGCATCGGAGGATCGTATAATATTTATTTCTTTCTTATACGAAGTCGTATGGTCATGTGGCTTTGGGAAACGACTATTGGGGTCATTTCCCATGTTCAGGATTTTTGCCGATTTTTAAATGACCGTTTTGCCCCTAGCTGATCTTGTTTCGTCCATAACTTTTGATTGGAAAAGATTTTTAAACTGAAACTACTTCCATTGAATTCGAATGATGGTTTCTCTTTTCGTAGAGTGGTTACATTAGCCAAACGGACTTACCGTTTGGGAGATATGGCTGAAACAAGGTTTAGAAGGCGAAAAACAGCATAATTGGGCTAAACCGGGTGATTAACAGCTAGGCCCAATGGGGGATTTCGGGTTTAGAGGTATTTGAGGGCTGCTAGGGTTTAGATAACGATTTTTTCATTCATTTTCCAGCCGCCACAAACCTCCTTTGAGCTCTAGCAATGGCCTCCACCTTCTAAATCACTCCCAAAACATCTTTTTGGCTTTCCTTATCACATATTAGCAAGATCTACACCAAATCAAGGCGGATTAGCATCAAATCAAGATAGGAGCTGCTGCTAAGCATTGGAATTCGACACAAACAGAGAATCATTTTAGATCTATAGTTTACTTTGTGGCAAAGGTGAGTGATTTGCATTGTTTTTCACTAATTACGGCTAATTATGGTAATTAGCGAAGATTAGCGAAATTATGGCTCAGAAATATCTGGAAAATTTCCTAAAATTCTAAAACATCATTTTATGCCTCTGATATGAATTTGGGTTAATTTCGACTAATTTTGCAAATCCCGGAATTTGCGGGATTAAGGGGTGATTAGTGATAACTAGCGAATTTATGCATGATTAAAATCTGGAAAAATATTCAGAAATTCTTAAATATTGTTTTAGACCTTTGTTAGGAAATTTGGCTAATTTGGATAAGTTTTGATAATTATATACCCAAACATGATTAAGAGGGATTAAGGGCAAAATATGGGTTTTTTGGTATGTTTGATCCATTTTACATGGTATGATCGTTGTTTTGGTGTTTGTGAATGATTATACATGTTGCTATGACTGTATGGTATGCTTAGTGATTGTTTAGAATAATTAGAATGGTCGAAAATGCCGTCGAGAGGCGTATAAACAGTCGTTGGAAGTTGTAGGAGAAGTGCAGGTTGAGACCCGAACCGGATCGGATCGGGTGGTGAGGCCCGGACCGAACCGTTGTGGAGACTTTCCCCACGAACCGCTAGCAGAGCGTCTTCTCCAACCCGACCCGTGTAGTCTTCTCCGAACCGAACCGCCTGGAAGCACGTGAACTTATGGCCAAGGAGTTCTTCGATCCGATCTGCCAGAAGCATTCCGATCCGAACCATTTACCTAACTCCAACCCGACCCGGAGATAAGACGAGGACTTGAGCTGCTTGCACCACGAACGGAGATTAATTACGAACCGAACCGGAGATGGAGACCACGAACCGAACCGATGGCTAGGCAAGATCCAAACCGATCCGAAGCAGAATGAAGAAGGAAGACCGAACCGATTCGGTGAAGACTAAAAACCCGAGATGCAAAGGTAGTCCAAATAGGATGTTAGAGCTCAGGATCCAAATGGGAACCAATGAGTTCACTCCATGATTGTGCTTTGCTGCGGGACGTGTGCAAAGGGGTTGTCGGTATTCATAACTTTGGTTCACCACTGAGAGATGGATGGTGGGCTTGTAGTGATAGTTACACGGGATTGGATTCCGTCATGGCCCAAAGTATTAGGTGACCAAAGTGGTGAATATCGTATGTTTTACGCACTGAGTGAGAGATGTGAGGATGGATGTTATGTTTGATTGTTTGCCATCACTATGACATGCACACCCCCCACCCCCGTTATCTTTACACCATTTGAAATGGCACCTTAGAGTGTTGTACAGTATGTAGTGCTAACTCTTTGGTTGCAGGTTCAGGTATGTTTTAGTCTACCTGTTATTGTTCTGTTTAGATGCTTATCGCTCATACCAGGCTTTATGTCTGACCCAGAGTTTTATGTCTCCTCTTATTACTCTAGGTGCTCACATGAGCAGACTAGAGACAAGTTAGCTGGTAATGCACGAGTAGCTGATTCGGAGGCGAGCAGGAGGCTTCCACGTATGATATATAGATATTCTCCCTGTGTCGTTGGTGGTCGCTACTTGGGCATTAGTAGTGTACCTCCTTTATCTTGCTTTTGCTTTGAGACAGTTTGAAAAGTTGTAATAATGTTTAACTTTGGATCATAAGCTGCACTTGGATTTTCCGCTGCTATGCTAGTTGTTTCAGCTTATGCACTGTCTCACCTGTTTTATGTCAAGTATGTTATTATTATATTTTATTCTATGCGCTGTGAGACATTCTACAGGTTCTTTGTTAGTTCATTTCCTTCTTCCCTTTTTCCTTCTGACGACCCGTTCCGTGCTAACTGGACATGTGTACAATGCACTTTTGGAGTTAATGTCGGTTGGTGCGGGGCGGGCCGTCACATCATGTGTGGCCGGGTTGCAAGATGTTCTTGCTGAACCCAGTGTAATCCTTTCTAGAGGTACACTAGCGAAAGGTGGTTCCATACCTTGTCATAGTTGGAAATCCATTACCCAATACGTGCTTGTGGTGTTGATTGTATATTATATATGTAGAACGTGAGATGAAAGTGTTCTGCTAGATGATTATTATTATAGTGGTTGATAGACATTATTATAATATCAAAAGGTTTTTGATATAAAGATAATTTGGATTCTCATAAGGGAAAAACCCGTTCCATTATACGACATGGTCTTATGAGATATCGATTACCTGCTTGAACCGTTTTAAACTATTTTACTCATACCAGTCCCATGACTGACCCTGGAGTTTATTTGTTTGTTTCCCTAAACTCTTGGGTGCCTAAATTTGTACGGGCAGTCAAGTAGTCAGGATTTACAGATATACTGGAAGAGATTGGAGCAGGAGGCTTCAGGATTATATAGCTATAGTTATTTCCACTGTGTTGTAAGTGTTGTACTTTTATAATGATATGTATATTCAAGTACAGATTTGTATTTCAAAGTTATGTTATGAAATATATTTATTCGTTCCGCTGTGAGGTTCGTGTTACTCTGATGTTGTATTCTTCTTCTTCTTCTATTCTAAGTTTCTATCTTATCTTTCCTCACCCTCTAATTTCGTTCATTAATGACTGGTATTTTCAGTTAAATTTGGGGTTGGACTTGTGTTTTTAGTCAGCTCAAATTCTTCCGGATTTTCAGGTCATTACAATCCATGTCCAACATATTAAAACTATCCAATAACTACTAATTTAAAATAAATAATTAGATGTTCTCACCGAAAGCTCTCCTAAAATTTCTTCACTGACGAACTCCCGTACTAACTGCAAATTTCTTGTACAGACATTGTGCGCTGCTTCTTTGTAACTCGCGCTTCCTTTCTACATATTTTGCCTTGCGCCACTTCTTCCACCACATACCCAAACAACTCGTATGTATATATCAGTACATATATATACTGTTTAACACTATATTACTTGCATGTCTTTGCTCAACGCTAGATGGATTAGCACAAATTTGAGTGTGGTTGTTCCGAAATGGGAAAGCTGCTGTCTTGTTTTTAAAAAGTAACAGTTCGTTTTCTTTTTCTTTCTAGGAGGTTAATTTATCCTTGAATAAACTATGGCCTAGATGAAAGTTTCATATAATTTTGGACATAATAACAATCTCAATACAGCTATCACATACCTCCACTTCTTACGCAACAAGCAACATAATCCGGAGAGGCTTTACAGCAACTAACTTTCAATCCAAATTAACCAATCCAACATCAACATTTTTCACTTGTTTTTCTCCAAATCGAAACAAGCATCTCGATCTAGCAATCATTCATCTTCTTTTGTCTTTCCCGCGGTAGAGAGCCAGTCCATACCACTTAGCCTCATGGTCCAAATCAACCATTCTCACTACTGACGGCAGCTTACTTCTCTCAGACCCCGAAACAAGGGTGTTCTGGTCAACTGATAATACCATCATCGATTACATGGAGGAGTTAACGACAGTTGCTGATGGGAGAAGGGTCCACATGGTTTCTGCAGTGGGAAATTATTTTAGCAACTGTACAAGTAGGGTGACATGAGGAAAGTTTGAAGAGGGAGTCTGGGTGGTACTACAGTGGAGTTGATCAAGCGGTAGAGCCATGCATGCATAGGAGTTTTATGCACAGGTAAAACTGGTGGCGACTTGGGAAAGAGTGAAATGTTTGGAGGCGAAGGCAGTGGTGCATGTGGGCGGTGGGCTAAAGGTAGAGGAGACCGACTGTTAATGAAGGGAAAGTCACGGTTTTAAAAGGGGAGCAGGGTTTTGGCGCAGCTTAAAGAAGAGGTGTTGTCTGTGGAGGAGTGTCGAAGAAGGGCGATGGGTATAGCAAAGTATTGGAGGGCTGATTCCTTATGAAGGAGAGCTATCTGTGGAGCTGGGCAAGTTGTTCGGCGCTAGGAGGTGATTGACGCACTGTTTTAATTAAATTTTTTCTCTCTCTCTCTAAGATTTTTGTTTGCTGAAGCTAGAACGAGGGAACAAAAAACGGATCCATGAGGCAAAATAGAAATAGAATAGAGAGAGCATCAGCAAAATAAGGCAACGTGGGAGACATTCTCTCCCCCGACTGAACACGTGTACTATTTTTGGACAACTGTCCATCTTTGTGTTTTGGCTTCAACACGTTTTCGCTTTTTTTTTATAAAGTTAATCTCGAATTGTTTGCTGAGGAGACGGATTATCAAGAGGAGGAAAGTGACGATAGAAAACTTAAAAGAAAAAATCATGGTGCGCAGCAAACTTTGGACAAATGTTCAAGTTGACAGAGTTATTCATAAGTGTAGAAACTGAAGCCACATTTAATTCTTAGAATCTCACAATGTAAACATATATATATATATATATATGTATATATATCAAAATCAAATAATTACTTATAAATACTGAAATATTAAATCTTAAACATGGTCTTAAAAATAAGTTTTCCATAATTATAATAAATCAAAACAAAATAATTATTCAAATATATATATATATATATATATAGAGGATCATCAAGTTTAATTTTATATTTAAACCTTATTAAATTCATCTTAGAGATTAAAAATCCAAATTAAATTTAGTTAAAATCTTAGGTTGTTACATTGGTTAATTACTATTTATGCCTTAATATATGTGCTCCATTTTTGGCTATAAATATAAGTTTCATTTACACCATTTTTTCACTTTAACTTCATTCCTTTCTTACTCTCTCCACTTTCCCCCTTCAGCCCCCCATGGTTGTTACATCAGCACCACCCCTCTCCCTTAAGCCCCTCCATGTTAGCCAAGCCACCCACGTAGGCCCCTTTTCACCTAAAACTGTCTGACACCCCTTAAAACCTTAAAAACCCACTTCCTCCCCCTAAATCACTGAAACAACCATCCTTTACACCAAACTAGCCACCCCTTGGGCCCAAAACGTCCCCACACAACCCACCAATGCCCCCGGTCTCACCTCCTCAAGCCTTAGCATCGTTTTCCCCGAAACTATACCTTATTCTCTCCAAAAATAATAAACAAAGCCCTCATTATCCACAGTAAAATGTGAAATCTAAATAGCATTGAACCTATGCCAAAATTTTCCTAGAATGTATGCGGTGACCACGGAACGCTGCCGAAGTGGTTTGGAAACATTTAGGCGTCCTTCGACTGAAGCTAGGAGTGGAAAACAAGGTGAGAGCTTTTAAACCACAATAAGGGCTAGTTTACATTGATTGTTGTTTGTGAACTTGGTTGGGTTGTTTAATGATTTATGATGGTTAGTATAATGTAATGATGATTAGTATGAAAAAGATTCGATCTTTAAGTAGAATTTGTGTATTCACTTAACTATATGACATTTATAAGTGATTGGTAGACATTGGAAATGGTTTGAACCTTAAATGGTTACGAAATGGGAACTTAACTTGACATTGGTTGTTGCATATGGGTATGAACCCCATTTAGTATTAAATGCTATGTTTGTTGATGATTTTGTATTGTGGTCGATCCATTGATTGACAAAAATCAGTTTTAATGAATATTTTTATTAATATAATAACAGGTGAAAAATAAAAGTCCAAATTTAACTTTCGATTTTGGATGGACGTAAGGTATAATTCAATATGATGAACTTTTGCAAAAGAAAGAAATTGATTTGAAATAATTTTCAAGTGGTCATGGCATATTCAAGTTCATATTTTAAAATGAATAGTAATTAGAAAAAGTGAAGTTCGGTTATGGTATCTAGGAAGTGTTTTGAAAAGATTTCCTTTTAAACACTTTCATATTTATTTTCATAATGAACATAAGGAAAATTTGGGTTCAAAATAGTGAAGTTTAAAAGATAATATTATTTTAATAATGAATAATATTATAATATTCACTTATTGTAAATATTGGAAATTGAAGTTGAAAATATAATTTTCAGATGTTATTATATAGTTAATAAACTATCTTAGAAGTGGTTCGATTCAATTATAGTCGAAGTTTGGTCAGAATAGAACTCATTGTGTAGCGGCTGTTCAGAAATTTCGACACTATCTTCAAACTGACATACTGGGAGATCTAATCGTCAGATTCTCCCAAAATAAAAACCATTAGATTCGAAATGGAAAAAGCTTTCTAATGTTAAGTAGAGTCTTAAATTCCAATGGTTATATATTAAGATAAGTCCAAATCATATTTGAATTAAAAAAAGTGTCGGTGCAGCTGAATGACCTGAAACATCGTCAAATTGAAACGACCTATTTTTAAATAAATACAAATAGGGAAAAATCATTATAAATTATAGTAAATGATTTGAAAGAGTTATGAACAAAATATACTTGGGTTCTGATATTTATTGTAGTCATTTGATTGTGTGGATTGTGCTCGACCAGATTATGAGCAAATATGCTTTTATATTTAGCATTGGTTTGGGTTGAAAATCCTTGTATGCTAACACCTTGGGATTTATTTCATGATTTGACTATGAGGTGTTCAGCGATGTTTTTGGATTCATTTCAATATAATGAATGGTTTTTGAAATGGGATTATAATAAGAGAAAAAATGTTTTATAAAATAAAAAGGATTTCATGGACTAACCTCGTTGATTTTGAGATTATTTGGAAATGGAAAGTGATAGATTTGATTTATTTGTGATTGTTGGTGTTAATGATTTTTCCACTTCGGGATATAAAATGACTTAGTATGTGGATAAAGATTCAGGTAACCCATAACCAAAAGTATAGGTAGCAAAATGACCTTAATTGGTCATTGGTCAGTGTAGTCTGCTTCAGTTAGTGGGAGATGCACCAATATATCGAGTGAATGATGGTATATTCCATTTGCCTTGTTGATGAGAGGAACCACCCGATATTTGGTAGCATACGTTTTGTTACACATTAATTGTGATATTTCAGATTAAATTTCCATGTGATTTGGTTTGAGATCCCGATGTGAAAACTAATTTGATATGAAAGTTAGATATGTATTTCAAATTATTTGAAATTAGAATTTAGGAAAAGTCCCAAGAGGTAACTTCTGCAAAGTTAATTAGGTTTTGAAAATTTAAGTTTGGTGATTAAGCCTGAATGGGTAGTTTGGGGAATTGCATATTGTTTGTTGCATCGTAGGTTCCAAGAGTCTATTTGTGATAGTTGTTTATGATTTGGTATTGAGATGACCGTGTCATGTATATCATGTTTATTTCAATCATTTTGGTTAGAAATACTGTAAACCTTTTTTTTACCTTATATGTTCTTGTATACCTTCTGGGTCATCTTCTCAAAACGGACTTCTCCTCCATTTAATTCATAAATCCCACCCAAGATTTCTCTCATTACTAGTATATAAATATCAGTTTATAATTTGATGGTTTATATACTTGCACTTATAAGAGGATGAAAGTTCATTGCTATTCAGAAATCAGAGTTATAAAAGCATTAGCAATTCATGTGATTGATCCAAATTTGATCTATGTTACATAGTATAAAAAGGGTAATAGGATGTGTATATAACATATTTATAATTTGAGATTTTCCTACTATCCATATTTTTCTTTAAACTACCATAATTTCCCATCTTATACGTAGGGTTATATTGCAACACTTATTGTCACACTTAAAGATATAACTAAAATGTTTCTGATCTACTCAGTAAGGCATTTATTAACTTGTAATCTCTTTTGCAACCTAATCAACATTTTTGTTAATGCATTCTTCAGATACAAGCAGTAAAATGGCCTAATAAACCCTCTTAGTTATAATAAATATACACATCATAAGTTTAGGATTATATAGATATAAAAAAAATTTCAAACCAATTTTCATGTTGCTTTCCAAATTCCTCTAAGCAGCTCTTTGTTTTTGGGTATTCCCCAATATATAAAACTTTACAAAAATGTACTTAAAGGTACGCATAAATAAGGCAACAACTTTCAAATGATATACATACCTATAAATATATCCCCTTTCAAGTCATTTTTATTGAAAGGTATGCATTATGGGTAGTTGGAATGCCTACATGCATACTATATTTAAGTATACAACTGGCACTTAATAGCTATATGCAAAATAAAGTATAAAAATCCATACATTCTCATATTATCTTAATATATAAATAAGTAATGCTCTTAGTATCAATATTTATCTTTTTCAGCTGAGCTTTATATCCCCCAAATCAACCCATTTTCTAGCAGGTTGTTAACATTCTTTCATACATTATCTTCCTTGATGCTTAGTCATTTCCAGAACATTGGCATGATCAAACATCAAAATAGTTAGTCAGATTACATCCAAGTTTTTCTATCATAAACTGGCGAATCCTCACTCGTTGCAAACTATACAAACATACAAATAAACTAAGTTCCTTCTTTTAATTTCTAATAGCTACTAAAAAAGGAAATAAGCAAAGCTAATTCATTCCTTGGTTTTTTTACTTCTTTACTCCTTTATTCTTCCAAATTTCCTTCATAGGTAATTGAGGCTACCTCAGCATAAATGAGACACCCCAATTAGCATTAAAGAAAACCAAGGTTATACTTAAGTCTGGTACGAACGTTCACTTAACATATATAATAAAATTACCAGGTGTACAAATCTATACTCCTTATTACATCCTAGTTATATGCAGTCTGAATATCAGTGGTGTACATGTATATTTCTTTTATCAAAGTTTCTACATTTCACTTGTATATAATATGCGAGTATATACATAATCAAATTCAACATATGAGGCAACCCAAAGAAAACACCATAACTCATCATATCATATGCATACCATAAATCAGTTTAAACATGTACATCTCACAATACATTTAGCAATTTCTCTATGCTACTCAACAGGCCTATTCATCAGTTTAACTACTAAGTGACTTATCAAGATCAAAGCATTTCTTGAATACATTTATGCACATTGCTTGGTCCATACATTTCACTAAACACTCGGATCCCTCGGCTTAAATAAGCAAAGTGCAAACTTGCATTATGTCCCATGTCAAGCTAATCAAGTGATCATCAGATCTAAATTCTATAGTTGTCTACTAAATTTACCCTTATATTATTCTAGGGTTCAATCACCTAAACCGTAAGGACTCACTGACTATCTTAGGCATTCCACTTAACCAAATAAATAGTTGCTATCATCCATTATTCAACCAACATTCAATCATTTTTTATCCAAGGTAAACACACAAACTGATCAACTAAACATGCCATCTTTATATGGGGATTACTGTGGTGTTATTTAATGAAATATAATCATAGTTGTTGGATAAGGCATATCCTAAACCGAATCTCCCTAATCTGTGTTTTAAATAAACCTTTTTTCAGAATTTATCTAAACCACAACACAAATAATGGAAGATTTTCCAAGAAATCTGGGGCTCAACACATTTAAATATTGCAACTCTTATTTCTTATTTTATAAGGATAGTGGTCGTAAGCTAGGGTGCGTTTTTACAGCTCAATATCCTTATTTTATCCAGATTATATTTAACATTAATAATGTTAGAGAACCCTATACATAATCAGTTCTTTTAAGGTATTATACTATCATGATTAAACTCAACTGGAAATATATATCTAAAAACAAGTATATTCCAATATGTCCAAAAGCCAAGGTATTTAAAATATCATAGGTTTAAACCAACATTTTAGATTTACTTATGCATCAATATACAGTTTAGCAATATTGCAATGCAAAAATAGCAACAATTTGGCTGCCTTTATTTGGACTTATTGCCTCAATTTAAGTAAATGCTTGTCACGACCCGCATTCCACGCATCGCAGGATCGTATGATATTTATTTCATTCACATACGACGTCGTATGGTCATGTAACTTTGGGAGACGACTATTGGGGTCATTTCCCATGTTCATGATTTTTGCCGATTTTTAAATGACCGTTTTGCCCCTAGCTCATCTTGTTTTGACCATAACTTTTGACTGGAAAGGAATTTTGACCTGAAACCACTTCCATTGGCTCCGAATGATGGTTTACAATTCCGTAGAGTGGTCACATTAGCCAAACGGACTCACCGTTTTCGAGATATTGCTGAAACAAGTTTCAGATGGTGAAAAACAGCTTAATTGGGCTTAACCGGGTAATTAGCAGCTAGGCCCAAAAGGGATTTCAGGATTAGAGATGTATAGGGGCTGATTAGGGTTAGAAAACATTTCTTTCAGCCGCCACTTTCATTCTTGGAACCCTAAAAATGGCCTCCAACACCCAAATCAACTTCTAATCACTTTCTAATCAAATTTTGGCTTAAACTACATCAAGTTAAGGAGAAATAGCACCAAAACAAGGCTAGAGCTGCTGTGTTGCATTGGGAACAGCGCCAAATAGAGAATCATTTTAGTTTTGGGGTTTTATTTGTGGCTAAGGTGAGTGATTTGCATAGTTTTGCACTAATTACGGTTAATTAAAGGTAATTAGTGAAGATTAGCGAATTTAAACATGATAAAATTATGGAAAATATTTATAAAATTTGAAATAATGTTTTAGACCTTTGTTAGAAATTTGGTTTGATTTGGTTAAGTTTTACTAATCATATCATTAATTTCGCCTAAACATGCTTAAGGGGAAAACATGGGTTTTTGGGTATGTTTGATCCTTATAAACATGTCATATTGTTGTTTTAGTGTTTGTGGATGATTATACTTGTTGCTATGACTATATGGTATGTTTTGTGATTGCATAGAAAAGTTAGAATGGTTGAAAACGTCGTCGTTTGGCGAAAATAGCTTGCTGGAAAAACTTGCAGCAAACCAGATAGGAGCATTCGGATAGGAGCATCCGGATAGGAGCATTCGGATAGGAGCATCCATATAGGAGCATTCGGATAGGAGCATCCAAATAGGAGCATTCGGATAGGAGCATCCGGATAGGAGAATCCAGATAGGAGCATTCGGATAGGAGCAATCGGATAGGGGCATCCGATCCGAACCGGATAGGGGCATCCGATCCGAACCGGATAGGGGCATCCGATCCGAACCGAATAGGGGCATCTGAGCACCCGAACTGAACTAGAAAGGAACATTCGAGCCGAACCAAGCAGGAGGGGGCGAACCGAACCGAACTGGAGGATCGAACACCAGGTAAACCTAAACCCGAGATGCAAAGGAAGTCCAGATGAGGAGTTGTACCTCAGGATCTAGATGGGAACCAAGGAGGGAACTTCATGAGTTGGGCTTTGCTGAGGGACGTGTGCTAAGGGGTTGTCGATGTCTGTAACTTTAGATCATTATGTGTAGGGGGTACGTGAACGGATTCAGGGCCACAGTGGCCTAGGTACGACTAAAGAGCTATAGACCAACGAAGTGGGGTCATTTGTAAAGATTTGGTCATAACTCCATGGGATAAGCTTGGTAGTAGCAGCAGTTGTACAAGTCGAACTCCGTCACTACTTCGATGGATCTAGTGATTGACAGTGGTGGACATTGTATGCTTTACGCACTGAGTGAGAGATGTGAGAATGGTTGCTATGTTTGATTGTTTGCATTCATTATGGCATACACACACCCACCCCCGTATTCTTTACACCGTATGATAGTGGCACCTTATAGTATTGTACGGTATGAAGTACTAACTCTTTGGTTGCAGGTCCAGGTTCAGGTTTGGTTTAGTATACCTATTATTGTTCTGTTTAGCTGCTTATCGCTCATACCAGATGTAACACCCCGCAAATTCTATAACTGTGAAATTAACAAATTGAAGTATAATTAATTTCAAATCAAAGAACTAAGGGGAACGGGATAAGCCATTGCGTTCATCTCGGAAAAATACGCGAAATAGAGTCCGAGTTTTCGAAAAACGGAGTCCGTATGAAGAAGATATGGCCTTCGGAAGTTTCTGAATTAAATTTAAAATTCAAACAGAATAAAACAGTTTAAAAAATTCCAAAATGGGGCCCAATGGGCCAGGGCGGAAAAACACCCGCCTGACGCACCCAGGTCGACTGGGCTGTCGACCTGGTATAGCCAGGTCGACAGGGCTGTCGACAGGGCTGTCGACGGGCATGTCGACCTGGTCCAGAGCCAGGTCGAGCCCAGTCCAACCTGGCTGGCCTATTCTATGTTGGTCGATTTTCTGTGGTCTGCTTTGTCATTAGGGCTAGGTGGCAGGCTCTAATTGGTCTCTCCTTAGGATGAATGGCTACGATCAATCCAAGCAACATCAATGGTCCTAATCAGTTCATTACCCCTATAAAAACAACCCTAGACTAACCCTAATCCATTCATTCAAAAATAAGAACAAAGCCGCCATGTTGCTGAGGAACGACTAGGGGTAGCCACCAATTGGAGAGAGGATTAGGAGGCAAATTCTAAGGCATAAAGCAACTCAATCAAATCAAACCGCATCTTCTTATCCCTAAACTTGAGAATTCGCCTCACCATTGTAAGTAGAGTATTACTTTGGTATGAACAAATAATTGTGTTGGTTTGTATACTTGATTTGTGGCAATAAAGTAATTCATATTTGTGCGTGCTTATCGATTTGAAATGTTGTATACGTTTGGATATTCTCGAATTATGTTATTCATTATAAAGAACTACATGCGGTAGTTCTATGCAAGTATACGTTTGGAATATTTCGCAAATTATGTAATCCATGTTGAAGCTACATATATGTAGTTGATTGAAAATCATGCAAGTTTGGATCTTTGCTATTATGCCATCATAATGTGTATTTTTATACAAACATCATTTTTGTGAAGTAATTGGAATAAGTTTGGATTATCATAATCCATATGAAATTATGTTGAAAATTTGGCATCATGTATTAAGCCATGCTTTTGTACTAGAAAACCTATTTGCAAACTTATGGATATGACTAGGCTATGATTGATAATTTGCATAATTGAAATTGTTAACAAGAATTATATGATGACATATGTGGTACATAGCTAGGTTAGATTCAAGAATCCCTTTTTGCAAGTCTGCATGACTAAAGTAAAAATCATGATTTCATGTTAGAAATATTTATGCCATGGTTATGTGAACAAATACTTATGCCATGCTTATGTTTGACAGTATGCCACGCTTATGTTTGACATTATGCCATGCTTATGTTAGAAATATTTATGCCATGCTTATGTTTGACATTATGCCTAAATAAAAATATAGGTTCATGTTGTAGTTATGACTATGTGTCAATAATGATACCCAATTTAGATTCTTATCTCAACTACAAGTTTACATGCTTTGATTCATGTCACCTATGCTTTATGACCAAAGTATATGTCACTACTATGCAAGTACACCCGTTTCTATTTTGTATTTCCAACGTCATATTGCAAGTTCATGCGCTCACCTTCCCATCTTTGTGTATGTAATCACGCTTTAAGCCTCCCCTCTTCGCATGGCTAAGTTGGGCTTTAAAAGGCTAAGCCCAACATATATATAATAAACGGACGTGTTAAACGGGGGAAAATAACGTTGGGTTAAAATTACTAATGAATGAAAATATAAAATAGAAGGGCCCAAATTCAAGTATGGGTTGGGCCCATGATTGGTGTAACCTTTACACCATTAACTTAATAATGGGCCGCAAATATTTACATATAAATAAAGAAGAAAGACAAAATATGTAAATGTAGAACATACGATGTGTTTAACCCAAGGTTGGATTGAGTTGTGATGTAAACCTGCCCGGAACCGCCCGGCTGTCCAGTTGTCACAACAATACCTATCCAATGTGGGAGGTTAAACATGGAGCCCAATAAGGACCCGAGGTTAGACTGAGTTGTGGCGTAAGACTGCCCGGAACCAACCGGCAACAGGCAGCCACAACAATACATGTCTAATGTGAGAGGTCAGGGCCTTAATAAGACAATTAAGGCTGAGTCAGGATTGTTAGGATTAAGTGAACTAAAGACTTGATCAAAATGGAACATGCTAAACTAAACGGACTGGTGGGGGTTAGGTTAGGAAACACTTAACCAACTTAGCATGTTGGCTAGAGATAGAAAACCTAGTAACGGGGGACCCTTTTCAGCAGTAACCCTAGAAGGTGTATCAGGATACCCTGAAACTAGGCAGGGTGGGGCACGATTACTGGGCTGATTGTAAGAGGTCAAATCGACGGCGGTGGTGTAGCAGTGTAGGTTCTAACGGGGTGCGGGCGTGCACACACTCCGGCACAGAAAAATAAGGCACTGGACACCAGTAGCATACCTGTGCATTCTAGGATTGTGTCGGGCCGCCACTATGGGATTTGATACACCCCATGGTGGGACCAGCATGGGTAACTACAACATCGGTGGCCGTAAGACACATGTAACTATGCGAGTAGGAGCCGATCATCATTGAATGGGTCACATCACCCTGATTATGGGGTGCCAGTTGGAAACTAGTTTATATGGGTTCAGAGATTATCATGGGGTACGATGGTATATTCGACCCTAGACAACTTAACCAAGTTATAGTGTTTTTCCACTTCTTGTTTATACTTATCATACCCAGTTCTTTATTCATAGACAAAATAGTACTAAACTTACTCAGGCTTTATGTCTGACTCTACTTTTCTTTCGTCTTCTTTTCTTCCGTTCCCCCCCCCCCCAGGTCCACAGGGAGGGAACACAGCAGCTTGACCAACCTTAACATCCAGCTTGAAGAAGAGAAATGTATTGCTTGGACTTTTTCGCTTTGAACTATGGCTTTGGACAATCCACTATGGGGACTTTTGCAAGTTTATCTATGTTTTATTTATGCTTCTTTAAATAATGTACTCAAGACAGATTATGATAGTGTTATGTTATGTTTTTGGGAAAAGATGTAAGACAATCATGGTGATGTTTTGTAACACGTATTTGCTTCTATGAAATAAAAGTTGTTGTTTTTCCGCTGTTTACAAATATGTGTTATTATATCTGTCTTGTATATTTGTGACTTATACTTATAAACCTCCACCAAAATTAGGGCATTCCCTTTGAGAGTGACCCTAACGGAGGTGGGGTGTTTCACTTGGTATCAGAGCATAGGTTTACCAGATAAGATAAAAAGTTTTGAAAAATTATTTTCAAAAAGGAAATTTAAAGAAGCATTTTTAAAAGAAAAATACTATTTTATTTTAAAAAGGCAAAGTCCACTCCCCAAAGCCATAGGTACTATCTCTTATCCTTCGTTTTGAATCTATCCTTTTTGTTTCAGCATGTCCGAAGATCTTAACTTGCCAGAAGGGGTGCCAATACCTGGTTGGTTTAGACGGTTCTTAGAAGCAAGAGCCACTCAGCCAGGTCCTACCGTTCCTCCTCCCCCAGCTGCAGGAAATCATCCAGCTGCAGCGGCACCTTTTCCTCCACCTCCTCCTCGGGGAAACACTTTTGCTAAGATATGTAAAGATTTTAAAGCTATGGGAGGAAGGGATTTCCATGGAACTGAGTCCTTCGTGGCAGCTAGAAATTGGCTGAAAGAAACGGAGGACCTATTCATCATCTTTGAGGTAGAAGATAGACAAAAAGTACAACTGGCAGTATGGCTATTGAAGGGAGAGGCTTCCTACTGGTGGGAAGTCACTAATGCTGAAAGACCAGTGGAGACATGGGAGGACTTTAGGGCAAGGTTTGAGACCAAATTTCTCTCAGATGCGGAAAGAAGTTTGCAGTTGGAAAAATTCTTATTTCTTAAGCAAGGGGACAAGACAGTCCGAGAGTATGTGAATCAGTTCGATGAGCTGGCTAGGTTTGGGCTTGACCTAGTCAATACCCCGCACAAGAAGGCTCTCCGTTTCGTCAAAGGGTTAAATGAGCCATTACACAGTTTGGCCATGACCCATATACCCATGGGAGCCACGTATGAAAGATTGGTGCAAATGGCATTGCTGAATGAAGAGGATAAGGGCAAGAAGAAAGAGGGTTTGCAGCCTAAGAAGACAGACTTTAAGAAAGGCGGGAAAGGCAACAAAGAGAAGAGGAAGTGTAATTTCTGTGGCAAAGTGGGGCACTTAGTAAAGGACTGTCTGAAAAAGAAGGCCAAGGAGAATGGTGGGTGCTTTTCTTGCGGTGAGACAGGCCACAGGGCTAAGGACTGCCCAAAGAAACGAGGACAGGGGCAGAGGGCTGGATCCACCCCAGGGGCACAGGTTCATGTGCTGGAAGCGCCACCTCTGCAACAGCGAGGTATAAATACTTCTGTAGAAAGTGTAGTTTATCTTTATGATCACCCCGTTCGCACTTTATTTGATTATGGCGCATCACACTCCTTTATCTCGTCTGCTTTAGTAGAATCTCTGCACCTAAAAACTAGTATGGTAGAGGACCCCTTAATTGTTTCAAACCCAATTGGGGGCCCAGCTCATTTGTCTATGATCTGTGTGGGATTGAAAATTTCTATTCTAAGCGTAGAATTTCAATGTAGTGCCTTTGTTTTGGGCTTTTCGGGGTATGGTTTGATTTTGGGTATGGATTGGCTATCTAGTAATGGGGCCATCCTTGATTGTGAGAAAAGGGTTGTTAGGCTCCTAACCCAGCTCGGTAATACTTTGGAAATTTCTTGTAATCCCTCGTATGCGGTTATGCTTAGTTATCTTGAATCGCTAGATGCCTCTGTTGAAAATTTGCAATCAGTTAGAGTGGTCCGGGAATATCCGGATGTCTTCGAAGAGGTGAAGGGCTTGCCTCCGAAGCGGGAAATAGACTTCCGTATATATCTTGTAGATAATGCAAAGCCCGTTGCGTTGCCTGTTAGACACATGGCTCCACGAGAAAGGAAAGAGCTCAGTAAACAGATTAAAGAGCTTCTAGAAAAGGGGTTCATTAGGAGGAGCATTTCAGAATGGGGCGCTCTAGTGGTGTTCGCTACAAAGGCGGATGGTTCACTCCGTCTATGTGTTGACTATAGGGAGCTCAACAAGCTAACGAAAAAGAATAGGCACCCTCTCCCTAGAATTGACGATTTATTTGACCAGCTTGTAGGGGCGTCTGTTTTCTCCCAACTCGATTTAGCAACCAGTTTTCATCAGCTAAGGGTGGCTGAAGATAGCATCGATAAAACGACGTTCAGAACCCCAGACGGCTTCTTTGAATGGCTTGTCATGCCTTTCGGCTTGACAAATGCACCTGCTTACTTCGTGGACCTGATGAGTAGGGTATTTAGAGATTTCCTCAACAAATTCGTAGTGGTCTTCGTAGATGATATCCTTATCTTCTCAAAAAGTGAAGAGGAACATGCTCAGCACTTAAGGGCAATCATGGAAACTTTGCGAGTCCATCAACTAAAAGCCAAATTCTCCAAATGCCACTTTTGGAGAGAAGAGGTGAGGTTCCTTGGGCACATAGTATCCAAACAAGGGTTAGCAGTGGACCCTGCTAAGGTAGTGGCGGTACAGGATTGGAAGACACCAAGGAATGCAACTGAGGTTCGAAGCTTTCTAGGACTAGCGGGTTTCTATCGAAAATTCATAAGGGATTTTGCGAAAATCTCAGCTCCACTCACGAAATTGACTAAGAAGAATCTAGTGTTTAATTGGGACTTGGATTGCGAGTTTGCTTTCCAACGACTGAAGAGGGCTCTCACAACAGCCCCAGTTTTGACGCTGCCAGATGGGAGCAAGATGTTCACTGTTTATACGGATGCATGTGGGACAGGGCTAGGCGCCGTCTTAATGCAAGAAGGAAGGGTAGTAGCTTATGGCGGGAGGCAGTTGAAAGTGCACGAAAAGAACTACCCAACCCACGATCTTGAGTTAGCCGCCATCGTCTTTGCACTCAAGTCTTGGCGACACTATCTCCTAGGTGAGAAGTTCGAACTTTACACTGACCATAAATCGTTGAAATATCTTTTCTCGCAGAAGGATCTTAACTTGAGGCAACAAAGATGGATGGAGTTTCTTTCCTCGTACGATTTCGAAATCTCCTATACTCCGGGCAAAGGCAACGTTGTAGCAGACGCGTTGAGCCGAAAGAAATTGACCCTAAGCCCGTTGTTTGTTGAAAGACAAAGCCTAGAGTTTATAGCCAGCTTCGACTTTAGGCCTTCCTCCGATTTCGTACCGGGCTTGCTAGCATCTCTCGAAGTGCGCCCAACTTTAGTGGATTCAGTCGGGGCAGCACAACGCGAAGACCCTCAGCTTGTGGAAATGATTGATAGGCTAATTAGGGGTGAGACTTCAAGTCACCTCAACAGATACTCCATCGACGATAAGGGTTTACTAAGGCGAGACGGAAGACTATGCGTCCCACAGACAGAAGATTTAATAAAGAAGGTTCTCGAGGAAGCACATCACTCCAAGATGACGATACACCCAGGCGGAGATAAAATGTACAAAGACATAAAAAGGACTTTCTTCTGGAACGGCATGAAAAAGGACGTGGCAGAATTCGTTTCTAAGTGTATAGTGTGCCAACAGGTTAAGGCGGAACAGAAAAAGCCTGGCGGACTGTTACATCCTCTGGAGGTCCCGCAGTGGAAGTGGGATAGCATATCAATGGACTTCATCGATGGGCTGCCTAGGTCTAGGAGAGGCAACACTAGCATTTGGGTAATAGTGGATAGGCTTACTAAAAGCGCCCACTTTTTACCTGTCAAAAGTAAAAGAACTGCCTCATCCCTAGCATCACTTTACCTCAAGGAAATCGTTCGACTCCATGGAATACCATCTAGCATTGTTAGTGACCGAGACCCCATCTTCACCAGTGAGTTTTGGCGGAGTCTGCAAGAAGTAGTAGGAACGCAATTATGCTTAAGCACAGCCTATCATCCCCAAACCGACGGCCAAACAGAGAGAGTGAACAAAGTTTTGGAAGACCTCTTAAGACTATGCATCCTTGACTTCGGAGGGACATGGGAAGACCACCTTCCTTTGGTGGAATTTTCCTACAACAACAGCTATCAAGCAACCATCGGAATGGCGCCCTTCGAAGCTTTATATGGAAGACCGTGCCGATCGCCCACTTGTTGGTGGGAGTCTACAGATAAGCTCATACTTGGACCGGATATGATCCGAGAGACTTCAGAGAAAGTGGACTTAATACGAAGAAGGATGAAGACGGCCCAAGACAGACAAAAGTCCTATGCCGACAAGAGGAGGACCGACCTTGAATTTGAGGTTGGAGACAGAGTTTTTCTCAAGGTGTCACCGCTAAGAAACGTTGTTCATTTTGGAACCACAGGAAAACTGGCACCAAGGTTCGTAGGGCCATTCCCTATCATCGAGAAAATCGGGAAAATGGCCTATAGATTAGAGCTACCCGAGAAGTTGGCCGGAGTCCACAACGTTTTTCACGTTTCACATCTCCGAAAATGTCTACATGAGTCTGCTGAAGTGGTAGAGCCAAATATACTCGAAGAGGCCGAAGTGGAACGCGAAGCAACCATAAGAAAAGTGCCAACCCGCATATTAGGAACGGAAGTGAAGAAGCTACGCAAGCGCGAAGTCAAGCTCGTCAAAGTTCAGTGGAGCGACGCCGAGGGAGACGCGACTTGGGAAACTGAAGCTAGAATCCGCACTGCCTACCCTTTTCTGTTCGAGGGTACATCCTTGATCTTTCATTTTCCTTAAGTTGCGCTTTTATCTATCTTTTTAGGTATATTTCCTCGACCTTATCTTTTAGGTAGAATCCTTTTGGATGGAAACATGTAATTGAAACATGTTATGTATGATGGTTGCAAGTGGTTGCAAGTGATTGCTAGTGGTTGCTCGTGGTTGCATACACACACACAATCTAGGTTTTAGATCGGCTCAGTCACTTCATATTGCATATGCATATATGTTTGCATTCGTATGTGGTTGAACATTAATGTGTTGTCATATGGATGTTGCATTTGTATTGAATGATTGTGCACTCATGTAGAATCAAGAATAGGAAAATTTGCATACATAATGGATTCATGGCACTTACATAATTCGCATTAAGGAGGTCAACTGAATCAGTAGACCGCCTGATTTTGCATTAGATAAGTTCATGTACACACACACTTTGCATATGATCATGAAGCATTAGAAGCCTTTTAAGGACAATAGATGCTCGTGTTTGATGGATGAGTAGATGGATGATTGGATGCTAGGATATACATTCCTCCAAACTTGAAGATTTCGGGGACGAAATCCTTTTAAGTGGGGGAGAATGTAACACCCCGCAAATTCTATAACTGTGAAATTAACAAATTGAAGTATAATTAATTTCAAATCAAAGAAATAAGGGGAACGGGATACGCCATTGTGTTCGTCTCGGAAAAATACGCGAAATAGAGTCCGAGTTTTCGAAAAACGGAGTCCGTATGAAGAAGATATGGCCTTTGGAAGTTTCTGAATTAAATTTAAAATTCAAACAGAATAAAACAGTTTAAAAAATTCCAAAATGGGGCCCAATGGGCCAGGGCGGAAAAACACCCGCCTGACGCACCCAGGTCGACTGGGCTGTCGACCTGGTCTAGCCAGGTCGACAGGGCTGTCGACGGGCATGTCGACCTGGTCCAGAGCCAGGTCGAGCCCAGTCCAACCTGGCTGGCCTATTCTATGTTGGTCGATTTTCTGTGGTCTGCTTTGTCATTAGGGCTAGGTGGCAGGCTCTAATTGGTCTCTCCTTAGGATGAATGGCTACGATCAATCCAAGCAACATCAATGGTCCTAATCAGTTCATTACCCCTATAAAAACAACCCTAGACTAACCCTAATCCATTCATTCAAAAATAAAAACAAAGCCGCCATGTTGCTGAGGAACGACTAGGGGTAGCCACCAATTGGAGAGAGGATTAGGAGGCAAATTCTAAGGCATAAAGCAACTCAATCAAATCAAACCGCATCTTCTTATCCCTAAACTTGAGAATTCGCCTCACCATTGTAAGTAGAGTATTACTTTGGTATGAACAAATAATTGTGTTGGTTTGTATACTTGATTTGTGGCAATAAAGTAATTCATATTTGTGCGTGCTTATCGATTTGAAATGTTGTATACGTTTGGATATTCTCGAATTATGTTATTCATTATTAAGAACTACATGCGGTAGTTCTATGCAAGTATACGTTTGGAATATTTCGCAAATTATGTAATCCATGTTGAAGCTACATGTATGTAGTTGATTGAAAATCATGCAAGTTTGGAGCTTTGCTATTATGCCATCATAATGTGTATTTTTATACAAACATCATTTTTGTGAAGTAATTGGAATAAGTTTGGATTATCATAATCCATATGAAATTATGTTGAAAATTTGGCATCATGTATTAAGCCATGCTTTTGTACTAGAAAACCTATTTGCAAACTTATGGATATGACTAGGCTATGATTGATAATTTGCATAATTGAAATTGTTAACAAGAATTATATGATGACATATGTGGTACATAGCTAGGTTAGATTCAAGAATCCCTTTTTGCAAGTCTGCATGACTAAAGTAATAAATCATGATTTCATGTTAGAAATATTTATGCCATGGTTATGTGAACAAATACTTATGCCATGCTTATGTTTGACAGTATGCCATGCTTATGTTTGACATTATGCCATGCTTATGTTAGAAATATTTATGCCATGCTTATGTTTGACATTATGCCTAAATAAAAATATAGGTTCATGTTGTAGTTATGACTATGTGTCAATAATGATACCCAATTTAGATTCTTATCTCAACTACAAGTTTACATGCTTTGATTCTGTAAAGACCCGTAACTTCCCCGTATAGGAAAGCGTCGGATAGTTCGAGAACACGCCACAACAGAACGCATATAAAAGAACATTTCACTGTATATTACAACAGTGCATCAGATTACAAGAATATACAGAGTATAAATGAATATTACATAGAAATATCAGAGATTTAAATTACATTTAAATACATAGCAGCGGAAAATAATACAATACACAACTAGAAGTAGATATACGGATACAAAGCTTTCCGGATATCATTCCAGCTGTAAACCAGGATCCTGCGAATATAAATCTGCAAAACCAAAACTACTAGCTGCCCGTGTCAAAATAGGGGCACCCAGAGTTTAGGTTAAAACAATAAACTCCAGGTCAGTCATGTGACTGGTGTGAGAACTAAAACAGTTTTTAATCTTTGTTTTTAAAGTTAGGTAAATCAAGGGACCACGCCGTATAACACGGAACGGGTTTCCTCCCAAGAATACCAGTGCATAAAACAAACAGCGCAATGCTAAATAAAGAAAAATGAAGCTGTTATAAGACCCAGGTCCCATCACACAATGCAACGCAGCCGAGGATAGGGTTTTCCCTTATAACAACCAAAGAATGCTTGATACGTTTAAAACAAATTATTGATACTATAATAAGTGCATAGTGTACAAAACAACTTCAAATCATAAGTATCAATCATAGGCGGCATGAGTGCCCCATCCCACTATGTCGCCATACTAGATTTTACAATTAAAACCGCAAATGTCACGTATTTGGAAATTGGATTTCCGTCTATGAACCGAGGCAAAAGATAGTCCTCAACCGATTCGAGACTGTCTAGCCCGAGCCTCAGGAACAGCCGCAACTGCCCCTTGGAGCGACAGGGCCGGTCCACCGATGTGGATTATTATGCCTGAACACTACGTCTCCCCACCCTATGGGGTGTAAGTCTGGTCCGTCAGTCGACCAGAATGCATCGGCCGAAACCGATATAACCGAGGCGCCTCGCAACAGCAACAACCACATAAGTCAAACTCGTCAGGGCGTGTAAAACCACTGACGCCACTTCTAGCTAGAAAGAAACGCAAGTCCTCCCTGAGGTCCGTCTCCCGTTTTTGGTTCATACCGGGTGTGAAACTCGCGAATCAAACGTTACACAAAGCTACGCCACAAAGGCCTTGCTTTGATCATCACCACAAGACTTTGCTTTTCAACAGAAGCCTCGATCAATTGCCACTTAGGCATGCCACACAGGCAATTCACTCCATGCGTTTGATATCCATCAATATATAACCCCTGAGCTCGTACGTCCCAGAGAAGGGCGTTAAGCAAGAGAATAAATTCTCCGCCGCCAAACAGATATATATTTAATAGAGATCAATCACACGGACTAAAATCCAATGTCAGACACACAGTCCATTTACAAGTCCGTTCTGGGTCTGAACGAAACCGGAGGCACCTAGTACCCCGCATATCCATCGATCTCCAAGTACGTCTGGACGATCACTAACTGTTTCCATCTTCTTGGGTGTACAGCCCAATCAAGATCATCAGTTATCACCCAAACGACGTGAAGACCTCCGGTATTCGACCATCGTCTTCATCTTCGACTTATCGTCGTATCAGTTATTCAGAATGGGATAAACCCGGTCTTTCCGAATAACTCGCGTATATTTTAAATAAGTGTTACACAAACACAACATACGCCTCATTCCAATTCATTAGTCACTAACCGTAAATTAATCAAGAGAATAATTTCCCAAATATTAACCCCGAAGGCCGAAACCAACATCAGATCAATACCCAGAAAACCATTCTGCTTGGCCAACCGACAGTCAATTTCTAAATTTCACATTCATAGGGAAAGGTTCCCATTAATTTTATCAAAGATAAATTCCTTGAATTTATTCTTTAATCTACTTTTGAATATCAATTCAAACTAGTCGGGATTAACGAACCTTACCGAAGTAATCATTTGTTTTAATTTCCCAATCCCAACCTATTCATCCCATGAAGTAAAACTGGTTATACTTCATATCTAACACCACGGTGTTATCGGTAAATTCAATTACCATTTCACGTTCAAATCTAATTAAAGATTTAACTATCGCCTGGAGCAAAACTGGTGATACTCCATTTTCGATCATTTCAATCTAATTAAAGATTCATTAAAACACCACCTAGTTTTAATCTTTAACTGGGTTAAAGAATCAGTGTCATTTAAAAACACAGTTCACGATAAACCCAAAAGCACATTCATTAATTATCGGGTTAAAGAACGAGTGTTATTTAAAACACTGTTCATGATAAACCCAAAAATCAATATCAATTCAATTCCAATTAAATATCGTTTAATTGGTACACTTCATTAAATCTAAATAAAAAGATTTAATCTTTTCACAACTAGGTTCAAGAACAGTGTTAGTGAAGACACCATTCGCGACAAACCCAAATCACATTTGATATTCAATACAAGGCTCTGAATAGAAAATATATCGGCTTATATTCAATATCAAATTCTACGACTAACAAATGTCGTATTGGAAATAACGATATAAATATATATCTTTCAAATTTCCATAACAACATCTGCATAATCACGAATTCCAACATCGAAATATTCCGAGGACAATTTCGATTCAAATCCACTCCAATGCAATCATTGGAAATTTTGGTTATTTTCAAAACCATTTCAAATTCAATTTATTTATTTAAAAATAAATAGAATTATAATTCTAGTTCAAAACTAGTTCATTTCGATAAAAATCTATTTTTATCTTTTCAAATATGGAGTTTTTCATCCCAAATCTTCACAAATCATTTCTTATGATTTTACACAAATTATTACTATTTTTAATAATTTTATCAAGGCCCGTACAGTCGATTTCCAACAATGGCCATCGAACTGCACTTACAGCGACCTTTTTCGAATTTGATTTGGACGTATCTCCAAATCCAACCGTTAGATTTCAAATTTCTAATATTTGTTAGAAAGCTCTTTTCGATACGAACCCAACGGTTCCGGTTTTAGGAGAATCCGACGGTCGGATCTCCCGTAATGTCCGTTTGAAATAAATGGTCGAAATTCACGAACTGTCGCGGCGCGGGGCGTTCTATTCAGGCCATTATATTATATATATAATATATATAATATATATTTCGTCGATTTCTATTTAAAACGAATTATATAAATAGTTTTAAAATTCGTTTCAAAATCTATTTCAACTTCCATCTCAATTCAAAGCAAAATTGAATTCTTCTCTATAAATTCGTTTTAAAATTCATTTCTATTCAATTCAAATTTCAATTCAATTTGAATTCATTTCAATTTGCTTTCAATTCATTTTGAATTCGTTTTCAATTCAATTCATTTCGAAATCTTTTTCAATTCAATTCATTTCGAAATCACTTTCAATTCAATTCATTTCGAAATCGTTTTCAATTCAATTCATTTCGAAATTGTTTTCAATTCAATTCACTTCGAAATCACTTTCAATTCAATTCATTTCGAAATCACTTTCAATTCAATTCATTTCGAAATCGTTTTCAATTCAATTCATTTCGAAATTGTTTTCAATTCAATTCATTTCGAAATCACTTTCAATTCAATTCATTTCGAAATCGTTTTCAATTCAATTCATTTCGAAATTGTTTTCAATTCAATTCACTTCGAAATCACTTTCAATTCAATTCATTTCGAAATCGTTTTCAATTCAATTCATTTCGAAATTGTCTTCAATTCAATTCATTTCGAAATTGTTTTCAATTCAATTCATTTCGAAATCACTTTCAATTCAATTCACTTTGAATTCGTTTTCAATTCAATTCATTTCGAAATATTTGATTTCAAAATTACTTTTTAATATTCATTTTAAAATGAATAAAATCGATATAAATATCGTTCACATCAAAATGGCGTCAATCTAATCAACACGGCTTCATATATTGACATTTTCAAATATTCCATTTCGAATATTTCTATTTTAAATATTTCTATTTTAAAACTGGAATGAGGCCCAATCAATTACCATATAAAGTTAATTATATGGATTTTCATACAACACATGTATAATAGCCTTGAAAAATAATCAACCATCAACCAAAGTGCACTACACTGTATAAGCATCAAATATAGATATCTAACGCTTATAACAGCCTGTCAATCAATCGATCGACATATTTAATCAATCAGGATGAGTGAACTTCAAATTTCATCCCAACACCCGTGTGGGGTTTCAAACAATCAAACACAGATTTTATTCGTGCAGTTGGGCGATGTGTAAAATTTATCGTCCCAATCCATATCAGTCAAATCAGTGTACATAAACAAACCGTCTGGTTTGTAAATGAATATTTTATTTTATTCACATTCACGTTAAAACTATATTTTTAACGACAAAATATTTATTCCAACACATGAATTTTCTTTTCAGTTCATTTATGCAATAAATGACATTTTTATTTTTCTAACATATTTTAGAAAATTTCGGCGGCATAACAACACGATACTAGAAACGGGACAAGGCCTAGCCTTATCCCCGGTCTAGTGAAGGCCCACGCCATTCACACATCAATCAAATCAATTTCATCTCACCAAACAATTCAATTCAACCAAATAATTCAACTAATCTATGCCACCAAACAAACGAGTCCATGGTCTGTGGACGATTGTGTCGGGTGCTACTAAGCACCGTCTGCATCCTAGTATATATATATAATTAGAAAAGAAATTGAAAGGTGAGAAATTCTCACTTATAGCTATCCTAGCTCCACGGCACTTCTAATGCAGGAAATCTTCGCCAACTCGCCTTTTGTCGCTTTCGTTGTCCGCTTTCACTACATATATAAAATCCCATTTTTACTTCGCTATTCAATATATAAAAATCGAATTTTTATTTCAAAGTTCAATATATAAAAATCAAATTTTTATTTCAAAGTTCAATATATAAAAATCGAATTTTTATTTCAAAGTTCAATATATAAAAATCGAATTTTTACTTCGCTATTCAATATATAAAAATCGAATTTTTACTTCGCTATTCAATATATAAAAATCGAGTTTTTACTTCGCTATTCAATATATAAAAATCGAGTTTTTACTTCGAAGTTCAATAGATAAAAATCATATTTTTATTTACTATGTTATATAGATAAAAATTATATTTTTATTTACTATGTTATATAGATAAAAATTATATTTTTATCTCGCTATTTTCCACCTAAAGATTTCGCCTTTATAAACATATAGACTTCGCCTTTTCAAACTTAAAGATTTCATCTTTATAAAAATCTCCTTTTTATTTTTCTACACATATAAAGATGATATTTTTAATATTCCTATCATGTAAAAATTATATTTTTAGTTCTCTACCTAAACAAAAATCATATTTCTACCACTTCTATATAGTAAAGATTATATTTTTAATACTTTAAAAATATAAAAATCATATTTTTAATCCTTTAAAAATATAAAAATCATATTTTTATAACTGTACTTTAATAAAAATCATATTTTTATTATCGCCACTATATAAAAATTATATCTTTATTCTTTCTAAATCATTTCTTACTATTTATCTATTTAAAAAGAACCGAAATTTTATTTACTGATTTACTATAAACTTTAAAACTGATTTAAATAAACTGATTTATATAAATTCAGAATAAAAAAACTAAACTAAATAAATTGAATTCAATGAAGTCTGGTTTTAGAAATGGGATAAAACTCACAGTTGGAAGAAGAGGGGGGCCTGTTTGAGGCGCGTCAGATCCAAGAGGAGGCGGAGGTTGGACTGGATGCTTCGCACGTGGTGGTGGGGGTTTGGCACCAGGCGCGGTGGTCGGCGGTTGTTGAGATTTGGGGCTAGGGTTCTAGGGGTGCGCGGTTTAAGGGGGGGGGGCTGGTGTAGGAGGAAGGTCGACAAGAGGGGGGGAGACTTAGGCGGTGCGGCGCCAGTGGAAGGGGGGCGGTCGGTCGATGGCAGGTGGCGGCGAATCGCGCCCCCCTATTCGTCGTTTTTTTTTTCTTTCTTTTATTCTCTGAGTGAACGGGGAGGGAAGAAAAGGTATGGGGGGGTATTATAATTTATATATATTTATTTAATTTTAAAATTCAAAAAGTTGACTTTTTATTCTGAACTCGGATTCAAACCCACCGATTGTCGTCCATAGCTAATTACCCCCATTCCGAACACAATGGGATATGTATCGTAAGCTGATTCGATCGTTTCGACCAGTTTTCGTTGAATTTACATTTAAATCACTATACTGAATTTTAAACGTACATTTCAAATTACCGGGGTCACATACTAACTCTAAAAATTCTCGAAAAATATTTTCTAGCTTCGTATTGACGATACGGTCCTAACAAAACTAGTTTCGTCGAATTCTGAGACCGTTTGAAAAATGGCCAATTTCCAGTCGATTAAAATCAACTGAAACTGGTCAAACGCGTTTTCCTTTGCCACACTCACATATTGAATCGAAAAATTATGAAATTTGAAACCTAGCAATAACTTCACCTCCCGGACCCAACAAAACTGGTTTCGTCGAAATCCGAGGTCATTTGCAAAATGTCCATTTTTAAGGGCCTGAATTCCATAGCGACTATTCAGAATTTTCAACTGGACATATCTTTTGATTCCCGCTATGAAATTTTGATTATTCGGATTCGTTGGAAAGATAATATCAATTAGATCCTAATGTTTTTGGTTTCACTAAAATCCGGATTGTTTTGCACCCGGTACATTCAATTGAAATTAGAAATCGAATTTTCGAACTACCGCGCCATTTTCAATTTTATTTTATAATTATATATAATTATCATATATACTAACGACGATGTATATAATATATACGTTCTAATTATATTCAAAATAAATTTCTCGTCGATATTATTTAAAATAATCTATTTTAAATAATCAAAATTCGCTAAAATTGCCAAAATAAAAATTTCAAACTGGCTCGCATTTTACGGGTTGTTACAATCTCCCCCACTTAAAACTTTTCGTCCCCGAAAAGGAACAAAGTCGAAAGCGGTTTGATTATTCAACTCTACGCTCGATCTGGCTTATATTCTCCAACTCTTTAGTTTCTGAGAATTTTCAAAATTTCAAAAATTTGGCTAACTCCCTAAATTTTCGAAAAATTTCGCCATAACCTCCCCTGCACCGGGAGCATCGGGGAATTTCAAATAGCTTCCCCGGTCCTTCAGATCTCAAAAAGAAAAAGAAAAAGCCAAGCGGCTAGCCAATAGGCTCACAAAATCATCATCACCCAAACAAAACAGGAAATTATGTAGTAAACATGTACTTATTTGTCGGGCAAACAAATTTTATTCTCTGCTCTAGCCTCCTTGCTATGACCTGTTCAATGTAAGTACAAGTATATGCAAGCAAATGCGACCAATTTCAATACAATTCATTATTTGATTTAATTAGGCTAAATGGCTAAAAATTATCAAACAAATAAACATACAACTCAAACATCAATCAATTAGTGAATTAGAGTTTCAAATTCATAATTTTGATATATAGTCAAAAATCACATTTTTGATGCCAAATCACTACAATGTATTCTAGCTATATTGGTTTTGGTTCTCGCACCAGTCTAATGGAAATATATAGAAAATCACACCTTCGAAACTCAAACATAAATGTTGATGATGCGATCGCTATCATCAATATCATCTTCGGGCGACTAGAGTGTGATGCTATATCTATCCAATATATTAAAATTTCGAATACACGCGGATCAGACGTATACGCAAAATCTATATATACTGGATTGTCCACATCAATATAAATGAATAATCAAATACGAATAATTGATTTAAATCTTCAAAACAAAATTTGCTTTCACTTTTAAAAAAAATATACTCCTCACACTCGTTCTAGGATACTGCTGATCCCATCTCTAACGAGTCATTCTAATTGGATATTACTAATCCAATTATCTGATGAATTCTTTCGTATGGTTCTAATGTGTCTTGTTCTCGAGCTTTGTAAACCAAAGCTCTGATACCACGTGTAAAGACCCGTAACTTCCCCGTATAGGAAAGCGTCTGATAGTTCGAGAACACGCCACAACAGAACGCATATAAAAGAACATTTCACTGTATATTACAACAGTGCATCAGATTACAAGAATATACAGAGTATAAATGAATATTACACAGAAATATCAGAGATTTAAATTACATTTAAATACATAGCAGCGGAAAATAATACAATACACAACTAGAAGTAGATATACGGATACAAAGCTTTCCGGATATCGTTCCAGCTGTAAACCAAGATCCTGCGAATATAAATCTGCAAAACCAAAACTACTAGCTGCCCGTGTCAAAATAGGGGCACCCAGAGTTTAGGTTAAAACAATAAACTCCAGGTCAGTCATGTGACTGGTGTGAGAACTAAAACAGTTTTTAATCTTTGTTTTTAAAGTTAGGTAAATCAAGGGACCACGCCGTATAACACGGAACGGGTTTCCTCCCAAGAATACCAGTGCATAAAACAAACAGCGCAATGCTAAATAAAGAAAAATGAAGCTGTTATAAGACCCAGGTCCCATCACACAATGCAACGCAGCCGAGGATAGGGTTTTCCCTTATAACAGCCAAAGAATGCTTGATACGTTTAAAACAAATTATTGATACTATAATAAGTGCATAGTGTACAAAACAACTTCAAATCATAAGTATCAATCGTAGGCGGCATGAGTGCCCCATCCCACTATGTCGCCATACTAGGTTTTACAATTAAAACCGCAAATGTCACGTATTTGGAAATTGGATTTCCGTCTATGAACCGAGGCAAAAGATAGTCCTCAACCGATTCGAGACTGTCTAGCCCGAGCCTCAGGAACAACCGCAACTGCCCCTTGGAGCGACAGGGCCGGTCCACCGATGTGGATTATTATGACTGAACACTACGTCTCCCCACCCTATGGGGTGTAAGTCTGGTCCGTCAGCCGACCAGAATGCATCGGCCGAAACCGATATAACCGAGGCGCCTCGCAACAGCAACAACCACATAAGTCAAACTCGTCAGGGCGTGTAAAACCACTGACGCCACTTCTAGCTAGAAAGAAACGCAAGTCCTCCCTGAGGTCCGTCTCCCGTTTTTGGTTCATACCGGGTGTGAAACTCGCGAATCAAACGTTACACAAAGCTATGCCACAAAGGCCTTGCTTTGATCATCACCACAAGACTTTGCTTTTCAACAGAAGCCTCGATCAATTGCCACTTAGGCATGCCACACAGGCAATTCACTCCATGCGTTTGATATCCATCAATATATAACCTGTAACACCGCGAGAATTCTATAACTGTGAAATTCATGAATTAAAGTATAATCAAATTCAAATCAAAGAACTAAGGGAAACGGGATACGCCATTGCGTTCGTCTCGGAAAAATACGCGAAATAGAGTCCGAGTTTTCAAAAAACGGAGTCCGTATGAAGAAGATATGGCCTTCGGAAGTTTTGAATTAAATTTAAAATTCAAACAGAATAAAATAATAATTTGAAATGGGGCCCAATGGGCCAGGCGGATAAAACACCCGCCTAGCCACCCAGGTCGACTGGGCTGTCGACCTGGGCTACCCATGTCGACAGGGCTGTCGACAGCCCTGTCGACAGGGTTATCGACAGCCCTGTCGACAGGGTTATCGACCTGGCCGAGCCCAGTCAACCTGGCTGGCCAGGTCGGTGTGTGGTCGAATTTCTGTGGTCTGCTTTGTCATTAGGGCTAGGTGGCGGGTTTTTATTGGTCTCTCTTCCTAATGAATGGCTACGATCTAACCTAGCAACATCAATGGTCCTAATCAATTCCTAACCTCTATATAAACAACCCTAGACTAAACCCTAATCTATTCATTCAAAATAAGATTATAGCCGCCATGTTGCTGAGGAACGACAAAGAGTAGCCGCCAACTAGAGAGGGAATTAGGAAGAAAGTTCTAAAGCCTAAAGCAATTCAAGCAACCTAAAGCCAATCAATTCAACAAAGGAATCATATCTCTTAATTAGAGAATTCGCCGCAACCATTGTAAGTAGAGTATTACTTTGGTATAAATAAACAACTGTGTTGATGTGTATGCTTGAATTGTGGCAATGGAAGTAATTCATATTTGTACGTTCTTATCAATTTGTATATGTTTGGATATTCTTGAATAATGTTATTCATGTTATAAAGAACTACATGCGGTAGTTCTATTCAAATATACGTTTGGAATATTGCGCAAATTATGTAGTCTATGTTGAAGCTACATGTATATAGTTGAGTGAAATTTATGCAAGTTTGGGCTTTGGTATTATGCCATCATGATGTATATTTTTGTGCATAAAATCATTTTGCAAGTAATTGAGACAAGTTTGGTTGTTATAGTTCATATGAAACTATGTTGGAATTTTGACACTATAATCCATGTATTAAGTCATGCTTTTGCAAAACTTATGAATATGGCTAGGCTATGAATTATATTTGGCATAATTGAAATCTATGATTAAGTCTATCTTGTTTAAAAGAATTATATGATGACATATGTGAGACATGGCTAGGTTAGACTCAAAAATCCTCTTTTTGCAAGTTTAAAGCAAACACCATGGTTAGGAATATTTATGCATAAGTATATTTATACCATCGTTATATGATTAGACTTAAACCATGATTAAGTGGAACTATGCTTTTGTGTTAGTAACAAAGTATCCCCTTTGTAAACATGTAGAAACCTTATGAACATGACTTGTTTATGTTTATGCCATGAACAAAGCTAACTTTACTTGTGCCATGTTTATGCTAGAAGTATTTATGCCATGCTTATGTTTGACATTATGCTATGCTTATGCTAGGAATATTTATGACATACTTATGTTTGACATTATGCCTAAATGAGAATATAGGTTCATGTTGTAGTTAAACCTATGCAAGTTCACATGCTTTGATTCATGTCACCTATGTTACCACTATGCAAGTACACCAATTTCTATTCTTGTATTTCCAACATCGTATTGCAAGTTCATGCGCTCACCTTCCCCTCTTTGTGTATAAGCCATAAGCCTCCCCTTTTCGCATGGCTAAATTGGGCTTTAAAAGGCTAAGCCCAATATATATAAACGGACGTGTAAAACGGGGGAAAATAACATTGGGTTAAAAATTAATTAATGAATGAAAATATAAAATAGAAGGGCCCAAATTCAAGTATGGGTTAGGCCCGTGATTGGTGTAACCTTTACACCATTAACTTAATAATGGGCCGCAAATATTTACATATAAGAAATAAAGAAGAATGACAAGATATGTAAATGTAGAAAATACGATGTGTTTAACCCGAGGTTGGATTGAGTTGTGATGTAAACCTGCCCGGAACCGCCCGGATGTCCAGTAGTCACAACAATACCTATCCAATGTGAGAGGTTAAACATGGAGCCCAATAAGGACCCGAGGTTAGACTGAGTTGTGGCGTAAGACTGCCCGGAACCAACTGGCAACAGGCAGCCACAACAATACATGTCTAATGTGAGAGGTCAGGGCCTTAATAAGACAATTAAGGCTGAGTCAGGATTGTTAGGATTAAGTGGACTAAAGACTTAATCAAAATGGAACATGATAAACTAAACGGACTGGTGGGGGTTAGGTTAGAAACACTTAACCAACTTAGCATGTTGGCTAGAGATAGAAAACCTAGTAACGGGGGACCCTTTTCAGCAGTAACCCTAAAAGGTGTATCAGGATACCCTGAAACTAGGCAGGGTGGGGCACGATTACTGGGCTGATTGTAAGAGGTCAAAGCGACGGCGGTGGTGTAGCAGTGTAGGTTCTAACGGAGTGCGGGCGTGCACACACTCCGGCGCAGAAAAATAAGGCACTGGACACCAGTAGCATACCTGTGCACTCTAAGGTTGTGTCGGGTTGCCACTATGGGACTTGATACACCCCATGGTGGGACCAGCATAGGTAACTACAGACATCGGGGGCCGTAAGACACATGTAACTATGCGAGTAGGAGCCGATCATCATGGAATGGATCACATCACCCTGATTATGGGGTGCCGGTTGGAAAACTAGTTTATATGGGTTCAGAGATTAACATGGGGTACGATAGTATATTCGACCCTAGATAACTTAACCAAGTTCATAGTGCTTGCCCACTTCCTGTTTTACTTATCATACCCAGTTCTTTATTCATAGACAAAATAGTACTAGACTTACTCAGGCTTTATGTCTGACTCTATTTTTCTTTCGTCTTCTTTCTTCCGTTTCCCCCCCAGGTCCTCAGGGAGGGAACACAGCAGCTTGACCTACCTCAACATCCCGCTTGAAGAAGAGAAATGTATTGCTTGGACTTTCCTGTTTTGAACTATGGCTTTGGACAATCCACTATGGGGCTTTGGCAGTTTGTCTACGTTTTATTTATGCTTCTTTAAAAATAATGTACTCAAGACAGATTATGAAGTGTTATGTTATGTTTTTGGAAAGGATGTTGTTGTAACACGTATTTGACTTTATGAAATAAAGTTTGTTGTTCTTCCGCTGTTTACAAATATGTGTTCTTATATCTGTCTTGTATATCTGTGACTTGTACTTATAAACCTCCACCAAAATTAGGGCATTCCCTTTGAGAGTGACCCTAACGGAGGTGGGGTGTTTCACTTGGTATCAGAGCATAGGTTTACCAGATAAGATAAAAAGTTTTGAAAAATTATTTTCAAAAAGGAAATTTAAAGAAGCATTTTTTTAAAAAGAAAAATATTATTTTATTCTAAAAAGGCAAAGTCCACTCCCCAAAGCCATAGGTATTATCTCTTACCCTTCGTTTTGAATCTATCCTTTTTTGTTTCAGCATGTCCCAAGAACTTAACTTGCCTGAAGGGGTACCCATACCTGGTTGGTTTAGACGTTTCTGAGAAGCAAGGGCCACTCAGCCAGGTCCTACCGTTCCTCCTCCTCCAGCTGAAGGGAATCATCCAGCCGCAGCAGCACCTTTTCCTCCACCTCCTCCTCAGGGAAACACGTTCGCTAAGATATGTAAAGATTTTAAAGCTATGGGAGGAAGGGATTTCCATGGAAATGAGTCCTTCGTAGCAGCTAGGAATTGGCTGAAAGAGACGGAGGACCTATTCATTATCTTTGAAGTAGAAGATAGACAAAAAGTACAGTTGGCAGTGTGGCTATTGAAGGGCGAGGCTTCCTACTGGTGGGAAGTAACTAATGCTGAAAGACCAGTGGAGACATGGGAGGACTTTAGGGCAAGGTTTGAGACTAAATTTCTCTCAGATGCGGAAAGAAGTTTGCAGTTGGAAAAATTCTTACTTCTTAAGCAAGGGGACAAGACAGTCAGAGAGTATGTGAATCAGTTCGATGAGCTGGCTAGGTTTGGACTTGACCTAGTCAACACCCCGCACAAGAAGGCTCTCCGTTTCGTCAAAGGGTTAAATGAGCCATTACACAGTTTGGCCATGACCCATATACCCATGGGAGCCACGTATGAAAGATTGGTGCAAATGGCATTGCTGAATGAAGAGGATAAGGGCAAGAAGAAAGAGGGTTTGCAGCCCAAGAAGACAGACTTTAAGAAGGGCGGGAAAAGGCAACAAAGAGAAGAGGAAGTGCAATTTCTGTGGCAAAGTGGGGCACTTAGTAAAGGACTGCCGGAAAAAGAAGGCCAAGGAGAATGGTGGGTGCTTTTCATGCGGTTAGACAGGCCACAGGGCTAAGGACTGCCCAAAGAAACGAGGACAGGGGCAGGGCGCTGGATCCACCCCAGGGGCACAGGTTCATGTGCTAGAAGCGCCACCATTGCAACAGCGAGGTATAAATACTTCTGTAGAAAGTGTAGTTTATCTTTATGATCACCCCGTTCGCACTTTGTTTGATTCTGGCGCATCACACTCCTTTATCTCGTCTGCTTTAGTAGAATCTCTGCACCTAAAAACTAGTATGGTAGAGGACCCCTTAATTGTTTCAAACCCAATTGGGGGCCCAGCTCATTTGTCTATGATCTGTGTGGGATTGAAAATTTCTATTCTAAGCGTAGAATTTCAATGTAGTGCCTTTGTTTTGGGCTTTTCGGGGTATGGTTTGATTTTGGGTATGGATTGGCTATCCCGTAATGGGGCCATCCTTGATTGTGAGAAAAGGGTTGTTAGGCTCCTAACCCAGCTCGGTAATACTTTGGAAATTTCTTGTAATCCCTCGTATGCGGTTATGCTTAGTTATCTTGAATCGCTAGATGCCTCCGTTGAGAATTTGCAATCGGTTAGAGTGGTCCGGGAATATCCGGATGTCTTCGAAGAGGTGAAGGGCTTGCCTCCGAAGCGGGAAATAGACTTCCGCATATATCTTGTAGATAATGCAAAGCCCGTCGCGTTGCCCGTTAGACATATGGCTCCACGAGAAAGGAAAGAGCTCAGTAAACAGATTAAAGAGCTTCTAGAAAAGGGGTTCATTAGGAGGAGCATTTCAGAATGGGGCGCTCCGGTGGTGTTCGCTACAAAGGCGGATGGTTCACTCCGTCTATGTGTTGACTATAGGGAGCTCAACAAGCTAACGAAAAAGAATAGGCATCCTCTCCCTAGAATTGACGATTTATTTGACCAGCTTGTAGGAGCGTCTGTTTTCTCCCAACTCGATTTAGCAACCGGTTTTCATCAGCTAAGGGTGGCTGAAGATAGCATCGATAAAACGGCGTTCAGAACCCCAGACGGTTTCTTTGAATGGCTTGTCATGCCTTTCGGCTTGACAAATGCACCTGCTTACTTCGTGGACCGGATGAGTAGGGTATTTAGAGATTTCCTCAACAAATTCGTAGTGGTCTTCGTAGATGATATCCTTATCTTCTCAAAGTGTGAAGAGGAACATGCTCAGCACTTAAGGGCAATCATGGAAACTTTGCGAGTCCATCAACTAAAAGCCAAGTTCTCCAAATGCCACTTTTGGAGAGAAGAGATGAGGTTCCTTGGGCACATAGTATCCAAACAAGGGTTAGCGGTGGACCCCGCTAAGGTAGTGGCAATACAGGATTGGAAGACACCAAGGAATGCAACTGAGGTCCGAAGCTTCCTAGGACTAGTAGGTTTCTATCGAAAGTTTATAAGGGATTTTGCGAAAATCTCAGCTCCGCTCACGAAGTTGACAATTGTTTATTTTCAAGAGATAATTCATCTATGTGGAATACCTTCTAGTAAGTGAACAAGATCCAAGATTCACTAATGAATTTTGGAGAGCTTGCATGGAACCATGAGTACGCAGTTAGGCTTGAGCCAAGTATACTAGAAGGAGAATAAGTGAAAGAGGAACGAGAAATAGGTTCCAACTCATATTTTGGGAAACAAGAATTAAGAAGCTACGAAATTGTGAAGTTAAAGACGGACAAAGCATAATGGAGTTAAGCTCAAGAAATGCGGCTTAGAAGATTAAAGACTAGATTCGTGCATCGTATCTCTTCTTAAGAGTATATCCTTGATCCCTCTCTTCCTGTAAAGCTCACTTGCATGCTATCTTTTGTGTATATCCTCTCGGTCCTATTCTTAATCCAATTTCTATTGCAAACCCCATAGGGAGTATGACTCATCTGTTAGTAACACATGTTGGGGCTCGAGGGTGTTCGTTGATTTTACTAAAGTTTTTGGGCTTTATAGGATTCGGGTTGGTCTTAGGAAGGGACTCCCTTGTGACCTAAAAGGAGTCCATCATGCTTAGTTTCCTAGAATCATATATGGTGGTTGGGTTGAGTAATTCTTTGGGTATCAGTCTGATGTTGATTTCGGTCTTCGGGGCTGATGCTTAGAGAGTTCTTCTCCTAATCAAAATATATGTGGCATAGATTTCCAGTTTCGACATTGCCTGATGGGCACAAAGTTTTTACTTGCTTCTATCATTCGACTATACCTTTAGGTAGGACCATTCCCTATCATTGAGAAAATTTGGAAAATGGCCTATAGATTAGAGCTACCCGAGAAGTTGGCCGGAGTCCACAACGTTTTTCACGTTTCACATCTCCGAAAATGTCTACATGAGTCTGTTGAAGTAGTAGAGCCAAATATCCTCGAAGAGGCCGAAGTGGAGCGCGAAGCAACCATAAGAAAAGTTCCAACCCGCATCTTAGGAACGGAAGTGAAGGAGCTACGCAACCGTGAAGTCAAGCTCGTCAAAGTTCAGTGGAGCGACGCCGAGGAAGACGCGACTTGGGAAACTGAAGCTAGAATACGTACTGCCTACCCTTTTCTGTTCGAGGGTACATCCTTGATCTTTCTTTTTCCTTAAGTTGCGCTTTTATCTATCTTTTTAGGTATATTTCCTCGACCTTATCCTTTAGGTAGAATCTTTTTGGATGAAAACATGTAGTTGAAACATGTTATGTATGAATGGTTGCAAGTGGTTGCAAGTGATTGCTAGTGGTTGCTCGTGGTTGCATATACACACACAATCTAGGTTTTAGATCGTCTCAGTCACTTCATATTGCATATGCATATATGTTTGTATTCGTATGTGGTTGAACTTTAATGTATTGTCATATGGATGTTGCATTTGTATTGAATGATTGTGCACTCATGTAGAATCAAGAATAGGGAAATTTGCATACATAATGGATTCATGGCACTTACATAATTCGCATTAAGGAGGTCAACTGAATCAGTAGACCGCCTGATTTTGCATTAGATAAATACATGTACACACACACTTCGCATATGATCATGAAGCATTAGAAGTCTTTTAAGGACAATGGATGCTCGTGTTTGATGGATGAGTAGATGGATGATTGGATGTTAGGATATACATTCCTCCTAACTTGAAGATTTCGGGGACGAAATCCTTTTAAGTGGGGGAGAATGTAACACCCCGAGAATTCTATAACTGTGAAATTCATGAATTAAAGTATAATCAAATTCAAATCAAAGAACTAAGGGAAACGGGATACGCCATTGCGTTCGTCTCGGAAAAATACGCGAAATAGAGTCCGAGTTTTCAAAAAACGGAGTCCGTATGAAGAAGATATGGCCTTCGGAAGTTTTGAATTAAATTTAAAATTCAAACAGAATAAAATAATAATTTGAAATGGGGCCCAATGGGCCAGGCGGATAAAACACCCGCCTAGCCACCCAGGTCGACTGGGCTGTCGACCTGGGCTACCCATGTCGACAGGGCTGTCGACAGCCCTGTCGACAGGGTTATCGACCTGGCCGAGCCCAGTCAACCTGGCTGGCCAGGTCGGTGTGTGGTCGAATTTCTGTGGTCTGCTTTGTCATTAGGGCTAGGTGGCGGGTTTTTATTGGTCTCTCTTCCTAATGAATGGCTACGATCTAACCTAGCAACATCAATGGTCCTAATCAATTCATAACCTCTATATAAACAACCCTAGACTAAACCCTAATCTATTCATTCAAAATAAGATTATAGCCGCCATGTTGCTGAGGAACGACAAAGAGTAGCCGCCAACTAGAGAGGGAATTAGGAAGAAAGTTCTAAAGCCTAAAGCAATTCAAGCAACCTAAAGCCAATCAATTCAACAAAGGAATCATATCTCTTAATTAGAGAATTCTCCGCAACCATTGTAAGTAGAGTATTACTTTGGTATAAATAAACAACTGTGTTGATGTGTATGCTTGAATTGTGGCAATGGAAGTAATTCATATTTGTACGTTCTTATCAATTTGTATATGTTTGGATATTCTTGAATTATGTTATTCATGTTATAAAGAACTACATGCGGTAGTTCTATTCAAATATACGTTTGGAATATTGCGCAAATTATGTAGTCTATGTTGAAGCTACATGTATATAGTTGAGTGAAATTTATGCAAGTTTGGGCTTTGGTATTATGCCATCATGATGTATATTTTTGTGCATAAAATCATTTTGCAAGTAATTGAGACAAGTTTGGTTGTTATAGTTCATATGAAACTATGTTGGAATTTTGAAACTATAATCCATGTATTAAGTCATGCTTTTTGTGAAGACCCGCAACTTCCCCGTAAAGGAAAGCGTCGGATAGTTCGAGAACAAGCCACAACATAACTCATACAGAAGAACATTTCATTGTATATTACAACAATGCATCAGATTACAAGAATATACAGAGTATAAATATTACACAGAAATATCAGAGATTTAAATTACATTTAAATACATAGCAGCGGAAAATAATACAATACACAACTAGAATGAGATATACGGATACAAAGCTTTCCGGATATCGTTCCAGCTGTAAACCAGGATCCTGTGAATATAAATCTGCAAAACCGAAACTACTAGCTGCCCGTGTCAAAATAAGGGCACCCAGAGTTTAGGTTAAAACAATAAACTCCAGGTCAGTCATGTGACTGGTGTGAGAACTAAAACAGTTATTAATCTTTATTTTAAATCATTAGGTAAATCAAGGGACCACGCCGTATAACACGGAACGGGTTTCCTCCCAAGAATACCAGTGCATAAAACAAACAGCGCAATGCTAAATAAAGAAAAATGAAGCTGTTATAAGACCCAGGTCCCATCACACAATGCAACGCAGTCGAGGATAGGGTTTTCCCTTATAACAGCCAAAGAATGCTTGATACGTTTAAAAGAAATCATTTGATACTATAATAAGTGCATAGTGTATAAAACAACTTCAAATCATAAGTATCAATCATAGGCGGCATGGGTACCATATATCATGTCGCCATATATAGGTTTACAAATAAAACCGCAAATGTCACGTATTTGGAAATTGGATTTCCGTCTATGAACCGAGGCAAAAGATAGTCCTCAACCGATTCGAGACGCTCTAGCCCGCCCCTCAGGCAAGCGCGCAGGCAAGCCTTGGATCCTCAGGGCCGGTCCACCGATGTGGATTATTATGCCTGAACACTACGTCTCCCCACCCTATGGGGTGTAAGTCTGGTCCGTCAGCCGACCAGAATGCATTCGGCCGAAACCGATATAACCGAGGCGCCTCGCAACAGCAACAACCACATAAGTCAAACTCGTCAGGGCGTGTAAAACCACTGACGCCACTTCTAGCTAGAAAGAAACGCATGCCCTCCCTGACGTCCGTCTCCCGTTTTTGGTTCATACCGGGTGTGAAACTTGCGAAGCAAACGTTACACAAAGCTACGCCACAAAGGCCGTGCTTTGATCATCAACCACAAGACTTTGCTTTTCAACAGAAGCCTTGATCATTTGCATCTTAGCATGCCACACAGGCAAACCATCCTATGCAACCGATATCAGTCACACAGAATGAAATCCGATGTCAGACACACAGTCCATTTACAAGTCCGTTCTGGGTCTGAACGAAACCGGAGGCACCTAGTACCCCGCATATCCATCGATCTCCAAGTACGTCTGGACGATCACTAACTGTTTCCATCTTCTTGGGTGTACAGCCCAATCAAGATCATCAGTTATCCCCCAAACGACGTGAAGACCTCCGGTCTTCGACCATCGTCTTCATCTTCGACTTATCGTCGCATCAGTTATTCAGAATGAGATAAACCCGGTCTTTCCGAATAACTCGCGTATATTTTAAATAAGTGTTACACAAACACAACATACGCCTCATTCCAATTCATTAGTCACTAACCGTAAATTAATCAAGAGAATAATTCCCCAAATATTAACCCCGAAGGCCGAAACCAACATCAGATCAATACCCAGAAAACCATTCTGTTTGGCCAACCGACAGTTAGTTTATAAATTTCACATTCATAGGGAAAGGTTCCCATTAATTTTATCCAAGATAAATTCCTTGAATTTATGTTTGAATCTCAATTCGAACTTGTCGGGATTAGCGAACCTTACCGAAGTAATCATTTGTTTTAATTTCCCAATCCCAACCTATTCATCCCATGAAGTAAAACTGGTTATACTTCATATCTAACACCACAGTGTTATCGGTAAATTCAATTACCATTTCACGTTCAAATCTAATTAAAGATTTAACTATCGCCTGGAGCAAAACTGGTGATACTCCATTTTCGATCATTTCAATCTAATTAAAGATTCATTAAAACTCCACTTAGTTTTAATCTTTGACTGGGTTAAAGAATCAGTGTCATTTAAAACACAGTTCACGATAAACCCAAAATCTCATTCCATTAATTATCGAGTTAAAGAACGAGTGTTATTTAAAACACTGTTCACGATAAACCCAAAAATCAATATCAATTCAATTCCAATTAAATATCATTTAATTGGTACACTTCATTAAATCTAAATAAAAAGATTTAATCATTTCTCAACTGGGTTCAAGAACAGTGTTAGTGAAGACACCATTCACGACAAACCCAAATCACATTCATTAATTATCGGGTTAAAGAACAAGTGTTATTTAAAACACTGTTCACGATAAACCCAAAAATCAATATCAATTCAATTCCAATTAAATATCATTTAATTGGTACACTTCATTAAATCTAAATAAAAAGATTTAATCTTTTCTCAACTGGGTTCAAGAACAGTGTTAGTGAAGACACCATTCACGACAAACCCAAATCACATTCATTAATTATCGGGTTAAAGAACAAGTGTTATTTAAAACACTGTTCACGATAAACCCAAAAATCAATACCAATTCAATTCCAATTAAATATCATTTAATTGGTACACTTCATTAAATCTAAATAAAAAGATTTAATCTTTTCTCAACTGGGTTCAAGAACAGTGTTAGTGAAGACACCATTCACGACAAACCCAAATCACATTCGATATTCAATACAAGGCTCTGAATAGAAAATATATCGGCTTATATTCAATATCGAATTCTACGACTAACAAATGTCGTATTGGAAATAACGATACAAATATATATCTTTCAAATTTCCATAACAACACCTGTAATATCACGAATTCCAACATCGAAATATTCCGAAGACAATTTCGATTCAAATCCACTCCAATGCAATCATTGGAAATTTTGGTTATTTTCAAAACCATTTCAAATTCAATTTATTTATTTAAAAATAAATAGAATTATAATTCTAGTTCAAAACTAGTTCATTTCGATAAAAATCCATTTTTATCTTTTCAAATATGGAGTTTTTCATCCCAATTCTTTCTAAATCATTTCTTATGATTTTACACAAATTATTGCTATTTTTAATAATTTTATCAAGGCCCGTACAGTCGATTTCCATCAATGGCCATCGAACTGCACTTACAGCGACCTTTTTCGAATTTGATTTGGACGTATCTCCAAATCCAACCGTTAGATTTCAAATTTCTAACATTCATTAGAAAGCTCTTTTCGATACGAACCCAACGGTTCCGGTTTCAGGAGAATCCGACGGTCGGATCTCCCGTAATGTCCGTTCGAAATAAATGGTCGAAATTCGCGAACTGCCGCGACGCGGCGCGTTCTATTCAGGCCATTATATTATATATAATATATATAATATATATTTCGTCGATTATTTTATTTAAAACGAATTATAGAAATAGTTTTAAATTCGTTTCAAAAGCAATTTCAACTTCCGTTTCAATTCAAATCAAAATTGAATTCTTCTCTATAAATTCGTTTTAAAATTCATTTCTATTCAATTCAAATTTCAATTCCATTTGAATTCATTTCAATTTGCTTTCAATTCAATTTGAATTCGTTTTCAATTCATTTCGAAATCGTTTTCAATTCAATTCATTTCGAAATCGTTTTCAATTCAATTCATTTCGAAATCGTTTTCAATTCAATTCATTTCGAAATCGTTTTCAATTCAATTCATTTCGAAATCGTTTTCAATTCAATTCATTTCGAAATCGTTTTCAATTCAATTCATTTCGAAATCGTTTTCAATTCAATTCATTTCGAAATCGCTTTTCAATATTCATTTTTAAGATGAATAAAATCGATATAAATATCGTTCACGTCAAAATGGCGTCAATCTAATCAACACGGCTTCATAAATTTCTATTTTCAAATATTCTATTTCAAATATTTCTTTTTCAAAATAGTTGTTATTATCAAAATATTTCGTTCAACACATGACCAATCTCAATGAATGAGTACTGTCAACACATGAACTTTTATTTTATATATATTCTTTATTTTTCAAATTGGAATGAGGCCCAATCAATTACCATATAAAGTTAATTATATGGATTTTCATACAACACATGTATATAATTACATTGAAAAATAATCAACCATCAACCAAAGTGCACTACACTGTATAAGCATCAAATGTAGATATTCAACGCTTATAACAGCCTGTCAATCAATCGATCGACACATTTAATCAATCAGGATGAGTGAACTTCAAATTTCATCCCAACACCCGTGTGGGGTTTCAAACAATCAAACGCATATTTTATTTGTGCAGTTGGGCGATGTGTAAAATTTATCGTCCCAATCAATGTCATTCAAATAGGTGTACATAAACAAACCGTCTGGTTTGTAAATGAATATTTATTTATTCACATTCACGTTAAAAATTATATTTTTAACGATAAAACATTTTATTCCAACATATGAATTTCTATTCAATTCATTTATTCAATAAAAATGATATTTTTATTTTTCTAACATATTTTAGAAAATTTCGGCGGCATAACGGCACGATACTAGAAACGGGACAAGGCCTAGCCTAATCCCCGGTCTAGTGAAGGCCCACGCCATTCACACATCAATCATATCAATTTTATTATGCAAACCACAAAATTTGGAGTAAGAGTCTAACCTAGCCTTACTCCTTCGCCTTATAACGGCGCACGTCTAATCCTAACCAATTTATCGATTCGATCTTTCACACCACAAACCACATTCAAACCAATATCACAATCAATAACCAAACAGCCAAACAAACAAGTCCATGGTCTGTGGACGATTGTGTCGGGTGCTACTAAACACCGTCTGCATCCTAGTATATATATATAACTAGAAAATAAATTTGAAAGGTGAGAAATTCTCACAGATAGCTATCCTAGCTCCACGGCTCTTCATTTGCAGAAGTCTTCGTCGTTTCGCCTTTTTTTTGTCACCTTCGTTGCCCAAGGCCACTATATATATAAAAATCGAATTTTTATTTCAAAGTTCAATATATAAAAATCGAATTTTTATTTCAAAGTTCAATATATAAAAATCGAATTTTTATTTCAAAGTTCAATATATAAAAATCGAATTTTTATTTCAAAGTTCAATATATAAAAATCGAATTTTTATTTCAAAGTTCAATATATAAAAATCGAATTTTTATTTCAAAGTTCAATATATAAAAATCGAATTTTTATTTGTAACGCCATTTTCAATATAAAGATTATATTTTTTTCCTTTTCTATAACATAAAAATTATATTTTTATTATCTATAACTATAAATAAAAATCGTTTCTTTATCTACCAAAAATCAAATCTTTTTATATTTAAAAATATAATCTTTTCTAAACTAAAGACCAAATCCTTTTCATATCAAATATCGAACCTTTTTCATAGTAAAGATCAAATCTTTTCTTTTACTTTTTAAGTTTAAATCTTTTCTATTTTAAAGTTTCAAATCTTCTTCCCTTTGAAATTTTAAAATAAAAATCAGTTTTCAAACTTTTCAAAAATAAGTTTTTAACTTTAAAATGAAAATCAGTTTTAACTTTATCAAAAATCAGTTTTTTTTTTTCTTAATCAAAAATCAAATTTTACTTAAATCAAAAATCAGTTTTTACTTAAATCAAAAATCAGTTTTTACTTAAATCAAAAATCAGTTTTTTTTATATTATTTAAAAAAATCCAGTTTTTAAATTTTTAAATCAGTTTTATTAATCCCTGTAAATAAAATAAATAAATAAAATAAAAATAAACTTACGAAGAGGGGGTGGGGTGCTCGCCGCGGTGGCGCAGGGCCCAAGCGGTGGCGGTGGAAGTTGGTGCAGGCGGAGAGAAGGGGGCGGTGGCGACGAGGCACGGTGGCCAGTGGATCGAGGCGGTGCGGCGTTTGGGGGGGTGCTCTTTGAGACAGCTGCGGTGGTGGTGATGGCGAAGGGCGGAGGCGGAAGATGAGGGGAGGAGGAAGAAGCCTCGACGGCGGCTTCGATTTTTTTCTCTTTTTTTTTTTTTTTTTTTCAGTGAACCCGATTGGATCTGAAGAAGAGGAGAGAGAAGAGGGAAAAGGGGAGGGGGGGTTTTAATGTAAAAGTTTTTATATTTTATTTTATTTATTAATTAATTTTTTTCTCCTTTTAAGTTGCTTTTTAAATCGAACTGCAAATCGGACCCAACGACTGTCGCCCCTAGCCAATTGCCCCCATTCCGGACGCTATGGGATAAGTATCGCAAGCTGATTTGATCGTTACAATCAGTTTCTATTGAATTTACATTTAAATCTATATATTCTATTTTAAACATACATTTCAATTTACCGGGGTCACATACTAACTAGAAAAATTCCCGAAAAATATTTTCTAGCTTCGTATTAACGATACGGTCCTAACAAAACTAGTTTCGTCGAATTCTGAGATCGTTTGAAAAATGGCCAATTTCCAGTCGATTAAAATCAACTGAAACCGGTCAAACGCGTTTTCCTTTGCCACGCTCACATATTGATTCGAAAAATTATGAAATTTGGAATCTAGCAATAACTTCACATCCCGGACCCAACAAAACTGGTTTCGTCGAAATCCGAGGTCGTTTGCAAAATTGCTATTTTTAAGGGCCTTATATATATAAAAATATATATAAATTCCACAGCGACTATTTCTAATTTTAAACTGGACATATCTTATCACTTCTAAAATGAAATCTCAGTTTGTTAACTTCGTTACAAAGATATAGTTATACAGATTCAAATATTTCTTGTTTCGTTCAATTCTGACTTATATTGAATTCTGTATATTCATTTGAAATTAGAAATCGAATTTTCGAACTACCGCACCATTTTCAATTCCTTTTATAATTATATACAATTATTATATATTCTAACGACGACGCGTATAATATATACGATCGAATTCTATTCAAAATAAATTTTTCGTCGATATTATTTAAAATAATTCATTTTAAATAATCAAAATTCGCTAAAATTGCCAAAATAAAAATTTTAAACTGGCCCAGATTTTCCGGGTTGTTACAATCTCCCCCACTTAAAACTTTTCGTCCCCGAAAAGGAACAAAGTCGAAAGTGGTTTGATTATTCAGCTCTACATTCGATCTGGCTTCCATTCTCTAACTTTTTAGTTTCTGAGAATTTTCAAAATTTCAAAAATTTGGCTAACACCCTAAATTTTCGAAAAATTTCGCCATAACCTCCCCTGCAATGGGAGCATCGGGGAATTTCAAATAGCTTCCCCGGTCCTTCAGATCTCAAAAAGAAAAAGAAAAAGCCAAGCGGCTAGCCAATAGGCTCACAAAATCATCATCACCCAAACAAAACAGTAAATTATGTAGTAAACATGTACCTATTTGTCGGGCAAACAAATTTTATTCTCTGCTCTAGCCTCCTTGCTATGACCTGTTCAATGATATATATGTATATGCAAGCAAATGCGACCAATTTTCAATACAGTTCAATATTTGGTTCAATTAGACATAATGGTTCAAAATTATCAAACAATTAAACAAACAACACAAACATCAATCAATTAGTGAATTAGAGTTTCAAATTCATAATTTGATACATATACAGAAAATCTTGTTTTTGATGCCAATTCACAACAAAGTGTTCTAGCTATATAAGATTTGGTTCTCACACCAGTCTAATGGAAATATATAGATATCACACCTTCGAAACACGAATATAAATACTGATGATGTGGCCACATCATCAGAATTATCCCCGAGTGTCTAGAATGTGACTCTATATCTATCCAGTATATTAAAATTTCAAATACACGTGGATCAGACGTATACGCAAAATCTTTATATACTGGACTGTCCAACTCAATATAAATAAATAATCAAATACGAATAGTTGATTTTAAATTTCAAAACAAAATTGTTTTTACTTTCCAAATATACTCTTCCCACTCGTTCTAGGATACTACTGATCCTATCTCTAACGAGTCATTCTAATTGGATATTACTAATCCAATATCTGATGAATTCTTTCGTATGGTTCTAATGTGTCTTGTTCTCTGAGCTTTGCAAACCAAAGCTCTGATACCAACTGTGAAGACCCGCAACTTCCCCGTAAAGGAAAGCGTCGGATAGTTCGAGAACAAGCCACAACATAACTCATACAGAAGAACATTTCATTGTATATTACAACAATGCATCAGATTACAAGAATATACAGAGTATAAATATTACACAGAAATATCAGAGATTTAAATTACATTTAAATACATAGCAGCGGAAAATAATACAATACACAACTAGAATGAGATATACGGATACAAAGCTTTCCGGATATCGTTCCAGCTGTAAACCAGGATCCTGTGAATATAAATCTGCAAAACCGAAACTACTAGCTGCCCGTGTCAAAATAAGGGCACCCAGAGTTTAGGTTAAAACAATAAACTCCAGGTCAGTCATGTGACTGGTGTGAGAACTAAAACAGTTATTAATCTTTATTTTAAATCATTAGGTAAATCAAGGGACCACGCCGTATAACACGGAACGGGTTTCCTCCCAAGAATACCAGTGCATAAAACAAACAGCGCAATGCTAAATAAAGAAAAATGAAGCTGTTATAAGACCCAGGTCCCATCACACAATGCAACGCAGTCGAGGATAGGGTTTTCCCTTATAACAGCCAAAGAATGCTTGATACGTTTAAAAGAAATCATTTGATACTATAATAAGTGCATAGTGTATAAAACAACTTCAAATCACAAGTATCAATCATAGGCGGCATGGGTACCATATATCATGTCGCCATATATAGGTTTACAAATAAAACCGCAAATGTCACGTATTTGGAAATTGGATTTCCGTCTATGAACCGAGGCAAAAGATAGTCCTCAACCGATTCGAGACGCTCTAGCCCGCCCCTCAGGCAAGCGCGCAGGCAAGCCTTGGATCCTCAGGGCCGGTCCACCGATGTGGATTATTATGCCTGAACACTACGTCTCCCCACCCTATGGGGTGTAAGTCTGGTCCGTCAGCCGACCAGAATGCATTCGGCCGAAACCGATATAACCGAGGCGCCTCGCAACAGCAACAACCACATAAGTCAAACTCGTCAGGGCGTGTAAAACCACTGACGCCACTTCTAGCTAGAAAGAAACGCATGCCCTCCCTGACGTCCGTCTCCCGTTTTTGGTTCATACCGGGTGTGAAACTTGCGAAGCAAACGTTACACAAAGCTACGCCACAAAGGCCGTGCTTTGATCATCAACCACAAGACTTTGCTTTTCAACAGAAGCCTTGATCATTTGCATCTTAGCATGCCACACAGGCAAACCATCCTATGCAACCGATATCAGTCACACAGAATGAAATCCGATGTCAGACACACAGTCCATTTACAAGTCCGTTCTGGGTCTGAACGAAACCGGAGGCACCTAGTACCCCGCATATCCATCGATCTCCAAGTACGTCTGGACGATCACTAACTGTTTCCATCTTCTTGGGTGTACAGCCCAATCAAGATCATCAGTTATCCCCCAAACGACGTGAAGACCTCCGGTCTTCGACCATCGTCTTCATCTTCGACTTATCGTCGCATCAGTTATTCAGAATGAGATAAACCCGGTCTTTCCGAATAACTCGCGTATATTTTAAATAAGTGTTACACAAACACAACATACGCCTCATTCCAATTCATTAGTCACTAACCGTAAATTAATCAAGAGAATAATTCCCCAAATATTAACCCCGAAGGCCGAAACCAACATCAGATCAATACCCAGAAAACCATTCTGTTTGGCCAACCGACAGTTAGTTTCTAAATTTCACATTCATAGGGAAAGGTTCCCATTAATTTTATCCAAGATAAATTCCTTGAATTTATGTTTGAATCTCAATTCGAACTTGTCGGGATTAGCGAACCTTACCGAAGTAATCATTTGTTTTAATTTCCCAATCCCAACCTATTCATCCCATGAAGTAAAACTGGTTATACTTCATATCTAACACCACAGTGTTATCGGTAAATTCAATTACCATTTCACGTTCAAATCTAATTAAAGATTTAACTATCGCCTGGAGCAAAACTGGTGATACTCCATTTTCGATCATTTCAATCTAATTAAAGATTCATTAAAACTCCACTTAGTTTTAATCTTTGACTGGATTAAAGAATCAGTGTCATTTAAAACACAGTTCACGATAAACCCAAAATCTCATTCCATTAATTATCGAGTTAAAGAACGAGTGTTATTTAAAACACTGTTCACGATAAACCCAAAAATCAATATCAATTCAATTCCAATTAAATATCATTTAATTGGTACACTTCATTAAATCTAAATAAAAAGATTTAATCATTTCTCAACTGGGTTCAAGAACAGTGTTAGTGAAGACACCATTCACGACAAACCCAAATCACATTCATTAATTATCGGGTTAAAGAACAAGTGTTATTTAAAACACTGTTCACGATAAACCCAAAAATCAATATCAATTCAATTCCAATTAAATATCATTTAATTGGTACACTTCATTAAATCTAAATAAAAAGATTTAATCTTTTCTCAACTGGGTTCAAGAACAGTGTTAGTGAAGACACCATTCACGACAAACCCAAATCACATTCATTAATTATCGGGTTAAAGAACAAGTGTTATTTAAAACACTGTTCACGATAAACCCAAAAATCAATACCAATTCAATTCCAATTAAATATCATTTAATTGGTACACTTCATTAAATCTAAATAAAAAGATTTAATCTTTTCTCAACTGGGTTCAAGAACAGTGTTAGTGAAGACACCATTCACGACAAACCCAAATCACATTCGATATTCAATACAAGGCTCTGAATAGAAAATATATCGGCTTATATTCAATATCGAATTCTACGACTAACAAATGTCGTATTGGAAATAACGATACAAATATATATCTTTCAAATTTCCATAACAACACCTGTAATATCACGAATTCCAACATCGAAATATTCCGAAGACAATTTCGATTCAAATCCACTCCAATGCAATCATTGGAAATTTTGGTTATTTTCAAAACCATTTCAAATTCAATTTATTTATTTAAAAATAAATAGAATTATAATTCTAGTTCAAAACTAGTTCATTTCGATAAAAATCCATTTTTATCTTTTCAAATATGGAGTTTTTCATCCCAATTCTTTCTAAATCATTTCTTATGATTTTACACAAATTATTGCTATTTTTAATAATTTTATCAAGGCCCGTACAGTCGATTTCCATCAATGGCCATCGAACTGCACTTACAGCGACCTTTTTCGAATTTGATTTGGACGTAACTCCAAATCCAACCGTTAGATTTCAAATTTCTAACATTCATTAGAAAGCTCTTTTCGATACGAACCCAACGGTTCCGGTTTCAGGAGAATCCGACGGTCGGATCTCCCGTAATGTCCGTTCGAAATAAATGGTCGAAATTCGCGAACTGCCGCGACGCGGCGCGATCTATTCAGGCCATTATATTATATATAATATATATAATATATATTTCGTCGATTATTTTATTTAAAACGAATTATAGAAATAGTTTTAAATTCGTTTCAAAAGCAATTTCAACTTCCGTTTCAATTCAAATCAAAATTGAATTCTTCTCTATAAATTCGTTTTAAAATTCATTTCTATTCAATTCAAATTTCAATTCCATTTGAATTCATTTCAATTTGCTTTCAATTCAATTTGAATTCGTTTTCAATTCATTTCGAAATCGTTTTCAATTCAATTCATTTCGAAATCGTTTTCAATTCAATTCATTTCGAAATCGTTTTCAATTCAATTCATTTCGAAATCGTTTTCAATTCAATTCATTTCGAAATCGTTTTCAATTCAATTCATTTCGAAATCGTTTTCAATTCAATTCATTTCGAAATCGCTTTTCAATATTCATTTTTAAGATGAATAAAATCGATATAAATATCGTTCACGTCAAAATGGCGTCAATCTAATCAACACGGCTTCATAAATTTCTATTTTCAAATATTCTATTTCAAATATTTCTTTTTCAAAATAGTTGTTATTATCAAAATATTTCGTTCAACACATGACCAATCTCAATGAATGAGTACTGTCAACACATGAACTTTTATTTTATATATATTCTTTATTTTTCAAATTGGAATGAGGCCCAATCAATTACCATATAAAGTTAATTATATGGATTTTCATACAACACATGTATATAATTACATTGAAAAATAATCAACCATCAACCAAAGTGCACTACACTGTATAAGCATCAAATGTAGATATTCAACGCTTATAACAGCCTGTCAATCAATCGATCGACACATTTAATCAATCAGGATGAGTGAACTTCAAATTTCATCCCAACACCCGTGTGGGGTTTCAAACAATCAAACGCATATTTTATTTGTGCAGTTGGGCGATGTGTAAAATTTATCGTCCCAATCAATGTCATTCAAATAGGTGTACATAAACAAACCGTCTGGTTTGTAAATGAATATTTATTTATTCACATTCACGTTAAAAATTATATTTTTAACGATAAAACATTTTATTCCAACATATGAATTTCTATTCAATTCATTTATTCAATAAAAATGATATTTTTATTTTTCTAACATATTTTAGAAAATTTCGGCGGCATAACGGCACGATACTAGAAACGGGACAAGGCCTAGCCTAATCCCCGGTCTAGTGAAGGCCCACGCCATTCACACATCAATCATATCAATTTTATTATGCAAACCACAAAATTTGGAGTAAGAGTCTAACCTAGCCTTACTCCTTCGCCTTATAACGGCGCACGTCTAATCCTAACCAATTTATCGATTCGATCTTTCACACCACAAACCACATTCAAACCAATATCACAATCAATAACCAAACAGCCAAACAAACAAGTCCATGGTCTGTGGACGATTGTGTCGGGTGCTACTAAACACCGTCTGCATCCTAGTATATATATATAACTAGAAAATAAATTTGAAAGGTGAGAAATTCTCACAGATAGCTATCCTAGCTCCACGGCTCTTCATTTGCAGAAGTCTTCGTCGTTTCGCCTTTTTTTTGTCACCTTCGTTGCCCAAGGCCACTATATATATAAAAATCGAATTTTTATTTCAAAGTTCAATATATAAAAATCGAATTTTTATTTCAAAGTTCAATATATAAAAATCGAATTTTTATTTCAAAGTTCAATATATAAAAATCGAATTTTTATTTCAAAGTTCAATATATAAAAATCGAATTTTTATTTCAAAGTTCAATATATAAAAATCGAATTTTTATTTCAAAGTTCAATATATAAAAATCGAATTTTTATTTGTAACGCCATTTTCAATATAAAGATTATATTTTTTTCCTTTTCTATAACATAAAAATTATATTTTTATTATCTATAACTATAAATAAAAATCGTTTCTTTATCTACCAAAAATCAAATCTTTTTATATTTAAAAATATAATCTTTTCTAAACTAAAGACCAAATCCTTTTCATATCAAATATCGAACCTTTTTCATAGTAAAGATCAAATCTTTTCTTTTACTTTTTAAGTTTAAATCTTTTCTATTTTAAAGTTTCAAATCTTCTTCCCTTTGAAATTTTAAAATAAAAATCAGTTTTCAAACTTTTCAAAAATCAGTTTTTAACTTTAAAATGAAAATCAGTTTTAACTTTATCAAAAATCAGTTTTTTTTTTTTCTTAATCAAAAATCAAATTTTACTTAAATCAAAAATCAGTTTTTACTTAAATCAAAAATCAGTTTTTACTTAAATCAAAAATCAGTTTTTTTATATTATTTAAAAAAATCCAGTTTTTAAATTTTTAAATCAGTTTTATTAATCCCTGTAAATAAAATAAATAAATAAAATAAAAATAAACTTACAAAGAGGGGGCGGGGTGCTCGCCGCGGTGGCGCAGGGCCCAAGCGGTGGCGGTGGAAGTTGGTGCAGGCGGAGAGAAGGGGGCGGTGGCGACGAGGCACGGTGGCCAGTGGATCGAGGCGGTGCGGCGTTTGGGGGGGGGTGCTCTTTGAGACAGCTGCGGTGGTGGTGATGGCGAAGGGCGGAGGCGGAAGATGAGGGGAGGAGGAAGAAGCCTCGACGGCGGCTTCGATTTTTTTCTCTTTTTTTTTTTTTTTTTTTTTTTCAGTGAACCCGATTGGATCTGAAGAAGAGGAGAGAGAAGAGGGAAAAGGGGAGGGGGGGTTTTAATGTAAAAGTTTTTATATTTTATTTTATTTATTAATTAATTTTTTTCTCCTTTTAAGTTGCTTTTTAAATCGAACTGCAAATCGGACCCAACGACTGTCGCCCCTAGCCAATTGCCCCCATTCCGGACGCTATGGGATAAGTATCGCAAGCTGATTTGATCGTTACAATCAGTTTCTATTGAATTTACATTTAAATCTATATATTCTATTTTAAACATACATTTCAATTTACCGGGGTCACATACTAACTAGAAAAATTCCCGAAAAATATTTTCTAGCTTCGTATTAACGATACGGTCCTAACAAAACTAGTTTCGTCGAATTCTGAGATCGTTTGAAAAATGGCCAATTTCCAGTCGATTAAAATCAACTGAAACCGGTCAAACGCGTTTTCCTTTGCCACGCTCACATATTGATTCGAAAAATTATGAAATTTGGAATCTAGCAATAACTTCACATCCCGGACCCAACAAAACTGGTTTCGTCGAAATCCGAGGTCGTTTGCAAAATTGCTATTTTTAAGGGCCTTATATATATATAAATATATATAAATTCCACAGCGACTATTTCTAATTTTAAACTGGACATATCTTATCACTTCTAAAATGAAATCTCAGTTTGTTAACTTCGTTACAAAGATATAGTTATACAGATTCAAATATTTCTTGTTTCGTTCAATTCTGACTTATATTGAATTCTGTATATTCATTTGAAATTAGAAATCGAATTTTCGAACTACCGCGCCATTTTCAATTCCTTTTATAATTATATACAATTATTATATATTCTAACGACGACGCGTATAATATATACGATCGAATTCTATTCAAAATAAATTTTTCGTCGATATTATTTAAAATAATTCATTTTAAATAATCAAAATTCGCTAAAATTGCCAAAATAAAAATTTTAAACTGGCCCAGATTTTCCGGGTTGTTACACTTTTGCAAAACTTATGAATATGGCTAGGCTATGAATTATATTTGGCATAATTGAAATCTATGATTAAGTCTATCTTGTTTAAAAGAATTATATGATGACATATGTGAGACATGGCTAGGTTAGACTCAAAAATCCTCCTTTTTCAAGTTTAAAGCAAACACCATGGTTAGGAATATTTATGCATAAGTATATTTATACCATCGTTATATGATTAGACTTAAACCATGATTAAGTGGAACTATGCTTTTGTGTTAGTAACAAAGTATCCCCTTTGTAAACATGTAGAAACCTTATGAACATGACTTGTTTATGTTTATGCCATGAACAAAGATAACTTTACTTATGCCATGTTTATGCTAGAAGTATTTATGTCATGCTTATGTTTGACATTATGCTATGCTTATGCTAGGAATATTTATGACATACTTATGTTTGACATTATGCCTAAATGAGAATATAGGTTCATGTTGTAGTTAAACCTATGCAAGTTCACATGCTTTGATTCATGTCACCTATGTTACCACTATGCAAGTACACCAATTTCTATTCTTGTATTTCCAACGTCGTATTGCAAGTTCATGCGCTCACCTTCCCCTCTTTGTGTATACGCCATAAGCCTCCCCTTTTCGCATGGCTAAATTGGGCTTTAAAAGGCTAAGCCCAATATATATAAACGGACGTGTAAAACGGGGGAAAATAACGTTGGGTTAAAAATTAATTAATGAATGAAAATATAAAATAGAAGGGCCCAAATTCAAGTATGGGTTGGGCCCGTGATTGGTGTAACCTTTACACCATTAACTTAATAATGGGCCGCAAATATTTACATATAAGAAATAAAGAAGAATGACAAGATATGTAAATGTAGAAAATACGATGTGTTTAACCTGAGGTTGGATTGAGTTGTGATGTAAACCTGCCCGGAACCGCCCGGCTGTCCAGTAGTCACAACAATACCTATCCAATGTGAGAGGTTAAACATGGAGCCCAATAAGGACCTGAGGTTAGACTGAGTTGTGGCGTAAGACTGCCCGGAACCAACCGGCAACAGGCAGCCACAACAATACCTGTCTAATGTGAGAGGTCAGGGCCTTAATAAGACAATTAAGGCTGAGTCAGGATTGTTAGGATTAAGTGGACTAAAGACTTAATCAAAATGGAACATGCTAAACTAAACGGACTGGTGGGGGTTAGGTTAGAAACACTTAACCAACTTAGCATGTTGGCTAGAGATAGAAAACCTAGTAACGGGGGACCCTTTTTAGCAGTAACCCTAAAAGGTGTATCAGGATACCCTGAAACTAGGCAGGGTGGGGCACGATTACTGGGCTGATTGTAAGAGGTCAAAGCGACGGCGGTGGTGTAGCAGTGTAGGTTCTAACGGAGTGCGGGCGTGCACACACTCCGGCGCAGAAAAATAAGGCACTGGACACCAGTAGCATACCTGTGCACTCTAAGGTTGTGTCGGGTTGCCACTATGGGACTTGATACACCCCATGGTGGGACCAGCATAGGTAACTACAGACATCGGGGGCCGTAAGACACATGTAACTATGCGAGTAGGAGCCGATCATCATGGAATGGATCACATCACCCTGATTATGGGGTGCCAGTTGGAAAACTAGTTTATATGGGTTCAGAGATTAACATGGGGTACGATAGTATATTCGACCCTAGATAACTTAACCAAGTTCATAGTGCTTGCCCACTTCCTGTTTTACTTATCATACCCAGTTCTTTATTCATAGACAAAATTGTACTAGACTTACTCAGGCTTTATGTCTGACTCTATTTTTCTTTCGTCTTCTTTCTTCCGTTTCCCCCCCCCCCCAGGTCCTCAGGGAGGGAACACAGCAGCTTGACCTACCTCAACATCCAGCTTGAAGAAGAGAAATGTATTGCTTGGACTTTCCTGTTTTGAACTATGGCTTTGGACAATCCACTATGGGGCTTTGGCAGTTTGTCTACGTTTTATTTATGCTTCTTTAAAAATAATGTACTCAAGACAGATTATGAAGTGTTATGTTATGTTTTTGGAAAGGATGTTGTTGTAACACGTATTTGACTTTATGAAATAAAGTTTGTTGTTCTTCCGCTGTTTACAAATATGTGTTCTTATATCTGTCTTGTATATCTGTGACTTGTACTTATAAACCTCCACCAAAATTAGGGCATTCCCTTTGAGAGTGACCCTAACGGAGGTGGGGTGTTTCATAACCCCTGAGCTCGTACGTCCCAGAGAAGGGCGTTAAGAAAGAGAATAAATTCTCCGCCGCCAAACAGATATATATTTAATAGAGATCAATCACACGGACTAAAATCCAATGTCAGACACACAGTCCATTTACAAGTCCGTTCTGGGTCTGAACGAAACCGGAGGCACCTAGTACCCCGCATATCCATCGATCTCCAAGTACGTCTGGACGATCACTAACTGTTTCCATCTTCTTGGGTGTACAGCCCAATCAAGATCATCAGTTATCACCCAAACGACGTGAAGACCTCCGGTCTTCGACCATCGTCTTCATCTTCGACTTATCGTCGTATCAGTTATTCAGAATGGGATAAACCCGGTCTTTCCGAATAACTCGCTTATATTTTAAATAAGTGTTACACAAACACAACATACGCCTCATTCCAATTCATTAGTCACTAACCGTAAATTAATCAAGAGAATAATTTCCCAAATATTAACCCCGAAGGCCGAAACCAACATCAGATCAATACCCAGAAAACCATTCTGCTTGGCCAACCGACAGTCAATTTCTAAATTTCACATTCATAGGGAAAGGTTCCCATTAATTTTATCAAAGATAAATTCCTTGAATTTATTCTTTAATCTACTTTTGAATATCAATTCAAACTAGTCGGGATTAACGAACCTTACCGAAGTAATCATTTGTTTTAATTTCCCAATCCCAACCTATTCATCTCATGAAGTAAAACTGGTTATACTTCATATCTAACACCACGGTGTTATCGGTAAATTCAATTACCATTTCACGTTCAAATCTAATTAAAGATTTAACTATCGCCTGGAGCAAAACTGGTGATACTCCATTTTCGATCATTTCAATCTAATTAAAGATTCATTAAAACTCCACCTAGTTTTAATCTTTAACTGGGTTAAAGAATCAGTGTCATTTAAAAACACAGTTCACGATAAACCCAAAAGCACATTCATTAATTATCGGGTTAAAGAACGAGTGTTATTTAAAACACTGTTCACGATAAACCCAAAAATCAATATCAATTCAATTCCAATTAAATATCGTTTAATTGGTACACTTCATTAAATCTAAATAAAAAGATTTAATCTTTTCACAACTAGGTTCAAGAACAGTGTTAGTGAAGACACCATTCGCGACAAACCCAAATCACATTTGATATTCAATACAAGGCTCTGAATAGAAAATATATCGGCTTATATTCAATATCAAATTCTACGACTAACAAATGTCGTATTGGAAATAACGATATAAATATATATCTTTCAAATTTCCATAACAACATCTGTATAATCACGAATTCCAACATAGAAATATTCCGAGGACAATTTCGATTCAAATCCACTCCAATGCAATCATTGGAAATTTTGGTTATTTTCAAAACCATTTCAAATTCAATTTATTTATTTAAAAATAAATAGAATTATAATTCTAGTTCAAAACTAGTTCATTTCGATAAAAATCTATTTTTATCTTTTCAAATATGGAGTTTTTCATCCCAAATCTTCACAAATCATTTCTTATGATTTTACACAAATTATTACTATTTTTAATAATTTTATCAAGGCCCGTACAGTCGATTTCCAACAATGGCCATCGAACTGCACTTACAGCGACCTTTTTCGAATTTGATTTGGACGTATCTCCAAATCCAACCGTTAGATTTCAAATTTCTAATATTCGTTAGAAAGCTCTTTTCGATATGATCCCAACGGTTCCGGTTTTAGGAGAATCCGACGGTCGGATCTCCCGTAATGTCCGTTTGAAATAAATGGTCGAAATTCACGAACTGCCGCGGCGCGGCGCGTTCTATTCAGGCCATTATATTATATATATAATATATATAATATATATTTCATCGATTTCTATTTAAAACGAATTATATAAATAGTTTTAAAATTCGTTTCAAAATCTATTTCAACTTCCATCTCAATTCAAAGCAAAATTGAATTCTTCTCTATAAATTCGTTTTAAAATTCATTTCTATTCAATTCAAATTTCAATTCAATTTGAATTCATTTCAATTTGCTTTCAATTCATTTTGAATTCGTTTTCAATTCAATTCATTTCGAAATCGTTTTCAATTCAATTCATTTCGAAATCACTTTCAATTCAATTCATTTCGAAATCATTTTCAATTCAATTCATTTCGAAATTGTTTTCAATTCAATTCACTTCGAAATCACTTTCAATTCAATTCATTTCGAAATCACTTTCAATTCAATTCATTTCGAAATCGTTTTCAGTTCAATTCATTTCGAAATTGTTTTCAATTCAATTCATTTCGAAATCACTTTCAATTCAATTCATTTCGAAATCGTTTTCAATTCAATTCATTTCGAAATTGTTTTCAATTCAATTCACTTCGAAATCACTTTCAATTCAATTCATTTCGAAATCGTTTTCAATTCAATTCATTTCGAAATTGTTTTCAATTCAATTCATTTCGAAATTGTTTTCAATTCAATTCATTTCGAAATCACTTTCAATTCACTTTGAATTCGTTTCCAATTCAATTCATTTCGAAATATTTGATTTCAAAATTACTTTTTAATATTCATTTTAAAATGAATAAAATCGATATAAATATCGTTCACGTCAAAATGGCATCAATCTAATCAACACGGCTTCATATATTGACATTTTCAAATATTCCATTTCGAATATTTCTATTTTAAATATTTCTATTTTAAAACTGGAATGAGGCCCAATCAATTACCATATAAAGTTAATTATATGGATTTTCATACAACACATGTATAATAGCCTTGAAAAATAATCAACCATCAACCAAAGTGCACTACACTGTATAAGCATCAAATATAGATATCTAACGCTTATAACAGCCTGTCAATCAATCGATCGACATATTTAATCAATCAGGATGAGTGAACTTCAAATTTCATCCCAACACCCGTGTGGGGTTTCAAACAATCAAACACAGATTTTATTCGTGCAGTTGGGCGATGTGTAAAATTTATCGTCCCAATCCATATCAGTCAAATCAGTGTACATAAACAAACCGTCTGGTTTGTAAATGAATATTTTATTTTATTCACATTCACGTTAAAACTATATTTTTAACGACAAAATATTTATTCCAACACATGAATTTTCTTTTCAGTTCATTTATGCAATAAATGACATTTTTATTTTTCTAACATATTTTAGAAAATTTCGGCGGCATAACAGCACGATACTAGAAACGGGACAAGGCCTAGCCTTATCCCCGGTCTAGTGAAGGCCCACGCCATTCACACATCAATCAAATCAATTTCATCTCACCAAACAATTCAATTCAACCAAATAATTCAACTAATCTATGCCACCAAACAAACAAGTCCATGGTCTGTGGACGATTGTGTCGGGTGCTACTAAGCACCGTCTGCATCCTAGTATATATATATAATTAGAAAAGAAATTGAAAGGTGAGAAATTCTCACTTATAGCTATCCTAGCTCCACGGCACTTCTAATGCAGGAAATCTTCGCCAACTCGCCTTTTGTCGCTTTCGTTGTCCGCTTTCACTACATATATAAAAATCCTATTTTTACTTCGCTATTCAATATATAAAAATCGAATTTTTATTTCAAAGTTCAATATATAAAAATCGAATTTTTATTTCAAAGTTCAATATATAAAAATTGAATTTTTATTTCAAAGTTCAATATATAAAAATCGAATTTTTACTTCGCTATTCAATATATAAAAATCGAGTTTTTACTTCGCTATTCAATATATAAAAATCGAGTTTTTACTTCGCTATTCAATATATAAAAATCGAGTTTTTACTTCGAAGTTCAATAGATAAAAATCATATTTTTATTTACTATGTTATATAGATAAAAAATATATTTTTATTTACTATGTTATATAGATAAAAATTATATTTTTATCTCGCTATTTTCCACCTAAAGATTTCGCCTTTATAAACATATAGACTTCGCCTTTTCAAACTTAAAGATTTCATCTTTATAAAAATCTCCTTTTTATTTTTCTACACATATAAAGATGATATTTTTAATATTCCTATCATGTAAAAATTATATTTTTAGTTCTCTACCTAAACAAAAATCATATTTCTACCACTTCTATATAGTAAAGATTATATTTTTAATACTTTAAAAATATAAAAATCATATTTTTAATCCTTTAAAAATATAAAAATCATATTTTTATAACTCTACTTTAATAAAAATCATATTTTTATTATCGCCACTATATAAAAATTATATCTTTATTCTTTCTAAATCATTTCTTACTATTTATCTATTTAAAAAGAACCGAAATTTTATTTACTGATTTACTATAAACTTTAAAACTGATTTAAATAAACTGATTTATATAAATTCAGAATAAAAAAACTAAACTAAATAAATTGAATTCAATGAAGTCTGGTTTTAGAAATGGGATAAAACTCACAGTTGGAAGAAGAGGGGGGCCTGTTTGAGGCGCGTCAGATCCAAGAGGAGGCGGAGGTTGGACTGGAAGCTTCGCACGTGGTGGTGGGGGTTTGGCACCAGGCGCGGTGGTCGGCGGTTGTTGAGATTTGGGGCTAGGGTTCTAGGGGTGCGCGGTTTAAGGGGGGGCTGGTGTAGGAGGAAGGTCGACAAGAGGGGGGGGAGACTTAGGCGGTGCGGCGCCAGTGGAAGGGGGCGGTCGGTCGATGGCAGGTGGCGGCGAATCGCGCCCCCCTATTCGTCGTTTTTTTTTTCTTTTATTCTCTGAATGAACGGGGAGGGAAGAAAAGGTATGGGGGGGTATTATAATTTATATATATTTATTTAATTTTAAAATTGAAAAAGTTGACTTTTTATTCTGAACTCGGATTCAAACCCACCGATTGTCGTCCATAGCTAATTACCCCCATTCCGAACACAATGGGATATGTATCGTAAGCTGATTCGATCGTTTCGACCAGTTTTCGTTGAATTTACATTTAAATCACTATACTGAATTTTAAACGTACATTTCAAATTACCGGGGTCACATACTAACTCTAAAAATTCTCGAAAAATATTTTCTAGCTTCGTATTGACGATACGGTCCTAAAAAAACTAGTTTCGTCGAATTCTGAGACCGTTTGAAAAATGGCCAATTTCCAGTCGATTAAAATCAACTGAAACTGGTCAAACGCGTTTTCCTTTGCCACGCTCACATATTGAATCGAAAAATTATGAAATTTGAAACCTAGCAATAACTTCACCTCCCGGACCCAACAAAACTGGTTTCGTCGAAATCCGAGGTCATTTGCAAAATGTCCATTTTTAAGGGCCTGAATTCCATAGCGACTATTCAGAATTTTCAACTGGACATATCTTTTGATTCCCGCTATGAAATTTTGATTATTCGGATTCGTTGGAAAGATATTATCAATTAGATCCTAATGTTTTTGGTTTCACTAAAATCCGGATTGTTTTGCACCCGGTACATTCAATTGAAATTAGAAATCGAATTTTCGAACTACCGCGCCATTTTCAATTTTATTTTATAATTATATATAATTATCATATATACTAACGACGACGTATATAATATATACGTTCTAATTATATTCAAAATAAATTTCTCGTCGATATTATTTAAAATAATCTATTTTAAATAATCAAAATTCGCTAAAATTGCCAAAATAAAAATTTCAAACTGGCTCGCATTTTACGGGTTGTTACAGATTCATGTCACCTATGCTTTATGACCAAAGTATATGTCACTACTATGCAAGTACACCCGTTTCTATTTTGTATTTCCAACGTCATATTGCAAGTTCATGCGCTCACCTTCCCCTCTTTGTGTATGTAATCACGCTTTAAGCCTCCCCTCTTCGCATGGCTAAGTTGGGCTTTAAAAGGCTAAGCCCAACATATATATAATAAACGGACGTGTTAAACGGGGGAAAATAACGTTGGGTTAAAATTACTAATGAATGAAAATATAAAATAGAAGGGCCCAAATTCAAGTATGGGTTGGGCCCATGATTGGTGTAACCTTTACACCATTAACTTAATAATGGGCCGCAAATATTTACATATAAATAAAGAAGAAAGACAAAATATGTAAATGTAGAACATACGATGTGTTTAACCCGAGGTTGGATTGAGTTGTGATGTAAACCTGCCCGGAACCGCCCGGCTGTCCAGTAGTCACAACAATACCTATCCAATGTGGGAGGTTAAACATGAAGCCCAATAAGGACCCGAGGTTAGACTGAGTTGTGGCGTAAGACTGCCCGGAACCAACCGGCAACAGGCAGCCACAACAATACCTGTCTAATGTGAGAGGTCAGGGCCTTAATAAGACAATTAAGGCTGAGTCAGGATTGTTAGGATTAAGTGAACTAAAGACTTGATCAAAATGGAACATGCTAAACTAAACGGACTGGTGGGGGTTAGGTTAGGAAACACTTAACCAACTTAGCATGTTGGCTAGAGATAGAAAACCTAGTAACGGGGGACCCTTTTCAGCAGTAACCCTAGAAGGTGTATCAGGATACCCTGAAACTAGGCAGGGTGGGGCACGATTACTGGGCTGATTGTAAGAGGTCAAATCGACGGCGGTGGTGTAGCAGTGTAGGTTCTAACGGGGTGCGGGCGTGCACACACTCCGGCACAGAAAAATAAGGCACTGGACACCAGTAGCATACCTGTGCATTCTAGGATTGTGTCGGGCCGCCACTATGGGATTTGATACACCCCATGGTGGGACCAGCATGGGTAACTACAACATCGGGGGCCGTAAGACACATGTAACTATGCGAGTAGGAGCCGATCATCATTGAATGGGTCACATCACCCTGATTATGGGGTGCCAGTTGGAAACTGGTTTATATGGGTTCAGAGATTATCATGGGGTACGATGGTATATTCGACCCTAGACAACTTAACCAAGTTATAGTGTTTTTCCACTTCTTGTTTATACTTATCATACCCAGTTCTTTATTCATAGACAAAATAGTACTAAACTTACTCAGGCTTTATGTCTGACTCTACTTTTCTTTCGTCTTCTTTTCTTCCGTTCCCCCCCCCCCCCCAGGTCCACAGGGAGGGAACACAGCAGCTTGACCAACCTTAACATCCAGCTTGAAGAAGAGAAATGTATTGCTTGGACTTTTTCGCTTTGAACTATGGCTTTGGACAATCCACTATGGGGACTTTTGCAAGTTTATCTATGTTTTATTTATGCTTCTTTAAATAATGTACTCAAGACAGATTATGATAGTGTTATGTTATGTTTTTGGGAAAAGATGTAAGACAATCATGGTGATGTTTTGTAACACGTATTTGCTTCTATGAAATAAAAGTTGTTGTTTTTCCGCTGTTTACAAATATGTGTTATTATATCTGTCTTGTATATCTGTGACTTATACTTATAAACCTCCACCAAAATTAGGGCATTTCCTTTGAGAGTGACCCTAACGGAGGTGGGGTGTTTCACCAGACTTTTTGTCTGACCCAGAGTTTTATGTCTCTTCTTATTTTTTATCATATATTGTGATATATGATGTAATGTATAATCTGAAGCAACCCGAACTTCCCCGTAAAGGAAAGCCCGTATTGAGTTGAGAACACGACAAATCAGAACACTAACAGAAGAACATTTTATTGCTTATTACCACAGTTTCATCAGAATACAAGAATATACAGAGTATGAACCAATAATATATAGTAGAAAAATATCATAGATTTAAATTACATTAAATGCAGTGGAAAATAATACAAAATCACAACTGAAGAGATACACGGATACAGAGATTTCCGAATATCATTCCAGCCGTAAACCAGGATCTTGTGAATATAAATCTTTAAACTCAAAACAACTAGCTGCCCATGTGGAAAATAGGGCACCCAGAGTTCAGGTTAAAACAATAAACTCCAGGTCAGTCATGCGACTGGTGTGAGAACTAAAACTGTTATTAATCTGATTTTAAAGTTAGGTAAATCAAGGGACCACGCCGGATAACACGGAACGGGTTTACCCCCAAGAATACCAGTGCATAAAACAAACAGTGCAATGCTAAATAAAGAACAATGAAACTATTATAAGACTCGGGTCCCATCACACAATGCAACGCAAGCCGGAGGATAGAGTTTTACCTTATAATAGCCAAACATGCTTGGTACGTTTAAAACAAATCATTTTGATACTATTATAGTGTAAAGTGTATGAAAACAACTTCAAATATTAATGTATCAATCATAGACGGCATAGTGCCCCATCGCACTATGTTGCCATACTAGGCTCTACAAATAAAACCGAATGTCACGTACTGGAAGTTAGATTTCCATTTGTGAACCAAGGCAAGGAATCGTCCTTACCGCTTCGAGACAATCTAGCCCATGTCTCAAGACCCAGACACAGGTGGGCCCTTGGATCGTCAGGGCCGATCCACCCAAGTGCAAAGGGTGAATTAAAATGCCTGAACATGTGTTTCCTCGCCCTATGGGGCTAAGTCTGGTCTGTATAAAGACCATATCATCCATCTGCCCCGTAGTGCCGATATATCCAAGGCGCCTCGCTATCCATCATCCACATAAGTAAAATGTATGGGCTTGCAAAACCCAGACACCACTCCTAGCTAGAAGGAAACGCATGCCCTCCCTGAAGTCCTCTCACGTTTCTGGTTCACAACGGGGTGTGAGGATCGCGAATTAACGCTACACAAAGTTATACTATAAAAGTCATGCTTTGATCATCAACCACAAGACTCTACTTTTCAACAGAAGCCTCGATCATTTGCATCTCAGCATGCCATACAGGAAATTCACGCTATGCAACCAATGTCTATCAATCACACAGAGTGAAATCCGATGTCAGACACACATCTATTTACAAGTTCGTTCTTTGTTTGAACGGAACCGGAGGCACCTTATTCCTCGTCCCATATATCCAATACATGAGAGAGGTCCACGCATATCCGGTCGGTCTCCAAGTACATCTGGAACGATCACCACTTAATACCTTGTCTTGGGTGTACAGCCCAATCAAGATATCAGTAATCATCCAAACGATGTGAAGACCTCTAGCATTCAACCACCATCTTCATCGTGGACACCTCGTCGAACCATTTATTTTGAATGGGATAAAACCGGTCTTTCTGAATAACTCGCGTATATAATAAACAAGTGCTATAAAAACATAACATACGCCTCATTCCAATCCAGAATATTCTTTTATTTAAATATTCATATCATTTGGGAAAGGTTCCCATTAATATTATCAAAGATAAATTCTTTAAATTTATTCTTTAATCTTCCTTTGGATATCAATCCAAACCAAATTACGGTTTTCCAAACTAGTCGGGAGTAACGAACCTTATCGAAGTATTTATTTGTTTTATTTCTCAATCCCAACCTATTCATCCCATGGAGCAAAACTGGTGATACTCCATATCTAACACCACGGTGTTATCGGTAAATATTAATTACTATTTCACATTCAAATCTAATAAAAGATTTAACTACCGCTTGGAGTAAAACTGGTGACATTCCATTCTCAATCATTTCAATCTAATCAAAGATTCATTCAAACTCCACTTAGTTTTAATCTTCCCGAAAATCAATATTAATGATTATATAACTTGGGAAATCTTATCCTGTCTTTAACTGGGTTAAAGAACCAACGTAATTTAAAACACGTTTCACGATAAGGCCAAAATCACATTCCATTCTATCAGTCTCTAACCGTAAATTATTAAGAGAACAATTCCCTAAATATTAATCCCAAAGGCCGAAACCAACAATAGATCAATACCCAGGTGATTGACACTGAAAAGTGTTTATTTTATTACTCTTATGCTTTATCTTTTGTAAATAAATAAATGATACTTTGGTTACTTTTATATGTTTTTACAGGATGTCAAGAAATGCCTCCTTCAAATCAAATCAAAGGCCAACTACGAGAAAGAGCTACTTCCTCACATCAAATTCATTTCAATTGCAAAAGAAGTAGTAGCTCACTGGTAAAGGCATAGGAATTGATGCTGAGAGACCTAAGTTCGAACCCCGTCAAGCTCACTTTTTGCCAAAGAAACGGAGCGTGTTCACACTGGCCCTTTGCTTTGAGAAATATCTGGATTAGTGTTATGTTATATATATACATACACATATTCATGTGTATGTATTTATGATGTGCACCAATTAACATTTCAGCAATAGCCATATTCTTATCATGGAATTAAATTCGAATCATTCAATTTCAATTAGAAGATTTGCTGATTGAATTGTTGCCAAGAGAAAAATCAATTTTGAAGATTTTATCTTATATTGCCTTTGGAGCCTGATAAGCGTCCTTGTTTGGAAGAATTAAATTAGATGCAATCTTCTATCAATCAAGCCACATGGGAAAATTGAAAGATATGGAAAATATTTACCATGATATGCCCAGATTTTCTCCAATCAGGTAGTCAAGGAAGGCAAGAAATATTCATGAATGAGGAGGGCCATTTATTCATAGACCTAGTTAGGGTTTTCCCCTTCTCATCTATAAATATGTGATTGTAACCATTGTAAAAAGCATCTCATAATTCTGTACTGCCATTAGTTTAATAAAATTTTCTTGTTCTAGTTATTTACTTTTCTTTTAAAACAATTTGTGTATCTACACGATTAGATTCGGTAGAACACATATTGTTATTGTCTTTGTTACTGCATACTAGTGTTGACTGTTTGATTAGTTTCAACAGCAACTCTATTTTTAATTCTCTGTTATTGTTCCAGTTATTATTTACTTTTGTTGTTTTTGCTAGTACTTGTTATTTTCTTTCCTGTTGTTGAATTTGATATACGTCTGATTAGATTCAGATTTGTAGCAGTTTCAATAACATTATTTCAACAACATTGAAAACAACCCCCAAAGTTCTGTCTAACACGCCCACGAAACATATAAATAATAAAAGTTTAACTTTCCTCCCTGTGTTCGACCTGTATGCTACACACCTGTATGCTTGCAGAATTTATTACAAATGTCGCGCTTTTCTAATTCATAGACTAGCGTCGATCAAGTTTTTGGCGCCGTTGCCGGGGAGGTAACGATTAAATTCTATTATTTATTTAATTCTTATTCGTGTTAGTTTTTTTTTTCTTCTTGTTTTTATTTTGTTTTGTTTAGTAGAAGAAAAAAAAACTCTTGATTGGTAGATTGGATATTATTTATTGATATTTCAATCTCCGAAAACAAGAAAAAAAAAATCTTGCTAGTTTTTCTTTTATTTGTTTCCTCATTTCATTATTCTGCCTGCTCTACCATATCTTTCCATCTTTTGAAAAAAAAAACCATAAAAAGTTTCTTCTTTTGCAAAGTTTCCTTCTTTATTACTTGCCTTCTATTTATCTTTTACTACTACACATATAAATCTCCACGCCACCATTACTTTCCCAATCAACCAAACTCATCTTCACCATCACAGCCATACAAAACCATTAGCCACCTTCGTCGCATACCATATGCCAACCCAATTCTAATTAAGCTCACAGAACCTTTTCCAAACTCTATATCTTCTTCTTGTTTCCACCGACCATCACAAAAGCCGCATCAACATCTGATCTTCATCAAACTTCAGCCTCCCACCAACTCCCCTTGCATCACTGAGTCACATACTCGTAACTCCTCACCACCGCAGTTGCTTCCTCAGTCCTGCCAACTGCTTTCAGAAACCAAAACTTCACAACAATCCTCAATACCCAGTCACACAGCATCCATTCATCCCCATCAGACCTTTACGCCCAAAAAAAAAAAAAAAAAAAAAAAAAAACACTACTATATACAACCTTGCCACCTACAGTTTCGAACTGCTCATCCATCATCTGAATACCTACTTCACAATCGCAACCCCACAAGCTTCCAGATCAACTAATCAAGACACTCAAAATCTCGTCCCACTAAAGAAACCAGCACCGAATCAGGTAATACTCCATCAGTAAAAATCGAATACTTCATCATGTTCAAACTGTACTTCAAAGCCATCAAACTTCGAAACACCTTTTTCTAATACACGTTTAAGCCTGTACAAACTCCACGCAAATCCACTGTCTTTTGCCTCTCATCCCATCGAACTACATCATCGCACTGATAGATCATCTACAACCCGTTTATGAAACTTCATTACAGTTCTACCACATCCGAAATCCACATCGAAGCAACTAAAAACCGCATTCGGTCCTACCATTAATCTGAAACTCTAAATTGATTTTTCAAAAGAAAAAGAAATCGAATTACTTCCTTAGTGAATTTTTTTGTGATCCGATTCGATTCAAGAAAGAAAAGAAAAAGCTTGTTGAGTTCGAATTATTCTCCTGAGAACCAAAAGAGGGATCGAGTTTTTTTTAATTGTTGGTTTGTGTTTAAAATCAAAATAGGGGCGTAAGTTCTGATGATATAGTTTGGGTTGACCAACTTTTTTGCGGGTCTGATTGTTTAGTGATAATAGGGTTGTGCTGAGGAACGTTTTTGATTGCTTAAGCAAAGGGCGTACTTTGTATTAGTTTATTGGATTGTTTTTTTTAGGTAGGCTGATTTAGTTTTCTTTTGTTATTTTTCTTGTTTAAATTTCTTTTGTTTGCAACTTAATTTTGATTATATTTCCTTTCCAATTTCAAAAAAAAAAAAAAAGGAGAATTTTTCAAAAACAGGTACAGCTGAAATTAAAAAAAAAAGGTCTTAAAAATTTTTTTTCGGGCTCCTAGCCCGAACCCGTGCCGTAGCGCAGTCAAGCAATTAATAGAAGGGGACAACAACAGAAAGCAGCGGACGATTCAGATGGGTTGGAGCGGTTGCACACCAAGTGGGGTGTGAACGAGCTAGCGCTTCCCAAATATCACTGGAGGACTGCCGATCAAGGTGAGAAATTTTTTAAACTCTACAGGTGCTCTGCTGCAAAAAGAAAAAAAAAATATCGACAATTGTTGTAAAATTTTCTGCAGGGGCAGCGGCTTTGAATGTACAATTTTTAATTTCTGCAATTGATTTGTGTGATTGTTGTTATTTCTGCAATTTTTATTCATTCTGTTAAGGGCAATACCCCAATTCACATAAGGTGAGGGATTTCATCACCCTTTCCTTAGCCCACAAATTGCATTTCATCGTAGAATCTGACTAATAATAACGGTTAGACGTTGGACTTAAGGGAGTCACGGGCTCATCTAGGGCTTAATTGTATTTTGACAGTTGATTCATTTGGAACGAATTATTTCTTGGTGTCTAGACTACGGCAGAGAAATAACCGTTTATAAATATTACGGTGATTCGTAAATATTATATCGGTTGTTACTCTGAAGGTACTTAAACCTTCGGCTGCATTGCTAGGGTGATTCCTGGTGCACCGATAACTCCTGTCCGTTAACTGGCTGAGAAATCTTTTGATTTAAGTAATCAAACGTGTCACGTTATAATTTTGGGTTAGGAGCCAATAAGGACAGAAAACTTCATTGTAGCTAATTTTTGTGCTTGCATTTAACAACAATGAGTGAAAAAAGTGTTAGCCAACAAAATTCTCCTAGGGGTTCTCGAATCAACCAAAATTTTCCAACCGAATTGGATCAAAATCGAGTAAATCAAAATTTTCCAAACTTCGGGGATCAAAATCAAATAAATCAAAATTTTCAAAATCTCAATATCCAGGTGGATAGACCCTTGTCTCTTCGTGATCGATGTTATCCTACTAGGACCGTTCAACCATCTGTCATTGTGTTCCCACCAGCTGAAGGAAACAACTTTGAGCTAAAACATTCTTTTATCTAAGGGGTACCAAAATTTACTGGGTCTGAAAATGCTTATGAATTTCTAAGTGAATTTGAATTGTATGCGTCCACAACAAAAATGCAACAATTATCTAACGAATCGATCAAGCTAAGGCTAATTCCATTTGCACTACTTGAAAGCGCCAAAAGATGGCTAAATTCTCTTCCACGACATTCCATAAGAAGTTGGGATGAATTTGTCACTGCATTCTTGAAAAAGTTTTTCCCTTTCCATAAAACTCTCAAAATCCGAACTGAGATAAATCAATTTTGTCAAAATGAGGGGGAAACATTTTCAAAATATTTTGAGAGATTCAACCAACTACTGTATAGTTGTCCTCATCATGGAATTCTAAAAGACAACTTGTGTCAAATTGTATATGAAGGATTTAACTATCAATCTAAAACTCAACTAGAATCAATGTGTGGAGGAGATTTTATGTCTAAAACAGCCGATGAAGCTTGGCGGTTCTTAGAAGATTATTCTGAAAAGGACATGCAATGGGAATCAATTCGCGTTCCCAATCGTACTTCTACTAGAGGAGTGCATGTCGTGGACCCAAATCAAATTCCCGTAGAAAATCAAACTCCTCAAGCCGGAGAAGGGTTACCCCACTACTACTCTCAGGACCAAGCCAATGCTATAGCTCAAAATAACCCTTACTCAGCCACGTACAATCCTGGTTGGAGGAACCACCCAAACTTTTCTTTGTCAAACCCCAATAATTCGGCAAACCCATCTCACATGCAACCCTTTATTCCCAATCCGAATTACCAAGCTCCACCCCCCAATTCTCAAACCTCTCAAGCTGCATCTCAATCCAAACAACCGTATAGGCACCCCAATTTTCAATCATCGAACCAATCATCTCAATCTTCTCAACCATCACAAGATATTGTTCGATTAAAAAACAAATAAATAATCAAGACGCTAAAATCGACCAAATGTTTAATATGATGAAGGAATTTATGAAAAGTAATGAGAAGGGAAAATTGCCTAGTCAACCTGAGGTGAATCCAAAGTATAACTCTCGTGCTGTAAATTCTTGTGAGGACGAAAACCATAATCCAGTCAATGCTGTCACAACCCTTCCATCTGGAAAGAGGATTGATAATAACGTGGACAACCCTGACGAACTTTCTAACTCGACCCCAACCCCTAATCTTGATGACCACCCATTGGCTTCGAATGCCAATTCTTCTAAACCTCAAGTTCCCTTAAATGTTGGCAATCCCAACAGTTCTTCTCCCAGCGTCGGCAAACACGACCCACCTTCGAAAATTAATGTTGGCAATCCCAACATTTCATCTTCTACACCCCTACCACCTTCTTCTTCGAATGATGAAACTCATCCCAGAGTCGAAAAACCAGTAGCTCCTTTTCCTCATAGACTCAATAATAAGAAGAAAGCGGCAAATTTCGATAAAATTCTGGAAATTTTCAAACAAGTCCGTGTGAACATTCCTCTTTTAGACACCATTGAACAAATTCCTCAATATGCTAAGTGTCTTAAGGAATTGTGCACACAAAAACGTGCGACCAATGTCCCGAAAACCGCCTTTCTAACTGCGAATACAAGCTCTGTTCTTTCGAATCTTGCCCCAGTCAAGTATAAAGACCCTGGCTGCCCTACGATTGATTGTAAAATAGGAAACACCCACATCTCTCGTGCTCTACTCGACCTTGGTGCCAGTGTCAACCTTCTCCCTTATACTGTCTATCGTCAACTTGGACTAGGGGAGATTAAACCAACAAACATCACACTTCAACTAGCCGATCGATCTGTCAAAAGGCCATTGGGAATTATCGAAGACGTCTTGATACAGATCGAACAGTTTTACTTCCCTGTCGATTTTATAGTTCTAGAAACAGAGCCTGTCTCAAATCCCCACGTTCAAATACCATTGATCTTAGGACGCCCCTTCTTAGCAACCTCTAATGCTGTCATTAATTGTAGGAATGGTCAGCTTCGACTTTCCTTCGGGCACCTAACCATTGAGCTAAACATCTTTAATCTCAACAAACAACCTAGGGATTTTGAGATCAATGAAATTGACATGATTCAAACCACAGTTGATGAGACCTCTAGTGACACTTCTGAAGCCCTGAAAATGTGTCTTGACCATTTCGACTCTGATTTCGATGAACTCGAATACATTTCTGAACTAAACAAAATTCTTGACTCCGACACTTCGTCATCTAAATCTAACCAAGGAATGTTGACCAATGTTGATACACAAGAACTTCCTAAGTTTGACCTCAAACCCTTGCCACCAGACCTTAAGTATGCCTACCTAGACTCCTCAGAAACTTTCCCCGTAATCTTGGCCTCTGATCTTACCGAAGACCAAGAAGAAAAAGTTTTGGAAACTTTACGGGAAAATAAGGACGCCTTGGGGTGGGAAATTAGCGATATAAAAGGAATTAGCCCATCAATTGTGGAACATCGCATACATTTAGTTGATGAGGCTAAACCCACCCGTGAGGCTCAAAGGCGATTGAACCCGAACATGAGAGAAGTGGTCAAGGAGGAGATAATCAAATGTCTAGACAATAACATCATCTATCCTATCTCGGATAGTACTTGGGTGAGTCCGGTACAAGTTGTACCAAAGAAGTCAGGAGTCACAGTGATCAAAAACGACAGCAATGAACTCGTCCCAACAAAAATCAAAACCAAATGGCGTGTGTGCATCGATTATCGAAAGCTTAACTCAGCCACACGAAAAGACCATTTTCCCTTGCCTTTTATTGACCAAATGCTCGAACGCTTAGCGGGACATGAGTACTACTGTTTTCTCGATGGATACTCTGGCTATAACCAAATTCCTGTTGCTTTAGAAGATCAACACAAGACCACCTTTACTTGTCCCTTTGGAACCTTTGCTTATCGTCGCATGCCTTTTGGTCTTTGTAATGCCCCCGCGACTTTCCAAAGGTGTATGATGAGTATTTTCTCTGACATGGTGGAAGAATTCTTGGAAATATTCATGGACGATTTTTCAATATATGGATCATCTTTTTCCCAATGTCTCACTCATCTAGAACTCGTCCTTAAGCGTTGTAAGGAGAAATCACTCGTGCTTAATTGGGAGAAATGCCACTTTATGGTAAAAAGGGGGATAGTTCTAGGTCATGTCGTCTCCAAAGATGGCCTAGAAGTCGATAAATCCAAAATCGATTTGATTGCTAATTTACCTCCTCCTAAGTCTGCCAAAGATGTTCGTTCATTTCTTGGCCATGCAGGATTCTATAGAAGATTCATTAAGGATTTCTCAAAAATTTCAAAACCTCTCTCGAATTTACTTGCCAAAGACGTAAAGTTTGAATTTTCCAATGATTGCAAAACATCTTTTGAAACTCTTAAATCACTCCTGACCACAACTCCCATCATTCAACCTCCTGATTGGACTCAACCCTTTGAACTTATGTGCGACGCTTCTGATTTTGCTATTGGAGCCATCTTGGGTCAGCGTATCGATAAACTCCCTCGAGTCATTTACTACGCTAGCAAAACCTTAAACGAGGCCCAATTGAATTACTCAACTACTGAAAAGGAATTTTTGGCAGTTGTCTTCGCTCTTGAGAAATTCAGACCATATCTCATAGGATCCAAAGTCATAGTTTACACTGACCATGCTGCCCTACGATATTTGCTTTCTAAAAAGGATGCCAAGGCCCGCTTGATTCGTTGGATCCTTCTTCTTCAAGAATTCGATATAGAAATACGAGATAAAAAGGGTTCTGAAAATGTCGTAGCTGATCATCTCTCTCGAATTGTGCACGAAAATGATAACGACACCCAAATCGATGACTATTTTCCTGACGAACAACTCCTTTCGATCTCTAACACCCCTTGGTACGCTGACATTGTGAATTATCTTGTCACACAACAAATGCCCGTTAAATGGTCGAAACAAGATAAACAAAAATTTCTCTCAAAAGTTCGAAACTTCTATTGGGATGACCCATATCTTTTCAAATACTGTCCAGACCAAATCATTCGAAGGTGTGTGCCCGATCATGAACACCAAAGTATTCTCTCCTTCTCACATGACCATGCTTGTGGCGGTCATTTTGGTGCAAGAAAAACTGCTGCAAAGGTTTTGCAAAGTGGTTTTTATTGGCCCACACTCTTCCGTGACGCTTTCGAATTTTGCTCTAAATGTGAGCGATGTCAAAGAACGGGTCGAATCTCTAAGCGAAACATGATGCCTCTCAACCCCATTTTAGTGATTGAGTTATTCGATGTTTGGGGCATCGACTTCATGGGACCATTCCCCAATTCATTTGGGAATCTTTACATCTTGCTGGCAGTAGATTATGTCTCAAAATGGGTTGAAGCCATTCCGACCAAAACCAATGACAACAAGGTTGTTGTCAAATTCCTCAAAGAAAACATCTTTTCACGCTTTGGCACACCTCGGGCTATCATTAGCGATAATGGCACTCATTTCTGTAATCGTGCTTTTGAGTCCTTACTCAAGAAATACTCAATCACACACAAGCTGTCAACACCTTACCATCCACAAACTAGTGGACAAGTAGAAGTTTCCAATAGACAAATCAAACAAATTCTTGAGAAAACCGTGAATTCCAATAGAAAAGATTGGTCTGTAAAACTGATTGATGCACTTTGGGCTTTTCGCACTGCTTATAAAACCAATCTAGGGATGTCACCATATCGATTAGTCTTTGGAAAGGCCTGTCACTTACCTCTTGAATTAGAGCATCGTGCTCTTTGGGCCATAAAATTTTTGAACTTTGACTTAGAAAAGGCCGGCTGACATAGGAAGTTACAAATTTCTGAATTGGAGGAATTAAGAAATGAGGCGTATGAAAATGCGAAAATCTACAAAGAAAGAACCAAAGCCCAACACGAAAAAAACATACTTCGTAAGAAATTCAACGTAGGTCAAAAAGTTCATTTATACGACTCTAGACTTCACTTGTTTCCAGGAAAACTCAGATCTCGATGGACTGGACCTTATGTCGTGAAAACAGTATACCCTCATGGAGCAGTTGAAATTGAAAATCCTAGGGATGGAAAAGTCTTCAAAGTAAACGGTCAACGACTGAAACCATTTTTGGAATTCGAGCAATATGACGAAGATGACTCCATCGATCTGCATGATCATCCACCATGAAATCAGGTGGTACACGTTCTTTCTCTTTTATTTTTATTTTTCATTTTTTTTATTTTTTGTTTTTCTGCCTTAGACAGTTGGGACACTGTCTCAATCAAGTGTGGGGGGGAGTCTGCATTTCATCCATTTTCATTTTTCTTTGTTTTTTTATTTCTTTTTATTTTCAGCCATTTTAGATTGTAGTGACATACCATAAAAAATTTTTCTTTCAAATACGACTCATTTTCAACTGATACAGCAAAATAAGTTTACAATTTTTAGCCAGTTGATAGTATTTTTCTCTCTCAACTTAGATCGAATAGGAAATATAATGAAAAGTTTAATTTTGAGGGATAATAGTGTAACTGGTACATAGGGAGATTCTTAGGTGATGGCCATGAAATCTATTCTATATTGTAGACTTTGTTTAAATAAGTGGAGGACTTAAAATGCTTATATTGGCTTTTCAAATCTTTAAAACTAAGTTGTTTTAAGTTGAATTCGCGTTACTCTCCTTTGTGCTTATATTTTCGATAATAATAATAATAGTATTCCAAGGGTATCCAACATTGCTTGTATATCGAGCGTTGGTGTGCAAACCCGCCAAGCTTTATCCGACACGTTGTTGACAAAGTCAAAGTTGGAATATCTTGGTCTCATTCTATGAGATTGGACACCTAAGGATTACCGACACGTTGTTGACAAAGTCAAAGTCGGCCTGCACAATCCGCCAAGCTCTTTACCTACTCTCCGTTAGTCCGCGAGGCAGTGCATGGGTAGTAAACCTTGGTCTTTTTAGTTAGGTGTATGTACTTAATCATAAATCTTAAAATTTTATAGAATAAAGAATAAGCAATGATACCCAAACACTTCTTGACCTTATTGATTTGACTAGCCATACATGAGAAAATTAGAATACCACTTTGCAAACTGTGCCAAGCAAACTAAGAATTTATTTCATGGCTGCACTATGTTATCGACCGAACTAACTGGCCAAACTGGAATTTAACATTTGAAAACTTGATTTATATTGAAAATTTGTGATAAGTCGAGGTATCTAAAATAAAATCAACTGATTAGAAATTGTTAACTTAAATTGTTGTACCACCTTCCTGAAACAAGTCGTGTTTTCATTTTTTCGTTTTTAATTGCATATGTCCATTGCATTCTTGTAGTTTCATTAGAATCATAACATACTGCATTTGGATTTTGTGGGTAGTATCCGCTGAAAACCCTCACGAGACACCACTCGTCCTACTAGGGACACCTAGAGGTTTAACGGCTTGTTGCATACGCTCAATGCAATCGTGTTTCCTACGAAAGTGTGACCTACCTAGTTTAGTTTTTCATTTTTTGTTTTACTCGAGGACGAGTAAAAGATAAGTGTGGGGGTACTTGATTGACACTGAAAAGTGTTTATTTTATTACTCTTATGCTTTATCTTTTGTAAATAAATAAATGATACTTTGGTTACTTTTATATGTTTTTACGGGATGTCAAGAAATGCCTCCTTCAAACCAAATCAAAGGCCAACTACGAGAAAGAGCTACTTCCTCACATCAAATTCATTTCAATTGCAAAAGAAGTAGTAGCTCACTGGTAAAGGCATAGGAATTGGTGCTGAGAGACCTAAGTTCGAACCCCGTCAAGCTCACTTTTTGCCAAAGAAACGGAGCGTGTTCACACTGGCCCTTTGCTTTGAGAAATATCTGGATTAGTGTTATGTTATATATATACATACACATATTCATGTGTATGTATTTATGATGTGCACCAATTAACATTTCAGCAATAGCCATATTCTTATCATGGAATTAAATTCGAATCATTCAATTTCAATTAGAAGATTTGCTGATTGAATTGTTGCCAAGAGAAAAATCAATTTTGAAGATTTTATCTTATATTGCCTTTGGAGCCTGATAAGCGTCCTTGTTTGGAAGAATTAAATTAGATGCAATCTTCTATCAATCAAGCCACATGGGAAAATTGAAAGATATGGAAAATATTTACCATGATATGCCCAGATTTTCTCCAATCAGGTAGTCAAGGAAGGCAAGAAATATTCATGAATGAGGAGGGCCATTTATTCATAGACCTAGTTAGGGTTTTCCCCTTCTCATCTATAAATATGTGATTGTAACCATTGTAAAAAGCATCTCATAATTCTGTACTGCCATTAGTTTAATAAAATTTTCTTGTTCTAGTTATTTACTTTTCTTTTAAAACAATTTGTGTATCTACACGATTAGATTCGGTAGAACACATATTGTTATTGTCTTTGTTACTGCATACTAGTGTTGACTGTTTGATTAGTTTCAACAGCAACTTTATTTTAAATTCTCTGTTATTGTTCCAGTTATTATTTACTTTTGTTGTTTTTGCTAGTACTTGTTATTTTCTTTCCTGTTGTTGAATTTGATATACGTCTGATTAGATTCAGATTTGTAGCAGTTTCAATAACATTATTTCAACAACATTGAAAACAACTCCCAAAGTTCTGTCTAACACGCCCACGAAACATATAAATAATAAAAGTTTAACTTTCCTCCCTGTGTTCGACCTGTATGCTACACACCTGTATGCTTGCAGAATTTATTACAAATGTCGCGCTTTTCTAATTCATAGACTAGCGTCGATCAAGTTTTTTTAACTTAAATTGTTGTACCACCTTCTTGAAACAAGTCGTGTTTTCATTTTTTCGTTTTTAATTGCATATGTCCATTGCATTCATGTAGTTTCATTAGAATCATAACATACTGCATTTGGATTTTGTGGGTAGTATCCGCTGAAAACCCTCACGAGACACCACTCGTCCTACTAGGGACACCTAGAGGTTTAACGGCTTGTTGCATACGCTCAATGCAATCGTGTTTCCTACGAAAGTGTGACCTACCTAGTTTAGTTTTTCATTTTTTGTTTTACTCGAGGACGAGTAAAAGATAAGTGTGGGGGTACTTGATTGACACTGAAAAGTGTTTATTTTATTACTCTTATGCTTTATCTTTTGTAAATAAATAAATGATACTTTGGTTACTTTTATATGTTTTTACAGGATGTCAAGAAATGCCTCCTTCAAATCAAATCAAAGGCCAACTACGAGAAAGAGCTACTTCCTCACATCAAATTCATTTCAATTGCAAAAGAAGTAGTAGCTCACTGGTAAAGGCATAGGAATTGGTGCTGAGAGACCTAAGTTCGAACCCCGTCAAGCTCACTTTTTGCCAAAGAAACGGAGCGTGTTCACACTGGCCCTTTGCTTTGAGAAATATCTGGATTAGTGTTATGTTATATATATACATACACATATTCATGTGTATGTATTTATGATGTGCACCAATTAACATTTCAGCAATAGCCATATTCTTATCATGGAATTAAATTCGAATCATTCAATTTCAATTAGAAGATTTGCTGATTGAATTGTTGCCAAGAGAAAAATCAATTTTGAAGATTTTATCTTATATTGCCTTTGGAGCCTGATAAGCGTCCTTGTTTGGAAGAATTAAATTAGATGCAATCTTCTATCAATCAAGCCACATGGGAAAATTGAAAGATATGGAAAATATTTACCATGATATGCCCAGATTTTCTCCAATCAGGTAGTCAAGGAAGGCAAGAAATATTCATGAATGAGGAGGGCCATTTATTCATAGACCTAGTTAGGGTTTTCCCCTTCTCATCTATAAATATGTGATTGTAACCATTGTAAAAAGCATCTCATAATTCTGTACTGCCATTAGTTTAATAAAATTTTCTTGTTCTAGTTATTTACTTTTCTTTTAAAACAATTTGTGTATCTACACGATTAGATTCGGTAGAACACATATTGTTATTGTCTTTGTTACTGCATACTAGTGTTGACTGTTTGATTAGTTTCAACAGCAACTCTATTTTTAATTCTCTGTTATTGTTCCAGTTATTATTTACTTTTGTTGTTTTTGCTAGTACTTGTTATTTTCTTTCCTGTTGTTGAATTTGATATACGTCTGATTAGATTCAGATTTGTAGCAGTTTCAATAACATTATTTCAACAACATTGAAAACAACCCCCAAAGTTCTGTCTAACACGCCCACGAAACATATAAATAATAAAAGTTTAACTTTCCTCCCTGTGTTCGACCTGTATGCTACACACCTGTATGCTTGCAGAATTTATTACAAATGTCGCGCTTTTCTAATTCATAGACTAGCGTCGATCAAGTTTTTTTAACTTAAATTGTTGTACCACCTTCCTGAAACAAGTCGTGTTTTCATTTTTTCGTTTTTAATTGCATATGTCCATTGCATTCATGTAGTTTCATTAGAATCATAACATACTGCATTTGGATTTTGTGGGTAGTATCCGCTGAAAACCCTCACGAGACACCACTCGTCCTACTAGGGACACCTAGAGGTTTAACGGCTTGTTGCATACGCTCAATGCAATCGTGTTTCCTACGAAAGTGTGACCTACCTAGTTTAGTTTTTCATTTTTTGTTTTACTCGAGGACGAGTAAAAGATAAGTGTGGGGGTACTTGATTGACACTGAAAAGTGTTTATTTTATTACTCTTATGCTTTATCTTTTGTAAATAAATAAATGATACTTTGGTTACTTTTATATGTTTTTACAGGATGTCAAGAAATGCCTCCTTCAAATCAAATCAAAGGCCAACTACGAGAAAGAGCTACTTCCTCACATCAAATTCATTTCAATTGCAAAAGAAGTAGTAGCTCACTGGTAAAGGCATAGGAATTGGTGCTGAGAGACCTAAGTTCGAACCCCGTCAAGCTCACTTTTTGCCAAAGAAACGGAGCGTGTTCACACTGGCCCTTTGCTTTGAGAAATATCTGGATTAGTGTTATGTTATATATATACATACACATATTCATGTGTATGTATTTATGATGTGCACCAATTAACATTTCAGCAATAGCCATATTCTTATAATGGAATTAAATTCGAATCATTCAATTTCAATTAGAAGATTTGCTGATTGAATTGTTGCCAAGAGAAAAATCAATTTTGAAGATTTTATCTTATATTGCCTTTGGAGCCTGATAAGCGTCCTTGTTTGGAAGAATTAAATTAGATGCAATCTTCTATCAATCAAGCCACATGGGAAAATTGAAAGATATGGAAAATATTTACCATGATATGCCCAGATTTTCTCCAATCAGGTAGTCAAGGAAGGCAAGAAATATTCATGAATGAGGAGGGCCATTTATTCATAGACCTAGTTAGGGTTTTCCCCTTCTCATCTATAAATATGTGATTGTAACCATTGTAAAAAGCATCTCATAATTCTGTACTGCCATTAGTTTAATAAAATTTTCTTGTTCTAGTTATTTACTTTTCTTTTAAAACAATTTGTGTATCTACACGATTAGATTCGGTAGAACACATATTGTTATTGTCTTTGTTACTGCATACTAGTGTTGACTGTTTGATTAGTTTCAACAGCAACTCTATTTTTAATTCTCTGTTATTGTTCCAGTTATTATTTACTTTTGTTGTTTTTGCTAGTACTTGTTATTTTCTTTCCTGTTGTTGAATTTGATATACGTCTGATTAGATTCAGATTTGTAGCAGTTTCAATAACATTATTTCAACAACATTGAAAACAACCCCCAAAGTTCTGTCTAACACGCCCACGAAACATATAAATAATAAAAGTTTAACTTTCCTCCCTGTGTTCGACCTGTATGCTACACACCTGTATGCTTGCAGAATTTATTACAAATGTCGCGCTTTTCTAATTCATAGACTAGCGTCGATCAAGTTTTTGGCGCCGTTGCCGGGGAGGTAACGATTAAATTCTATTATTTATTTAATTCTTATTCGTGTTAGTTTTTTTTTTCTTCTTGTTTTTATTTTGTTTTGTTTAGTAGAAGAAAAAAAACTCTTGATTGGTAGATTGGATATTATTTATTGATATTTCAATCTCCGAAAACAAGAAAAAAAAAATCTTGCTAGTTTTTCTTTTATTTGTTTCCTCATTTCATTATTTTGCCTGCTCTACCATATCTTTCCATCTTTTGAAAAAAAAACCATAAAAAGTTTCTTCTTTTGCAAAGTTTCCTTCTTTATTACTTGCCTTCTATTTATCTTTTACTACTACACATATAAATCTCCACGCCACCATTACTTTCCCAATCAACCAAACTCATCTTCACCATCACAGCCATACAAAACCATTAGCCACCTTCGTCGCATACCATATGCCAACCCAATTCTAATTAAGCTCACAGAACCTTTTCCAAACTCTATATCTTCTTCTTGTTTCCACCGACCATCACAAAAGCCGCATCAACATCTGATCTTCATCAAACTTCAGCCTCCCACCAACTCCCCTTGCATCACTGAGTCACATACTCGTAACTCCTCACCACCGCAGTTGCTTCCTCGGTCCTGCCAACTGCTTTCAGAAACCAAAACTTCACAACAATCCTCAATACCCAGTCACACAGCATCCATTCATCCCCATCAGACCTTTACGCCCAAAAAAAAAAAAAAAAAAACACTACTATATACAACCTTGCCACCTACAGTTTCGAACTGCTCATCCATCATCTGAATACCTACTTCACAATCGCAACCCCACAAGCTTCCAGATCAACTAATCAAGACACTCAAAATCTCGTCCCACTAAAGAAACCAGCACCGAATCAGGTAATACTCCATCAGTAAAAATCGAATACTTCATCATGTTCAAACTGTACTTCAAAGCCATCAAACTTCGAAACACCTTTTTCTAATACACGTTTAAGCCTGTACAAACTCCACGCAAATCCACTGTCTTTTGCCTCTCATCCCATCGAACTACATCATCGCACTGATAGATCATCTACAACCCGTTTATGAAACTTCATTACAGTTCTACCACATCCGAAATCCACATCGAAGCAACTAAAAACCGCATTCGGTCCTACCATTAATCTGAAACTCTAAATTGATTTTTCAAAAGAAAAAGAAATCGAATTACTTCCTTAGTGAATTTTTTTGTGATCCGATTCGATTCAAGAAAGAAAAGAAAAAGCTTGTTGAGTTCGAATTATTCTCCTGAGAACCAAAAGAGGGATCGAGTTTTTTTTAATTGTTGGTTTGTGTTTAAAATCAAAATAGGGGCGTAAGTTCTGATGATATAGTTTGGGTTGACCAACTTTTTTGCGGGTCTGATTGTTTAGTGATAATAGGGTTGTGCTGAGGAACGTTTTTGATTGCTTAAGCAAAGGGCGTACTTTGTATTAGTTTATTGGATTGTTTTTTTTAGGTAGGCTGATTTAGTTTTCTTTTGTTATTTTTCTTGTTTAAATTTCTTTTGTTTGCAACTTAATTTTGATTATATTTCCTTTCCAATTTCAAAAAAAAAAAAAGGAGAATTTTTCAAAAACAGGTACAGCTGAAATTAAAAAAAAAAAGGCCATAAAATTTTTGAACTTTGACTTAGAAAAAGCCGGCTCACACAGGAAGTTACAAATTTCTGAATTAGAAGAATTAAGAAATGAGGCGTATGAAAATGCGAAAATCTACAAAGAAAGAACCAAAGCCCAACACGACAAAAACATACTTCGTAAGGAATTCAACATAGGTCAACAAGTTCTTTTATACGACTCTAGACTTCACTTGTTTCCAGGGAAACTCAGATCTCGATGGACTGGACCTTATGTCGTGAAAACAGTATACCCTCATGGAGCAGTTGAAATTGAAAATCCTAGGGATGGAAAAGTCTTCAAAGTAAACGGTCAACGACTGAAACCATTTTTGGAATTCGAGCAATATGACGAAGACGACTCCATCGATCTGCATGATCATCCACCATGAAATCAGGTGGTACACGTTCTTCTTCTTTTATTTTTCTTTTTCATTTTTTTAATTTATTTTTCATTTTTTTTTTTTTTTTGCCTTAGACAGTTGGGACACTGTCTGTATTAGGTGTGGGGGGGAGTCTGCATTTCATCCATTTTCATTTTTCTTTGTTTTTATTTCTTTTTATTTTCAGCCATTTAAGTAGGACCATCATGCATTTTAGACTGTGGTAACATGCCATTTTTTTTTTTTTTTTGAAATACGACTCATTTTCAATTGATACAGCAAAATAAGTTTACAATTTTTAGCCAGTTGATAGTATTTTTCTCTCTCAACTTAGATCGAATAGGAAATATAATGAAAAGCTTAATTTTGAGGGATAATAGTGTAACCAGTACATAGGGAGATTCTTAGGTGATGGCCATGAAATCTTTTCTATATTGTAGACTTTGTTTAAATAAGTGGAGGACTTAAAATACTTATATTGGCTTTTCAAATCTTTAAAAATAAGTTGTGTTAAGTTGAATTCGCGTAACTCTCTTTTGTGCTTATATTTTCGATAATAATAATAATAGTATTCCAAGGGTATCCAACATTGCTTGTATATCGAGCGTTGGTGTGCAAACCCACCAAGCTCTATCCGACACGTTGTTGACAAAGTCAAAGTTGGAATATCTTGGTCTCATTCTATGAGATTGGACACCTAAGGATTACCGACACGTTGTTGACAAAGTCAAAGTCGGCCTGCACAATCCGCCAAGCTCTTTACCTACTCTCCGTTAGTCCGCGAGGCAGTGCATGGGTAGTAAACCTTGGTCCTTTTAGTTAGGTGTATGTACTTAATCATAAATCTTAAAATTTTATAGAATAAAGAATAAGCGATGATACCCAACTACTTCTTGACCTTATTGATTTGACTAGCCATACATGAGAAAATTAGAATACCACTTTGCAAACTGTGCCAAGCAAACTAAGAATTTATTTCATGGCTGCACTATGTTATCGGCCGAACTAACTGGCCAAACTGGAATTTAACATTTGAAAACTTGATTTATATTGAAAATTTGTGACAAGTCGAGGTATCTAAAATAAAATCAACTGGTTAGAAATTATTAACTTAATTTGTTATACCACCTTCCTGAAATAAGTCTTGTTGTCATTTTTCGTTTTTATTTTTTGCATATGTCCATTGCATTCATGTAGTTTCATTAGAATCATAGCATACTGCATTTGGATTTTGTGGGTAGTATCTGCTGAAAACCCTCACGAGACACCACTCGTCCTACTAGGGACACCTAGAGGTTTAACGGCTTGTTGCATACGCTCAATGCAATCGTGTTTCCTACGAAAGTGTGACCTATCTAGTTTAGTTTTTCATTTCTTGTTTTACTCGAGGACGAGTAAAAGATAAGTGTGGGGGTATTTGATTGACATAGAAATGTGTTTATTTTATGCTCTTATATCTTATCTTTTGTATATAAATAAATATTACTTGGGTATTGTTTTGTTATTTTTACAGATATTCCGACCCAGCCTGCATGCAACCATAAATGTAGAGAAATAGAGTTCAATCTGCTGTGTATTTGCATTTTGAAGAATTGTAGATGAAGATATCACATCTGGTTGCTGTTGGACAAGAAAAGGAGTGATAAAAAGGCTTTACACATCACAAATCAATGAAGAAATATCAAGGAAGCAAGAGGAAAAAGAGAAAAGGCCCAGATTTGCTTTATTTATCTAAGGCCCATTTATGTTTCTCATGGTTGTTTCTCATTGTAAACTAATTAGTGGGTGTAATGACCAGGCCCATTTACCATTAGGGTTAGGGTTAGGGTTTGGTTATCCCCTATATATACCCTTGTAATGGCATTGTAGCCACCATCCTATCCTATCTCATCTCTTATTCCATTGTTCTAATAAAAGTTCTTCTTTCTCTTTTATTTTCTGCATTTTTTTGTTTTCTTAGCAACTAGTGTTGTCTATACGATTAGATTCGGTAGAACACTAGTTGTATTTTGCACTTGTTTGCATTAGTGATTTACCGTCTGATTAGATTCAGCGGAAATCCTAATTTTAATTCTTGTTTGTTATTTTCTGCAATTTCAATTTCTGCTTTTATTATTTTCTTAGGTCAAATTGGATTTGATTAGATTCAAATCTAATTCATAGTTTTATTTCTTTTCCATTGAAATTGTGATTTGATCGTCGGTTCAGTTAGATCTGTTCTGAATCAAATTACAGTTTTAATTTTGTTTTGTTTTGCAAAATCAACCTCCAAAGTTCGTCTAACACGCCCACGAAACATATAAATAATAAATTTTAACTTTCCTCCCTGTGTTCGACCTGTATGCTGCACACCTGTATGCTTGCAGAATTTATTATAAATGTCGCGCTTTTCTAATTCATAGATTAGCGTCGATCACCAGGAAACCATTCAACTTTGCCGATCTCCAGCTAGTTTCTAATTTTCTTAACTTCATTGGTTTAATAATAATATTCTTAAAGATACCATTCATGTAATAACCCGGAAAATGTGAACCAATTTAAAATTTTTAAAATTCGTTAATACCAAAGAATTTGAATAATTGAAATAGCATATTTCAATAAAATAGAGAATTGGGTATAGGATTGCAGTTTGAAATTTTGAATACAAACTTTGTCTGACTGTACCGGGTGGAAAATATAACGGATTTTAGCGAAACTGAAAATATTTAAATCTGTTTATGAATACCTTTCAAATGAATCTGAAAAATCGAAGTTTCATAGCGGGAATCAAAAGTTATGGCCAAATGAATTTTCAGAAAGGTCGCTATATAGCATATATAGCCCTTGAAAATAGATATTTTGCATACGACCTCGGAATTCGACGAAACCACTTTTGTTGGGTCCGGGATGTCAAACTATTGCTAAGTTTCAATTTTCATAATTTTTGAAGCTAGTATGTGAGCGGGGCAAAAGAAAATGTGATTGGTCAATTTCTGTTAAAATGGGTAGACCTAAAAATGGCCATTTTTCAAACGAGCTCAGAATTCGACGAAACTGGTTTTGTTAGGATCGTATCGTCAAAACAAAGCTAGATTTATTTTTCTGGAATTTTTTGATTTAGTTTGTGGCCCTGGCAAATTGAAATGTACGTTCAAATTAAATATTGAATGTTTTATATTTTAATTTGAAAAATAACTGACTGTAACAGTCGACTTGGCCAACGAAACATATCCCATTATGTCCGGAATGGGGGTGTTTAGCTAAGGGCGACAGTCATTGGGTTTGATTTCGAGTTCGTTTGCAAAAACACTATTTAAAATTTCCTATAAAGCCTCGACCAATAGGATTTTTCCTTTATAAAAAAAAATATCGCGAGAAACCCTAGCCGCTAGGCGATATCGACGTTCCTCATTGCTCCGTGCTTCTCTTCCATTTTCCGACCACCTCCGACATAGCTAGGCCGCGCCACCACCGCCGTTCGACAGCCCTTCCTCCCCTCTCCACATCCGACCAAACCTCACCCGCCACCATCGCCTGTATCGCCCGAACCACCTCCACGAAGTCGCCGCCTTTCTGACGCCGCGCCGCCTTCCTCCAACCACCGAAGGGGACCGCACCACCACCGACAGGGAGCTGGTTCGTAGCTCTTCCACGTGGCACCACCTGATCGAAGCAACGATCGATAGATTTCACGAATTTTTCAACCCTAGTTTCGAAACAAAAATAAAGGTACGACCTTTATTATTCTGAAATGAAAATATCACTATAAAGCATTGCAAAACTTTGAAAAATAATATCTTTTTCGTTCGTTAAAGAAATTCGATGAAACAGGAGACACCGTGACCGCAAGGAGGCTCTCTACATTCTAGAAGAAGCCGCGGATTTTTCTGATCTTCCTAGGATTTTTAGCACTGCAATAACCAATGTGAGGAATCTAAACTAAATTGTGTGAATGGAATCGCTTGTATAAATTATATAAGTGAAGTGTAAATTATATACGCATTGTATACCTCATGTACATGTGTTGTATAAGTTATATTAGCGATGTATAAATTATACAAGCGTTGAATGAAACATATATGCTTTGAATTGTGATGAAATGCAAGTGAATTATAATATATATATATATATATACTCCCCTCGTCCACAGACCATGGACGATATTTATTGCTTGTGATAGACGTGATATTATATGGTATGACGAATGGTTGGAAATAATTGTTTGTGGTTGATATTGTGGTTGAAAAATACCTTTGTGGTTGAAAAATACCTTTGTGGTTGAAAAATACCCTCTTGTGGTTGAAACAAATTAGAATAGGATTGTGGAATTGAAAATAAAACATGCCGCCTGCGTGCGAACTAGATGCATGATCCCCATTGTCAAAAACCGCGAGGTTTTAAGGTAGAGCGAGGAGCTGTACTAGGGACGGTCCCGGTTTTAACTACCCTGCCGTTATGCTGCCGAAATTTTCTGAAATATTCATGTGTTAGAATAATTTTCATTCGTTGAAATAAATTACATATGTTGAAACCAATATTCATGTGTTGAGTTGCAATTCATTCGTTGAGTTGAAATTCATGTGTTGAATATTATTTGAATTTAAACAAATAGCTTTAGCGATAAAAATCACATTTATATATATACAAACTATAGCGAATATTCATGTGTTGAGTTGCAATTCATTCGTTGAGTTGAAATTCATGTGTTGAATATTATTTGAATTTAAACAGATAGCTTTAGCGACAAAAATCACATTTTTATATATATACAAACTATAACCAATATTCATGTGTTGAGTTGCAATTCATTCATTGAGTTGAAATTCATGTGTTGAATATTATTTGAATTTAAACAAATAGCTTTAGCGATAAAAATCACATTTTTATATATATACAAACTATAGAGAATATTCATGTGTTGAATTGTGATTCGTTCGTCGAGTTGAAATTCATGTGTTGAATGTTATCGTATTTTAAAATAAAATGAATAGACAATAAAAACTACATTTTTATTGTGAATATGAAGTGTTAAAAACATTCACGTGTTGAATAAATATTTTTGAAGATAAAAATATTTCTTTTATCATATATACGCTTTGATAAAAATACACACACGTTGAAATAAATAATAGTTTGCTAGAAATATTATTATTAGCTTTGTTCTGCATATATATACATGTGTTGAACAGGAAAAATGGATTAGCTGTAGAGTAAAGAAATTATTTGCATGCCCGACAAATAGGTAAACCTTGATGAGTTGGCTGCGCAATTTTATTTTTATATCAACTCCTATGAATGTCATTGGATGTGGAGTGCTGGTTATTCTGTGTGAAATAATAAACGTCGCCATAGGATAGTAACAATTAATTTGAACTACACTACATGGCATACTTCTTGATGATAGGCATACTTCATCATATTCCACATAAGTAATTGGAGCTTGTGTGACGAGGTGGAAGATTTACCATACGAGCGAGAGGCTTGTATGGCGATGACTATATACTACAGGTTGAACTGATGACTGATATGGACTATATAAAATATAACGATAAATTGCCAGATTAATAAAAACCCCACACGGGTCTGGAGTTGACAATAATCACGTCGCTCTAGTTATTAGATACGGCACATGGACTATTTATTTCCACACGGAAATGGGGTGACGAGAATTTATTCTCTGGAGTGATTATCTGTACATACTCCCCCGTAAACACCAGAATATATCACTATAAATATGTGGATGCTTTTTAGGATTTATTGGGCACCTAACACGGCCTAATAAATTTCCAAACCCCTCCCCGTACAAAGGAGGTTATGGCGAAAATTTTCAAAATATTAAGGCGTTAGTGAAATATTTGAAGTGAAAACGAAGTCGAAAATATAGAATGAACTATAGTTGGAATTATAGAATGAACTATATTTATATATATAAATATAAATAAAATTAAAAGGAATCGAAGCCGTGCAGTTCGTGTTTCGGAATCGTAATTTGAAACGATTAGTACGAGAAATCCGTCCATCCGATTTTCCCGAAACTGCAACCGCTGGGTTCGCCTTGGAAATATCTTCCCAATGGCACCAACCTTGTAAAAATCCAACGGTGGATTGTCCGAAATGTTTAATTCAAATCTAAAGAAAAACAGCGCCAGAATCGTTTATATTTATATATAAATATAAATATAATTAAATTTAATCGAATAATGACGCTGCAGTTCGAATTTTGAAACTGTAACTTCAAACGACTAGTGAGGAAGATCCGACCGTCAGATTCTCACGAAATTGGAACCGTTGGGTTCGCTTTGGGAATACCTTCCCATTGATATAGACTTCGTAGAAATCCAACGGTTAGATTTTCCGATATGTGTAAAACAAATTAGGGGAAAAACAGCGCCAGTGCCACGGCACGACCTGAAACGTCGTTTAATTAAATATGGCCATTGTTAAATAAAAAAAAAATGGCGAAAAATCGTTATAAAATATTATAAGAAACATAGATTGCAAATAAACCGATTGGGCTTGAATTGTTTGATATTTGATGGTTGTATGTGCTTGTCACGAAAATAACACTAAAGAACTGAAAGATGGATGTCAAATAATATAACCATGGAAAGAATCGATTTAAATTCTAATGACGTGAATTATTTGAAAAGGCCGAGCTAACCCTCATTTCAAATAACTTATTGAGCGATTCGAATTGGGAAATGCAAAGACGATTCAAGACCGACGATCTTCGTATCGGTTGGATGGGCGCTGCTGAGGTTCCTGACCGGAGTAGCTACCGGAAAGGGACGGAAGTAGTAGCCGTCTAAACGTATGTGTTGATTGGACGGATATACGAGGAATTTGACGCCTCCGGTTTTGTTCAGACCCATAACGGACTTGTAAATGGACTGTGTGTTTGACATTGGATTTTGTTCTATACTGATTGATCTCTGTTAAATATATATCTGTTTGGCTGCAGAGAATTTATTCTTTTGCTTAACGCCCTTCTCTGAGACGTACGAGCTCAGAGGTTATATATCGATGGAAATCAATCGCATGGAGTGGACTGCCTATGTGGCATGCCAAGATGCTGTGATCAAGGCTTCTGTTGCAAAGCAAAGTCTTGTGGATGATGATCAAAGCACGATCTACGTGGCATGGCTTTGTGTATAGCGTGGATTCGAGAGCCTCACACCCCGGTATGAGTTAAAAACGGGATACGGACTGCAGGGAGAGCACGACGTTTCTTTCTAGCTATGGTGGTGTCAGTGACTTACCAGCCCTGACATATATATCTATTTTTCACCTATGTGGTTGTTGGAATGCGAGGCGCCTCGATTATAGGTCTGTAAGGACCGGGAAACGTGTGTTCAGGAATTACCAATCCTCAAACGTAAGAGAGGACCGACCCTGAAGATCCAGGGTTACCCAGAGTGTGTAGTCCTGAGGCATTTGCTAGAATGTCTCGAAGCGGAGAGGAGCTTGCCCCTTGCCTCGACTCATGACGGAAATCCAATTTCCAATACGAGATAACGGATTCGATTGTAACTTATATATGGCGACATAGTGGCATGGGACGCTCATGTCGCCTATGATTGATATTTATGATGCTATTCGCTTTTGAAACATATATGCACTAGTAATAATATCAAATGATTTTGCTTTATACGTATCAAGCATATTTGGCCATTATAAGGTAAAACTCTATCCTCCGGCTTGCGTTGCATTGTGTGATGGGACTTGAGTCTTATAATGGCTTCATTCTTTTTTAAAAGCATTGCGTTGTTTTAAAGAATTTACTTTGTTTTAAATGCACTAGCAATCACTGGAGTAAACCCGTTCCGCGAAAGTGGCGTGGTCCTATGATTTGCTTATTACTGTTGTTTAAACCGTTAAATAGATTCCTCATACCAGTCCCCATGAATGACTCGTTGTTTGTTTCACTTTGCAAACGCGGGTGCCCTTATTTTCACACGGGCAGCCTAATTCACAGGTGACAGGTTGTTTTTGGCTCTGCACTATTGCATAGAGTGCATTTTGGCTAATGGCGAGGCTGACTTCACAGAGACGACTTTGACATTTTCCGCCATTATTGTACTTATTTTATGATTCCTCCACTGGCGATGCAGACTGCTTTACTTTCAGTACTTCTTATTGTATGTATATGTACCGCCTTCGGCGATGTAGACTGATACCCTTATTATGTCTCACTGCATGTATGTATTCCGCCTCTGGCGATGATGACTGATCACTTCCCTTTTTATCTACTAAGTTATATCCTACGCTGTGCTATTCTGATGTTGTTACATGTTGTGATTCCATTGTCATATCCATGTAAAATTATTCTATTTATTGTTTTTTCTATTATCTGTACTCTGCTATGATGATTAATGTGTTATATTCCAATGATTATCCTTAATACCGCCCCTCGGATTTTGGAATCGTCACATTTGGTATCGGAGCTTTGGTTAACCTTAGTTCCGGGATCTAACACATTAAACACCTCGTCAGAATAGAATCAATAGGGTTCTAAGGCGAGTAGCTCATTAGAGATAGGATTAGCAGTGTCCTAGAATGAGCTAAGCAGATTAGCAAAACAATTTGATCAGTACATCATTACCTTTCCTTATGTTCCCCTTCTTTATCATATATGAAAATTATCAAATCTGTGAGCTTGAATCTTTTCTTGCTTATACAGTACTCTTAGATGGCTACACGAGCAGCAGCAGCTAGAGGAGGCCGAGCAGGAGTAGCAGGAGGACGGGGGAATGTCCCCGTAGTTGAGGGAGGCCCTATTGTTCAGCCACCAGCACCCGAGGACTTCGAGCTAGACAGAGTAGCGAAAAGGTATAGGAACCTTGGGGGAAAACCCTTTTCTAGCACGGGTACAGTGACAGAGGCTATAGCTTGGTTGAAGACCTGTGAAAAGATCTTTGAAGGCATGGGTTTGGGAACCAACAACAAAGCACGACTAGGTATTTGGCTCCGACAGGAGGAAGCAGAGTTGTGGTGGGATGCCATCACCTCAGAGGATGCAGCAGGTACTGTCAGGACCTGGGAGCAATTCAAAACCATGTTCAACGAGAAGTTTGTACCTGAACAGGCTTTAGAGAGGATGCGAGAGCAATTTGCTAATCTCCAGCAGGGAGATCTCTCTATCCAAGATTACCTCAATAAATTCACCCAGTTGTCGCGCTATGCTCCAGAGCTTATTATGACCAACAAAGCAAAGAACAAGAGATTTATATTTGGGCTAAAGCGCAAGTACCATGACAGAGCCATGGGTAACATCAAACTCTCCTTCTCAGAATTGGTAGAAATGGCTTGCAATTATGAAGATATGGATGAAAGACACGCCAGCCAAGACCGCGCCAAAAGCCAAGCTGGAAATAAGCACAAGGCTTCAGCAGATCAGCCGGAGTCTAGCATTACAGCGGCCGCTACTCAGAAACCTGGAAAGATCCCCAAAGGAAATTGCTACAACTGCGGGAAGCCAGGTCATTTTTCTAATGTATGCAAAGCCCCGAGGAAGCCAAAGGCAAATCCAGACTCCGCCGAATGCTACAACTGCCATAAGAAAGGGCACTATAGCAGGAATTGTCCTCTGAAGCAGAATGCACACGTGGCTCATGTATATGATGGGGGGCCCTGCCAGCTATCACGGATGGATCAGGTAAACCCGACGTCTTGGGAAGTACCCTTACCATTAAAAATATTCCTGTTTCTGTACTTTTTGATACTGGTGCATCACGTAGCTTCATTTCTGGTAACATAGTTCACAAGTTAAAATTGAAACAAAGAAGGTTTAAAATACCAATTAAAGTTCAAAACCCGATAGGAGGTTCTGTTAGTCTCAGTTCATACTGTTGAGTGCCTATCTCTTATTCTTGCTACAAGTTCTCTTTTAATTCGATTGTCATGGACCTTTCCGAATTTGATATTATACTGGGGCTGGATTGGTTGACAAAATATAAGGCCGAAGTTAGATGTATCAAAAGGATCGTGAAAGTTAAAACAAATTTTGGGCATATCACTATACCATGCCTCGGTTCAGAAATTAATAGAACAGAATTTTGGTCTTCTTTAGAAGTTACTCCCCCTTCATTAGAAAAGATACTGGTGGTTAAAAACTACGCGGTTGTGTTTGAAGAAGTAGAAAACTTACCGCCGCAAAGAGAGATTGAATTTACAATAGATCTAATTCCTAATGCCCGACCAGTATTACATCCAATTAGAAGAATGGCCCCGAAAGAAAAAGAAGAGTTAGGTAGTCAAATCCGAGAATTGCTTTGGAAAGCTCTGATCAGACCGAGCTTTTCAGCTTGGGGAGCAGCAGCAGTATTTGTCCCGAAATCAGACGGTACTTTAAGACTTTGTGTTGATTACTGAGATCTCAATAAACAGACACTGAAGAACAAATATCCCTTGCCACGTATAGATGATCTGTTAGATCAATTAAATGGAGCAACAATATTCTCTAGAATGGATCTAGCTACAGGTTTCCACCAATTACGTATAGCCGAAGATTGTGTTCCTTTGACAGCCTTTAGGGGTCCCGATTTATTCTACGAATGTTTAGTAATGCCGTTCGGCTTGTGTAATGCTCCGACATACTTCGTCGATCTTATGAACAGAGTGTTCCGGGGTGTACTGAATAAATTTGTGCTAGTCTTCATCGATGACATTTTAATCTACTCCAAGTCGGAAGGTGAGCTTGAAAAACATTTAGAACAAGTGTTGGAAATTCTTAGGTGAAATGTCTTGAAAGCTAAATTTTCTAAGTGTGTCTTCTGGCAGGATGAAGTTAAGTTCCTAGGCCATGTCGTATCAAAAGAAGGGATTGCTGTAGATCCAAGTAAAATTACAGCGATTCAGAATTGGAAACAACCTACTACCCCCACAGAAGTTCGAAGTTTCCTTGGATTGGCTAGTTACTATCGGAAATTCGTTCAGGATTTTTCAAAGATATCTGGTGTATTGACAAAGCTTACAAAGAAGCATGAGAAATTCAAATGGACTCCCGAATGTGAAGAAGCTTTCCAGGAGCTGAAACTGAAGTTGACAACCGCTCCAGTATTGACAATTATAGAAGGCAACCAAGACTTGACTCTATGGACAGACGCTTCTATTAGAGGGCTAGGCGCAATACTAATGCAAAAAGGCCAAGTGGTCGCTTATGCCAGCCGTCAGCTAAAGCCGCATGAAAGAAACTATGCAACTCATGATCTTGAGTTATTAGCTACCATGTTTGTTTTGAGAATCTGGAGGCATTATTTATTGGGCGAGAAGTTCGAACTATTTACCGATTATCAATCCTTGAAATATCTATTCACTCAGAAAGATCTAAACTTGAGACGACAACGTTGGTTAGAGTTCCTTGCAGCATACGATTTTGAAATTCTATACACTCCAGGGAAGGCCAATGTTGTAGCAGACGCGCTCAGCAGAAAGAATGAAATCATCGCCAGTTTTATCATTACTTCTTCCTTAGAAGATAAGATTACTATTCTACAGAAAGACGATGAATTCATTAAAAGGATTAGCCAGCGGATCCGAGAAGGAAAACCCTCATATTTTAGCCTTGATAGCCAAGGGGTCCTAAGATTACGAGGGCGAATTTGTGTGCCTGGAATTCCTGAGCTCAGAAGGGAAGTACTTGATGAATGCCACAAGTCCGAATTAAGTATCCATCCCGGTGTGAGAAAAATGTATAACGATATCAAGCGCACATTCTGGTGGAAGGCGATAAAAAGAGATATTTCAATATATGTTAGCAGAGGCTCCACTTGCCAGCTAGCTAAGAGTGATCAGCAGAAATTGGCAGGACTATTACAACCCTTAGAAATTCCAGGATGGAAGTGGGAACAAATTTCGATGGACTTCATTGATGGCTTGCCTCGAACTAAGAAAGGAAATGACAGTATATGGGTAATCGTAGATCGCTTCACGAAGACTGCCCATTTCATACCTGTCCGATCCAATAGAACGGCTCAAAGTTTAGCACAGATTTACTTCAAAGAAATAGTTAAACTACATGGAGTGCCGCTCAATATAGTCAGTGATAGAGATCCCCTGTTTACTAGTAAATTCTGGGAAGCATTCCAGACAGAATTGGGATCCAAATTGAATTTAAGCACCGCTTATCACCCACAGACAGACGGCCAAACAGAACGGGTGAATAGAATTCTAGAAGATTTACTGCGGGCTTGCGTTATCGATTTTGGAGGCTCATGGGAAGATCACTTACATTTAGCCGAATTCTCTTACAACAATAGCTATCAAGCAAGTTTGGGAATGTCCCCATTTGAAGCATTATACGGTAGACTGTGTAGATCTCCCGCATGTTGGGTAGAACCTGGCAACAGACTTGTGCTAGGGCCCGATATGATTCAAGAAGCATCGGATAAAGTCGATTTCATTAAGAAGCGATTGAAAACCGCACAAAGCCAACAGAAAAGTTATGCTGATGCGAGAAGAAGAGATTTATCATTTGCCGTTAGCGATTATGTTTATTTAAGAGTTTCTCCAATGCGGGGAGTAATCAGATTTGGCAAGACTGGGAAGTTGGCACCGAGGTTTATTGGTCCCTTTCCTATACTAGAATGGATTGGAACTCTTGCATATAGGGTTTCAATACCTGATTGGTTGCCTAGTGTACATGATGTGTTCCACGTGTCTCAACTCAGAAAGCATGTTCATGTTCCAGATCTTGTTGTGGAAGAAGCAGCGCAACAGGATATAGACATAACTCCAGAATTAGCGCTCAGAAGAGAGCCATTAAAGATAGTTGGCAAAGAAACTAGAGAGTATAGGAGGAAAAAGATTCATTTAGTCAAAGTGCAGTGGAGTAGTGATCCTAGAGACTGTACTTGGGAGACTGAGGAAAGCATTAAACAAGCCTACCCCAAATGCAGAGTGGACATCTCTGACTAACTCCGGTGCAAGGTACCTTTACAATACTTTGCATTTACATTTTATTTCCTACTTAGCTGTTATTTCCTTTTCGAGGACGAAAAGTTTTAAGTGGGGGAGATTGTAATAACCCGGAAAATGTGAACCAATTTAAAAATTTTAAAATTGGTTAATACCAAAAAATTTGAATAATTGAAATAGCATATTTCAATAAAATAGAGAATTGGGTATAGGATTGCAGTTTGAAATTTTGAATACAAACTTTATCTGACTGTACCGGGTAGAAAATATAACGGATTTTAGCGAAACTAAAAATATTTAAATATGTTTATGAATACCTTTCTAACGAATCTGAAAAATCGAAGTTTCATAGCGGGAATCAAAAGTTATGGCCAAATGAATTTTCAGAAAGGTCGCTATATAACATATATAGCCCTTGAAAATAGATATTTTGCATACGACCTCGGAATTCGACGAAACCACTTTTGTTGGGTCCGGGATGTCAAACTATTGCTAAGTTTCAAATTTCATAATTTTTGAAGCTATTATGTGAGCGGGGCAAAAGAAAATGTGATTGGTCATTTTCTGTTAAAATGGGTCGACCTAAAAATGGCCGTTTTTCAAACGAGCTCAGAATTCGACGAAACTGGTTTTGTTAGGACCGTATCGTCCAAACAAAGCTAGATTTATTTTTCTGGAATTTTTCGATTCAGTTTGTGGTCCTGGCAAATTGAAATGTACGTTCAAATTAAATATTGAATGTTTTATATTTTAATTTGAAAAATAACTGACTGTAACAGTCGAATTGGCCAACGAAACATATCCCATTGTGTCCGGAATGGGGGTATTTAGCTAGGGGCGACAGTCGTTGGCTATGATTTCGAGTTCATTTGCAAAAACACTATTTAAAATTTCCTATAAAGCCTCGACCAATAGGATTTTTCCTTTATATATAAAAAAATATTCGCGAGAAACCCTAGCCGCTAGGCGATATCGACGTTCCTCGTTGCTCCATGCTTCTCTTCCATTTTCCGACCACCTCAGACATAGCTAGGCCACGCCACCACCGCCGTTCGACAGCCCTTCCTCCCCTCTCCACATCCGACCAAACCTCACCCGCCACCATCGCCTGTATCGCCCGAACCACCTCCACGAAGTAGCTGCCTTTCTGACGCCGCGCCGCCTTCCTCCGACCACCGAAGGGGACCGCACCACCACCGACAGGGAGCTGGTTCTTAGCTCTTCCACGTGGCACCACCTGATCGAAGCAACGATCGATAGATTTTACGAATTTTTCAACTCTAGTTTCGAATCAAAAATAAAGGTACGACCTTTATTATTCTGAAATGAAAATAACACTATAAAGCGTTGCAAAACTTTGAAAAATAATATCTTTTTTGTTCGTTAACGAAATTCGATGAAACAGGAGACACCGTGACCGCAAGGAGGCTCTCTACATTCTAGAAGAAGCCGCGGATTTTTCTGATCTTCCTAGGATTTTTAACACTGTAATAACCAATGTGAGGAATCTAAACTAAATTGTGTGAATGGAATCGCTTGTATAAATTATATAAGCGAAGTGTAAATTATATACGCATTATATACCTCATGTACATGTGTTGTATAAGTTATATTAGCGATGTATAAATTATACAAGCGTTGAATGAAACATATATGCTTTGAATTGTGATGAAATGCAAGTGAATTATAATATATATATATATATGTATATATATACTCCCCTCGTCCACAGACCATGGACGATATTTATTGCTTGTGATTGCCGTGATATTATATGGTATGACGAATGGTTGGAAATAATTGTTTGTGGTTGATATTGTGGTTGAAAAATACCTTTGTGGTTGAAAAATACCCTCTTGTGGTTGAAACAAATTAGAATAGGATTGTGGAATTGAAAATAAAACATGCCGCATGCGTGCGAACTAGATGCATTATCCCCATTGTCAAAAACCGCGAGGTTTTAAGGTAGAGCGAGGAGCCGGACGGACCCGGTTTTAACTACCCTGCCGTTATGCTGCCGAAATTTTCTGAAATATTCATGTGTTAGAATAATTTTCATTCGTTGAAATAAATTACATATGTTGAAACCAATATTCATGTGTTGAGTTGCAATTCATTCGTTGAGTTGAAATTCATGTGTTGAATATTATTTGAATTTAAACAAATAGCTTTAGCGATAAAAATCACATTTTTATATATATGCAAACTATAGCGAATATTCATGTGTTGAGTTGCAATTCATTCGTTGAGTTGAAATTCATGTGTTGAATATTATTTGAATTTAAACAAATAGCTTTAGCGATAAAAATCACATTTATATATATATACAAACTATAACCAATATTCATGTGTTGAGTTGCAATTCATTCGTTGAGTTGAAATTCATGTGTTGAATATTATTTGAATTTAAACAAATAGCTTTAGCGATAAAAATCACATTTTTATATATATACAAACTATAGAGAATATTCATGTGTTGAATTGAGATTCGTTCGTCGAGTTGAAATTCATGTGTTGAATGTTATCGTATTTTAAAATAAAATGAATAGACAATAAAAACTACATTTTTATTGTGAATATGAAGTGTTAAAAACATTCACGTGTTGAGTAAATATTTTTGAAGATAAAAATATTTCTTTTATCATATATACGCTTTGATAAAAATACACACACGTTGAAATAAATAATAGTTTACTAGAAATATTATTATTAGCTTTGTTCTGCATATATATACATGTGTTGAACAGGAAAAATGGATTAGCTGTAGAGTAAAGAAATTATTTGCGTGCCCGACAAATAGGTAAACCTTGATGAGTTGGCTGCGCAATTTTATTTTTATATCAACTCCTGTGAATGTAATTGGATGCGGAGTGCTGGTTATTCTGTGTGAAATAATAAACATCGCCATATGATAGTAACAATTAATTTGAACTACCCTACATGGCATACTTCTTGATGATAGGCATACTTCATCATATTCCACATAAGTAATTGGAGCTTGTGTGGCGAGGTGGAATATTTACCATACGAGCGAGAGGCTTGTATGGCGATGACTATATACTACAGGTTGATTTGATGACTGATATGGACTATATAAAATATAACGATAAATTGCCAGATTAATAAAAACCCCACACGGGTTTGGAGTTGACAATAATCACGTCGCTCTAGTTATTAGATACGGCACATGGACTATTTATTTCCACACGGAAATGGGGTGACGAGAATTTATTCTCTGGAGCGATTATCTGTACATACTCCCCCGTAAACACCAGAATATATCACTATAAATATGTGGATGCTTTTTAGGATTTATTGGGTACCTAACACGGCCCAATAAATTTCAAAACCCCTCCCCGTACAAAGGAGGTTATGGCGAAAATTTTCAGAATATTAAGGCGTTAGTGAAATATTTGAAGTGAAAACTAAGTCGAAAATATAGAATGAACTATAGTTGGAATTATAGAATGAACTATATTTATATATATAAATATAAATAAAATTAAAAGGAATCGAAGCCGTACAGTTAGTGTTTCGAAATCGTAATTTGAAACGATTAGTACGAGAAATCTGACCATCGGATTTTCCCGAAACTGCAACCGCTGGGTTCGCCTTGGAAATATCTTCCCAATGGCACCAACCTCGTAAAAATACAACGGTTGGATTGTCCGGAATGTTTAATTCAAATCTAAAGAAAAACAGCGCCAGAATCATTTATATTTATATGTAAATATAAATATAATTAAATTTAATCGAATAACGACGCTGCAGTTCGAATTTTGAAACTGTAACTTCAAACGACTAGTGTGGAAGATCCGACCTTCGGATTCTCACGAAACTGGAACCGTTGGGTTCGCTTTGGGAATACCTTCCCATTGATATAGACTTCGTAGAAATCCAACGGTTAGATTTTCCGATATGTGTAAAACAAATTAGGGGAAAAACAGCGCCAGTGCCACGGCACGACCAGAAACGTCGTTTAATTAAATATGGCCATTTTTAAATAAATAAAAATGGCGAAAAATCGTTATAAAATATTATAAGCAACATAGATTGCAAATAAACCAATTGGGCTTGAATTGTTTGATATTTGATGGTTTTTTGTGCTTGACACGAAAATAACACTAAAGAACTGAAAGATGGATATCGAATAATATAACCATGGAAAGAATCGATTTAAATTCTAATGACGTGAATTATTTGAAAAGGCCGAGCTAACCCTCATTTCAAATAACTTATCGAGCGATTCGATTTGGAAAATGCAAAGACGATTCAAGACCGACGATCTTCGTATCGGTTGGATGGGCGCTGCTGAGGTTCCTGACCGGAGTAGCTACCGGAAAGGGACGGAAGTAGTAGCCGTCTAAACGTATGTGTTGATTGGACGGATATACGAGGAATTTGACGCCTCCGGTTTCGTTCAGACCCAGAACGGACTTGTAAATGGACTGTATGTCTAACATTGGATTTTGTTCTATACTGATTGATCTCTGTTAAATATATATCTGTTTGGTGGCGGAGAATTTATTCTTTTGCTTAACGCCCTTCTCTGAGACGTACGAGCTCAGAGGTTATATATCGATGGAAATCAATCGCATGGAGTGGACTGCCTATGTGGCATGCCAAGATGCTGTGATCAAGGCTTCTATTGCAAAGCAAAGTCTTGTGGATGATGATCAAAGCACGGTCTACGTGGCCTGGCTTTGTGTATAGCGTGGATTCGCGAGCCTCACACCCCGGTATGAGTTAAAAACGGGATACGGACTGCAGGGAGAGCACGACGTTTCTTTCTAGCTATGGTGGTGTCAGTGACTTACCAGCCCTGACATATATATCTATTTTTCACCTATGTGGTTGTTGGAATGCGAGGCGCCTCGATTATAGGTCTGTAAGGACCGGGAAACGTGTGTTCAGGAATTGCCAATCCTCAAACGTAAGAGAGGACCAGCCCTGAAGATCCAGGGTTACCCAGAGTGTGTAGTCCTGAGGCATTTGCTAGAATGTCTCGAAGCGGAGAGGAGCTTGCCCCTTGCCTCGACTCATGACGGAAATCCAATTTCCAATACGAGATAATGGATTCGATTGTAACTTATATATGGCGACATAGTGGCATGGGACGCTCATGTCGCCGATGATTGATATTTATGATGCTATTCGCTTTTGAAACATATATGCACTAGTAATAATATCAAATGATTTTGCTTTATACGTATCAAGCATATTTGGCCATTATAAGGTAAAACTCTATCCTCCGGCTTGCGTTGCATTGTGTGATGGGACTTGAGTCTTATAATGGCTTCATTCTTTTTTAAAAGCATTGCGTTGTTTTAAAGAATTTACTTTCTTTTAAATGCACTAGCAATCACTGGAGTAAACTCGTTCCGCGAAAGTGGCGTGGTCCTATGATTTGCTTATTACTGTTGTTTAAACCGTTAAATAGATTCCTCATACCAGTCCCCATGACTGACTCGTTGTTTGTTTCACTTTGCAAACGCGGGTGCCCTTATTTTCACACGAGCAGCCTAACTCATAGGTGACAGGTTGTTTTTGGCTCTACACTGTTGCATAGAGTGCATTTTGGCTCATGGCGAGGCTGACTTCACAGAGACGACTTTGACATTTTCCGCCATTATTGTACTTATATTATGATTCCGCCACTGGCGATGCAGACTGCTTTACTTTCAGTACTTCTTATTGTATGTATATGTACCGCCTTCGGCGATGTAGACTGATACCCTTATTATGTCTCACTGCATGTATGTATTTCGCCTCTGGCGATGATGACTGATCACTTCCCTTTTTATCTACTAAGTTATATCCTACGCTGTGCTATTCTGATGTTGTTACATGTTGTGATTCCGCTGTCATATTCATGTAAAATTATTCTATTTATTGTTTTTGCTATTATCTGTACTCTGCTATGATGATTAATGTGTTATATTCCAATGATTATTCTTAATACCGCCCCTCGGATTTTGGGATCGTCACAATTCACGACAACCCAAAATCTCATTCCATTGTTAATCGGGTTAAAGAACGGGTGTTATTTAAAACACCGTTCACGATAAACCCAAAAACCAATTTCCATTTAATTCCAATTAAATATTAATTAATTGGTAAACTTCTTCAAATCTCATTTAAAAGATTTATTCTTTCCTCATTTGGGTTTAAAAACAATGTTAATGAAGACACCGTTCACGACAACCCAAAACCCAATTTGGTATTAAATATAAGGCTCTGAATAGAAAATATACACGCTTATATTCAATATCAAATTCTGAAATCAACAAATATTGCACTGGAATAACGATATATATATCTCTCAAATTCCTCAACAATGTCCGTATAATCACAGAATCCAATATCGAAATATTCAGTAGATAAATTCGATTCAAATCCATTCCAATTCATATATTGGAAATCCTATTTATTTTTAAAACCATTTCAAATCCAATTTATTTATTTAAAAATATTGGATTATAATCCTAGTTCATAACTAGTTCATTTCGATAAAAATATATTTTTATCTTTTCAAATATGGAATTTTCCATCCCAATTCTTTTCAAGTCATTTATTATTATTTTAAACAAATTATTAATATTTTTAATAATTTTATCAAGGCTCGTATAGTCGATTTCCATAAACGGCCATCGAACTGCACTAATAGTGACCTTTTCCAAATTTGATTTGGACATAATTCCAAATCCAACCGTTAAATTTCAAATCTCTAAGTAGAAATCTCAGTTCGATATGAACCCAACGATTCCAGCTTTAGGAGAATCCAATGGTCGGTTCTCCCGTAATGTCCATTCGAAGACAATGGTCGAAATTCGCGAACTGCCGCAGCGCGTTCTATTCAGGCCAATATATTATATATATAATATGTATTTCGTCGATTTTCATTTAAAACTTATTTTATAAATCGTTTTAAATTCGTTTTCGAAATGATTTCAACTTCATATTCAATTTCAAATCAAAATTGAATATTTTATATCATTAATATATAAATGATAATATTTTCAAAACATTAGATTTTGAAATCAATTCCTTTTCGATATTCATTATAGAAATGAATAAAATCGATATAAATATCATTCACGTCAAAATGACGCATATCTAATCAACAAGGCTATATATATATATATATATATATATATATATATATATATATATATATTCGTGTCCATCCCAAATCGGGCATCAAAATCATATTTTGATTCTTTTCTGAATATTATTTTAAAATATTCATGATTTTAAAATGTTCGTTATTTTAAAATATTCCTTCTTTCTGAACTGGAATCAGACACAATCAATTACCATAGAGTGTTGTTTATATGGATTCCATACAATACATGTATAAAATAACAATGATACACAATCAACCATCATCCATAGTGCATTCTACACTGCGTAAGCATTAAATATAAATATTTAATGCTTACAACAGCCTGTCAACCAATCAATCGACATACAGTTAATTATTGTGACTAGTGTATGTCGTATATCATCTCAATATCCGTTCGGGTTTCAAATCAACAAACACTGAATATTATTTGTGCAGTTGGGCGATGTGTAAAATTTATCGTTCCAATCAATATCAGTCAAATAGGTGTGCATAAACAAATCATCTGATTTGTAATTGAATATTCAATTCTTTTCAGGAGAATTTCATGTCGTTCATTTACACGATAAAAATTATATTTTTAATCGTTAAAATATTTATTTCAACACTTTACTATTTTCAACAGTTCATTTATTCACTAAAAATGTTATTTTTAACTAACACTTTTTATTTTAGAAAATTTCGACATTATAACGGCGCGATATCGAAATCGGGTAATGTCTAGCATTACCCCTCTCTTGATATTGGCTGGTGCCATACACACATAACAACTCAATCAATTCAATTCAATTCTCTGACTAAATTTAACCAAATAATCCAATCAACCAAACCAAACAATCAAACAGGTCGTCCATGGTTTGTGGACGATGGGTAGCAGTTCATATTGGTAGTTATAAAATAAATAACTGTATAAGAAAATATGGTGAGGAGTTCTCACCTTTGGGTTCCACTCCTCCACTCTCTATTTCTGAACGATTCGGATTTGCCTAAAATTCCAATGCGATCTTTTCCCGCTGTTCATAGTAAAAATCGCATTTTTAATATGATTTTTATCTTAAAAATCGCATTTTTATAATGGCACTTCTTATATAAAAAAATCATATATTTTCCTAAGGCTTCTTTCTATATAAAATTTTTATTTTTATATCTCTACTTCTTATATAAAGATCGAATTTTTATTTCGCTACTAAATATATAAAAATCGCATTTTTATATCGCTACTGTATATATAAAAATTGTATTTTTATATATTAAAAATCACATTTTTATAATGAAGTTATTTTAAAAAAAATCATATCTTTAAACAAACAAAAAATCTCATATTTCTTCATGATAAAAATCATCTCTTTTCATCGATAAAAATATAATCTTTTCAATGATAAAAATATAATCTTTCCAATGATAAAAATAAAATCTTTCCAATGATAAAAATATAATCTTTTTTCTATATTAAAAATATAATCTTTATCTGAATAAAAATGTAAACTTTATTACTACAAAAGTGTAAACTTTATCTCTATAAAAATGTTTAGATTTCATGTATATATAAAAAAAGAAAATCGGATTTTATAAGAATAAAATTTATAAAGACTTACTATGATCGGAGGAAGGAGGGGTGTTTGCCTTGCGGTGGTGAGAGGCTATGGGGTTGGCGGCACGGCTGGGAGTGAAGGAGGAGGTGGGGTTAAGGAGGAGGGTGGCTCGCCGGTGGTGGCTCGCAAAGGGGTGCTCGCTGGTTCAGTTTTCCTTGAATGTAGGAGGAAGAAGGCGGAGGGCAAGGGAGCGCCAGAGAAGGGGAGTTACAGCGAGGGCCAATGGGTCTCCGACATCGGGGATAGGGGCGTCGATCGATTTGCTGAGAGAAGCGGGGTTTTTATTTTATTTTAGGGGTCGGGTATTTTATGTAGAGATTTAGGGTGGGGGGTTATAGGAATATATATATATATATATTCTTTTTAATTCACAAAGAGTTGACTTTTATTCTAAACTTCAAACAAGACCCAACGACAGTCGACCCCAGCTAAATACCCCCATTCTGAACACAATGGGATATGTTTCACAGCCCAATTCGGTTGTTACTAACAATTTCCATTAAATTTAAAATATAAATCATTATATTTTAATTTCAAACATACATTTTAAATTACTGAGGCCACATACTGATTCTAAAAATTCCAGAAAAATTATTTCTAGCTTTTATTGACGATACGGTCCTAACAAAACTAATTTCGTCAAATTTGAAGATCGTTTGAAAAATGGCCATTTTCTGGTCGATCCAAATTGACTGAAACTATCAAAACACGTTTAACTTCGCCACACTCACATGTTGATTTCAAAAATTATGAATTTTGAAACCTAGCAATAATTTGACATCCCGGATCCAGCAAAAGTGGTTTCGTTGAAAATGGAGATCGTTTGCAAAATGGCTATTTTTAAGGGCTATATTTCCATAGCGACTATTCTGAATTTTCAATTGGACATTACTTTTTATTCCCGCTATGAAATTCCAATTTTTCAGATTCGCTAGAAAGATAAATTCAAATAGATTCGAATATTTTTGGTTTTGCTAAAATTCGGTTTATTTTGAATCCTGTACATTCATTTGAAATTTGAAATCGAATATTCAAACTACCACGCCTTTTTCAATTACTATTATAATTAAATTAAACATTTATGTTCTAACTTTGATTTAAATAAATTATACGTTCCAATTCTATTCAAAATAAATTTCTCGTCATTATTATTCAAAATAAATCATTTTACATATTCAAAATTCATTAAAATTGCCAAAATAAAAAATTTAAATTGGTTCTAATTTTCCGGGTTGTTACAATCTCCTCCACTTAAAATCTTTTCGTCCTCGAAAAGGAACGGAGCTGAAAGTTGTTTAACAAATCAACTCAACTCTCATTCTGGCAATCATTCTTCAACTTTTCAGTTTTTAAGAATTTCTAATTTTTCAAAAATTTGGCTAACACCCTAAATTTTTGAATTTTTTTGCCATAACCTCCTTTGTTCGGGGAGAACCGGGAAAATCCCCAAACCGCCACACATGCCCTTTCATCTCAAAGAGAAAAAGAAAAAGCCAAGCGGCTAGCCAATCTGATCATAAAATCATTCAGACCCAATAAATTAGTCAACATGTACCTATTTGTCGGCCATACAATTTTATTCCTCTCCTCTAGCCTCCTTGCTATGACCTGCTCAATATATACATGCACATATGTATGCAATTTCACATAATTTTCCATTCAGTCCCATATTTGTTAAATTTGTCTAAATGGTTCAAAAATTTTAGCAAATCAAACAACACAACCAGCAATCAATTAGTTGATAAATTTTCAAATTCCTAACTTTGATATATATACACACAAAATCATGTTTTTGATGCCAATTCAACACAACAACCCTACCTAGTTTTGGTTCTCACACCAGTCAATTGGAAATATATAGACATCTCACTTTCGAAACTCGAATATAAATTCTGATGATGTTTCGAACCACCATCAGAACATCTACGGGTGACTAGAGTGTGATTCTATATCTATCCAGTATATTAAAACTTCAAATACACGTGGATCAGATGTATACGCAAAATCTTTATATACTTGATTGTCCAAATCAGTCTAAAAATAATATTCAAATGCGAATAATTGATTTAAATTTTCAAAACAAAAATTGTTTTCATCTATATTTGAAAACAACTCTCTTCCGACTCATTCTAGGATACTACTGATCCCATCTACAACGATTCATTCTCATTGGATATTACTAATCTAATTTTTGATGAATTCTTTCGTTTGGTTCTAACATGTCTTGTTCTCCGAGCTCTATAAACCAAAGCTCTGATACCAAATGAAGCAACCCGAACCTCCCTGTAAAGGAAAGCCCAGACTGAGTTGAGAACACGACAAATCAAAACATTAACAGAAGAACATTTCATTGCTTATTACCACAATTTCATCAGAATATAGGAATATACAGAGTATGAACCAATAATATACATTAGGAAAATATCAGAGATTTAAATTACATTACATTGCAGCGGAAAATAATGCAAAATCACAACTGAAGAGATACACAGATATAGAGCTTTCTGAATATCATTCTGGCTGTAAACCAGGATCCCGTGAATAAAAATCTGCAAACCAAAAACTACTAGCTGGCCGTGTGGAAAATAGGGGCACCCAGAGTTTAGGTTAAAACAATAAACTCCAGGTCAGTCATGTGACTGGTGTGAGAACTAAAGCTGTTATTAATCTGATTTTAAAGTTAGGTAAATCAAGGGACCATGCCGTATAACATGGAACAGGTTTACCCCTAAGAATACCAGTGCATAAAACAAACAACGCAATGCTAAATAAAGAACAATGAGGCTATTATAAGACTCAGGTCCCATCACACAATGCAACGCAAGCCGGAGGATAGATTTTTACCTTATAATAGCCAAACATGCTTGGTATGTTTAAAACAAATCATTTTGATACTATTATAGTGTAAAGTGTATGAAAGCAACTTCAAATATAAATGTATCAATCATAGACGGCATAGTGCCCCATCCTAATATGTCGCCATACTAGGCTCTACAAATAAAACCGAATGTCACGTATTGGAAGTTGGATTTCCATTTGTAACCAAGGCAAGGGATCGTCCTCACCGCTTCGAGACAATCTAGCCCATGTCTCGGGACCCAGACACAGGTGGGCCCTTGGATCGTCAGGGTCGGTCAACCCAAAGTGCAAAGGGTTAACTAAAATGCCTGAACATGCATTTCCCCGCCCTATAGGGCGTAAGTCTGGTCTGTATAAAGACCATATCATCCATCGGTCCCCCATTGCCGATATATCCGAGGCGCCTCGCTATCCATCATCCACGTAAGTAAAATGCTTGGGTGTGCAAGACCGAGACACCACTCCTTGCTAGAAGGAAACGCATGCCTTCCCTGATATCCTCTCCCCTTTCTGGTTCACACCGGGGTGTGAGGCTCGCGAATTAACGCTACACATAGCTATGCTATATTAAAGCCGTGCTTTGATCATCAACCACAAGACTCTGCTTTTCAACAGAAGCCTTGATCATTTGCATCTCAGCATGCCACACAGGCAATTCACGCTATGCAGCCGATGTCTATCAATCACACAGAGTGAAATCCGATATCAGACACACATCCATTTACAAGTTTGTTCTAGGTCTGTGCGATACAGGAGGTACCTTATCCCTCGTCCCGTATGTCCAATAAAGGAGAGAGGTCCTCCCATATCCGATCGATCACCAAGTACGTCTGGAACGATCACCACTTATTACCTTGTCTTAGGTGTACAACCCAATCTAGACATCAGTAATCATCCAAACGATGTGAAGACCTCCGGCGTTCAACCACCGTCTTCATCCTCGACACCTCGTCGAACCAGTTATTCAGAATGGGATAAACCCAGTCTTTCTGAATAACTCACGTTTATAATAAACAAGTGCTATAAAAACACAACATATGCCTCATTCCAATCCAGAATATTCTTTTATCTAAATATTCATATCCTTTGGGAAAGGTTCCCATTAATTTTATAAAAGATAAATTCTTTAAATTTATTCTTTAATCTTCCTTTGGATATCAATCCAAACCAAATTTTGGATTTCCAAACTAGTCGGGATTAACGAACCTTACCGAAGTAATTACTTGTTTTATTTCTCAATCCCAACCTATTCATCCCATGGAGCAAAACTGATGATACTCCATATCTAACACCAAGGTGTTATCAGTAAATATTAATTACTATTTCACGTTTAAATCTAATTAAGCATTTAACTATCACTTGGAGCAAAAATGGTGATAGTCCATTCTCGATCATTTCAATATAATCAAAGATTTATTAAAACTCCACTTAGTTTTAATCTTCCCAAAAATCAATATTAATGATTATATAACTTGGGTTTAACATGGTTAAAGAACCAATGTCATTTAAAAACGGTTCATGATAAACCCAAAACCACATTTCATTCTATCAGTCTCTAACCGTAAATCAGTAAGAGAATAATTCCCTAAATATTAATCCCGAAGGCCGAAACCAACATCAGATCAATACCCAGGAAACCAATCAACTTAGCTGATCTCCAGTTAGTTTCTAATTTTATCAACTTCATTGGGTTTAAGAACAATATTATTAAAGATACCATTCATGACAACCCAAAATCTCATTCCAATGTTAATTGGGTTAAAGAAGGGGTGTTATTTAAAACACCGTTCACAATAAACCAAAAACCAATTTCCATTTAATTCCAATTAAATATTAATTAATTGGTAAACTCATTCAAATCTCATTCAAAAGATTTATTCTTTTCTCATTTGGGTTTAAGAATAGTGTTTATGAAGACACCGTTCACGACAACCCAAAACCCAATTTGATATTAAATACAAGGCTCTGAATAGAAAATATACTGGCTTATATTCAATATCAAATTCTGAAATCAACAAATATCGTATTGGATATAACGATATATATATATATATATATATATATATATATATCTTTCAAATTCCTCCACAATGTCCATGTAATCATGAAATCCAATATAGAAATATTCTGAAGACAACTTCGATTCAAATCCATTCCAATTCATATGTTGGAAATCCTGGTTATTTTTAAAACCATTTCAAATCCAATTTATTTATCTAAAAATATTGGATTATAATCCTAGTTCATAACTAGTTCCTTTCGATAAAAATATATTTTTATCTTTTCAAATATTGAATTTTCCATCCCAATTCTTTTCAAATCATTTATTATGATTTTACACAAATTATTAATATTTTTAATAATTTTACCAAGGCCCGTACAGTTGATTTCCATAAACGGCCATCGAACTGCACTTACATCGACCTTTTCCAAATTTGATTTGGACATAATTCCAAATCCAACCATTAGATTTAAAATCTCTAAATTCATTAGACAGGTCTTTTTGATATGAATCCAACAGTTCTGGTTTTATGAGAATCCAACGGTCGGATCTCCCGTAATGTCCATTCGAAGTCAATAGTCGAAATTCGCGAACTACCGCAGCGCGGCGCGTTCTATTTAGGCCATTATATTATATACATAATATATATATATATATATATATATATATATATATATATTGTCGATTTCCATTTAAAACGTGTTTTATAAATCGTTTTAAATTCGTTTTCAAAACGATTTCAACTTCATATTCAATTTCAAATCAAAATTGAATATTTTATATCATTAATATATAAATGGTAATATTTTCAAAACATCAGATTTTGAAATCATTTCCTTTTCGATATTCATTATAGAAATGAATAAAATCGATATAAATATCGTTCACGTCAAAATGGCGCTTATCTAATCAACATGGCTATATACATATATATATATATATATTTAAATATATTTGTGTCCATCCCAAATCGAACATCAAAATCATATTTTGATTCTTTTCTGAATATTATTTTAAAATATTCATCATTTTGATATATTCGTTGTTTCAAAATATTCCTTCTTTCTGAACTGGAATCAAACACAATCAATTACCATATAATGTTATTTATATGGATTTCATACAATACATGTATAAAATAACAATGATACACAATCAACCATCATCCATAGTGCATTCTACACTGCATAAGCATTAAATATAAATATTTAACCCTTACAATAGCCTGTCAACCAATCGACCGACATACAGCTAATTATTGGGACTAGTGTATGTCGTATATCATCCCAATATCCGTGCGGGGTTTCAATCAACGAACACTGAATATTATTTGTGTAGTTGGGCGATGTGTAAAATTTATCGTCCCATTCAATATCAGTCAAATGGGTGTACATAAACAAATCGTCTGATTTGTAAATGAATATTCAATTCTTTTCAGGAGAATTTCATGCCGTTCATTTACACGTTAAAAAAATGTTAAAATATTTATTTCAACACTTTACTATTTTCAATAGTTCATTTATTCAATAAAAATGTTATTTTTAACTAACACTTTTTATTTCAGAAAATTTCGGCATTATAACGGCGCGATATCTAAATCGGGTAATGTCTAGCATTACACCTCTCCTGATATTGGCTCGCGCCATACACACATAACAACTCAATGTTTTCAATTCAATTCTCTAAGTGAATTCAACAAAATAATTAAATCAGCCAAACCAGACAATCAAACAGGTCGTCCATGGTTTGTGGACGACGGGTAGTAGTTCATATAGGCAGTTATAAAATAAATAACTGTATAAGAAAATATGGTGTGGAGTTCTCACCTTTGGGTTCCACTCTTCCATTCTCTATTTTTGAATGGTTCGGATTTGCCCAAAATTCCAATGCGAACTTTTCCTGTTGTTCATAGTAAAAATCACATTTCTAATATGATGTTTATTTTAAAAATCACATTTTTATAATGGCACTTCTTATATAAATAATCATATATTTCTACAATTCTTCTTTCTATATAAAAACTATATTTTTATATCTCTACTTCTTATTTCACTACTACATATATAAAAATCGCATTTTTATATCGCTACTGTATATATAAAAATCATATTTTATATATTAAAAATCACATTTTTACAATGAAGTTATTTAAAAAAATCATATCTTTAAAAAAACAAAAAATCTCATCTTTCTTCATGATAAAAATCGTCTCATTTCATTGATAAAAATATAATATTTTCAATGATAAAAATATAATGTTCCAATGACAAAAATATAATCTTTCCGATGATAAAAACATAATCTTTTTCTATAATAAAAATATAATCTTCATCTCAATAAAAATGTAAATTTATCTCTATAAAAATATAAACTTTATCTCTATAAAAATGTTTAGATTTCATGTATATATTAAAAAAGAAAATCGGATTTTATAAAAATAAAAATTATAAAGACTTACTATGATCAGAGGAAGGTGGGGGGTTTGCCTTGCGGTGGTGAGAGGCTGTGGGGTTGGCGGCGCGACTTGGAGTGAAGGAGGAAGCGGTAGTTAAGGAGGAGGGTGGCTCGTAGGTGGTGGTTCGCGAATGGGTGCTCGCTGGTTCGGTTTTCCTTGACTGTAGGAGGAAGAAGGCGGAGGGCAAGGGAGCGCCGGAGAAGGGGAGTCACGGCGAGGGGCGGTGGTCGGTCTGGGAGGCGGCAGTGGGCCTCCAACGCCGGGGATAGGGGAGTCGATCGATTTGCTGAGAGAAGCGGGGTTTTTATTTTATTTTAGGGGCTGGGTTTCTTATGTAGAGATTTAGGGCTAGGGGGTTTATAGGAATATATATGTATATATTCTTTTTAATTCACAAAGAGTTGACTTTTATTCTGAACTTCAAACAAGACCCAACGAATGATGCCCCTAGCTAAATAACCCCATTCCGAACACAATGGGATATGTTTTGTAACCCAATTCGGCTATTACGAACAGTTTCCTTTAAATATAAAATATAAGTCATTATATTTTAATTTCAATCGTAGATTTTAAATTACTGAGGCCACATTCTGATTCTAAAAATTTCAGAAAAATTATTTCTAGCTTTGTATTGATGGTACGGTCCTAACAAAACTAATTTTGTCAAATTTGAAGACCGTTTGAAAAATGGCCATTTTTTGGTCGATCCAAATTGACTGAAACTGTCAAAACATGTTTAACTTCGCGACACTCACATACTGATTTCAAAAATTATGAATTTTGAAACCTAGTAATAATTTGACATCCCGGATCCAACAAAAGTGGTTTCTTTGAAAATGGAGGTCGTTTGCAAAGTGGCTATTTTTAAGGGTTATACTTCCTTAACGACTATTCTGAATTTTCAACTGGACATAACTTTTTATTCCCGCTATGAAATTTCAATTTTTCGGATTCGTTGGAAAGATATTTTCAAATAGATTCTAATATTTTTGGTTTCGCTAAAATCCGGTTTATTTTGAATCCTTTACATTCATTTGAAATTTGAAATCGAATTTTCAAACAACCGCGCCATTTTCAATTTCTTTTATAATTAAAATTAATATTTATATTCTAACTTCGATTTAAATAAATTATACATTCTAATTCTATTCAAAATAAATTTCTCATCATTATTTTTCAAAATAAATTATTTTAAATATTCAAAATTCATTAAAATTGCCAAAATAAAAAATTTAAATTAGTTCTGATTTTCCGGGTTGTTGCATAATCTGTGATTGATTATGATGACACCATTCACGACAAACCCAAATCCCATTTGATATTAAATACAAGGCTATGAATAGAAAATATATCGGCTTATATTCAATATCAAATTCTACAACCAACAAATATCGTATTGGAAATAACGATATAAATATATCTTTCAAATTTTCATAACAATATCTGAATAATCAAGAAATCCAACATCGATATATTCCAAAGACAATTTCGATTCAAATCAACTTCCAATATTTATACTGGAAGTCCTTGTTATTTTTACAACCATTTCAAATCCCATTTATTTATTTAAAAATAAATGGATTATAATTCTAGTTCAAAACTAGTTCATTTCGATAAAAATCTATTTTTATCTTTTCAAATATGGAGTTTTTCATCCCAATTATTCACAAATCATTTATTATGATTTTACACAAATTATTACTATTTTTAATAATTTTATCAAGGCCCGTACAGTCGATTTCCATCAACGGCCATCGAACTGCACTTACAACGACCATTTCTAAATTTGATTTGCACATAATTCCAAATCCAATCGTTAGATTTCTAATCTCTAATATTCGTTAGAAAGCTCTTTTCGATACGAACCACATGGTTTTGGTTTTAGGAGAATCCGACGGTCGGATCTCCCGTAATATCCGTTCGAAGTCAATGGTCGAAATTCGCGAACTGCCGCGGCGCGGCGCATTCTATTCATGCCATTATATTATATATATAATATATAATATATACTTCGTCGATTTCCTTTCGAAACGTACTTTATAAATCATTTTAAATTCGTTTTCAAAACGATTTCAACTTCATATTCAATTTCGAATCAAAATTGAATATTCCACATCATCGATATATATATATATATATATATATATATATATATATATATATATATATATGATAATATTTTCAAAAAGTTATATTTTGACATCACTTCCGTTTCTATATTCATTATAAAAACGAATATAATCGATATAAATATTGTTCGCGTCAAAATGGCGCAAATCTAATCCACATGGCTATATATGTTTCAATAACTTCGTTATTTTATTCAACAAATGAATATTTATTCTATTCAACACATGAATCTATATTTCTTTCATCACATGAATATTCTCAACACATGAGTATCGTCAACACATGACTATTTTTACTGTTTAATATATTTTATAAAATTGTGCTTTATATCATTTAATTCTTAATCAGACTCTATCCGTAAATTAGCAAGAGAACAATTCCCTAAATATTAACCCCGAAGGCCGAAAACAACATCAGATCAATACCCAGGAAACCATTCATCTTAACTGATTTCCAGTTAGTTTCTAATTTCATATTTGATAAAAATGAGAATTTTATTGTTAAAATATTCTACTCAACACATGATAAGTTCCAACACATGAATATTCTCAACACATGAGTATCGTCAACACATGACTATTTATTCTATTCAACACATGAATTTTCTTTCATTCAACACATAAATTTTCATTTTGTAATATTCTTTATTTTCCAAATTGGAATGAGGCCCAATCAATTACCATATAATGTCAATTATATGGATTCCATATAACACATGTATATAATAGCAACGATAAATAATCAACCATCATCCAGAGTGCATTCTACACTGTATAAGCATCAAATATAAATATTCAACGCTTATAACAGCCTGTCAATCAATCGATCGACATACAGCTAATTATTGGGATTAGTGTATGTCCAATTTCATCCCAACACCCGTGTGGGGTTTCAAACAATCAAACACAGATTTTATTTGTGCAGTTGGGCGATGTGTAAAATTTATCATCCCAATCAATATCAGTCAAATCGGTGTACATAAGCAAATCGTTCAATTTGTAAATGAATATTTATTTTATTTCAACACATGAATATATATTTTATTTCAACACATGAAAATGTATTTTATTTAAACACATGAACATATATATTTTATTTCAACACATGAATATATATATTTTATTTCAACACATGAATATGTATTTTATTTCAACACATGAATATATATATTTTATTTCAACACATGAATATATATTTTATGTCAACACATGAATATATATTTTATTTCAATTCCAATCACACAATCAATTTTCATAACACATTAATCAAACAAACAAGTCGTCCATGGTCTGTGGATGACCGGTGTCAGGTGCTGCTAAGCACCGTCTCCATCCTAGTATATATTTCAAACTAGAAATAGAAATAAAAGTGAGGAGTTCTCACCTTGGGGTTCCACTCTGTCATTCTTTGCGGACGATGGTTTGGATTTACCTGACATTCCAACTCCATCTTTCCATCATAAATAAAAATCATATTTTTATTTCTACTTCATATATATATAAATCGAATTTTTATCGCTACTTCATATATGTATAAAAATCGTATTTTTATTTCTCAACGTAAATAAAAATCATATTTTTATTTTGAAGTTATATATATATATATATATATATCAATCATATTTTTATTTTGAAGTTATATATATACATATATCAATCATATTTTTCCTTCACTAAAAATCATATCTTTATATAGTTAAAAATCTTACCTTAAGTAAAAATCTCATCTTTTATTTGTTCTTCAAACTATAAAAACCATATTTTTATTTTAACACTATATGGACAAAATTCGTATTTTTATACCGTGCTATTCTATATAAAATCTCGTCTTTCTTTATATAATAATCCCAACTTTCTTTATATAAAAATCTAGTCTTTCTTATTTCTAAAAATCTAGTCTTTTTGTTTCTAAAAATCTAGTCTTTTTGTTTCTAAAAATCTAGTCATTTTGTTTGATAAAGATCTTAACTTTTATATGATAAAAATCTAAACTTATGTTTTTAATTTTAAAACTGATTTTAAACTTATGTATATAATTTTAAATTAGCTAAACTAACAATAAATAAATAGAAAAAATCACTGTATATTTATCTTGATGATTTCAAAGGGGAGCCGCCGCCTAGGCTCCCTCCCTGCCTCGCCATTGCTGCACCGGAGGGCGATCGTCGGAGCTCACGAGAACCACCTTCGAAAGTCGCCCCTCCTCTAGTGATCCTGGTGAACTCGGCCTCTTCCTGGCAGATGAAATCAAGGGCGAGCGGCGCCTCTTTGATGGCCGAGATCTCGTCGACGACGCAACAAGGAGGGCTGATCTCGGTCTTGATTTGAAGTAGGGGAAGAGTTCTACCAAATCCCTAACGGGGTCCTTCGATTTTATTGAGTAATTCGAGAGAAAATGGGGAGGAAAGCAATCGACGTTTTCCATCGTTCATTGAAGGGTTTCGGAGATGATATGGGGAGAGAGAAAGTGAGGGAGGGGTGTGTGTGTTATTATATATAATTATATTATTTTATTCTTACTTTTAATTCTAAAAAGTAACTTTTTATTTTGAACTCGAAATCGAACCCACCGACTGTCGTTCCTAGCGTAATACCCTCATTACGAACACTATGGGATATGTCCTGTTAGCCAATTCTATCGTTTTGATCAGTTTTCATTTAAATTAACCTTTAAATCATTATATGGAATTTTAAATGTACATTTCAATTTACTGGGGTCACATACGGACTCTAAAAATCCCAGAAAATTTATTTCTAGCTTCAAATCGACGATACGGTCCTAACAAAACTAATTTCGTCAAATTCTGAGACCGTTTGAAAAATGGCCATTTTCCAGTCGATTAAAATCGACTGAAACTGGGTAAACGCATTTTCTTTTGCCACGCTCACATATTGATTCAGAAAATTATGAATTTTGAAACCCAGCAATAACTAGATATCCCGGATTCAACAAAAGTGATTTCATCGAAAACCGAGGTCATTTGCAAAATTGCAATTTTTAAGGACCAGAATTCCATAGCGACTATTCTGAATTTTCAATTGGACGTATCTTTTTATCCCCGCTATGAAATTTCAATTTTTCGGATTCGTTAGAAGGATATTCTCAATTAGGTTCTAATACTTTTGGTTCGCTAAAATCCGGTTTATTTTGGATGTTGTACATTAATTTGAACTTTGAAATTGAATTTTCGAACTACCGCACCATTTTCAATTCCTTTTATAATTAAAATAAAATATTAATATTCTAACGACGATCTATATAAATATATACGTTCTAATTCTATTCAAATTAAATTTCTCGTCGTTATTATTTAAACTAATTCATTTTAAATATTCAAAATTCATCAAAATTGCCAAAATAAAATTTTTAAATTGCCTCGGATTTCCGGGTTATTACAATCTCCCTCACTTAAAATTTTTCGTCTCCGAAAATTAACGAAGCCGAAAGTTGTTTAACTAATCAACTCAACTTTCATTATTTTCATTACGGCTTAAGTTCTTCAACTTTTCAGTTTCTAAGAACTTTTCAAATTTTAAAAAATTTGGCTAACACCCTAAATTTTCGAAAAATTTCGCCATAACCTCCTCTGCACCGGGAGCTTCGGGATATTTCAAATAGCCTCCCATGGCCCTCGCCAATCCCAAAAGAAAAAGAAACAGCCAAGCGGCTAGCCAATCGGCTCATAAAATCATCCAAAACCCAAGAAATTTGTAAACATGTACCTATTTGTCAGGCAAACAATTTTATTCTTCTGCTCTAGCCTCCTTGCTATGAACTGTTCAATGTAAGTACATGTATATGCATGCAAATGCGACAAATTTTCAATACAATTCACTATTTGGTTCAATTTGGCTAAAGGTTCAACATTTAATTAATCAAAATAGTAATCAATCAACACAACCATCAATCAATTTGTTGATTATCATTTCAAATTCATAAATTTGATATATAGTCAAAAATCACATTTTTGATGCCAAATCACAACAAATAATCCTATGTAAGTTTTTGGTTCTCACACCAGTCTAATGGAAATATATAGATATCCCACTTTCGGCAATCGAACATAAATTCTGATGATGATCGAACAATCATCAGAATCATCTCCGGGCGACTACAGTGCGATTCTTTATCTATCCAGTATATTAAAACTTCGAACATACGTGGATCAGACGTATATGCAAAATGTTTATATACTAGATTGTCCAAATCAATACAAATAAATATTCAAATACGAATAATTAAGTTTAAATTTTCAAAACAAAATTTGTTTTCATTTTGAAAACAAAATTTGTTTTCATTTTGAAAACACACTCTTCACACTCGTTCTAGGATACTACTGATCCCATTTCTAACGAGTCATTCTCATTGGATATTACTAATCCAATTTCTGATGAATTCTTTCGTTTGGTTCTAACGTGTCTTGTTCTCCGAGCTCTGTAAACCAAAGCTCTGATACCAAATGTGACAAAAAGTAATTTCGCTCAATCTGAATCAGTCGCTAAACCGACCAAGACCATTCGAAACCCCTGGTTGTTTTGAGAACATGACAAATCAGAACACGAACAGAAGAACATTTCATTGTTTATTACAACAATTCATCAGAATACAAGAATATACAGAGTATTAACAAATAATATGCATCACAAAATATCAGAGATTTAAATTACATTTAAATACATCGTAGCGGAAAAATAATACAAAACACAACTGAAAGAGATATACAGATACAGAGCTGTCTGGATATCATTCCAGCTGTAAACCAGGTTCCTGTGGATATAAATCTGCAAAACCAAAATTACTAGCTGCCCGTGTCAAAATAAGGGCACCCAGAGTTTAGGTTAAAACAATAAACTCCAAGTAAGTCATGTGACTGGTGTGAGAACTAAAACAGTTATTTAAAACTTTACTTTAAATCAGATATATCAAGGGACCACGCCGTATAACACGGAACGGGTTTCCTCCCAAGAATACCAGTGCATATAACAAAACATCGCAATGCTTTTTGGAAAAATGAAGCGATTATAAGACCCAGGTCCTATCACACAATGCAATGCAAGCCGGGGGATAGGGGTTTCCCTTATAATAGCCAAACATGCTTGGTACATTTAAAACAAGTCATTTGATACTATTATAAGAGCATAGTGTATAAAACAACTTCAAATCATAAGTATCAATCATAGACGGGATGGGCACCATTTATCATGTCGCCATACTAGGCTCTACAATCAAAACCGCAAATGTCACGTATTGGATGTTGGATTTCCACCTGTTAACCAAGGCAAGGCGCCATCCTACCGTTTCGAGACTCTCTAGCCCGAGCCTCAGGACTCAGCCGCAACTGTACCTAGGCAACATGCAGGGCCAATCCATCAATGTGGATTAAACTTAAACCCTGAACATGCGTTTTCCCCGCCCTTTGGGGGCATAAATGAGCCAAATGACTTCATCGGCTCCACACAGTCACCGATATATCTGAGGTGCCTCGCAATCCAACAACCACACAGGTGAAAATAATATAAATGTCAAGGCTGGTAGGACACTGACACCAGCCTAGCTAGAAGGAAATGCATGCTCTCCCTGCTGTCCTCTCCCGTTTCTGGTTCACAACCGGGGTGTGAGGGTCGTGAATCAACGTTACACAAAGCTATGCTACACATGCGGTGCTTTGTTCATCAACCACAAAACTTTGCTTTTCAACAAAAGCCTTGATCATTTGCCACTTAGGCATGCCACATAGGCAATTCACTCCATGCCATTGATATCCATCAATATATAACCCCTGAGCTCATACGTCTCAGAGAAGGGCGCTAAGCAAGAGAATAAATTCTCCGCCGCCAAACAGATATATATTTAATAGAAATCAATCAAACAGAATAAAATCCAATGTCAGACACACAGTCCAATTATAAGTTCGTTCTGGGTCTGAACGAAACCGGAGGCACCTTGTACCTCGCATATCCATCGATCACCAAGTACGTCTGGACGATCACCAACTAATTCCCTCCTCTTGGGTGTACAGCCCAATCAAGATCATTAGTAATCACCCAAACGATGTGAAGACCTCCGGTCTTCAACCACCGTCTTCATCCTCGACACCACGTCGAATCGGTTATTCAGAATGGGATAAACCCGGTCTTTCTGAATAACTCGCGTATATAATAAATAAGTGTTACACAAACACAACATATGCCTCGTTCCAATTCAGAATATTCTTTTATTCCAATATTCTTATAATTTGGGAAAGGTTCCCATTAATTTTATCAAAGATAAATTCTTTAAATTTATTCTTTAATCTTCTTTTGAATATCAATTCAAACTAGTCGGGATTAGCGAACCACTCCGAAGTAATCATTTATTTTATTTCCCAATCCGAACCTATTCATCCCATGAAGTAAAACTGGTCATACTTCATATCTAACACCACGGTGTTATCGGTAAATTCAATTACCATTTCACATTCAAATCTAATTAAAGATTTAACTATCGCCTGGAGCAAAACTGGTGATACTCCATTCTCGATCATTTCAATCTAATTAAAGATTCATTAAAACTCCACTTGGTTTTAATCTTCCCAAAAATCAATATTAATGATTAATTAACTTCGGAAATCATATCCCATCTTTAACTAGGACAAAGACCCAATGTCATTTAAAACACATTTCACTATAAACCCAAAATCACATTCAAATTCAATTCCAACTAAATACCATTTAATTGGTACACTTCCTTAAATATAAATAAAAAGATTTAATCTTTTTCCTAACTGGGTTTAAAAACAGTGTTAATGAAGACACAATTCACGACAAACCCAAATCCCATTTGATATTAAATACAAGGCTCTGAATAGAAAATATACCGACTTATATTCAATAACAAATTCTACGACCAACAAATATCGTATTGGAAATAACGATATTGAGACGACCCCAAACCCCGTACTGACGGCGGCAAGGGCAATCCTTGGAATATAACACATAAACAGATAAACAGCAGAACAGAAACGAATAAATACACCAGATAATGTACAATAGAATACACTGGATAAACGTAATCATCAGAGTTACACAGTATACAGGATCATACTTAGTATAAATACAGTTCAGCTATACATAAATGCCTACAGCGGAAAACAAACAAAATATGTGCAATAGGAGCTGAACAACATAATATAGATAAATGATAGAATCCATCTTCAACTCCAGCTATCCAGAAAGATCCAGCTAAACCTGAATGCAAGGTAGCCCGTGTAGAAAAAAAGGGGCACCCGAGTTTGAAAGTGAAACAAACTACGAGTCAGTCATGGGACTGGTATGAGAAATCTACTCAACACATTTCATATATGGCTAATCACAGGACCACGCCACTTTCGTGGAACGGGTTTACTCCATTGGATTGCCAGTGCTTTAAAAACAAATATTTCTTGAAACATCGCAATGCTTTTTCTAAAAATGAAGCCATTATAAGACTCAGTTCCCATCACACAATGCAGCGCAAACCGGAGGATAGAGTTTTACCTTATAATGTCCAAAATATGCTTGATACGAATAAAACAAAAGCATTTGATATTATTTCTAGTGTTTATAAGTTTTAAAAACAATTTCAGTCATAACTATCAATCATAGACGGCATGGGTACCATATATCATGTCGCCATATATATATGCAATCAAAACCGCACGATGTCGTATTTGGAAATTGGATTTTCGTCATGAACCAAGGCAAAAGATAGTCCTTACCGAATTCAAGACTGCCTAGCCCGAGTCTCAGGATTAGAACGCATCGACCCTTGGATTGTGAGACGACCCGAACTTCCCCGTGAAGGAAAGCACGGATACTTTGAGAACAACACACAAAAGGACGCAGACGGAAGAACATTTCATTGTTATTACAACAATTCCACCAGATACAAGAATATACAGAGTATATTTGAATAAATTACATTCGATAAATATCAGAGATTACAATAAATTACACAGCAGCGGAAAATAATACAAAATCACAACTGAAAATAATACACGGATACAGAGCTTTCCGAGCATCGTTCCAGCTGTAAATCAGGACCCTGTGAATATAAATCTGCAAAACCAAAACTACTAGCTGCCCGTGTGGAAAATAGGGGCACCCAGAGTTTAGGTTAAAACAATAAACTCCAGGTCAGTCATGGGACTGGTGTGAGAACTAAAAACAGTTATTAATCTTTATTTTTAAAGTTAGGAAAATCAAGGGACCACGCCGTATAACACGGAACGGGTTTCCTCCCAAGAATACCAGTGCATTAAACAAACAGCGCAATGCTAAAATAAAGAAAAATGAAGCTGTTATAAGACCCAGGTCCCATCACACAATGCAACGCAAGCCGGAGGATAGGGTTTTCCCTTATAATAGCCAAAGCATGCTTGATACGTTTAAAACACATTATTTGATACTATAATAGGTGTATAGTGTCAAAACAATTTCAATCATAAATATAAATCATAGACGGCATGGGTACCATATATCATGTCGCCATACTAGTTCTACAATTAAAACCGCAATATCACGTATTGGAAATTGGATTCCGTCATGAGCCGAGGCAAGGGGCAAGCTCTTCTCCGCGTTCGAGACACTCTAGCAATGCCTCAGGACCCCACTCTGATCCTTTGGAACCTCCAAGGCCGGTCCTCTCTTACTTTTGAGGATTAGTTATTCCTGAACACACGTTTCCCGGTCCTTACAGACCTATATCCGAGGCGCCTCATATCCAACAACCACACAGGTGAAAAGTATATAAATGTCAGGGCTGGTAGGTCACTGACACCACCCTAGCTAGAAAGAAACGTCGTGCACTCCTTGGGTCCGTATCCCATTTTTGACTCATACCGAGGTGTGAGGCTCGCGAATTCACGTTATACACAAAGCTACGCCACACAGGCCGTGCTTTGATCATCAACCACAAGACTTTGCTTTTCAATAGAAGCCTTGATTAATTGCCACTTACGCGTGCCACATTGGCAATTCACTCCATGCGACTGATGTCCATCGATATACAACCTCTGAGCTCGTACGTCTCAGAGAAGGGCGTTAAGCAAGAGAGTAAATTCCCTGCCGCTAAACAGATGTATATTTAATAAAGATCAATCAACACAGAATAAAATCCAATGTCAGACACACAATCCATTTACAAGTTCGCTCTGGGTCTGAACGAAACCGGAGGCACTTTCCTCGCATATCCATCGATCTCCAAGTACGTCTGGACGATCACCGACTGTTTTCCCTCATCTTGGGTGTACAGCCCAATCAAGATCATCAGTAATCACCCAAACGATGTGAAGACTTCCGGTCTTCCACCACCGTCTTCATCTTCGACATCTCGTCGAATCGGTTATTCAGAATGGGTATAACCCGGCCTTTCTGAATAACCCACGTATATAATAAACGAATGTTACACAAACAAAATGAACGCCTCATTCCAATTCAGAATATTCTTTTATTCACAAAATCACATTCTTAGGGAAATGTTCCTATTAATTTTATCAAAGATAAATTCTTCTAAATTTATCCTATAATCTTCCTTTGGATATCATTTCAAACTAGTCGGGATTAGCGAACCACACCGAAGTAATTATTTGTTTTATTTCCCAATCCCAACCTATATATCCCATGGAGCAAAACTGGTGATACTCCATATCTAACACCACGTTGTTATCGATAAAATTGATTACCATTTCACGTTCAAATCCAATTAAAGATTTAACTATCGCTTTGGAGCAAAACTGGTGGTACTCCATTCTCAATCACCTTTCAGATTTGATAATTTAAATTATCAATTCACATTTTAATCTAATTAAAGATTCATTAAAACTACACTTAGTCTTAATTCTTTCAGAAATCAACATCTTGCCTTTAACTGGGTTAAAGAACCAATGTCATCTAAAACACGATTCACGATAAACCCAAATCACATTTGATATTAAATACAAGGCTCTGAATAGAAAATATATCGGCTTATATTCAATATCAAATCCTGAAACCAACATATATCGTATTGGCAATAACGATATAAAATATATCTTTCAAATTCCCAAAACAATATCTGTATAGTCACGAAATCCAACATCGAAATATTCCGAAGATAATTTCGATTCAACTCCAGTCCAATCCACGTATTGGGAATATTGATTATTTTTAAAATCACTTTCAAATTCAATTTATTTATTTCAAAAATAAATTGATTTTAATTCTAGTTCAAAACTAGTTCATTTCGATAAAAATCTATTTTTATCTTTTCAAATGTGGAATTTTTCACCCCAGTTCTTTCCAATTCACATATTATAATTTTACACAAATTATAGATATTTTTAATAATTTTATCAAGGCCCGTACAGTCGATTTCCATCAACGGCCATCGAACTGCACTTACAGCGACCTTTTTCAAATTTGATTTGGACATAATTCCAAATCCAACCGTTAGATTTCAAATTTCTAATATTCATTGGAAAGCTCTTTTCGATACGAACCCAACGGTTCCGGTTTTAGGAGAATCCGACGGTCGGATCTCCCGCAATGTCCGTTTGAAATAAATGGTCGAAATTCACGAACTGCCGCGGCGCGGCGCGTTCTATTCAGGCCATTATATTATATATATAATATATATAATATATATTTCGTCGATTTCTATTTAAAACGAATTTTATAAATCGTTTTAAAATCGTTTCAAAAGCAATTTCAACTTTCTTTTCAATTCAAATCAAAATTGAATTCTTCTTTATAAATTCGTTTTAAAATTCATTTCTATTCAATTCAAATTTTAATTCAATTTGAATTCATTTCAATTCACTTTCAATTCAATTTGAATTCGTTTTCAATTCAATTCATTTCGAAATCATTTTCAATTCAATTCATTTCGAAATCGTTTTCAATTCAATTCATTTCGAAATCGTTTTCAATTCAATTCATTTCGAAATCGTTTTCAATTCATTTTAAATTTCAATTTCAAAATATTTAATTTCGAAATCACTTTTCAATATTCATTATACAACGAATAAAATCGATATAAATATCGTTCGCATCAAAATAACGCATCTCTAATCAACACGGATTTATATTTTCAAAACTTCTATATTCTATCCAACAAATGAATATTTATCCCATTTAACACATGAATCTACATTTCTTTCAACACACGACTAATCTCAACACATGAGTACTGTCAACACATCACTATTTTTGTTATGTGAAATATTTTATAAAACTAAGGTATCTATCGTTTGATTTTCAATTAGACTTCTACTGGGAAGTAGTTCTAATTTTAAATGTGATAAAGATGTAATTTATTTTATTTAAAATATTTTACTCAACACATGAATAGTTTCAACACATGATCATCGTCAACACATGACTATTTTTATATTCAACACATGAATTTTCTTTTATAATATTCATTGTTTTCCCGATTGGAATGAGGCCCAATCAATCACCATATAATGCTAATTATATGGATTCCATACAACACATGTATATAATAGCATTGAAAAATAATCAATCATCAACCAAAGTGCACTACACTGTATAAGCATCAAATATAGATATCTGACGCTTATAACAGCCTGTCAATCAATCGGTCGACATATTTAATCAATCAGGATGAGTGAACTTCAAATTTCATCCCAACACCCGTGTGGGGTTTCAAACAATCAAACACAGATTTTATTTGTGCAGTTGGGCGATGTGTAAAATTTATCGTCCCAATCAATGTCCTTCAAATAGGTGTACATAAACAAACCGTCCGGTTTGTAAATGAATATTTTATTTTATTCACTTCCACGTTAAAAATTATATTTTTAACGATAAAATATTCTATTTCAACACATGAATTCCTATTCATTTCATTTACACAATAAAAATGATATTTTTATTTTTCTAACATATTTTAGAAAATTTCGGCGGCATAACGGCACGATACTAGAAACGGGACGAGGCCTAGCCTTATCCCCGGTCTAGTGAAGGCCCACGCCATTCACACATCAATCAAATCAATTTCAATTCACCCAATAATTCAATTCAAATCAAATAATCTACCCAACTACACAACCAAACAATTTAACAAACAAGCCATCCATGGTCTGTGGATGACGGGTGTCGGGTGCTACTAAGCACCGTCTGCATCCTAGTATATATATATATTACTAGAAAAAGAGAATTTGAGTGAGAAGTTCTCACCAATAGCTATCCAACTTCACGACACTTCATTAATAGAAATCTTCTTCGTTATCCCATCTTCGTCATCTTCGTTGCCCGTAGTCACTATATATATAAAAATCACACATTTTTATATTTCGATGTCTTTAAAATAAAAATCATATTTTTATAATCGCTTCCTACATTTAAAAATCGAATTTTTATTTCGTTATTCAATATATAAAAATCGAATCTTTACTACTATGTTATATAGATAAAAATTATATTTTTATCACGCTATTTTTCCATATAAAGATTTCGCCTTTATAAAAACATAGACTTCGCCTTTATAAAAATAAAGTTTTCGCCTTTATAAAAATAAAGTTTCGCCTTTATAAAAATAAAGTTTTCGCTTTTATAAAAATAAAGTTTTCGCCTTTATAAAAATAAAGTTTTCGCCTTTACTATTTCATCCCTATAGAAATCACATTTTATTTTGCTACCTATATAAAGATGATATTTTTATAGTTCCTACTATGCAAAGATCATATTTTTATCTTTCTACAATGTAAAAGATTATATTTTTACTACTTTAAAAATATATAAAGCATATTTTTATAATCGCTATATAGTAAAGACTATATTTTTAATACTTTAAAAATATAAAAATCATATTTTTAATTCTTTAAAAATATAAAAATCATATTTTTACATCTTTTATATAGTAAAGATTATATTTTTAATACTTTAAAAATATAAAAATCATATTTTTACTTCGATGTTTTCTATATAAAACAATCACCTCTTTTATATTTTAAAAATCATGTCTTGCTTTGTTTAAAAAAAACTAATCTTTTGCCATATGCATACATATAAATTTCAGATTTTAATTATATACGTAAATAATAAAACTGAAAATAAATAAATATAAATAAAATAATACAAGGAAAACTCACTGGGATGGCGGTTTCAGGAGAGGGCGGCCGTCGGTGGGACGGTGGCGGAGCGAGGTTGGGCTGACTGGAGGCGTCAATGGGTGGGCTGCGGCCTTCATAGGGTGTCGCTTCGCGGTGGGGCTTGGGGCCGTTCACGTCGGTCAGCAGGGGCTCGCCGAAGTCCCGATCGGCGGTGGAAGCAGGGTGCTCGAACGAGGGAGGAGAAGCTAGGGGTTTACGGTTTTCGAAGGGAGGGGGGCTCGCCGGTCGAGAAGGAGGAGGGGGGGTCTCGATGGACGGCGTCGACTAGGGCAGGGGGGCGACGACGTGGGTGCGGTTCTGGGTGTAATCGGGTTTTTTTTTTCTTTCTTTGTAAAACTGAATCGAGAAAAGAAAAGGAAGGGGGGCCATCGGTTATAAGGGGAGGAAGGGGGTTTTCTTTTTTATTTATTTTTATTTATTATTTTATTATTTTTAAAAGTTGACTTTTACATACGTCAACAAAACGAGGCCCACCACCTGTCGTCCATAGTGTTTAACCCCCATTCCGAACACAATGGGATATGTATCGTCAGCTGATTCGGCTGTTACAATTAGTTTCCGTTAAATTTACATTTAAATCACTATATTGAATTTTAAACGTACATTTCAAATTACCGGGGTCACATACTAACTCTATAAATTGCAGAAAAATATTTTCTAGCTTCGTATTGACGATACGGTCCTAACAAAACTAGTTTCGTCGAATTCTGAGACCGTTAGAAAAATGGCCAATTTCCAGTCGATTAAAATCAACTGAAATGGTCAAAACACGTTTTCCTTTGCCACGCTCACATATTGATTCGAAAAATTATGAAATTTGAAACCTAGCAATAACTTGACATCACGGACCCAACAAAAGTGGTTTTGTCGAAATCCGAGGTCATTTGCAAAATGTCCATTTTTAAGGGCCTGAATTCCATAGCGACTATTCAGAATTTTCAACTGGACATATCTTTTGATTCTCGCTACGAAATTTTGATTTTTCGGATTCGTTGGAAAGATATCATCAATTAGATCCTAATGTTTTTGGTATCACTAAAATCCGGATTGTTTTGCACCTGGTACATTCAATTGAAGTTTGAAATCGAATTATCGAACTACCGCGCCATTTTCAATTCTATTTATAATTATATATAAATATTTATATTCTAACGACGACGTATATAATATATACGTTCTAATTCTATTCAAAATAAATTTCTTGTTAATATTATTTAAAATAATTCATTTTAAATGTTCGAAATTCGCTAAAATTGCCAAAATAAAAATTTTAAACTGGCCCAGATTTTCGGGTTATTACAATCTCCCCCACTAAAACTTTTCGTCCCCGAAAAGGAACAAAGTCGAAAGTGGTTTGATTATTCAACTCTACGTTCGATCTGGCTTCCATTCTCCAACTTTTCAGTTTCTGAGAATTTTCAAAATTTCAAAAATTTGGCTAACACCCTAAATTTTCGAAAAATTTCGCCATAACCTCCCATGCACCGGGAGCATCGGGGAATTTCAAATAGCTTCCCCGGTCCTTCTAATCTCAAAAAGAAAAAGAAAAAGCCAAGCGGCTAGCCAATAGGCTCATAAAATCATCATCACCCAAACAAAACAGTAAATTATGTAGTAAACATGTACCTATTTGTCGGGCAAACAAATTTTATTCTCTGGCTCTAGCCTCCTTGCTATGACCTGTTCAATGTAAGTATATGTATATGCAAGCAAATGCGACCAATTTTCAATATAATTCAATATTCGGTTCAATTAGGCTAAATGGATAAAAATTAGCAAACAAATAAACAAGCAACTCAAACATCAATCAATTAGTGAATTAGAGTTTCAAATTCATAATTTGATACATATACAGAAAATCATGTTTTTGATGCCAATTCACAACAATAAATCTATCTATATAAGTTTTGGTTCTCACACCAGCCTAATGGAAATATATAGATATCACACCTTCGAAACACGAATATAAATACTGACGATGTGGCCACATCATCAGAATTACCCCCGGGTGTCTAGAATGTGATTCTATATCTATCCAGTATATTAAAACTTCGAATATACGTTCATGACGCGTATACGCGAAATCTATAAATACTCGATTGTCCATATTCAAAATAAATAAATAATCAAATACGTATAATTGATTTAAATTTTCAAAACAAAATTGTTTTCCTTTGGAAAAATATACTCTTCACACTCGTTCTAGGATACTACTGATCCTATCTCTAACGAGTCATTCTAATTGGATATTGCTAATCCAATATCTGATGAATTCTTTCGTATGGTTCTAATGTGCCTTGTTCTCGAGCTCTGTAAACCAAAGCTCTAATACCAAACTGAGACGACCCGAACTTCCCCGTGAAGGAAAGCACGGATACTTTGAGAACAACACACAAAAGGACGCAGACGGAAGAACATTTCATTGTTATTACAACAAATCCATCAGATACAAGAATATACAGAGTATATTTGAATAAATTACATTCGATAAATATCAGAGATTACAATAAATTACACAGCAGCGGAAAATAATACAAAATCACAACTGAAAATAATACACGGATACAGAGCTTTTCGAGCATCGTTCCAGCTGTAAATCAGGACCCTGTGAATATAAATCTACAAAACCAAAACTACTAGCTGCCCGTGTGGAAAATAGGGGCACCCAGAGTTTAGGTTAAAACAATAAACTCCAGGTCAGTCATGGGACTGGTGTGAGAACTAAAACAGTTATTAATCTTTATTTTTAAAGTTAGGTAAATCAAGGGACCACGCCGTATAACACGGAACGGGTTTCCTCCCAAGAATACCAGTGCATAAAACAAACAGCGCAATGCTAAAATAAAGAAAAATGAAGCTGTTATAAGACCCAGGTCCCATCACACAATGCAACGCAAGCCGGAGGATAGGGTTTTCCCTTATAACAGCCAAAGCATGCTTGATACGTTTAAAACACATTATTTGATACTATAATAGGTGTATAGTGTCAAAACAATTTCAATCATAAATATAAATCATAGACGGCATGGGTACCATATATCATGTCGCCATACTAGTTCTACAATTAAAACCGCAATATCACGTGTTGGAAATTGGATTCCGTCATGAGCCGAGGCAAGGGGCAAGCTCCTCTCCGCGTTCGAGACACTCTAGCAATGCCTCAGGACCCCACTCTGATCCTTTGGAACCTCCAAGGCCGGTCCTCTCTTACTTTTGAGGATTAGTTATTCCTGAACACACGTTTCCCGGTCCTTACAGACCTATATCCGAGGCGCCTCATATCCAACAACCACACAGGTGAAAAGTATATAAATGTCAGGGCTGGTAGGTCACTGACACCACCCTAGCTAGAAAGAAACGTCGTGCACTCCTTGGGTCTGTATCCCGTTTTTGACTCATACCGAGGTGTGAGGCTCGCGAATTCACGTTATACACAAAGCTACGCCACACAGGCCATGCTTTGATCATCAACCACAAGACTTTGCTTTTCAACAGAAGCCTTGATTAATTGCCACTTACGCGTGCCACATTGGCAATTCACTCCATGCGACTGATGTCCATCGATATACAACCTCTGAGCTCGTACATCTCAGAGAAGGGCGTTAAGCAAGAGAATAAATTCTCTGCCGCCAAACAGATGTATATTTAATAAAGATCAATCAACACAGAATAAAATCCAATGTCAGACACACAATCCATTTACAAGTTCGCTCTGGGCTGAACGAAACCGGAGGCACTTTCCTCGCATATCCATCGATCTCCAAGTACGTCTGGACGATCACCGACTGTTTTCCCTCATCTTGGGTGTACAGCCCAATCAAGATCATCAGTAATCACCCAAATGATGTGAAGACTTCCGGTCTTCCACCACCGTCTTCATCTTCGACATCTCGTCGAATCGGTTATTCAGAATGGGTATAACCCGGCCTTTCTGAATAACCCACGTATATAATAAACGAATGTTACACAAACACAATGAACGCCTCATTCCAATTCAGAATATTCTTTTATTCACAAAATCACATTCTTAGGGAAATGTTCCCATTAATTTTATCAAAGATAAATTCTTCTAAATTTATCCTATAATCTTCCTTTGGATATCATTTCAAACTAGTCGGGATTAGCGAACCACACCGAAGTAATTATTTGTTTTATTTCCCAATCCCAACCTATATATCCCATGGAGCAAAACTGGTGATACTCCATATCTAACACCACGTTGTTATCGGTAAAATTGATTACCATTTCACGTTCAAATCCAATTAAAGATTTAACTATCGCTTTGGAGCAAAACTGGTGGTACTCCATTCTCGATCACCTTTCAGATTTGATAATTTAAATTATCAATTCACATTTTAATCTAATTAAAGATTCATTAAAACTACACTTAGTCTTAATTCTTTCAGAAATCAACATCTTGCCTTTAACTGGGTTAAAGAACCAATGTCATCTAAAACACAATTCACGATAAACCCAAATCACATTTGATATTAAATACAAGGCTCCGAATAGAAAATATATCGGCTTATATTCAATATCAAATCCTGAAACCAACATATATCGTATTGGCAATAACGATATAAAATATATCTTTCAAATTCCCAAAACAATATCTGTATAGTCACGAAATCCAACATCGAAATATTCCGAAGATAATTTCGATTCAACTCCAGTCCAATCCACGTATTGGGAATATTTATTATTTTTAAAATCACTTTCAAATTCAATTTATTTATTTCAAAAATAAATTGATTTTAATTCTAGTTCAAAACTAGTTCATTTCGATAAAAATCTATTTTTATCTTTTCAAATGTGGAATTTTTCACCCCAGTTCTTTCCAATTCACATATTATAATTTTACACAAATTATAGATATTTTTAATAATTTTATCAAGGCCCGTACAGTCGATTTCCATCAACGGCCATCGAACTGCACTTACAGCGACCTTTTTCAAATTTGATTTGGACATAATTCCAAATCCAACCGTTAGATTTCAAATTTCTAATATTCATTGGAAAGCTCTTTTCGATACGAACCCAACGGTTCCGGTTTTAGGAGAATCCGACGGTCGGATCTCCCGCAATGTCCGTTTGAAATAAATGGTCGAAATTCACGAACTGCCGCGGCGCGGCGCGTTCTATTCAGGCCATTATATTATATATATAATATATATAATATATATTTCGTCGATTTCTATTTAAAACGAATTTTATAAATCGTTTTAAAATCGTTTCAAAAGCAATTTCAACTTTCTTTTCAATTCAAATCAAAATTGAATTCTTCTTTATAAATTCATTTTAAAATTCATTTCTATTCAATTCAAATTTTAATTCAATTTGAATTCATTTCAATTCACTTTCAATTCAATTTGAATTCGTTTTCAATTCAATTCATTTCGAAATCGTTTTCAATTCAATTCATTTCGAAATCGTTTTCAATTCAATTCATTTCGAAATCGTTTTCAATTCAATTCATTTCGAAATCGTTTTCAATTCATTTTAAATTTCAATTTCAAAATATTTAATTTCGAAATCACTTTTCAATATTCATTATACAACGAATAAAATCGATATAAATATTGTTCGCGTCAAAATAACGCATCTCTAATCAACACGGATTTATATTTTCAAAACTTCTATATTCTATCCAACAAATGGATATTTATCCCATTTAACACATGAATCTACATTTCTTTCAACACACGACTAATCTCAACACATGAGTACTGTCAACACATCACTATTTTTGTTATGTGAAATATTTTATAAAACTAAGGTATCTATCGTTTGATTTTCAATTAGACTTCTACTGGGAAGTAGTTCTAATTTTAAATGTGATAAAGATGTAATTTATTTTATTTAAAATATTTTACTCAACACATGAATAGTTTCAACACATGATCATCGTCAACACATGACTATTTTTATATTCAACACATGAATTTTCTTTTATAATATTCATTGTTTTCCCGATTGGAATGAGGCCCAATCAATCACCATATAATGCTAATTATATGGATTCCATACAACACATGTATATAATAGCATTGAAAAATAATCAATCATCAACCAAAGTGCACTACACTGTATAAGCATCAAATATAGATATCTGACGCTTATAACAGCCTGTCAATCAATCGATCGACATATTTAATCAATCAGGATGAGTGAACTTCAAATTTCATCCCAACACCCGTGTGGGGTTTCAAACAATCAAACACAGATTTTATTTGTGCAGTTGGGCGATGTGTAAAATTTATCGTCCCAATCAATGTCCTTCAAATAGGTGTACATAAACAAACCGTCCGGTTTGTAAATGAATATTTTATTTTATTCACTTCCACGTTAAAAATTATATTTTTAACGATAAAATATTCTATTTCAACACATGAATTCCTATTCATTTCATTTACACAATAAAAATGATATTTTTATTTTTCTAACATATTTTAGAAAATTTCGGCGGCATAACGGCACGATACTAGAAACGGGACGAGGCCTAGCCTTATCCCCGGTCTAGTGAAGGCCCACGCCATTCACACATCAATCAAATCAATTTCAATTCACCCAATAATTCAATTCAAATCAAATAATCTACCCAACTACACAACCAAACAATTTAACAAACAAGCCACCCATGGTCTGTGGATGACGGGTGTCGGGTGCTACTAAGCACTGTCTGCATCCTAGTATATATATATTACTAGAAAAAGAGAATTTGAGTGAGAAGTTCTCACCAATAGCTATCCAACTTCACGACACTTCATTAATAGAAATCTTCTTCGTTATCCCATCTTCGTCATCTTCGTTGCCCGTAGTCACTATATATATAAAAATCACACATTTTTATATTACGATGTCTTTAAAATAAAAAACATATTTTTATAATCGCTTCCTACATTTAAAAATCGAATTTTTATTTCGTTATTCAATATATAAAAATCGAATCTTTACTACTATGTTATATAGATAAAAATTATATTTTTATCACGCTATTTTTCCATATAAAGATTTCGCCTTTATAAAAACATAGACTTCGCCTTTATAAAAATAAAGTTTTCGCCTTTATAAAAATAAAGTTTTCGCCTTTATAAAAATAAAGTTTTCGCTTTTATAAAAATAAAGTTTTCGCCTTTATAAAAATAAAGTTTTCGCCTTTACTATTTCATCCCTATAGAAATCACATTTTATTTTGCTACCTATATAAAGATGATATTTTTATAGTTCCTACTATGCAAAGATCATATTTTTATCTTTCTACAATGTAAAAGATTATATTTTTACTACTTTAAAAATATATAAAGCATATTTTTATAATCGCTATATAGTAAAGACTATATTTTTAATACTTTAAAAATATAAAAATCATATTTTTAATTCTTTAAAAATATAAAAATCATATTTTTACATCTTTTATATAGTAAAGATTATATTTTTAATACTTTAAAAATATAAAAATCATATTTTTACTTCGATGTTTTCTATATAAAACAATCACCTCTTTTATATTTTAAAAATCACGTCTTGCTTTGTTTAAAAAAAACTAATCTTTTGCCATATGCATACATATAAATTTCAGATTTTAATTATATACGTATATAATAAAACTGAAAATAAATAAATATAAATAAAATAATACAAGGAAAACTCACTGGGATGGCGGTTTCAGGAGAGGGCGGCCGTCGGTGGGACGGTGGCGGAGCGAGGTTGGGCTGACTGGAGGCGTCAATGGGTGGGCTGCGGCCTTCATAGGGTGTCGCTTCGCGGTGGGGCTTGGGGCCGTTCACGTCGGTCAGCAGGGGCTCGCCGAAGTCCCGATCGGCGGTGGAAGCAGGGTGCTCGAACGAGGGAGGAGAAGCAAGGGGTTTACGGTTTTCGAAGGGAGGGGGGGCTCGCCGGTCGAGAAGGAGGAGGGGGGTCTCGATGGACGGCGTCGACTAGGGCAGGGGGGCGACGACGTGGGTGCGGTTCTGGGTGTAATCGGGTTTTTTTTTTCTTTCTTTCTTTGTAAAACTGAATTGAGAAAAAAAAAGGAGGGGGGGCCATCGGTTATAAGGGGAGGAAGGGGGTTTTCTTTTTTATTTATTATTTTATTATTTTTAAAAGTTGACTTTTACATACGTCATCAAAACGAGGCCCACCACCTGTCGTCCATAGCGTTTAACCCCCATTCCGAACACAATGGGATATGTATCGTTAGCTGATTCGGCTGTTACAATCAGTTTCCGTTAAATTTACATTTAAATCACTATATTGAATTTTAAACGTATATTTCAAATTACCGGGGTCACATACTTACTATATAAATTGCAGAAAAATATTTTCTAGCTTCGTATTGACGATACGGTCCTAACAAAACTAGTTTCGTCGAATTCTGAGACCGTTAGAAAAATGGCCAATTTCCAGTCGATTAAAATCAACTGAAATGGTCAAAACACGTTTTCCTTTGCCACGCTCACATATTAATTCGAAAAATTATGAAATTTGAAACCTAGCAATAACTTGACATCACGGACCCAACAAAAGTGGTTTCGTCGAAATCCGAGGTCATTTGCAAAATGTCCATTTTTAAGGGCCTGAATTCCATAGCGACTATTCAGAATTTTCAACTGGACATATCTTTTGATTCTCGCTACGAAATTTTGATTTTTCGGATTCGTTGGAAAGATATCATCAATTAGATCCTAATGTTTTTGGTTTCACTAAAATCCGGATTGTTTTGCACCTGGTACATTCAATTGAAGTTTGAAATCGAATTATCGAACTACCGCGCCATTTTCAATTCTATTTATAATTATATATAAATATTTATATTCTAACGACGACGTATATAATATATACGTTCTAATTCTATTCAAAATAAATTTCTTGTCAATATTATTTAAAATAATTCATTTTAAATGTTCGAAATTCGCTAAAATTGCCAAAATAAAAATTTTAAACTGGCCCAGATTTTCGGGTTATTACAAATCGTCAGGGCCGGTCCACGCGAAGTGGATTAAAATGCCTAAGCACTACGTTTCGCCGCCCTTGGGGGCGTAAGCGAGCCAACAAATGACTCCATCAGACCCGGATCGTCCGATCTAACCGAGGCGCCTCGCAACAGCAACAACCACATAAGTCAAACTCATCAGGGCGTGTAAAACCACTGACGCCACTTCTAGCTAGGAGGAAACGCAGGCCCTCCCTGAGGTCCTTTCTCCCGTTTCTGGTTCATACCGGGGTGTGAGGCTCGCGATTTCACGTTATACACAAAGATACGCCACACAGGCGGTGCTTTGATCATCACCACAAGACTTTTCTTTTCAACAGATGCATCTTAGCATGCCACACAGGCAATTCACACCGTGCAACTGATGGCTATCAATCACACAGAATAAATCCCAATGTCAGACACACTGTCCATTTGCAAGTCCGTTCTGGGTCTGAACGAAACCGGAGGAACTATATACCTCGCAAACCCATCGATCACCACGTACGTCTGGACGATCACCACTCATTATCCATATTTCGGGATGCCTCCCAATCAGGACCTCGGTTACCATCCAAACGAGGTGAAGATCTCCGGTCTTCGAACACCGTCTTCATCTTCGATTTCTTATCGTCGATTCAGTTATTCAGAATGGGATAAACCCGGTCTTTCTGAGCAACTCGCATTTATGATAAACAAGTGCAACACAAATATACATACGCATCATTTCAATTCATTAGTTGCTAACCGTCAATCAATAAGAGAACGATTTCCCAAATATTAACCCCGAAGGCCGAAACCAACATCAGATCAATACCCAAGAAACCATTCGACTTAGCTAACCTTCAGTTAGTTTCTAAATTTCACATCCATATCATTTATAATATTTTATAATGGCTTATCGCTATTTTTATTTATTTTAAAATAGCCAATTTATTCAAAACGACGCTTCGGGCCATAACGCGGCCGTGGCGCTGTTTTTCTTCAGATTTGATTTACACATATCTGAAAATCTAACCACTGGATCCTCACAAAATTTACATAATTAGAAAGATCTTTTCAAAACGAATCCAACGGTTCCAGTTTCGGGAAAATCCGACGGTCGGATCTCCCGGTATAATCGTTTGAATTTTCGATTTCAAAATATGAACTGCAGCGTCGTTATTCGATTAAATATAATTATATTTTTTTATATATATAAATATAATCGATTCTGGCGCTGTTTTTCTTCAAATTTGAATTAAACATTCCAGACAATCCAACCGTTGGATTTTCACAAAGTTGGTGTCGTTGGAAAGATATTTCCAAAGCGAACCCAACGGTTGCGGTTTCGGGAAAATCCGATGGTCGGATCTCCCGGTATAATCGTTTGAAAATCACGGTTTCAAAATACGAACTACGGCGTCGTTATTCGATATATTTTAATTCTATTTATATATATATCGATTCTTCGATTCAAAGCTATATTCTTTTCATACATTTGATAAAAATGATGTTTTTATCTAACTGTCTTCTATTTCAACACTTCACTATATTTAGCAATTCATGTATATAATAAAAATGTGATTTTTATTGTAAAACAATTCATTTCAAAACACTATTATTTTATATAGTTCAAATAGGTAATAAAAATAGGATTTTTATTTTAATACAATTTCTTTCAAAACAAGATTATTTTATATAGTTCATATAGATGATAAAAATGTGATTTTTATTATAAAACAATTTATTTCAAAATATGAATACCATTCAACACATGAATTTCAATTCAACGAATGAATATCGATTCAACACATGAAGGTTTTCTATAGTTTATATATATAGATAAAAATGTGATTTTTATATTTAAAACACGAATACCATTCAACACATGAATTTCAATTCAACAAATAAATATAGTTTCAACAAATGAAAATAATTCAAACACATGAATATTATTCAAAATTTCGGCAGCATAACGGCAGGGTAGTTAAAACCGGGACCGTCCCTAGTACGGCTCCTCGCTCTGCCTTAAAACCTCGCGGTTTTTGACAATGGGGAATCATGCATCTAGTTCGCACGCAGGCGGCATGTATATTTATTTCATTTCCACAAACTAATCCTATGTGGTTTCAACCAAATATTTCTCAACCACAAACGGGTATTTTTCAACCACAATCAATCAATATCAACCACAAACAATTCCAATCAACCATTCGCTATCAATCAATTTTCACACCAATCACAACCAATAAATATTGTCCATGGTTTGTGGACGAGAGGCGTATATATATATATATATATATATATATATATATATATATTGCAATTCACTTCTATTTCAACACCTATGTAATTTTTACAACGCATATACAACTTATACATCAAACGTACAACTTATACAACGCTTATACAAGAGGTGTACAACGCTTATATAACTCATACATCGACTGTATAATTTATACATCGTCGTTTTCCATATCGTTTATAAATTAGAAATCTCACACTGGGTTCCACTCCACCAAAAATAGCAGAAGGGTCAGAAAAATATGCGGTCTCTTCTAAAATGTAGAAAATGTCCACACGAGTCCACTGTCTCTTGTTTCACTAAATTTCGACCACATAGCAAAAAGATATGATTTTTCAAAGTTTGCAACGGTTTAAAGGTGTTAAAACAGTTGAAAGTAAAACAAGTCGTACCTCAGCTGTTTCGTTGAAAACTAGGTTTGGATTTATCTCGAAATCCCTATAGCTATTCGTCGATCGGCCTTCGCAGCGTCGAAGGAGGAGGAGAGGTGCGCCTGCACCTCTGACGGTTGCGAGCTCGGTGGTCAGAATCAGGCGGGGCCGCGGTTTGAACGGCGGATGTTCAGAGGCTCGATTCTCCCAAACCACTCAATGAAAAAAATCCAAACTTTATCTGGATTTGAAGATCTCGAGAAGATCTTCAAAAAGTTCAACTGTGGCACGAGCTAATTCGGCGTGGATTGATCGGAAAATGAGAGGGAAGGTTTAAAGCGGTTTCCGCCTTCGACGTCGGGGAGAGAGAAAGAGTTTTTTTTATTAAATTCTTATTGGCCGGTGGGTTTTAAAAAGGGGTTTTCTGACACGACCACCAATCTAAACCCAACGACTGTCGTCCCTAGCGTTTTACCCCCATTCCGAACACATGGGATATGTTTCATAGGCCCATTCGACTATTTCAGTCAGTTTTCCTTCAAATTAAAATATAAAATATTCAATATTTGATTTGAACGTACATTTCAATTTGCCAGGGCCACAAACTGATTCGAAAAATTTCAGGAAAATAAATCTGGCTATGTTTTGATGATACGGTCCCAACAAAACTAGTTTCGTCGAATTCTGAGACCGTTTGCAAAAAGGCCCATTTCTGGTCGATCCAATTTAACTGTAATTGACCAAAACACGTTTTCTTTTGCCACGCTCACATACTAGCTTCAAAAATTATGAAATTTGAAACCTAGCAATAACTTCAAATCCTGGATCCAACAAAAGTGGTTTCGTCGAATTCCGAGGTCGTATGCAAAATGTCCAATTTCACGGGCTATATAAATTCCATAGCGACCTTTCTGAAAATTCATTTGGCCATAACTTTTGCTTTCCACTATGAAACTTCGATTTTTTAAATTCGTTAGAAAGGTATTCACTAACAGATTTAAATATTTTTGGTTTCACTCAAATCCGTTTTGTTTTGCACCCGGTACAGTCCGACAAAGTTTGAATTCAATTTTTGAAACTACAGCGCCATTCCAGGCCTTGTTTATAATTAGAATTAATTATATTCGTTTTCAAATGTCGATTCAAACTTACTTTCAATTTCTATTATTTAAAATATTTATCAAAAATATTTAAATCCATTATATCAGCCAATTTAAAATTTTTAAATTGGTTCAGATTTTCCGGGTCGTTACAGATATAAATATATCTTTCAAATTTCCATAACAATATCTGTATAATCACGAAATCCAACATCGAAATATACCAAACAAAATTTCGATTCAGATCAATTTCCAATATATATATTGGAAATTCTGGTTATTTTTACAACCATTTCAAATACCATTTATTTTTTTAAAATTAAATGGATTATAATTCTAGTTCAAAACTAGTTCATTTCGATAAAAATCTATTTTTATCTTTTCAAATATGGAGTTTTCCATCCCAATTCTTCACAAATCATTTCTTATGATTTTACACAAATTATTACTATTTTTAATAATTTTATTAAGGCCCGTGCAGTCGATTTCCATCAACGGCCATCGAACTGCACTTACAACGACCTTTTCCAAATTTAATTTGGACATAATTCCAAATCCAACCATTAGATTTCAAATGTATAATATTCGTTAGAAAGCTCTGTTCAATACAAACCCAACAGTTCTGATTTTAGGAGAATCCGATGGTCGGATCTCCCGTAATATCCGTTCAAAGTCAATGGTCGAAATTCGCGTACTGCCGCGGCGCGGCGCGTTCTATTCAGGCCATTATATTATATATATATATAATGTATATAATATATACTTCATCGATTTCCTTTCGAAACGTATTTTATAAATCATTTTAAATTCGTTTTTAAAACGATTTCAACTTCATATTCAATTTTGAATCAAAATTGAATATTCCACATCATCGATATATGAATATATATGATAATATTTTCAAAACGTTATATTTTGAAATCACTTCCTTTTCTATATTCATTATAAAAACAAATATAATCGATATAAATATCGTTCGCATCAAAATGGCGCGAATCTAATCCACACGGCTATATATATTTCAAAAACTTCGTTATTCTATTCAACAAATGAATATTTATTCTATTCAACACATGAATCTATATTTCTTTCAACACATGAATATTCTCAACACATGAGTATCGTCAACACATGACTATTTTTATTGTTTAATATATTTTATAAAATTGTGCTTTATATCATTTAATTCTTAATCAGACTCTATCCGTAAATTAGCAAGAGAACAATTCCCTAAATATTAACCCCGAAGGACGAAACCAACATTAGATCAATACCCAAGAAACCATTCATCTAAACTGATTTCCAGTTAGTTTCTAATTTCATATTTGATAAAATGAGAATTTTATTGTTAAAATATTTACTCAACACATGATAAGTTCCAACACATGAATATTCTCAACACAGAGTATTGTCAACACATGACTATTTATTCTATTCAACACATGAATTTTCTTTCATTCAGCACATGAATTTTCATTTTATAATATTCTTTATTTTCCAAATTGGAATGAGGCCCAATCAATTACCATATAATGTCAATTATATGGATTCCATACAACACATGTATATAATAGCAACGATAAATAATCAACCATCATCCAGAGTGCATTTTACACTATATAAGCATCAAATATAAATACTCAACGCTTATAATAGCCTGTCAATCAATCGATCGACATACAACTAATTGTTGGGATTAGTGTATGTCCAATTTCATCCCAACACCCGTGTGGGGTTTCAAACAATCAAACAAAGATTTTATTTATGCAGTTGGGCGATGTGTAAAATTAATTGTCCCAATCAATATCAGTCAAATCGGTGTACATAAACAAATCGTTCGATTTGTAAATGAATATTTATTTTATTTCAACACATGAATATAAATTTTATTTAAAACACATGAATATATTTTTAATTTCAACACATGACTATGTATTTTATTTCAACACATGAATATATATATTTAATTTCAACACATGAATATATATATATTTTATTTCAATACATGAATATGTATTTTATTTCAACACATGAATATATATATTTTATTTCAACACATGAATATATATTTTATTTCAACACATGAATACATATTTTATTTCAATTCCAATCACATAATCAATTTTCACAACACATCAATCAAACAAACAAGCCGTCCATGGTCTGTGGACGACGGGTGTCAGGTGCAGCTGAGCACCGTCTACATCCTAGTATATATTTCAAGCTAGAAATAGAAATAAAAGTGAGGAGTTCTCACCTTGGTGTTCCATGCCGTCATTATTTGCGGACGATGGTTTGGATTTACCCGACATTCCAACTCCATCTTTCCACGTTGTTCATAAATAAAAATCATATTTTTATTTCTACTTCATATATATAAAAATCAAATTTTTATCGCTACTTCATATATGTATAAAAATCATATTTTTATTTCTCAACATAAATAAAAATCATATTTTTATTTTGAAGTTATATATATATATCAATCATATTTTTATTTTGAAGTTATATATATATATATATCAATCATATTATTATTTTGAAGTTATACGTATATATATATATATATATATCAATCATATTTTTCCTTCACCAAAGATCATATCTTTATATAGGTAAAAATCTTATCATAAGTAAAAATTTCATCTTTTATTTGTTCTTCGAACTATAAAAACCATATTTTTATTTTAACACTATATGGATAAAAATCGTATTTTTATACCGTGCTACTCTATATAAAATCTCGTCTTTCTTTATATAAAAATCCCGCCTTTCTTTATATAAAAATCTAGTCTTTCTTATTTCTAAAAATCTAGTCTTTTTGTTTCTAATAATCTAGTCTTTTTATTTCTAAAAATCTAGTCTTTTTGTTTCTAAAAATCTAGTCTTTTTGTTTGACAAAGATCTTAACTTTTATATGATAAAAAACTAAACTTTTATATGATCAGTTTTCATTTAAATTAACCTTTAAATCATTATACTGAATTTTAAACGTACATTTCAATTTACTGGGGTCACATACGAACTCTAAAAATTCCAAAAAAATTATTTCTAGCTTCATATCGATGATACCGTCCTAACGAAACTAATTTTGTCAAATTCTGAGACAGTTCGAAAAATGGCCATTTTCCAGTCGATTAAAATCAACTGAAACTGGTCAAATGCGTTTTCCTTTGCCACGCTCACATATTGATTCAGAAAATTATGAATTTTGAAACCTAGCAATAACTAGACATCCCGGATTCAACAAAAGTGGTTTCGTCGAAAACCGAGGTCGTTTGCAAAATTGCTATTTTTAAGGGCCAGAATTCCATAGCACTATTCTGAATTTTCAACTGGACGTATCTTTTTATCTCCGCTATGAAATTTCAATTTTTCGGATTCGTTGGAAAGATATTCTCAATTAGGTTCTAATATTTATGGTTTCGCTAAAATTCGGTTTATTTTGGATCCTGTACATTCATTTGAACTTTGAAATCGAATTTTCGAACTACCGCGCCATTTTCAATTCATTTTATAATTAAAATAAAATATTTATATTCTAATGACGATCTATATAAATATATACGTTCTAATTCTATTCAAAATAAATTTCTCATCAATATCATTTAAAATAATTCATTTTAAATATTAAAAATTCATCAAAATTGCCAAAATAAAATTTTTAAATTGGCTCGGATTTCTGGGTTATTACAGAATTATAATATAGTTATCAGTGGATAATTGAGATTGCAAATTCAACAGCGAATATAAAATGGGAAATTTGGTGTTGTTTTTAAAAATAGAGGGAAACAATGAAATCCATTTCGATATTTGAAATGTAAAAAGGATTAAATAAAATCCGCAAAGATTTGTAATTAGAATTCAACTAAGCTAGATGTTATAAATAATTTATTTAAAGAAATTATATTGAATAAATCAGAAATTTGACAAGATAATTGGTATTCGGTTGGAAACCAATATTTTATGATTGAATATAGTTTATTCGAAATAAGTTAATAGAATATAGTTTATTCGAAAGCGAGTTAATCAAATATAGTTTATTCGAAGTAAGATAATCGAATATAGTTTATTCGAAAGTGAAATAATCAAATATAAGTTATTCAAAGTTAATAAATCAAATATAAGTTATTCGAAGTGAATTAATTGAATATAATTTATTTGAAAAAGAGAGTTAATCGAATATAGGTTATTTGAAAAAGAGTTAATCGAATTGAGATTACTCGAAAGAGGGTTATTCGTCGAATTTTATTATATCGAATTCAAGAAAGTACTATTTACTTTCCAGTTCTTAAAACAAGATTTATTTATTTTATAAATAAATAAATTATAAATTATTCAAATTAGGACATAAAGTTATAGTTTTAAAGTCTGATATTTTGGAAGTAAGGTTTATAACGTTATCGTATAACCAATGTTTTATTCAAGAAGGAAATTTGTAAATATAAATCCGGTAATTTGCATAAGCAATGGTTGTAAAAATTAGAGTGTTGAGCTTTATCTGCTGCGAGGTTAAGGACGTTATTCAGTTAAGGTCTAAGAGGTAATTATACACCAACTTGATTGACTTTGAAGTTAACTAAGGAATTGTTGAAGTTCGATAGCAAAGATTGATTAAAGATACATAAAGTAATAAGCGATGAATGGATTGAGTAGTCGTAAAGATGTTTTATACAACATTCATTTGAAATCCATATAAATGAGTTGTGGAAACATTTTCCAAATATAACTAGTGATGTTCTCTAAGCATAGAAAATGAAATGATTTGTTGATAAGAAATGGAAATGTTTTCCAATGTTAATATAACATATTTTCTACATTTAGAAAATAAGAATTTCTGTATATATATGGAAATAGGAAATGGGTAAATGAATAAATTAATATGAAGAGATAACTGATGATTGATGATGGATTGATAGAATTTCCATTTGGAAATAATATCGTTGTTTGTACACATATTTTTCTTTGATAGTTAAATCACCAACTATTGAAGTTTTTGACCATTTTTCCGTCGTTAATACGGAGAGACCGGGATCAGATTCATTATCTGAAAACAACTTTGTATGGACGTTAGCATTGCGATCAAACATGATGAAGATAATTGAAGACGGAGTTATGCAAGGGCTATCCTATTTATAGAATAGTGCCTTCGTTTTGTCCAGTCCTAGGACAACTTATATGGAGGAATGTCTGACAGAGTATATCTAATGGATCACGTAAGTTGATCACTTAAAATGTATTCACGTTTGGTGGCGAAGGAATTCGTTTCTCTTAGCCGTATACCCGTGATATGTTTGGTGAAATCAAATTTTGATTTGACAGGTATGACGACGTGACCTTCAAAGTGAATGAAGATCAAAAGATACGTTATGACATCTAGCCTCACAACCGAGAAATGGTATAAAATCAGGTAGGTCTCATGGCTAAGTGGTTTGCTGCCAAGTAGGGTGTATTGTCACCTAATCTAGAGAAATTCCTTTTGCTTCTTAAATCTATCGATCTTGTCCCTTTCGGGAAACGGTTGCTGATCTCAACCGTTGGTGATAATACATTCGGCACTCTCAAGCAAATTGAGGGGCCGGTCATGTTTTGCCTGGGTTGCAAGATGTTCTTGTTGAACCCGATGTATTTCTCTCTAGAGGTACACTGCCGGAAGGTGGTCCCATACCTTGCTAGTTGGAATCCATTATCCAATTAGAGCCCACAGTTTTGATTGTTTACTATATATGTAAAGCATGAGATGCAAGCGTTCTGCTAGATTGATATTACTTGTATTTAGACACTATTATAACATAAGACGAATATTGATTTCAAAGACTGCTTTCGGTTATTATAAGGTAAAAACTATCCATGTTTACGTGTGGATCGGTCTTATGATTATCTTTTCTTTTAAAAAGGATTTTAAAAGTTAAACCAAGCGGTTAGAGTTTACTCACACTGGTACCATGACTGACCCAAAGTTTATTATGTTTTGTTTTACCCTAAACTCTTGGGTGCCCAAATTTGTACGGGCAGTCAAGTAGTCCAGGTCTTTACAGATATACTTGGAGGTGAAGGCTTCAACATTAGTTATCTAATGTTATTTTCTGCTGTGTAAGTGTTGTACTCTGATAATGTTATTGTATATATACTGTTTTATTTCAAAGTTATGTTATATTTTATTCGTTCCGCTGTGAGATTCGTGTTACTCTGATGTGTTGTATGTTCTTCTTATTCTTCTATTCTAATTTTATATCTTATCTATTCTCACCCTCTAACTTATTTCATTAACGCTCTGGTAAATTTCAGTGCTTGATAAGTCGACATCGTATTTGATCAATAATCAGGATCGCCGATTTTCCCCGGGCCGTTACAGTGGTATCAGAGCTGAAGGTTAAGTTATTACCTTGGCTCTGTGGCGTAACTCAGTAGAGATGGGGTTAGGAATACCCTAGATTGAGTTGAGGGTATATATATGAGCACGTATTTGTTATTTAATATAAAATGGCTTTATATTATGGAGATTTATTGGTTGAGTTGTTTATAAGTTCTGGTCAATCAGTTTGATCCATTGTATCGATAGGAGTTTCTGAACACTTGAATACGATGAACCAACACGGGATGTTTTTAAAAGAGGGTAAATGAAATAATTTTACCCAAATTATATTTTGATATAAAAGAATGATTAATATTGGAAATATTATAATATATTTAATGTGTTGGTTATTATTATAATTGAACAAGATTATAAAAGTGAAATGGTTATAAATAACCAATCAAATTTCGTATAAGTGTTACAAAATGAATTGTATCTGAATTTTAATCAGAATTGGAATTAAAATTCCTAAAATTTAGATAATTGTTTGTAAATGAATTTGGATTAAATATATAAGAATTTTAAAATCTTGTGAGATTTTAATTTTGTTTTACAAGCATTGTGAATAATATTTTGAAATGTATTTCAAAATGGAAATGGTTTGGAAAGTGATATAATATTGAACTCACTTCGGTCGCTGGGAAATAATTCTGATGATGATCCAGACATCATCAGTGTTCATTTTCGAGTTCCTATGTGATAGATTACTACAAAATTTTTTGTTTTTGGAAATGTTTTGAGAAAACAAGTTGTTTTGATTCCGAAAGGGAATATTTGATTTTCAAAAAAGAGTAAGTTGTTTAAAACTCCCAGGAAAAGATTATTCGAATTAAAAATAGTTGAAAATAGAAATTTGTGAAAGAAAATTGAAATTGAATTAAAACCAGTTAAGTGGAAATTGAATTGAAAATAGAACGATGTTGAGTAAAATTGGATTTTGAATATAATTTGACTCAGGTAAGTAAATGGATTGATTTTTTGATAAAAAAAGAAAAAAAAATCAAATTTGAGTTATGAGATAAAGATAAAATGATTAAACAAATTAACCAGTTAATGAACTATGTGGATGGAACTTAATTTGGTAAAGTATAGTGGATTGATGAGTTAAGAGTTTGGAATCGAAAATGGAATTTGAGTTTGAAACGATGTTTGGTTTGGATATAAGTGCATAATTGTGTTGAGGATAAATTGATAGGGAATGGTATTGGTATATGATGAACTGACAACAGATGGAAAAGGGTATAATGATATGCCCAACAAAAAGGTACAAGTTTATGTTTTATATGAATATGAGATTTATGGGCCGATTGGGTATGCCGCTTGGCTATTTGATTTTCTTTTGGGTTGGAGAAGGCCTAGAGAGGCGAATTGTAGTTGTACCGATTGAGCCGTACAAAGGAGGTGCTAGTGAATTTTTTTAGAAATTTAAGGTGTTAGAAAATTTTCCTAAATTTTGAAAATTTTCATTAATAGAATGAACTAATATTTTAATTGAAATTAACTAGTACAGTGAAACTGAAATTTAAGAAGTAAACAAATAATTTTTAACCCATTCAATAGGGTTTATTTTCTACCTTAGCAATTTTGAGGATGAAATTATTTTAAGGAGGGAAGAATGTAATGTCCCGTATTTTACGGTATAATAATTAATTTTTAATTTTTTTTAATTATTGATATATATAATTAAATGGCTGTGTAATTAAATAATATTGAATATTAAATTAATATGAATAATAGAATAATCGGAATTAACAGAATTCACAATATTGTGTGAATTGGACAATTTAAAATATATAATTCAGTTTAGAAATGAATTATATTAATAAATTTATTTATAAATCTTAGTTGAATGTATTAATTATATTATAATTATAATCGAGCTCGAAATAACGTGGCAGTTCGTAATTTGGCGATTCGAACTTTAAAAGAATATACAGAACCTGTTTTAACTCGGATTTCTATGAAACAAGAAACGTTCGGAGCCTGTGAACTATATATTTCTAATAAAAGAGAAAAATCGAGATTTCGTTGTGTAGATTTTGAGTTATGTCCAAATCAAATTTTAAAATAGTCGCTATGGAATTCCTTTATAATTTATAACGATTTATTTATATTATAAAAGGATTTTTAATATAAATTGGTACCGATTTGACACTGGATTTGAAATATCGAGTTATAAATTCAAATAGGAATATTTTGGAGCTGTATGATATTCTACTGCGAATATATATGATAGTATTTATTTATAAATATTTAATTTAATTATTTTTAAATATATTAATATTTAAATGGATTTATTTCTAGCTTTAAAAATAGTCAGTTTTGCAAACGACCTCCGTTTTCGACGAAACTAATTTTGTTGGATCCAGAATATTAAATTATTGTTAGATTTCAATTTCCATTATTTTTGGAGTCAGTGTGTGGCCGTACGGATTTTTAATGTGAAAAACAGTCAGTATTTTGGCAGTTAAAAATAAGCTGTGTGAGCAAACGGAGTCATAATTCGACAAAACAAGCTTCGTTAGGTCCGTAATGTCAAACTCAAGTTGCATGTAAATTTCCATGATTTTTGGATATTGTGTGTGATCATGCGAATTTTTAGAAGACAAATACAATGAATTATTGACTAAAATAAATATAAAACTTGAATAAAAAAATAATATAACTATCCTATAAATATACCACTAACCCTAAGCCTTATTCTTTACAACCCAGAGTCAACCCAAAATCAAGCTGCCACTCATTCTCTAGTAAACGTGAGTAAAATCACCTTCAAGAAATTCTAACAAATCAAAACACAATCTATAAATCAAAATATATGTATATATGAGATCCTTAGTCCTAAACTTCAATTCTATGCAATTTTTGCAAGGTGCGATTCATTTTCCTGGAACACGTTGAGTTCTTGCGAACTCTAGGGCTTCGATTATTGCAAATTGAAGCGTTGATGCAAGTATTGGACATTGTTTTTGAGTTGTTGAGATCGAGTAGCACCTATATGCTCTTTTTTTTGAATTCGGTGCCAAGAGATTTTGAGTTTATTACTGTACAAAGCCGACGAATGGTGGAGATCGGATTCTTTCATGGTTGTGCGAGCTTTATATTTGGGGTATGGTTTGAAAGAGGGTGGAACGAGATATATATTGGTCATTTTTATTTGATTTTAAAGAAAGTAAAGAGGGAGATATTTGGATTGAAGAAACTGCGACTATGGGTTATTCCTGGAAGAAGACGTGACGAAGAATGTGATAAGCAGGTTGATTAACACGGTAATGATGTTTAAGAGAGGATGAACAGTTATTTATTTATTTAATTATCAAGTTAATAATTATTTTATAAATTCAAAACTTGTTAATATCATAACTTATCCATACGTTGTCAAAATTATAAACGGTCAGATTCGTTGGGATCGTATGGACGGTGGCTACACAATGGAACTGACTGGGAGTGAATTGGAGCTCGTTATAATTTATAGACAAATAAATTGTATGTCAGAATCAATGACGGTTATCATTATTTAACGATAAACGGACCAATGTGAGTAAATCTCACTAACTCTGCACAGATTATTTTTGTAACATATTTTTAGAATTGATAAATGATGGTTGATTGTTGTGTGTTAATTGTTTGAATGAACTACTAATTGATTGGTTGAAATTATAGATAACGATATATATATATATATATATATCGTTAATCAAATATTAATTCTGTTTATCAGAATATTTCACATTGAAATGAAGTTGATGTTAATTATATTGTTTAACATCTGTGGATGCAGGGAAACAGGTTGGAGGGATCCAACTGGATTCCTCAATATTTATAATACTAGTTTTTTTTTCATATATTGTGATATATGATGTGATATATAATCTTTGATTGATTATGATGACACTGGTCTTGTTATTTGGTATTTTAAATACCATAAGAAATACAGAATGTAAAAGGGGAATTTTCAAAGTGTATTTTGAAAATAAAATATTCATATAAAATCGATGGATTTTATATAAAAGGAATTATTTATAAAATGAATAGGATTCTAAAAAGGGAATACTCCATAAATGAATGGATATTATTGAAAAGAATTATTTGGAAAATAAACAGCATTTATAAAAGGAAATATTTTTAAAATCAAATAGAATTATATAAGAAATTATTTGGGAAATAAATAGAATTATAAAAGGGAATTGACAAGATATAAAAGAACAATGAGAAGATGGTTTCAAAATAGATTTTAAATGGAAATAAGTTTTAACAGATAAATGGAGAAGATTAATTTATAAATAATGTTTTTATAAATTAAATAAAATATTTATCATTTGATAAACGGAATATATAAGTCCGAACTTATATTGAGAAGTAGAAATTGGTTTTAACATCGGTATTTTAAATAGAATATGAACTCAACATTTGTAAAGAATTTATAAATGAGAGTTAAGTGTTAGAAATAAAAAGAAGATTTCGTATGAATAAATCTATAAATAGAAGTTGGAATTGGGATATTGTTTTAAATTACAAAATCAAACTAAATGGAATGTATAAAAGAAATATTATTCACAATTGGTGTAAATAATGGATTTAAGAAAATATTTTGCAAATAAACACATTTATAAAGGAAAATGGATTTTTGAAATAGAAATTAAACAAAAATAGAATTTCAAATGGCTGGAAATAATTAACTTGTTTAATAATAAAAAAACAAGACGTGTGATTTGTACACAATGTTTATAAATGAATTAAAATATAGTTATCAGTGGATAATTGAGATTGCAAATTCAATAGTGAATATAAAATGGGAAATCTGGAGTTGTTTTTAAAAAATGAGGGGAAACGATAAAATCCATTTCGATAGTTAAAACGTAAAAAGGATTAAATAAAATCCGTAAAGATTTGTAATTAGAATTCAATTAAGCCAGAAGTTATAAAATAATTTATTTGAAGAAATTATATATTGAATAAAATCAGAAATTTGACAAGTAATTAGTATTCAGTTGGAAACCAATATTTTATAATCGAATATAGTTTATTTGAAATACGTTAATCGAATATATTTTATTTGAAAGTGAATTAATCAAATATAGTTTATTTGAAGTAAGTTAATCGAATATAGTTTATTCGAAAGTGAATTAATCAAATATAAGTTATTCGAAGTGAATAAATCGAATATACGTTATTTGAAGTGAATTACTCGAACATAAGTTATTTGAAAAAGAGAGTTAATCGAACATAGGTTATTCCAAAAAGAGCTAGTCAAATAGAGATTACTCGAAAGAGAGTTATACGTTGAATTTGATTCTATCAAATTCGGGAAAGTACTATTTACTTTCTGGTTTTTAAATCAAGATGTATTTATTCAATAAATTAATTTATTATAAATTATTCAAATTAAGACATAAAAGTTATAGTTTCAAAGTCAGATATTTCGGAAGTAAGGTTTATAACTGTATCCTATAACCAATGTTTTGTTCAAGAAGGAAATTCGTTAATATAAATTCGAGAATTTGCATAAGCAAGGGTTGTAAAAATTAGAGTGTTGAGCTTTACCTGTTGCGAGGTTAAGGACATTGTTCAGTTAAGGTCTGAGCGATAATTATAACCCAACTTGATTAACTTCAAAGTTAACTAAGGAATAGTTGAAGTTCGATGGCGGAGATTGATTAAAGATACATAGAGTAATAAGCGATGAATGGATTGAGAAGTCGTATCGACGTTTTATACAACATTTGTTTGAAATCCATATAAATGAGTTCTAGAAATGTTTTCCAAATATAATTAGTGATGTTTTCTAAGCATAGAAAATGAAATGATTTGTTGATAAGAAATGGAAATGTTTTCCAATGTTAATATCGTATATTTTCTACATTTAGAAAATAAGAATTTCTGCATATATATGGAAATAGGAAATGGGTAAATGAATAAATTAATATTAAGAGATAACTGATGACTGATGACTGATGATTGATGGATAGAATTTCCATTTGGAAATAATATTGTTGTTTGTACAATTATTTTTCTTTGATAGTTAAATCACTGACTATCGAAGTTTTTGACCATTTTTCCGTCGTCAATACGGAGAAACCGGGATCAGCTTCATTATCTAAAAACCACTTTGTATAGACGTTAGCGTTGCGATCAAATGTGATGAAGATAGTTGAAGACAAAATTATGCAAGGGCTATCCTGTTTACAGAATAGTGCCTTCGGTTTGTCCAGTCCTAGTACAACTTATATGGAAGAATGTCTGATAAGGTATATCTAATGGATCGTGTAAGTTGATCTCTTCAAACGTATTTATGATTGGTGGCGGAGGAATTCATTTCTCTAAGTTGTATACCCGTGATATGTTTGGTAAAATCAATTTTTGGTTTGGCAAGTATGACGATGTGACATTCAAAGTGAATGAAGATCAAAAGATACATTATGATCTCTAGCCTCACAACCGAGAAATGGTATAAAATCGGGTAGGTCGCATGGAGCTGCCAAGTAGGGTGTATTGTCACCTAATCTAGAGAAATTCCTTTTGTTTCTTAAATCAATCGATGCTATCCCTTTCGGGAAACGGTTGTTGATACCAACCGTTGGTGATAATACATTCGGTACTCTCAATCGAAGTGAGGGGCTGGTCATGTTTAGCCTGGGTTGCAAGATGTTCTTGTGATCCCAGTGCATTTCTCTCTAGAGGTATGCTGTCAGAAGGTGGTCCCATACCTTGCCAGTTGGAATGCATTATGCAATAAGAGCCTAAGGTTTTGATTGTATACTATATATGTAGAGTGTGAGATGCAAGTGATCTACTAGATTGATATTACTTGTATTTAGGCACTATTATAATATCAGACGAATATTGATTTCAAAGAATGCTTTGGGTTATCGTAAGGTAAAAATCATCGGTGTTTATGTGTGGATCGGTCTTACGATTATCTTTTCTTTTAAAAAGGATTTTAAAAGTTAAACCAAGTGGTTGGAGTTTACTCAGCGTAACGAACTGGGATTTTCGACCCCGAAAATCAACATAAAACTACCATGTTGACTATTCAGACATCGGAAATACCTGATCATTAACAGAAAAAAGTTAGAGGGTGAAAATAGATAAGATAGAAGATTAGACTAGAAGAAGAAGAAGATCACTGCAGAACAGAATCAGAGTAACACGAATCTCACAGCGGAATGAAAAAAATATATTATAACATAACTTTGAAATAAAAAGTATATATATACAATAACATTATCAGAGTACGACACTTACGCACACAGCGGAAATAACAATAGCTATATAATCCTGAAGCCTCCTGTTTCAAGGTCCTCTAAGTATATCTGTAAAGACCTGAACTACTTGAAAGCCCGTACAAATTTGGGCACCCAAGAGTTTAGGGAAAACAGAACAAAATAAACTCTGGGTCAGTCATGGGACTAGTGTGAGTAAACTCAAATCATTTGGTTTAACTTCCCAAAATCCTTTTCAAAAGAAAAGGTAATCGTAAGACCGATCCACACATAAACACGGACGATTTTTACCTTACCGTAACCCAAAAAAGTTTTGGAAATCAATACTTCTCTGATATTACAATAGTGTTTAATCGCAAGTAATTAACAATCTAGCAGAACGCTTGCATCTCATGTTCCACATATATAGTATACAAACAAAACCACAGGCGCTTATTGGAGATTGGACTCCGACTATGACAAGGTACGGGACCACCTGCCGATAGTGTATCTCTAGAGGCGAATACACTGGGTTCAACAAGAACGTCTTGCAAACCGGCCCACACATGACCGACCACTCATTTCGCTTGAGTGTATCGAATGTATATCACCAACGGTTGGGAGTTACCCACCGTTTCCCAAAAAGGGACAGCATCGAAAACAGATTAAAGAATGAAATGGACTTTCTCTAGATAGGTGATATATACCCTAATGGGAGCGACGCACCTAGCCATGCTGCCTGCCCGATTCCTATCATTTCCTGGTTGATGAGGCTTGAGGTCATAACGTATCTTTTGGACACCTAACCACCATTCACTTTGAATGCCACATCGTCATACCCGCCAAATCACAAACTGATTTCCCCAAAAATACCACGGGTATAAAGCTAAGATAAACGAATTCCTCCGCCACCAAACATAAGTACGTTTGAAAAGATCAACTTACGCGATCCGGTAGATATACTCTGTCAGACATTCGTTCATTTACGTTGTCCTGGGACTGGACAAACCGAAGGCAATATTCTGTAGATAGGATAGCCCTTGCATAACTCCGTCTTTAATTATTTTCATCATATTTGATCGCAACGCTAACATCCATACAGAGTGGTTTTCAGATAATGAATCTGATCCCGGTCTCTCCGTATTGACGACGGAAAAATGGTCAAATACTTCGATAGTCGGTGATTTAATTATCGAAGAAAAATAGGTGTACAACCAACGATCTTATTTCCAGATAGAAATTTGATCGATCAATCATCAATCAACATTTATCTCTTTTAATTTAATTTATTATTAATCTATTCATTTCCCATTTCTATATATTTGTAAATTCTTATTTTCTAAATTTACAAATTATACTTTATTAATCATTTGAAAACATCTCCATATTTGCTCCCATTTCTTGTTTTCTATCTTAGAAAACAATTCTGATTTCTTTTAATTGGAAAACATTTTGAAAATTCCTTTATTGGATTTAACTGATGTTTAAATAAAACATCACTAAGCCAATTCAAACCATTACACTCATTAACTAAATTTACTTAACCAACCTTCACTATCGTACCTTACCTATCCCTTGGTTAGAAAAGAAGTCAATCAAGTTGGGGTATAATTACCTCTCAGACCTTAACTGAACAACATCTCTAACTTTGAAATAGACAAGTTTCACTTTCTTAAATCTTTTAACCAACTTCCTTACGTAACTTTCGGATTTTATTTATGAATTCTCTTCTTTTATACTAATCATTTGATTATTACAATAGCGTTCCAATCCTTATTTCTGAAATACCTAACTTCAAAATATAACTTTTATTCCTTAATTTAGAAAAATAATTAAATAGACAATTTATAAAGAAATCATTAAATCTTGATTACAAATGGAAAGTGTACCTTCCCGAATTCGATATAATCGAATTCCAACATATAACTCTCTTTTGAATAATCTCTATTCGATAACTCCTTTTCGAATAAACTATATTCGATTAATCTTCTTTCGAATAAATTATATTCGCCTTAATTCTATTCAAATAAACTATTTTGAATAACTCCTTTGGATTAACTCATTTGGGTTAACTCGGTTTGATTAACTCATCTTGACTAACTCAACTCGATTAACTCAACTTGATTAACTTACTTGATTAACTCAACTTATTTAACTCCTGTCGAATAACTAATATTCGATTAACTTATATTCGAATAACTATGTCTGTTTTAACTTTATTTCGAATGGCTAATATTCGATTTAATTCCATTCACTTGACTCTAGATTGCAGCGGTCACAATGGTTACGCCTGATTCCCTTAGGAAACATCCGACCGCCGTAGGCAATCTGCATCCCTGCGAATTACGCTAGCAGTCGTATGAAATGGCAAATCATCCTGAATAACTATGTTTGACTAACTCTATCTCAGATAACTATATTCGATCAACTCTAATTGAATAACTAATATTCAATTAATCCTAATTCGATTAACTATGTTCAATTTACTCTATCAAGTTAACTCTTTTTGGTTAATTCTATCTAATTAACTCTAATTGGTAAATTCTAACTGATTAACTCTAATCAATTACCCTAATTCGATTAACTATAATCGATTACTCTTATTCGATTAACTCTAACCGATTAACTCTTAATCGACTAACTCTTCGTCCATATTCAGTTGCAAATATCGATGTTGAAATCGATTCTTACTTCTTTATATAAGTCCTGACTTATATATTCTAATTATCCAATGATAAACATTTCATTTAATTTAAAAAATATTATTTATGAATTTATCTTTTTACTCTATCCGTTAAAAACAGATTTCTCTTAAATTTTCACTTTGAATTCATATTCTGTTATACCCGTGTGCGAAGCACGGGTCTAAACCTTCTTAGTGTAAAATTTTCTTTTTATACAAACTATTCTTTTTTCAAGTATACCCTTTTTATGGTCTATTTATTTTCGAAATAAATATTTCTTTATAATTCTATTTATTTTCCTAAATGAATATATTTTTATTATTCTATTTATTCTCTAAATAAATTCTTGTATAATATCCTTTGATGTTATAAATATTCTCTTTACAAAATCCTTTGATTTTATAAACATTTCATTTTCAATATACGTTTGGAAAATTCTCTTTTATCATTCTGGTTTTTCTTATGGTATTTAACACACCATATAAAAATGATAAATATTATCCAAACACACATAATCTACAACAGATTATATATCACATCATATATCACAATATATGAATAAAAGTAAAATAAATGTTGAGGAACCCAGTTGGGTCCCTCCGACCTGTTTCCCGGCATCCACAGATGTTAATCAACATAAATAACACGAATTTGAAATATTCTGATAAACAGAATCAATATTCGACTAACGATTTATATATATATATATATATATATATATATATATATATATATATATATCATTATCGATATTTCCCACCAATTTACTAGCAGTTCAACCAAAACAACCACCACACAACAAACAATCATCATTTATTGATTTTAAAAAAAATTATAAAAATATAAATTGAGCAGAGTCAGTGAGATTACTCACATTGGACAGTTATCGTTAAAAAACGTTAATGGCCGCTTGATTCAACCGGACAATTTATTTTGCTATAAATTGTAACGAGCTCCGATTCGCTCCTAGTCAGTTCCATTGTGGAGCTCTCATCCATACGATCTCATCAAATCCTGTTTTGTTTGATTTCGATTACGTATGAATAAGATATGAATTTTACAAGCTTATACGATTATTTAAATTAAATAAAAACCAATCTAATAAGTTTTGGGCCTCACATTTTGATAAACCGGCCCATTCAACCCAAGACCGCTAGGAATAGTACCCTTCTTCCATTTCTCAACGTGACCAGCTCCATTTAAACTCTCCATTTCTGCTACTCCGATCCATTCCACTACCCTTAATCCTTCACGAAATTGAAAATCGTCTTTCCATTTGACTCCTCTTCTCGAAGTCTCCTGCCCCATCACAACCAAACGAAGCTCGCACCCCTCTTCTGCATCCCGACTCCTAGGTAGCGACGTTGTACCTAGCAAAACCCGCATCGCCAGCCATCTCCGAATTCCCCAAAAATACTCCTTTCGAATGCGGTTCTCCTCGCTAAACCCAAATAAAAACCCGGAATCTCAAATCGCTGCTCCAACCATTTGATTTCGCAAACCCTAATATACACTGTGTAATTTCCTGCGTGAAAAACCGAAGTCGAACTCAACAATATGTACACGAGATTGAAGAGTAACACAAGGAGAAATCGAAAATGCTGGTATTTGGATTTATAGGATTTTATTTGAATTGTTTTTTAGTTTCAAGTGTGGACATTTTACTGTGAGATGAAAAAAACGAAGGCGGATATAGATTTTGACCAGAGGAAATGAAGTGTTAGGGTTAGAGAGTGATAAGGGTATTATATAGGATAGTTTTAATCTTTTTTTATTCGATTAATTTCAATATAATAAGCTACCGCTATTTATATTTGTCCTTTAAAATTCCTATGGTCACACAGAATACCCAAAAATCATGAAAATGGACATTCAGTTACAGTTCGACATTACAGACCCAATGAAACTGGTTTCATCGAATTTTGACTTCGTTTGCTCACACATCGTATTTTTAAAGTCAAATTATAGACTGTGTTTCACACTAAAAATCCGTACGACCACACACTGACCCCAAAAATCACGAAAATTGAAATCTAGCAACAATTTAATATTGCGGATCCAACAAAATTAGTTTCGTCGAAAACAGAGGTCGTTTGCAAAACTGGCTATTTTTAAAGCTCTAAATAACCTATTTAAATATATAAATATATTTAAATATATAAATATATTTAAATATATAAATATATTTAAAAATAATTAAATTAAATATTTATAAATAAATATTATCATATATATCCACACTAGAATATCATACAGCTCCAATTGGATTTATAACTCGATATTTTCAGAGTTCCCAGTTATATCGATATTCGATTTATATTTAAAATCCTTTTATAATATAAATATATATTTATAAATTTCAAAGGAATTCCATAGAGACTTTTTGAAAATTTGATTTGGACATAAATCAACATCTACACAACGAAATCCCGATTTTTCTCTTTCATTAGAAAAATATACTTCACCAGCTCCGAACGTTTCTTGTTTCACAGAAATCCGATTCAAAACAGACCCTGTATATTCAGTTGAAGTTCGAATCGCCAAATAGCGAATTGCCGCTCCATTTCAGGCTCGATTTTAATTATAATATAATTATACGTTTAACTGCCGCTAAAATAATATATTCGTTATTCTAATCCAATTCAAAACTGAACTAAATATCATAGATGATCCAATTCACACCATTTTGTGAATTCCACTATCTCTGATTATTTCAGAAATTAAATATATTATTATATTATTTATTTTAATTAAATATTCAATATTATTTAATTCTGGTCATTTTAAATAACCAAACCATTATTTAAATAATTAAATAAATTATTTATATACCGTAAAAATACGGGTCGTTACATTCTTCCCCCCTTAAAATAATTTCGTCCTCGAAATTGCTAAGGTAGAGAACAAACCCTATTGACTAGTACAAATTTATTTGTTTACGTGTCAACTTTAATTTCAACTGAACCAATTTAATGTCAACTAAAATATAAATTAATTCTTACCAATGAAAATTTTCTAAAATCCTGAAAATTTTCTAACACTCTAAATTTTCGGAAAATTTTGCCAGCACCTCCTTTGTACCGGTCAATAGTTCAAACCCCATCTCGTCTCTCTATGCCTTCACCAATCCAAAAGAAAATCAAATAGCCAAGTCGCTTTCCATATCGGCCCATAAATCACCGAATCCATAAAAATAAACATGTACCTTTTTATCGGGCATATCGTTAAATCATTTCATTCTGCTGTCAATTCAGCATATACCAAAGTCATCCAATCAACCTCCAATCACTTGTTCTCAAATCCAATCACCCTATTTTCAAACCAAATCTCATTCTCAATGTCAAATTCCGTTACCAATTTCAACTCTTACTTACCCTTCTAATATACTTAAACAAATTCATAACTCACAAATCCAACTTTATTCGATATCATTCTATTTCAATTCAAATTCCCCTTACTGGTTTTAATTCAATTCCAGTTTGCATTCACAAATTTCTATTTGATTTCCATTTCGGGTTTTAATTCAATTTAAATTTGCTTTTGCCAATTTTCTTTAAAACAAAATTTAATTCAAACAGTCTCTTTCTGGGAGTTTTTAAACAGCTAAGCTCTTCTAAAACCAAACATTCCTTTTTAGATTTCAAACAACTTGTTTTCCTCAAACAATTCCACACGAATCTTTGGTAGTAATCCGTCACTTAGAACTCGAAAACGAACAAGATGATGTGGCCATCATCATCAGAGTTATTTCCCAGCTGTCGAAGTGAGTTCAATACTATATCACTTTTCAAAACCATTTCTAACACTTCCATTTTGAAATATATTTCAAATATCCTTCCAATGTTAGTAAAACAAATTTTAAAATCTCCCAGGATCTTAAAATTCTCATATATTTAATCCAAACCCATTTATAAATACTTCTCCAATTTTTAGGAATTTTAATTCCATTTCTGATTTAATTCATTTCATAACACTTATATAAATTTTATTTTGTTATATATACATAACCAACTCAACTTTAAGCTTTATTCAATTTATATAACAACCAACACATCCAATATACCATAATACTTCAAATATTAATATTTTGTTTATATCAAAATATAGTTTGGGTAAAATTATTTCATTTACCCTTTTTCAAAACATACTGTGTCAGTTCATCGTATTCAAGCATTTAGAAACTCCTACCGATACAGTGGATCAAACTTATCGATCAGAACCCACAAACTACCCAATCAATAAATTCCACAATATAATTTTTTTTATAAAATCTACAAATACGTTCACTCGTATATATACACTCAACTCAATCTAGGGTATACTAACCCCATCTCTGCTGAGTCACGCCACAGAGCCAAGGTAATCACTTAACCTTCAACTCTGATACCACTGTAATGAACTAGGATTTTCGACTCTGAAAATCAACATAAAACTACCATGTTGACTATTCAGACATTGGAAATACCAGATCATTAAGAGAAAGAAGTTAGAGGGTGAGAATAGATAAGATAGAAAATTAGAATAGAAGAAGAAGAAGATTACAACAGAATAAAATCAGAGTAACACGAATCTCACAACGGAACAAATAAAATATGTTATAACATAACTTTGAAATAAACAGTATATATATACAATAACATTATCAGAGTACGAAACTTACACACACAGCCAAAATAACAATAGCTATATAATCTTGAAGCCTCCTGCTTCTAGCTCCTCGAAGTATATTTGTAAAGACCTGAACTACTTGACTGCCCGTACAAATTTGGGCACCCAAGAGTTCCGGGAAAACAAAACAAAATAAACTCTGGGTCAGTCATGGGACTGGTGTGAGTAAACTCAAATCATTTGGTTTAACTTCTCAAAATCCTTTTCAAAAGAAAAGGTAATCGTAAGACCGATCCACACATAAACACGGACAGTTTTTACCTTATGATAACCCAAAACAGTTTTGGAAATCAATACTTCTCTGATATTACAATAGTGTCTAATCACTAGTAATTAACAATCTTGCAGAACGCTTGCATCTCACGTTCCACATATATAGTATACAAACAAAACCGCGGGCGCTTATTGGAGATTGGATTCCGAATTTGACAAGGTATGGGACCGCCTGCCGATAGTGTATCTCTAGAGGCGAATACACTGGGTTCAACAAGAACGTCTTGCAATCCGGCCCACACATGGCCGACCACTCATTTCGCTTGAGTGTATCTAATGTATATCACCAACGGTTGGGAGCTAACCACCGTTTCTTGGAAAGGGACAGCATCGAAAACAGATAAAAGAATGAAATGTACTTATCTAATGTATATCACCAACGGTTGGGAGCAACCCACCGTTTCCCAAAAAGGGATAGCATCGAAAACAGATAAAAGAATGAAATGGACTTTCTCTAGATAGGTGATATACACTCTAATGGGAGCGACCCACCTAGCCATGCTGCTTGCCCGATTTCTGCCATTTCCCGGTTGATAAGGTTGAGGTCATAATGTATCTTTTGGACACCTAACCACCATTCACTTTGAATGCAACATCGTCATACCCGCCAAATCACAAATTGATTTCCCCAAAAATACAACAGGTATAAAGCTAAGAGAAACGAATTCCTCTACCACCAAACGTAAGAACGTTTGAAAAGATCAACTTACGCGATCCGTTAGATATACTCTATCAGACATTCGTCCATTTACATTGTCCTGGAACTATACAAACCGAAGGCACTATTCTGTAAACAGGATAGCCCTTGCATAACTCCATCTTTAATTATTTTCATCATATTTGATCGCAACGCTAACGTCCATACAGAGTGGTTTTCAGATAATGAATCTGATCCCGGTCTCTCTGTATTGACGATGGAAAAATGGTCACAAACTTCGATAGTCGGTGATTTAACTATCAAAGAAAAATAGGTGTACAACCAACGATCTTATTTCCAAATAGAAATTAGATCGATCAATCATCAATCAACATTTATCTCTTTTAATTTAATTTATTATTAATCTATTCATTTCCCATTTCTATATATTTGTAAATTCTTATTTTCTAAATTTACAAATTATACTTTATTAATCATTTGAAAACTTCTCCATATTTACTCCCATTTCTTGTTTTCTATCTTAGAAAACATTTCTGATTTCTTTTATTTGGAAAACATTTCCAAAACTCCTTTATTGGATTTAACCGATGTTTAAATAAAACATCACTAAGCCCATTCAAACCATTACACTCACTAACTAAATTTACTTAACCAACCTTCACTATCGAACCTTACCCATCCCTTGGTTAAGAACAAAGTCAATCAAGTTGGGTTATAATTACCTCTCAGACCTTAACTGAACAACATTTCTAACTTTGAAATAGACAAGGTTCACTTTCTTAAATCTTTTAACCAACTTCGTTATGCATCTTTCGGACTTTATTTACGAATTCACTTCTCTTATACTAATCATTTGATTATAACAATAGTGTTCCAATCCCTATTTCTGAAATATCTAACTTCAAAATATAACTTTTATTCCTTAATTTTACTACATAACTAAATAGACAATTTATAAAGAAATAATTAAATCTTGATTACAAACGGAAAGTGTACCTTCACGAATTCGATATTATCGAATTCCAACGTATAACTCTCTTTCAAATAATCTCAATTTATAACTCCTTTCCAAATAAACTATCTTCGATTAATCTCCTTTCGAATAAACTATATTCGATTAACTCCCTTAATTCTATTCGAATAAACTATTTCGAATAACTCCTTTGGATTAACTCATTCGGATTAACTCGGTTTGATTTACTCATCTTGACTAACTCAACTCGATTAACTCAACTTGATTAACTTACTTGATTAACTCAACTTATTTGACTCAACTTATTTAACTCAACTTATTTAAATCCTATCGAAAAACTAATATTCAAATAACTATGTCTGTTTTAACTTTATTTCGAATGGCTAATATTCGATTTAACTCCATTCGCTTGACTCTAGATCGCAGCGATCACAATTTTTACGCCTGATTCCCTTAGGAAACATCCGACCGATGTAGGCTATCTGCAGCCCTGCGAATCACGCTAGCAGTCGTACAAAATGGCAACTCATCCTGAATAACTAGGTTTGACTAACTCTATCTCAAATAACTATATTCGATCAACTCTAATTGAATAACTAATATTCAATTAATCCTAATTCGATTAACTATTTTCAATTTACTCTATCTGGTTAACTCTTACTGGTTAATTCTATCTAATTAACTCTAACTGGTAAATTCTAACTGATTAACTCTAATCAATTACTCTAATTCGATTAACTCTAATCGATTACTCTAATTCGATAAACTCTAACCGATTAACTCTTAATCGACTAACTCTTCGTCCATATTCAGTTTCAAATATCGATGTTGAAATCGATTCTTACTTCTCTATATAAGTCCTGACGTATATATTTATTTATCCAAAGATAAACATTTCATTTAATTTCTAAAATATTATTTATAAATTTATCTTTTTACTTTATCTGTTAAAACTAGATTTCTCTTAAATGTTCACTTTGAATTCATATTTTGTTATACCCGTGTGCGAAGCATGAGTCTATACCTTCTTAGTGTAAAACTCTCTTTTTTTTGAAAGGCAATTTATATTATTATTCATAATCATAACAATTACAATTTACAACATCTCGACTCAACAAACCAAAAAAATTGACACACAACTGTAGAGTATTGAGAAAAACAAGTAAAGTGAATACAAGAGAAGCAATGAAAAACTCAATACAACTAGCTGATAGTAATATCAGACAAAAACACTTAGTCAAAGTCCAATCTTGAAAGCATTAAAATCATCACACCAGAATATAAACTCACTTAAATTTTCCATTGCCGTAACTAGCTTGAAAGACATAAAACCAATACCTTAAAACCAATGCTTGATAGCCATAAAACCATAGCTTGAAACCTTTGCCGTACAACCAGTACTTGAAACCATAAAACCATTACCGTAAGACCATTTCTTGATAGCCATAAACATTCAGGATCACCACTAAAACCATTGTTTGAAAACCATAACACCATTCAACAACTACCAGACCATAATAGCACTGAAATGATATCTCAATGTTGCAACCAAAACTGAACAGAAACTTCAGACCATTGCCCAAACTAACCAAAATCTGGATCATATTGCGGATTGCGTCTAGTATGCCTTTTTCCAGATTTACTACAATAAGACATCACGTCTTCTGGACTGTAATCTTTCCCTTCATCTAAATCATCCCAGAATTTTCCCTTTAACCTATTGGCTTTAGGCTTAGAAGAGGAGGGGAAAGCACTAGTAGGAATGGCAGAAGACAAAACAGCAGTATTTACATTTAGGAAGGTTAAACCAACACCTGAAACAGGTGGAAGAACAATATGAGATGGAGGCTTCAAATGATCATAGGGAGAACTAGCAGAAGTCATAATAGCTCTAGTAAAAGAGGAATCTCAGCAGTATTGGCACTGGAAGAAAAGGAACTTGAGGAACATGCACCAGATGAAATTATTGCTGCATTAAGAGAAATATCCAAACTGACAGTGGCTTCATCAAATATATTTCCTAACATAGAATAATTCAAATGAACATTTGATTCTCCACTACCCAACTCATTTCTCATATTAATATCATTACTCAAGATCTAATCAGCTTTGTCATTAGTAACCTCTGCCTGAATATTACTACTTTGAGCTCCATTATCAATACCACCAGTGTTTACCTCAACATCAGAAGCCAAGTTTGAAAAAGGATTTACACATTCAATATCATCTTTTCCTACACCCTCTTTATTGTTTCCATTGACCTTCATCCACCAAAATTGTTTTTTCTTGTTTCAATTTTATCATTCCTCTCTCTTCTATTTTACAGATCACCACAATCCTTATTTTCCCTATTATTTAAATCACAATCAAAAGTATTATGTCCAAAGATTTTACAAGCTGTACAAAGTTTAGGCTTCCAATCATATGACAGTTGAACTACTAGGCAATTATCTCCTAGATCAACAATTGTAATTGAGTCAGGCAGTTCATATTCAGGAGAGATTTCAACCAGAGCTTTAGCATTTCTAAACCGATTCAATCTTTCAGTTCTATTATCAAAACAAATCAATCTACCTATGTGACACACCAACCAATTAATACCTAATAAAGTCCATAAAATAGTAGGGATACGATAAAAGTGAATCCATACAGGTATTTTCTTTATTTGTAACCGAGCATTTCCAAACAAGGGATCCCACTTGGAGATTATGAATATCCTACCTCGAATGAAGATTGGATCTGAGCTGAGAATCCTTTCCTTATCGATTTCATTAGTGAACTTAAAATAGAAATGTTCACCATCAAATTTGATATCTAAACTACTTTGTAATTACCAATAACGATTTAAAAAATTCAATGCAGCTTGATAATTCAACGAACCATCTAAGAAGAATCCTATTAAGATATTATCCCAGTAATTCATACCTTCCTGTTTTACAACATATGGAATGGACTTCGGCTTTCCATCTCGAGGAATTTCAAAGTGAATCGGTTTATAAGCACCAGCGTTACGAGGTAAAGCTTTGAAAAGAGATGCATAGTCATGTTTTGTAAATGAAGGATATGACGCAGGTGAAGAGGATTGGTTTGAAGTCAAATTAAATTGCTTCGAACTACCAGATAAGGGATTCACAGAAGAAGGATCACCAGATCTGGAAGGATCTTTACCAGATTTGGAAAAATTACAGTTAATTGGAGCATTAGCAACCGATGAAGGATTAGCATGAGGAATAGCATGAGGAGGTGGAGGATCCGATGGATTAGGCTGAGGAGGGCGAGATGGAAGAGGAGGAAAGGAGGAATTGTAGGCAAAAGAGGTGGAGGACGAAGAAGGATTTGTTGACACCACCATTAACGATGGTCGTGATTCATTCTAAAACTCTCTTTTTATACAATCTATTCAATTTTCAAGTATTTCCTTTTTATAGTCTATTTATTTCCGAAATAAATATTTTCTTTATAATTTTATTTGTTTTTCTAAATAAATATTTTTTATGATTCTATTTATTTTCTAAATAAATTCTTTTATAATATCCTTTGATGTTATAAATATTCTCTTAACAAAATCCTTTGATTTTATAAACATTTCATTTTCAATATACATTTTGAAAATTCCCTTTTATCATTCTGGTATATCTTATGGTATTTAACATACCATATAAAAATGATAAATATTATCCAAACACACATAATCTACAACAGATTATATATCACATCATATGTCACAATATATGAATAATAGTAAAATAAATGTTGAGGAACCCAGTTGGGTCCCTCCGACCTATTTCCCTGCATCCACAGATGTTAATCAACATAAATAACATGAATATGAAATATTCTTATAAACATAATCAATATTCGACTAACGATTTATATATATATCGTTATCGATATTTCCCACCAATTTACTAGAAGTTCGACCAAAACATCTAACACACAACAAACAATCATCATTTATCGATTTTAAAAAAAATTATAAAAATTTAAATTGAGCAGAGTTAGTTAGATTACTCGCATTGGACGGTTATTGTTAAATAACGATAATGGTCGCTTGATTCAAACGGACAATTTATTTTGCTATAAATTGTAACGAGCTCCTATTCGCTCCCAGTCAGTTCCATTGTGGAGCTCTCGTCCGTACGATCTCATCGGATCCTGTTTTGTTTGATTTCATTTACGTACGAATAAGATATGAATTTTACAAGCTTATACGATTATTTAAATTAGATAAAGACCAAACTTATAAGTTTCGGGCCTCACATTTTGATAAACCGGCCCATTCAACCCAAGACCGCTACGAATAGTACCCTTCTTCCATTTCTCAACGTGACCTGCTCCATTTAAACTCTCCATTTCCGCTACTTCGATCCCTTCCACTTCCCTTAATCCTTCACGGAATTGAAAAATGTCTTCTCCATTTGACTCCTCTTCTCGAAGGCTCCTGCCCCATCACAACCGAACGAAGCTCGCACCCCTCTTCTGCATCCTGACTCTCAATAGCGACATTGTACCCAGCGAAACCCACGTCACCAACAATCTCCGAATTCCCCAAAAATACTCCTTTCGAATGCGGTTCTCCTCACTAAACCCAAATAAAAACCCGAAATCTCAAATCGCTGCTCCAACCATTTGATTTCGTGAACCCTAGTATACGCTGTGTAATTTACAGCATGAAAAATCGAAGTCGAACCCAGCAATATGTACACGAGATTGAAGAGTAACACAAGGAGAATTCCAAAATACTAGTATATCGATTTATAGGGTTTTATTTGAATTGTTTTTTATTTTCAAGTGTGGACATTTTACTGTGAGATGAAAAAAACGACGACGGATATTGATTTTGACCAGAGGAAATGAAGTGTTGGGATTAAAGAGTGATAAGGGAATTATATAGGATAGTTTTAATATATTTTTATTCGATTAATTTCAATATAATAAGCTACCGCTATTTATATTTGTCCTTTAAAACTCTATGTTCACACAGAATACCGAAAAATCATGAAAATGGACATGCAGTTACAGTTCGACATTACAGACCTAACGAAACTGGTTTCGTCGAATTTCGACTTCGTTTGCTCACACAGCGTATTTTTAAAGTCAAATTATTGACTGTATTTCACATTAAAAATCCATACGGCCACACACTAACCCTAAAGATCACGAAAATTGAAATCTAGCAATAATTTAATATTACGGATCCAACAAAATTAGTTTCATCGAAAACAGAGGTCGTTTGCAAAACTGGCTATTTTTAAAGCTTTAAATAACCTATTTAAATATATAAATATATTTAAAAATAATTAAATTAAATATTTATAAATAGATATTATCGTATATATCCACACTAGAATATCATACGGCTCCAATTGGATTTATAACTCGTTATTTTCAAAGTTCCCAGTTATATCGATATTCGATTTATATTTAAAATCCTTTTATAATATAAATATATATTTATAAATTTGAAAGGAATTCCATAGCGACTTTTTGAAAATTTGATTTGGATGTAAATCAACATCTACACAACGAAATCCCGATTTTTCTCTTTCATTAGAAAAATATACTTCACCAGCTCCGAACGTTTCTTGTTTTACAGAAATCTGATTCAAAACGGACCCTGTATATTCAGTTGAAGTTCGAATCGCCAAATAACGAACTGCCGCGCCATTTCAGGCTCGATTTTAATTATAATATAATTATACGTTGACACGACCCGAACTTCCCCGTGAAGGAAAGCACGGATTGCGTTGAGGACAAGACAAAATAGAACGTAGACGGAAGAACATTTCATTGTATATTACAACAATTCCATCAGATACAAGAATATACAAAGTATAAATGAATAAATTACATTCGATAAATATCAGAGATTACAATAAATTACATAGCAGCGGAAAAATATACAAAACACAACTGAAAGTAATACACGGATACAGAGATTTCCGAGCATCGTTCCAGCTGTAAATCAGGACCCTGTGAATATAAATCTGCAAAACCAAAACTACTAGCTGCCCGTGTGGAAAATAGGGGCACCCAGAGTTTAGGTTAAAACAATAAACTCCAGGTCAGTCATGTGACTGGTGTGAGAACTAAAACAGTTATTCATCTTTATTTTATAGTTCAGTAAATCAAGGGACCCAGCCATATGACACGGAACGGGTTTCCTCCCAAGAATACCAGTGCATAAAACAAACAGCGCAATGCTAAATAAAGAAAAATAAAGCTGTTATAAGACCCAGGTCCCATCATACAATGCAACGCAAGCCGAAGGATAGGGTTTTTACCTTATAACAGCTAAAGCATGCTTGATACGTTAAAAACACATTATTTGATACTATTATAGGTGCATAGTGTCAAAACAATTTTCAATCATAAATATTAATCATAGGCGGCATAGGTACCATCTATCATGTCGCCATACTAGGTTCTACAAATAAAACCGCAATATCACGTATTGGAAATTGGATTTCCGTCATGAGCCGAGGCAAGGGGCAAGCTCCTCTCCGATTCGAGACACTCTAGCAAATGTCTCAGGACCCCACTATGATCCTTGGATCTTCAGGGCCGGTCCTCTCTTACTTTTGAGGATTGGCAATTCCTGAACACACGTTTCCCGGTCCTTACAGACCTATATCCGAGGCGCCTCGTATCCAACAACCACACAGGTGAAAAGTATATAAATGTCAGGGCTGGTAGGTCACTGACACCACCCTAGCTAGAAAGAAACGTCGTGCTCTCCCTGTAGTCACTATCCCGTTTTTGACTCATACCGAGGTGTGAGGCTCGCGAATTCACGTTATACACAAAGCTGCGCCACACAGGCCGTGCTTTGATCATCAACCACAAGACTTTGCTTTTCAACAGAAGCCTTGATCAATTGCCACTTACACGTGCCACACTGGCAATTCACTCCATGCGATTGATGTCCATCGATATACAACCTCTGAGCTCGTACGTCTCAGAGAAGGACGTTAAGCAAGAGAATAAATTCTCTGCCGCCAAACAGATGTGTATTTAATAGAGATCAATCAACACAGAATAAAATCCAATGTCAGACACACGGTCCATTTACAAGTTCGTTCTGGGTCTGAACGAAACCAGAGGCACTTTCCCCGCATATCCATCCATCTCCAAGTACGTCTGGACGATCACCAACTGATTCCCTCATCTTGGGTGTACAGCCCAATCAAGAACATCAGTAATCACCCAAACGATGTGAAGACTTCTGGTCTTCAACCACCGTCTTCATCTTCGACATCTCGTCGAATCGGTTATTCGGAATTGGTATAACCCCGGCCTTTCTGAATAACCCACGTATATGATAAACAAATGTTACACAAACACAATAAACGCCTCATTCCAATTCAGAATATTCTTTTATTCACAAAATCACATTCTTAGGGATAGGTTCCCATTAATTTTATCCAAGATAAATTTTTCCAAATTTATTCTTTAATCTTCCTTTGGATATCATTTCAAACTAGTCGGGATTAGCGAGCCACACCGAAGTGATTATTTATTTTATTTCCCAATCCCAACCTATCCCCTGGAGCAAAACTGGTAATACTCCATATCTAACACCACAGTATTATCGGTAAAATTAATTACCATTTCACGTTCAAATCTAATTAAGATTTAACTATCGCTTTGGAGAAAAACGGGTGGTACTCCATTCTCGATCACCTTTCAGATTTGATAATTTAAATTATCAATTCACATTTCAATCTAATTAAAGATTCATTAAAACTCCACTTAGTTTTAATCTTTTCAAAAATCAATATCTTGCCATTAACTGGGTTAAAGAACCAATGTCATCTAAAACACGATTCACGATAAACCCAAAAACACACTCTATTGTTAATCGGGTTAAAGAACATGTGTTGTTCAAAACACCGCTCGCGATAAACCCAAAAACCAATTCAAATTGAATTTCAATTAAATATTATTTAATTGATACACTTCATTAAATCTAAATAGAAAGATTTAATATTTTTCTCTATTGGGCTTAAGAACAGTGTTAATGAAGACACCATTCACGATAAACCCAAATCACATTTGATATTAAATACAAGGCTCTGAATAGAAAATATACTGGCTTATATTCAATATCAAATCTTGAAACCAAAAAATATCGTATTGGAAATAATGATATAAAATATATCTTTCAAATTCCCATAACAATATCTGTATAGTCACGAAATCCAACATCGAAATATTCCGAAGATAATTTCGATTCAACTCCAGTCCAATTCACGTATTCGGGATATTGATTATTTTTAAAGTCACTTTCAAATTCAATTTATTTATTTCAAAAATAAATTGATTTTAATTCTAGTTCAAAACTAGTTCATTTCGACAAAAATATTTTTTTATCCTTTCAAATGTGGAATTTTTCATCCCAGTTCTTTCCAATTCACATATTATGATTTTACACAAATTATTAATATTTTTAATAATTTTATCAAGGCCTGTACAGTCGATTTCCGACAACGGCCATCGAACTGCACTTACAGCGACCTTTTCTGAAATTGATTTGGACATAATTCCAAATCCAACCGTTAGATTTCAAATTTCTAATATTCATTGGAAAGCTCTTTTCGATACGAACCCAACGGTTCCGGTTTTAGGAGAATCCGACGGTCGGATCTCCCGCAACGTCAATTCGAAGTCAATGGTCGGAATTCACGAACTGCCGCGGCGTGGCGCGTTCTATTCAGACCATTATATATATATAATATATATATATATTATATATATTTCGTCGATTACCTTTTTAAAACGTATTTAATAAATCGTTTTAAATTCGTTTTCAAAACCATTTCAACTCTATATTCAATTTCAAATCAAAATTGAATATTTCATATCATTACTATGTAAATGATAATATTTTCAAAACGTTATATTTCGAATCACTACCTTTTCAATATTCATTATAAAAACGAATATAATCGATATAAATATCGTTCACGTCAAAATAGAGCAACTCTAATCAACACGGCTTTATATATTTCAATAAATTCGTTATTCTATTCAACAAATGAATATTTAATCTATTCAACACATGAATCTATATTTCTTTCAACACATGACTAATTTCAACACATGAGTACTGTCAACACACAACTATTTTTGTTATGTAAAATATTTTATAATATTATGGTATTTATCGTTTGATTTTTAATTAGGCTCCTACTGGAAAGTAGTTCTAATTTTAAATATGATAAAGATGTAAATTTTATTATTAAAATATTTTACTCAACACATGAATAGTTTCAACACATGAACATCGTCAACACATGACTATTTTTATATTCAACACATGAATTTTCTTTTATAATATTCCTTATTTTCCCAATTGGAATGAGGCCCAATCAATTACCATATAACGTTAATTATATGGATTCCATACAACACATGTATATAATAGCAACGATAAACAATCAACCATCATCCAAAGTGCACCACTCAACTGCATAAGCATCAAATATAAATAATTAACGCTTACACAGCCTGTCGACCGATCGATCGACATACAATTAAATAATTGGGATTAATGTACGCCAAATATCATCCCAACACCCGTGTGGGGTTTCAAATCAACAAACACAGATTTTTATTTGTGCAGTTGGGCGATGTGTAAAATTTATCATCCCAATCAATATTAGTCAAAACAGTGTATATAAACAAATCGGCCGATTTGTTTATAAATATTTATTTATTCACTTTCACGTTAAAAATTATATTATTAACGATAAAATATTTTTAACTAAATAAATATTTTATTTCCTTTCGACACAAGAATATTTTTTATTCAATCATTCCATAACACAATCAATTTTCTCAACACATCAATCAAACAAACAAGCCGTCCATGGTCTGTGGACGACGGGTGTCGGGTGCTGCTAAGCACCATCTGCATCCTAGTATATATATATATATATATATATATAACTAGAAAAAGAAATTTAGAGTGAGAAGTTCTCACCAAAGCTTTTCCAACTTCACGACATTTCTATTGTAGGAAATCATCACTGTTCTCGCCTTTTGTCACTTTCACCGTCCGTAGTCACTACATATATAAAAATCACATTTTTATATTGTTGCTATGTATATAAAAATCGTATTTTTATACTACTACTATATAGATAAAAATTCTATTTTTACATCGCTACTATATAGATAAAAATTCTATGTTTACATCGCTACTATATAGATTAAAATTCTATTTTTACATCGCTACTATATAGATAAAAATTCTATTTTTACATCGCTACTATATAGATAAAAATTCTATTTTTATCACGCTACTATATAGATAAAAATTCTATTTTTACATCGCTACTATATAGATAAAAATTCTATTTTTATCATGCTACTCCTCAAATAAAGATTTCGCCTTTTCAAATATAAAGATTTCGCCTTTTCAAATATAAAGATTTCACCTTTTCAAATATAAAGATTTAATTTTTATTTCATCACTATAAAAATCACATTTTTATTTCGCTATATCTATAAAGATGATATTTTTACTATCTTACCTATATAAAAATTATATTTTTATACTTCTACAACATAAAAGATTATATTTTTATACTTCTACAGTATAAAAGATTATATTTTTAGTATTCCTATAGAATAAAAATCAATTTTTTTCACCTCTACAAATCAGTTTTATATAAATAAATTAGCTAACTAAAATAAACAAAAGAAATGGTAAAAGTGAAAATAAAACACTCACTGTTTTTGAAGAGGAAGGAGAAGGAAGCATGGCACTAGGCTGAGGAGATGGCGGAGCATCATCGTGGGTGGCTACAGGTGGCGGCAGAAGGGGGAAAGAGGGGGAGAAGGGGGCGTTCGATTTTGGGGGATTTGGGGGTCTTGGCTGCGGAGGAGAAGAGAGGAAGAGGAGAGGAAGACGGCGGAGCTCAGGGGGGAGCGGCGGCGGCCTAGGGCGGTGCCCTGCCTTGTGGAGCGACGGCTCCACTGGGGTTTCCCTTTTTTTTTTCTCTGGAGATCGACGGGAGGGAAAAAGGAAAGGGGGGGCGGGTTTTGACTTCGGGTTTGGAAAGCAAGGGTTTGACCATTTAAAGGAGGGAGAGTTTTTATTTTTAATTTATTTAATTTTTTAATTCAAAAAGGTACTTTTTATTTCGACCTCGAAATGAGGCCTACCGCCTGTCGTCCATAGCTAATTACCCCCATTCCGAACACAATGGGATATGTATCGTAGGCTAATTCGATCGTTACAATCAGTTTCCGTCGAATTTAAAATATAACTCTATATATTCAATTTGAACGCGCATTTCGATTTACTAGGGCCACATACTAACTAGAAAATTTCCCAAAAAATATTTTCTAGCTTCGTATTGATGATACGGTCCTAACAAAATTAATTTTGTCGAATTCTGAGACCGTTTGAAAAATGGCCATTTTCCAGTCGATTAAAATCAACTAAAACTGGTCAAACACGTTTTCCTTTGCCACGCTCACATATTGATTCGAAAAATTATGAAATTTGAAACCTAGCAAAAATTTGACATCACGGACCCAACAAAAGTGGTTTCGTTGAAATCCGAGGTCATTTGCAAAATTTCCATTTTTAAGGGCCTGAATTCCATAGCGACTATTCAGAATTTTCAACTGGACATATCTTTTGATTCCCGCTATGAAACTCTGATTTTTCGGGTTCGTTGGAAAGACATCCTCAAATAGATCCTATTATTTTTGGTTTCACTAAAATCCGGTTTATTTTGCACCCGGTATGTTCAATTGAAATTTGAAATCGAATTATCGAACTACCGCGCCATTTTCAATTCTATCTATAATTTAAAATAAATATTTATATTCTAACGACGACGCGTATAAATATATTCGTTCTGAATATATTCAAAATAAATTTTCGTCGATATTATTTAAAATAATTCATTTTAAATATTCAAAATTCGCTAAAATTGCCAAAATAAAAATTTTAAACTGGCTTGCATTTCCGGGTTATTACAATCTCCCCCACTTAAAACTTTTCGTCCCCGAAAAGGAACGAAGCCGAAAGTTGTTTAACAATTCAACTCAACTTCCAGTATTTTGATTACGGCTTAAGTTCTTCAACTTTTCAGTTTCTAAAAACTTTTCAAATTTTTCAAAAATTTGGCTAACACCCTAAATTTTCGAAAAATTTCTCCATAACCTCCCCTGCACCGGGAGCACCGGAAAAATCCCGAAATTGCTATATAGGCCTTCTGATCTCAAAAAGAAAAAGGAAAAGCCAAGCGGCTAGCCAATTGGCTCATAAAATCATCATCACCCAAACAAAACAGTAAATTATGGTAAACATGTACTTATTTGTCGGACAAACAAATTTTATTCTCCTGCTCTAGCCTCTTTGCTATGACCTGTTCAATGTAAGTACATGTACATGCAAGCAAATGCGACCAATTTTCAATACAATTCAATATTCGGTACAATTAGGCTAAATGGTTCAAAATTATCAAACAAATAAACAAACAACACAACCATCAATCTATTAGTTGATTATTATTTCAAATTCATAATTTTGATATATATACAAAAAATCATGTTTTTGATGCCAATTCACAACAATAAACCTATCTAGTTTTGGTTCTCACACCAGTCTAATGGAAATATATAGATATCACATCTTCGAAACACGAACATAAATACTGATGATGTGGCCACATCATCAGAATTACCCCCGGGTGTCTAGAATGTGACTCTATATCTATCCAATATATTAAAACTTCGAATATACGTTCATGACGCGTATACGCGAAATCTTTATACACTCGATTGTCCAAATTCAAAATAAATAAATATTCAAATACGTATAAAGCGATTTAAATTTTCAAAACAAAATTGTTTTCATTTGAAAAATATACTCTTCACACCCATTCTAGGATATTACTGATCCTATCTCTAACGAGTCATTCTAATTGGATATTACTAATCCAATATCTGATGAATTCTTTTGTATGGTTCTAATGTGTCTTATTCTCGAGCTCTGTAAACCAAAGCTCTGATACCAAACTGACACGACCCGAACTTCCCCGTGAAGGAAAGCACGGATTGCGTTGAGGACAAGACAAAATAGAACGCAGACGGAAGATCATTTCATTGTATATTACAACAATTCCATCAGATACAAGAATATACAGAGTATAAATGAATAAATTACATTCGATAAATATCAGAGATTACAATAAATTACATAGCAGCGGAAAAATATACAAAACACAACTGAAAGTAATACATGGATACAGAGCTTTCCGAGCATCGTTCCAGCTGTAAATCAGGACCCTGTGAATATAAATCTGCAAAACCAAAACTACTAGCTGCCCGTGTGGAAAATAGGGGCACCCAGAGTTTAGGTTAAAACAATAAACTCTAGGTCAGTCGTGTGACTGGTGTGAGAACTAAAATAGTTATTCATCTTTATTTTTTAGTTCGGTAAATCAAGGGACCCCGCCATATGACACGGAACGGGTTTCCTCCCAAGAATACCAGTGCATAAAACAAACAACGCAATTCTAAATAAAAAAAATGAAGCTGTTATAAGACCCAGGTCCCATCACACAACGCAACACCAGCCGGAGGATAGGGTTTTTACCTTATAACAGCCAAAGCATGCTTGATACGTTAAAAACACATTATTTGATACTATTATAGGTGTATAGTGTCAAAACAATTTTCAATCATAAATATTAATCATAGGCGACATGGGTACCATCTATCATGTCGCCATACTAGGTTCTACAAATAAAACTGCAATATCACGTATTGGAAATTGGATTTCCGTCATGAGCCGAGGCAAGGGGCATGCTCCTCTCCGATTCGAGACACTCTAGCAAATGTCTCAGGACCCCACTATGATCCTTGGATCTTCAGGGCCGGTCCTCTCTTACTTTTGAGGATTGGCAATTCCTGAACACACGTTTCCCGGTCCTTACAGACCTATATCCGAGGCGCCTCGTATCCAACAACCACACAGGTGAAAAGTATATAAATGTCAGGGTTGGTAGGTCACTGACACCACCCTAGTTAGAAAGAAACATCGTGCTCTCCCTGCAGTCACTATCCCGTTTTTGACTCATACCAAGGTGTGAGGCTCGCGAATTCACGTTATACACAAAGCTGCGCCACACAGGCCGTGCTTTGATCATCAACCACAAGACTTTGCTTTTTAACAGAAGCCTTGATCAATTGCCACTTACGCGTGCCACACTGGCAATTCCCTCCATGCAACTGATGTCCATCGATATACAAACTCTGAGCTCGTACATCTCAGAGAAGGGCGTTAAGCAAGAGAATAAATTCTCTGCCGCCAAACCGATGTATATTTAATAGAGATCAATCAACACAGAATAAAATCCAATGTCAGACACACAGTCCATTTACAAGTTCGTTTTGGGTCTGAACGAAACCGGAGGCACTTTCCCCGCATATCCATCCATCTCCAAGTACGTTTGGACGATCCAACTGATTCCCTCATCTTGGGTGTACAGCCCAATCAAGAACATCAGTAATCACCCAAACGATGTGAAGACTTCTGGTCTTCAACCACCTTCTTCATCTTCGACATCTCGTCGAATCGGTTATTCAGAATGGGTATAACCCCGGCCTTTCTGAATAACCCAATGATAAACAAATGTTACACAAACACAACAAACGCCTCATTCCAATTCAGAATATTCTTTTATTCACAAAATCACATTCTTAGGGAAAGGTTCCCATTAATTTTATCCAAGATAAATTTTTCTAAATTTATTCTTTAATCTTCCTTTGGATATCATTTCAAACTAGTCGGGATTAGCGAGCCACACCGAAGTAATTATTTATTTTATTTCCCAATCCCAACCTATTCATCCCCTAGAGCAAAACTGGTAATACTCCATATCTAACACCACAGTATTATTGGTAAAATTAATTACCATTTCACATTCAAATCTAATTAAGATTTAACTATCGCTTTGGAGCAAAACGGGTGGTACTCCATTCTCGATCACCTTTCAGATTTGATAATTTAAATTATCAATTCACATTTCAATCTAATTAAAGATTCATTAAAACTCCACTTAGTTTTAATCTTTTCAAAAATCAATATCCTGCCCTTAACTGGGTTAAAGAACCAATGTCATCTAAAACATGATTCACGATAAACCCAAAATCACACTCTATTGTTAATCGGGTTAAAGAACAGGTGTTGTCCAAAACACCGCTCACGATAAACCCAAAAACCAATACAAATTCAATTTCAGTTAAATATTATTTAATTGATACACTTCATTAAATCTAAATAGAAAGATTTAATCTTTTCCTCTATTGGGCTTAAGAACAGTGTTAATGAAGACACCATTCACGACAAACCCAAATCACATTTGATATTAAATACAAGGCTCTGAATAGAAAATATACCAGCTTATCTTCAATATCAAATCATGAAACCAACAAATATCATATTGGAAATAACGATATAAAATATATCTTTCAAATTCCCATAACAATATCTGTATAGTCACGAAATCCAACATCGAAATATTCCGAAGATAATTTTGATTCAACTCCAGTCCAATTCACGTATTGGGGATATTGATTATTTTTAAAGTCACTTTCAAATTCAATTTATTTATTTCAAAAATAAATTGATTTTAATTCTAGTTCAAAACTAGTTCATTTCGACAAAAATATATTTTTATCCTTTCAAATGTGGAATTTTTCATCCCAGTTCTTTCCAATTCACATATTATGATTTTACACAAATTATTAATAATTTTAATAATTTTATCAAGGCCCATACAGTCGATTTCCAACAACGGCCATCGAACTGCACTTACAACGACCTTTTCTGAAATTGATTTGGACATAATTCCAAATCCAGCCGTTAGATTTCAAATTTCTAATATTCATTGAAAAGCTTTTTTCGATACGAACCCAACGGTTCCGGTTTTAGGAGAATCCAACGGTCGGATCTCCCGCAATGTCAATTCGAAGTCAATGGTCGGAATTCACGAACTGCCACGGCGCGACGCGTTCTATTCAGGCCATTATATATATAATATATATATATTATATATATTTCGTCGATTTCCTTTTTAAAACGTATTTAATAAATCGTTTTAAATTTGTTTTCAAAACCATTTCAACTCTATATTCAATTTCAAATCAAAATTGAATATTTCATATCATTACTATATAAATGATAATATTTTCAAAACGTTATATTTCGAAATCACTACCTTTTCTATATTCATTATAAAAACGAATATAATCGATATAAATATCGTTCACATCAAAATAGCGCAACTCTAATCAACACGGCTTTATATATTTCAATAAATTCGTTATTCTATTCAACAAATGAATATTTATTCTATTCAATACTTGAATCTATATTTCTTTCAACACATGACTAATTTCAACACATGAGTACTGTCAACACACAACTATTTTTGTTATATAAAATATTTTATAAAATTATGGTATTTATCGTTTGATTTTTAATTAGACTCCTACTGGAAAGTAGTTTTAATTTTAAATATGATAAAGATGAAAATATTATTATTAAAAATATTTTACTCAACACATGAATAGTTTCAACACATGAACATCGTCAACACATGACTATTTTTATATTCAACACATGAATTTTCTTTTATAATATTCCTTATTTTCCCAATTGGAATGAGACCCAATCAATTACCATATAACGTTAATTATATGGATTCCATACAACACATGTATATAATAGCAATGATAAACAATCAACCATCATCCAAAGTGCACCACTCAACTGCATAAGCATCAAATATAAATAATTAACGCTTACACAGCCTGTCGACCGATCGATCAACATACAATTAAATAATTGGGATTAGTGTACGCCAAATATCATCCCAACACCCGTGTGGGGTTTCAAATCAACAAACACAGATTTTTATTTGTGCAGTTGGGCGATATGTAAAATTTATCATCCCAATCAATATCAGTCAAATCAGTGTATATAAGCAAATCGACCGATTTGTTTATAAATATTTATTTATTCACTTTCACATTAAAAATTATATTTTTATCGATAAAATATTTCTAAATATATAAATATTTTATTTCCTTTCAACACAAGAATATTTTATTATTCAATCTTTCCACAACACAATCAATTTTCACAACACATCAATCAAACAAACAAGCCGTCCATGGTCTGTGGACGACGGGTGTCGGTGCTGCTAAGCACCGTCTGCATCCTAGTATATATATATAACTAAAAAAAGAAATTTAGAGTGAGAAGTTCTCACCAAAGTATCCCAACTTCACGAAATTTCTATTGTAGGAAATCATCACTGTTCTCGCCTTTTGTCACTTTCACCGTCCGTAGTCACTACATATATAAAAATCACATTTTTATATTGTTGCTATGTATACAAAAATCATATTTTTATACTACTACTATATAGATAAAAATTCTACTTTTAAATCGCTACTATATAGATAAAAATTATATGTTTACATCGCTACTATATAGATAACAATTCTATTTTTACATCGCTACTATATAGATAAAAATTCTATTTTTACATCGCTACTATATAGATAAAAATTCTATTTTTATCACGCTACTATATAGATAAAAATTCTATTTTTACATCGCTACTATATAGATAAAAATTCTATTTTTATCACGCTATTCTTCATATAAAGATTTCGCCTTTTCAAATATAAAGATTTCGCCTTTTCAAATATAAAGATTTCACCTTTTCAAATATAAAGATTTAATTTTTATTTCATCACTATAAAAATCACATTTTTATTTCGCTATATCTATAAAGATGAAATTTTTACTATCTTACCTATATAAAAATTATATTTTTATACTTCTACAACATAAAAGATTATATTTTTATACTTCTACAATATAAAAGATTATATTTTTAGTATTCCTATAGAATAAAAATCAATTTTTTTTACCTCTACAAATCAGTTTTATATAAATAAATTAGCTAACTAAAATAAACAAAAGAAATGGTAAAAGTGAAAATAAAACACTCACTGTTTTTTAAGAGGAAGGAGAAGGAAGCGTGGCGCTGGGCTGAGGAGATGGTGGAGCATCATCATGGGTGGCTACAGGTGGCGGCAGAAGGGGGAAAGAGGGGGAGAAGGGGGCGTTCGATTCTGGGGGATTTGGGGGTCTTGGCTGCGGAGGAGAAGAGAGGAAGAGGAGGAAGAAGAGGAGAGGAAGACGGCGGAGCTCAGGGGGGAGCGGCGGCGGCCTAGGGCGTTGCGGCGCCCTGCCTGGTGGAGCGACGGCTCCACTGGGGTTTCCCTTTTTTTTTCTTTCTTGGAGATCGACGGGAGGGAAAAAGGAAAGGGGGGTGGGTTTTGACTTCGGGTTTGTGAAGCAAGGGTTTGACCGTTTAAAGGAGGGAGAGTTTTTATTTTTAATTTATTTAATTTTTTAATTCAAATAGGTACTTTTTATTTCGACCTCGAAATGAGGCCTACCGCCTATCGTCTATAGCTAATTACCCTCATTCCGAACACAATGGGATATGTATCGTAGGCTGATTCGATCGTTACAACCAGTTTCCGTCGAATTTAAAATATAACTCTATATATTCAATTTGAACGCGCATTTCGATTTAGCGGGGCCACATACTAACTAGAAAAATTCCCAAAAAATATTTTCTAGCTTCGTATTGACGATACGGTCTTAACAAAACTAATTCCGTCGAATTCTGAGACCGTTTGGAAAATGGTCATTTTCCAGTCGATTAAAATCAACTAAAACTGGTCAAACACGTTTTCCTTTGCCACGCTCACATATTGATTCAAAAAATTATGAAATTTGAAACCTAGCAATAATTTGACATCACGGACCGAACAAATGTGGTTTCGTTCGAAATCCGAGGTCGTTTGCAAAATTTCCATTTTTAAGGGCCTGAATTCCATAGCAATAATTTGACATCACGGACCGAACAAATTCTTTTGATTCCCGCTATGAAACTATGATTTTTCGGGTTCATTGGAAAGACATCCTCAAAAAGATCCTATTATTTTTGGTTTCACTAAAATCCGGTTTATTTTGCACCCGGTATGTTCAATTGAAATTTGAAATCGAATTATCGACGTACCGCGCCATTTTCAATTCTATTTATAATTTAAAATAAATATTTATATTCTAACGACGACGCGTACAAATATATACGTTCTAAATATATTCAAATTAAATTTTCGTCGATATTATTTAAAATAATTCATTTTAAATATTCAAAATTCGCTAAAATTGCCAAAATAAAAATTTTAAACTGGCTCGCATTTCCGGGTTATTACATACGTTCAACTGCCGTTAAAATAATATATTCGTTATTCTAATCTAATTCCAAACTGAACTAAATATCACAGATGATCCAATTCACACAATTTTGTGAATTCCACTATCTCTGATTATTTCAGAAGTTAAATATATTATTATATTATTTATTTTAATTAAATATTCAATATTATTTAATTCTGGTCATTTCAAATAACCAAACCATTATTTAAATAATTAAATAAATTATTTATATACCGTAAAAATACGGGTCGTTACACTCAGACCAGTCCCATGACTGACCTAGAGTTTATTTTGTTTTGTTTTACCCTAAACACTTGGGTGCCCAAATTTGTACGGGTAGTCAAGTAGTTCAGGTCTTTACAAATATACTTGGAGAGCTTGGTGCAGGAGGCTTTAGTGTTAGTTATCTAGTGTTATTTTCCGCTGTGTTTATGTGTTGTTCTCTGATAATGTTATTGTATATATACTGTTTTATTTCAAAGTTATGTTATATTTTATTCGTTTCGCTGTGAGATTCGTGTTACTCTTATGTGTTGTGTGTTATTCTTCTTCTTATATTCTAATTTTCTATCTTATCTATTCTCACCCTCTAACTTGTTTCATTAATATTCCGGCAAATTTCGGGTGCTTGATTAGTAGGCATCGTATTTGGTCGATAATCAGGATCGCCGATTTTCCCTGGGCCGTTATGTTTCAGTTATAGAAATATCAGTCAACCACAGCAATCAGACAATAATAACTGCAGATATTTAAAATATTGTACAAGCAAGTCGCTGCCCCTGCAGTAGATTTTTACAAGAAATTTTTATATTTTTTCTTTGTAGTAGAGCACCTGCAGAGTTCAGAAAATTTTACAGCGTATGACTGCCCTTTCAGAAAAATTTGAGTGGTGTTGACAATTCAAACTTCACTGCTTGCAAATAGATTGACCTCTAAATCCTTATTTATTACTTGACTATTTTTGTTTCACGCTTGATCTTTGATTTGACTTTTTTTTAAAAGAAAGAAAGAAAGAAACAAGGAAAATAAAATAAAATAAACAAGGAAAAATGACAACAAACTAGACTCAACAAAATCAAAGACTCAACAAAAACAAACTAGACACAACCCACAAATAAAAATAAATAAATAAATAAAAACAGAAAATCAAAAGGAATAAAATAAAACAATTAACTTGAACTAAAGCAGGCAAAATTCAAGACTCAAGAAGGAAAACAACTGAGATAGCGTACTCAAATCCAACCCCAGGCACACTAACCCAAACCAAAGCAGCCTCGAACAAAACAAGTTAAACAAATCCACTTCTTTTTAAAACAGAAATATATATGACTCTAAAGTCCAAACCGAATTCATACTCCCCAGACATAATTACTTTCTTCTCAATATCGCATAAACTCGGTTTCAAATCACGATCCTATGGCTGTCAAGGCAAATGCAATTCTCCTTTTTCCTTGCTTTTCTTCTTCTTTCGAATAGCTTAAATTCCGTTACCGATTTCAGATTTTTTCATGGGATTTGGAATCGAGTTATGATTGGGTGCGAGTGGGGATTTCGGAAATTGATTGAAGCGGAGGATTGTTAGGATTAATTGATTTGAAATTTGGGTTCGGTTTGTTGATTGGGGTCACGGATGTGATGCAGAACATGTACAAGATTGCTGATTTGGGTGTAATCTCTGATATGGTTGTAGGTGGCAACAGAGAGTTCGGCTTTGAATTAGGATTCTGATGGGCTTGTATATGTTCAAAGATTTTAGGTCGAAGTTTGGTATCAGTGAATTGGTGAACCCTTGTCAGTAGGGCTGATGAAGGAGATAAGTGGAGGGTGTTTCGTGGGTTTGTGAACTAAAGGTTGAAGGATGGACAGTGATAATTTTTGGTGATCAGATTGGGATGGTGTGCGAACTGTTTTTGGTCTGAGGGTGATTGGGGAAGTTGATGATAACGTTGGCTATCTGAATGGGTTTTGCATAAGATGACGATGAGAAGAACTGGTGAAGGCAATGCAGTATGTTGTCAAGGTTTATGGAGTGATTTGCGTCGATGGTGATTTTTTCTAGGAGACAAGGCAGAAGATGAAAACAGACATTTTCTTTGATTTTTTTTCTTGAGAACATGTAAAAAGAAAAGAAAGCATAAAGATGGAAAGAAATAAACAAAGAATGGAAGGTTTTTTTTTTTGTTTTTTTGTTTTTTTAAAGATTTGTAGAGAAAGGTTATGTACTGATAACAGGGTAGAAATTGAGAAAAAATGGAAAGAAATAAAGAAATAAAGAAAAAGTTGACAAGTTGTTTTTACCCTCCTAATTAGAAGATTATAGCGTCAGCATGTTAACACCAAATCAACCAATCAAGTTTTTTATTTTCCTTCTATATATACAAGAAAACAAAAGGAAAATAAATAAATAAAAATAAACACGAATCATAAATTAAATAAATAATTACATTTAATTGTTACCATCCGGCAATGGCGCTAAAATCTTGATCGACGCTTTCTAAGAACTAGAAAATTGCGAATTTAATATAATAACTGCAAGCACACAGATCATGTAATATGTAGGTCGAATCATAGGGAGGACTTTTAAATTTTATTATTTATATATTTCTTAGGCGAGTTAGACAAAACCTGGAGATGGATTAAAGTTGAAATCACAATTTAGTTTAGAACAAATCTAATTGAACCAATAACTAAATTTGTAATTATCAATAAAAACAAGAAAAATTACAATTGAATTAGTTATAGATTTGAATCTAATCGAATCCATAACCAATTCAAGGATTAAAAACGAAACAGCGTACTGAAGTAAAAAATTTGCAGAAAGGAAATAAACAAATAGAAATAAAAATTTGGATTACCACTGAATTTAATCAAGCGGTCAATCACTAATAAGAAAAGTAGTTGCAATAACAATTGTGTTCTAGCAAATCTAATTGACTAGACAACAAAAATTGCAATGAAAATAAAAGATTGCAGAAAAATAAAAGAGAACTTTATTAATGTAGAATAGAATACAGAATAATGGATGACTTTACAATGGGATATCATGTGTATTTATAGGGATGTAGACTCATCTCTATCAAAATAATTTGGGTAAAGAATGAATCCCATGAAATAATCTGTTTACAAATATAAAGATAGACTTGAGATATTCCATGTAGATTTCCTCTCCTGATTTGTGACATGTGGCAGATTAATTGGCTTTTCCTTGGCAATAATTCAATCAAATATTCTTCTAAATGGTAGTTGAGAAATGAATGATTTGAATTAATTTCCATGAGAAGAATACGGCTATTCCTGAAATGTTTATTAGTTTATATCATATATACATACCTATGAATATATATATATATATATATATATATATATATATATATATATAATACTAGTCCATATATTCTTTAGAGCAAAGAAGGGAGTGTGATGTTTCTTTCTTCAACAAAAAAAGGGCTTATCGGTAATCGAACTCAGATCTCTTTGTAAAAAAATTCTATGCCTTTACCAGTGAGCTACAACTTCTTTTGCAATTGAGATAGCGTTGGTATGGGGAAGTAACTTTTTTTCTTAGCAATTGGCCTCTGATTGAATGAATGAGACTTATACTGAACCTGTGAAAGCACACAAAAAAATACCCAAAGTAATATTTATTTATTTACAAAAGATAAGATATAAGAGCATAAAATAAACACATTTCTACGCTAATCAGTGGATGAACCTCTCCGGATTCCAAAGAGATGTTTTGGGGGAGATGATGATTTGAGAAGATGAGGAGGGTAGGATGATGTACCAGCAACCGTGCCCGTTTTCAAGACATAGGCATGGTGCTGGAGATGAGAACTTGGAGAAAAATTGTACTCTGGTGGGAACAGTCGAGAAGATGATGGGTGACAGCGTAGGGTCGGGTCGAGCTTCAGCGAACCGATCCTAGTGTGTGTCTTGGTCAAAACATGCAAGCCAAACTAGATTGCGAGCTCATATGAGGATGCGACTAGTCATTGATACGCAAGTCAAACCTTACCTGCGAGTGGGCTTTGAAGCGCAAGTCGGTCCCTAGTGCGAGCTGGCCTTTGAGTGCAAGCCGAAGTCTATGGGCGAGGCGACCCTATGTATATGAGCCAATCTTCAACTGCGAACCTGTTCAATGCACGAGCCAACTCTCCAACCTCAAGCTGACTCTGGCTTGTGACCTTAACCATTTTAGGCACTGAAACTCACTAAACATATCAATGCACAACTTGAACAAAGCTAATCGTAACTTAAACGTAGGGGTGAGCAGTATTTGGTTCAAACCAGATTAACTGACCAAACCAGTTCATTTCGGTCGGTTCGGTTCTGTTTTAAAACTAAATCGGTTTGAATTCGATTTATCAATTATTATTTTTGGTTATCAGTTTAACTAAATTAACCAAAATTTTAGTTTATTATCTAATTTTGAAGTATTGTAGTACTTTAAATAATTAGTTTAGTTATATAATATAAAGGAATTTGTATCAAATAGATCAAATCTTATCATAAACATAAAATTTACCGTATAATATTTCTCCAAACATGAATTTATGTTTTACTTTGGGTGAATCCATCATTTGAATAATAATACATTCTTCAAATTTGGTTAAATCAGTCACCGATCGAATTAATCGAAATTAATTCGGTTCAGTTCTATTTGGAAAATTTTCGGTTCCAATTCGGTTTGATTTTTTTCTTGTCTAAACCAACCGAACCGACCGAACGCTCACCCCTACTTAAACGAACCAATGGACAGTTTTGATAGAGTCACTAGACAGGACACTCTGGACTCAGCATACATATAATCCAATGATATATATTAACCAACTGCTTGTTTTATCTACTTACATATGCTTTCTCATTTCAGTTCTGCACACACTAGCGCATACATACACATGGGGTCATGAGCAACTATACTCTATTCCTTGATGTTTATTCATTATCACAACAAAAATGTCTGGTAGACAATCCACAAGATTATCCAAGAAAAACAAAGCTCCAGAATCTACTAGATACTATAATCCTAACGGGTTCCCGTCAGACTCGGACTGGGAATATTCAGGCTCAGAATTTGAGGTAGACATTCACATAGAAGCAACTTACTATGGAGGAGAAATCTCATTAGATGAAGAGGAAGAAGGAGGAATAGGGACAACATGCCCTTTACGAGTTTCAAAGTGTCATTTTCTTAGATGCCCCAAGTGATTTTATGAAGTCGACCATTGATGAAACCAAACTTAGAAGAATATGTTTAAAGCATGAAATCCCTTGGGGGAGACATCTTAGTCTCCACCAATACCGACAGACCTCATATATGGCCATTAGCAAGATAATATGTTCCATGGGAGCCATTCCTCCATTCCCACCAATCGTTATTGAGTGTCTTAGACGTTTGCATATAGCCCCTATGCAAGTCCACCCCAATGCATATGCTTATTTGTATACCTTGTATGTAGCGTACATGGATATCTTAGGAATGGAGCTCACTTTTGAAGACTTAAACTTCTTATATTACTTTAAGCATCGCTCAAAGGAACTTCATCCTTTATTTTCTTTGAATTAGTGCTCAACAAGAAAGTCCTGAATGAAGGTTGCAGCAACGTAGGAGCCATAAAGCCCAAATGGTTTTACATCAAACATCAAGAAGGGTGTGCGAGAAATTTTCTAAAATCTAGTAAGCTTTAGACCTCTTTGAATTTTCTTTCATTATATTAACAAGTGTGCCAATCATTCTATTCTCTTTGCAGTTCTGAATCCCAAGAAGGAAAAAGGTCAAATGTACGAAGACCACTTAAGCCGCTTACTGAATGGGAATCCGTATTTTCTTAGTGTCAGAAAGTGTTTAGCAGACGAGTTTATGCACAGACATAATCTACTTAATATAAGGCGGGGCCTCGATCAGGGAGGCATACCTTACAAGTACATGCCCCCAGCTCAAGTTCCTATAGCTCCTGTGGAGACCGGCAATCTGCCTCCAACCGAGGGGTATTTGAATGAAAAAGGAGATAGCTTAAAAGGCCAAGAGATCACAAGTTCCAGGAAGGAATTGCAAACGGGAGATAAAAGGACCACCAAAAAAGGAAATCCAATCGTACTTCCAAGAAGTCCTTCTCCATTGTCGGTCCAAGATGATGAAGCTTTAAACATTCCCATTAGGGATGATCAACAAGACACTAATCCGAGAGATGCTTCTATTGCCAAGAGGCAGCCCTCTCCGAAGACTCCGCCTCTGGTCAAGAATCGCAGTGATGATCCTCAATCAGACGATTCCATACTCCGGAGTTTAAGCAAGCTTCGTTTTCCTGATGACCTCTACACTTTACAGGATTTCGGAAATGACCCCTTCTTCCCTACTTCTGAGGTGGATGCCAGTCCGGCGTAAGCTAGGGAAACTACGTAGTAAAGCCTAACTCCAGGCTCTGGTCCGTTGGGGGTATCACCTAGGATATACACTAAACGTGCACTACATTTCACAACACTTATGTACTATATCAACCCTGATTTGTAATGTTTGCTTATGCAATTTCGCAAGAGAGATGTCGCGTCGCCATTATTCCCTCAAAGATGTTCGTTGAAGTATGCCGAGATTCATTCAGATACAGAGTATGATCAAGGTGATAGTCGTGGGAGGGATCACATCATACACTATGGTTCACATCGTCCTTAATCCTCACCTTCTCATTCCCCTCGCAAGTCTGACACCGGTAAGCATAAGAGCCATCAGGATCGTCGAGAAGGGGATACGCCAACATCAAAGTTTCCAATTCTTCTGAAGGAAACACGCCATCAGGAAAGGCTACCACCGAAGCGTTCCGACCCACAAGACAAAACCAAAGTTTCTGACAAAGAGCAAGAGAAAGGAAAAATGGCTCTCGTGCCTACTGGGCAGTGGAATATCAATATTTCTACAAGAAAAACCATGATACTTGACTCTGAGAATGAGGCTAAGCTGAAAATTCTAAAGAAGCAATTTTTGGATCACCATTTCGAGAATATGCCTTTTATTCCAGCTCTTGAGTCAGTACCTTCGAAGTGTGCAGATGATGTTAAGGATAAGATGGATAAAAAATATAAGGAAATGTGCAAGTACTCATGAAATCTTTCCAAAATTATTCAAAACTTGTTTGCCAACGTGAGCCACATGTAGGAGACGGCCGAATATAATGAGAAAGCCATAAAGAACACAGAGAAAGAGATTGGGAATGCACAATCTCAACTTGCCTTAGCACATTGTGACATCGACAACCATAATAAATTATATGAAGAACTACAAAAGCGCTACTACTCTGAACTTGACTCTCATAGTCAAGAGCATACCACCTTGAAAACGCAAGTAGAAGATATGAAGTCGGAGAGTACCGATACAAAGTTATCATGTTCTTGCCTTAAACAGAAATAGCAGAATTAGTGAGGAAGAGTGGTGAATTAGAGGCTAAATTAGCAGAGGTTGAAGAAAGGGAAGTCTTAACCGAAGGGAATGCAAATATCGCTCTTATGTCCATCGCCGATGCTAATGTGAAACTTGTCGAAGCCTAAAAAGAGTTGGATGAATATAGCGAGCTCATGATAGAGTTCTTTGCTCAAGTGATCCGATGTTGAGACATATTTTGGATTAAGGATTATCCGACGACCCTGGTCGATGTATGGGACCAGATTATTGATTGGGAAAAATGACAGCTTAAGGTAGATACTATTGACGAGGTAGAACTCATAAGAAAATATTTGAGAGGCAAGGAGACAGAACGTTGGCTGAGGGGAGGATATTGATCCATGCAGCTGTAGAGGAGGAGAGACTCCAAGCAAAGGGAAGAAACCATCTAATTAGGTTCCAGTTCTTCATCTGCTGCCCTTGGGGCTACTGAAACAGAAGGGTACGATCCTAACCGTCCTAAGATCCTATTGGCAGCTCTTCTATCTCCAATCATCGAATCAGCTCCTGAAACCTCTTCTACTGCTATCGATAAGTCATCCGAAGGTATCTCCACCATTTTGCCTCAATTTGCTAAAGTTATTGTAGTCTATCACCGTATTATAGAGCAAATAATATAAAAGCCCATGTTCTCTCCTGAGCTAATAGCTATTGCTTCTCGTTCTTTATTTGCAAAGCCTGCTGCGGAGACCAAAGAGAAGCAAAATGAGGGTACTAACAAAGCCATCGTCCCATCTGGTGCTGAAGTTCCCAAAGGCGGGGATGTTATAGAGGCTTTAAAAGATATTGATGACAATGGAGGCGAGGGAAATGATGATGTTGTTGTGACTGGGGACTCCGGTGAGACCGATGGCATGACTTTGGCAAAAAGAAAGGCAAAGAATGATGAGCTTTTGAAAGCCAAGGTGGAGGAAGAATCTGAAGAACCCCTCAACATTGATCCCCTCCAGGAAATTACCTCCAAGTCTGGATTAGTTGTCAAGCTTTCTACTCGATCGATCACTGGAGAGTTAGTTCAGAAATCCTCTTCTGATCCAAGTGCAACTCCTTCAGACAAACGGAGGAAGAAACATATCCTTACTAATGTTGAGCGAGAGGAGAAAGAGAAGCTTAAAGCTGCCAAAAAGTACAAAGCTTCCCCAAAGCCCAAGGTTAAATGTAGTTCAGTCTTTTCATTTTGTTTTCCACTGGCCTTCTATTTTTGTAGCGAATGCGTACCTCGTGCTTTTGATTAGTCCCTTCATGTAAACCTGCACATGTGTAAATAAAGTAATTTGTTTCCCTGCAATGTCAAATGTTTGCAATTTTGTCAATTATTTCAATCAAGTGCATTTGTAATCAAAACATCACTAATCTAATTATTGAACAATAAAACACATCACAAATCAGACAAAGGTTTCAGTCCAGCATACCTGCAAACAATTATTTATCTAATAAAAAATCAATACTAGGCTAAGTAATAAATAACAGGTGGTGTGAAGTGTATGCTCCATTCAAATAAAGTGCCTAGCCAGGGTTATTCAGGATTGATTAGTATCGGGGTTAGATTGCCCCTAGTTCTTCTGTGCGAAGTACGAGCTCAACTTCCATTCTTGCCCCCAATCCTTTAGTGGGGTAGGAACCCATTTTCGTCGGCACTTGCTCTCAGCGCCTTTATACTCTCTTGTCGTATGCCCAGGTTAGAGTGTGGTCAAGGCGGTCTTTAATCTTGGTGCACCATCACGCCTTATGGACGTCATTTTCCAATCCTTTATACTCTCTCTTGGATCACGAGAGTTAGAGTGGTGGATGTCGTCTTCCTATCCTTTATACTCTCTCTTGGATAACGAGAGTTAGAGTGGCGGACGTCGTTTTTCCGTCCTTTATACTCTTTCTCTCAAATCACGAGAGCTGGAGTTAGTCTTGCGAACAGTCAGTCCATTCGCTTCGGCTTCCCTTTTACACCCTATTTCCATGGGTGGGGTCTCGCCGGTACGAGTGTCGTATTTGCTCTCGATTTTAATTCAAACCCTATCTATCAAAATAGTCATAGGATATAAAGAAATAAATGTAAGAAAAGTAAACGACATGCGATATTTTAGTGGATCAGCCAAATCGTAGCCTATGTCCACTTTATAATCTTTTGTTTATATCAGCTAGACTTTATAGGCAAGTCGTGCCTTTTTACATAGTTTATAAAACAAAAGAATCAGTACAATCTTAAGTCAAATAATGCTATAAGTGCAGGGCATTCCATGCTCTGGGGACTTCATTGCCATTTACGGTCATCAACTTGACAGCTCCTTTATCAACTTTCCGCTGAATGGCATACGTTCCTTCCCATTTCGGATCCAGGAAAACGGGGGCTGGGCAGACTCGTTTCAAAACCAATTCTCCATGTTCAAAGGTTCAGGATCGAACCTTCCTGTTATAATATCGAGCTAGTTGGTGTTGGTGCCTTAAGGCACGTAAGTCTGCTTCAACCCTCTTTTCCTTAATCGCATATAAGGACTCAAGGAGAAGCACTTTGTTTTTCATCGGATCATCGTTCTATGAGAGGGAACTTCCAGTTCCACTGGAATGACAGATTTTATCTGAATGAAAGTGAGAAGGGAGTATGACCAGTTTCTTATTTGTAGGTCGTTCTGTATGCCTACAATGTTAAGGGAAATTCATCGACCCACATAGCTTTCGCCTGCTATAATCGCTTCTAAAGAATGGATTTAATAATTTTATTTACTGCTTCAACTTGTCCATTCATGTAGTGACCCTCCTTCTCGGACAATCCAAATCGATCATTAAACCAAGTAAAATCGAATCAAAAAGGCGGATACACTAACTTTAGGGGCATAACACATCAGAACAAACAACAGAAAAATTTAATAAACATCATAATAATGTTACATCAAAGTACAGAATATCAGAGTATTGAAAATAACATACAGCGGAAAATAAATTTACAATAAATGTAATACAATGCAGCGAAAACAAATAAACTGACACAACGAAAGACTATCAATGCTCTGGACACAGCTTTAAGCTTCGATCCAGAATCCTTCCAAATGAAATAATCTGTAAAACCAAAACTACTGAGTGCTCGTGTGAAAATATGGGCACCCAGAGTTTAGGTTAAAACAATAAACTCTGAGTCAGTCATGGGTACAAAATAGTTATTGAACTTTTCTTTAGAATAATGTAAATCACGGTATCACGCCGCATGTCACGGAACGGGTTCACCCCCATGAATACCAGTGCATAAACAATAATTAATAATAGTCATGTGGATCTACAATGCATCATCCAACATGCAATTCCTCAATCTACACATTAAGGCTTAATCCTAAATTTAGATTTTTCCAAAATCAAAATCAGTTTGTAGAAATTATTCGTTTGGACTTTATTTCCCAATTTCTTATTTCAAATCATTTGAAATACATATCTAGCATTATATCAGAGTAGATTTCACTTTGTGTTCTCAAACCAAAATCTTTCGAAATATAAATTCCAAAATATCACAATGCATACAAAAAGGTATGCAACCAAATATCAGGAGGTATTCAGCCCTCAGACAAGGTTGTACGCACCTCACCAACTCGATATATATATGCAACTCCTACTACGGAGCAGGCTACACTGACGATGCACCTCCCACGCGCTCGGGGAAAATACATCGTCTTCATACTTTTAGTCGTCCAGGGTTACCCGAATCTTTAGCCACATACCAAATTATTTCATATCCCGAAGTAGGGAAAAATCATTTCAAAACATAATCATCACAAGTACTTTCAAACTATAGTGCTTTACGTTAGCAGTTCACACAAATGATCAGGCACTATTAATCACATAACTTTGAGCTCGCACGTCACAAAGAAGGGTGTTAAGCAAGAGAATAAATTCTCCGCCACGAAACAGATATATCATCAATTGCAACTAATCGGTTATACGATGAACTACAATGTCAAACACATAATACATTTCTAAATCATTTTAGAAACATTGGTTTTAGCACTCGAAATCCTTTTTGTTTTATAAAACATTTTTATAAAACATCCCCTGTCCAAAATCGGGAATACATTTCTTTTCAATTAAGAAAAATTTCATTTTGAAATCATTCATTAAATTTGAAATGAACCAAACAACATCGCTAAACATCTCGTAGTCAAATCGTGAAGTGTTTCACAAGATGTTAGCATACAAATATTTCTACTGAACCAAATGCTAAATGTAAAAGCATATTTTACTCATAAACTGGTCGAGCAGAATCCAATAAATCAATCAATCAGAATCATGAATATCAACAACCAAGTATATTTGGTTTATACCACTTCTCATGTTTTGGTAAATTTAATCACCATTCATTCATTCAAATATAATTAAAGATTTATTAAAACTCTTCTTAGTTTTAAATATCTAAAATCATTACTTAATGATTATTCAACTTCTGAAAATTAATCCTCCGTTAATTAGGTTAAAGAACCAATGTCACTTGAAACACAATTCACGATAAACCCATAATCCTCTTCCATCAAAATGGAATCTTTATGGAAATCATAACAGTATATAATCGATATAAATTTCTGTATCAAACCAATATTATAAATGGAATAATGGGAAAGCCTTTTAAATTCCATATATAGTAACGGTCTTCCTTTACAAAATATTATCTCGATTATTACAAAATTGAATTCCATTCAATTCAATTTAATATATTAAATTGGAAAACTTTACTTTAGAAAATTTCCTTTAAATCTTACAATAAAAATTTATGAACTTCAAGTCTTAACTTCATTGTTAATTAGGTTAAATATCAAAATGTTATTTCAAACACAGTTCACGATAAACCCAAAATCCTATTCCATCAAAATGGAATCTTCACGGAAATAAAAATAGTACATAATCGATATAAATTTCCATATCAAATCAATACTATAAATGGAATAACGGCAAAGCCTTTTAAATTCCATATATAGTAACGGTCTTCCTTTACAAAAGCTTATCTCGATTATTACCAAATCGAATTCCATTCATTCCAATTTAATATATTAATTTGGTAAACTTTACTTTGGAAAATTTCCATTAAATTTTAGAATAAAAATTTATAAACCCCAAATCTTAACTTCATTGTTAATTGGGTTAAAGAACAAAATGTTATTTAAAACACAGTTCACGATAAACCCAAAATCCAATTTCATTTCAATTCCAAGTAAATATCAATTAATTGGTAAACTTCTCTAAATCTTAATTAAAAGATTTACTCTTTTCTCAACGAGGTTTAAGAGCGGTGTTATTAAAGACGAATTCACGACAAGCCCCAAATTCCAATTTGATATTAACTACAAGGCTCTAAATAGAAATTATATTGGCTTGTATTCAATATCAAATTCTAAAACCAACAGATATCGTATTGGGAATAACAATATACGTATCTTCCAAATTCCTCAACAATATCCATATAATCATGGAATCCAATCTCAAAATATTCGGAAGATAATTTCCATTTCAAATCCACTCCAATTTATGAATTGGAAAACTCAGGTTATTTTGAAACTCATTTTTCAATCCAATTTATTATTTCTAAAACTAATTGGATTATTATTCTAGTTATTAACTAGTTCATTTCGATAAAAATATATTTTTATCTTTTCAAACATGGAATTTTTCATCCAAAATCTTTTCAAATCATTTATTATGATTTTACACAATTTTTCCACATTTTTAACAATTTTATTTAGGCCCTTACAATCGGTCGCCAATAACAGCCGCTAAACTGCATTCATAGCGACCTTTTCTGAAATTGATTTGGACATCTCTTAAAATCTAACCATTCAAATTAAAATCTCGTATATTCATTGGAAAGATCTTTTTGATACGAACTCAACAGTTTCAGTTTTAGGAGAATCCGACGGTCGAATCTCTCGTTACGTCAATTTGAAGTTATTAGTTGAAATTCGCAAACGGTCGCTGCGCGATGCGTTTTATTCAAGCCATTATATATAATATATATATCATCGATTTCCATTTAAAACATATTTTATAAATCATTTATAAATTAATTTTAAAACGATTTCAACTTCCTTTTCAATTTTAAACATTGTATACATACGTTAAAAATTGTATTTTTAACCATTCAATAATTATTCCACTACATGACTATTTTATATATCTCATATATAAGCTAAAAATAATATTTTTAGCCAACCAATATTTATTTCAATACATAACAATTTTATATATCTCATATATATGTTAAAAATTATATTTTTAATGAATAAATATTTATTCCATTTCATGACCATTTTATATATCTCATATATAATTTATACAACGCATATATATAATTTATACAACGCATATATATTTTATACAATGCATATATATGATTTATACAACGCATATATATTTTATACAATGCATATATATTTTATACAACGCATATATGTATATTATACAATGCATATATATTTTATACAGTGCATATATAATTTATACAACACATATATATTTTATTTACTCCATTTCAATGTCACAATCACAATACACAAATCACCAAACCATCAATGTAAATAAATACTCAACAACCAAATGCCATTTACGGTGCCATAAAGGTCCATTCGCGGAGTATGAAATGCGAGTATCGCTAATATCCATACATTGCTTCCAATTCAAATGATTTATGTGAGTTCTTGTGTGGAACTCCAAAAATAAATAAATAAAAATCAACATTGGCAATCTATGTGTTTTCAGTTATAAAAATAAATAACTATACAAATATTTAAGTGAGAGAGATCTCACATTAGTTTCCACTCCATCGGTCTTTAACTGATGGATTGTATTTTTCAACTAAATTAAACACGTGTTTAATTTAGCTGAAAATACAATTTGCTTCATTTTAGTTCTAGTCGGTTCCATTTCGTAGTGTTCGTCATTGCGAATCCAACGCAACTGAAATCGTCGGATTTGGACCTCGTATAAAGAAGATATGATAATATTTGCATTAATTAAAAAATTAAAATAATTAACTGTAACACCCCGTGTATTCTATAACTGTGGAATTAACAAATTAAAGTATAATTAATTTGAAATCAAAGAACTAAGGGAAACGGGATATGCCATTGCGTTCGTCTCGGAAAAATACGCGAAATAGAGTCCGAGTTTTCGAAAAACGGAGTCCGTATGAAGAAGATATGGCCTTCGGAAGTTTCTGAATTAAGTTTAAAATTCGAACAGAATAAAACAGTTTAAAAATTAAAACCGGGCCCAATTGGCCAAGGCGGGAAAACTCCCGCCTAAGACACCCAGGTCGACTGGGTTGTCGACCTGGTCTAACCAGGTCGACAGGGCTGTCGACAGGGCTGTCGACAGGGCTGTCGACCTGGTCCAGACCCAGGTCGAACCCAGTCCACCCTGGCTGGCCTATTCTATGTTGGTCGATTTTCTGTGGTCTGCTTTGTCATTAGGGCTAGGTGGCAGGCTCTAATTGGTCCCTCTTGCGAATGAATGGCTACGATCAATCCAAGCAACATCGATGGTCCTAATCAGTTCATAAACTCTATAAAATGACCCTAGACTCTACCTAGGTTTCTTACACAATTCTCTAGCCTCCATTGCTCTCTTCTTCTAATTAAAAATAAAAATGGCGTCTCTGCTCTGCTGGAATTAAAACTAGAAGATAATCAACATCAGCCTAAGCAACTCAATTCAAACTAGAGATTAAAGTTTCTGCAAAGATTCTACAACAAGTTAAAGTTCTTTCTTTAATCCAATCAAGGCAAGTACAGTTATTCTCCGCTATAAACGTTAATTATAATTTTGATATGCATTTAAAACTGAGTTTGAGGTCGTATATATATTCTCTTCTGTTGGATCTGTTTTCTGTGACTGTTCTGTATTCCTTTCTTCTTTTCTGTTTCTATAGCCAGGCTACCACGAGCCTGTGCCCAATCTCATAAAGAGATTAACGTATGAACGCAAAATTTGGGACAATTAATGAATGATGCGAAATTTGACAAGACTGAATTGAACGTATGACTTTAGATATGAAGCATAAAATATACTGGACATGTGACTGGGGATTGGATGCATAAATTTGGCTATGAACATGTAATTTATATATTGCATGCATAGAGTATGTTGTAATTTAGATTTGTAACTAATTAGAGAAATGAACATATGTTATTTAGATCTGTAATTAATTAGAAAAATAAGCATATGTTATAAACTAGTTTTAGACCTATGCATATTCTGTGATAAAAGAAGAAGAGGAACCACTGTAAGATTACATATGATTTGAGACTTTGGACAAAATGCATATAAAAGTCAAGATTTGATTTTTAGAAGATATGATTTAAAGATTTAGATTGTTGGGTATAGTTTGCATAATGATTCATGACTTAAAAAGAAGAAGATATGGAAGCTTAGGTGTAAAAGATTTGCATTAATTAGGATATCTATTATTGTGATTACACCTAAATAGGGATTTTTGGATATATGGCATGCATTGGAATTAATGGTTATATTTGGTATAATTTATATGTGAATCTGCTGTAAAATGCTAGTTTAACAAAAATTGGAACATATGTTATAGGGTAAATTATGTCCATATTCTGCGCTATGTAAATGTATGCAAACATGGAAGTATATGATCATATTGTGAATCATGACATTATTTAGGCATATGAACTTAGGCCTAATTTATGTTTAGGCAAGGCATGTAAATAGAACCTTTAGAAATATTAAATTTGCTAAATCTGCTAATTTGCCAAGTTGCCTAAACTGCTAGTTTTGTTATATTGCCTAGACTGCTAATTAGATTGAAATGCCTAATCTGTTAAATTTGTCGGTTGAAATGCCTAACCTGTTATATGCCAAAATCTGCTAAGTTGCTAAATCTGTTAAATCCGTTAAGTCATATAAAATCTGTTATCTGCTATGTTGATATAATCATCCTGTTATTGATATAATCTGAATTGGCATATATATTGGGCGTGCGCATAAACGGTAAATTATTAATTAATTGGCCGCAAAGATAAACATGGCTAACTCGAGGTTAGAATGAGTTTGCGGCGTAAATCTGCCCGGAACCGCCCGGCACATCCAGTGGCCGCAAACAATAGGTTCTAATGTGAGAAGTTAGTCATAACATGCGTAAGACACGAGGTTAGGTCTGGCTTGTGGCAGAAGTCTGCCCGGAACCGCCCGGCATATCCAGCGGCCACAAGCTACCGACCTAATGTGAGAGGTCTGTGCATTAATAATTAATTAATGCAAAATCTAAGATAAGAATGACGTCTAAAACGTATTGGGGAAAATAGGGTTAAACCAAAGGGATTAATAGATGTAGTTAAACCCGTCCATGAATCTGTAGGCCCAATACAAAGTTAGACAAATCTGAAAAATCTGTACATCTGACCTGTTAGTCTGAAAACTTGTTAACTTAATTTGTGAATTAGTAAACCTGAATTCTGTATGTCTGAACTTGTAAACAAGTTAATCTGAAATCTGTTAGTCTGGGGACACAAGGTTAGGAGGGGAATTACTTGTGTCATCTGTTGTTTGGGACCCATATTAGTCAGTAACCCTTTCTGGTATCAAAACTTTGACCCAACACTAAGTAGGGTCCGGGCACGCTTACTGAACTAATTATAAGAGGTTCATTCTGATAATGGCGAAGGGTGTTGATGGTGCGTTCCAACCGGGTCATGTGCGTGCATGGATCCCGGTCTGCCTCTGAGGATGTAAGACGCCGTGACATCTGTAAATAGGTCTGTGCCAATTGGTTGTCACTTTAGGGAGTGATACACCCTACTGTGGGGCCGACACAGGATATTTATGTATTAGGGAGCCGATCGCTTGGGGTAGGGTTTTAGGGTACGCTTAGTTATGTCTGTTTCTGTTGGTACCGTCTGTTTCTGTTGGGTGGTAACACCTGTCTGTTTCTGTGTGGTACCGTCTATTCGGGTGGTAAAGGCCCATTACTAGTGTACACCTAATTCCACATTCTGTCTCCATAGGGATAAATCTGTTTCTTCTTCTGTCTGTTTCTGATCGGGTAGTAAAGGCCCATTATTAGCATTCTGTTTCTGTTAAAGTATTCTGTACCCGTTCCTGCTTCAATTTAGACATTAGGGTGACACCTAATTCTGCTATACTAGTATTAGTGCAGAGAAGTGTAAATCAATAGTTTATATCATTCTGTTTTTCTGTTATATCTGCTACACCTGTTATAGTTATCTCACATCCATTTTTATGTTCATATCATATTATTATTATCTGTTCATATGCTGAAAGTCACTGGACTTGCCAGACTTTTTGTCTGACCCTTGTTGTTTCGCCTCCTTTCTTCCGTTTCCCCCCAGGTTATCCAAGGAGGGAAATACTTTAGCTTGACCCGGATTTCTCTTTGCTTGAAGTGCTTAAAGTATGGCTTGGCTCTGTATAGCTTCCGTTCCATGGGGATTATGATTTTAAACTATGCATTTTGAAGGCTTTTGAACAAGACTGATATTTTGTACTTGAATTCTGAAATTGAAAGGATGTAACCATATTAATTTCTGTTTCCGCTGTAATAAAGTTAAAATTTTTCAAGTACTGTTTTATCTGTCTTGTAAGTTTCTGTTCTGTTTACTAAAATGCTCCACCAAAGTTAAGGCATTCCCTTTGTGAGTGACCTTAACGGAGGTGGGGTGTTACACTTGGTATCAGAGCTGAAGTTTACCAGATTTTATAAAAAAAAAAAAAAGTTTTGAAAAATTATTTTAAAAAAAAAAAGGTTTTGAAAGGAAGTATTTTCAAAAATAAAGCTTATTTTGAAAAACATGATCCCCAAGAGCCATATATCTTTCTTTCAGTCCTTTTTGTATTGAACCTTTCCTTTTTCGTTCCAGCATGTCTGAAGCATCTGAGATACCAGAGGGTGTTCATGTACCCGGTTGGTTTCGTCAATATCTTGAGGCTAGGACCGCCGCTGCAGGTCCAGCAAATGATCCCCCTCCTCCACCCCCTCCTCGTGCTATTGCTTTCTCAAAAATCTGTAGAGATTTTAGGGCCATGGGTGGGAAGGATTTCAAAGGAACTGAACCATTCGTAGAAGCAAGGAATTGGCTCAAAGAAACTGAGGATCTATTCGTTATCTTCGAGGTGGACGATAGGCAGAAGGTACAGTTGGCAGTATGGCTGCTCAAAGACGAAGCTTCCTACTGGTGGGAAGTCACTAACGCCGAGAGGCCGGTTGAGACATGGATGGATTTCAGAACAAGGTTTGAGACAAAATTCCTCTCGCAAGCTGAACGAAGTTTACAACTGGAAAATTTCTTATCCCTTAAGCAAGGAAGTATGACGGTCAAGGAATACGTCAACCAGTTCAACCAACTAGCTAGGTTCGGATTGGATTTAGTCAACACTCAGCATAAAAAGGCTCTCCGCTTTGTTAAAGGATTGAATGAGCCACTGCACAGCTTAGCCATGACCCATGTACCTATGGGAGCGACTTACGAGAAATTGGTGGACATGGCACTACTGCACGAGGAAGACAAGGGCCCGAAAGAGACAAAGAAGGAAGAACCACAGAATAAGAAAGCGGGGCCCAAAAAGGAAACACAAAAGAAGGATGAGAAGTCTGAAGATAAGAAGGGGAAAAAGTGCTTTACTTGTGGGAGCTCAACTCATCTGAACAAGGATTGCAGAAAAAGGAAGGGCGCTTGCTTCAACTGTGGGGAGATGGGACACTTCACTAGGGACTGCCCGAAGAGACGAGGACAAGGAAGGCAGGCGAACACTCTTGAGGCTAGTGGCTAGGATAGAAATAGGAAAATTTCTATAGTAGGTTTAATTTCTTTATCTGATTATGAAGTTAAGACTTTTTCTGATTCTGGTATTTTGATTTTGTAATCGATACTCTGCACTTTAATGCTAGTATTGTTTCTGAATTCCGCTATAGACTCAGACCCATAAGGGTTATGGATCATCTGTTTGAGATTGGGGTTTGAGGGATATCTGTGTTAGGCGTCAAGTATGACGCATACATTCTGAGTTTTCGTAGGGTATGATTTTATCATGCTTAGCTTCCTAAGGATCATTAGGGAACCTGATCTGTATCAGTAGTCTGTAAATATCTGAATAATTCTGATTTCCAGTTTTGACATTGTATAAAGAAGGTAATCCTCTGAGTGTCAATCTGATATTGATTTCGGTCTTTGGGGTTGATACTTAGGGGAATTATTTTCTCAACCAATGTCTAATGGGAACCAAGTCTTCGTTCTATCTGTACTCGCTTCCATCATTCGACTGTATCCTATCAATCGAATATTTGAACTTTAGGTAGAAACTAATGGGTGTAAACATGTGTTTGAGACATGTTATGTTTGATGGTTGCAAGTGGATGCAAGTGGTTGCTAGTGGTTGCCCGTGGATGCATATACACACACTAGGCACTAGATCGGCTCGAAAACACTCTCATACTGCATATGGATGGGTGAGCATTTTTCAATTCTTGTGGATGCAAAATGGTTGATTCAGCACATGGATGTTGCATTTGAGTGAATGGTTGTGCACTCATATAGAAATAATATATATCATCAGAATTCTATTGCATACATGTTGGACTCATGGCACTGACATAATTCGCATTAAGGAGGTCAACTGAATCAGTAGACCGCCTGATCTTTGCATTAGATAAGGAACATATACACACACTTTTGCATATGTTCATACAACATTAGAAGTTTTCTAAGGACAATGGATGATGGTTGGGTAGATGGGTGATTGGATGGTAGGACACATTCTTCTTAACTTAAAGATTTCGGGGACGAAATCCTTTTAAGTGGGGGAGAATGTAACACCCCGTGTATTCTATAACTGTGGAATTAACAAATTAAAGTATAATTAATTTGAAATCAAAGAACTAAGGGAAACGGGATACGCCATTGCATTCGTCTCGGAAAAATACGCGAAATAGAGTCCGAGTTTTCGAAAAACGGAGTCCGTATGAAGAAGATATGGCCTTCGGAAGTTTCTGAATTAAGTTTAAAATTCGAACAGAATAAAACAGTTTAAAAATTAAAACCGGGCCCAATTGGCCAAGGCGGGAAAACTCCCGCCTAAGACACCCAGGTCGACTGGGCTGTCGACCTGGTCTAACCAGGTCGACAGGGCTGTCGACAGGGCTGTCGACCTGGTCCAGACCCAGGTCGAACCCAATCAACCCTGGCTGGCCTATTCTATGTTGGTCGATTTTCTGTGGTCTGCTTTGTCATTAGGGCTAGGTGGCAGGCTCTAATTGGTCCCTCTTGCGAATGAATGGCTACGATCAATCCAAGCAACATCGATGGTCCTAATCAGTTCATAAACTCTATAAAATGACCCTAGACTCTACCTAGGTTTCTTACACAATTCTCTAGCCTCCATTGCTCTCTTCTTCTAATTAAAAATAAAAATGGCGTCTCTGCTCTGCTGGAATTAAAACTAGAAGATAATCAACATCAGCCTAAGCAACTCAATTCAAACAAGAGATTAAAGTTTCTGCAAAGATTCTACAACAAGTTAAAGTTCTTTCTTTAATCCAATCAAGGCAAGTACAGTTATTCTCCGCTATAAACGTTAATTATAATTTTGATATGCATTTAAAACTGAGTTTGAGGTTGTATATATATTCTCTTCTGTTGGATCTGTTTTCTGTGACTGTTCTGTATTCCTTTCTTCTTTTCTGTTTCTATAGCCAGGCTACCACGAGCCTGTGCCCAATCTCATAAAGAGATTAACGTATGAACACAAAATTTGGGACAATTAATGAATGATGCGAAATTTGACAAGACTGAATTGAACGTATGACTTTAGATATGAAGCATAAAATATATTGGACATGTGACTTGGGATTGGATGCATAAATTTGGCTATGAACATGTAATTTATATATTGCATGCATAGAGTATGTTGTAATTTAGATTTGTAACTAATTAGAGAAATGAACATATGTTATTTAGATCTGTAATTAATTAGAAAAATAAGCATATGTTATAAACTAGTTTTAGACCTATGCATATTCTGTGATAAAAGAAGAAGAGGAACCACTGTAAGATTACATATGATTTGAGACTTTGGACAAAATGCATATAAAAGTCAAGATTTGATTTTTAGAAGATATGATTTAAAGATTTAGATTGTTGGGTATAGTTTGCATAATGATTCATGACTTAAAAAGAAGAAGATATGGAAGCTTAGGTGTAAAAGATTTGCATTAATTAGGATATCTATTATTGTGATTACACCTAAATAGGGATTTTTGGATATATGGCATGCATTGGAATTAATGGTTATATTTGGTATAATTTATATGTGAATCTGCTGTAAAATGCTAGTTTAACAAAAATTGGAACATATGTTATAGGGTAAATTATGTCCATATTCTGCGCTATGTAAATGTATGCAAACATGGAAGTATATGATCATATTGTGAATCATGACATTATTTAGGCATATGAACTTAGGCCTAATTTATGTTTAGGCAAGGCATGTAAATAGAACCTTTAGAAATATTAAATTTGCTAAATCTGCTAATTTGCCAAGTTGCCTAAACTGCTAGTTTTGTTATATTGCCTAGACTGCTAATTAGATTGAAATGCCTAATCTGTTAAATTTGTCGGTTGAAATGCCTAACCTGTTATATGCCAAAATCTGCTAAGTTGCTAAATCTGTTAAATCCGTTAAGTCATATAAAATCTGTTATCTGCTATGTTGATATAATCATCCTGTTATTGATATAATCTGAATTGGCATATATATTGGGCGTGCGCATAAACGGTAAATTATTAATTAATTGGCCGCAAAGATAAACATGGCTAACTCGAGGTTAGAATGAGTTTGCGGCGTAAATCTGCCCGGAACCGCCCGGCACATCCAGTGGCCGCAAACAATAGGTTCTAATGTGAGAAGTTAGTCATAACATGCGTAAGACACGAGGTTAGGTCTGGCTTGTGGCAGAAGTCTGCCCTGAACCGCCCGGCATATCCAGCGGTCACAAGCTACCGACCTAATGTGAGAGGTCTGTGCATTAATAATTAATTAATGCAAAATCTAAGATAAGAATGACGTCTAAAACGTATTGGGGAAAATAGGGTTAAACCAAAGGGATTAATAGATGTTGTAAAACCCGTCCATGAATCTGTAGGCCCAATACAAAGTTAGACAAATCTGAAAAATCTGTACATCTGACCTGTTAGTCTGAAAACTTGTTAACTTAATTTGTGAATTAGTAAACCTGAATTCTGTATGTCTGAACTTGTAAACAAGTTAATCTGAAATCTGTTAGTCTGAGGACACAAGGTTAGGAGGGGAATTACTTGTGTCATCTGTTGTTTGGGACCCATATTAGTCAGTAACCCTTTCTGGTATCAAAACTTTGACCCAACAGTAAGTAGCGTCCGGGCACGCTTACTGAACTAATTATAAGAGGTTCATTCTGATAATGGCGAAGGGTGTTGATGGTGCGTTCCAACCGGGTCATGTGCGTGCATGGATCCCGGTCTGCCTCTGAGGATGTAAGACGCCGTGACATCTGTAAATAGGTCTGTGCCAATTGGTTGTCACTTTAGGGAGTGATACACCCTACTGTGGGGCCGACACAGGATATTTATGTATTAGGGAGCCGATCGCTTGGGGTAGGGTTTTAGGGTACGCTTAGTTCTGTCTGTTTCTGTTGGTACCGTCTGTTTCTGTTGGGTGGTAACACCTGTCTGTTTCTGTGTGGTACCGTCTGTTCGGGTGGTAAAGGCCCATTACTAGTGTACACCTAATTCCACATTCTGTCTCCATAGGGATAAATCTGTTTCTTCTTCTGTCTGTTTCTGATCGGGTAGTAAAGGCCCATTATTAGCATTCTGTTTCTGTTAAAGTATTCTGTACCCATTCCTGCTTCAATTTAGACATTAGGGTGACACCTAATTCTGCTATACTAGTATTAGTGCAGAGAAGTGTAAATCAATAGTTTATATCATTCTGTTTTTCTGTTATATCTGCTACACCTGTTATAGTTATCTCACATCCAGTTTTATGTTCATATCATATTATTATTATCTGTTCATATGCTGAAAGTCACTGGACTTGCCAGACTTTTTGTCTGACCTTTGTTGTTTCGCCTCCTTTCTTCCGTTTCCCCCCCAGGTTATCCAAGGAGGGAAATACTTTAGCTTGACCCGGATTTCTCTTTGCTTGAAGTGCTTAAAGTATGGCTTGGCTCTGTATAGCTTCCGTTCCATGGGGATTATGATTTTAAACTATGCATTTTGAAGGCTTTTGAACAAGACTGATATTTTGTACTTGAATTCTGAAATTGAAAGGATGTAACCATATTAATTTCTGTTTCCGCTGTAATAAAGTTAAAAATTTTCAAGTACTGTTTTATATGTCTTGTAAGTTTCTGTTCTGTTTACTAAAATGCTCCACCAAAGTTAAGGCATTCCCTTTGTGAGTGACCTTAACGGAGGTGGGGTGTTACATTAACATATTTAAATACTTGATTAATTTTAAACCTTTTCCTAATCCATCTCCCTCCATCGTTATTTACTGGAACCAGAAACCCCATTCATCATTTTAAAAAATCCTCCATGCTCGTACGATGGAGCTTTTGACCAACGATTCACGGTCGCCAGTCGAGGCGCCTCGCCTCGCCACCCCACACCCTCGATCTTGCCACGCTCGTTGGTCCCCTCCTCCCTGAACACCGCCACCAAAGGCCACGCTTCAAGGCCAAATTTCGAGCAAAACTTCAAACGAGAATTCATCTTAACCAGTAGGATTCAAGATCTCGAGACGATGAAGAACTTTGCTTTTGTAGAGGTTTGGATTTGAGCTGCGAATTTGAGGAAAATGGAGGATTAAGTTTCGAGCTCTTCCATCGTCGATTTTGAAATTGTCGGCTTCAGGAAACCTTGGCCGCGGAAATAAAAGATAGGGTTTGACCAAATTTGACCTTATATATAAATATATTATTTAATTTACTAAAGCGTGATTTTGCATTCGAACTCCAAATCAAACCCAACGACTGTCGTTCCTAACCATATACCCCCATTTTGGAAACAATGGGATATGATTTGTGAGCCAATTCGACTGTTTAGATCAGTTTTTATCAAAATTAAAATATATATTAATATAACATTTAATATTGAATTTCAACGTACATGTTAATTTACCGGGCCATATACTAACTCCAAAAATTATGAATTTTGAAATCTCTCTATGTTTTGATGATACGGTCCTAACAAAACTAGTTTCGTTAAATTTGGAGATCGTGTGAAAAATGAAACTGGTCGATTAAATCTAAACAGAAATTGAAAACACATTTAAATTTACTGCACTTACATATTAATTCCAAAACTTAAAAAAATTTAAACCAAACAATATTTTGACAATCCGGATCCAACAGAATTGGTTTCGTAAAAAACGGAGGTAGTTTGCAAAATGGCTATTTTTAAGGGCTGCATATATTAATAAAAAATATATAAATTCTATAACAACTATTCTAAATTTTAAACTTGACGTAACGTACAATTTATGAAGTGAAATCTCAATTTCTTACACTCGTCAGAAAGATATAGTTAAATAGATTCTAACATTTCTTGTTTCATTGGAATCTGATTAATATTGAATCCTTTATAAATAAAGTAAACATGTACCTATTTGTTAGTCATACAATTTTATTCCTCTTCTTAGCTTCCATGCTATGACCTGTTCATTATAACACATGCACATTTATGCAATTCCAATCAATTTTCAGTTTAGTTCAATACTAAATTCGATTTGGCTAAATTTTACCTTTCATTCTCTTATTAGTTTGATTATTCCAACGTTTTAATTAGTTATACTAATAATCACACAACATAACCAGCAATCAATTCGCTTATTAACTTTTCAAATATATATAATGTAACGATCTAAGATTTTTTAAAGTCAAATTTGATTTTAATATGAATTTTTAATAAAATTTAAAGGTTTAAATTTTTGTTGAATCAAATTTTAAGGCAATAATAGTATTTTAATAGACTGAAAGTGTAATTTTATTGTGAAATTAGTTATAACAATTTTGTTTTGAGAAAATGTTTCGTCGTTAATCGAATTTTGAAATTTTAGTTTTAGTTCAGTCACGAAAGGCGATTATGAATTGAAATTAAATTATAATTAATTATTCTTTTCTAATTTTTGTTCAGTTTCTGTTCACGGGGTCTTAAAATATTTTATACAAATTTATTGTAATTTTTATTTTGGAAATTAAGCACATATTTTAGGGTAACTGTGGTCCTCTTTGACACTCTACAGAATAAATTAACTGGTCTGTTTTATTTCTATTTTGGGGTGGTGGTACATTGTTGTACACGATTATATTTTAGTTGTAGTCACTCGCCACTTAAAATTGAAGATAAAATAAAATAAACTCTTTTGAAGATATATGGTATATCTATATTTGTAACACATGAATAATTGATTAGTAGGTGATAACACATGAAATAGCTAGACTATATTTTATATTTAATGCGAGAGAAATATGCGTGCGTGTGTATATTTAAATTTGGAGACACTTTTGTTTCTTGGTGAAAAAAATTTAGCTCGTGTCCACCGATACCAGAACTTTCTTCCATGTTACTTTTGTTCCTTGCCACTGCGTCTCTTCATTTAAGCGTTTCTGGGAAGATTTGCATTGGACTCCTTCAGCTGAAATGGATTGAAACGAAAGAACAAAGAAAAAAAGAAAAAATGATGAAAAGGGAAATCGACAAAAGCTTTTGTGCATGCATTTTCCACTCTTGTTTCACCATCCCCTCTTTCTTCTATTTGAAATTCACGTTCCACCCCCTTTCTAGTTAAAAGCTTCCACCGTAACTTCCAACCCTTCACCAAATTCCTTCGCAGCTACTCTCAGTCTAGACCGATCTCGCCTTCACCTCGCACCAAAGACCAGTACACTGGCCTTCCCTCCCGTAGCCTCTCCAGCTTGGTCTCCGCTCTTTCACCTGTTCATGCAAAGACCAGTATCTCTGCGCAAAATACACCTTTGGTTCTCTCTTCCCTCTTCCGCACAAAGCTACACGGCCTTACTCCACCGTGACGCCATTGCATGCCTTTACCCAGTCAGCCCCCAACAGTTAGCTCCTTAAAAAGAAGGAAAAATACAAACGTGGAACCCGATTTTCCATGCGTGCATGATCCCATTCAAACCGCAAGTTCCTGAAAGCACCTCTTCCCATCCATTCGTGAATCCGTTTCTAGGTCAGCATCTATAAAAAGAGAGAGAGAGAGAGAGAGAGAGAACGCGAGAAGAAAAATGTAACACCCCGTAATTTTTAAAATAGAACATAAGAGATAATTAAAGAATAATTAATTATTAAAAGAAGAATTAGATAAAACGGGTTATACCATTGCGTTCGTCTTGGAATTCTGCTTGAGATAGAGTCTGAATTTGCATAAAACGGATATCGTATGAAGGAGATATGGACGAATGAAGTTAGGCAGAAAAACCGAAACAGGCTAGAATACACTGGCGCACTTGTGAAGTGCGCCAGTACAAAAATGCACTGGCGCACCAGCCAAGTGCGCCCATACCGATCCAGCGAAGAATTCTGGAGTGTTCTGTGATGATGTGTCTTCTTCTGAGTGGCCGGATGATGTGTATTTGAGCTGGGAGGTTCTAATGGACTCCTAGTTCATCAAAAGGCTCTAAATAAACCTAGACATCTATATATACGTAGCTAAACCTAAACCCTAACATCATAACCTTAAAACTATGGTGTCGTCATGATGTTCGTCTACAAGCTAGCCTAAGCCTCCATTCATCTACCCCAAACTAGAGAATCAAATTCAAATTAGGAACCAATTAAAAGAACTAGAGAATCAAACGTCTACATCAAAGGATAGCTTTTCCAATTCAGAAATCAGATCCCAGAAATCAAGATCCGTCCTTTCTCTGTAAGTTCGGTTATTGTTCTGATTTAAACACCTAATAAGAAATCTTGACTATAATAACTGGATCTAGAACTATGCCTACTTCTATTCGTGCCTATCCTTTTGTGAATTTTGAATTTCTTATGCCTATTGGACTGTTGTGACTGACATAGAAAAGCCTATCATGCCTATTGGACTGTTGTGACTGGCATAGAAAAACCTATCATGCCTATTGGACTGTTGAGACTGACATAGAAAAACCTATCATACCTATTGGACTGTTGAGACTGATATAGAAAAGCCTATCATGCTTATTGGACTGTTGTGAGTGGCACAGAAAACCTATCATGCCTATTGGACTGTTGTGAATTATATGATGAAACCTATCATGTTATACATCCTATGCCTTTGAGACTATTGGGACTAATACATTTGAACCTATCATGTTGTATTAAATTTGTGGTTCTTTTATGTACATTGAATTACATGCAAAGTTATGTTCATACATGTTATATGTTAGATCCTAGCTAGTACCCATGTTTAAGATCTATATAAGTTCGTGCTTATATAATTAGACCTATGCTAGTTCGCATGTTAATTGTATCTAATTTAAATGCAAGATTATGTTCATGTGCTTGATTAAGTTTATGTCGTTCTATCCTAAGTTTTTACTACGCATGTTGATCTGTATTGTTTAGGCCTATTGAAATATTACATGTCCCTTTCTTTTCCCTTTTGTTTATAAGTTAGGCTAATTTGCGAGCCTAACGTTCTATGTGAATTATGCGAACGAATAACGAGGGAGACGTTGGGGAAAAAATATTTAACAACATGCTATTGACATAGATTGGCTCATATTCATGTAAATGATTAGTAGAATGAAATGGTAGAATTTGTATACCTAGAATTATGGACATAATTTAGAGGGTAAATGGGGCATGACTTGAATCGACAACACTGGTGGATAATTTACATATAAACATAAATTGTAAATATGTAAATTAATTGAGATAAGAATATGCCTAACCCGAGGTTAGATTGAGTTACGGTGTATGACTGCCCGGAACCGCCCGGCACATCCAACAACCGTAACAATATAGATCTAATGTGAGAGGTTAGCGCATTAAGCCCAAAAACCCGAGGTTAGATTGAGTTGCGGTGTAAGACTGCCCGGAACCGCCCAACACATCCAACAACCACAACAATATAGATCTAATGTGAGAGGTTGGTGCTTTAATGAATAAATTAAAGCTAAGAAACAGACAGGTTAAGAATGATAGGGTTAAGTTAATCAAAGCAACACTTAACCAATAAAACATGATGTGTGATAGGGTTAAGTAACACAAGAGAGCAATACTTAATCAATATAACATGATGTGTGATAGGGTTATGTAACACAAGAGAGCAACACTTAACTAATATAACATGATGTGTGATAGGTTAAGTAACACAAGAGGGCAACACTTAACCAATGTAACATGACAAGTGGTAGGGTTAAGTAACACAAGAGGGAAACACTTTACTAATGTAACATGACCAGTGGTAGGGTTAAGTTAACACTTAACCAATGAACGAGTGGGGTTAAGTTAATGGGAAACACTTAACCAATATAATATGATGAGTGAACAGGGTTAAGTTAACTGAAAACACTTAACCAATTACAACGTGATTGCATGAGAAGGGTTAAGTTAATAAGAAACACTTAACCAACATGACATGACATGTGGATGGGTTAAGTTAACTTGAATGGATGGATAACACTTAGCCTATTTGGGGGGTATACTAATAGACCCTAGGAAACCCTAGTAACAGGGACCCATTTCAGCAGTAACCCACATGGATGTATCTCTGTACCCTGAGCTAGGTAGGGTGGGGCACGATTACTGGGCTAATTATAAGCAGTCAAAATAGCGGTAGGTGGTGCAACAGTGTAGTTCCGACAGAGTATGGGCGTGCATGTGCTCCGGCGTGGAAAAGCAGGCACTGGGCACTAGTAGTATATACTGTGCATCTAGAATTTGTGTCGGATTGCTATCATAGGGATTGATACACCTTATGGTGGGACCAGCACATGATATCTACACGCAAGAGAGGGCTGACTGACACAGACACAAGGAAAATTAATACAAGTAGGGACCCGATCGATAGGGTAGTAAGGTACATCTAACATCTTCATGGCAAGTAGGTTGGTTGAGGTAAGATCCTCATACTAGATGTACACCTGAAGGCTACAACAATTGCGGGGTTGGGGTCACCTTATTTTATAACACAGGATATTAGTTGGGACACTAGTAGGAGATACAGATCCTTTTTCACAAGATACTAATTGGGGCACTAATAGGGAATACAGATCGTTCCATAAAAGACACTAGTTAGGATGCTAGTTGGGTGGTGCAGAGAAAATGGGAAATCAGAGAAAGAACTAAAGCGCATTTAGTGAATCTTACCTTGTTATATCTAACGATCATCATTTGTTGTCTTGCTATGCTTATTATCTTGGTTATGTCTGGTATTCAGTTTATTCATGTCATGATCCTTTTACATATTTACATGTTGAATAATCACTAGACTTACCAGACTTACGTCTGACTCGTTTTCTTTCGCCTTCTTTTCTTCCGTTCCCTCCCCCCCCCCTCCCAAGTTCACAGGGAGGGAATACTACCATTTAGCTTAGTTTTCTTCCAAAGCTCGAAGATAGACGATGTATTGCTTTGGACTCTCTTTTCCACTGCTATGGCTAGCTCATGATTTATTGGGGAATATCATTGTCATTTTATGCTTCTTTATTTTGTTAAACAAGACAGATGCTTTGTTGTAATTGGTATTGGAAGACAATCTTTGTACAAGCTGTTTTATCAGGCTGTCGTTTATCAATAAAGTAAGGTTTTATTTATTTTCCGCTATTTAAATTTTGTCTGTTTTGTAATTTATCTGTTTTATACACTCATGACGCTCCACTGAAGTTAATGCATTCCCTTTGTGAGTGACCTTAATGGAGGTGGGGTGTTACACGTGGTATCAGAGCTAATGGTTACCAGATCAGATAAAAAATTTTGAAAACTATTTTTCAAAGAGAAGTTTTAAAGAAGCATTTTGAAAAGAAAAGTTTTGTTTTAAAGGCATGTTCCACAAAGCCAAGTGCATTATCTTTTGATTCTCTATTTGAACCCTTGTTTCCTTCTTTCCTGAGTTCCGGGGCTCCAGGCTTTCTGGGAGGAAATCTCATTGCGGCATGGTCCCGTAGGCTTGATGAGACTGCGGCACCTGTCAAAGGACAAAGAATTTCCCAACTTCCATCTATAGCTGCAGTAGTTTCACCTACAGCTAATTTTTCTTTCAAGCTTTGTAGGATGCCGTACGATGGAGGTAGTTTTGAGAACTTGTCAAAAAGCTACTCAAGGATAGCAAGGATTAGAATAAGGGAGTTTGAGCTTAGGAGCACAAGCCCAAGGATAAGAAGCTTGTCGATTAGGCTTAATCCTCGTAGAAGGAGAAAGGTGAAAATAAAGAGGCCAAAGTGGAAGAAGCAAAAACAAGGATTGGTATATACGAAGGGTGGAAGAAATAATAGATTCTGCAAGAAGAGGAAGTGTCTTTTCTACGGTACAGCGGGTCATTTAATTGTAGGAAGAAGAAGACAGGTGGTTGCTTTCAGTATGGTGAAGCAAGGCATCTTATCAAGGATTGCCGAAGGACAAGGACAGGGGCAAAGGACATAATCTTCTAGCGGGCAATTGCATGCTCTCACTGCTAGTGTACCTAAGAAAGGTAGGAACGTTTCTGTTGAGAGTTTAGTTTTTCTTTTCAACCATCCTATTAAAACTCTGTTTGATTTTAGTGCTTCACATTCTTTTCTATCTGCTTCCATAGTTGAGTCTCTGTACCTTAGTACTTGTATAGTAGAGGATCCCATTATTTTCTCAAATCCAATTGGTGGTTCGGCTCATTCATCTATGATTAGTTTGGATTTGGGAATATCTATACTAAGCGTTGAGTTTAGATGTAATGCTTACGTTTTTAGTTTCATGGGCTATGGGTTGATTCTAGGGACGGATTGGTTATCCAATATTCTTAGTTGTGAAAGGAGGGTAGTTAGACTTTTGACTTGCCTCGGGAATACCCTTGAGATTTCATGCTATCCTAAGGGAATCAGTTTGGTTTAGCTACCTAGAATCACTTGATGCATCTATCGATGATTTGCGATCCATTGGAGTAGTCCATGAGTACACCAATGTTTTTTTAGGTTAGGGGTTTGCTCCCTGAAACGCAAAATAGATTTCCGCATATACTTGGTTGATAACGCCAAACCAGTTGCATTACCCGTACGACACATAGCTCCTAGGGAGAGGAAGGAGCTCAGCAAGCAAGTTAAAGAGTCGCTTGAGAAGGGGTTTATTAGGCGAAATATTTCTGAATGGGGTGCTCCAGTAGTGTTTGCTACTAAGGCGGATGGTTCACTTCGCTTATGCATGGATTTTAGAGAAATAAACAAGCTGATTAAGAAAAATAGGCACCCACTTCCAAGAATAGATGATTTGGTTGACCAGCTTGTAGGTGCACCTGTTTTCTCGCAACTAGATTTGGCTATAGGGTTTCATCAGCTAAGAGAAGCTGAGGACAGTATAAACAAGACTTCTTTTAGGACCCTTGACGGTTTCTTTAAGTAGCTCTTCATGCCTTTTGGTTTGACGAATGCACCCGCTTATTTTGTTGACTTGATGAGTAGGGTGTTTAGGGAGTTCCTTAATAAGTTTGTAGTAGTCTTCGTTGGAAATATCTTGATTTTCTCAAAGAACGAGGAAGAACATGCTTTGCGTTTAAGAGAAGTCATGGATACACTTCGAGCACATCAACTTAAGGCAAAGTTCTCCAAAATATCATTTTTGGAGAGAAGAAGTAAGGTTTCTAGGACATGTGGCGTGCAAAGAAGGGATAGCAGTAAATCACGCAAAAGTAGTTGTGGTGCAAGACTGAAAGGTCCTAAGGAATGCAACAGAAGTAATAAGCTTTCTTGGACTAGCGGGTTAACATAGGAAGTTCATTAAGAACTTTGCGAAGGTATTAGCCCTACTTACTGGATTAACGAAGATGAATCTAACCTTTGCTCGGGATATTGATTGTGATGTCGCTTTCCAACGATTGAAGAGAGGGCTCTTACAACGGCCCCAGTTTTGACTTTTACCATACGGTGGTAAAAGGTTTATGGTATATACGGATGCATATGGCACAGCTAGGGTCCATTTTGATGTTAGAAGGATGGGTAAGGTTGTAGCGGATGCATTAAGAAGAAAATGGTGGACTTAAGGTCCTCTTTATGTTAAAAGGAAAAGTCCAGAATACATATCAACCTTTGATTTTAAAACCTTCGGTTAAGTTAGTAGTTGGCATCTTTAGGAGTAAGACCTACGCTTTTGGATCAAATAGGGACTTCCCAAAGAAAAGACTCTCAGATAGTTGACGCAATGAATAAGTTAAGTAGAGAAGATACCTACTAATCACCTTAATAACTACACTTGGTAACGTGGTTATCATCTGTTTATTTTCAAGAGATAGTTCTTCCACGTGGAATACCCTCTAGTGAGTTTTGGAAGACCTTTTGAGGAAATGTTAGCATGACACAGCAGAAGTTGTAGTGCCGAGTATATTAGAAGGAGAAGGGTTAGAACGAGAGGCAATAGTGAAATGAGTTCCAACTCATATTTTGGAAACAGAAATTAAGAAGCTACGCAATGGATAAGTTAGGACAGTCAGAGCACAATAGAGTGAAGCTCAAGAAGATGCGACTTAGAAGGCTGAAGACTAGATACACACATCATACCCTTTATAAGGGTATATCCTTGCTCTCTCTTTTTTCTGTAAAGTTTATCTACATGCTAGTCTTTATCTTTTAAGTATATCCTCTCGGTCCTATCCTCGATCCTAAGGTAGAAGCCAATGGATGTAAACATGTGTTCGAGACATGTTATGTTTGGTGGATGCAAGTGGATGTAAGTGTTTGCTAGTGGTTGCTCGTGGATGCATACACACACACATTAGGCACTAGATCGACTCCGTCACTTCCATGTTGCATATGCATGAGTGGATTTATATATATATATATATATATATATATATATATATATATATATGGATTGAAACTTAAGGTGATATCAAATGGATGATGCATTTGAATGCATGGTTGTGCACTCATATAAAAATGATATGTATCAATAGGGTTCTTTTGCATACATAATGGACGCATGATACTATCATGAATTGCATTAAGGAGGTCAACTTAATCAGTAGACCGCCTGATTTTGCATTTGGGTAAGGACATATACGCACACTATGCATATATTCATGAAAAGCATAAGAAACCTTTTTAAGGACAATGGATGCCTATAATTGAATGGTTGAGTAAATGGATGTCGGATGGTAGGATACATTCTTCTTGACTTGAAGATTTCGAGGACGAAATCCTTTAAGTATGGGGCAATGTAACACCCCGTAATTTTTAAAATGGGACATAAGAGATATTAAAGAGTAATTAATTATTAAAAGAAGAATTATATAAAACAGGTTATGTCATTGCGTTCCTCTCAGAATTCTGCTTGAGATAGAGTTCGAGTTTGCGTAAAACGGATAACGTATGAAGGAGATATGGACGAACGAAGTTAGGCAGAAAAAACGGGAACAGGCTAGAATACACTGGCGCAATTGTGAAGTACGCCAGTACAAAAATGCATTGGTGCACCTGCCAAGTGCGCCCATACCGATCTAGAATAGAATTCTGGAGTGTCTGTGATGATGTGTCTTCTTCTGAGTGGCCAGATGATGTGTATTTGAGCTGGGTGGTTCCGATGGAATCCTAGTTCATCTAAGGGCTCTAAATAACCCTAAACATCTATATATACATAGCTAAACTTAAACCCTAACACCATAACCCTAAAACTATGGTGCCGTCATGATGTTCATCTACAAGCTAGCCTAAGCCTCCATTCATTTACCCCAAACTAGAGAATCAAATTCAAACTAGGAATCAATTAGAAGAACTAGAGAATCTAACATCTACATCAAATGAAAGCTTTTCAAATTTAGAAATCAGATCCCAAAAATCAAGATCCATCCTTTTTTTGTAAGTTCAGTTATTGTTCTAATTTAAACACCTAATAAGAAATCATGACTGTAATAACTGGATCTAGAACTATGTCTACTTCTATTCGTGCCTATACTTTTGTGAATTATGAATTTCTTATGCCTATTGGACTGTTGTGAATGACATAGAATAGCCTATCATGCCTATTGGACTGTTATGACTGGCATAGAAAACCTATCATACCTATTGGACTGTTGAGACTGACATAGAAAAACCTATCACACCTATTGGACTGTTGAGACTGATATAGAAAAGCTATCATGCTTATTGGACTGTTGCGACTGACATAGAAAACCTATCATGCCTATTGGATTGTTGTGAATTATATGATGAAACGTATCTTGTTATACATCCTATGCCTTTGAGACTATTGGGACTGATACATTTGAACCTATCATGTTGTATTAAATTTGTGGTTCTTTTATGTACATTGAATTACATGCTAAGTTATGTTCATACATGTTATATGTTAGATCCAAGCTAGTACCTATGTTTAAGATCTATATAAGTTCATGCTTATACAGTTAGACCTATTCTAGTTCGTATGTTAATTGGATCTAATTTAAATGCAAGATTACGTTCATGTGCTTGATTAAGTTTATGTCATTTTATCCCAAATTTATACTACGCATGTTGATCTATATTGTTTATGCCTATTGAAATATTACATGTCCCTTTCTTTTCCCTTTTGTTTATAAGTTAGGCTAATTTGCGAGCCTAACGTTCTATGTGAATTATGCGAACGAATAACGGGGGAGACGTTGGGGGAAAGTATTTAACTACATGCTATTGGCATAGATTGGCTCATAATCATGTAAAAGATTAGTAGCATGGAATGGTAGAATTTGTATACCTAGGCTCATGGACATAATTTAGAGGGTAAATGGGGCATGACTTGAATTGACAACACCGGTGGATAATTTACATATAAACATAAATTGTAAATATGTAAATTAATTAAAAGAAGAATATGCCTAACCCGAGGTTAGATTGAGTTACGGTGTAAGACTGCCCGGAACCGCCCGGCACATCCAGCAACCGTAACAATATATATCTAATGTGAGAGGTTAGCGTATTAAGCCCAAAAACCCGAGGTTAGATTGAGTTGCGGTGTAAGACTGCTCGGAACCGCCCGGCACATCCAGCGACTGCAACAATATAGATCTAATGTAAGAGGTTGGTGCTTTAATGAATAAAACAGATAGGCTAAGAATGGTAGGGTTATGTCAATCAAAGCAACACTTAACCAATATAACATGATGTGTGATAGGGTTAAGTAACACAAGAGAGCAACACTTAACCAATATAACATGATGTGTGATAGGGTTAAGTAACACAAGAGAGCAACACTTAACCAATATAACATGATGTGTGATAGGGTTAAGTAACACAAGAGGGCAACACTTAACCAATGTAACATGACAAGTGGTAGGGTTAAGTAACACAAGAGGGCAACACTTAACCAATGTAACATGACCAGTGGTAGGGTTAAGTTAACACTTAACCAATGAACGAGTGGGGTTATGTTAATGGGAAACACTTAACCAATATAATATGATGATTGAGCAGGGTTAAGTTAACAGAAAACACTTAACCAATTACAACATGATTGAATGATTAGGGTTAAGTTAATAAGAAACACTTAACCAACATGACATGACATGTGGATGGGTTAAGTTAACTTGAATGGATGGATAACACTTAGCCAATTTGGGGGGGGGTATATGAGTAGACCCTAGTAACGGGGACCCATTTCAACAGTAACCCACATGGATGTATCACGATACCCTGAGCTAGATAGGGTGGGGCATGATTACTGGGTTGATTATAAGCAGTCAAAATAGCAGCAGGTGGTGTAGCAGTGTAGTTCCGATGGAGTATGGGCGTGCACATGCTCCGGCATGGAAAAGAAGCCACTGGGCATCAGTAGTATACACTGTGCATCTAGAATTTGTGTCGGGTTCTATCATAGGGATTGATACACCTTATGGTGGGACCAACACAGGGTATCCACACGCAAGAGAGGGCCGACTGACACAGACACAAGGAAAATTAATACAAGTAGGGAGCCGATCGATAGGGTAGTAAGGGTATATCTAACATCTTCATGGCAATTAAGCTGGTTGAGGTAAGATCCTCATACTAATGTACACCTGAAGGCTACCACAATTACGGGGTTGGGATCACCTTACTTTATAACACAGGATACTAGTTGGGACACTAGTAGGGGATATGTATCCTTTTTCACAGTATACTAGTTAGGACACTAATAAGGAATACAGATCATTCCATAAAAGACACTATTTAGGATGATAGTTGGGTGGTGCATAGAAAATGGGAAATCAGAGAAAGAACTGATGCACATTTAGTGAGTCTTACCTTCTCATGTCTAACGGTCATCATTTGTTATCTTGATATGCTTATTATCATGGTTATGTCTGGTATTCAGTTTATTCATGTCATGATCCTTTTACCTGTTTACATGCTGAATAATCACTGGACTTACCAAACTTATGTCTAACCCATTTTCTTTCACCTTCTTTTCTTCCGTTCCCCCCCTCCAGGTTCACAGGGAGGGAATACTACCACTTAGCTCAATTTTCTTCCAAAGCTCGAAGATAAACGATGTATTTCTTTGGACTCCTTTTTCCACTGCTATGCTGGCTCATTCTTTATTGGGGAATATCGTTGTCATTTTATGCTTCTATATTTTGTTAAACAAGACAGATGCTTTGTTGTAATGGGTATCGGAAGACAATCTTTGTACAAGCTGTTTTATCAAGCTGCCGTTTATCAATAAAGTAAAGTTTTATTTATTTTCCGCTATTTAAATTTTGTTTGTTTCTTAATTTATCTGTTCTATACACTCATGACGCTCCACTGAAGTTAATGCACTCCCTTTGTGAGTGACCTTAACGGAGGTGGGGGTGTTACAAAAAAGAAATGGAGACAGGGAAATGCAAAGAAGAAAATAGTAGATGAAAGACAGATGCGAGAGTGAGCAGGAGTGGAAAGGAACAAAGAGAAGGAGATGAAGCGCTGCTATGGAGGGACTTTCAGTCGGAAACCTATAATCGTGAGAACATCTAAATTTAATTTTTAATTAAATCTATTAGTATGATATATCTTGAAGTTTATTTGGTAGATGCGATAGTTAGAAGTAATTAGTTGCATATATGGTAAATTTACGGTCATCAAAATAATGCATTGTTAGTTAAACCCACACCGCATATGGATGCGCGTTATTTATAACGCGAATTCTTTTTGGGATTGCATAAACATGGATATGGTTATTTGTTTATAATATGGCTGTTGTGATGATGGTTGCAGATATGAAATGTTTGTCGAAGCGCGTTAGTGTACGACGCGCGTTCGTAAATTGTTATTGTGTGTGCATTTAAGAAATGGATGTATAAATGGTTGTCGAATATGTGAACATGTATATGTATTGATTTTCGGTGGAAATTTAGTAATTCCTAAATTTAATTAAAGAGAAATCTATGAGTTAAACGACATTTGAAAATTTTGTGGTATTTTATTAACGTAAAAATATTGACTTAATAATGTTATTGTTTGATTAATTAATATAGATTTGATATTTAAAAAAAGATATCGAATTTCAATTGTTGATTCTGAACTTAGTTATAACTTTAATTAATGGATTGTTGAAAAAATAGGCAAACTCTAATTTTTGGATTTAAAATCTAAGATGGCTTTAGATGACAATTTGAATTAAGATCAGAAAATTTTGAGGAAGACATTGGAACTTGAATTGTTTGGTTATGAAATTTGATGCAAGTCTAGAGAAATATTTATAATAATATATTATAAATTGATACACGTAATGATTTGGATTTGAAGTTTAAAATAAGGAACATAGCCTAAGTTTCGGGTTAACAAGTAAGTTTGTTCCATTACTAGTTTTGGAAAATCGAAGTGAATATCGAATATTGTGAAGTGCTAAATATAACAGCTAGTTTCCAATGTAAATTTGGTTAAATTGGTTTAGATGAAGCGATCTTCGGATATTAGATATAATTTCTATGGATGATGACTAATACTATTTATGAAATTAAACAGTGGAAATATCGTAGTAAGGTTTGAGTTAATTATGGAAGTTAATATGGAACTAAGTGAACGAAAGAGAAAAGTGGAATGTCTTCGAATTGATTTAATTAACTCAAGATTTTATGAATTAGTTATACTCTTCGAGTATGAATGTGAATATAAGTTCAGGTCATCAGCGTGGGAAAGAAACAATTCCAATTTAAAGTATTTTTATATTTATAGGTTTTCAACTATTTAAACATGATATGTTAATTTCAAAAATATTTAAATAAAAACTTATTGTTTTAAAGATATGTATATGTTTAAAGTATTATATTTGTATACTTCTTCAAAGTTAAATACATGTTAAGCAATTATTTTAAACATTTCGATGTTAAAGCTAGTGTATATATATAATTAGTTTTAACAAATGTATTATTTTCAAATATTTTATTTAATTAAATTGGAATTGTTTCGGTCCTGAATCCTTTGATTTGAATATAATGAATCCGTTTGAATGATTTCAATGAATTCTGAATTAAGGAAATATTGAAATCACGATCCTTGGTTTATATTGATTGTCTGAAAGTAAGGCATAAAGAAAAAGACTATCTATAAACGATCATCTCCTAAATAATCATTTCTAGATTTAGAAAAAGGTTAAGAGATGTATGTGTATATATATGATGGAAAGCGCTTGTTTTGAAATATGAAGCGCTGGTTATTTGGAAAGACCGGGATCGGAATTTATTTTCCGAAAACCATTCGAAATAACCATACGACGTAAATAATGATGATATGAAGACGGCGATTGAAGACCGTGGTTCTTCACATCGAACGGGCTGCCCACTGATCGGTTTCTTTACTAACTAGCTGCAGCAGAGAGATGCCCCTACTACAGGAGTGGTAGAAAGTCCGTACGTATTTGGAGAATTTTCGGATTTTGTTCCGTTCAGACCTAGAATGGACTTGTATGGATTGTATGTCTGACATTGTGATTAACGGCATGACACTGATTTCTGTTGATATGTATCTAGTTTGTTACGTACGAGCTCGAAGTTGTTATGCATGGGTGGAAATCAGTGGTCATGTTGTGAGTGGAAAATGTGACATACTTAAGATACGAAATGAGCTTGTATGATCAGGGCATTTCTTATCTAGGCAGTTTTGTGTACGATGTGACACCGACAAACCTCACACCCCGGATTAATGAGGTACTGGCAGTTAGGTTGTATACTTATATATGATTGATGATGAAGCTGCATCAGTGGGAAACCACTTATGAACCTGGGGAAATTGGGTATGTTTGGGGGGCCATGTCTGGTCGAAAACCGTTGATCCGCCCTGCGATTTGTTGTTGGTGTCCGAGATGGACGAAAAAGCCATGTTACACTTTGCTTCATATCGCTGATTGATCTTTCGTTCCAGAAATCATCAAGTTGAAAACCCAAATCTCCAATACGAGCCATACGGATTTTGATTGTATACCTATATGTCAATTTAACCAATTGGGGTTATAGGGGCTATGATTCTATGTTTATTTGCGAAATGATTTCCTCACTGTATGTTATAATTAAAGGAGGATCATGTATGAAAGTATGTTTGGTTATCATAAGATAAAACTCGCCCATCTGGTGTGCGCTTGCATTGTGTGATATGGGACGAACTTATGATAGCTTCATTTTCCAAAAGTCGTTACGTGTTTATATACCCGGGTGTTCACATGGAGTAAACCGGTTCCGCATCAACGGCGTAGTCCGGTGAATTTCCCAACTTTAAATGAATCTTAAAGAAACTGTTTTATGTTCTCACACCAGTTCCATGACTGACCTGGAGTTTATTGTTCCTTCCAAAACTCTGGGTGCCCATTAATTTTCACACGAGCAGCTAGTAGTTTAGTTTTACAGTTATAGATTGTTGGAGTAAGATTCAGAGCGCTTCTGGATTGGAATTCATGCTAGAGTTTGGAGCTTCCACTATATCATTCTATTTATTCCGATAAGAGTATATTATTTTTCTTCCGTTGTATATATTGTACTCTGATATTCTATGTAACTCTGATGTAATATTTTATTATGCAATGAAAGGTTCTGTTATTTTGTTCAATATATGTAAGTACCCATAACAATTCGTCTTTGTGAACGGTTTAAGTTGGTTTAACTACCAACGAGAATCGGGCAAAAAGACGGGTCGTTACAGTTGGTATTAGAGCTTTGGTTCGTATAAAGCTTCGGGGTACGACATATTTTGAATAGAGGATAGAACTCATCAGAGTTATAATATCTCGTTAGAGGTAGTGTTAGAAATACCCTAGAATGAGATTTGGAATAGTTCGGTAAGAGGGCATCTTTTGAAAGTGAATTATTTTGAACTAAGTAAATCATGTTGAAATAACTTTTAATAAGACTTTGGAGTAATTAATCGACGTCATGATAGGACTATTGGTATATATGAAGATTACGAATATACGCAGGGTCGGCATATGTACGAAGCTTATATGTACACAATAGATATAGATTCACACTCTAGTCGCTCGAGGATGATTCTACTGATGACCATGGCACCATCAGTAGTTATTTTCGAGTTTCGAAGTGGGATGACTATATGATTCCGGTTAGGACGTCGAGGAATACTATTTTGACAAATGTTATGCATGCTAAATAAATTCAACATAAGGTGGATAATAAGTATAAGTGAAGATCAAACCATTTTGTTGACAACTGGAAATATACATTTTTGGAAGTTCACGTACTTAAAATAATATATAAGACATTTCGTTTAAGACATGTTGAAGTATCATTGCATCTTTTAGAATGTCAATGGTAGTAGATCAAACCGTGATAAGATTTGAATATGAAGATCCAGTAAGATATCGTTTTAGCCATCTCGATAAATATAAGCAATCGATTAGCATGTATACCTAGTATGAATGGTGAATGACAAATACAAGCTAAACTAAGTTACTTCCCAAGAATAAACTACTTATGATTGTATCCTTAGGAGTGCTTGACTTTCCTATCTTGGCTTAGGCTAGTTCCATCATTTAAATTCGAACCGTTGAGTAGCCTTGTTCATTTCTCTTTTCTTAAGCTTGGTTGAATATCTTGACTTGAATTATTGTACTTTGAACTACCTATACTCGCATCCTTGGGTGCACTTGACTTTCTTGTCTTGATCTTGTTTGAGAATTTGGACCAAACTTATTTGATCTTGAGTAGTTCATCTTTTGATTTAGGCGTGCTTTGATTTAGGCCATTATACCTTTTGATGCTCATTTGATATTAAGATTTTGTTTTGAATACGTGGAATTTGACTTGATCCATGTATGTATACCCTTTTGTGTCAGTTTTCGAATGAAACCATGATCGAGTTCAACTAAATAACCTTGATTTATCCAAGACATTATGTTAACAGAACTTAAACAAATAAGTTTTGCATAAAATTTGGAAGTGTTTGAAAATGTAATTCAATTATGCAAGGAAAATGGATTTTGAAAGATGAACTGTAAGGATTTGGTTCCAAATATTGAAACTTATTTTTAATTTTTGAATAATGATGGTTTGAAACATGCACGTACTAAATTAGAGTGCGTAGCGAAAGCGTGATGGTATATTTGAATAAGAATGAATAAAGCCCTATAGTATGGTTAAAATGAGTTATGTTTGAAGAGAGAGAAAAAAGGGTGCAACTATTTGAATTGTAAAGAGATTTCTGAGATTTCGACTTATGGTTCTTGAAATATTCTATCTTGTGATATACGAAGATATTTGAAATGAAGGAAGTGTAAACGATTTTTGAAAATTCTAGAAAGGCTTGAATCCGTATGAAATTAGATTTGAAAGGTTCAAATGGTTTAAATACGATCATGCATTTCGAAATATGAACATAAATTGCATTCTTGAAAGTTGAAATTTTTACTTTCAATTGGACGAATTTGGTTTCCAACTAGTTTAGATATGATGAATAGTTTATAAAAGAGATTTCGACAACTGGAATCCCGATATTTTGAAATGTTTTGAAAATGACAAGTATTTGTAAATTATGGTCGCAAAATGATTTACAACTTCGGGATATGAAATGTTTTGGTTTGTACGAGTAACCGTGAGTAAAACTGTGTTGTGATGAGGTATCTGATTTCGTATGATGGGTGGTACTCAGTGGCCCTGTCATGAGGATGAATTTCTCAAACAAATAACATATAGATTTGATTAGGGTAAGTTGAAACTTAGAAATCAAATTTGGTTTTGAAAATGCCAAAGTAAACTTATGTATATGGAAGAAATATATACATTTCAACGGTTTGTGTTGAAAATGGGATTCTAAGTCGGACAAATCATTTTGAGATTTTTTAAAATGCGTTGCAAACGACGACTTGTAATTAAAATATAAACTCGAACTTCTTTAATTAACCCTTCCAAATTTATACCTTCCTAATATAATGATTTGAGTTTTGTTTAATAAGCTTTCATATAAAGGTTTTGGCAAATTTAATTATATGAAAATTTTCTTATAAGTTGCGTTGATAAATTTAGACTTAATATAAGAATTTTTAAGTTCAACAAATTTATAGGTAAGATTTATTTTGCTTATGTATAATTTCATGAGCGCTCCTTTTCGAGGACGAAAAGCCTTAAGTGGGGGAGAATGTAATGATCTAAGATTTTTTTAAATCAAATTTGAATTTAATATGAATTTTTAATAAAGCTTAAAGGTTTAAATTTTTGTTGAATCAAATTTTAAGGCAATAATAGTAATTTAACAGACTGAAAATTTAATTTTGTTGTGAAATTAGTTATAACAATTTTACTTGGGGAAAATGTTTCGTCGTTAATCGAATTTTCAAAATTTACTTGTAGTTCAGTCGTGAAAGGTGATTATGATTTGAAATCAAATTATAATTAATTATTCGTTTCAAATTTTTGTTCAGTTTCTGTTCACGCGATCTTAAAATATTTTATACAAATTTATTGTAATTTTTATTTTGGAAATTAAGCATATATTTTTCTAACGTATTTTGGGGTAACTGTGGTCCTCTTTGACACTCTATAGAATCAATCAACCGGTCTGTTTTATTTCTGTTTTGGGGTGGTGGTACATTGTTGTACATGATTATATTTTAATTGTGGTTATTCGCCACATAAAATTGAAGATAAAATAAAATAAACTCTTTTGAAGATATACGATATATCTATATTTTTAACACATGAATAATTGGCAAGTAGGTGTTAACGCATGAAATAGATAGACTATATTTTATATTTAATGCCAGAGAAATACGCGTATGTGTATATTTAAATTTGGAGAAACTTTTATTTCTTGGTGAACAAAATTTAGCACATGTCCACCAATACCTGAACTTTCTACCACGTTGCTTTTGTTCCAGGCCATTGCGTCTCTTCATTTAAGCGTTTCTAGGAATATTTGCATTGGACTCCTTCAGTTGAAATGGATTGAAACGAAAGAAAAAAGGGGAAAAAAGAAAAATAATGATGAAAAGGGAAACCAGTGAAATCTTTTGTGCATGCATTCTCCACTCTTGTTTCACCATCTCCTCTTTCTTCTATTTGAAATTCACGTTCCAACCCTTTTCCAGTTAAAAGTTTCCACCACAACTTCCAACCCTTCACCAAAATCCTTCGCAACTACTCTCAGTCTAGACCGATCTCGCCTTCACCATGCGCCAAAGACCAGCACACTGGCCTTCCCTCCTGCAGCCTCTCCCGCTTGGTCTCCCATCTTTCACCTATGCATGCAAAGACCAGTATCTCCATGCAAAATACACCTTTGGTTCTCTCTTCCCTCTTCTGCACAAAGCTACTCGGCCTTACTCCATCGTGAAGCCATTGCATGCCTTCACCCATTCAGCTCCCCACAGTTAGCTCCTCAAAAAGAAGGAAAAATATGAATGTGAAACCCGATTTCCCATGCGTGCATGATCCCATTCAAACCGCAAGTGCCTGAAAGCACCTCTTCCCATCCATTCATGAATCTGTTTCCAAGTTGGCATCTATAAGAAAAATGGAGAGAGAGAAAACGCAAGAAGAAAAAGAAACGGAGACAGAGAAACGCAAAGAAGAAAAGAGTAGATGAAAGAGAGATGCGAGAGTGAGCAAGAGTGGAAAGGAACAAAGAGAAGGAGATGGAGCGCAGCTTTAGAGGAACTTTCATCGGAAAGCTATAGTGGTGAGAACATCTAAATTTAATTTTTAATTAAATCTATTAGTATGATAAATCTTGAAGTTGATTTGGTAGACGCGATAGTTAGAAGTAATTAGTTGCATACATGGTAAATTTACGGTCATCAAAATAAGGCATTGTTAGCTAAACCCGCAACGCATATGGACGTGCTTTATTTTATAACGCGAATTCTTTTTGGGATTCATAAACATGGATAAGGTAATTTGTTGATAATATGGATGTCGTGATGATGGTTGCAGATATGAAATGTTTGTCAAAGCGCATTAGTGTACGACGCATCTTCGCAAATTGTTATTGTGTGTGCATTTAAGAAATGGATGTATAAATGGTTGTCGAATATGTGAACATGTATATGTACTGATTTTCGGTGGAAATTTAGTAATTCCTAAATTTAATTAAAGAGAAATCTATGAGTTAAACGATATTTGATAATTTTGTGGTATTTTATTAATGTAAAAATATTGACTTAATAATGTTATTGTTTGATTAATTAATGTAGATTTGATATTTAAAAAAGATATCGAATTTCAATTGTTAATTCCGAACTTAGTTATAACTTTAATTAATTAATTGTTGAAAAAATAGGCAAACTCTAATTTTCTGATTTAAATTCTAAGGTGGCTTTAGATGACAATTTGAATTAGGATCAGAAAATTTTATGGAAGATATTGGAACTTGAATTGTTTGGTTATGAAATTTGATGCAAGTCTAGAGAAATATTTATAATAATATATTGTAAATTGATACGAGTAATGATTTGGATTTGAAGTTTAAAATAAGGAACGTAGCCTAAGTTTCGGGTTAACAAGTAAGTTTGTTCCGTCACTAGTTTTGGAAAATTGAAGTGAATATCGAATATTGTGAAGTGCTAAATATAACAACTAGTTTCCAATGTAAATTTGGTTAAATTAGTTTAGACGAAGTGATCTTTGGATATTTGATATAATTTCTGTGGATGATGACTAATACTATTTATGGAATTAAACGGTGGAAATATCGTAATTCGGGTTATAGTATCGGTTTAATACAGAAACATATATCGAATATAAGAAGTGCAATTTCTAACCAACCGTACATATCTAGTATGAATCTTTTGGAAAAGTGAATCATATGGTAATAACATCGTTTTAGCCGAGTAAGGTTTGAGTTAATTATGGAAGTTAATATGGAACTAAGTGAATGAAAGAGAAAGTGGAAAGTCTTCGAATTGATTTGATTAACTCAAGATTTTATGAATTAATTATACTCTCCGAGTATGAATGTGAATATAAGTTCAAGTCATCAGCGTGGGAAAGAAACAATTCCAATTCAAAGTATTTGTATATTTATATAGGTTTTCTACTATTTAAACATGATATGTTAATTTCAAAAATATTTAAATAAAAACTTATTGTTTAAAAGATATGTATATGTTTAAAGTATTATATTTGTACACTACTTCAAAGTTAAATATATGTTAAGCAAATATTTTAAACATTTCTATGTTAAAGCTAGTATATATATATATAATTAGTTTTAACAAATGTATTATTTTCAAATATTTTATTTAATTAAATTGGAATTGTTTTGGTCCTGAATCCTTCGATTTGAATATAATGAATCTGTTTGAATGAATTTTGAATTAAGGAAATTTTGAAATCATGATCTTTGATTTATATTTATTGTCTGAAAGTAAGACATTAAGAAAAAGACTATCTATAAACGACCATCTCTTAAACAATCATTTCTAGATTTAGAAAAACGTTAAGAGATGTATGTGTATATATATGATGGAAAGCACTTGTTTTGAAATATGAAGCGCTGGTTATTTGGAAAGATTGGGATCGGAATTTATTTTCCGAAAACCATTCGAAATAACCATACGCCGTAAATAATGAAGATATGAAGATGACGATTGAAGACTATGGTTCTTCACATCGAACGGCCTGCCTGCCAATTGGTTTCTTTACTGAATAGCTATAGTAGAGAGATGCCCCTATTACCGGAGTGGCAGAAAGTCTGAACGTATTTGGAGAATTTTCCGATTTTGTTCCGTTCAGACCTAGAATGGACTTGTATGGATTGTGTGTCTGACATTGTGATTAACGGTATAACACTGATTTCCATTGATATGTATCTAGTTTGTGACGAACGAGCTCGAAGTGGTTATGCATGGATGGAAATCAGTGGTCATGTTGTGAATGGACAATGTGACATTCTTAAGGTATGAAATGAGCTTGTATGATCAGGGCATTGCTCATCTAGGCATGCTTTGTGAATGATGTGACATCGACAAACCTCGCACCCCGGATTGATGAGAAACCAGCTGTTAGGTTGTATACTTATATATGATTGATGATGATGCTGCACTAGTGGGAAACCCCTTATGAACTTGTGGGAATTGGGTATGTTCTGGGGGTCGTGTCTGGTCGAAAACCGTTGATCTACCCTGCGATCTGTTGTTGGTGTCCGAGATGGACGAAAAAGCCGTGTTACACTTTGCTTCGTATCCCTGATTGATCTTTCGTGCCAGAAATCATCAAGTTGGGAACCCTAATCTCCAGTATGATCCATATGGATTTTGATTGTATACCTATATGTCAATATAACCAATTGGGGTTATTGGGGTTATAGGGGTTATGATTCTATGTTTATTTGCGAAATGATTTCCTCACTATATGTAATAATTAAAGGAGGATCGCATATGAAACATGTTTGGTTATCATAAGATAAAACCCGCCCATCTGATGTGCGCTTGCATTGTGTGATGTGGGACGTACTTATGATAGCTTCATTTTCCAAAAGTCATTACGTATTTATATGCCCGGGTGTTCACATGGAGTAAACCCGTTCTGCTTTAGCAATGTGGTCCGGTGAATTTCCCAACTTTAAATAAATCTTAAAGCAACTGTTTTATGTTCTCACACCAGTTCCATGACTGACCTGGAGTTTATTGTTCCTTCCTAAACTCTGGGTGCCCATTAATTTTCACACGGGAAGCTAGTAGTTTAGTTTTACAGTTATAGAACATTGGAGCAAGATTCAGAGCGCTTCTAGATTGGGATTCACGCTAGAGTTTGGAGCTTCCGCTATATCATACTGTTTCTTCCGCTGAGAGTATATTATTTTTCCTCCATTGTATATGTTGTACTCTGATATTCTATGTTACTCTGATGTAATGTTGTATTATGCAATGAAAAGTTCTGTTATTTTGTTCAATATAAGTAAGTACCCATAACAATTCGTCTTTGTGAACTTTTTAAGTTTGTTTAATTACTGACGAGAATCGAGGAAAAAGTCGGGTCGTTACATATAACTTTTATATATTCAAAAATCATATTTTCTGAGATTGGATTATATATATAATCACGAATACGTTAATTATAAACTTGTCACTCTCAACTCATTCTAGGGCATTTCTAACCCCATCTCCTACGAGTTTCTCATTCTAGGATACTATTGATCCTATCTCTAATGAGTTTTCTTTCATAGGATATTACTAATCCAATCTCTGATGAGTCTTTTATTCTATTCTAACAAGTTGCACCCCAAAGATTTGAGTTAACCAAAGCTCTGATACCATATGTAGTGACCCTCCTTCTCGGTCGATCCAAATCGATCGTTAAACCGATTTAAATCGAACCAAAAGGCGGATACTCTAACTTTGGGCGCACACCACATCAGAATAAACAACAGAAGACTTTTATGAGCATCATAATAATGTTACATCAGAGAACAGAATATCAGAGTATCGAAAATAATATACAGCGGAAAATAAATTTACAGTAAACATAATACAATGTAGCGGAAACAAATAAACTAACACAGCGGAAGACTACCAATGCTCTGGACATCGCTTTAAGCTTTGATCCAGAATCTTGCTAAATGAAATAATCTGCAAAACCAAAACTATTGATTCCTTATGTGAAAATATGGGCACCCAGAGTTTAGGTTAAAACAATAAACTCCGAGTCAGTCATGGGATTGGTGTGAGAACTTAAAACAGTTATTAAACTTTTCTTTAAAATAACGTAAATCACGGGACCGCGCCGCATGTCATGGAACGGGTTCACCCCCATGAATACCAGTGCATAAACAACAACTAATAATAGTCATATGGATCTACAATGCATCATACAACATGCAATTCCTCAATCTACCTATTTAGGCTTAATCCCAAATTTAGATTTTCCAAATCCAATTCACTTTACAGAAATTATTCTTTTTGACTTTATTTCCCGATTTCTTATTTCAAATCTTTTGAAATACATATCAAGCTTTATATCAAAGTAGATTTCACTTCGGGATCTCATACCAAAATCTTTGGAAATATGAATTCCAAAACATCACAATGCATACAAATAGATATGAAACCAACTATCGGGAGGTATTCAGCCCTCATACAAGGCTGTACGCACCTCACCAACTCGATATATATGTGCACCTCTCGCTATGGAGCGGCTACATTGACGATGCACCTCCTACGTTCTCGGGGAAAATACACTGCCCTTATACTTTTAGTCATCCAGGGCTACCCGAATCTTTAGCAACATATTAAATCATTTCATATCCCAAAGTAGGGAAAAATCATTTCACAACATAATAATCACAAGTACTTTCAAACTATAGTACTTTACATTAGCAATTCACATATATGATCAGTCACTATTAATAACATATCCTTTTAGCTCGTACGTCTCAAAGAAGGGCGTTAAGCAAGAGAAAAAATTCTCTGCCACCAAACAGATATATCATCAATAGCAACTAATCGGTTATGTGATGAACTACAATGTCAAACACATAATACATTTCTAAATCATTTTAGAAACATCGGGTTTAGCCTTCGAAATCCTTTCTGTTTTATAAAACATTTTTATAAAACATTCCCTTTCCAAAATCGGGAATACATTTCTTTTAACTTAAGAAAAATATCATTTTGAAATCATTCATTAAATTTGAAATGAACCAAACAACATCGCTAAACATCTCGTAGTCAAATCAAGAAGTGTTTCACAAGATGTTAGCATACAAATATTTCTACCCAACCTAATGATAGCATGTAAAAGCATATTTTCCTCATAAACTGGTCGAGCATGAATGCAATAAATCAATCAATCAGAATCATGAATATCAACAACCAAGTATATTTGGTTTATACCACTTCTCATGTTTTGGTAAATTTAATCACCATTCATTCATTCAAATCTAATTAAAGATTTATTAAAACTCTTCTTTGTTTTAAATATCTAAAATCATTACTTAATGATTATTTAACTTCCGAAAATTGATCTTGCCTTTAACTTGGTAAAAGAATCAATGCCACTTAAAACACAATTCACGATAAACCCAGAATCCTCTTCCATCAAAATGGAATCTTCACGGAAATCATAACAGTATATAATTGATATAAATTTCCTTATCAAATCAATATCATAAACGGAATAACGACAAAGCCTATTAAGTTTCATATATAGTAACGGTCTTCCTTTATAAAAGTTTATCTCGATTATTATCAAATCGAGTTCCATTCAATTCCAATTTAATATATTGAATTGGAAAACTTTACTTTAGAAAATTTCCATTAAATCTAAGAATAAAGATTTATAAACTTCAAGTCTTAACTTCATTGTTAATCGGGTTAAAGAAAGAAAATGCTATTCAAAACACAGTTCATGATAAACCCAAAATCCTCTTCCATCAAAATGGAATCTTCATGGAAATCAAAACAATATATAATCGATATAAATTTCCGCATCAAATCAACACTATAAATGGATAACGGCAAAGCCTTTTAAATTCTATATATAGTAACGGTCTTCCTTTACAAAAGCTTATCTCGATTATTACCAAATCGAATTCCATTCAATTCCAATTTAATATATTAAATTGGAAAACTTAACTTTGGAAAATTTCCATTAAATCTAAGAATAAAGATTTATAAACTCCAAATCTTAACTTCAATGTTAATTGGGTTAAAGGATAAAATGTTATTTAAAACACAGTTCACCATAAACCCAAAATCCATTTTCAATTCAGTTCCAATTAAATATTAATTAATTGGTAAACTTCTCTAAATCTTAATTAAAATATTTATTCTTTTCTCAACGGGGTTTAAGAACGGTGTTATTAAAAACATCATTTACGAAAATCCCTAAAATCCAATTTGATATTAAATACAAGGCTCTAAATAGAAATTATATTAGCTTATATTCAATATCAAATTCTGAAACCAACGGATATCGTATTAGGAATAACGGTATTTGTATCTTCCAAATTCCTCAACAATATCCGTGTAATCACGGAATCCAATTTCGAATTATTCCGAAGATAATTTCCATTTCAAATCCATTCTAGTTTATTAATTGGAAAACTGTAGTTATATTGAAACCCATTTTCCAATCCAATTTATTATTTCTAAAAATAATTTGATTATTATTCTAGTTATCAACTAGTTCATTTCGATAAAAATATATTTTTATCTTTTAAAACTTGCAATTTTCCATCCAAATCTTTTCAAATCATTTATTATGATTTGACATAATTTTTCCATATTTTTAATAATTTTATTTAGGCCCTTACGGTCGGTTTAAAATAGCGACCATCAAACTGCATTCATAACGACCTTTTTTGAAATTGATTTGGACATATATTAAAATCTAACCATTCAAATTTAAATCACCTATATTCATTGGAAAGATCTTTTCGATACGACCCAACGGTTCCGGTTTTAGGAGAATCTGACGGTCGGATCTCCCGTTACATCAATCTGAAATTATTGGTTGAAGTTAGCGAACGGTCGCTGCGCGGCGCGTTCTATTCAAGCCATTATATGTAACACCCCAAAATTTAACAACATTAAGAGGATAAATTAAAGAATAATTAATTTAATATTCAGAATTAAGGGAAACGGACTGCGCCATTGCGTCCGCCTCGGAATTCTGGTTCAGATGGACACCAAGTTTGCATAAAACGGATAACGTGTAAAGAAGTTATAAGATGTAGAAGTTTGTATATGCACAAGGAAGTATATATATATATATAAACAAAATCATCTCCGGAATTCTAAATGATTCAAAAACAGTCAAAAGCGGTGAGCGGGAAAAATCCCTCTCAAAGAGTGTCGACCCCCTTAAGGGGTCTCGACATAGGTGTCGACCCCTCCCCCCCCCCCCCGCGTGGCTCTAGAAGTTTCTTCTAACGTGGACGATTTTGAAGGTTTCTGTTCTGATATGATGGCCTTTGTTGCTCTGCTACTCCTATATAAAGAATCCTAAACCTAGGTTTTTTTCATAGAAAAATAATGGTGACGGCGAAGCTCTACTGCAATGGTAACTAAAATGGTTCTTCTCCTTCTTCTTTTTCTAAATCAATTCAAAGAAGACTATACATATTCGAAGATTGCTATAACAAATTTAGCGCTGGCTACAACAACTTATTCAACTTGTTCTTTGCAGCAAAATCATTGTGAGTTCATGTTGCTTTTAGAACTAAATATCTAAATAGTGATCTTGATATGTATATAATAATTGGATCTTGAATCGCTGCCTAATCAGTTATATTATGACATATTCCATTGATCCGTTCTTATATGTTTATATCATCACCAAGTCTAATCTTGTCATAATATGTCAATTCAGTTTATGTCTATATCTATCGTTATGTTGTTGATTCATTATTATGCCTGTTTTGATTCTCTTCTCTCCTTCTTTTCCTTTTTATTTTTATATAGCCAGGCTACCTTCGAGCCTAGGCCTAAGGCTGAAAAATGCAAATGTGCGAAATTGGAAATAATGGGAAATGACATAATTTGGGGCATAATTGGTATTGGAAAATATGGATCTAAATTTGGGCATAAAATTGGAAATATACGAAGATGGTTTTAGGGGCATATGTCTTGTTGGATAAAATGAATTTAGGCTTGTGTTGGAATATATGTAAATAAGGAATTGGGTATAAAATGGACATGTCTAAATATTGATTTGGAACGTAAATTTGAACATACGTAAACATGAATTTTAGGCATAAATTATGTGAAGGTGGATTTGGGTATAACGTGCATTGAAAGGGTGAATATGGACTTGGGGCATAAGTTGGAATATATGTGGGTTTGGGTTTGTGTAATAGACACACACACACACACACACACACACACACACACACACACACACATATATATATATATATATATGTATATATGCCTTAATTTATGATAAGGGGCACATGGTGCATAATTAAAAGATGAACTAAAAAGAGGCATATAAGTCTATAATTTGAATAGTGAATTAGACATAATTAAAATGGGGAAAGGTTTAATTGATTAATTAATTAATAATGGAATGTTTAGTAAATACAAATAGGAATTGTAATAGTACTTATGGCACGAGGTTAGGTTACATTAGTGGTGGAAGTCTGCTTGGACCCGACCGGCATATCTAGCAGCCACTAGTGTTGAACCTAATGTGGGAGGTCTAAGTACGTAAATACAAATCAGGCTAAGACACGTGGTTAGACCCAACTGTGGAATAAGACTGCCCAGACCCGACCAACATATTCAGCATCCACATGTTGTAGGCCTAATGTGGTAGGTCAAGCACATAATAACCATAAGTGGACATGGTAATGAATCGGACTGCTTAACCTAAGTTAATCCATTAGGATTGTATGATTATGAACTTGAGTTAGGGTTAAGTAGAAATTGGATGGGTAATGGGTGGGTTAAGTAAATTAGAGGGGATGGTAATATACGCATATAGGCCCGTAAACTTAACCCGATGAGGTTATGTGATTAAAGACACCTAGTGGTATACATAACCGGTAGAAACAATAAAGTTATGTAATTAAAAGGACACTGTTTAGGGTAAGCATAACTTGTGAGAAAATGAGACAACCTGAGCAATAAAATAAGAGGTACTTAATTGTAAATTAAGTAATCTAGAAGTCTAGAACCCGTTGATGTGAACAACATGCTTAGACTTGTTAGGGACAAAAGGAAATTATAACATAGGTTATAATCAATGGGTTGGGAAACTTGCTAATGGACCTTAGTTAATAGAACTAAGTTAACAAGCAAACAACAAAAAGTTGTACTGACAATGTGAAAAGGAATTATGATTAAATAAGAAAGAACGAGGAAAACTTATAAGATAAATTATATTTAATCATAAATAATGACTGACATGTTAAAAAGAAACATGTAAAATGAGACGTACTTAATTACACATTAAATAAAAACATGTTATTGTAATGATGTAACCAAGCAAGAATATAAAATAGATTGTGGATTTCAGACCTTGGGCCATAATTTAGAGAATAACATGTTGTGGGCTTATTAATAAACTTAAATGGATTAAGTTATATGATTGAAATAATAAGCAAAAGAAACTTGGTAATTTGAATAAGAATTCAGTATGAATGGTAATAACCAAGTTAGATGAAATCCCGGTGAAGTAAGGCAAGCGCTGACGTAGGGTCTAATAATATATTAAAATGAGGCGCTTAGACTAGTCCGTACATTTGAGGGTGAATAACCCAAAGGGGTAGATTATCGAGGTGTTATAAGGCACGAGGGGAGCGCACATTCGTTTGATTGTTATGACGGCTCCGAAGGAGTGGAAGGGGAAGCACGCGGCTTCCTGAGAAGTTGAAGGTGCTCCTGGTAGTCCTCTGTGGTGTTGTAGTTTCGGACTGTGCTCACAGAGGTTGGGGTCTACGCGTAACTACCAGGTGGTGAGCCTTGACTGCAGAGGTAGTTATGCAGTCAGAATGCTATGACGAGGTGACATCAGGGTGATTCAACGGTTGCCTCACGAGGAGGTGGAAGGTCAGGACTGACAAGGATAGTAGATCGTCGGATACCCGTCATCGGCAGCCAGCAGGATGCGAAAAGACTAGAGCTAACCCTAAGGTATCATTTCACCTTTCACTATCGAGGTATGGGGTTGAGGGGAGACGACACATGGATGTTTGGATTGGTTGTTTTAGGGGTGGTCGCTTAGCTCTGTAGTCTTTACTAGTTGAGGGAGAGGCAGAGGTGGGGCCATAGCCGCCATGGAAAACAGACCCGAGGATTATCTGTATTTGAAGGCTCTTAAAGAGGGGGCTGTACAGATATAGAAAAGCTCCCGACCGAGTTTCGTGTTTAGCCCTATCACTGAACTCGGTGTGCATTAGAGGGCGTGAGATAGAGGCATCGAGCTACAATTATAGTACATATGTGGGACAGTCTAGATACATGCACATCAGCTCTGGGTGATGTATCGTAGACTAGTAGGCATTACTCCGATCTAGAATCTGATTCGGTCGATGGTGGCAGTTCGTACGCTTACGTAGCATAGTAATGATAGATATATGCAGAATGTAATATTGTTATGTATACTCTGACATAGGATGAGGGACTGCATTCACTTCTATTGCGTTACGGTGGAAACCGTGCGAGTGGGTTACCATGGGATGTATCTCAATATTGAGAGATAGCTACATAATTGTATTTGGTGAATCCACGGAAAAGTAAATGGGTATGATGTGTGTATTAGTCTTGAGTGCTATTAACCTCAGTAACCTAATAATCAGGAAAATGTAATGGAACAATATTAGTAGGGATCATTCCACTTCTGGTATACAAGTATTTGCACGGTGTAGAGAAATGTATTCAAGAAGTGTAATATATATTGTTCATCTTATCTTGCTTAGTTCACACTTGTTATTGTTATCTTGTTCTTCCAGTTTTTATATACCTGCCATGACACTTTTATTTATTTATATTTAAAAATAACTGGACTCGCCAGACTTTATGTCTGACCCTTTTTGTTTCCTCTTCTTTCTCGTCCGTCTCCCTCCCTTAGGTTCTCAGGGTGGAAGTTCTTAGAGTTGATTTGGATTCTTTTCAACTTAGCTTGGACTTTGGATATTGATGTACAACTTTGATTGTCAACTCTCGTATGGCTTTGCTTAGGAAATATGGTTTACGTTTTTGTACTCTGATATTTTTGGAAAGACAGATTATTAAACATGTAACTGGTTATTTCAAACCTATGATGTAAATTCAGTATTTAGGACCATGATGTTATGATTTAAATAAAGTTTTTAATTCCACTGCTACTTTACATGTCTATCTTGTGCTATTATGTTCTTATTTACCTATAACTCTTCACAAAAGTTAATGCATTCCCTTAGTGAGTGACATTAACGGACGTGGGGTGTCATATTATATATATATCATCAATTTCCATTTAAAACGTATTTTACAAGTCGTTTATAAATTCATTTTAAAATGATTTCAACTTCCTTTTCAATTTTAAACATTGTATACATATGCTAAAAATCATATTTTTAACTACTCAATAATTATTCCACTACATGACTATTCTATATATCTCATATATAAGCTAAAAATGATATTTTTAGCCAACCAATATTTATTTCAATACATGAAAATCTTATAAATCTCATATATATGTTAAAAATTATATTTTAACCGATCAAATATTTATTCCATTTCATGACCATTTTATATATCTCATATATAATTTGTACAATGCATATATATAATTTATACAATGCATATATATTTTATACAACGCGTATATATATATATATATATTATACAATGCATATATATTTTATACAATGCATACATATTTTATACAATACATATATATTTTATACAACGCATATATATTTTATACAACGCATATATATATATATATATGTATATATTATTTACTCTATTTCAATATCACAATCACAATACACAAATCACCAAACCATCCACATAAGTAAATACTCAATAACCAAATGCCATTTACGGTGTCATAAAGGTCCATTTGCGAAGTATGAAATGCGACCGTCGCTAATATCCATACATAGCTTCTAATTCAAATGATTTGTGTGAGTTCTTTTGTTGAACTCCAAAAATAAATAAATAAAAATCTACACTGGCAATCTATATATTTTCAATTATAAAATAAATAACTGTACAAATATTTAAGTGAGGGAGTTCTCATATTAGTTTCCACTCCGCCAGTATTTAACTGAAGGGTTGTATTTTTCAACTAAATTAAACATGCGTTTAATTTAGTTGAAAATCCAGTTTGCTCTGTTTCCGTTCTAGTCAGTTCCATTGCATAGTGTTCGTCGTTGTGAATCCAACACAATAGAAATCGTCGGATTTGGACCTCATATGAAGAAGATATGATAATGTTTGCATTATTTTCAGTTATCTGGATTGAATGTTCTGCCTGAAAATTCCAAATATTTAGGATTACCTCTTTTTACTGGTAGGATCTTTAAAGTGAATTGTATGCCCTTATTTGAAAAAATTATTGAAAGAATGAAGCAATGGCCATCTTGTCAACTATCCCAAGTTGGAAGACTTATCATAATTCAATCTATTATTACATCTATGACAACTTATTACTCTAGGCAATATATTCTTCCATTAAAGCCCATTAATATGGTGGTAAGTGCTATGAATAAGTTTTTATGGTATGGTGATCCTTTTGTAAAGAAGATTATTCCTATATCCTTTTCGAAATTATGTGAAGATAAAAGGAATGGAGGTTTAGGAATCACTAACCTCTTTCAATGGAATAAAGCTGCTATTTCAGTGAATAATGATAAGATTTTTTCTGATGATAAATGCTTATGATCTAAGAATGTGAAGAACAATTTGAATGGTAAGAAAAATTTCTGGACTATGCAAGTTACAAGTTTCTGCAGTTGGAGCTGGAGACAAATCCTGTAACACCCCATATTTCTGTTAACACTAAAGTAACAAATTAAAGAATAACTAATCTCAGATGTGAGAATTAAGGGAAACAAGTTGCGCCATTGTGTTCGTCATAGAATTTTGGTTGAGATAGAGTCCGAGTTTGCGTGGATTGGACTTCGTATGAAGAAATTATGGCCATCGGAAGTTTCGGAAAATTCAAAATAGATTTCATATTTCAAAATTTCAGAGTCAGTAAGGCTAGGCGGGAAAATTCCCGCCAGGGCCAGGTCGACCAAAGGGTCGACCAGGGGGTCGACCTGCCCTGACCAGGTCGACCTGGGGGTCGACCTACCCCTCCGAGCAGAATTAATTGATGACCTGTAAACGACTATGTGCTGACTGATTAGGGTTTCTGATATGCTCTGATTGGCTGGGATTAATTCTGGGTTGATCGGATGGCTTAAACTAATCCTAAACTCTATAAAAACACCTCTATACTCAAACCCTAAAATCAAAACAAAATTAGATTCATGGCCTCCAAGCCGTCACCTAGCAACTCTGCATAGCCGCCACCAATTAGAAAGGAAGAAAGCTAGTCTAAATCAATCCTTTTCAACTTTAACAACGAATCTTCTTCAAAGGAAAGCTTTTACAACTTCAGAACTCAGAATTCAGAACTCAAGACCTTCTTTGAGTTATGAGTTCGATAATTTTAATAAAATAATTAGTAATTTAATTGGATTAAGTTATGATGTGGATTATATGGATTTGATGTGAATTTTTGACTGCATGTTATAATTATATTGTAAAATTGTGATATTATCATACAATTTGTAAACTCTATGATGTTATGTTGTGATGTTATCATCCATGTTGTAAAGTTATGATGCTATCATCTATGTTGTAATTCTATATAATCAAATCATCATGTTGTTCATATGCTAGTTGGTTATGTTGATTTATATGATAAATCATAAGTATGTATGCAAGTTTAGATATCAATTTGGATGTGGATCATATGCAAGTTAGTAAATTTTATGCATAACCATACATGTTTCATGACACCTATTTTATGTGAATTAGATCTAAAAGTTAGGCTATGACATGTGTGAGTTATAAGCTAAATCCTACATGCTAGTTTACATGTTTAGATGTAAGTTTTCACCATCATTATGCTGCATAAATCACATATGCAAGTTTATATGAATACATGTGTTTGAATAGGAATCATGTTGTGCAAGTTTACACCTTTAGATGTAGATCTATGACATACATGATTTATGCAAGTTTATGACTATTGCCTAAACAAGTTCACACCTTTAGAATTGGATCTATGACATATGTAGTTTATGCAAGTTATAACTTTGGCCTATGCAAGTTTTAGATGTAGAACATCATTCACACATGCAAGTCCACCCCTATGTTTAGATCTAAGTTTTAATTATGTGTATGTTGTGATGTTTTCTCTTTATTCCATGAGTTAGACTATTCGAGTCTAACGTATATTTTACGTTAAACGAACGAACGTACAACGTGGGGTAAAGGGGATAATATTAAAAGATTTAATTTGCATAAATGCCTTAAAAGGCGTAAAATAAATTTGTGATGAAAATTGGTATGATTTTACATACCACAAATAGATGGACATAATTGAGTCAATTATGGCCATAGCTAAATTTGGAATTAATTGATAATTTGAATAGGGAAAGTAATTCAAATTGGGGGATGATTAATTAGGAGTAATTAATCGTCTAAGACACGAGGTTAGGCTCTTTTGTGGTGTAAGACTACCCGGACCCGCCCGGCAAATCCAGCTGCCACAAATGTCAGTCTAATGAGAGAGGTCTTAGGCATAAATTAAATACGTAACAATTGCAAAGACACGAGGTTAGGCTCGTTTGTGGTGTAAGACTGCCTGGACCCTCCCGGCAAATCCAGCTGCCACAAATGCCAGTCTAATGTGAGAGGTCTTTATGAGGTTACGGTCTTAATGAATTAAGAAACACTTAACCAGATAAACATGTAGTGGGACATGAGGGGATTAAGTGGGTGCCTTGGGTGGCATGTGGAATCTAGTGGGTGCCTTGGGTGGCATTTGGAATACAATTAGAAACACTCAACCAAAATTTGAAACATGTAATTGAAACATGAATAAGAAGTGGGTTAAGTGGGATGTATTAGAGGGGACCAAGCTTAGGTGGATAGCTTGTGTCAAGTAATGGGGGCCCGTTTCAACCAGTAACCCATATGTATCTTTGTGGGCTCGACCCAAGTCGAGGACGGGACACGCATACTGGGCTTGACTGTAAGAGGCCAAAACGGGATAGCAGTGGCAACGCAAGTCCAACGGGTTCATATGTGTGTGTGGACCCGGGCTGGTTGGTAAGACGTTGTTGCATCATGTAGGTATAAGCCGTGCATTGTTGGTTGTATCGGGTTGCCACTTTGGGGAGTGATACACCCCACTGTGGTGCCAACACGAGTATCTACGAGTTAGGGAGCCGATCGCTTGGGGGTAGTGGGTACACCTAGTGGAGATAAGGGCAGGCGGCACCTATGAAGGCAGCTAGGGGTGCACGAAACTACCAGTATCATTATTAAGTTCTGTAGGCGGGATCAACCTTAGGGTGACTAGTGGTGGTGCAGTATAGTAGTGGTGGTGTAGTATAGTAATTATCTTATAGTGGTTTAGGGTGCGCTTTAATGTTATGTTAGTTCATCTTGTTTCCATGTTTACTCTATCATACGCAATTGTTCACAGCCATTTCCTTATTTTCCAACTTATGCCTTAGCCTAGTTGCATTAGTAATTATATTGTTAAAGTTATCGCACTCGCCAGACTTTATGTCTGACCCCCTTTGTTTCCTCCTCTTTTCTTCCTCCCCCCCCCCCCCCAGGTGCTCAGGTTGGAACTAGCACCAGTGGAGCTTGATTTTGGACAACTATATTTCTTGCTTTTAGAAGATAGCTTGGATCGCTGAAGTAAAGTTCAACCTCTCTTATTTATGGCTATTTTGTACTGGGGTTATGTCTTTCAATTTATGTACTTTGGTTTAGTCAAGATGGATATTATGTACTTTAACTCTGATTTTTGATGATGTAATCAAACATATGTGTTTTCCGCTGCAATGAAATAAAGTTTTAAAGTTTTAGTACTGTTTATATCTGTCTTGTTGTTAAGTTTCTGTTCTATACTCACCTAAAACGCTCCATAGAAGTTAATGCATTCCCATTGTGAGTGACATTAATGGACGTGGGGTGTTACACGTGGTATCAGAGTTGAAGGTTACCAGAATAGATATGAATTTTGAAAAGTTGTTTTTCAAAACCATTTTTATAAAGGAGTACTTTCAAAAGTATGTTTTAAAGAAAGTATTTTTAAGAGAAAAGCTTATTTTAGAAAGCATAACCCCAAGAGCCACATATCTTTCCTTCAGTTCTTTTGTATTGAATAATTCCTTTTTCGTTTCAGTATGTATGGAATTCCCGAGATACCCGAGGGAATAACAATGCCAGGATGGTTTAGGAGGTATTTGGAGACTAGGGCCACCACTGCAGGTCCGGCAAATTCTCCTCCCCCCTCCCCCTCCTCCTCGTGTCGATCATTTCGCGAAAATATGTAAGGACTTTCGAGCAATGGGTGGAAAACCTTTTCACGAGATGGAGACATTTGTTGAAGCTCGAAATTAGCTAAAGGAGGTAGAAGAATTGTTTGGGATTTTTGAAGTGGATGATGGAAGAAAGGTCCGGTTAGCTGCTTGGCTAATGAAGGATGACGCCTTGTCTTGGTGGGTGGTCACTAATGGAGAACGTCTTGTTGATACTTGGCCAGATTTCAGGCGGAGGTTTGAGGTGAAGTTTCTCTCAAGGGCTGAAGAGAATTTATACATGGAAAGGTTTTTGGCGCTGAAGCAAGGGAATACATCGGTGAAAGAATACGTCAACAAGTTCAATCAGTTCGCGAGATTTGGCTTGGACTTTGTAAATACACCAGAAAAGAAGGCTCTAAGATTTGTTAAGGGTTTGAACGAGCCGCTTCATGGGTTAGCTATGACCCACATCCCCATGGGGGCTACCTTCAAGAGGCTAGTCGACATGGCGCTTATGCATGAAGAGGAAAAGGGCGCGAATGCTAATAAGGCACCCGAGAAGAAAGGGGATCAAAAGAAGCCGCAACAGCAACAACATAACAAGAAAGGTGGGAAAGGCAACAATGGTAAGGGAAATAAAAGATGCTTTAACTGTGGGACACCCGGCCATCTAAGCAAAAATTGTAGGAAGAAAAAGAAGGCTGGTTATTTCCACTGTAGCGAGGCGGGACATCTTATTAAGGACTTCCCAAAGAAAGGGCAGAGGGCAGGGTCTACCTCGGAAGCATAGGTGCAGGCTCTTATGGCACCAGGGCAGGCAAGGGGACAAGTTCAGGCTCTCGTGGTCCCACCGCTGCAAGAACGAGGTAGAACAATTTCCGTTGAAAGTTCAGTTTTTCTGTTTGATCATCCTATCCGTACTTTATTCGATTCTGGCTCATCACATTGGTTTATCTCTACATCATTAGTTGAAACATTGCACCTAGATACTAGTCTTGTAATAGATCGCTTAGTAGTCTCAAATCCTATTGGTGGTTCAGCTCATCTTTCTATGATTTGTCGGGATTTGAGAGTGTTTATCTTGGGCATTGAGTTTGATTGCAACGCCTTTGTTCTTGGTTTCATGGGCTACGGCTTGATTCTAGGTATGGATTGGCTAACTAGATACGGGGCCATCCTAGATTGTGAAAGAAGGGTAGTTAGATTGTTGACTCGTTGTGGAAGAACCCTTGATATTTCCTGTGACCCTAGAGGTCCAGTAATGCTTAGCTACCTAGAATCCCTTGACGCATCCGATGATGACTTACATTCTGTTCCCATAGTCCGTGAATATGTTGATGTCTTCGATGAGGTGAGGGGTTTACCCCCAAAACGTGAGATAGACTTTCGAATATATCTAGTAGATAATGCAATGCTAGTTGCATTGCCAGTGCGCCACATGGCTCTAAGAGAGAGAAGAGAACTCAGTAAGCAAGTGAAGGAATTGCTTGAGAAGGGGTTCATCAGACGTAGTAAATAGAAGTGGGGTGCTCCAGTAGTATTTGCCACGAAGGCAGATGGGTCCCTTAGACTTTGTGTGGACTTTAGAGAACTCAATAAGCTTACTAAGAAGAATAGGCATCCACTGCCAAGGATTGACGATCTCTTCGATCAGTTAGTTGGCGCCTCAGTGTTTTCGCAGTTAGACTTAGCCACTAGTTTCCATCAGTTGAGAGTGGTTGAGGATAGCATAGACAAGACTGCCTTTAGGACTCCAGATGGTTTCTTCGAGTGGCTTGTGATGCCCTTCGGTTTGACAAACGCCCCTGCATACTTTGTTGACTTGATGAGTAGGGTGTTTAGGGAGTACCTTAATAAATTCGTGGTAGTCTTTGTGGATGACATCCTGATCTTTTCTAAGTACGAGGAAGAGCATGCCCTATATCTTAGGGAAGTGTTGGAGACTCTTCGAGCGCATAGCCTGAAAACTAAATTTTCTAAATGTCACTTTTGGAGGAAGGAAGTGCAATTCTTAGGGCACGTGGTCTCCAAAGAAGGGATAGTTGGATCCCGCGAAGGTAGTGGCCATCCAAGATTGGAAGGTCCCTAAAAATGCTACCGAGGTAAGGAGTTTCTTAGGGTTGGCTGGCTACTATAGGATGTTTATCAAAGACTTCGCAAAAATATCAGCCCCATTAACACGCTTGACGAAGAAGAACCTAGTTTTCACATGGGACGTAGATTGTGATGATGCGTTCCAACGTTTAAAGAAAGCTTTGACCACAGCCCCAGTCTTAGTATTGCCAGATGGGAGTAAGCCATTTACCGTTTATACCGATGCTTGTGGGACAGGACTAGGCGCAGTCTTAATGCAAGAGGGGAAGGTAATAGCCTATGGTGGAAGGGAGTTGAGAGTGCATGAAAAAAATTACCCTACACATGACCTAGAGTTGGCCGCTATTGTCTTCGCGCTTAAGTCTTGGCGTCATTATCTTCTTGGCGAGAAATTAGAATTGTTCACGTACCACAAATCGCTAAAGTATTTGTTCTCCCAGAAGGACTTGAACTTAAGGCAGCAAAGGTGGATGGAATTCTTAGCGTCCTACGATTTCGAGATAGCATATACCCCTGGCAAGGGTAACGTGGTGGCAGATGCCTTAAGTAGAAAAAGGTTGCCTTTGAGTCCATTGTTTGTTGAGCAGCGAAGTTTAGAGTTCATCTCTACGTTTGACTTTAGACCTTCTATTGACTTCGTACCCGGTTTGCTAGCATCCTTAGAGGTCAGACCTACACTTTTGGGACGGATCGGTGAGGCACAGCGAGATGACCCATAGCTAGTTGAGTTAGTAGAGAAGCTCAGAGGAGGGGAGTCATCGAGCCATCTCCGTAGGTTACCCTAGATGATAAGGGTTGGTTACGTAGGGATGGTAGACTTTGTGTACCACGAGACGAGAATTTGAGGAAGACCATTCTTGATGATGCACATCGTTCGAAGATGACCATCCATCCCGGTGGGGACAAGATGTACATGGACATGAGACGGGTTTACTTTTGGGCCGGTATGAAGAAAGATGTGGCTGAATTTGTCGCTAGATGCTTGGTGTGCCAACAAGTAAAAGCGGAGCAAAGGAATCCCGGTGGATTATTACACCCATTGGAGGTCCGACAATGGAAGTGGGAAAGTGTCTCGATGGACTTCGTTGATGGGTTACCGAGATCGAGGAAGGGTAATACAGGAATTTGGGTCGTGGTAGACAGACTTACTAAGAGCGCCCATTTCATTCCCGTGAAGAGTAAGAGGACTGCTCCATGGTTAGCCTCCGTATACATTCGAGAGATAGTTCATTTGCCCGGTGTTCCTTCTAGCATAGTAAGCGACCGCGATCCTATTTTTACTCGCGAATTTTGGAAAAGCTTGCAAGAGGCGGTAGAGACTCAGTTATGTTTGAGCACCGCATATCATCCTCAGACGGACGGCCAGACCGAGAGGGTGAATCATATTTTAGAGGACCTTTTAAGGTTGTGTGTCTTAGACTTCGGAGGTACATGGGAGGAACATCTTCCGTTGGTGGAGTTCGCATATAATAACAGCTTTCATTCTAGCATTAGCATGGCACCGTTCGAGGCTCTTTATGGATGGCTGTGTCGTTCGCCTACATGTTGGTGGAAGTCTACAGATAAGGTCTTGCTTGGGCCCGATATGATTAGGGAGGCTTCGGAAAAGATCGATTTGATTCGAAGGAGGATGAAGACAGCGCAAGATAGGCAGAAATCTTATGCAGACAAGAGGAGGTCAGATCTTGAGTTTGATGTTGGGGACATGGTCTTTGTCAAAGTGTCTCCACTACGGAACGTCGCTCGCTTTGGGTCCGTTGGGAAGTTAGCACCAAGGTTCGTAGGGTCATTTCCTATTAAGGAAAGGATTGGATAGATGGCGTATAGAGTGTAGTTGCCCAAGAGACTTAGGGGTGTACACGACGTATTTCATATATCACATTTGAGGAAATGCTTGCACGAGACCGCGGAAGTGGTAGAGCCGAGCTTGCTTAGAGAGGTGGAGATAGAGCGTGATGCGACGATTCGACGAGCTCCACGTGCATTCTTGGGTCGGAGATTAAGAAGTTGAGAAATCAAGAGGTCAAGCTAGTCAAAGTGCAATGGGGAAATGATGAGAGCAACGCTACTTGGAAGACGGAAGAGAAGATGCATTCATTGTACCCTTTTCTTTTCGAGGGTATGTCTTTTAATTTCTCCTTTTCGCTTAGTTTGTACTTATCTTATCTTTAGTATGTCCTCTCGCTATTATCTTTGACCTTTAGATAGGATAGTCCTATGGTTGAAACATGTGTTTGAGACATGTTATGTATGATGGATGCACGTGGAAGCAAGTGTTTGCTAGTGGTTGCTCGTGGATGCATATACACACACTTTAGGCACTAGATCGGCTCAGTCACTTCATATTGCATATTGCATGTTGTATATAAATGTTTTTACATATTTAAGTAATGGATGTATAATGGTTGTACCATCATATGGATGTTGCATTTTTGTGACAACCCGCCCTGCACCAACCGACATTTACCCCAAAAGTGCGTTGTACACATGTCCAGTTAGCACAGGACGGATCGTCAGAAGGAAAGGAAGAAAGATGACGAAGAATCAACAAAGAATCTGTAGAATGTCTCACAGCGCATAGAACAAAATATAATAACAACATACTTGACATAAAACAGGTGAGACAGTGCATAAGCTGAAAACAAACTATCATAGCAGCGGAAAATCCAAAGTACAGCTTATGATCCAAAGCCAACATTATTGCAACTTTTAAAAATTGTCTCAAAAATCTAAACAAGAAAGGTACACTACTAATGCCCAAAGTAGTGACCAGCAACGACACAGGGAGAATATCTATATATCGTACGTGGATGCCTCCTGCTCGTCTCTGAATCAGCTACTCGCGCATCCCCAGCTAACCTTTCTCTAGTCTGCTCGTGTGAGCACTCAGAGTAATAAGAAGAGACATAAAACTCTGGGTCAGACAAAAAGTCTGGTATGAGCGATAAGCAGCCAAACAGAACAATAACAGGTATACTAAACCATACCTGAACCTGGACCTGCAACCAAAGAGTAAGCACTACATACTGTACAATACTCCAAGGTGCCACTACATACGCTGTAACGAATACGGGGCTGGGGGTGTGCATGTCATAATGATGGCAAACAATCAAGCATAGAAACCATCCACATATCTCTCACTCAGTGCGTAAAGTATACGATATCCACCACTTCGCTCACCTCAATACCTTGCTATGATCACCTTGCCCCATGAAGTCATAAATGGCTTCGATGCACTGATACATAGCCATTAATCCTTCGCTATGTCCACTTTGCCCCATAGAGTTGTTAACCCCATCTGCGCTGGCTCATAGCCATACTAATCCTTGACTATGTCCACTTTGCCCTATGGAGTTGTTCACCCCATCTGCGCTAGCTCATAGTCCTACTACGATCACTTTGCCCCTCGAGTCATAGTGACTCTACTGCACTGATAACGTAGTCCTATCATTCATGGTGAATCGAAGTTATGAACGTCGACAACTCCTTATCACACGTCCCGCAGCAAAGCCCAACCATGAAGTGAACTCATTGGTTCCCAACTGGATCCTGAGCTCTAACTTCCATTTGGACTACCTTTGCATCTCGGGTTATTGGTCACCACCGGATCGGTTCGAATCTCCCTCTAATCGTCAGTTCGGTTCGGATCGGAATGCTCCTTCTTCACTGGATCGGATCGGCAGACTTCACCCCTGGTGGATCGGGTCGGGTTCTTCAAGTCCAATCACCACGCGTCGGTTCAGTTCGGAGGTGGCCATGCGGGTCGGATCGGAGTGCTGCATGCCACGAGAGGTGCAAGTGGATCGGAGCTTCCCAAATTCATGTTGCCCTCCTCTGATCGGGTCGGGTGTGAAGTGCGAGAGAGGATCGGGTACGAGAGCTTTGTGGGGAAGGGCGTTGTAGTGGTTCGGTTCGGGTCCTCCTAACCGATCAGATCCGGTTCGGATGTCTTCCTGCACTTTTTCCAACAAGCGGTTTACTCCACTCGACGGCGTTTTCGACCATTCCAACTATTCTAATCAATCATAAAGCATACCATACACTCATAGCAACATGTATAATCAACCACAAACACCAAAACAACAATATGATAGGTTAAAATGGATCAAATATAGCCAAAACCCCATATTTTCCCTTAAGCATGTTTAGGTGAAACTAATCATATGATTAGCAAAACTTAACCAAATTAACCCAAACTCGTATCAGCGGTCTAAAACATCATTTAAGAATTTATAAATATTTTTCCAGAATTTTAACATGTTTAAATTCGCTAATTAACACCAATTACCCTTAATTAACCATAATTAGTGAGGAACTATGCAAATCGCTCACCTTAGCCACAAATAAACCTTAGATCTGAAATAAATCTCTATTTAGGCGCGAATAACAATGCAAATCAACAGCTCTAATCTTGATTTGGTGAAGATCTCCCTTGATTCGATGTTGCTAAGCTTAATCCTTGATTAGAAAGTGATTTGGAGGTGATTCAGAGGTTGGAGGCCATTTTTAGGGTTTCTATGAGGTAAGTGGAGGCTAGGAAACTGAAATGGAATGGAACCCTATCTCTTTTCAGCCTCCCCATAACCCTAATCCCGAAATGGGTTATGGGCCCGTTCACTAATCACCCTATTTGGCCCGGTTAAGCAGTTTTTCACCTTCCAAACATTATTTCAGCCATATCTCCCAAACGGTGAGTTCGTTTGGCTATTATGACCACTCTTTGGAAAGGTAAACCATCAAACGAATCTAATGGAAGTGGTTTCAGGTCAAAATTCCTTTCCAGTCAAAAGTTATGGCCAAAACAGTATCAGCTAGGGGCAAAACGGTCATTTAAAAATCGGTAAAAATCATGAACATGGGAAATGACCCCGATGGTTGTTTCCCAAAGTTACATGACCATACGACTTCATACGAGAAAGAAATAAATATTCTACGATACTCCGATGCGTAGAATGCGGGTTGTTACATTCTTCCCCCCTTAAGAAATTTCGTCCCCGAAATTCCATAACTAAAACACACAAAAGGGTCTCGCATGCCTATCAGCCATAAAACAACAATCAAACATGCAAAATAAGCAAAAAAAGTCTATCCTAGCATGTGGAATAACTAAATTGCAAAGTAAATCTTACCAGGCAAAGAGTTCTGGGTACGTTTTCCTAATGCTCTCGTCTGTCTCCCAAATACAGTCATTCTCGTTCTCGTCCCACTGAACTTTGACTAGCTTCACCGCCTTCCTTCGAAGTCGCTTCGTATCGAACTCGACAATATGAATTGGCTAGCGGTTCCCAACCGCTTCGGGTTCCACTTCGAAGTCATCTAACTGATCAGGTGAAATAGTCATATCTGGGTGGTGCACGAACTTCCTTAACTGGGAAACATGAAATATGTTGTGAACTCCTGCCATCTTCTCTGGTAAGTCCATTCTATATGCCAAATTCCCAACTTGTTCGAGAACTGGAAATGGGCCAACAAACCTTGGTGCCAACTTGCCTCTCCTGCCAAATCGTATCACGCTCTTCAATGGAGAAACCTTGACAAACACCAAGTCACCAACGGAGAATTTTAAGTCTTTTCTCCTCTTGTCAGCATAACTCTTCTGCCTATCCTGTGCAGCCTTCATTCGTTGTTGGATGATCTTAATCTTATCTGAAGTTTCCCTCCCCACATCTGGTCCAAGCATAAACTTCTCGTCAGTCTCTATCCAACATGATGGTGAGTTGCACGGTCTTCCATACAAAGCTTCATATGGAGCCATACCGATACTGGATTGGTAGCTATTATTATATGCAAACTCTACTAGATGCAAATGGTCATCCCATGATCCACCAAAATCCAATATACAAGCTCTCAAGAGATCTTCCAATATACGATTCACCCTCTCTGTTTGACCATTAGTTTGAGGATGATACGCGGTACTGAGATACAGTTTCAACCCCAGAGCCTCTTGTAAGCTCTTCCAAAACCCACTAGTATACAACGGGTCTCGGTCACTCACAATGCTTTTAGGTACTCCATGAAATCTCACTACCCACTTCATATGCAATTCTGCTAATTTAGCTGTCGTTCTGGTCGATTTGACGGGTATAAATCTTGCACTCTTAGTCAATCGATCCACAATTACCCAAATGCCATCATGTCCCGATCTAGTCCTTGGTAAACCATCAATGAAATCCATTGAGACTTGCTCCCATTTCCATTCAGGAATTTCTAATGTTTGCAATTAACCACTAGGCTTCTTTTGCTCGGCTTTAACTAGTTGGCAATTCATGCACTTTGATATAAACTTCCCAACGTCTCTTTTCATCCCTTCCCAGTAGTAAGTCTGTTTCATGTCTCGATACATCTTATCACCACCGGGGTGTATAGTCAGTTTTGAGTGATGACATTCTCTAAGCACTTCATCTCTCAAACCATTCACTTTGGGTGCAACTAGTCTTCCATTCTTCTGAAGCCATCCTTCTCGATCAAGCCCATACAAATTCATCTCCTCACCGTCGATGTTCATCTCTAACTTGGAGATAATTTCCAATAAATTAGGATCGTCCCTCTGACTGGAACCAATCCGTTCAATCAAGGTGGGTCTGATCGTCAAACTAGCTAACATCACTGGATTTAATTCGCACTTTGTCTGAAATCAAACCCTGCGATATACTCCAGTTGCTTCCATTCAAGAAACATAGCCCCTAAACTGGCATGTCTCCTACTCAAGGCATCGACTACCCATTGCCATTCCCAGGTGTATATGCGATATCAAAATCATACGAAGCCAAGAACTCTAGCCATCTCTGCTGTCGGAGGTTTAGATCCTTCTGGGAGAAGAGATACTTTAACGATTTCGGTAAACAACTCAAATCTCTCTCCCAAGAGATAATGTCTCCACATCTTCAATGCGAACACAATTGCTGCCAGTTCCAAATCATAGGTAGGATACTTTTTCTCATGCGGCTTTAATTGCCGACTAGCATAAGCTATAACCCTACATCCTTGCATCAATACAGCACCTAGTCCGATACCAGAAGCATTTGTGTATACCGTCATTTCTTCATTCCCTTTAGGAATGACTAACACTAGCGCACGCGTCAACTTTTCCTTTAGACTCTTGAATGCATTCTCACACCCCCTGTCCCAGACGAAGGCTTGCTTCTTCTTAGTCAACTGAGTCAACAGTGCTGCTATCTTGTAGAAGTCCTGGATAAACTTACGATAATATCCAGCTAACCCCAAGAAGCTTCTCACGTCTGTTGCATTCTTGGGTGTAGGCCAATCCTGTACCGTAGCCACCTTCGTAGGGTCCACGGCAATACCATTCTCTGAAACAACGTGGCCCAAGTATCTCACTTCCCTCCTATAGAAGTGACACTTAGAAAACTTCGCTTTCAATTGGTGTTTTCTCAACACCTCCATCTCTATCCTCAGATGTCCCTTGTGTTCTTCCTCTGTCCTTGAGTAAACAAGGATGTCGTCTATGAACACAAGAACAAACTTATTCAACTGATCCCTGAATACCCCATTCATAAGATCCACGAAGTACGCTGGTGCATTGGTCAACCCAAATAGCATGACCAACCACTCATAAAATCCAGACGGCGTTCGAAATGCCGTTTTAGCTATACTATCAGCTGCCACTCGGAGCTGATGAAATCCTGTCGCGAGATCCAGCTGGGAGAACACTCTTGCTCCTTCCAGTTGATCAAACAAATCATCTATCCGCGGTAGAGGACACTTATTCTTCGTCATCACCTTATTCAACTCGCGATAGTCCACACACAAATGAAGGTAACCATCTGCCTTAGTGGCAAACACAAATGGTGCTCCCCGCTCGAAGACACTTCTTTTAATAAACCCCTTCTTCAAAAGATCGCTTACTTGCACCCCGAGCTCTCGCTGCTCCCTTGGTGCCATACGACGAAGTGGCATTACTATAGGTCTGGCATCTTTCACTAAATCAATACGGAACTCAATCTCTCGGTGTGGTGGAAGTCCGGTCACTTCCTCGAAGACGTCCGGATACTGGCCAACCACGGGCACATCTGACAACTCATCATGCGGGATGTCGAGGGAATTTATAAAACTAGCCATTACCCCATCACTAGATAGACTACCAAACACTACCCTCCGCCCATCATCCGCTCCAACTGTCACCAAAAAGCCCTCACAGTCTACCACCACCCCGTATCTTTGGAGCCAATCGACTCCCAATATAATGCCATACCCAGTAAAGCCCAAAACAAAGCAATCACAAACAAGCATACGTCCATGACTCGATAAGACCAAATTTATGCAAATCATACTAAGGTTAGTCAAACCACCAATCGGGTTCGTCACAACCAACGCTCTATCGACTATCTCGGGTTCCAGTCCCAACCTATCTACCAGGTCACTAGATATGAAGGAACGGGAAGCCCCAGTATCAAACAAAACTCGAATTGGTACATCATAAATAGAAAGCATACCTTGAATGACGACATTCTTTCCATTCTCCGCCGCAGTTGGGGCATTCGACGAAGAAGGAATAGCATTAAGGGAATATTCTTTCACCATCTGCTTTTCTTTAAGAGGTTGTGGACACTTATCCTTATGATGTCCCACTTGGCCACAGTTGTAGCACTTCCTATCCGCTGGCTTGGCCCGACATTCTTTAGCATAATGGCCCTTCTTACCACAGCTGAAGCACTCAACATCTTTCTTTCTCTTTTTCTGGCCATCCTTAGATCGGTTCTGCTTTCTCTTGTTCTGAGATTTGTTCTTGCCTCCACCGCTCGCTTGCGGTTTTGGCCCTTCTGCAGATGCAACCTCAGTCTTTGACTTAGGGTAAAGACTCACTGATCTCGACGCTTTCCCCACAATCGATTCAAAAGTCTCATCGATGTGGTTGATAAGCCTTTCCCCCAAGTATCCATCCAACCCAGTAATGAACTTCTCATTCTTCTTCTTAGGAGTATCGATAAGGGATAATCCATACTTCGGCAAAGTGTCGAATTCAGCAATATAGTCCGAGATTGCCCTACCATTCTGCTTGAGTTCCAAGAATCTCTTAAACAACATTGACTTCTGGGCAGCTAGAATGAACTTCTCGCTAAAGCGAGCCTTGAACTGATCCCAAGTAACCTGATCTTCTGGAGTAGCTATTCTAATGGCGTTCCACCAATTCATCGCTCGCCCTTGCAGCTGACGAGACGCGAGCCTTCTCTTCATCGCATCCTCGATACCCAAGTCGTCGAAGATACGATCACAACTATCCAACCAATCCTGAACATCCGTGGCCGACTCCGTTCCGTGGAACGGCTTCCCACCAAGGTGAGTGTAATCCTTGCACAACTTGGCAAATCGGCCCTAGACGCCTGCACCAACACCATTACCGAGATTGGGAACTGCCCCTTGAACATCCCTGAGCATCTCCCTCATGAAGTTAGTGAACATCGTCCTCATGTCAGGAGCATCCTCATTATTCGTCCCTCTACTAGCATCTCTTGCATATCGGCTCATCGTTCAATCTGTAAAGAGGAAACGATTAACAACCCCATAGTTGTGCTAGTGCAGTATGACTTCATTCGTATACTACTACTAATAGTACATACATATATATATATATATAGTTTTTGAAAACCAAAGTAATCACAAATACGCTCTCTCATATACGTACTATCTCTTCCTAGTGTCTTTCCCTAGGTTAACTACGCAACCTAGAGCTCTGATACCAAATGTGACAACCCGCCCCGCACCAACCGACATTTACCCCAAAAGTGCGCTGTACACATGTCCAGTTAGCACGGGACGGATCGTCAGAAGGAAAGGAAGAAAGATGACGAAGAATCAACAAGGAATCTGTAGAATGTCTCACAGCGCATAGAACAAAATATAATAACAACATACTTGACATAAAACAGGTGAGACAGTGCATAAGCTGAAAACAAACTATCATAGCAGCGGAAAATCCAAAGTACAGCTTATGATCCAAAGCCAACATTATTACAACTTTTAAAAACTGTCTCAAAAAGCTAAACAAGAAAGGTATGCTACTAATGCCCAAAGTAGTGACCAGCAACGACACAGGGAGAATATCTATATATCATACGTGGAAGCCTCATGCTCGCCTCTGAATCAGCTACTCGCGCATCACCAGCTAACCTGTCTCTAGTCTGCTCGTGTGAGCACCCAGAGTAATAAGAAGAGACATAAAAATCTGGGTCAGACAAAAAGTCTGGTATGAGCGATAAGCAGCTAAACAGAACAATAACAGGTATACTAAACCATACCAGAACCTGGACCTGCAACCAAAGAGTTAGCACTACATACTGTACAATACTCTAAGGTGCCACTACATACGGTGTAAAGAATAAGGGGGTGGGGGTGTGCATGTCGTAACGATGGCAAACAATCAAGCATAGCAACCATCCTCATATCTCTCACTCGGTGCGTAAAGTATACGATATCCACCACTTCGATCACCTCAATACCTTGCTATGATCACCTTGCCCCATGAAGTCATAAATGGCTTCACTGCATTGATACATAGCCATTAATCCTTCGCTATGTCCACTTTTCCCCATGGAGTTGTTCACCCCATCTGCGCTGGCTCATAGCCTTACTAATCCTTGACTATGTCCACTTTACCCATGGAGTTGTTCACCCCATCTGCGTTGGCTCATAGTCCTACTATGATCACTTTGCCCCTCGAGTCATGGTGACTCTACTACACTGATAACGTAGTCCTATCATTCATGGTGAATCGAAGTTATCAACGTCGACAACTCCTTATCACGCGTCCCACAGCAAAGCCTAACCATGAATTGAACTCATTGGTTCTCAACTGGATCCTGAACTCTAACTTCCATTTGGACAACCTTTGCATCTCGGGTTATTGGTCACCACCGGATCGGTCCGGATCTCCCTCTAATCATCAGTTCGGTTCGGATCGGAATGCTCCTTCTTCACTGGATCGGATAGGCAGACAGCACCCCTGGTGGATCGGGTCGGGTTCTTCAAGTCCAATCACCACGCGTTGGTTCGCTTCGGAGGTGGCCATGCGGGTCGGATCGGAGTGCTGCATGCCACGAGAGGTGCAAGTGGATCAGAGCTTCCCAAGTTCATGTTGCCCTCCTCTGATCGGGTCAGGTGTGAAGTGCGAGATAGGATCGGGTACGCGAGCTTTGTGGGGAAGGGCGTTGTAGTGGTTCGGTTCGGGTCCTCCTAACCGATCCGATCCGGTCCGGATGTCTTCCTGCACTTTTTCGACCAAGCGGTTTACGCCACTCGACAGCGTTTTCAACCATTCCAACTATTCTAATCAATCACTTAGCATACCATACACTTATAGCAACATGTATAATCAACCACAAACACAAAAACAACAATATGATAAGTTAAAATGGATTAAATATAGCCAAAAACCCATATTTTCCCTTAAGCATGTTTAGGTGAAACTAATGATATGATTAGCAAAACTTAACCAAATTAACCCAAACTCATATCAGAGGTCTAAAACATCATTTAAGAATTTATAAAAAAAAATCCAGAATTTTACTAATTACCCTTAATTAACCATAATTAGTGAGGAACTATGCAAATCACCCACCTTAGCCACAAATAAACCTTAGATTTGAAATAAATCACTGTTTGGGCGCGAATAACAATGCAAATCAGCAGCTCTAATCTTGATTTGGTGAAGATCTCCCTTGATTTGATGTTGCTAAGCTTAATCCTTGATTAGAAAGTGATTTGGAGGTGATTTAGAGGTTGGAGGCCATTTTTAGGGTTTCTAAGAGGTAAGTGGAGGCTAGAAAACTGAAATGGAATCAAACCCTATCTCTTTTCAGCCTCCCCATAACACTAATCCCGAAATGGGTTATGGGCCAATTCACTAATCACGCTATTTGGCCTGGTTAAGCAGTTTTTCACCTTCCAAACCTTATTTCAGCCATATTTCCCAAACGGTGAGTTCGTTTGGCTATTATGACCACTCTAAGGAAAGGTAAACCATCAAACGAATCTAATGGAAGTGGTTTTAGGTCAAAATTCCTTTCCAGTCAAAAGTTATGTCCAAAACAGTATCAGCTAGGGGCAAAACAGTCATTTAAAAATCGGCAAAAATCATGAACATGGGAAATGACCCCAATGGTTGTTTCCCAAAGTTACATGATCATACGACTTCATATGAGAAAGAAATAAATATTCTATGATCCTCCGATGTGTAGAATGCGGGTTGTTACATTCTTCCCCCCTTAGGAAATTTCGTCCCCGAAATTCCCTAACTAAAACACACAAAAGGGTCCCGCATGCCTATCAGCCATAAAACAACAATCAAACATGCAAAATAAGAAAAACAAGTCTGTCCTAGCATGTGGAATAACTAAATTGCAAAGTAAATCTTACCAGGCAAAGAGTTCTGGGTACGTTTTCCTAATGCTCTACTCTGTCTCCCTAGTACAGTCATTCTCCTTCTCGTCCCACTGAACTTTGACTAGCTTCAACGCCTTCCTTCGAAGTCGCTTCGTATCGTGCTCGACAATACGAATTGGCTTGCGGTTCCCAACCGCTTCGGGTTCCACTTCGAAGTCCTCTAACTGATCAGGTGAAATAGTCATATCTGGGTCGTGCACGAACTTCCTTAACTGGGAAACATGAAATACGTTGTGAACTCCCGCCATCTTCCCTAGTAAGTCCACTCTATATGCCAAATTCCCAACTTGTACGAGAACTGGAAATGGGCCAACAAACCTTGGTGCCAACTTTCCTCTCCTGCCAAATCGTATCACGCTCTTCAATGGAGAAACCTTGACAAACACCAGGTCACCAACGAAGAATTTTAAGTCTTTTCTCCTCCTATCAGCATAACTCTTCTGCCTATCCTTGGCAGCCTTCATTCGTTGTTGGATGATCTTAATCTTATCTAAAGTTTCCCTCACCACATCTGGTCCAAGCATAAACTTCTCGCCAGTCTCTATCCAACATGATGGTGAGTTGCACGGTCTTCCATACAAAGCTTCATATGGAGCCATACCGATACTGGATTGGTAGCTATTATTATATGCAAACTCTACTAGATGAAAATGGTCATCCCATGATCCACCAAAATCCAATATACAAGCTCTCAAGAGATCTTCCAATATACGATTCACCCTCTCTGTTTGACCATCAGTTTGAGGGTGATACGCGGTAATGAAATATAGTTTCGACCCCAGAGCCTCTTGTAAGCTCTTCCAAAACCCACTAGTAAACAACGGGTCTCGGTCACTCACAATGCTTTTAGGTACTCCATGAAATCTCACTACCCACTTCAAATACAATTCTGCTAATTTAGCTGTCGTTCTGGTCGATTTGACGGGTATAAATATTGCATTCTTAGTCAATCCTTCCACAATTACCCAAATGCCACCATGTCCCGATCTAGTCCTTGGTAAACCATCAATGAAATCCATTGAGACTTGCTCCCATTTCCATTTAGGAATTTCTAATGGTTGCAACAAACCACTAGGCTTCTTTTGCTTGGCTTTAACTTGTTGGCAATTCATGCACTTTGATATAAACTTCCCAACGTCTCTTTTCGTCCCTTCCCAGTAGTAAGTTTGTTTCATGTCTTGATACATCTTATCACCATTGGGGGTGTATAGTCAGTTTTGAGTGATGACATTCTCTAAGCACTTCATCTCTCAAACCATTCACGTTGGGTACAACTAGTCTTCCATTCTTTCGAAGCCATCCTTCTCGATCAAGCCCATACATATACATCTCCTCACCGTCAATGTTCATCTCTAACTTGGAGATAATTTCCAATAAATTAGGATCGTCCCTCTGATTGGAACCAATCCGTTCAATCAAGGTGGGTCTGATCGTCAAACTAGCTAAAATCACTAGATCTAATTCGCACTTTGGTCTGAAATCAAACACTGTGATATACTCCAGTTGCTTCCATTCAAGAAACATAGCCCCTAAACTGGCATGTCTCCTACTCAAGGCATCGGCTACCGCATTGCCTTTCCTAGGTGTATATGCAATATCAAAATCATACGAAGCCAAGAACTCTAGCCATCTCTGCTGTCGGAGGTTTAGATCCTTCTGGGAGAAGAGATACTTTAACGATTTCGGTAAACAACTCAAATCTCTCTCCCAAGAGATAATGTCTCCACATCTTCAATGCGAACACAATTGCTGCCAGTTCCAAATCATGGGTAGGATACTTTTTCTCATGCGGCTTAAATTGCTGACTAGCATAAGCTATAACCCTACCTCCTTGGATCAATACTGCACCTAGTCCGGTACCACAAGCATCTGTGTATACCATCATTTCTTCATTCCCTTTAGGAATGACTAACACTGGCGCACGCGTCAAATTTTCCTTTAGACTCTTGAATGCGTTCTCACACACTCCGTCCCAGACGAAGGCTTGCTTCTTCTTAGTCAACTGAGTCAACGGTGCTTCTATCTTGGAGAAGTCCTGGATAAACTTACGATAATATCCAGCTAACCCCAAGAAGCTTCTCACGTCTGTTGCATTCTTGGGTGTAGGCCAATCCTGTACCGTAGCCACCTTCGCAGGGTCCACGGCAACACCATTCTATGAAACAACATGGCCTAAGAATCTCACTTCCCTCCTCTAGAAGTAACACTTAGAAAACTTCGCTTTCAATTGGTGTTTTCTCAACACCTCCATCACTATCCTCAGATGTCCCTTGTGTTCTTCCTCTGTCCTTGAGTAAACAAGGATGTCGTCTACGAACACAAGAACAAACTTATTCAACTGATCCTTGAATACCCTATTCATAAGATCCACGAAGTACGCTAGTGCATTGGTCAACACAAATGGCATGACCAACCACTCATAAAATCCAGACGGCATTCGAAATGCCATTTTATCTATACTATCAGCTGCCACTCGGAGCTGATGAAATCATGTCGTGAGGTCCAGCTAGGAGAACACTCTTGCTCCTTCCAGTTGATCAAACAAATCATCTATCCGCGGTAGAGGATACTTATTCTTCCTCGTCACCTTATTCAACTCGCGATAGTCCACACACGAACGAAGGGATCCATCTGCCTTAGTGGCAAACACAACTGGTGCTCCCCACTCGGAGACACTTCTTTTAATAAACCCCTTCTTCAAAAGATCGCTTACTTGCACCCCGAGCTCTCGCTGCTCCCTTGGTGCCATATGACGAAGTGGCATTACTATATGTCTGGCATCTTTCACTAAATCAATACGGAACTCAATCTCTCGGTGTGGTGGAAGTCCGGTCACTTCCTCGAAGACGTCCGGATACTGGCCAACCACGGGCACATCTGACAACTCATCATGCGGGATGTCGAGGGAATTTATAAAACTAGCCATTACCCCACCACTAGGTATACTACCAAACACTACCCTCCACCCATCATCCGCTCTAACTGTCACCAAAAAGCCCTCACAGTCTACCACCACCCCGTATCTTTGGAGCCAATCGACTCCCAATATAATGCCATACCCAGTAAAGCCCAAAACAAAGCAATCACAAACAAGCATACGTCTATGACTCGATAAGACAAAATTTCTGCAAATCATACTAAGGTTAGTCGAACCACCAATCGGGTTCGTCACAACCAACGCTCTATCAACTATCTCGGGTTCCAGTCCTAATCTATCTACCAGATCACTAGATATGAAGGAACGGGAAGCCCCAGTATCAAACAAAACACGAACTGGTACATCATAAATAGAAAGCATACCTTGAATGACGACATTCTTTCCTTTCTCCGCCGCAATTGGGGCATTCGACGAAGAAGGAATAGCATTAAGGGCATATGCTTTCACCATCTTCTTTTCTTTAAGAGGTTGTGGACACTTATCCTTATGATGTCCCACTTGGCCACAGTTGTAGCACTTCCTATCCGCTGGCTTGGCCTGACATTCTTTAGCATAATGGCCCTTCTTACGACAGCTGAAGCACTCAACATCTTTCTTGCTCTTTTTCTGGCCATCCTTAGATTGGTTCTGCTTTCTCTTGTTCTGAGAGTTGTTCTTGCCTCCACCGCTCGCTTGCGGTTTTGGCCCTTCTGCAGATTCAACCTCACTCTTTGACTTAGGGTAAAGACTCTCTGATCTCAAAGATTTCCCCACAATCGATTCAAAAGTCTCATCGATGTGGTTCACAAGCCTTTCCCCCAAGTATCCATCCAACCCAGTAATGAACTTCTCATTCTTCTTCTCAGGAGTATCGATAAGGGATAATCCATACTTCGGCAAAGTGTCGAATTCAGCAATATAGTCAGAGACTGCCCTACCATTCTGCTTGAGTTCCAAGAATCTCTTAAACAACACTGACTTCTGGGTAGTTGGAATGAACTTCTCGCTAAAGCGAGCCTTGAACTGATCCCAAGTAACCTGATCATCTGGAGTAGCTGTTCTAATGGCATTCCACCAATTCATCGCTTGCCCTTGCAGCTGAGGAGACGCTAGCCTTCTCTTCCTCGCCTCCTCGATATCCAAGTCGTCGAAGATACGATCACAGCTATCCAAACAATCCTGAACAACCGTGGCCGACTCTGTTCCATGGAACGGCTTCCCACCAAGGTGAGTGTAATCCTTGCACAACTTGGCGAAATCGGCCCTAGGCGCCTACACTACTGGACCACCACCATTACCGGGATTGGGATCTGCCCCTTGAACATCCCTGAGCATCTCCCTCATGAAGTTACTGAACATCGTCCTCATGTCAGGAGCATCCCCATTATTGGTCCCTCTACCAGCACCTCTTGCGTATCGGCTCATCGTTCAATCTGTAAAGAGGAAACGATTAACGACCCCATAATGGTGCTAGTGCAGTACGACTTCATTATTATACTACTAATAGTACATATATATAGCTTTTGAAAAACCAAAGTAATCACAAATAGGCTCTCTCATGTACGTACTATCTCTCCCTAGTGTCTTTCCCTAGGTTAACTACGCAACCTAGAGCTCTGAAAACAAATGTGACAACCCGCCCCGCACCAACCGACATTTACCCCAAAAGTGCTTTGTACACATGTCCTGTTAGCACGGGACGGATCGTCAGAAGGAAAGGAAGAAAGATGACGAAGAATCAACAAGGAACCTGTAGAATGTCTCACAGCGCATAGAACAAAATATAATAATGACATACTTGACATAAAACAGATGAGACTTTGCGTAAGCTGAAAAAAAACTATGATAGCAGCGGAAAATCCAAAGTACAGCTTATGATCCAAAGCCAACATTATTACAACTTTTAAAAACTGTCTCAAAAAGCTAAACAAGAAAGGTACACTACTAATGCCCAAAGTAGTGACCCGCAACGACACAGGGAGAATATCTATATATCATACGTGGAAGCCTCCTGCTCGCCTCTGAATCGGCTACTCGCTCATCACCAGCTAACCTGTCTCTAGTTTGCTCGTGTGAGCACCCAGAGTAATAAGAATAGACATAAAACTCTGGGTCAGACAAGAAGTCTGGTATGAGCGATAAGCAGCTAAACAAAACAATAACAGGTATACTAAACCATACCTAAACCTGGACCTGCAACCAAAGAGTTAGCACTACATACTGTACAATACTCCAAGGTGCCACTACATATGGTGTAAAGAATAAGGGGGTGGGGATGTGCATGTCATAACGATGGCAAACAATCAAGCATAGCAACCATCCTCATATCTCTCACTCAGTGCGTAAAGTATATGATATCCACCACTTCGATCACTTCAATACCTTGCTATGATCACCTTGCCCCATGAAGTCATAAATGGCTTCATTGCACTGATACATAGCCATTAATCCTTCGCTATGTCCACTTTGCCCCATGGAGTTGTTCACCCCATCTGCGCTGGCTCATAGCCTTACTAATCCTTGACTATGTCCACTTTTCCCCATGGAGTTGTTCACCCCATCTGCGCTGGCTCGTAGTCCTACTACGATCACTTTGCCCCTCGAGTCATAGTGACTCTACTGCACTGATAACGTAGTCCTATCATTCATGGTGAATCGAAGTTATGAACGTCGACAACTCTCTAGCACACGTCCCACAGCAATGCCCAACCATGAAGTGAACTCATTGGTTCTCAACTGGATTCTGAGCTCTAACTTCCATTTGGACTACCTTTCCATCTCGGGTTATTGGTCACCACCGGATCGGTTCGGATCTCCCCCTAATCTTCAGTTCGGTTCGGATCGGAATGCTCCTTCTTCACTGGATCGGATCGGCAGACATCACCCCTGGTGGACCGGGTCGGGTTCTTCAAGTCCAATCACCACGCGTCAATTCGGTTCGGAGGTGGCCATGCGGGTCGGATCGGAGTGCTGCATGCCATGAGAGGTGCAAGTGGATCGGAGCTTCCTAAGTTCATGTTGCCCTCCTCTGATAGGGTCGGGAGTGAAGTGCGAGAGAGGATCGGGTACGAGAGCTTTGTGGGGAAGGGCGTTGTAGTTGTTCGGCTCGGGTCCTCCTAACCGATCCGATCCAGTTCGGATGTCTTCCTGCACTTTTTCCAGCAAGCGGTTTATGCCTCTCGACGACGTTTTCGACCATTCCAACTATTCTAATCAATCACAAAGCATACCATATAGTCATAGCAACATGTATAATCAACCGCAAACACCAAAACAACAATATGATAGGTTAAAATGGATCAAACATAGCCAAAACCCCATATTTTCCCTTAAGCGTGTTTAGGTGAAACTAGTGATATGATTAGCAAAACTTAACCAAATTAACCCAAACTCATGTCAAAGGTCTAAAACATCATTTGAGAATTTATAAATATTTTTCCAGAAATTTATCATGTTTAAATTTGCTAATTAACACTAATTACCCTTAATTAACCATAATTAGTGAGGAACTACGCAAATCACTCACCTTAGCCACAAATAAACCTTAGATCTGAAATAAATCTCTATTTGGGCGCGAATAACAATGCAAATCAGCAGCTCTAATCTTGATTTGGTGAAGACCTTCCTTGATTTGATGTTGCTAAGCTTAATCCTTGATTAGAAAGTGATTTGGAGGTGATTTAGAGGTTGGTGGCCATTTTTAGGGTTTCTAAGAAGTAAGTGGAGTGTAGAAAACTGAAATGGAACGAAACCCTATATCTTTTCAGTCTCCCCAAAATCCTAATCCCGAAATGGGTTATGGGCCCATTCACTAATCACCCTATTTGGCCCGGTTAAGTAGTTTTTCACCTTCCAAACCTTATTTCAGCCATATCTCCCAAACGATGAGTCCGTTTGGCTATTATGACCACTCTACGGAAAGGTAAACCATCAAACGAATCTAATGGAAGTGGTTTCAGGTCAAAATTCCTTTCCAGCCAAAAGTTATGGCCAAAACAGTATCAGCTAGGGGCAAAATGGTCATTTAAAAATCGGCAAAAATCGTGAACATGGGAAATGACCCCAATGGTTGTTTCCCAAAGTTACATGACCATACGACTTCATATGAGAAAGGAATAAATATTCTACGATCCTCCGATGCGTAGAATGCGGGTTGTTACAATTTTGGTGAATGGTTGTGCACACATAGAAATAATATGTATCGATAGGGTTCTTTGCCATACATAATGAACGCATGGCACTATCATGGTTTGCATTAAGGAGGTCAACTGAATCAGTAAACCGCCTGATTTTGCATTAGATAAGGAACATATACACACACTTCTTGCATACGTTCGTACGGCATTAGAAATTTTATAAGGACAATGGATACCTGTGTTTGATGGTTGAGTAGATGGTTGTTTGGATGTTAGGATATGCATTCTCCTTAACTTGGAGATTTCGGGGGCAAAATCCTTTAAAGAGGGGAGAATGTAACAACCCGTATTTCTTTTAACACTGAAGTAACAAATTAAAGAATAACTAATCTCAGATGTGAGAATTAAGGGAAACGGGTTGCGCTATTGTGTTCGTCTCTGAATTCTGGTTGAGATAGAGTTTGCGTGGATTGGACTTCATATGAAGAAGTTATGGCCATGGGAAGTTTCAGAAAATTCAAAACAGATTTCAAATTTCAAAATTTCAGAGTCAGACAGGCTAGGCGAGAAAATTCCCGCCAGGGCCAGGTCGACCATAGGGTCGACCTGGGGGTCGACCAACCCCCCCCCCCCCCTCCCGGTCAGAATTAATTGATGACCTGTAAATGACTATATGCTGACTCATTATGGTTTCTAATATGCTCTGATTGGCTGGGATTAATTCTGGGTTGATCGGACGGCTTAAACTAATTCTAAACTCTATAAAAACACCTATAGACTCAAACCCTAAAATCAAAACAAAATTAGACTCATGGCCTCCATGCCGTCATCTAGCAACTCAGCATAGCCGCCACCAATTAGAGAGGAAGAAAGCTAGTCTAAATCAATCCTTTTCAGCTTTAACAACGAATCTTCTTCAAAGGAAATATTTTACAACTTCAGAACTCAGAATTCTAAACTCAAGACCTTCTTTGAGTTGTGAGTTCGATAATTTTAATAAAATAATTAGTAATTTAATTGGATTAAGTTATGATGTGGATTATATGGATTTGATGTGAATTTTTGACTTCATGTTATAATTATGTTATAAAATTATGATGTTATCATACAAGTTGTAAACTCTATGATGTTATGTTGTGATGTTATCATCCATGTGTAAAGTTATGATGCTATCATCTATGTTTTAATTCTATATAATCAAATCATCATGTTGTTCATATGCTAGTTGGTTATGTTGATTTATATGATAAATCATAAGTATGTATGCAAGTTTAGATATTGATTTGGATGTGGATCATATGCAAGTTAGTAAATTTTATGGATAACCTTACATGTTTCATGAAACCTATTTTATGTGAATTGGATCAAAAAGTTAGGCTATGACATGAGTTATATGCTAAATCCTACATGCTAATTTACATGTTTAGATGTAAGTTTCACCATCGTTATGTTGCATAAATCCCATATGCAAGTTTATATGAATACATGTGTTTGAATAGGAATCATGTTGTGCTAGTATACACCTTTAGATGTAGATCTACGACATACATGATTTATGCAAGTTTATGACTATTGCCTAAACAAGTTCACACCTTTAGAATTGGATCTATGACATATGTAGTTTATGCAAGTTGTAACTTTGGCCTGTGCAAGTTTTAGATGTAGAACATCATTCACACATGCAAGTCCACCCCTATATTTAGATCTAAGTTTTAATTATGTGTATGTTGTGATGTTTTCTCTTTATTCCATGAGTTAGACTATTCGAGTTTAACGTATATTTTACGTTAAACGAAGAAAGTACAACGTGGGGGTAAAGGAGATAATATTAAAAGATTTAATTTGCATAAATGCCTTAAAAGGCATAAAATAAATTTGTGATGAAAATTGGTATGACTTTACATACCACAAATAAATGGACATAACTGAGTCAATTATGGCCATAGCTAAATTTGGAATTAATTGATAATTTGAATAGGGAAAGTAATTCAAATTGGGGGATGATTAATTAGGAGTAATTAATCGTTTAAGACACGAGGTTAGGCTCTTTTGTGGTGTAAGACTGCCCGGACCCGCCCGGCAAATCCAGCTTCCACAAATGGCAGTCTAATGTGAGAGGTCTTAGGCATAAATTAAATATGTAACAATTGTAAAGACACGAGGTTAGGCTCGTTTGTGGTGTAAGACTGCCCGGACCCGCCCGGCAAATCCAGCTGCCACAAATGCCAGTCTAATGTGAGAGGTCTTTATGAGGTTACGGTCTTAATGAATTAAGAAACACTTAACCAGATAAACATGTAGCGGGACATGAGAGGGTTAAGTGGGTGCCTTGGGTGGTATGTGGAATCTAGTGGGTACCTTGGGTGGCATTTGAAATACGATTAGAAACACTCAACCCAAATTTGAAACATGTACTTGAAACATGAATAAGAAGTGGGTTAAGTGGGATGTACTAGAGGGGACCAAGCTTAGGTGGATAGCTTGTGTCAAGTAATGGGGGCCCGTTTCAACCAGTAACCCATACGTATCTTTGTAGGCTCAACCCAAGTCGAGGACGGGACACGCATACTGGGCTTGACTGTAAGAGGCCAAAACGGGATAGCGGTGGCAACGCAAGTCCAACAGGTTCATATGTGTGTGTGGACCCGGGCTGGTAGGTAAGACGTTGTTGCATTGTGTAGGTATAAACCGTGCATTGTTGGTTGTATCGGGTTGCCACTTTCGGGAGTGATACACCCCACTGTGGGGCCAACATGGGTATCTACGAGTTAGGGAGTCGATCGCTTGGAGTTAGTGGGTACACCTAGTAGAGATAGGGGCAGGCGGCACCTATGAAGGCAGCTAGGGGTGCACGAAACTACCAATATCATTATTAAGTTCTGTAGGCGGGATCAACCTTAGGGTGACTAGTGGTGGTGTAGTATAGTAGTGGTGGTGTAGTATAGGAATTATCTTATAGTGGTTTAGGGTGCGCTTTAACGTTATCTTAGTTCATCTTATTTCCATGTTTACTCTGTTATACTCAATTGTTCACAGTCATTTCCTTATTTTCCAACTTATGCCTTAGCCTAGTTATATTGGTAATTATATTGTCAAAGTTATCGCACTCGCCAGACTTTATGTCTGACCCCCTTTGTTTCCTCCTCTTTTCTTCCTCCCTCCCCCCAAGGTGCTCTGGTTGGAACTAGCACCCGTGGAGCTTGATTTTGGACAGCTGTATTTCTTGCTTTTAGAAGATTGCTTGGATCGCTGAAGTAAAGTTCAGGCTCTCTTATTTATGGCTATTTTGTATTGGGGTTATGTCTTTCAGTTTATGTACTTTGGTTTAGTTAAGATGGATATTATGTACTTTGACTCTGGTTTTTGATGATGTAATCAAACATATGTGTTTTCCGCTGCAATGAAATAAAGTTTTAAAGTTTTAATACTGTTTATATCTGTCTTGTTGTTAAGTTTCTGTTCTATACTCACCTAAAACGCTCCATAGAAGTTAATGCATTCCCTTTGTGAGTGACATTAATGGTCGTGGGGTGTTACAAATCCTAAAGCTTAGAAGCCTTTTTCTACATGTTGTTCAATGTTTTGCTAACCGTTTGCATGGATTATCTTTTTGGCACTCGCCTTTGGCAGGTAAGGGGTTGGTTTTAAGTGATGCAGTAGATACTTTGAGGAGAAATAGTGGTATTCCAGATTCAGCTACAGTGGATGATATGATTCATGATGGTGAAATTCTATTGCCTCATATTAGTTTAATAGTTTTAAGAAGATTATGGTCTGAGATATCGTCCAAATTTAAGTCAGCAGATGAAAATATAACTTGGATGGGAAAGAAACACTCCGTCGGTTTGGTTTATGATCTTTTATGTGGAGATAAGCCGCTCTTTCCCTGGTACAAAAGAATTTGGAGCTTGACGAGTAATGCAAAACAATTTTTTTTGCTTTGGAATGTAATGTCTAATGCTTTAAATATGAAAGACAAGCTGTTTAAACTAGGAATCATTCCTGATGACATTTGTGTTCTCTGTAGGGCAGATTCGGAATGTAACACTCATATATACTTTGAATGTCCTTTTTTTTCAACTATGGTGTCGAGTGCTTGCGTTAGGGAAGTTTCATCGGCCTGCTAGTAATAGTAGGGATGAATGGTTTTATTTGTTCCAGGCAACAAGATGGAAGTCGAGTAGGAGTTTGCTGCTTTTAAATTTTTTATAGATTTTTGTGTTAGAAATTTGGGTGGAAAGAAATAGAAGAGTGTTCTCTTCAGTAGATTTGAATGCTAATGACCTTTTTTCAGTGATTTATAATGCAATTTTAAGGAAAATTGGATGAATTTTTTACTGATATATTTGACAATCATTTGAAGATGATGGTCTGTTCTCTTCAGAAGTGGTATTTCTTCAGGCTTCCTGCGTTATTAGTTCATGATTTTGTGATGATGTAATGTTCTTTAAACGTGGTATTTCTCTTAGAAACTACTGGTCAGATATGCATTCATTTGAGAGTTCATTGTTACAATATTATTTTTGTTCTAGTTCAGTTTGGTTAATAGCGTTGAATTTTTTCTATATAGTCTTGTATAGATCATAGTTTTTTTTTCTTAATGCTATTAGCTTGTATAGCCGAGTGTTGCTCTTGTAATTGTACTTTGTTATAGTGAATAAAGTTTTAATTTTCCTTTCAAAAAATAATAATTAACATATTTATATAATTAATTAATGTTAAACCTGTTCCTAATCCATCTTCCTCCATCGTTATTTCCTGCAACAAGAAAAACCATTCATCGTTTTAAAAACTCCTCCATGCACGTACGATGGAGCTTCTGACCAACGATCCACAACCGCCAGTCGAGGCGCGTCGGCCTCGCCACCCCACACCCTCGATCTTGCCACACTCTGAAACGACCTGAACTTCCCTGTGAAGAAAAGAACGGATTGCTTTGAGGAAAAGACGAATCAAAACACAAACAGAAGAACATTTCGTTGTTAATTACAACAATTTCGTTAGATTACAAGAATATACAGAGTATAAACAAATAATATACATTTGATAAATATCAGAGATTATAATACATTACATAGCAGCGGAAAAATAATACAAAACACAACTGAAAGTAATACACGGATACAAAGCTTTCTGAGTATCGTTCCAGCTATAAACCATGATCCTATGAATATAAATCTGCAAAACCAAAACTACTAGCTGCCCATGTCGAAAATAGGGGCACCCAGAGTTTAGGTTAAAATGATAAACTCCAGGTCAGTCATGTGACTGGTGTGAGAACTAAAACAGTTATTTAAAACTTTACTTTAAATCAGATATATCAAGGGACCACGCCGTATAACACGGAACGGGTTTCCTCCCAAGAATACCAGTGCATAATACAAAACAGCGCAATGCTTTTTGGAAAAATGAAGCTATTATAAGACCTAGGTCCTATCACACAATCAACGCAAGCCGGAGGATAGGGTTTTCCCTTATAATAACCAAACATTCTTGGTACGTTAAAACGAATCATTTGATACTGTTATAAGTGCATAGTGTATAAAACAACTTCAATCATAAGTATCAATCATAGACGGCATGGGTACCATATATCATGTCGCCAATACTAGGCTCTATAATAAAAACCGCAAAGTCACGTATTGGAAGTTAAATTTCCATCTGTGAACCGAGGCTAGGGATCGTCCTCACCGCTTCGAGACTGTCTAGCCCGAGTCTCAGGCAAGTACTCAGTCAAGCCTTTGGATCATCTGGGCCGGTCCACGGATATGGATTAAAATGCCTGAACACCGTGTTTCCCCGCCCTTTGGGGCGTAAACGAGTCCTACGACTCCATCGGCTCCACATAGTCACCAATATATCCAAGGCTCCTCGCAATCCAACAACCACACAGGTGAAAATAATATAAATGCCAGGGCTGGTACGTCACTGACACCACCCTAGCTAAAAGGAAATGCATGCCCTCCCTGAGGTCCTTCTCCCATTTCTGGTTCACATCCGGGTGTGAGGCTCGCGAATTAACGCTACATAAAGCTATGCCACACAGGCGGTGCTTTGATCATCAACCACAAGACTTTGCTTTTCAATAGAAGCCTTGATCATTTGCATCTCAGCATGCCACACAGGCAATTCACGCTATGCAACCGATATCAATCACACAGAATGAAATCCAATGTCAAACACACAGTCTACTTACAAGTCCGTTCTGGGCCTGAACGAAACCGGAGGAACCTTATTCCTCGCATATCCATCGATCTCCAAGTACGTCTGGACGATCACCAACTGATTCCCTCCTCTTGGGTATACAACCCAATCAAGATCATCAGTAATTATCCAAACGATGTGAAGACCTCCGGTCTTCTACCACCATCTTCATCCTCGACACCTCATTGAATCAGTTATTTAGAATGGGATAAACCTGATCTTTCTGAATAACTCGCATATATAATAAACAAGTGTTACACAAACACAACATATGCCTCATTACAATTCAGAATATTCTTTTGTTCAAATATTCACATCTATAGGGAAAGGTCCCCATTAATTTTATCAAAGATAAATTCTTTTAAATTTATTCTTTAATCTTCCTTTGGATTTCAATTCAAACCAAATTATGGTTTATCCAAACTAGTCGAGATTAACGAACCTTACCGAAGTAATCATTTGCTTTAAATTTCCCAATCCCAACCTATTCATCCCATGAAGTAAAACTGGTAATACTTCATATCTAACACCATGGTGTTATCGGTAAATTCAATTACCATTTCACGTTCAAATCTAATTAAAGATTAAACTATCACCTGGAGCAAAACAGGTGATACTCCTCCATTCTCGATCATTTCAATCTAATTAAAGATTCATTAAAACTCCACTTGGTTTTAATCTTCCTAAAAATCAATATTAACGATTGTTTAACTTGGGAAACCATATCCTGTCTTTAATTGGGTTAAAGAACCAATGTCATTTAAAACACGGTTCACGATAAACCCAAAATCACATACCATTAACGATGGAATCTTCATGGAAAACAAATTGATATATATAATCGATATAAACTTCCATATCCGACTAACAATATAAATGGAATAATGGCAAAGCCTTTTAAATTCCATATATATTAGCAGTCCTCATCCACGGAAATTCACTTCGATTATCACCAAATCGAATTCCATTACATTCCAATTTATTTTATTAAATCGGAAAACTTTACTTTGGAAAATCTCCTTTAAATCTTTACAAAGGATTTATAAATTCCAAATCACATTCCACTGTTAATCGGGTTAAAGAACGAATGTCGTTAAAACATAGTTCACAACAAACCCAATTCACATTCCATTAATTATCGGGTTAAAGAACAAGTGTTATTTAAATCACCGTTCATGATAAACCCAAAAATCACATTCTACTTCAATTCCAATTAAATATTATTTAATTGGTACACTTCATTAAATCTAAATAGAAAGATTTAATCTTTTTCCTCTACTGGGTTTAAGAACAGTGTTAATGAAGACACCATTCACGACAAACCGAAATCCCATTTGATATTAAATACAAGGCGCTGAATAGAAAATATATCGGCTTATATTCAATATCAAATCCTACAACCAACAAATATCGTATTGGAAATAACGATATAAATATATCTTTCAAATTTCCATAACTATATCTGTATAATCACAAAATCCAATATCGAAATATTCCAAAGACAATTTCGATTCAAATCCATTCCAATTCAATTATTGGAGATTTCGGTTTCTGGTTACTTTTAAAACCCTTTCAAATCCAATTTATTTATTTCAAAAATAAATGGATTATAATTCTAGTTTAAAACTAGTTCATTTCAATAAAAATCTATTTTTATCTTTTCAAATATGGAATTTATCATCGCAATTTTTTCCAAATCATTTCTTATGATTTTACACAAATTATTACTATTTTTAATATTTTTATCAAGGCCCGTACAGTCGATTTCCATCAACGGCCATCGAACTGTACTTACAGCGACCTTATCCAAATTTGATTTGGACATAATTCCAAATCCAACCGTTAGATTTCAAATTTCTAATATTCATTGGAAAGCTCTTTTCGATATGAACCCAACGGATCTGGTTTCAGGAGAATCCGACGGTCAGATCTCCCGTAATGTCCATTCGAAGTCAATGGTTGAAATTCGCGAACTACCGCTGCGCGGCGCGTTTTATTCAGGCCATTATATATAATACAAATGTATTACATATATATTACATATATTTCATCGATTTCCTTTCAAAACATATTTTATAAATAATTTTAAATTGGTTTTAAAGACCATTTCAACTTCATATTCAATTTTAAATCAAAATTGAATATTCCATATCATCAATATATATATAAATGATAATATTTTCAAAACGTTATATTTTGAAATTACTTCCTTTTCTATATTCATTATAAAAATGAATATAATCGATATCAATATCGTTCGCGTCAAAATGGCACATATCTAATCAACACTGCTTTATACATTTCAATAATCTCGTTATTCTATTCAACAAATGAATATTTTCTTCAACACATGAATAATTATTTTGTTCAACACATGAATATTTATTAATTCTTACTTACAATAAAAATGTGAACTTTATTGTATAAATATTTCGTTCAACACATGAATTTTCTTTTATTCAACACACGAATAAATATTTTATTTAACACATGAATTTTCATTTTATAATATTCTTTATTTTCCAAATTGGAATAAGGCCCAATCAATTACCATAAAATGTTAATTATATGGATTTCATACAACACATGTATATAATAGCAATGGTAAATAATCAACCATCATCCAGAATGTGCCACACAACTGCATAAGCATTAAATATAAATAATTAACACTTACACAGTCTGTCAACTAATCGATCGATGTACAGCTGAATAATTGAGATTAGTGTACGCCAAATATCATCCCAACACCCGTAAGGGGTTTCAAATCAACAAACACAGATTTTTATTTGTGCAATTGGGCGATGTGTAAAATTTATCGTCACAATCAATATCAGTCAAATGGGTGTACATAGTACATAAACAAATCGTCCGATTTGTTCATAAATATTTATTTTATATACACGTTAAAAATTATATTTTTAACTATAAAATATTTATTCATTCCACATCACAATAAAATTTCATAACACTTCAATCAAACAAACAAGTCATCCATGGTCTGTGGACGACGGGTGTCGGGTGCTGCTAAGCACCGTCTGCATCCTAGTATATATTTCAACTAGAAAATAAATTAAAAGTGAGGAGTTCTCACCAAGAGCTAAATCAAACGCCATGACTCTTCTTATGTAGAAAATCTTCGCCGTGTTCGCCTTTTGTCACTTTCGTCGGCCGTATCCACTACATATATAAAAATCTCATTTTTATATTGTTGTCATGCATATAAAAATCACATTTTTATTCTTCTCACTATATAAAAATTATATTTTTGATGCACTACTTATATAAAAATAATATTTTTATTATCCTGCATATATAAAAATCATATTTAATAATAATCATATCCTTCTAACACTACAACATATATAAAGATTATATTTTTATAATGGTTCTTCATACCTAAAAATCACATTTTTATATTTACAAAAGAAACCACATTTTTGTATTTACAAAAGAAATCACATTTTTATTCAACTAAAAATTGTATCTTTATACTTCTAAAAATCAAAACTTTATATAAATAAACCTCCTAACTTTATATAGATTAAAAATCCTACCTTATATAAGTGAAAAATCAGAAATTTATATAAACAAAATCAGAATTTTATTTAAACAAAACTGAAAACTCACTGTTAATCGTCCGGGGAGGGAGGTGGAGGGGCGCAACACGCCGGGAAGGGGCGGTGGGGGGTGCACGTGGCGCGGTGGGCGTGGATCAGGGTGGCGGTTCTGAGGTGCGACGGGTGGTGCTTTTGGGCTCGCGCGATCTTTAAATCGAGGGGGAAGAAAAAGGGAGGCTGGGGGATAAGGAGGGGGACTCGCCGAAGATCGGCAGCGCCTACGTCGTTGGTGCGACGGTGACCGTGGGGAGGCTCCTGCTCGATGCGATTTTTGTTTTCTTCCTTTTTTTTCGTCGATTTCATTCTGTAGAAGGAGAAGGGGGTTTGGGGTAATAGGATTTAAAAGGAAATATATATTTTATTATTATTTTATTTTCTATAAAATCACCTTTTCATTCGAATCCCAAATCGAACCCAAAGATTGTCGCCCCCAGCGTAATACCACCATTCTGAATGCAATGGGATATGTTCCACAAGCCAATTTGACTGTTACAATCAGTTTTGCTTTAAATTAAAATATAATTCAATTTATTGAATTTGAACGCACATTTCAATTGACTGAGACCACATACTAACTTTAAAAATTCCAGAAAAATTGTTTCTAGCTTCGTATTGACAATATGGTCCCAACAAAACTAATTTCGTCAAATTCTGAGACCGTTTGAAAAATGGCCATTTTCTGGTCGATCCAATTTAGCTGAAACTGTTAAAACCCGTTTAACTTCGCCATGCTCACATATTGATTCGAAAAATTATGAATTTTGGAATCTAGCAATAACTTGACATCACGGATCCAAAAAAAGTGGTTTCGTCCAAAACCGAGGTCGTTTGTTAAATTTCCATTTTTAAGGGCCAGAATTCCACATCGACTATTCTAAACTTTCAATTGGGCATAACTTTTTATTCCCGCTATGAAATTTCAATTTTTCGGATTCGTTGGAAAGATATTTTCAAATAGATTCTAATATTCTCGGTTTCGCTAAAATCCAGTTTATTTTGAATCCTGTACATTCATTTGAAATTTGAAATTGAATTTTCAAACTACCGCGCCATTTTCAATTCCTTTTATAATTAAAATAAAATATTTATATTCTAATGACGATTCAAATAAATATATTCATTCTAATTCTATTCGAAATAAATTTCTCGTTGTTATTATTTAAAATTACTCATTTTAAATATTAAAAATTCAATAAAATTGCCAAAATAAAAATTTTAAATTGGCTCAGATTTCCAGGTTATTACAATCTCCCCCACTTAAAACTTTTCGTCCTCGAAAAGGAACGAAGCTGAAAGTTGTTTTACAAATCAACTCAACTTCCGTTATTTTCATTACGACTTAAGTTCTTCAACTTTTCAGTTTCTAAGAACTTTTCAAATTCTCTAAATTTTCGAAAAATTTGGCTAACACCCTAAATTTTCGAAAAATTTCGCCATAACCTCCCCTGCACGAGTGCACGGCGAAAATCCCGAAATTGCCATACAGGCCTCTCTATTCCAAAATGAAAAAAAAACAGCCAAGTGGCTAGCCAATCGACTCAGAAAATCATCCAAACCCAAAGAAATACAATAAACATGTACCTATTTGTCGAGCAAACAATTTTATTCCTCTTCTCTAGCCTCCTTGCTATGACCTGTTCAATGTATATACATGTACATCTATGCAAATTCAAACAATTTTCAATACAATTCAATATTTGATACAATTTGGCCTAAATGGTTAAAAATATCAAATCAATAATCAAACAACATAACCATCAATCAATTAGTGAATTAATGTTTCAAATTCATAATTTTGATATATATACAGAAAATCATGTTTTTGATGCCAAGTCAGAACAATATATTCTAACTATATTTTGATTCTCACACCAGCCAATTGGAAATATATAGATATCCCACCTTCGAAACTCGAACATAAACTACTGATGTTGACATGTCAATCACTAGTATCACCAGAGTCATCCCCGGGCGACTAGAGTGTGATTCTATATCTATCGAATATATTTGAGGCTTCTAATACACGTGGATCAGACGTATATTAAAATCTCTATATACTCGATTGTCCAAATCAATTTAAAATAAATATTCAAATACGTATAATACGATTTAAATTTTCAAAACAAAATTTGTTTTCAATTTAAAAATATACTCTTCACACTCTTTCTAGGAAACTACTGATCCCATCTCCAACGAGTCATTCTTATTGGATATTACTAATCCAATCTCTGATGAATTCTTTCGTTTGGTTCTAACGTGTCATGTTCTCCGAGCTCTGTAAACCAAAGCTCTGATACCAAAATGAAACGACCCGAACTTCCCTGTGAAGGAAAAACAGATTGCTTTGAGGACAAGACATATCAAAACACAAACAGAAGAACATTTCATTGTTAATTATAACAATTTCATCCGATTACAAGAATATACAGAGTATAAACAAATAATATACATTTGATAAATATCAGAGATTACAATACATTACATAGCAGCGGAAAAATAAGACAAAACACAACTTAAAGTAATAAACAGATACAGAGCTTTTCGAGTATCGTTCCAGCTGTAAACCAGGATCCTGTGAATATAAATCTGCAAAACAAAAACTACTAGCTGCCCGTGTCGAAAATAGGGGCACTTAGAGTTTAGGTTAAAAAAATAAACTCCAGGTCAGTCATGTGACTGGTGTGAGAACTAAAACAGTTATTTAAAACTTTACTTTAAATCAGATATATCAAGGGACCATACCGTATAACACGGAACGGGTTTCCTCCCAAGAATACCAGTGCATATAACAAAATATCGCAATGCTTTTTGGAAAAATGAAGCTATTATAAGACCCAGGTCCCATCACTTAATGCAACGCAAGCCGGAGGATAGGGTTTTCCCTTATAATAACCAAACATGCTTGGTACGTTAAAACAAATCATTTGATATTATTATAAGTGCATAGTGTATAAAACAACTTCAATCATAAGTATCAATCATAGACAACATAGGTACCATATATCATGTCGCCAATACTAGGCTCTGCAATCAAAATCGCAAAGTCACGTATTGGAAGTTTGATTTCCATTTGTGAACCGAGGCTAGGGATCGTCCTCACTGCTTCGAGACTGTCTAGCTTGAGTCTCAGGTAAGTACTCAGTCAAGCCTTTGGATCGTTAGGGCCGGTCCACCGATGTTGATTAAAATGCCTGAACACTGCGTTTCCCCGCCCTTTGGGGCATAAATGAGTCCTATGACTCCATCAGCTCTACATGGTCCCCGATATATCCGAGGCTCCTCGCAGTCCAACAACCACACAGGTGAAAATAATATAAATGTCAGGGCTGGTAGGTCACTGACACCACCCTAGCTAAAAGGAAACGCATGCCCTCCCTGAGGTCCTTCTCCCGTTTCTTGTTCACACCGGGGTGTGAGGCTCGCGAATTAACGCTACACAAAGCTATGCCACACAGGCGGTGCTTTGATCATCAACCACAAGACTTTGCTTTTCAACAGAAGCCTTGATCATTTGCATCTCAGCATGCCACACAGGCAATTCACGCTATGCAACCGATATCAATCACACAGAATGAAATCCAATGGCAGACACATAGTCCATTTACAAGTCCATTCTGGGTCTGAAAGAAACCGGAGGAACCTTATTCCTCGCATATCCATCGATCTCCAAGTACGTCTGGACAATCACCAACTGATTCCCTCCTCTTGGGTGTACAACCCAATCAACATCATCTGTAATTGTCCAAACGATGTGAAGACCTCCGCTCTTCTACCACTGTCTTCATCCTCGACATCTCATCGAATCAGTTATTCAGAATGGGATAAACCCGATCTTTCTGAATAACTCGCACATATAATAAACAAGTGTTACACAAACACAACATACGCCTCATTACAATTCAGAATATTCTTTTATTCAAATATTAACATCTATAGGGAAAGGTCCCCATTAATTTTATCAAAGATAAATTCTTTTAAATTTATTCTTCAATCTTCCTTTGGATTTCAATTCAAACCAAATTATGGTTTATCCAAACTAGCCGGGATTAACGAACCTTACCGAATTAATCATTTGTTTTAAATTTCCCAATCCCAACCTATTCATCCCTTGAAGTAAAACTGGTAATGCTTCATGTCTAACACCACAGTGTTATCGGTAAATTCAATTACCATTTCACGTTCAAATCTAATTAAAGATTTAACTATTGCCTGGAGCAAAACTGGTGATACTCCATTCTCCATCATTTCAATCTAATTAAAGATTCATTAAAACTCCACTTTGTTTTAATCTTCCCAAAAATCAATATTAACGATAGTTTAACTTGGGAAACCATATCCGATCTTTAACTGGGTTAAAGAACCAATGTCATTCAAAACATGGTTCACAATAAACCCAAAATCACATTCCATTAACGATGGAATCTTCATGGAAAACAAATCGATATATATAATTGATATAAAATTCCATATCCGACTAACAATATAAATGGAATAACGGTAAAGCCTTTTAAATTCCATATATATTAGCAGTCCTCATCCACAGAAATTCACTTCGATCATCACCAAATCGAATTCCATTCCATTCCAATTTATTTAATTAAATTGGAAAACTTTACTTTGGAAAATCTCCTTTAAATCTTAACGAAAGATTTATAAATTCCAAATCACATTTCACTGTAAATCGGGTTAAAGAACGAATGTCGTTAAAACACAGTTCACAATAAACCCAATTCACATTCCATTAATTATTGGTTTAAAGAACAAGTGTTATTTAAATTGTCGTTCACGATAAACCCTAAAATCACATTCTACTTCAATTCCAATTAAATATTATTTAATTGGTACACTTCATTAAATCTAAATAGAAATATTTAATCTTTTTCCTCTACTGGGTTTAAGAAAAGTGTTAATGAAGACACCATTCACGACAAACCCAAATCCCATTTGATATCAATTACAAGGGTTTGAATAGAAAATATAGCGGCTTATATTCAATATCAAATCCTACAACCAACAAATATCGTATTGGAAATAACGATATAAATATATCTTTCAAATTTCCATAACTATATCTGTATAATCATGAAATCCAACATCGAAATATTCAAAGACAATTTCGATTCAAATCCATTCCAATTCAATTATTGGAGATTCTGGTTTCTGGTTACTTTTAAAACCCTTTCAAATCTAATTTATTATTTCAAAAATAAATGGATTATAATTCTAGTTCAAAACTAGTTCATTTCTGTAAAAACCTATTTTTATCTTTTCAAATATGGAATTTTTCATCATAATTCTTTCCAAATCGTTTCTTATGATTTTACACAAATTATTACTATTTTTAATAATTTTATCAAGGCCCGTACAGTCGATTTCCATCAACGGCCATCGAACTACCCTTACAGCGACCTTTTCCAAATTTGATTTGGTTCCAAACCCAACCGTTAGATTTCAAATTTCTAATATTCATTGGAAAGCTCTTTTCGATACGAACCCAACGGTTCCGGTTTCAGGAGAATCCGACGGTCGGATCTCCCGTAATGTCCATTCGAAGTCAATGGTCGAAATTCGCGAACTACCACTGCGTGGCGCATTCTATTCAGGCCATTATATATATATAATATATATATTATATTTCGTCAATTTCCTTTCAAAACGTATTTTATAAATCATTTTAAAATCGTTTTCAAAACCATTTCAATTTCATATTCAATTTTAAACCAAAATTGAATATTCCATGTCATCAATATATATATATATAAATGATAATATTTTCAAAATGTTATATTTTGAAATTACTTCCTTTTCTATATTCATTATAAAAATGAATATAATCGATATCAATATCGCTCGCATCAAAATGGCGCATATCTAATCAACACGGCTTTATATATTTCAATAACCTCGTTATTCTATTCAACAAATGAATATTTTCTTCAACACATGAATATATATTTATTCAACACATGAATATTTATTAATTCTTATTACAATAAAAATGTGAACTTTATTGTATAAATATTTTGTTCAACACATGAATTTTCTTTTATTCAACACATGAATATATATTTTATTCAACACATGAATTTTCATTTTATATTATTCTTTATTTTCCGAATTGGAATGAGGCCCAATCAATTACTATATAATGTTAATTATATGGATTACCTACAACACATGTATATAATAGCAACGATAAATAATCAACCATCATCCAGAGTGTGCCACACAACTGCATAAGCATTAAATATAAATAATTAACGCTTACACAGTCTATCAACCAATCGATCGACATACAGCTAAATAATTGGGATTAGTGTACGCCAAATATCATCCGAACACCCGTGTGGGGTTTCAAATCAACAAACACAGATTTTTATTTGTGCAATTGGGCGATGTGTAAAATTTATCGTCCCAATCAATATCAGTCAAATGGGTGTACATAAAGAAATCGTCCGATTTGTTCATAAATATTTATTTTATATACACGTTAAAAATTATATTTTTAACTATAAAATAATTGTTCATTCCACATCAAACAATAAAATTTCACAACACATCAATCAAACAAGCAAGTCATCCATGGTCTGTGGACGACGGGTGTCGGGTGCTACTAAGCACCGTCTGCATCCTAGTATATATTTCAACTAGAAAATAAATTAAAAGTGAGGAGTTCTCACCAAGAGCTAAATCAAATTCCACGACTCTTCTTATGTAGAAAATCTTCGCCGTGTTCGCCATTTGTCACTTTCGTCGACCGTATCCACTACATATATAAAAGTCGCATTTCTATATTGTTGTCATGCATATAAAATCACATTTTTATTCTTCTCACTATATAAAAATTATATTTTTGATTCACTACTTATATAAAAATCATATTTTTATTATCCTACATATATAAAAATCATATTTTTATTACAAATAATAATCATATCCTTCTAACACTACAACATATATAAAGATTATATTTTTATAACGGTTCTTCATACCTAAAAATCACATTTTTATATGTACAAAAGAAATCACATTTTTGTATTTACAAAAGAAATCACATTTTTATTCAACTAAAAATTGTATCTTTATACTTCTAAAAATCAAAACTTCATATAAATAAACTTGCTAACTTTATATAGATTAAAAATCCTACCTTATATAAGTGAAAAATCAGAAATTTATATAAACAAAATCTGAATTTTATTTAAACAAAACTGAAAACTCACTGTTAATTGTCTGGGGAGGGAGGAGGAGGGGCGCAGCATGCCGGAAAGGGGCAGGGGGTGCACGTGGCGTGGTGGGCGTGGATCAGGGTGGCGGTTCTGAGGGGCGACAGATGGTGCTTTTGGGCTCGCGCAATCTTCAAATCGAGAGGAAAGAAAAGGGGAGGCAGGAGGATAAGGAGGGGAACTCGTCGGAGATCGGCGGCGCCTGCGTCGGTGGTGCGATGGTGATCATGGGGAGGTTCCAGCTCGATGCGTTTTTTGTTTTCTTTTTTTTTCGTCGATTTCATTCAGTAGAAGGAGAAGGGGGTTTGGGGTAATAGGATTTAAAAGGAAATATATATTTTATTATTATTTTATTTTCTATAAAGTCACATTTTCATTCGAATCCCAAATCGAACCCAATGACTGTCGCCCCTAGCGTAATACCCCCATTCTGAATGCAACGGGATATGTTCCGCAAGCCAATTTGACTGTTATGATCAGTTTTGCTTTAAATTAAAATATAATTCAATTTATTGAATTTGAACGCACATTTCAATTTACTGGGGCCACATACTAACTTTAAAAATTCCAGAAAAATTATTTCTAGCTTCGTATTGATGATACGGTCCCAACAAAACTAATTTCGTCAAATTCTGAGATCGTTTGAAAAATGGCCATTTTCTGGTCGATCCAATTTAACTGAAACTGTTAAAACACATTTAACTTCGCCACGCTCACATATTGATTCGAAAAATTATGAATTTTGGAATCTAGCAATAACTTGACATCACGGATCCAACAAAAGCGGTTTTGTCGAAAACCGAGGTCGTTTGCAAAATTTCCATTTTAAGGGCCCGAATTCCACAGCGACTATTCTGAATTTTCAACTGGGCATAACTTTTTATTCCCACTATGAAATTTCAATTTTTCAGATTCGTTGGAAAGATATTTTCAAGTAGATTCTAATATTTTCGGTTTCGCTAAAATCCGGCTAATTTTGAATCTTGTACATTCATTTGAAATTTGAAATCAAATTTTCAAACTACTGCGCCATTTTCAGTTCCTTTTATAATCAAAATAAAATATTTATATTCTATCGACGATTCAAATAAATATATTCATTCTAATTCTATTCAAAATAAATTTCTTGTCATTATATTCAAATAAATATATTCATTCTAATTCTATTCAAAATAAATTTCTTGTCATTATTATTTAAAATTATTCATTTTAAATATTCAAAATTCATTAAAATTGCCAAAATAAAATTTTTAAATTGGCTCAGATTTCCGGGTTATTACACGCTCGGTGGCCCCCTCCTCCCTGAAAACCGCCATAAACGACCACGCTTCGAGGCCTAATTCCAAGCAAAACTCCAAATGAGAATTGATCTTAACCGGTAGGATTCAAGATCTTGAGATAACGAAGAACTTTGCATTTGTAAAGGTTAGGATTTGAGCTGTGAATTCGAGGAAAATGGAGGATTAAGTTTCGAGCTCTTCCGTCGTCGATTTTTAAATTGTCGGCTTCAAGAAACCTTGATCGCGGAAATAAAAGATAGGGTTTGACCAAATTTGACCTTATATATAAATATATTATTTAATTCATTAAAGCGAGATTTTGCATTCGAACTCCAAATCAAACCCAACGACTGTCGTTCCTAACTAAATACCCCTACTTCGGACACAATGGAATATATTTAGTATGCCATTTCGACGGTTTTGATTGTTTTTTATCGAAATTAAAATATAGATTAATATAACGTTCAATATTGAATTTCAATGTACATTTTAATTAACCGGGGCCACATACTGACTTCAAAAATTTTGAGTTTTGAAATCTCGCTATGTTTTGACGATATGGTCTTGACAAAACTAGTTGCGTTGAATCTAGAGATCATTTGAAAAATGGCCTTTTTAACTGGTAAATTAAATCTAAATAGAAATTGAAAACACATTTAAATTTACTGTGCTCACATATTAATTCCAAAAATTATGAAATTTTAAACCAACCCATATTTTGACGTTTCGGATCCAACAAAAGTAGTTTCGTCGAAAACGGAGGTCATTTGCAAAATGGCTATTTAATTTTAACGGTTATATATATTAATAAAAAATATATAAATTCTATAACGACTATTCTAAATTTTAAATAGGACATAACTTACAATTTATAAAGTGGAATCTCAGTTTCTTACACTCATCAGAATGATATAGTTAAATATATTCTAACGTTTCTTGTTTTATTGAAATTTGATTTATATTGAATCATATATGTTCAATTGAAATTTAAAATCGAATTTTCACACTACCATGCCATTTCAGGCTAATTTTATAATTAATATATATTTATACGTTCTAACTTCGACATAAATAAATTTTTAGTTGTTATTATTTAAAATAAATCATTTTAAATATTCAAAACCCATTAAAATAGCTAAAATAAAAAATTTAAATTGGTTCAGAAATTCCGGGTTGTTATAATTCAATTGCGGGTGAGCTACTGCGTTGTATCTCTTCTCGATTTTGTATTTTTTTTAGAAATCATTGAATTCGGTACTGTCAAACTGGGTTTCACTGTTAGTTATATGGCTTTGGGAATCCCAAATTGACAAATTATGTTTCTGACAACAAAATTAAATCACCCGCTTTGTCGTGATCGTAGTTAATGGCTCGACTTCCGCCCATTTGGTAAAGTAATCTATAGCCACGGTTGCATACTTCGCCCCTCCTTTAACGATTGATAGGCGTCTAATGATGTTTATTTCCGATACGGCGGACGGCCACGGGCTCACCATTTACTTAAGTTAATTGGGAAGTGCTCTGGGAATCTTTGCAAATTTATGGCACCTATCACAGCGTCGTGAATAATCAGCTGCATCCTGATTTACGATAGGCAAGAAGTAGTTGTACCATAATATTTTCTTGCCATTGTCTGGCCTTCGATGTGGTCCCTACATTCGCCTTTGTGCACTTATTTCAATACACGTTTAACGTCGTCATGGGCTATGCACCGGAGTAGGGGTACAGAAAATCCCTATCAGCAAAGGACATCATCCTGCATAACATATCTTGAGGCTTTAAGGACAACGACCCATCTCTCACTCTTTTTTGTCAGGAGTGTTTCATTTTAAAGGAGGTTCTTTATTGGCGTCATCCACGACTCTCTTTCCGGTTCGGTTTCCAGTACTAGATCAACTTCCATCTGATCAATGCTTGGAGATTTTAGCACTTCGATCGGGACCATCTCTGCTTCTCTCGGGTTATCAGAACTCGCTAATTTAGTCATCCTATCCGCTTTCTGGTTTTCTATTTGCGAAATGTGAGATATGCTATAATGCTTTAAGTTATCTAATAACTCCTCTACTTTTTCTAGGTAAGTAGCTTGTCGTGGTCCTTTAGCCTGAAACTCCTTCTGAGCTGACAAAAAACAATTTGAGAGTCGCAGAAGATATCCAATGCCGCTACCCTCAACTCCTTAGCGAGCCTCAGCCTGGCAATTAGGGCTTCGTATTCAGAATCGTTATTAGGAGCAAAAAATTCCAGTCAGAGAGCATAGTAAATCGGTCATTTTTCAGGAGTTATCAATACAAGTCCAGCGTCAGACCATCTGTCATTCCTAGCACAGTCTATCTACAGCTTCCAATTGCTAGATTCCGACTTTTGTTCTGAGGGGATGGCCTATTCATCTGGCACATCCTCTTTGTGGATTGCGAACTCGATGATGAAGTCATGTAACGCTAGCCCCTTTATTGATTTTCTGGGTTGGAAGTTTAGGTTGAACTAGCTCAGCTCAATATTCCACTTCAGCAATCATCCAGATGCTTCAGGCCGTTGTAGGACCTGTCAGAGCGGTTGATCGGTATATACGACAATTGGATGACCTTGCAAATAGTGGCGGAGCTTTCTGGAGGCCATTAACAAAATATAGCAAGTTTTTCAATCTTTGGATAGCTGCGCTATGCTGCCGCCAACTTTTAGGTCATATAATACAACGGTCTTTGAATTTTGTCCTCCTCATGTATTAGGGCCGAACTAATTGCATGAGATGACACTGCCAAATATATGAATAAATCTTCTTGGTCCACCAGCTAAACAATATCAGAGGTTTCTCTAAAACATCCAATAGGTTTTGGAAGGCTTCTACACAATCTATCGTCCATTCAAAGTTGGGTTTCCCACGTTTTATCAACTAGAAGTAAGGAACACACTTGTCTGTGGCCTTGGGAATAAACCTGTTTAATGTCGTGACCTTCCCAGCTAAGCCTTGGACTTCTTTGATCTTTCGCAACTCTTTGATGTTCCTAATTGATGTAATCTGATCGGGATTAATTTGGATTCCTCCAGTTTTGACTATGACGCCATGGAACTTTCCTGATGCAACCCCGAATGAACACTTCAGAGGATTGAACTTCATTCCTTACTGTCGGAGGATACCGAACATCTTTGACAGATCTACTGTATGGTAGGATAATCACTTGGATTTCACGAGCATATCATCCACATGCACTTCCATTGTTTTGCCTAATTGGTTATAGAACATTCGATTAACTAAGCGCTAGTAGGTTGCCCCTGTATTCTTCAATCGAAAGGAATCACCACATAATAATACAATCCCAAGTCTGTGATAAACCTGGTGTGCTCCTGATCCGGCACGTGCATGGGAATTTTATTGTAACCTGAATATTCATCCATGAAATAGAGAAGTTCATGCCCTGCCGTCGAATCAACCAATTGGTCGATTCTGGGGAGTGGGAAGTTGTTCTTCGGACAGGCTTTGTTTAGACCTAAAGAGTCAATACATGTACGCCATTTCCCATTGGCTTTCTCAACCTGGACAAGGTTTGATATCCAATCAGGATACATCGAGTCTATGATGAATATGTTATCTATTAACTTTCCCACTTCTTCCTTTAAAGCGGCCGACCTCTCCAAGCACAGCATATGCCTTTTTTCTTCATAGGAGGATGCTTTGGGTTTATGCTTAGTGAATGGCTCATGATTGAAGGAGAAATTCCACACATATCCACCTAGGTCCAAGCAAACACATCCAAGTACGTTTTCAAAAAGTTTGCTAATTCTTTCATCGGGAGGGGGTCCAAGTGAGATTCGATTTTTAAGACCTTTGTCGTGTCGTCATTATCAATCGAAATATCTATAGTTGCCTCATTAGGGGTCGCATTCCTATACCCTGGGTGTTCATCCTCTCTGGGATCGATAATCGCGGGCCGTTCGTCAGGTGACTCCCTCGGCGATGTTCTCTTTACTTGTTATGTCGAGCCCTCCTCGGTAGGAGGGGAAGCACTCTTGGATTCCACACTTTTCCATTACATAGCATCTTCAATTCTGCCATAAACAAGCTCTTCCAGTGACTTAGTCGCGTCGAGCCATTCCCACTCTAGCTTCGGTTGGGAATTTTAGAAACAGATGCTAGAGTGTGAGGTAGGCCCTGAACTCCGCAAGGGTCGGTTGGCCTAAAAAGGCGTTATATGGTGAATCAATGTCCATGACCATGAACGAGAGGATCCTTACTCTTCGACGATCTCCTTCCCCTAGCTCTACGGACCACCATAACTATTGGAGTAGTTGATGATCCATTGAAGCCACGTATCCAACCTCTACATAGCTAAAAGTCCTTTTTTCCCCAACTTCATTTAGTTATACGCTTTATTAAATAGGTTATTGATGGAACTCCCACAGTCCACAAGGATTTCCGTAATAATGCAGGCCTGATGGTGGTAGTTATCACCAATGGGTCGACACTGGGGGTTTCAGCTCCTACACTTTCTCGGTCACGGAAGATAACATAATCCATTGTTGTCTTATGCTGTTTCACGGGAGCATCCTCTTCAAGATTGTTTCACTCTCCTACTTCATGTTGTTTGGCGGCATTAACATATTATTCCATTGCTCAATTGCTAGACCTAGCTGGATGTGGTCCTAAGACCACAATGTTAATAACTATGCCTTTTCCCTTTTGTTGGGCAGTAGGTATAGAAGCAGGTTGGTTCCAGTTCGAATTAGATCCTCCTTGCCCCTTGTCCTTAGAGGCAACCTTGTACTCATCCGTCTTTCCTGCACGAAGCAACCTTTTTACAACATCCTTCAAGTGGCGACACTCATTCATAGAGTGGCTGTAAGTTTCATGAAATAAACAGAACTTCCGGGTTTCACGCTCCTTTTCAGTTTAATCTCTGGGTGGAGGTTTCTTGTATTGGAAAACATTATAGGTATCCAAATAAATATTCTCCAAAGTATCGCTTAACGACCTGTAGTTCTCAAAAGACTGAAATTGAGGCCTCTTTTTGGAATATTTTCTCCAATTCTTTTTTTTGTCGCTATTCCTGCCTTGATGGTCATTCCCTCCATTCTTATTGCTGACATTTACTTCGACCTTTCCTGCATTGTCACCAAAATACTTGATGGCGACATTGATCTAAATGTATTCTCTCCGTATTTCGTCAGACATTCTCTTTCGGTTGGCATATATTTCCTCTCGTCGTAGACAAATATTTTCCTTTTCATAAAACAGCTCTCGGGTTAGCGGTGGTTTTCTGGCTAGGTACCACCCAAACTCAGTGTCTTTATCAAATCCTTCTAGGAGTGCCATCAGAATGGTATTCTCATGCGGGTTACTTACTTCTGTAGATGCCAAATTGAAACGATCCAAATACAATTTCAGAGTCTGCCCGGAGCTTGTTTGACGATGAACAACTCAATGACACTCTTGGACTTCTGGGCATGGAGTCGGACTTGATTCATGAAGCTCTTGCTTAGCTCTTTAAAACTGGTGATAGAACGAGGAGGAAGACGGGTGAACCACATCAGTGCGCCGTCTTCGAGATATATTGGAAAAGCCTTGCAGTTTACGGCATCAGGAGCTGATGCGACGTTCATGATCCATGAGTATCTCATCAAATGTTGTCTTGGATCGGTTCTTCCTTCGTATCGATCAGTAATGGGTAGATTAAATCGTTTGGGGAACTGAAAATCTAGAATGTCAACAGCTAAAGGGGTGTGGCTATGATTAGTACCCCAATCTTTGTTAGTGTAGCCTTACTGTCGGCTTAAATTTGGCGTACCATTGCTTCCACTTTAGCATTGGTTAGTGTTGGCTCGGGATTAGGATTTCTGTTTCTTCTAATATATACAGTTCCCACATCAGTTTGCGTTTTCTGACTCCTTGCGGGAGTGGTATTTCCCTGTTCTCCATGGTCCCGATCACTCACAGGACCAGTAGACTAAAAGAGTTGTCACTGAGTAGGATCAGTAATACCGGGATCCCTGGGAAGGACACGAGATCCCCTGCATCGGCAGCAACATCGGCTCTCTCAAGCTGGGATCATTTGGCCCTAAGACATGGGCGACATCTTTTCGGGATCCTAGTGAGCCGAAATTCATTTTCTCGAAATTCTCAAGATTCTCATATGGCCTTCTCTGACGTGGGTGCCTTTCCTCCAAAGAAGATGAGTAGTCTGCGGCGAGACGATGAGTTGGAGAAGGTGTTTTCTACCTATGAAGCTCGTCTATCTATTTACTTATAACATTCATGTTTTCTCGCATAGCAGCATTATCACATCTTTGGGCCTCTAAGGTTTCATTAGTTCTATCAAACATATCGAGCAAGCATGAGAAATCCATATGTGAGACAGGTACAGAAGTAGTGGATTGATTACTAGTTGTCATAGAGTTTGAGCTTTTGGATCAACTCGAGTAGGAACATCCATGCTAACGGATAGGTTCAGGTCACCCCCATCAATTTTTGTCGCGAGTTGGCGAGCTGAGGTATCAACGTTTCCAACTTTGAGTCAGGTCGCCTCTCCCTATTCGGGTCGGGTTGCCTCCTGAGACCCGGTGACTTGCGAGTCAGCATTGACTTGCTCCTACCAACCATCTGTTCGATCTTCACTCATTTCGTTTGCTCAAGAGACCATTGGTTCCTTTCCTTTGTTTGGTGCCATGAAATTTGAGACATTTGAGATGGTGAAAATTTTCAAAAATAGTAGAAACACGAATTAACTTCTTCGGACTTGAAAATTCAAAAAGTAGAATGATAATCCGAAATGCTGAGAAATCAAGTTTCTCAGTGAAAGCTCCAAAATGTTAGACCAAAAAGTGTTTCTAACACCCATCAAATTGGAAATTGCAGATAAAATGAAATAAAAAGCAGCAATCACACACGATATATAGTGGTCGGCGTTAACGAGCATACGTCCACTTTATATGTTTCTGATTGACTGATTGACTACAAATACAAAATGGATATCCACTCAATCTCACGAATACAATGATTTATATCTTAATCTCTCTCAAACTACATTCAGCAATTTGGAGTAAAATATGAATAAAAATAGAGAGGATATAATGGTGGAAATAGAGACTCTCAAGTGCCAAAAGATCCCAAAAATCGACAAGTCTCGGGCTATTTATAGACAAACACTGCTGGCGGGTCGCGGGATGACGTAGCGCTCATCCCTGAAATCTCGGAGCGGTTCGTGAGTGAGTGGTGAGGTAGTTACAAAGGCGGTTCATGACTCATGTCACGAGATCAATGTTTATCGTTAGGGATCATGGGTTTGGCCACATTCTTGTTTCGGTTGAATGGCAGAGGGTCAAGTCCCTACCCCTCGACCCGAGCTGATGGTGCTTCCTTCGAATGTGCGTGTTCCCGATCACACGAGAGGACCGTCCAGCGAACTGATGACCTCGACCCGAAACCTTTAATCTGAAATCTTGGGTCTATGTATCTTCTTTCCAACTCAGTCGTGAATATTTAACTTTGCGTGGCTTGGTCACGAAGCCAGCGAACATATTGTCTGTTTGTTGATTTGATCTATTTTGATATGTACACATTCTCTTTATATGGCATGGTTTGTTGCAATTATAACATCTATCATAATTTCTTTCCGAACTCCCCTGATTATTTCTCTGAAAATTATTTCTCCTTTTATATCTCATAAATTTTCAGAAATTCCTTGTCATTAAAGAAATTTCTTCATCGTCCTCACTACTTGAATCATTTGTTGTCACTTTGCATGCTATAGATTTCTTTTCTATGGGCTTGTTTTCTGTTCTTTTCTGTAATTGAACTCCAAAAAAACATCAAATTTCCAATTAACTCGTCAATCTTTATTTCACTGACATTATTGGTTTCTTCAATTGCCAATGATTTTTGATACCATTCTAGAGTAAATGAACTAAGTATTTTTTTGACTTGGTATTCTTCTGAATAAGTTTTTCCTAATGTTATTAATGAATGCACAATCTCCTAAAATCTGCAATACATATCGGAGATAGATTCATTCTCATTCATTTTAAATAACTCAGACTGATTAATTAGCTTTGATATCTTTGTCTGTTTAACTTTATTGATCCTTTAATGAGTAACTTGTAATGTTCTCCACATTTCATAAGCAGATTTACAAACTGACACTCTATTATTCATTTCTGTTTAATGAATATAACAACATATTCATGGCTTTAGAATTACTTTATGCAGCAGCCTTTTATTCATTAGTCCATTGTGCAAAATTAGTAGTGGGTTTAACATATTCTATCTGTGTACTATTTTATGTATCTAATCCTACTGATTGTAAATATATTTTTATTCTACATGCCTGATATGAATAATTACTACTATTAAACAATGGTGGTCTAATGGTGGGCTGACCCTCTATAAAAGAACTATTATTACCTGTGTTGGTTTCCATTTAATATTTTTCAAAAGTCAGATTATGAACTTTTTGAAAACCTATGCTCTGATGTCAATTGTTAAGGATTGAGGAATGCAGATCTTAAGGAAAAACAACACTAGAGGGGGTGAATAGTATTTATGAGGAATTTATGAAAATCTTAAACTTAGATAATCTACTATATGAATTACGCACACCAGAGATGATCACAAATACATAATCAAACATAAACAAGAAAAAAAATGCAGAAAAAGAAAGAACACACCAGATTTTATATTGGTTCATATTACTCCTATGTCTAGTCCCACACAGCGCTAGATTGTGCAGAGTTTTATTATAATCATTATCAAGGTACAACCCCTTGATTTCATGGCTATAAGGTTAATACTACTCCAAACACCCTTGATTTCACGACCACAAGGTTAACACCGCTCGCTTTCCTTTATTTCAGGGATACAAGGAACATGCCATTTCCCAAACAATTCCCAAACGATTACAATATCCTATAATTCTTCAATAACACTTCAATTCAGAGAGTATTAGATAGATATTAAGAAGAGATGAAGTTTTATATAATTTGATTAGAAATCTGCAAAGTATAAGTGTAGAAATCAAGAAAATGATAAATATTAATGGTGGTACGAAAAAGGTGGAAGAGAAGGATGATTTAAAAATTCAAAATCAGCCCCTATATATAGCATTTCAATAATTGCAACGTTTCAATAACATTGCAAATAGTGAAAAGTCACTTCCTTTGAAAATTGAAAAAATGACAGTTGTATGTAGACATAGGCATAAATGTATGTCGACATATGCCTTGCATTTTGATTTTTAAAACTATTTAAAAAGTGTTTAAACATATATATATATATATATATATATATATATATTATTCTGAAAATTCTTGAATCAAAATTTAGTAATATAAATGAATATTCTAAAGTGTAAAATCATATGAGATTATAATAATATAAAACTATATAACAATATAAAATTATATATATTAAAAATTTAAATTTATATATTTGAAATCATAAGTAGGATAAATTAATTTGAAATTTGAATTTGAATTTTTAAAATCATAATTTGAACCTCGAGTGTTATTCAGAGTCTTACATATAAACTAAAATCTATTACTAAACTTTTCTTGAAATCTTGTTATCTTGATAACTCATGAGTCGTGAATCTCTTCCGAATCCTTGTACAGTCTTCAGTGTCTAAGTTCTATATACAAACCCTGCATATATATATATTCTAGATAGAGATGTTAGTATATATTTTATAATCAATTAATAATGTTAATTGAAATATGGTTGTTGTCATCAAAAATCAATTCTCCAACAGTGGGGTCCACGGGTTGGGTTGTTTTGGGGTGAAGGGGTGTAAAGGTGAGGCCTGTAAGTATTTTAAGTGGATTTAGGGGGTGTTTGGATGTAGTGGGGTCCATGGCAAGGAGGAGGGTTGTGGTGGAGCTGACGTGGCAGGCAGGGGTATGTCGCGGATTGGCTTGTGGCGCACGGGTGGAGCCCAACGTGGAGAAAGGAGAAAGAAAGGAAGGGGAAAAGAGAGAAAAAGGAAGAAAAAAATGGAAAGAAAGGAAATGTGAGTGAGAGGACAACTATTTGTACACATATGCTAGGGTCCTTAATGCAAAATCACTTGCCTAGATGTCAACATGAGAGGAGAAAGAGTCGTAATGAAGTAATGGGTCCTCAAGAGAGGAGGAGATTTCAGAATTATGTTTTGATTAATTTATGCATGAGGAGACTTCAGAATAATGTTTTGATGAATTTTTCCTTGTGTTTAATTAAATGACCTTTATAAGTTTTCAACTCGTACGATCAAACCGCAAGTCCGATCGATACGAAATTTGAAATCCTACCATATTTTATTGATATGAATCCAATAAAACTAGTCATGTCGAATTTTAAGGCTATTTGCAAAATGACTATTTTCATGCAATAAAAATAATGTTATATTATCGAATTTTTATATATTTATTTTTTATTTTATTTTAAAAGTTCACAAACTTATTTTAACTTTAAAACTATAAAATAAAATTAGAATTCATTTTCAATTGTTTTTAATTTCAGATTCAATATTTAATTGTTTAAAAACCCACTTATATACATACATATATTAAAATACTTGTTTTTGAATTGACTAAAATTTTAGGTCATTACAGATGGCCATGATTTTAGATGCTATTCGAATGAGAGAATGATGACGGGATGTGTTTTAATTTACTGGGTTCAAAATGAAAGAGGACAGGATGTTTAGTTTTGAGAAGAAGAAGTTTTCATTTTCATTTAGTAATTGATTTTAAAGAATTTTCGGAAGTTGTGGATTTTTTTATGCTGTTTTTGTAATGAAGAGAGATATATATTTATGTCGGATAATACGAAGACATAGCAGGTTTTTATATACAAGAAAAAACCTTGTCTACCAAGGAAAAGAAGAACGTGCATGTCAGAAGATATCGCTTGACTAAGGAGTTTTATTGAAAGCGACTGATGATTTTATTAGCATGCAACGTTCGACGTTTGAAATTCTTACTATCTAGTACGAACTCCGATCTTGATGAAATTAGAAATCCTGTAATAATTTAATTTTTCAAACACGATGTAACTGGTTTCATCGAATTCTGTGATCATTTGTAAAATTGCTATTTTAATTCCAAACGGCTAATCGATATGCATTTACACCGTGCATGATCAGAAAATAACTCTAATTAACTTGGAAATGAAAATCTTACTGTAATTAACCGTTGTGGATTTTATAAATTAGTTTTTTGGAAATCTAAGGTCGTTTGGAAATTGACTATTCCTAAGTTTTGTATTAGAGCATAACTGCATGGATAAACTCACACTAACTCAATAATTTTGGATCCAGTTCAATATTTTCCTTGGGAGGTATCGGGAAGGAATTGGAATGTAATAATATCAATTCATACATAAGAGGATAAAATATACACTGATTTTACAATAAACAAACTTATTGATAATAAGTTATCATTGTCGTATATATTCAAAATAGAATTTATATAGCTTCAATTGTCTTCACTCGATTTAAAATTCTGGGTTATATCTATATTCTATTCATTAAAAATCCTTTTATTTTATTTATTAAATCGTTATGGTTTATAAACAACTCCATAGCGACTTTCTGAATATTTGATTTGGACATAACTTAAAATCTGAAATATGAAATCTTGATTTTTCTCTTTCTTTAGAAAATTATAATCTAGTAGATTAGGATGATTCTTGTTTCCAACAATTCCGAGTTTCATTTGATCTGGTACATTCATTTGAAGTTCAAAACGTAAAAATATGAACTAACATGACGCTGCAGGCTCGTTTTATAATTAAATATAAATTATATGTTTAAATGTCGTTTAATAAACGAATTCCTTATTATGATTAAACTCTAAGCTTAACTAAATCCTTTTATATTGTCCAATTCATATTATATTGCAAATCCAATTTATTCCAACTATTTCAAAATTAATTTTATTGTTTTATTATATAAATTAAATTAATATTCAAAATCATTGAATCCAAGTTATTTAAATTGCAGATCAACATTTAAACCATTTTTAAATGCTCAGTTAAACAGTTAAAAATCCAGGTCATTGCATTCCTTCCCCCTTGAAAGAATTTCATCCCAGAAATTGCTAAGGCAGAAAAAATGCCATAAACCCATTAACTTTCAAAATATAAATTTAGTTAAAATTCTCCATTCCACTTTTTGAACCTTTATTTTAACTAATCCAATTAGTTTTTAATAAAAAAACAATACATTTCTGTTAAAAAAATTATCAAAATTAAAATAAATCTAATACTTTAAATTTTCTGAAAATTTGGGTAGAGTCTCCCTTGTATGTGTAATGACCCATGTTTTTAACGATTTAATAGTTGAGTTATTTAAATAGTGGTTTGGTAATTTAATTAAGTTGAATTAAATGGTTTGATTATAGAATTAAATTCTTGGGCTGAAATGATGTGCTAAACAATAATATTATGAGATATTACATATATGCAAATAACGCAATGGCAGTAACAGGTCATGGAAATGATAAATGTGCCTATTCATGCAGCTCTCATTCAGCTATAAGCTGACATGTTAAATCAAAAGCATGGCCATGGATACTTCAAATATAAAAATCAAAATCGTGTTGTCCCTTTCAAACATTTACAATTCGACTTTAATAGGAAAAAAGATATTAATAAATTGTTTTCAAGCCCTGTAAAGGATCCTCGCAAATCCAACCTAACATGGCAAAATCTTAGTTGATCAAGGAGGCAGTCAACTATTTCAGCTACACTAGGAAACAATTCTCGCCTAAATGTTCCAATCAAAAAGATCCGCCATACTTGTATAAAAAAAATTAATTGAACTGTAAATACAACCTGGCACCATCGGATAAGATTTCGTTGTGTACCGTAGTCAAAAGCTACAGTTTCAACAAGGGAAAGGCAACGTGTATATTAAATAAATAAAAAGATCGTGAGGCTTCTAATGAAAGCCAATCTATTCCTTTCAACTTAAGCTAGTCGATATATTCTATAGGAAGCCAATCCTCTCTTTTATATATACCCCTTTATTCTATGAAACAGAAGTCAACAACCCTAGAAAAACTCATGCATGGTCAAAGGCTGTTCCGCCTCCATCTTCTCATTTCGGACGATCTGTGTTCTCTAATTCCTTCCTCCAACATTCCCACCAATATACATATTAGTGTGCCTCAGAACCAAAGTTCCCAAATTTTCCAATGATAAGTATGAGGCATCCTCACAATCGAAATCCCCAAATCTCGTATATCCATTCTTCTGTTCTTTCAGTAAATAAAATACTCAGTAGAAATTTCTGATTTTGGATCCGAAAACCTTCGTGAACACAGGAGCTTCATTTCAATATGTGTAGTTGGGGTTACAATGGTTTTCAGTTCATTCTTGAGTTTGTTGTAGCTATCCAAGTCCGACCATCGAAGCATTCAGCATGGATGGGATTGAATTGAGGATGGAGGTAAGTTCAGGAGGGTAAGGCACACACAGTGATGTAATTTGGAGGGCCAATGGCGTTGGCTATCAAAATGCGACAGTATATTATAGCTTAAGGAGCTGCAGGTCGAGCTTGGATTTTAGTTGCGAGTGGTGTGTGTGGAAGAGAAGCCGGTAGAACTTTGAACGCGGGGTTGATGGGTGATGGTGCCGACGTTGATAGGTGGTCAGAGGAGGCGTTGGAGAAGGTCAAAGCCTGGGTCAAAGGCTGGAGTTGTTGCCTGTAGGTGAATGGATTTAAAACAAGATTGAGGAGGAAATAAAGGGAAGTCGGAATTCTGGAAAGCATGCGTGCTAAATAAAATTGTGGGGAAGGGAAGGAGACCGCGAAGGGAAGTTTGGCCATGAATTTTACTTACGTGGATAGTGAGATGCCTCGGATATGATTGATTGGAACTGACCAGGTGACAGGTCTTATAGGACCGGGAAACGTATTGTCCAGGAATAACTAATCCACAAAAGTAAGAGTGTACCGGCCCTGAAGATCCAAGGGTTACTAAGGGAGGGATCCTTAGGCATGTGCTAGAGTGTCTCGAAACTGGTGAGGAAGATCCCTTGCCTCGACACATAGATGGAAATCCAATTTTCAATACACGACTTTTCGGTTTTAGTTGTAAACCTATAAGGTGACATAATATATGGCACCTATGTCGTCTATGATTGATACATTTATATTCAAAGTTTTTTCTATACAATGCGCTTACAGTAATATCAAAATCTTTGTTTTAACGTGTATCAAGCCTGTTTGGCTATTATAAGGTAAAACTATATCCTCCGGCTTGTGTTGCATTGTGTGATGGGACTTGAGTCTTATAATAGCTTCATTTTTCAAAAAGCATTGCGTTGTTTTATTTTAACTGATATTCATGTGGGAAAAAACCATTCTGTGTCATACGGTATGGTCCATTATTTTTCCAATATTTTAAGTAAGCTTAATAACTGTTTTAAGTTCTCAAACCAGTCCCATGACTGACCTAGAGTTTATTGAGTGCTCATATTTTCCACACGAGCAGCTAGTAGTTTTGGTTTTGTAGATATTTATTTAATAGGATCCTGGTTTATGGCTGGAGCTATATTCAGAAAATTTTGTATCTGTGTATTTCTTTAGTTGTATTAGTTGATGTTTTCCACTGCATTGTATTTACTTTATATAACATTTCCACTCTTATGTAATTTATTTTATTCTATGATATTTGTAATTCCTCTATATATTTATTTTTCGCACATTGATATTCTTTTACTTTGATGCATACTATTGTAATAACAATAAAAAATTCTATCGTTTAGTGTTCTGATGCGTCATGTTCTCAAACAATCTGCATTCTTATTCGGTCTAGGTCGGCCAGTGATTTCGGGTTGTGTCAATGGAACTAACTTGGCTAAGTGAATGACATGGGTAAATAAAATCCATGGTTAAATATAGATTATGAATAAACTAGAATTGAAATTGTGGCCATTAATATCTAAGTGCTAAATGCTTAAAAACGAATGGAAATGTGAAAGTGATAATTGACTAGAAGTCAATCATATAGTGATCGATTAGTATTGAGGTACGTTAAACCCAAGTGAGTGTAAATAAGTAAATATTATTGTTGAATCTAAATTAATTTGGTTCAGTTATATTGATTGTGTATTGTTCATTTATTGGATGTTAGGTAGGTAGAATATAATTCATCAACGGATTAATAGGAAAGTTGAATGAATTGAAAACTAAAGAAGTAAACTCCAATATAACAGATTTGAATGGAACCACTTATGAATTAAAACTAAATGATTTAACCCTTGTTGGTTTTGGGAATCAATGTAGTTATGCTTGTTGATTCATGAAATGTTATTTAGAATTTCATGTAATAGTTACATACATGGTAAATTGAGTCCAGTACAGGTACCAGACGACTGAGGATTGATTTTGGTTGAGTGAATTGCACGTAAATTGAGCTAGTATGCTAAATAGCACTTATATAAGGTACACATATGCAAAAATATAAATTTTGGTAATGAATCTTGTTTTCCGACCATGTGGTCGATGTATATATTTTTGTTTTTCCTGCAATATTGCAGAAGTCCCTCCGTACAGGGGGAAATCTGCCAAAATATTTCAAAAATTAAAAGTGTTCGAAAATTTTGAATTTTTTATTAATAGTAATGAATTGGTTTTCAACTTTAAGCTAGTCGGTTATTTGAAACTAGAAGTTCTGAAAAATGAAACGAAAGATTTTTACTGAAGAGATTTTATAAAAGTTTATGGGTCTGAAACATTTTTCCTACATTTTCGAGGATGAAATTCTTTTAAAGAGAAAGGAATGAAAGGACTCAGATTTTTTGACTATTAAGTTTGAACATAATTTTTTTTGTTTTAAATGTTTATTCGGAAATATGAAAGGGTTTCTATTTATTTATTAAACGAAATTTGAACGTATAACTTATACTTAATTATAAACGAGCTCATAACGTCGTAGTAGTTCGTAATATACGTTTTGAACTAGTTGAACATGCCCAATCCACTTTAAGTTGGAATTCTTTGAAACAAGAATCCTTTAAATCAATTGGATTATAATTTTCTAATGAAAGAGAAAAATCAAGATGTCATGTTATACATTTTGAGTTATGTCAAAATAAAATTTTCAGAAAGTCATTACGGAATCGTTTATCAAGCATAATGATTTATTTAATAAAATAAATAGATGTTTAATAAATTGAATATGGTTTTAACTTGGAATTTTATAAAAATGGTTTTTGAATAGTAATATACGCTGTTGGAATATAAATGGTAGTTAATAGAGTTTTAATTTTTTATTTTAAAGTTGGTTTGGCAAAAATGAGAATTTTATATTAATTTAATGTAGATTAAAAAATAATCATTTCTATAACAGTCACGGATTTCAATGAAATCAATTTCATTGGATTCGTATTGTTAAATTATTGTATGAAAATAAATTCCGTGGCAATCTAATATCGTATGTAACTTCGGTAGCCATAAAAGCACAACTAATTTGCGTAGCGATTAATTATCGTAAAATTTCAAGTTTCAAGTTAATTGAATTTATTATGTGATCGTGCGCAACTTAAACGCGTATCGATTCACATTATGAAATTATAAAGAAAGTTTTACAAATGACCTTGGAATTCGAAGAAACTTGTTCCATCATGTCTGGAATAATTAAATATGCTAGGATTTTAATTTTCATTGCAATCGGAGGTCGTATGAGGTAGTTTTTGCATGAAACTTAAGGTGTAAGATTCATATGTATTAGAATAATATTATAATTCACATATATATATACCCATGTTTACCCTAATCTTCGATCAACACATTCTTGCATGGTCAACATGTTAGACCTAAATCTGGGCCTAGTTCAGTGTGAAGGCCTCACAATTGCAAATCTCAAATCACAGAATGTAGATAACGCAATAAAAACAAGGGACACATGATATTTTTATAGTGGTTCAGCTCAAACCAAGCCTACGTCCACTTTATATTTTCTTAGATCCTAAGAAATTACAACTACAATTACAATGCCGTCTCACTATCCAAGAGATCTGTTTATACAAAATAACCTTGTGTTTTATGAAGAAGTGGAGAAAAGAGTGTGATTTTATACATGAAATCCTCGTGTTAAACTGAGTTGAATTGGCCTTGTTGAGCACGCAAAGTCCTTGCGTTGTTAATGGTGGATACTGTGAAGAAGAATGGCCAAAATTCCTTTGAAAGTCCTCCAAATGGTGTATTTATAACCATTACCTGAAAGCGGTTCGTGAGACACGTGACACGCATCCCAAGAATCTCGAAATGTGGTGGAAAACATCCAGAAATCTTCCCTAAGTCATGTTATGCCATATGTAATCAGATCCATGCAAGTTGGAGTGAAAATAGCCATCATAATAGGTCAAAATCTAGTGTTGTTGTTGTCCTAGTATAGGCAGTTCATGACCTAGGAGTGCACCACGAACCGAGGTGAGGGTTCGAGATGATGAGGGTCGTGATGGTGAGCTGGTGACATCGAATCGTAGTCTAGGTGTGTACCACAAGCGGGTCATGACCCCTATGCCCACTACGAGCCGGGGTGCTCCACGAGCCGAGGTGGGTCCCATGAGACGAGGTGGATCTCATGAACCGATCCACGATCCGAGTTTGTGGCGCTCTGTCACTTCATCAAAGTGACGGCCGGTCGATACCAGATTACACCCATTCACGGAAACGGGCATAACTTTCAAATCGTAAGACCGATTGAGCCAAACGAAAGCTCTACCTGAAGCTAATTCAGAGTGCTACAAGAGTTACAGAGCATAGCTCCATAATTGCTGCTTTTGGGCCCAAAAGACGTCATCTGATAGGAATTTTGGGCCAGTTTATGTTGATGTAGCGATTTTGACCAAACCGCTCCTCGTCTTCTGATAGTATTTTCCGTGCCTAAGCTTGATGCTTCCCATATTCCATGTGTGATAGCTTTTATTAAAAAGTGTGTCAACAGGTTTGCCCCTCAGAACATATCTTGCAGGTTGAATGAAGATGTGTTCTGGATAATACGAGAAATCCATATCTATACAGAGATAAAAGTAAAACAATTACATCAAATCCTGACAGCATTGTTAGACCTTTTCCGAGCATAAACCATGCTTTGACGTTCAATGAACATAAACCATACCCAAGTGACGTTTAAGTTATCCTACCAAGTCCTGGCGAGGGCCAAACCTCCTAGGCATAATCCATACCAAGAAGATCAAACCGAGTATAATCCATGCTCGATTTCTTTTGTCACATCCTGACAAGACCGTTTGTAGTTCCTTAAGTATAATCCATACTTAGGATTCCAAAGTGAGTATAAACCATACTCAGACCTGAAGTAGAGCTACGCTTGCCACAACCTGACAAGATAGTCCATCCCTAGGCGTAATCCATACATAGAGTTCCATAATAAGTATAATCCATACTTTAACCGAGATTGAGGACCTTGCCACATCCTAACAAGATACTCGAATTCACCAAACATAATCCATGCTTGGAAGGTCCTTCCTTATTCAATTCAAAATGCAAAACCAAATCAAATCTTGATTGGTTTGTCATCGAGTCCAGAGCACGCTTTGGGGCTACATCCTAACTCCGTACGTGTGTACTGCGATTCAACCAATCGAAAAACCTAATGAAAGCAAACAATAATCTTAAAGCCTAAGAAATGCAGAAAATGAAGGCTGATCTCATCTAGATCAGTTGATGATGAGCCCACGAGTTCTCGATCCAAGGTCATTCCCTCTCCAGGGAGCAGGAGGTGGCAGCGTAGGTGCAGGCGTTGTTGGTGGTTCGACTACTCGGGTAGCTTTCCACGTCTAACTCATTCCTCAGTCAAATCACGTAGATGCCTACAGTCATTAGTGTCATGACCATCCATATCATGGAATACGCAGTGTTTTCCAGAGTCGCGTTCTCTTTGTGATGGCTCCCTCCCGGGAGGCTTTGGGTAGGAGATGGAACCGTTCGTGTCCATATAGATGTTAGACAGGGTTGAATTGAGTTCAATGTACTTTTCATATCTGGGCCCTCTCCAGGGCTGAGCGCTGCGGTCATTCTTGACGGTGGCTTTTCCTTTGCCATTTCGAGAATCAAACGGTTCTCCATCTTTGAGCATGTTGATGTCGAGAATGCGATTATCGAAAGTTGTATCTTCTTCCCGCAGAAATCTACCTGCTTCATGGTAGAATTCATCGAGATTTCGTGGCAGATCTCGGTACAAAGACTTTTTGAATTCTGATTTATCCAAGACACTGAATACCGCTGTCATCAGTACCATTAATGGTCCAGGGCGATCAACTGATGCTACTGCAATGTTGAATCTTTCCAGAAATGAGCACAGAGTTTCTCTGGGCCTCTGCTTGATTGTAGCGAGTGACATGACGTTCTTGGGTCGAGTGATATGGACTCGAAACTGTTCAAGGAAGTGAGTGACCGACATATTCCAGCTGTTGGTCGATTCCGTTTCTAGCTACTGAATCCACATGGCTGCTATATCAGTCAAAAAGAGAGGAAAACATTTGATCCTGACATTTTCCAATTCCGACCGAACTTCCATATGCCACTTGTAGCGCGTCTGGTGCACGGTAGGATCTGTCCTGCCGTTGTAGGGCTCCAGATGTGGTAGTTTGAAATCTGGGGGATTGCGAGAATTCCTGATTTCTTGAGTGAATGGGTTGTGATTGACGTCATCCACGTCATTCTGATAAGTGCGGCCTCTCAAGAGGCATTGAATGAGATAGGCTTGCCGATCGCCCTCAAAAAGTTGTTGCAAGTTGCTAAGATCAGAGCTGGTGCCCCCAGCGTGGAGAACATGAGAGGGTGGAAGCTATTGGTGAGCTGCTGGGAGCAGGTCGTGAGGACCGGTTCGTGAGCCCGAATCATGGAAATATGTGGCTCGTGAGCTAGGGCCATGGAGGCCGACTCGCGGTCCGAGGGGGGAGAGCCGAAGAGGGGCGACCCGACCTGTTTCTTTTTCCCTATCATGAGTCGCTTCTGGCTCTGCATCACGAGCCGTGTCCTGCTGCTGAGCAAGGGGGTTGCCCCCGAGTTTAGTAACGTGGATCGTGCCCGATCTGATTTGGTGGAGTGGTGCTTCAGTGTTCACGAGCCGCATAGAGGGAGACCCGATCCGTTCATGAGGGGCTTGCCGAGCTGCTTCAGTAGCTTCATTTCCATTGACTTGAATGTTGCTCGGCCTTCCATCAATTTGTGCGAAGAATCCATCGATCATCTCCTGTTGCTTTCTATGGAGGTCATCTTGCCTTGCCATCTGGGTTCTCAAATCAGTGAGAACTCCATCCATCTCTTCTCTGGTCAGGTATGCTGATGGATCTCCATGAGAGGAAGCCTCCTAGCTTGCCTCATTCCTAGGGCCTTCAACATTAGTATCCTCAACATGAGAGGAAGTTCCAGTTTTCTTCTTTTTGATTGCCATTTAGTCTCCTTTCAAGCTAGAAGTTAGAGTTGTCATGTGCCCCCTACTTGGCATGCCAAAATGTTATACCTAAATCTAGTCCTAACACCCAAGTTCATTGTGAAGTCCTCACAATCACAAATCTCATATTACAGAATGCTGATAAAGCCATAAAAACAAGGGACACACGATATTTTTATAGTTGTTCGGCTCAAACTAAGCCTACATCCACTTTATATTTCCTTAAATCATAAGAAATAACAATTACAATGTCGTCTCACTATCTGTGAGATATGTTTGTACAAAACAACCTTGTGTTTTATGAAGGAGTGGAGAAAAGATAGTGATTTTATACACGAAATCCTCGTGTTAAACTGAGTTGAATTGGCCTTGTTGAGCACGCAAAGTCCTTGCATTGTTAATGTTGGATGCCATGAAGAAATGGCCAAAAGTCCTTTGAAAATCCTCCAAATGGTGTATTTATAACCATTTCCTGAAAGCGATTCATGAGACACATGGAACGCGTCCCAAAGAATTCGAAATGTGGTGGAAAACAACCAGAAATCTACCCTAAGTCGTGTTATGCCATGTGTAAAAAGATCCATGCAAGTTGGAGTGAAATAGCCATCAGAATAGGTCAAAATCGAGTGTTGTTGCTATTCTGGTATATGCAGTTCGTGACCTAGGAGTGCACCACGAATCGGGGTGAGGGATCGAGATCATGAGGTTCGTGATGGTGAGCCGGTGACATCGGGTCATGGTCTAGGGGTGTACCACGAGCGGGTCATAACTGCTACGCCCACCATGAGCCGGGTTGGTTCACGAACCGAGGTAGGGTCCCACGAGCCGAGGTGGGTCCCACGAACCGATCCACGATCCGAGCTAATGGCGCTCCATCACTTTATCCAAGTGACAGCCAATCGACACCAGATTACATCCATTCACAGAAACGGGCTTAACTTTCAAACCGTAAGTCCGATTGAGCCAAACGATAGGTCTACCTGAAGCTAATTCAGAAAGCAATAAGAGCTATAGAGAAAAGCATTTTAATTGCTATTTTCGTGTCCAAAAGAGGTCGTTTGATAGGAGTTTTGGGCCAGTTCATGTTGATGTAGCGATTTTGACCAAACCTCTCCTCGTCTTCTGACGGTATTTTCCATTCCTGAGCATGATGCTTTCCATACATTCCATGTGTGACAGCTTTTACCAAAAAGTATGTCAAAAATTTTGCCCCCCTGAACATATCTTGCTGGTTGAAGGAAGATGTGTTATGGTTAATATGAGAAATCCATATCTGTATAGAGATAGAGGTAAAAAAAATTGTATCAAATCCTGACATCATTGTTAGACCTTTTCCAAGCATAAATCATGCTTTGACCTTTAATGAGCATAAACCATACCCAAGAGACGTTTGAGTTATCCTGCCAAGTCCTGGCTAGGGCCAAAACTCCTAGGCATAATCCATACCAAAAAGATCAAACCGGGTATAATCCATACCCAATTTCTTTTGTCACATCCTGACAAGACCATTTACAGTTCTTTAAGTATAATCAATACTTAGGATTCCAAAGTGAGTATAAACCATACTCAGACCTGAAGTAGAGCTATGTTTTCCATAACCTGACAAGACAATCCATCTCTAGTCATAATCCACACCTAGAGTTCCATAATAAGTATAAGCCATACTTTAACCGAGATTGGGGATCTTGACACATCCTGAAAAGATACTTGAATTCACTAAACATAATCCATGCTTGGAAAGTCTTTCCTTATTCAATTCAAAATGCAAAACCAAATCAAATCCTGATTGGTTTGTCATCGAGTCCAGAGCTTGCTTTGGGGCTACATCCTAACCCCGTACGTGTGTACTCCAATTCAACCAATCGGAAAACCTAATGAAAGCAAAAACAAATCTTAAATCCTAAGAAATGCAGAAAATGAAAGTTGGTCCCATCCAGATCTGTTGATAATGAGCCCATGAGAGTTCGATCCAGGGTCATTCCCTCTCGGGGGAGTAGGAGGTGGCAGCGCAGGTGCAGGCGTTGTTGGTGGTTTCATATACTTGGGTAGCACTCCACGTCTAACCCGTTCCTCAATCAAATCACACAGATGCCTACAATCATTGGTGTCATGACCGTCCATAACATGGAATATGCAATGTTTTCCAGAGTCGCGTTCTCTTTGCGATGGCTCCCTCCTGGGAGGCTCTGGGTAGGAGATGGAACCGTTTGTGTCCTTGTTGATGTCAGTCAGGGTTGAACTGATTTTAGTGTACTTTTCATATATGGACCCTCTCCGACGCTAAGCGTTGTGGTCATTCTTGACGTTGGCTTTTCCTTTGCCATTTCCAGAATCAGTTGTTTCTCCGTCTTTGAGCATGTTGAGTTGAGAGTGCGCTTCTCGGAAGTTGCATCTTCTTCCCATAGAAATCTATCTGCTTTAAGGTAGAATTCGCCGAGATTTCATGGTGGATCTTTGTGCAAAGACTTTTTGAATTCTGAGTTATCCAAGACATCGGATACCGCTGCCATCAGTACCATCGATGGTTCAGGGAGATCAAATGATGCTGCTGCAACATTGAATCTTTCTATAAATGAGCGCATAGTTTCTTTGGGCCTCTGCTTGATTGTAGTGAATGACATGACGTTCTTGGGTCGAGCGATGTGGACCCAATACTGTTCGAGGAAGCGAGCGACCAACATATTTGAGTTGTTGGTCAATTCCATTTCTAGCTGCCGAATCCACATGGCTGCTATATCAGTCAGAAAGAGGCGAAAACATTTAGCCATAACGTTTTCCGACGCCGACTGAACTTCCATATGCCATTTGTAGTGCATAAGGTGCATGGTAGGATCTGTTCTGCCGTCGTAGGGCCCTAGTTGTGGAAGTTTGAAATCTGGGGGATTACGTGAATTCCTGATTTCCTGAGTGAATGGGTTGTGATTGACGTCATCAACGTCATTCTGATATACACACATAAAATTTTCTAATTACCACACCATTCCAAGCTCATTTTATAATTAATATAAATTTGTACGCTCAAACTTCATTTTAAATTAATTTTACTTCTATAATTATCAAAATAAACCATTTAAAATATTTAAATTCTATTAAAAATAATTCTAAATTGGATCCAAAATTATGGATTTTTACAATCTCCCCTACATAAAACTTTCGTCCTCAAAAAAGTAATGGAGCTGAAAGTCGTTTAACTAACCAACTCAACTTTCATTCTGGCTTGAGTTCTTCAACTTTTCAATTTCTAAGAACTTTCAATTTTCCTGAAATTTGGATAATGCCTTAAATTTCTAAAAATTTCGCCATAACCTGCTTTATACGGGTTGATCGGTATAACTACAACTTGCCTCTACAGGCTCTCTCTGTTCAAAAATAAAATCAAAAAGCCAATTGGCTCATAAAATCATCAAACCCAATCAATACATTAAATATGCAACTTTGCATTGGGCACACAATTTTATTCCTCTTCTTAGCTTCCATACAATAACCTGTTCAACATAACATCCAATTGCAACTAATTTCTAGTTAACTCAATATTAAATCTTTTGAAGGGCAAGCCGGCTATTTATAGTGGGTCGTGCCACTGTTTATTAGAAGAAGAGAAAGAAAAGGAATCTGCACAAGCACAGAAACACAAACTGGTTTGAAGTGCCAGTACACTATAAAAACAAAAGATCACATATGCCTAGAGATAGCGAGCACCATTGAGTGTTTCGAAGTAGACACACCTCCAAACACTCGAATGTTCCTCTCCATCCAAACCATGTACAAAAATATCTTGAGAATTTTCAACAAAAGAGTCCCTTTAGTAGTCTTCCATCTAGTCGCTTTGAAAATGTTGAACCACTCAACTTTGGAAATGCATGAAGGATAATGTAAGTTAAAGCGCAGCAAGATCTTTTCCCAAATGAAAAGAGTGTACACACATTCAAAAAATAAGTGATCCGGAGTTTCTTCCTCTCTATTACACAGGCATCACAAGGAGGTATTGATCACCTTAATTTTCTTAAGTCTGGACAGAGTAATGAGTCCATTATTTAATACCTTCCACAGATGAATGTTCTCCTTCGGCGCACTACCACATTCCCAAATCCGAGCATGCCAAGGATATGGCTGTCTACCATCATCATTGATCATTTTGTAATATACACCCCTAATACTATGCAAGCAACCATTCCAAACCGCATGATAATCCGTGGCCATGTAATTGTTGCCAACGATAAGCTTCCATGCATTAGTTACATCAGACGAACTAGTGTTAGGTAGAAGTATCACACCATCATGCCAGTACCTATCCACCTTCACATTTTCTGAAATGCCAGACATGCATCTTTGATTATAAGACACAATACTACTGAGAATAACACCCTTATCCACCCAAGCATCATGCCAAAAATTGATATTATTCTTCTATTTCATTCCAAACTGAAACATAGGCAAGAAAGTCTCCCTATAACGCAACATGTTTCTCCATGTCCAACTACAGTCAAGATGAGGAAGCATAGTCCAAAAGTGGTCATCTTTAATAAGGTATCGCTGCACCCAAGAAGCCCAAAGGTTACTATCAAAGCGGAACAATTTATCTATTCGTGCAGAAACAGCACCACTGTTCCATAATTTGATGTTCATGACTCCAAGACCTCCTTTCTCTTTAGGACAACATACAAGTTTAAAGGATATGGGGATCATCTTCTTTGAATAGGGGTTACTATGCCACAAAAAATGATTAAGCGCCGAATTAATCATGTTAATAAGTTTGGATGGCAGAATGAAAATTCTAGCGTAGTATACGCACATTGACGTAGCAACTGAATTAACAATAACTAGTCTACCAGCTAAAGAGAATTTTGAGCACGACCAACTTGAGATCTTAGCAATAATTTTCTCATAGAGTTGCAAACATTGAAACGTCTTGATTCTGGTGGTGCATAATGGGACACCCAAGTAATACTCATATTCATCGAAAGGAGAAAGGCCAGTAGTTTCATAAATATCATTTTTAACATGGTCAGGCACTCCAGCAATCCTTATCTTGGATTTGTTTCTATTGATAGATAAACCAGTCAAATCATGAAGTTGAGTAAGGATATTGAGAATACCATCGATTGATTTCTAGATCGGCTTAGAAAAGAACAGTAGATCATCAGCAAAAAGCAGGGCCGATAGAGAAATTCTCTTGCATAAAGGGTGGTAGTCTAACTGTTTGTGGAAAAGAGCAAGTTTCGAAACAGCAGTAAATACCTCCATTACACAAAAAAAAATATAGGGAGACATTGGGTCCCCCTGTCGTATACCACGTGTTGCTTTGAAGTAGCCAAAAGAAGATCCATTACAACTTAGAGAGTATTCAACAGTAGAGATGCACGTATATGTCCAACACAGGAACGGGACAGGGAATTTCATAGAATATAGGATGTATATTATGGATTTCCAGTGAATAGAGTCATAAGCTTTCTGCAAGTCTAGTTTGATAACGCATTTAGGGGAGACCGACTTCCTATTGTAACCTTTCATTAACTCAGCAGAGAGAATGATATTGTCAGAGATATCACGGCTATGGATGAACGCACTTTGGTTAGGGGATATAAGCTCAGAAGTAACCAGCTTCATTCTCTCTGAAATAATTCTAGCAATGCATTTATACACAACATTGCAGCATGCAATGGGACGATAATGTCCAACATCGGTTGGTTGAGGGATTTTTGGTATTAAAGCCAATCGCGTCGCATTTACTCCACCAAGCATTTTACTGTGCTTGAAAAAACTTTTAATAGCTTTTGTCACATCTCCACCTATAACAGCCCAAGAAGCTTTAAAAAAGAAGGCATTAAAGCTGTCCGGGCCCAGAGAGCTAGAGGATTTCATACCAAAAATAGCATTTCTGATTTCATCTTCAGTAATTTCTTCAATAATTTTGCAGCTCATTGCAGTCGAAATAGCAGGAAGGCCAAGCGAAGAGAACAGGTCGAGGGAAGAAGTGAAGTTGTGAGCAGCGCCAAGGGAGTTCTGGAAGTAATCAATAAAAGCATGTTGGATGGAAGATTTAGAGTTGCATACCACACCATCCTTGTCTAAAATATTGGAGATTAATGACGTTGCGTGTTGGATCTTCAGAGTTCTGTGAAAGGTGGATGTATTCCTGTCACCATGCATATACCAATTAAGTTTTAATTTCTGCTTTGACATTTTGTTTTCTTATATGAGTGCAGCGGATAATTGGATGGCAAGACATTTTTCTTCAGTTTGAAGGTTAGTAACATCAGCATTAATCTAGCTGTTATGAATAGTAGACTGAATTTGATGAAGTTTAGCTCTTAAACCATAAGACAAACTTGAGCCATTTCCAAACTTTTCTTTAGCCCAGGTTCTAAGAATGTTTTTCTTATGCTTTAGCTTTGCCTGCAGTACAAACATAGGATTTCCAAAAATGTTAATGTTCCAGTTATTAGATATAATATTAATGTAATCTGGATGATCAGCCCAATTATTAAAAAAAGAAAATGAGGGATGTCCTCTCTCATAGCTCAAACCCCAGTCAAGTATCATTGGTGAATGGTCAGACAAGGATGGCGGAGGGATAGTGACTGAAAAGCTCGGCCAAGTGGTAATGGCAGTATAGTTTTGAAATGCTCTGTCAAGTCTACAGTACGTTCTAACCCCCATTCTGCTTGAATTATTACAAGTGAAAAACTCCCCTTTGGTAGCATTATGAATGGCATTGTTTATGGGATGAGTTTGTCTATAAGTAAGGGCATTACCACCTTTCTTATCAGACGACTTTACCACTTTGATCACACCCAATTCTTCATCATTAACTCAATATTAAATCTGATTTGGCTTAAATTTTAATTCATTTGATTCATTTCTGTATGTTAAATCAATATAACTTTTGTTAATTTAATTTTAAAACTCAAATCATTTCAAAATATTTGCTTAAATTAGTTTAAGTAAATTTCGACGTTTCAATTGGAATTATATAGTCATCCCTCTTTCGAAACTCCAAAATAAACATTGATGACGTCTAGACTATCATCAGAATCATCCTCAAGCGACTAGAATGTGATTATATATCAATCAAGTATATTCAAGACTTTGGATATAGTAAGCTAGGCGTATATGCAAAATCTTTTTATACTTGATTGTCCAACCTCGAAGTCAAATAACATACTCAAATCATATTATAAGATATATAACTTTCCATAATCAAATTCATTATTATAAATAATTTTTTTTCTTCTCTATGAAAAATACTCTCCCAACTCATTCTTGGGAGTTACTAACCCCATCTTTAATGAGTCACTGATTCTAGGATACTACTGATCCCATTTATAATGAGTATTCATTAATAGGATATTGCTAACACTATCTCTGATGAACTCTTTCATATGGTTCTAATGTGTCTTGTTCTCGAGCTTTGTAAACCAAAGCTCTAATACTAAGTTAACACGACCCAAAATCCACGGTCGGCCTAGGCCGAACGAGAACGCGGATTGTTTGAGAACACGACACATCAGAACACAAAATGATAGAATTTTTCATTCCTATTACAATAATTTACAACAGAGTACAAGAATATCAGAGTGCGGAAAATAATTATACATCGGAACTACAAACATCAGAGAACAAAATAAATTACATAATAGGGGAAAAGTAAATACAATGCAATGGAAAACATCAACTAACACAACTAAAGAAATACATGGATACAAAGCTTTCCAAATATTGCTCTAGCCGTAAACTAGGATTCTGTTAAATAAATATATGCAAAACCAAAACTACTAGCTTCCCATGTGGAAAATATGGGCACCCAGAGTTTAGGTGAAAACAATAAACTCTAGGTCAGTCATGGGACTAGTATGAGAACTTAAAACAGTTACTATGCTTACTTAAAAAAGTGTGAAAAGTCATGGTATCACAATGTATGACACAGAATGGGATTTCTCCACATGAATATCAGTTAAAATAAAACAACGCAATGCTTTTTGAAAAATTAAGCTATTATAAGACTCAGGTCCTATCACACAATGCAACGCAAGCCGGAGGATAGAGTTTAACCTCATAATAGACAAACATGCTTCATACGCTTTGAAACAAAGATTTTGATATTACTATAAGTGCATAGTGTAGAAAACAACTTTGAATATAAATGAATCTATCATAGAAGGCAAAGGCACCATATATTATGTCGACATATAGGTTTATAACTAAAACTGAAAAGTTGCGTACTAGAAATTGGATTTTCATCTATGAGTCGAGGCAAGGGATCTTCCTCACCGGTTTCGAGACACTCTAGCACATGCATCAGGATCACACCCTTAGTAACCCTTGGATCTTCAGGGCTGATCCACTCTTACTTTTGAGGAATTTACTCATACCGGGGTGTGAGGCTCGCGAGTTAACATTATACACAAAGCGGTGCTTTGATCATCATCCACAAGGCCCAGCATTTAACAAAAGCCTTGATCATTTGCATCTTAGCATGCCACATCGACAATTCATGCCAAACAACTGATATCTATCAATATATAACCTCTAAGCTCATACGTCTCATAGAAGGGTGTTAAGCAAGAGAATAAATTCTCTGCCACCAAACATATACATATTTAATAGAAATCAATCAATACATAATGAAATACATTGTCTGACATACAATCCATTTAAAAGTTCATTCTGGGTCTGAACGAAACCGAAAGGACCATATTCCTCATCCCATATGTCAAATACAGGAGAGTGGTCCTCGCGTATCCAGTCGATTTCCAAGTACGTCTGGACAACCACCACATATAACCTCTACTTGGGTGTACTTTCCAAGTGATACATCAGCAATAGTCCAAACGATGTAAAGATCTCCATTTTTCAGCCATCGTCTTCATCTTTGACTTTTAATCGTCGTAACAGTTATTCAGGTTGGGTCAAACCTGGTCTGTTCGAATAACTGGCGCATCTTTATGATCACCTGATAAATACACAAAGATAGCACACATCTCATTCCAATCCAAAATATTATTTTTTATTCGAGTATTCGTATCTTTGGGGAAAGGTTCCCATTAATTTTATCAAAGATAAATTCTTTAAACTTATAGTTTGATCTTACTTCGGATATCATTTCAAAAGATTTATTATATCTCTTCAAAACTTAAAATAAATGAAAGTTTATAAAACTAGTCGGGATTATCGACCTTACCAAAGTAATCATTTATTTTATTATTCCCAATCCCAACCTATTCATCCTATGGAGCAAAACTGGAGGTACTCTATATTAAGCACCTACAGTGTTATCGGTAAATTTATTTACCAATTAACGTTCAAATCTAATTAAAGATTTGACTATCGCATGGAGTAAAACTGGTGGTACTTCATTCTCAAACACTTCTTGTGTTTGATAAATTTAACTTTTCCATTCACATTTCAATCTAATTAAAGATTTATTAAAACTCTAACTTAGTTTTAATCATAAAAAATCATTATTTAATGATTATTCAACTTGGGGAATTAATCTTATCTTTATTTGGGTTAAAGAACAAGTGTCGTTTAAAACATCGCTCACGATAAACCCAAGATCATCTTCAATTTATATGGAATCTCCGCGGAAATCTGAACATTTCATAATCGATATAAATTTCTGTATCCGACCAATACTATAAATGGAATAACGGCAAGACCTTTTAAATTCCATAAGCAGTAAAGGTCTTTCTTGACCGAAACTCATCTCGATTATCATTAATCGAATTCCATTCAATTCCAATTCAATTAAACAAACTGGAAAACTTCTTCAAATCTTAATTAAAAGATTTATTCCCTTCACAACTGGTTTCAAGAATGGTATTATTTATGATACCTTTCACAACGAATCCAAAATCCAGTCTGATATTAAATATAAGGCTTTAAATGAAAATCATGTCGGCTTACATTCAATACCAAATTCCGAAACCAATAAATATCGTATTGGAATAACGATATTTATATCCTCCAAATTACCATGACGATATCCGCATAATTATGGAATCCAATTTCGAAATACACGAAGATTATTTCCATTCCGATTTATTTATTGGAAAACTTTGGTTATATTAGACCGTTTACAAATATAATCTATTAATTTGAAATCTTTGGATTATTACTCTAGTTATTAACAAGTTCATTCCAATAAAAATATATTTTATCTTTTCAAATATGGGATATTTCATCCAAAAATCTTTTTCAAATCATTTATTATGATTTAACACAATTTATGTATATTTTTAATAATTTTATTAAGGCCCCTACATTCGGTTTGTAATATCGGTCACCAAACTGCATCCATAGCGATCTTTTCTGTAATTGATTTGGACATATTTTAAAATCTAACCATACGAATTTAAAATTCTTATATTTGTTTGAAAGATCTTTTTGATATGAACCAATGGTTTTGATTTTAGGAGAATCTGATGGTCGAATCTCCCGTTACATCTATTCAAAGTTAATGGTTGAAATTTACAAATGGTCATTGCACGACACGTTCTATTCAAACCATTTAAATATATAAAATATATTCCATAGATTTCCATTTAAAATGCCTTTTATAAAATGTTTATAAATTCGTTTAAAAACAATTTCACTTCTGTTAACCGATATTTTTGTCTGCTTCCCAGAAGTACACAAGACTCACTCGACTCAACACGTCATGTGGTATTAAAGCTCGAAGTGTTGCTAGGTTGTTGAAGATTCAAGCCGAGAAGAGGTCGAGCGAGCAATGACTTCACAACGCCTCATAAGGCCCGCATCACCTCGCACCGCCTCACGGAATAGCATCACACTAACTTGCCTCGCACCACCTCATAAGGCCCGCATCGCCTCTCTACCTATCACCTCGCATCGGCCCACCACAACTCGCACCGCAACACTCCCTGCTCGCCTCGCATTACCATAAGGCAGCTCGCATTGCACCAAACAAGGTGTGATTCCATCGCATCCATCAGGATGCGATGCCATCACATCCCTCAGGTGCATCAGGATACGATGCCTTCTACTGCAACCGACGCTGAAGCATCCCAACAACACCAGCCGGTGGATATCCCATCTGAAAGGGACGTACTTCCTCTTAAGGACCCCGAAGCCCCTGTAACCCAAGTGCAAATTTACATGCTCACCGAGAGACATGAAACTACGGCTCTTGAACTCACCAAGCGTTGAAAGCTAACATCGACCTTATGCGTCAGCTTCAAGAGAGTCAACATATACTCGCCCAACCCCAGCTAGCTTAGAACTATCCCCGAGTGAGGCATACAGTCTCGGAAACTTCATCTCCAAGTCACGGGTCCACATCAACAACGGAAGTTCAACTTTAATAACAATGTCGTTGTCTGCTCTAATGCTCACACTAATGGTCAAAACAACGGAAACGGAAACAGGAACAGTGACAGAACCATCATCAACTATAGCAGGGCACACATCACCATGATCGATCCCGATTGGTCATCGATGATGAACTGGGTCCAAGTAATCGCCCCCCTCCACGACAGAACCAAACTGTCACCACTTAAAACTTGGAGCCCACGCTCTCAACCACTCAGCAGGCTCAAGTCTATCATGATCATAATGAACGTCAGCCAACTCGCTCTCATTAACCATACTGGAACTAGCAATCGATGTCGACATATGGAGGAGGATGATACAAACATCCACCATAAAAGACATCCAAGGAGCATAACTCTCAAAATTCGCTGAAACTGGATTCCCCTAGAGGATGTACATCCTACATATCTCCTCGACATGAAGTGAAGGACCATGGGAGATATATGGGGAAACGCCAACGACTCGTGGGAGACCCACCTGAGGCGTAACCCCTTTACCAGAGTCGGCCACGAAGCTGAGTGGCTTCGATGATTTAGCATGCCATAGATGACGCTATATGACAGCACGACCGATCCCTACGCCTTCCTAAATCGCTACGAATGGAAAATGGACTCCAGCAGAGCCACTGATGCCATTAAGTGCAAATGCTTCCCAGTCACCCTGGTGGGTATGACCTTGCTTTGGTTCCCTCGCCTTTCGCTCCATTCTATCAATACCTTTGGCCAGCTAGCCATGGAGCAGGTGAAACAGTTCTGGATGCACGTACCAACTCCAAAGAATGCTCTCACCTTTTCTAACCTCTATCAGGGTCCTGCTGAATCACTTAAAAGCTACCTCGAGATATTCAATACCGCCCTCGCCGAAATCGATGACACACACCATGCTATTCCAACTAGCCAAGGGCATCCTCTCTACCTTCGAGTTCGAGGCATGAATAGATAAAAAGAAACCCAAGAATTTAGAGGCTTTCTTTGAGAAATCAGGACAGATCTTGTGCCAAGAGGAAGCTAGGCGTAACAGAGCTTCATGGCCAACCACTCCAACAACTCACATGCCAGCACTGCCAACGATAGTTTTAAAGGAAAACAAGTCGAGGAATCTTCCAACAAGGGTATAGGAGCAATCCCATACAAGCTGAAGTCGAAACCTAGAAAATAAGGCGGTCGCAACAATAATCTGACTCCACTGGACCTCAAGAAGCACGATTGCTATCAAAATTATAGGAACTACACTCCAATGAATCATGACATGGAGACCATTTATTTAGAAACATGCAACACTCTCCAGTACAAGAAGCCCAACACAAGCGAATCGATTGACCGCGAAAAGAACTCTGGCAAGTACTGCAGGTTCCATGATATGTATGGGCACAACACCAACGATTACCGCCATCTCAAGGAGGCAATCGAAAAACTCATTTGTTAGTAATGCCTAGATAAGTACATTCAGGATCTCGCTCTTCTCGAGGAGGTTGTGGGACCTTCAATGCCCTCACTTCCTTCTCCTTCAAACGCATCCCCAAGGCCATTCAACCAAAGGTCACATGGCATCAGGATCAACACTATCTGTGGCGGGCCTCATCCTACACATTACAGCTTCCACAAAATGGAGGAGTACGCCAACTCCATAAAGCACGCCACATATGAATCCTTTTCCATCCTAGATGAATCATTCCCCACCAAACTTTAGAAGACAAGTCTTACGTGAGAGGGAGTCAACGGGAATTGAGATCCCCACCGTAGACCATCTCGTCATCTCTGCTCAGATTGGTCCAGCTTTCGTCCGAAGGATCCTTATTAAATCGGGAAGCTTGGTCAATATCATATTCAAGGCAGCCTATGACCAACTGAAATTGGGGGACAAAGACTTGAGACCCTTCCATGCAACGTTCCACAGCTTCAATGGATGCACCAATCACCTATTAGGCATGATTGACCTACCCATAAAACTTGGAGAAGGGGATCAAAGCCAAGTCTGCATCCTCAACTTTGTGGTCATTGACGTCATATCTCCATACAACACCTTCTCAGAGAGACCTTTCCTCGTAGAATTCCAGGTCAGCCTATCACCATTGTCTCTACTGATGAAATTCCCAACAGAGAATGGGATCGGTACCGTTAAAGGTGATCAAGCCACAACCAAAGATTGCTACCCTATAGAATGGAGGAAAGCGCGCAATAAGGGCAAGGTCAAGAATGTGCCTCCGCCTTCTTGTGCCAAGGCCATCTTCGCATAGCAATCAAAGGCATTTGAGTCCTAGCTCAAGTGCCACTGTCGTCTTTCCGACGATCTCGATCCAAGGGAGGATGAAGAGCCCGATTCCGAAACAGCTACCCCAGTACATCCAACGGTGGATTTCTCGATCAACCCCAACGACCCAACGAAGGTCTTGAAAGTTGGATCGCAACTCCACCCCACAAGAAAGGAAGAGCTCGTGGATTTATTAAGGGCGAACCTCGACGTGTTTGCTTGGACACACTCTGGTATGTGTGGCATCGACCCAGGAGTCACTTGTCTTGTGCTCACTATAAATCCCTCACAACTTCCGGTCAAATAAAAGCATCGAATCCTTGAAGCTGACATGTCAACAACATTCAAAGAAGAGGTTGACACTCTACTCAATAATGGTTATATCCAAGAAGCCTACTACCCAGAATGGGTCTCCAATCCAGTTTTGGTCAAAAAAGCGTATAGCAAGTGGAAAATGTGTGTCAATTACTCTGACTTAAACAAAGCATGTCCGAAAGACAGTTTCCCACTTTTGAAAATCGACCAGCTTGTCGATTCAACCACAGTTTACCAGCTCTTGTCCTTCATGGATGCATACTCGGGCTACAGCCAGATTTCGATGTATCACCCCGACCAGGATAATACTTCTCTCATAATGGTTCTCAGACTTTATAACTATCTCGTCATGCCTTTTGGACTCAAAAATGCAGAGGCAACTTACCAACGACTGTTCAACTTCATTTTCAAAATTCAGATTGGGATATCTGTGGAGATATACACGGATGATATGCTCGTGAAATAGAGGATATCAAACGACCACGTTCGTGACCTCTCCGAAATGTTCGGTGTCCTTTGCCAATATGGCATGAAGCTTAATCCCTTGAAATGGTCTTTTGGCATTGCATTTGGAAAATTCTTAGGTTTCATTGTCAATTCAGGAGGTATCAAAGCAAATCCAGATAAAATCGAAGCTATCCGGGACATCTAGACCCCTCGGAGCATCAAGGATGTTCAGAGTTTAAATGGGAAGGTCGCCACCCGAAAGCAATTCATCTCAAAAGCAATCGATAAGTGCATCCCCATTTTTGACTTGCTTAGTAAGGGGAAGCGCGACTTTCCATGGATACCGGAATGCGTTGCTACATTCCAGGAACTTCTGAATCACTTGGAGATACCACCTATCATGTACAAACCCGTGGATCACGAGAACTTATTCGTTTATTTGGTTGTTTCTATAAAGGCAATACACTTAGCACTCATACGCATCGAAGACCTATCCAACGGTCCATTTTTTACATCAGTAAAAGACTATCAGGAGAAGGGAAATACTATCTTAAGATTGAAAAACTAGCCTACTATTTGGCAGTCTCTTCCCGGAGGCTACGGCCTTATTTCCAATCGCATCCTATCAAGGTCTACAAGGATCAGCCCATGCGGCAGGTCCTTCAGCGGCCTAAAGCATTAGCATGACTCCTTAAGTGGAACATAGAGCTGAGCCAAATCGAGATCACTTTCATTTCTTGATGGGCCATTCTCGTACAAGCCATTGTAGACTTTATAATAGAATTCACCAACCCAGAAGACCCTCCTCCCGAGGATACCAAAACTCCTGAAATTCCATGGAAACTTTTCGCAGATGGATCCTCTACCGATTAGGGTTACGGGGCCGGGCTTGTGATGATCACTCCTGAAGGATAGAAAATATGCTACATTTTAAAGCTTGAATTTCCTGCTACTAACAATGACTCCGAGTACGAAGCCTTGATAACCGGACTCAAAACTGCAATAGAACTTAACATCAAAGAAATCCAAATCCTCGTGGATTCACTTCCCATTGTACGCTAGGTATTAAGAGAGTATCAAGCCAAGGGGCACGACTCGCTCCCTACCTTGTTGATTTCGCGAGCTCCTCGCCAATTTCGACCACTACCTCATTACACACATCCCTCGAGGACAAAAAGAAAAGGCTGACTCCTTATCGAAGCTGGCGATCTACAGGGATGCGTAGCTTATAGGGCTTGCCCTCGTCGAAAAAATCGACTCTCCAAGCATCGTTCATATGAAGACTGATTCAGTAGCAACGAAGGAGACCGATATGGCGAGTCATGGAAGACGCCAATCAAGAACTAATTGCAGCATGGAAATCTCCCCGAGCGCCGCAAAGACAAACGAGCTCTCACCCGAAAGTCATCTCGCTACATTTTTCTGGACGGGGTGCTCTACCGTAGAGGATTCTTTATGCCATTACTCCGGTGTGTAGCCCACCATGAAGCCGAGCGTGTATTGTTGGACATACATGAACGGGAGTGCGACGACCACACCGGGGGGAGCTCTAGCAAAGAAAGTACTCAGACACAGTTACTTTTGGCCGACACTCGACTGGGACGCGACGGACTATGCCTACAAATGCGATAAATGCCAGAGATTTTCCAATATTCCAAGATCCCCGCCTAACAAGCTAACATAAATGGTCAGTTTCTGGCCATTCTCCATGTGGGGGAAAAACATTATCGGGACTCTCCAATGACTAGACTCTCCAAATGACTAGAAGAGGGCACATTTTTCCATCGTCGCCGTCAATTACTTTGCCAAATGGGCAGAGGCCGAGGCCCTCGCCACAATCTCTACCAATAAGGTATCAACTTCGTCGTCCACAATATTATCAACCGATATGGAGTCTACCAAGCCATTGTCTCCAACAACGGACCTAGTTCGAAATCGCAAAGTTCAAAATCTTTTGCCAACTGCACAAGATCGAGAATAGATTCTCAACGGTAGCTCATCCAGAAGCCAATGGGCAAGTAAAGGCTGTCAACAAATTTATCAAACCCATCATCAAGAAGCATCTGGAAAAAGCTGGAGGCTTGTGGGATGAAGAACTCCCTCTAGCTCTATGGGCCTAGCGGACCACCCATAAGTCAGTGATCGGCCATAGACCTTTCGCTCTTACCTAAGGATCTGAAGCTGTCATTCTCATTGAGCTAAAGCTCCAATCCCATCGAGTCACTTACTACGACCCGAAGACCAACCAAGCTCTCCTCTTGGAGTCACTTGACCTGCTCGAGGGGAAAAGGAATGATGCCGAGCTTAGAGCTGTCGCTTAGCGCCAGCGAGTCGCCCGATACTTCAACTCTAGAGTCCGCCCTAAGGACCTCAATGGTGGCGATCTCGCCTGAAGAGGATCTTTCTCACACCGACTGGCCTCATTACTCGATGGGAAGGTCCATACATTATACATCGAAGGCTTGGGACGAAACATTCAAGCTTGCAGCCGTTGGTGGTGCCGAACTCCCAAGGGCATGGAACAATGAACATATTCGCCGCTACTTCACATAACTTAGTGTATAGTTTTTTCTGCTTTCCAACAATGTTTTGTTTTCTTTAGAATCATGGCATTACAATGGTCGTTACTGCCAAAGTTATTAGTAAAGATAGTGTTGTTTCCTATGCTCTTGTTGTGTTTACTTATTGCATGATATGTTTGATAAACCATCATAACTAGCTTGCACACACAAACACATGAATCATTGGGTTGGAACCCCAAGCATAGGAGTCAGTACCACCGCTCGTGTCTCAAATCTACGATGAGACCAAATATAAATAACACCATTCGAGCCTCAAATCAACAACGAGACCATGTATAAATCATTCAGCCACCCAGTCTCCAGACTCGGGGGCAATCCATTAGCCAAGTTAGTGTGAAACCGACCACTCATGTCGCTCCATCCGACCAATTAGGGCCTAGATCCAGGTACTACTCGAACCTCGGCCCAGCGCCGAGACCGAGTATAACTCGTTTCATTTCTAAGCCTCTGGTCTCTTAGGCAGCCCCTCAGCCACAATCCGACCCATTAGGTCCGCAATCGGGCACCATTTGGTGAATAAAAGAAGCCTTTGCGCTGTAAGGCCGAAGGAACGACGGAAGAGCCAAAAGTCTGACAAATCGCAACGTCCACGCCTCCTCACGACTTAGGACTAATGACCTCCAAAAAGTCCAAGCGAAACTAACGCATGACCTCTGCACGACTGGGGGGCACCCCCTGGTGTGGGGTCTTCAATCACATTTGCTTGAGTGTAACGACAAGTATGCTTATGTAAGTACAGGATGTTGGAAAGCATAATACGAACATTCAACGACATAACATAAGTGTGATATAATAAAGTCTTACTACTGCTTTCATTCACATAATTAAACCAGACTACATATACCGATATCTTTCTTTTCTAATGATAGGGCATATGTGAAAACCACACCATGCCTCCAAAAGACAAAAGGAGAGGATCGTACTCGCATATACTATCGGCCTACATCACTAGAAAACAAATGTAGTAGTCACTAGGGCAGGTCTCCCTCCTCCACTTCCTCGGGCTCCTTATCCCCCTTCTTCTTCTTCTTGCCCGAGTCTGCGCTTGACGGATCATCTCCCCTCTTCCTCCGCTTCCTGGAACTGCTTCCTCCTTTCTTCTTCTTCCCTTGGGTGGGAAGGGAAAAGAGAGGCTAGCCGGATCTCCTCGTCCTCGTCGCTGATCTCTATGATCTAATCACCAGGCAGGATTTCCGTCACAGGCGAAGGAACAACCTAGCTTGAAAGTGCAAATACCGACGACACACTTTCTTCTTTTTGGGACCCAGTCTTGGGTACCATCTTTTGCATCTCACACTCTACGTACTTAGTATATAATCAAAAACTGCATGGCGCTTAGTGGAGAATGGATTTCCAAATATGACAAGGTATGGGACACCTTCCAAAAATGTACCTCTGTAGAGCAATACATTAGGTTTCAACAAGAACATCTTGCAAGTCGGACACACATGACCGACCACTCATTCAACTTGAGTGTATCAAATATATTGTCACCCTACTATTGGCTAACCACTGTATTTACTGGGAGATACAAAAATGAAAGAAGAAGAAAAAATGAATTTTCTCTAGATGGTGACAATACACCCTAATGTGAATGATCCACATAGCCAAGTTGCCTGCCTGATTTCTGTCATTTTCTCGGTTGATGAGGCTTGAGGTCACGATTAAGTTTTTAGAATAGTGTTAAAATTTGAATGCCACATCGTTAGATCCCATCAAATCACTAATTGACATCCACAAATATACTCTGAGTGTTAAACTAAGTGAAGTTTCCTACCTTGCCACAAACTTGGTATATTAGTAAAAGCCAAAGTACGTGACCCTTAAGAAATACTCTGTCAAACATTCATTTGTACAAATCATCATGGAACAGAATGAGTCGAAGGCATCCTCCTACTGGATCATATATGGGAATCACTCCAAGGATTAGTAGTGAGTAGTCCTTGCAATACGTAGAATCTAACCACGATAGAATCATAGTTTTTCTCTAGTTGCAAGTCAGAGATTATAAGTAGTCCTTCCATTTTAAGAATGTCTACGGCCTTCAATGCTCCATCTTTAACATATCCCTACAAATTAGTTTCAAACATAACATTGGTTCGAAGTGGTTTTGGGTCTAGTTTTCATCCCGGTATCTTCGAAAGAACACGTCAAAGGTCCAATAAGATATTTCATTTATAGTCGGGTTTTTAACTATCAATCACACACAGTACGATCAACTCATCAGCAGCTCGGACTATTTCATTTAAAATGATTACTTTAAACATTCTTTTATCGATTTAAATTCGATAATGTTAATTATTTTAACAAATCTCTTTTGTTTTCGTTACTTGAAAACAATACCTAAATCTTTTTCCTTTTAAGCTAAAGCATTTTTCAAAACCCGCCTTTTTATTTCCTTTACCTCGAAAATACCTTTATATTTCCCAAAACCTCTTTTATTTCCTTCGTCTCAAAATACCATATATATGAATTTAACCAACTGATATAGATTTCATTACCAGATTTTATATAGGCAAGGATAACGTCAAGTGGTGTACTATCTATAATGTAACCCAAAATGGTTACATTAACTTCAAAATCTCATCAATTAGGGTTTATAATCTCGCTTACGGAATTCATAATTATATTTCCAAAATCCAGTTCCATTACAAAACTTATATAACCACTTATTCCCATTTCCTCGAAAAACAAAACCTTTGAAACAAAACTATATCTTATACCTTTCATGATAGGTATATTCCAAAATCCCCCTTTTATATCTCTTTACTATGAAAATATCACTATATTTCACAAACCCATTTTGCACTTCCTTATTTTGGGAATATCGTTTTAAATTCTCAAATCCTTTTGTATTTCCTTTACTTTGGAAATATTATATGTATTCACAAATCTCCTTTTTATATCATTTACCATTACAAACTAATACCATCTCTCAATAATAGTGAAGTCGTTCAAGTTGGGGTCTTCTATTTACCTCTCAAACCTTGATTGACAACGCCCATATCTTAAGATAGGTACGAGTTTGTAACTTAAGAACAGATACTACTGTTCTATGCAAAAAAAGAATAGATACTACTAAAATCTCATTTTCTATTTCGTCAAAAATATGGTTTAATAAACCATACTTACTTTGGAAAAATCTCTTTCTGATTATATCCATTTTTGCTTAATTCGTCGATTAAGGAAACTCTTACTTAACACAACCTTTAGCTTTAAACCCCTTCAGACGATTTATTTTATAATTCGAATTTATTACCAAATCCTTTTCAATGTTATTTAACCAAAATGCATCAACATCTCATCAGATAGCTTAATTTGGATTTTTAATCCTTGAAATCCTTTTACCCAATTCTTATTACCTAAATCTTATTTAACGCCTTTTCTTTTACATTTGAACATTTCCTGTTAACTATAATCATACATAATTCAATTCATTAAGCAAACGTTCATTTAAACTATCTTATTAGTTCTAATTTTTTTTTTTTCATATTCTTATTTATAAAACTTGGGTAATTAGAAACCCCCTTTTAGAGTACACCTTCGACATTCAATTAATTTCCATATTGGGTTTGATTGTCTTCTTAACGAATTCCATTTAAATCTTGGATTATATTCAATAACATAATTACCCAAACATTTAATATCATATTATAATACTTAATTATAAATTCTGTTTATTAATTTCTTCACCTAAATCCATTCAATATTTCTTTCGTTTTGCTTTCATGACATTTCTTCCTATTTAATCATTGTTCTTAATTCAATGATTAAGCAAACAAATCTTTTAAACCATTAGTTTAGCTTTAGAACTCATTTATAAACCTTCTTCTAAAACACTTGGATTTTTTTTTTAAAATCTCGTTGATCATTCCATTTAAAACATGGTTTTATAGACCATTCTTATTTTGAAAATCTCTTTTCAAATATAATGCATGTTACTTAATTCATTTATTAAGTAAATTTTAATTAAATGTCACCTTTAGCTTAAACATTTTTACCTCAACTCTCTTTACTTAATTCAAAATTTAAGTAAAATATTTATTTTGAACCATCTCGTTTCCTCAAATCTCTTTGATAACTTCATTTACAAAACTTAGGTTTTAATTATAAAAATCCTCCATAAATCTCTTTTTAAAATTTAATAACATCCCATTCCAAACTCAAATACTTCCTTAAATGAACTTCATTAAGAAAAGTAATCACTTTACTATGTCATTTGTTGAAGCAAAAAGTAATTTATTCATATTTAACAACAAACAAGTTAGCTAACTACATAATTTAAATAATAACAAGTTTATTTATGAACCCGACACTCCTAGCTCTGTTGTTTAGAGGTGGGCGAATTGGGATGAGACATAGCTCTCAGGTTCGAGGGTCGCCTCTGCCAATTCTAAGGTGACTATCTTGGTGGTGGGAAGACGTTGAAAATCGGGGTATACACCACCCATGGGGTTTACTAGGACCGACAAGCTATGTCTTAAGTGAAGTCTTAGGTTCCACATGAAAATCAAAAAAAGAAATACAAGTTTATTTATGATTTATAATTTATAAACATCATTAATTAAAAGGTGAATTATCTTTAAGAAATCTTACTAAATTAAAACAATTATTTGTTAAACTATTTTCTTTAGATTAATTAAAGACCAATTAATCTAATAACCACTTCCAATTAAATAGTTGACTTAGTCAACTTGAAATCATCAGTTAACTAGTTAACTGATTTCAATTATTCTTCTCATTGGATTAATATAATTAATCTAAAAATATAGTTTAATCGTTTCCTTGAAAGTAATAATTTCGAATATTAACCCATAGGTTAAATTCTGACTTTTACGCTTTTAAAACTTATTAGAACTTTAAATTGCTATACATTATATTATATAACTATCTTTATAAAAACATTTATAAATGTCGAATTATTTATAAAACTTCTATTTAAATAAAATATAATTTAAAACTTTGTTTCAGTTATAAAAATAATTTTTAAAACTTCAATTATGTCGATTCACCAAATGGTGAATTAACGTCTTAAAAACATGGTTTTAGACCATTTGCTGCCAATCACTTAGTCAATATTGCCTATCGATTAAAAATATGACAACATTGATTTCAATTCAACATCCAACATCTAAACAGGTTTTAACGTCATTGGGGTCAAGTAGTTTATATATAAACAATACGAAATCTAATACCATGCAAAAGATTTTAGGAATCCAGTTGGATCCCTCCAACCTGTTATTCCCTACATAAAAATAGGTTACCTCGAATAAAAATCATTCATTCAATATGACAATATATCTATCATTGTTTATCTCGATAGACAGAAATAAACAATTCAACTAATAATTTCAACGATCAAACAGTAACAGCAATCCAAGCATCCAACTCTCAATTTTATACGTTTATATTATATAAACGTGACCAACAAGGTAAGTTACCTCAGTTGGTTACAATCGTTAGAAACAACTACTGATATCAATTAAATGAAATGAACGTTTAATTTAATCAGTTCTATCAATATATATAAGATATATTTAGTAGTCATCCAATAATAAACAACCATAGAACACAAATATTAAAGCCGATTTATATAAAATATATGTGTGGGACAAACTGAGTGAGTAAACTCACTCGGGTTCATTTGCCACTAAAGCAATTCGATTTCAATTAAATTAAAATAGGCGCTCAATTTAACAAGAAATTCCTGTTGATTCCAGGCTTGTCCAAAATTAGCTCTAGAATATTGTGTTTGGCAATACGCTCCTGTAACACCCCGAATTTCAGTTAATGCTAAAATTCACTAATTGCAGAATAAATAATCTCAGATGTGAGAATTGGGGGAAACGGGCTGCATCATTGCGTTCGTCTCGGAAAAATACGCGAAATAGAGTCCGAAATTTTGTAAATCGGAGTCCGTATGGCCCAGTTATGGCCCAACGAAGTTTACAGAAAATTCAAAGTTCAAAAACAGATTTAAAATTCAGGTTCAAATTTCGAAATTGGGGCCATTGGGCGTAGGTGGGAAAATTCCCGCCTAGCTACCCAAGACGACAGCCCTGTCGACTGGGCAGTCGACTTGGCTAGGACCAAGTCGACAACCCTGTCGACTTGGGTGTCGACAGGGGGTGCTCGGCCAGTTTGGCCTGGTGCACCAGTTTAGGGTTTGGCTGTGTTTTGGGGCTATTTTCTGGAAGCTTCCGAGATCTGATGGTCCTAATCTAATTTAGGGTTAATCTAATGGCCTAAAACACTTGCCTAATCTATAAATACACCCTAAGACTACCATAATTCATACTAAAAATAGATTCAAGGGCCTCATGCCGTCAAATTAAAACTAGAAGGAGCCTCCACCAAGGTTTAGAGGAAGTTAGCATCTCAAATCAACTCTAATCAAGTTCTAATCCACTCTAGCAACTTAATATTCCTCATTGGAGTGCTAATTAGTTATTTGTGAGTTCCTATGCCTTTAGCAAGCAATTGCTAAACAAATTAGGATAGGATATTATGAGGCTATGGTTGTAAATGTGGATCTATGCAAGTTGTGGTTGTCATATGTTATAAGTTCATATGCAAGTTTGTCTCTTTTTATGATATGACATGTTATGCAAGTTCATATGCAAGTTCATATGCAAGTTTGTCTCTTTTTATGATATGCATAACATATGCAAGTTTGCCTCTATATATGACATGTTATGCAAGTTCATATGCAAGTTTATATGCAAGTTCATATGCAAGTTTGTCTCTTTTTATGATATGCATAACATATGCAAGTTTGCCTCTATATATGACATGATATGCAAGTTCATGTGCAAGTTTATATGCAAGTTCATATGCAAGTTTGTCTCTTTTTATGATATGCATAACATATGCAAGTTTGCCTCTATATATGACATGTTATGCAAGTTCATATGCAAGTTTATATGCAAGTTCATATGCAAGTTTGTCTCTTTTTATGATATGACATGTTATGCAAGTTCATATGCAAGTTTATATGCAAGTTCATATGCAAGTTTGTCTCTTTCTATGATATGCATAACATATGCAAGTTTGCCTCTATGTATGACATGTTATGCAAGTTCATATGCAAGTTTATATGCAAGTTCATATGCAAGTTTGGGTTAATGATTTGTGCTAGTTGGGTTTAATGTTATGATGCAAGTTGACACCTTTTAAACCCATGTAAATGCCAATGTTGTGGTAAGTTGAACCCATTACATTTATGATGAATCTTCCCATTTATATGCCATGTCATGAGAACGAATTACGTGGGAAACGATGGGGTTAATATGCATGTTAATAGAAATGTGTAAAGTTGGTATGCTTAAGCATAACATAAAATGAATGGACATAATTGGGAATTTACCTATTTAGTTAGGTCTACCCATATTATGGAGTTGGGAATTTACCTATTAAGTTAGGTCTACCCATACTATGGAATTGGGAATTTACCTATTGAGTTAGGTCTACCCATATTCTTAAAAATGTGTAATTAATTAGGGATAATTAATACAAATTATGGGGGTGATTAATTAGGTGTAATTAATCAACTAAGACACGAGGTTGGACCCTTTTGTAGCGGAAGTCTGCCCGGAACCGACCGGCAAATCCAGCAGCTACAAATGATTGGCCCAATGTGAGAGGTCTTAGTCATAAATTAAATACGTGATTAAAGTAAAGACACGAGGTTAGATCCTTTTTATGACGGAAGTCTACCCGGACCCAACCGGCATATCCAGCAGTCATAAAAGGTGGTCTAATGTGAGAGGTCTTTATGAGGTCATGATCTTAATTAATTAATTAAGAAACACTTAACCATATTAGCATGTAGAGGGACATGAGGGGTTAAGTGGGTGCCTTGGGTGGCATGTGGAAATCTAGTGGTTGCCTTTGGTGGCAATAGAAAATACGATTAGAATACTTAACCAAAGTGGAACATGTAATTAAAACATGATTAAAGGGTTAAGTGGTATACACTAGAAATGACAAGCTTAGGTGGGTAGCTTGTGGGGGCCCATCTCAACCAATATCCCAAACGTATCTTAGTGGGCTCGACTCAAGTCGAGGACGGGACACGCATATTGGGCTTGACTATAAGAGGCCAAAACGGGGTAGCGGTGGCAACGCGAGTCCAACGGGTTTCATATGCGTGTGTGGACCCGGGCTGGTAGGTAAGACGTTGTTGCATCGTGTAGATATAAGCCGTGCACCATTTGTTGTATCGGGTTGCCACTTTGGGTAGTGATACACCCCATTGTGGGGCCAGCACGGGTATCTACGGTAGGGAGCCGATCGCTTGGGAGTAGTGGGTACACCTAGTGGAGATAGGGGCAGACGGCACCTATGTAGTCAGCTAGGGGTACACGAAACTACTGGGTAAATTTTCTAAGTCCTTGGGAGGGATCAATCTTTAAGTAGGAATGACTGGTGTGGTGCAGTTTAGTAATTATCCTTGGGTGGGTAAATGCGTCTTTATCGTTATCTTAGTTCATTCTAAGTCTGATTGGCTACTGAGTGTAGTCATTTATCCCCAGTCACACCGTACCAAGTTATATCATACCCTAATTACTTTAATGATTGTATTGTTAAAGTTATAGGACTCGCTCAGACTTATGTCTGACCCCGTTGTTTTTATCTTTTTTTTTTCAACCCTCAGGTTCTCAGAGTGGTCCCAGCACGAGTGGGCTTTGATCAGGCTACTTTTATTACTCTCTTGGAGCTTGGACCCTAGATGTAGAGCTCAGCTTACCCTTTTCTTTTATGGCTATCAGTTCATGTATTGGGATTATGTATTTTTATTTATCAGGATGGATATTTTGTACTTGACTCTTATTATGGTTTTGTGATGTAACCAAACATGTTTTACTTTCCGCTGCAATGAAATGATGTTTTAAATTTTCAAGTATTACTTATATCTGTCTTGCTGTAATTTTTCTGTTCTATATTCACTTAAAATACTCCACCGATGTTATGGCATTCCCTTAGCGAGTGATCATAGCGGGAGTGGGGTGTTACACGTGGTATCAGAGCAAAGGTTACCGGAACAGATAAAATTTTTAGAAAACTATTTTTCTAAAAACATTTCTGGAAGAGATATTTTCAAAAACATGTCTTTAAAGAGAAAAGTTTTTGAAAGAAAAGCATAATCCCCAATAGCCATATCTTTATCTTTCGAATTCTCCGTTTTGAATCTTTCCTTTTTCGTTTTAGCATGGCTGAGGATCTTAACTTTCCGGAGGGTGTGACGATACCAGTATGGTATAGGAGATTGATGGAGGCTAGGGCCGCCACTGCGGGTCCAGCAAATGTTCCTCCACCAACCGTAGCACCCGATCTTCCTCCTCCCCCTCCTCCTCCTCGCACGGATACTTTTGCTAAGACTTGCAAGGAATTTAAAGCTATGGGAGGGAAACCTTTTCAAGGATCTGAAACTTTTGTGGAGGCTAGAGATTGGCTTAAGGAGGTGGAAGAGTTGATAGATATCTTTGAGATGGAAGAAGGAAAGAAAGTCAAGTTAGCAGCTTGGTTAATGAAGGGAGAGGCCTCATTCTGGTGGGAGGTCACTAATGGAGAACGCCCCGTTGACTCTTGGGCGGATTTTAGGCAAAGATTTGTGGCAAAGTTTCTCTCAAGGGCGGAGGAAAACTTGTATATGGAAAGATTCTTGACTCTAAAGCAAGGAAATCTCTCAGTGAAGGAATATGTCAACAAGTTTAATCAATTGGCAAGGTTTGGCATAGACATGGTGAATACACCGGAGAAGAAGGCTTTGAGGTTCGTGAAAGGCTTGAATGAACCGATGCATGGATTGGCTATGACTCATATCCCTATGGGGGCCACCTTTGAGAAGCTAGTTGACATGGCACTCATGCATGAAGAAGAGAAGGGTCCCAATGCTAATAAGGCACCCGAGAAGAAGGGAGATCAAAAGAGACCTCAGCAACAACAGCAAAACAAAGGTGGGAAAGGCAACGGTGGCAAGGGGAAGAAGAAGTGCTTCAATTGCGGGATACAAGGCCACATAAGCAAAGATTGTCGAAAGAAGAAGAAGACTGGCTGCTATCACTGTGGCGAAGCAGGGCATCTAGTGAAGGATTTCCCTAAGAAGGGGCAAAGGACGGGATCTACCTCAGAAGGACAGGTGCAAGCTCTTATGGCACCGGGTCAGGCTAGGGGGCAGGTACAGGCTCTCGTGGTTCCACCGATTCAGGAAAGAGGTAGAACTATTTCCGTTGAAAGTCTGGTTTTTCTATTTGATCATCATGTCCGTACATTGTTTGATTCTGGCGCATCGCATTCGTTTATCTCATCATCATTAGTTGAGTCACTGCACTAAGACACCAGTCTAGTAGATGATCCCTTGGTTGTTTCAAACCCAATTGGGGGCTCCACTTATTTGTCCATGATATGTTTGGGTTTGAAGATTTCTATACTTAGCATTGAGTTCAGATGTGATGCTTTTGTTTTGGGCTTCACGGGCTATGGGTTGATTTTGGGCATGGACTGGTTATCCAGTAATGGTGCCGTTCTTGATTGCGAAAGGAGAGTTGTTAGGCTCATGACCGGCTTGGGTAACACTCTCGAGATCTCTTGTAATCCCATGGATTCTGTTATGCTAAGTTATCTTGAGTCGCTTGACGCTTCGGTCGAGAGTTTGCAATCTGTTAGAGTGGTCCGGGAATACTCGGATGTGTTTGAGGAGGTGAAGGGCTTACCTCCGAAGCGGGAGATTGACTTCCAAATATATCTGGTGGATAATGCTAAACCTGTATGTTTACCAGTGCGCCACATGGCTCCTCGTGAGAGGAGGGAACTCCATAAGCAAGTAGGGGAGTTGCTTGAGAAGGGGTTCATAAGAAGAAGTATATTGGAGTGGGGTGCTCCAGTAGTTTTTGCTACAAAGGCGGATGGGTCCCTCAGACTTTGTGTAGACTATAGAGAACTCAACAAGCTCACAAAGAAGAATAGACACCCATTGCCGAGGATTGATGATCTTTTCGATCAGTTGGTTGGCGCTTCAGTATTTTCTCAGTTGGACTTAGCCATGGGGTTTCATCAGTTGAGGGTGGCTGAGGATAGCATAGACAAGACTGCCTTTAGGACTCCGGATGGTTTCTATGAGTGGCTGGTGATGCCATTTGGGTTGACGAACGCCCCTGCATACTTTGTTGATTTGATGAGTAGGGTGTTCAGGGAGTTCCTTAATAAGTTCATGGTGGTCTTTGTGGATGATATCTTAGTATTTTCTAAGAGTGAAGAAGAGCATGCCCTACATCTTAGGGAAGCGTTGGAGACTCTTCGAGCACATAGCCTTAAGGCTAAATTCTCTAAATGTCACTTCTGGAGGAAGGAAGTGCGGTTCTTGGGGCACGTGGTCTCCAAGGAAGGGATAGCTGTGGATCCCGCAAAGGTAGTATCAATTCAAGATTGGAAGGTTCCGAAGAATGCTACCGAAGTAAGAAGTTTCTTAGGGTTGGCGGGCTACTATAGGAAGTTTATCAAAGACTTCACGAAGATATCAGCTCCATTAACCCGCTTGACGAAGAAGAATCTTGTTTTCACATGGGACATAGATTGTGAGGATGCGTTCCGACGGTTAAAGAGAGCTTTAACCACCGCTCCAGTTTTAGTGCTGCCAGATGGGAGTAAGCCATTTGTTGTTTACACCGATGCTTGTGGAACAGGACTAGGCGCAGTCTTAATGCAAGAGGGAAGGGTAATAGCCTATGGTGGAAGGCAGTTGAGAGTGCATGAGAAAAATTACCCTACCCATGATCTAGAGTTGGCCGCTATTGTTTTTGTGCTTAAGTCATGGCGCCATTATCTTCTTGGCGAGAGGTTCGAATTGTTCGCAGACCACAAATCTTTGAAGTACTTATTCTCTCAGAAGGATTTGAATTTGAGGCAGCAAAGGTGGATGGAATTCTTAGCGTCCTATGATTTTGATATAGCATATACCCCTGGCAAGGGTAACATGGTGGCAGACGCCTTAAGCAGAAAAAGGTTGACCTTGAGTCCATTATTCGTGGAATGGCAAAGCTTAGAATTCATCTCGATGTTTGATTTTAGACCTTCCGTTGACTTTGTACCCGGTTTGCTAGCTTCCTTGGAAGTTAGACCTACTCTTTTGGGATGGATTGGTGAGGTACAGCGAGACGACCCACAGTTGGTTGAGTTAGTAGAGAAGCTCATAAGGGGGGAGCTGTCCAGCCATTTGAGTAGGTACACCCTAGATGATAAGGGGTGGTTGCGTAGAGACTGTAGACTTTGTGTACCGCAAGACGAAGGTTTGAGGAAGGCTATTTTGGATGATGCACATCGTTCAAAGATGACCATTCATCCCGGTGGGGACAAGATGTACCAAGACATGAAGCGAGTTTTCTTTTGGGCCGGTATGAAGAAAGACGTGGCCGGGTATGTCGCTAGATGCTTGGTGTGCCAACAAGTGAAAGCGGACAAAAGAAACCCGGAGGGTTGCTTCACCCATTGGAAGTTCCGCTATGTAAGTGGGATAGTGTCTCGATGGATTTTGTCGATGGATTACCAAGATCGAGGAAGGGTAATACAGGAATTTGGGTTGTGGTAGAAAGACTTACTAAGAGCGCCCATTTCATACCCGTGAAGAGTAAGAGGACTGCTCCATGGCTAGCTTCAGTTTACATTCGAGAGATTGTTAGATTGCATGGTGTACCTTCCAGTATTGTGAGCGATCGAGATCATATCTTCACTAGCGAGTTTTGGAAGAGTTTGCAAGAGGCAATAGGGACTCAGTTGTGTTTGAGCACCGCATATCATCCTCAGACGGACGGCCAGACTGAGAGGGTGAATCGTATTTTAGAAGACCTTTTGAGGCTATGTATCTTGGATTTTGGAGGTACATGGGAAGAGCATCTTCCATTGGTGGAGTTCGCATATAATAACAGCTTTCAGTCTAGTATTGGCATGGCTCCTTTCGAAGCTCTTTATGGAAGGCCTTGTCGATCACCTACATGTTGGTGGGAATCTACGGATAAGATCTTTCTTGGGCCCGATATGGTTAGAGAGACTTCGGAAAAGATTGATTTGATTAGAAGAAGGATGAAAGCAGCGCAAGACAGACAGAAATCTTATGCGGACAAGAGGAGGACGGATCTTGAGTTTGATGTTGGGGACATGGTCTTTGTCAAAGTGTCTCCGTTACGGAATGTGGTTCGCTTTGGATCTGTTGGGAAGTTAGCACCAAGGTTTGTTGGACCGTTTCCTATTAAGGAAAGGATTGGACAGATGGCCTATAGAGTGGAGTTGCCCGACAGACTTAGTGGTGTACATGATGTATTCCATGTGTCACATTTGAGGAAGTGCCTACATGAGACCGCAGAGGTGGTAGAGCCGAGCTTGCTTAGAGAAGTGGAAGTAGAGCGTGATGCGACTATTCGATGAGCTCCTACTCGCATCCTTGGGTCAGAGACTAGGAAATTGAGGAATCGAGAGGTTCAACTAGTCAAAGTACAATGGGGAGAAGATGAGGGTAACGCTACTTGGGAGACGGAAGCGAAGATGCGTTCATTGTACCCATTCCTTTTTGAGGGTATGTCTTTTAACTTCTCCTTTATCGTTTGTCTAGTACTTATCTTATCTTTAGTTTGTCCTCTCGTTAGTACTTTTGACCTTTAGATAGGGTAAACCTATGGTTGAAACATGTGTTTGAGACATGTTATGGTTGATGGATGCATGTGGATGCAAGTGTTTGCTAGTGGTTGCTCGTGGATGAATATACACACACTCTAGACACTAGATCGGCTCAGTCACTTCATACTGCATATTGCATATAATTGTGTGTAGGTAGCTATATTTATGGATGTATAATGATTGTGTTATCATATGGATGATGCATTTTGGTGAATGATTGTGCACTCATGTAGATATTGTATGTGTCGATAGGGTTCTCTCGCATACATAATGGATGCATGGCACTATCATGGTTTGCATATGTTCATACATTAGATAGGGAACATATACACACACTTTTTGCATATGCTCATACATCATTAGAAATTGTTTTAAGGACAATGGATGCCCGTGTTTGATGGATTGAGTAGATGGTTGTTTGGATGGTAGGATATGCATTCTCCTTAGCTTAGAGATTTCGGGGACGAAATCCTTTAAGGAGGGGAGAATGTAACACCCCGAATTTCAGTTAATGCTAAAATTCACTAATTGCAGAATAAATAATCTCAGATGTGAGAATTGGGGGAAACGGGCTGCGCCATTGCGTTCGTCTCGGAAAAATACGCGAAATAGAGTCCGAAATTTTGTAAATCGGAGTCCGTATGGCCCAGTTATGGCCCAATGAAGTTTACAGAAAATTCAAAGTTCAAAAACAGATTTAAAATTCAGGTTCAAATTTCGAAATTGGGGCCATTGGGCGCAGGTGGGAAAATTCCCGCCTAGCTACCCAAGACGACAGCCCTGTCGACTGGGCAGTCGACTTGGCTAGGACCAAGTCGACAGCCCTGTCGACTTTGGTGTCGACAGGGGGTGCTCGGCCAGTTTGGCCTGGTGCACCAGTTTAGGGTTTGGCTGTGTTTTGGGGCTGTTTTCTGGAAGCTTCCGAGATCTGATGGTCCTAATCTAATTTAGGGTTAATCTAATGGCCTAAAACACTTGCCTAATCTATAAATACACCCTAAGACTACCCAAATTCATACTAAAAATAGATTCAAGGGCCTCATGCCATCAAATTAAAACTAGAAGGAGCCTCCACCAAGGTTGAGAGGAAGTTAGCATCTCAAATCAACTCTTATCAAGTTCTAATCCACTCTAGCAACTTAATCTTCCTCATTGGAGTGCTAATTAGTTATTTGTGAGTTCCTATGCCTTTAGCAAGCAATTGCTAAACTAATTAGGATAGGATATTATGAGGCTATGGTTGTAAATGTGGATCTATGCAAGTTGTGGTTGTCATATGTTATAAGTTCATATGCAAGTTTGTCTCTTTTTATGATATGACATGTTATGCAAGTTCATATGCAAGTTTATATGCAAGTTCATATGCAAGTTTGTCTCTTTTTATGATATGCATAACATATGCAAGTTTGCCTCTATATATGACATGTTATGCAAGTTCATATGCAAGTTTATATGCAAGTTCATATGCAAGTTTGTCTCTTTTTATGATATGCATAACATATGCAAGTTTGCCTCTATATATGACATGTTATGCAAGTTCATATGCAAGTTTATATGCAAGTTCATATGCAAGTTTGTCTCTTTTTATGATATGCATAACATATGCAAGTTTGCCTCTATATATGACATGTTATGCAAGTTCATATGCAAGTTCATATGCAAGTTTGTCTCTTTTTATGATATGACATGTTATGCAAGTTCATATGCAAGTTTATATGCAAGTTCATATGCAAGTTTGTCTCTTTTTATGATATGCATAACATATGCAAGTTTGCCTCTATGTATGACATGTTATGCAAGTTCATATGCAAGTTTATATGCAAGTTCATATGCAAGTTTGGATTAATGATTTGTGCTAGTTGGGTTTAATGTTATGATGCAAGTTGACACCTTTTAAACCCATGTAAATGCCAATGTTGTGCTAAGTTGAACCCATTACATTTATGATGAATCTTCCCATTTATATGCCATGTCATGAGAACGAATTACGTGGGAAACGATGGGGTTAATATGCATGTTAATAGAAATGTGTAAAGTTGGTATGCTTAAGCATAACATAAAATGAATGGACATAATTGGGAATTTACCTATTTAGTTAGGTCTACCCATATTATGGAGTTGGGAATTTACCTATTAAGTTAGGTCTACCCATACTATGGAATTGGGAATTTACCTATTGAGTTAGGTCTACCCATATTCTTAAAAATGTGTAATTAATTAGGGATAATTAATACAAATTATGGGGGTGATTAATTAGGTGTAATTAATCAACTAAGACACGAGGTTGGACCCTTTTGTAGCGGAAGTCTGCCCGGAACCGACCGGCAAATCCAGCAGCTACAAATGATTGGCCCAATGTGAGAGGTCTTAGTCATAAATTAAATACGTGATTAAAGTAAAGACACGAGGTTAGACCCTTTTTATGACGGAAGTCTGCCCGGACCCAACCGGCATATCCAGCAGTAATAAAAGGTGGTCTAATGTGAGAGGTCTTTATGAGGTCATGATCTTAATTAATTAATTAAGAAACACTTAACCATATTAGCATGTAGAGGGACATGAGGGGTTAAGTGGGTGCCTTGGGTGGCATGTGGAAATCTAGTGGTTGCCTTGGGTGGCAATAGAAAATACGATTAGAATACTTAACCAAAGTGGAACATGTAATTAAAACATGATTAAAGGGTTAAGTGGTATACACTAGAAATGACAAGCTTAGGTGGGTAGCTTGTGGGGGCCCATCTCAACCAATATCCCAAACGTATCTTAGTGGGCTCGACTCAAGTCGAGGACGGGACACGCATATTGGGCTTGACTATAAGAGGCCAAAACGGGGTAGCGGTGGCAACGCGAGTCCAACGGGTTTCATATGCGTGTGTGGACCCAGGCTGGTAGGTAAGACGTTGTTGCATCGTGTAGATATAAGCCGTGCACCATTTGTTGTATCGGGTTGCCACTTTGGGTAGTGATACACCCCATTGTGGGGCCAGCACGGGTATCTACGGTAGGGAGCCGATCGCTTGGGAGTAGTGGGTACACCTAATGGAGATAGGGGCAGACGGCACCTATGTAGTCAGCTAGGGGTACACGAAACTACTGGGTAAATTTTCTAAGTCCTTGGGAGGGATCAATCTTTAAGTAGGAATGACTGGTGTGGTGCAATGTAGTAATTGTCCTTGGGTGGGTAAATGCGTCTTTATCGTTATCTTAGTTCATTCTAAGTCTGATTGGCTACTGAGTGTAGTCATTTATCCCCAGTCACACCGTACCAAGTTATATCATACCCTAATTACTTTAATGATTGTATTGTTAAAGTTATAGGACTCGCTCAGACTTATGTCTGACCCCGTTGTTTTTATCTTTTTTTTTTCAACCCTCAGGTTCTCAGAGTGGGCCCAGCACGAGTGGGCTTTGATCAGGCTACTTTTATTACTCTCTTAGAGCTTGGACCCTAGATGTAGAGCTCAGCTTACCCTTTTCTTTTATGGCTATCAGTTCATGTATTGGGATTATGTATTTTTATTTATCAGGATGGATATTTTGTACTTGACTCTTATTATGGTTTTGTGATGTAACCAAACATGTTTTACTTTCCGCTGCAATGAAATGATGTTTTAAATTTTCAAGTATTACTTATATCTGTCTTGCTGTAATTTTTCTGTTCTATATTCACTTAAAATACTCCACCGATGTTATGGCATTCCCTTAGCGAGTGATCATAGCGGGAGTGGGGTGTTACAGCTCCCAATATCTCTTGTTTGGTCCATTTCCGATCGCATAATAAAAAGTTGCAAACATTTAAGCGACTCAATTTTAATTAAAATAATAATTCCTTAATTATCAATTAACTCTTAATAACTTTCAGTTATCAGTAACTGGCCGATCCTCTTCCTTCGTTCTCGTTTCTTTCGTGCATGTGACTTCATCAAGCTCGCACCAATCTTCATCACACCGCACGCCATACCAGCCACCTGAGCCTCATCTGAGATCACCACGACCTGTGCAACTCCGTCCTTGACACTTAACCCTAGCCTTGACCAACTCGGCTCCGCATACGGCCTGCAAACCACCTATGACTGCCAGGGCTTCGAGCACGATATCGACCACTGCGATAGCCTAAATTAGATTGTGATCATTCATCACCAAGGTCTCGATGAGATCTAGACATTTGTGGTAGAAAGTTTTCGAATTAATGGTGTGTATTAGAAGAAAAAGAGGAAGTATACCGAGGATTTCTGGCCGTTAAGAAGATATAGTGGTAGCTTGCTTGTGCGTTGGCCTCGCAAGGATGTGTTGATCGAAGATTAGGGTAAATGTTGGTATATATATGTGAATTATAATATTATTCTGATATTTATGAAACTTAAGCCCTAAGTTTCATGCAAAAGCTACCTCATATGACCTTCGATTGCAATGAAAATTGAAATCCTAGTATATTTAAATATTCTGGGCATGATGGAATAGGTTTTTTCGAATTCTGAGGTCATTTACAAAACTTCCTTTATAATTGCACAACATGAATTAATACGTGTTTAAATTGCGCACGATCACAAAATAAATCCAATTGACTTAAAACTTGAAATCTTACAACAATTAATCGCTATGCAAACTAGTTGCGCGTTTATAGCTACCGAAGTCATATACGATATCGAATTGCAATGAAATTTATTTTCATACAATAATTTGACATTATGGATCCAATTAAACCGATTTCATTGAAATCCGTGATTGTTTTAGAAATGACTATTTTTTAACTACATCAAATTAATATAAAACTCTCATTTTTTCCAAAAATACTTTAAACTAAAATTTAAAATTCTATTAACTACAATTTATATTCCAACAGCATATATAACTATTCATAAACCATTTTTATAAAATTCCAGGTGAAATTGGAAGTCAATTTATTAAAAATATATTTATTTTATTAAATAAATCGTTATGGTTTACAAACGGTTCCATACCGACTTTCTGAAAATTTGATTTTGACATAACTCAAAATATATAAGATGAAATCTTTATTTTTACTCTTTCATTAGAAAATTATAACCAATTAAATTCGGACGATTCTTGTTTCAAAGAACTCCGACTTAAAATGGATTTTGTATATTCAATTGAAGTTCAAAACATATATTATGAACACCACGATGTTATAAGCTCGTTTGTAATTAAATATAAACTATACGTTCGAAACTCGTTTAATAAATAAATAGAAATCCTTTTATATTTACAAATAAACATTTAAAACCAAAATTTAAATGTTCAAACTTAACAATTAAAAATTATGGGTCGTTACATTGATCGAGTTTTACAGGTTCAAGTTAGGATGCTGCAAATTTCAGAAGACATGATGAATGATTCCAGACATATTAGTATTTATTTTGATGTGTGTTGTATGTGAGGACATGTCGTTATAACTATTCAAAGGTATTGATTGACTACTATACTCTGATGAATGTAATTATATATACAAGTTCATTATAATGATTTATTAAAATATTATATTTATTTCAATGTGATGTCAGACTCTGTGTTGTTGATCTTCTTCTTCTATACTAATATTTCTTTCTTTCTTTTGTCACCCTCTAATTTCCTTTTATTAACTGTCTGGTAGTTTCGATACTCGGGTTTCGGCAAGTAATACGGGATTATGTATTATTGTCAAAATTTGAGCATCGAATTTTGTTCAGCAGTTACATTTGGTATCAACTGTTAAGTTTGAACATTTAAAATTCTGGGTCATTACACATTTCATAAGTTATTGATATATATTATAATTTTATTTAACTTAATCAAGTTTTTAATCCCATAGCACCTTATTATTTTAAATTCACCACGTTATTAGCCGCTATGTTCTTTATTTCCCAATGAAAAACAACTCTGTTCCTCCTCTTATACACGACGCAGCCAACTACCCAACCTCTTCCCTCCTTCAACTCTCCACTGAATCGCTTGAAACCACGGCCAATTTAATCTCCTTTATGAACTCGACACTATGGTCACAGCTGCTTCATCTTGAAGCGGCCCGTTACTTCCCCGGTCTCCGAAGAGATGAGAAAGAACGAATTACTGTGAGAACAGGACAAATCAGAACGCAGACGGGAGAATATTTCATTGTTTATTACAACAATTCCATCAAATACAAGAATATACAGAGTATGAATGAATAAATTACATTCGATAAATATCAGAGATTACAATAAATTACATAGCAGTGGAAAAACAATATAAAACACACTGAAAGTAATGTACGGATACAGAGGTTTCCGAGCATCGTTCCAGCTGTAAATCAGGATCCTGTGAATATAAATCTGCAAAACCAAAACTACTAGCTGCCTGTGTCGAAAATAAGGGCACCCAGAGTTTAGGTTAAAACAATAAACTCCAGGTCAGCCATGTGACTGGTGCGAGAACTAAAACAGTTATTTAAAACTTTACTTTAAAAAGAGAGTAATTCAAGGGACCACGCCGTATAACACGGAACGGGTTTCCTCCCAAGAATACCAGTGCTTAGAATAAACAACGCAATGTTTTTTCGAAAAATGAAGCTATTATAAGACCCAGGTCCCATCACACAATGCAACGCAAGCCGGAGGATAGGGTTTTACCTTATAACAGCCAAACATGCTTGGTACGTTTAAAACAAATCATTTGATACTATAATAAGTGTATAGTGTCAAAACAATTTCAATCATAAATATAAATCATAGACGGCATAAGTGCCCCATACCACTGTGTCGCCATACTAGGCTCTACAAATAAAGCCGAAATACACGTATTGGAAATTGGATTTCCGTCATGAGTCGAGGCAAGGGGCAAGCTCCTCTCCGCTTCGAGACACTCTAGCAAATGTCCCAGGACTACGCACTCTGGGTAACCCTTGGATCGGCTGGGCCGGTCCTCTCTTACGTTTGAGGATTGGCAATTCCTAAACACACATTTCCCGGTCCTTACAGACCTAATATCGAGGCGCCTCATTCCAACAACCACAAAGGTGAAAAGTATATAAATGTCAGGGCTGGTAAGTCACTGACACCACCAAAGCTAGAAAGAAACGTCGTGTCCTCCCAGCGGTCCGTATCCCGTTTTTAACTCATACCGAGGTGTGGGGCCGGCGAATTCACGCTATACACAAAGCTATGCCACGTAGGTCATGCTTTGATCATCAACCACAAGACTTTGCTTTTCAACAGAAGCCTTGATCCATGCAACTCAGTGTGCCACACAGGCAAATCATGCCTTGCGATTGATATCTATCGATATATAACCTCTAAGCTCGTACGTCTCAGAGAAGGGCATTAAATAAGAGAATAAATTCTCCTCCGCCAAACAGATATATATTTAACAGAAATCAATCATCACAGAATAAAATCCAATGTCAGACACATAATCCATTTACAAGTTCGTTCTGGGTCTGAAAGAAACTGGAGGCACTTTCCTCGCATATCCATCGATCTCCAAGTACGTCTGGACGACCACCAACTGATTCCCTCATCTTGGATGTACAACCCAATCAAGATCATCAGTAATTACCCAAACGATGTGAAGACTTCCGGTCTTCGACCACCGTCTTCATCTTCGACATAGCGTCGAATCGGTTATTCAGAATGGGTATAAACCCGTACTTTTCGAACAACCCGCATATATTAAAAACAAATGTTACACAAATACAACTTACGCCTCATTCCAATTCATTAGTCACTAACCGTAAATCAGCAAGAGAACAATTTCCCAAATATTAACCCCGAAGGCCGAAACAGCATCAGATCAATACCAGGAAACCATTCTTCTTAACTAACCTACAACTAGTTTCTAATTCTCAATTCTTAGGGAAAGGTTCCCATTAATTTTATCCAAGATAAATTCTTTAAAATTTATCCTTTAATCTTCCTTTGGATGTCATTTCAAACCAAATTATGGTTTTCCAAACTAGTCGAGATTAGCGAACCACACCGAACTAATTATTTATTTTATGTCCCAATCCCAACCTATTCATCCCATGAAGCAAAACTGGTAATACTCCATATCTAACACCACGGTGTTATCTGTAAAATTAATTACCATTTCACGTTCAAATCTAATTAAAGATTTAGCTATCGCTTTGGAGCAAAACTGGCGATACTCCATTCTCGCTCATTTTCCAAATTTGATGATTCAGATTATCAATTCACATTTCAATCTAATTGCAGATTCATTAAAACTCATATACTGGGTTAAAGAACTAATGTTATTTAAAACACAGTTCACGTCAAACCCAAATCACATTCTATTTATCACCGGGTTAAAGAACAAGTGTCATGTAAAACACCCTTCACGATAAACCCACAAATCAATTCTATTAACAACCCATTCCAAATCTAATTTATTTATTTAAAAATAAATGGGTTTTAATTTTAGTTTAAAACTAGTTCATTTCGATAAAAATCTATTTTTATCTTTTCAAATATGGAGTTTTTCATCCCAATTTTTCCCAAATCATTTCTTTTGATTTTACACAAATTATTACTATTTTTAATAATTTTATCAAGGCCCGTACAGTCGATTTCCATCAACGGCCATCGAACTGCACTTACAGCGACCTTTTTCAAATTTGATTTGGACATATCTCCACATCCAACCATTAGATTTCAAAATCCCAATATTCGTTAGAAAGCTCTTTTCGATACGAACCCAACGGTTTTGGTTTTAGGAGAATCCGACGGTCGGAACTCCTGTAATATCCGTTCAAAGTCAATGGTCGAAATTCGTGAACTACCGCGGCGCGTTCTATTAAGGCCATTATATTATATATATAATATATATATAATATATATTTCATCGATTCCTATTTGAAACGAATTTTATAAATAGTTTTGAATTCGTTTCAAAAATAATTTCAACTTTATTTCAAATCAAAATTGAATTTTCTATTATAAATCCTTTTTACTTTCATTTCTATTTGATTGCAATTCAAATCGATTTTAATTCGATTCGGATTCATTTCCTTTTCAATTCAATTCGATTCGAATTCGTTTTCTTTTCAATTCAATTCAAATTCGTTTTCCTATCCAATTCTAATCAAATTCGCTTTCTATCCAATTCAAATCAAATTCGTTTTCTATTCAATTCAAATCAAATTCGTTTTCTATTCAAATCAAATTCAATTCGTTTTCTATTCAATTAAAATTCAATTCGTTTTCTATTCAATTCAAATCAAATTCGTTTTCCTATCCAATTCAAATCAAATTCGTTTTCCTATCCAATTCAAATCAAATTCGTTTTCTATTCAAATCAAATTCGTTTTCTATTCAATTCAAATCAAATTCGTTTTCTATTCAATTCAAATCAAATTCGTTTTCTATTCAAATCAAATTCAATTCGTTTTCTATTCAATTCAAATCAAATTCGTTTTCTATTCAATTCAAATCAAATTTGTTTTCTATTCAATTCAAATTAAATTCGTTTTCTATTCAAATCAAATTCAATTCGTTTTCTATTCAAATCAAATTCGATTCGAATATACTCGATATAAATATCGTTCGTGTCAAAATAGCGCACCTCTAATCAACACGGCTTTATATATTTCAATAAATTCGTTGTTCTAATCAACAAATGAATATCTATTCTATTCAATATGTGAATAAATATTTCGTTCAACACATGACTAATCTCAACGGATGAGTACGGTCAACACATGAACCTTTACTTTATAGTGATAAAGATATAAATTTTATTGTTAAAATATTTCGTTCAACACATGACTAATCTCAACGGATGAGTACGGTCAACACATGAACCTTTACTTTATAATATTCTTTATTTTCTAAATTGGAATGAGGCCCAATCAATTACCATATAAAGTTAATTATACAGATTCCATACAACACATGTATATAATAGCAACGATAAATAGTCAACCATCATCCAAAGTGCACTACACTGTATTAGCATCAAATATAGATATCTAACGCTTATAACAGCCTGTCAATCAATCGATCGACATACAATTAAATAATTGGGATTAGTGTATGTCGTATATTATCCCAATACCCGTGTGGGGTTTCAAATCAACAAACACAGATTTTATTTGTGCAGTTGGGCGATGTGTAAAATTTATCGACCAAATCAATATCAGTCAAATCAGTGTATATAAACAAATCGGCCGATTTGTTTATAATTATTTACTATTCACATTCACGTTAAAAATTATATTTTTAACGATAATATATTTTATTTCAACACATGAATTTTTATTCAGTTCATTTATCAAATAAAATGATATCTTTATTTTTCTAACTTGTTTTAGAAAATTTCGGCGGCATAACGGCACGATACTAGAAACGGGACGAGGCCTAGCCTTATCCCCGGTCTAGTGATGGCCCACGCCATTCACACATCAATCAAATCAATTTCACTTCACCAAACAATTCAATTCAATCTAAATAATCTAACCAACTACACAACCAAACAAACAAGTCCATGGTCTGTGGACGATGGTGTTGGGTGCTACTAAACACCGTCTGCATCCTAGTATATATATATATATATAACTAGAAAAAGAAATTAAAGAGTGAGAAATTCTCACCAATAGCTATTCCAACTCCACGACACTTCATTTGTAGAAATCTTCGTCGTTCTCGCCTTTTTATCTCTTTCGTTGTCCGCTTTCACTACATATATAAAAATCACATTTTTATATTGCGATTCAATATATAAAAATCGAATTTTTACTTCGCTATTATATAGATAAAAATTCTATTTTTACTTCGCTATTCTCTATATAAAGATTTCGCCTTTTCAAATTTAAAGATTTCGCCTTTTCAAATTTAAAGATTTCGCCTTTTCAAATTTAAAGATTTCGCCTTTTCAATTTCATCATTATAAAAATCACATTTTTATTTTCCTACACATATAAAGATGATATTTCTAATATTCCTATCATGTAAAAATTATATTTTTAATTCTCTACATAAACAAAAATCATATTTTTTACATCTTCTACATAATAAAGATTATATTTTTAATACTTTAAAAATATAAAAATCATATTTTTAATTCTACTTCATATATTTTTACAACGCTTATTTCAATATAAAATTTATATTTTTATATTTCTACTTCTTATATAAAGATTGAATTTTTATTTCTAGGCTATAAAAATCGCATTTTTACTTCATTATATATATAATAAAAATCAGATTTTTATTTCGCTACATATATAACGATAATATTTTTACTATCTACACCATATAAAAATCGTATTTTTAACCTTTCTATATTATAAAAATTATATTTTTCTAATTAAAAATTATATCTTTGACATCATAAAAACCTCATCTTGAACTTCATAAAAATATGATCTTTAACTTCAAAATGATATAAACTTTAGCTTCACAAAAATATAATCTTTTCCATAATAAAAATATAAAAATCGCATTTTTAATCATTTCCTATAGATAAGAATATAAGTTTTCATAAATAAAAATATACTCTTTTCCTTATAAAAGTATACTCTACTCATATAAACTTCTTTTATTTTTCCTAACCAAGTAAAAAGGAAAAAGAAAGAAAAGAATAAAAACAATAGTTCATTCAAAAATCAGAAACTTACAGGGTTCAATTTGGTGAAGGCTCGGCGTCGGGCGTTGTAGGGCGTCGCAGGTGGATGGCTTAGGGGCAGGTGGGCTAGGGCTGAAGGTTTTCTGGCGGTTATAGGTGGGAAGGAGGGCTTGGAGCAGTAGAGGGAGGGAACGGAGGGGGTGCGCGAGAGGGAGGAGAAGGGGTGGTCGGCGCCGTCGCGCGAGGTGGCAGGGGAGGAGGCGATGACGAGGAGGGCGGTGGCAATCGCGTTTCAGAAGGAAAGGAGAGGAGAGAAGAGGTGCGAGGGGGATCGAAGGGGGGGGGGGACTTGGTGTGGTGGAGGAAGAGAGGAGGGCGGTGCTCCCCCCCCCCCCCCCCCCCACACACACGGCGGCGCGATGCGTGGTGGGGCAGCGCTCCGCCCCCTTCCTTTTTTTTTTTAATTTGTGATTCTGTTTTGAAATGATACGGTGGGGGGTTAGAGAATAAATATAAATATATTATATTATTTTTAATTTCAAAAAGTTGACTTTTTCATACGACCTCAAAACGAGGCCCACCGCCTGTCGTTCTTAGCTAATTACCCCTATTCCGAACACAATGGGATATGTATCGTAAGCTGATTCGATCATTTCGATCAGTTTTCGTCAAAATCAACATATAACTCTATATATTGAATTTGAACGCGCATTTCAATTTACTGGGGTCACATACTAACTCGAAAAATTCAATAAAAATATTTCCTAGATTCGTATTAACGATACGGTCCTAACAAAACTAGTTTCGTCGAATTCTGAGACCGTTAGAAATATGGCCAATTTCCAGTCAATTAAAATCAACTGAAACTGGTCAAACACGATTTCTTTTGCCACGCTCACATATTGATTCGAAAAATTATGAAATTTGGAATCTAGCAATAACTTGACATCACGGACCCAACAAAAGTGGTTTCGTCGAAATCCGAGGTGGTTTGCAAAATTCCCGTTTTTAAGGGCCTGAATTCCATAGCGACTATTCAGAATTTTCAACTGGACATATCTTTTGATTCCCGCTATGAAATTTTGATTTTTCGGATTCGTTGGAAAGATATTCACAATTAGATCCTAATGTTTTTGGTTTCACTAAAATCCGGTTTATTTTGCACCCGGTATGTTCAATTGAAGTTTAAAATCGAATTATCGAACTACCACGACATTTTCAATTCTATTTATAATTATTTATATTCTAACGACGACGCGTATAAATATATACATTCGAAATATATTCAAAATAAATTTTCGTCGATATTATTTAAAATAATCCATTTTATATATTCAAAATTCATTAAAATTGCCAAAATAAAAATTTTAAACTGGCCTAGATTTTCGGTTTGTTACACATCTCCTCCTTTCCTTGATAAAACACGTCCCTCTCGAGGTATAGCAGAGAGTATGGGACGGCTTTTTCCCGAAAAACCCCTAAAGTTCGTTAGAGCATGCACCTACCACCTGAGACCCCACTACGTCGACAACTTCCCTCCATACTTCCCCGGCATCGCCACAACTCATCCCTTCTCCATGCTTGTTCGAAGGTACACAGTCTAGGTTCATGATCCACAGGTTGAAAGGAAAACTTTTAAAACTACTGATGGGTTGGAAATCGAGAAATAAGCACCCACTGCTCCTCTGCGTTGATCTTGGAAACAGTGTTTATATTCGAATTTTTTTTTTTGAAGTTTCGATATGAAGGCTTCGATGTCTTGTATTGCTGAACTTCGGTTTATATCGCTGAAAAGAATGATGACAACCATTATTTTTCTCTTATATATACGTATGCTGGCTCAAACAAGAGGAGGGATGGCCATGATTTTGGTTGTTGTTCGAATAAGAGAATGATGAAGGGATGTGTTTTTAATTTGCTGGGTTTAGAATGGAAGAAGACAGGGTGTTTTAGTTTCAAGAAGAAGAATTTTTCATTTTCATTTAGTAGTTGATTTTAAAGAATTTTACAAAGTGGTGGATTCCAATATATTGTGTTTGTAATGAAGTGATGTGTGTGTGTGTGTTGGAGAACATGAAGACACAACAGGTTTTTATATACAAGAAAAATCGTTGGCTACCAAGGAAAAGAAAAGAGAATTTTTCATTTCTGGCCTCTTTTTTCCCACTTTTGGCCTCGTTTTACAAAATATTGCAAATATAGCCCCCTTTTAGCCACGTAGGAGAAATTGTATCTGATCAGTCATATTGGCGCAATCAAAGATTGCGCCAATATGAACAAACCTTTAGGGCGCCATCCTTGATTGCGCCCCGATAGATTTGTTTTTTTAAAAGCAACCGACGTACCCTTTCATCCTCATTTCTCAAACTCTTCCACTTACAACCAAAAACCCAATACCTCAACTAAATCAAAACCCAAATTTTTTCAAATAAATTCCAGTTCTCGATTAAAATGGCAAGCTCTTTGACACAAGAACAAGTTTTAGGTAATAATCTCTTTTAATTTTGTCTCATTCTTTCAGAAATTGGATTTAGGGTTTTTTAATTATCCTAGGGATTTTGCACACGGTTGATTCATTGCTAGTTAATGATGATCTATTGTTGTATAATGTATACAATTGTTGATTTCATGATAGTTTTATTGAGAATCGAAGAAATTAGGTTTAGGAGCTTGGGTAATGGGTACTTATAGAAATTGAAATGTCATGGTAGTTTTGTAGAATTGAAGATTGCTAGATGATCTCATTATACTGAGTTTGTGTGGAATTGAAGATTTATATTCATGTACTTGTTTTGGAGAAACATAATACTAAATTTGTTAGCATTGAATTATGTAGATTACGCGGAGCTGTTGGCCGGACCCGTAGACGGGAGCGTCTTATATTTACAGTCTCAACATCTTTCAAACAACGTGGAATTGATGTCAGTAAGCATAGAGCATCCATCCCTTCGTTGTTATTGTGTGTATTAAACTAGTTAAAAAATCAATTTTGTTATTGTGTGACAGGGCAAAGACCCAGTTGAAACCATAAAGCACTCGTCTTCGTTAAAGTCGGTCACTTCAAATCATGTCGGTGTGTTAGCACTTCTTCAATGAGCGGGCTTTCTTTTGATACACCGACTTGGATCCATACAAATTGATCGCCATCTCATAATGGCTCTGATTGATAGATGGAGTCCTAAGACATCGTCATTTCACCTCAGATGCAGTGAAATGACGATCACATTGGAGGACGTAGTGTTTCTGTTTGGCATACCAATCGATGGACATCCATTCACCATACCTGAACCAGCTGATTATGCCGAGATGTGCCAGAGATTGCTAGGATTATCTCCTCCAGGAGAAGCATGGTGGGGGCCCGAGATGATTACTATGAAGTGGTTTATAGCACAACTAGCGGTTGACATTCCACAGGAAGCTTCGCAAGTACAGGTGGAGTAGCGTGCACGTGCGATTATAATTCACATTATCACGTCACGTTTGGTATGTGACCATTCGAAATCTTGGGTGTGGCTTAGATGACTACATTACTTGGTGGATTTTGATGTATGTCGGCAGCAATCTTGGGGTAGCGCCGTGCTTGGCTACACGTATGCAGAGTTATCACGATTGACTTTAGGGCGGGGCGATTCCATTGGAGGTTGTCTTAAATTGGTGCAGGTATTACATCTTGTATTTTATTAGACGTATGCGTCTTATGTTCTATTATACACACATGCATCTTATGTTTTATTACACATATACTCGTTTGCAGACTTGGTCTTGGTCGTATCTCCCGATTGGGAGAATAACAATGAAGAGGCCGCAAATTGATTTTTCTTTGCCTTCTGCTTCAAGGTATTATTACTAGAATTATAGATTGCGGATAGTTATTTTTTAAATTGCGATAATAAATCTTAAATGTTTTTAATAGATTTGTCGGTCCGAAGAGCTCGTTGTCGACGCCCAGACACAATGTTAAGTTCTATCGTAATGAGTTCGATGTAGTCGATTACGATGCTGTTTCATGAACCCCGTACACCGAGGCATTTCCTCATCTACCTCCATTATGCGTTGCTTTTATCCAGCTTTGGATAGCACGCGTGCCGCTTATTTGTTTTCGTGACGTCTCTCCTTATCTATCCGATAGAGTAATGAGACAGTTTGGCTTGCTATAACACATTCCTGATAACCTACCGCAGTACATGGTTAAAGCCGGGAACGACGAGGCCTATCAAGCGGTAATCAATACATCGAACCATCGCTATGATCATGTGCAACAGCAAAGTGCGGCAGCGGTATCTGATATGCAATACTATACATGGTATTGGAACATCACGCTTCTTTATATTGTTATTCCTGTAGACCAGCCTTTAGATGTTCCTCAAGGCGCAGAAACATACATCCCTAGAGCGCCGCTTGAGTGAAGTCTGGTATGTACAATATGTTTAACATCAAACCGTATATAATTTGACACGACCTCCACCGCCTCCATCTACACGTCTTCCTCATAGATCCACTCGGAAGCCCGTTCGTAAGGGGAAAAGGCTTTGGCTTCATCTTCTCAACCTTCGCAAACAGAAGTCATGCCCGGTCCTTCTCAACCAACCCAGTCGTAGGATCCAACTACCACGACTCGCAGTGGTACAAGAAAGAAAATAGGAGTGCCAAAGAGAAGATGAAATTAGTCGCTGCATTTTGATTGTGTTGGATGCTTGTTTGTGTTAGTGTTGTAATTGGTTGGACTTATGATGTTTGTGTTAGTGTCGAATGGTATTGCTTGTTTGTGTTAGTGTTGAATGGTATTGTTTGTGTTAGTGAATTTCATGTTGCAAACCTCCTAAGGTGCAATCCTTAATTGTGCCCTAGGAGCTTTGCAACATGAAATTGTTCTCGGCATCTCTTGGTGCAATAAATAATCGCGCCAAGAGATAGTCGAGAGAAAATTCATGTTGCAAACCTCCTGGGGCACAATTCTTAATTGCACCCCATGAGGTTTGCAACATGAATTTGCTCTCAGCTATCTCTTGGCGCGATTATTGATTGCGCCAAGAGATGCCGAGAACAATTTGGCTCCCTCTTTGTCTACAATATGAATCTGAGATATAAATTTGGCATCGGCTTGGCTCTTGACTCATCTACAATCTAAAAAGAAATTGCCCACTTCTCAACAAATCAAGACAAACTCAAAATACATTAATTCCAACCATTATTACAATTCCAAATACATTAATTCCAACCATTCAAACGACCTAAAATTAGTACACCATTGCACTTGAGACAAACAAACTACTAATTACCCCCAAACCGCAGTTGTTCAATAACATTTTCGAGACGTCGAATCTCTCGTTCGAGCTTGTTTGCATATACTACTGCCCTTGGGCACAACGGTTCGTCTATCCATTCTGTGTAATTGCACCCGTTTGGATAGGTTGGACATGTCCGCATGCGCCGACATATATTGTTGCCTTCCGCGCGATCCGCAACTTCAATGGTATAACCGCAATAATAACGGACTGGATAAGGATCAAAATATGGTACTCGATATGCCTCAACTTCGATCAATGGTTGAGTGATCGTCAGTTCATACGAGAGTTGAACTTGTCGCACTTGATCTTCATGTTGAGGTTGTACGTTCGCCCGTTGGATCGGTGATCGTTCCTCAAGTTCCAGTAGGAACTCGAGTTTGTCTGCAAGCTGTTGTTGTCTCATCTCTTCATACGCCTCCTCGTCGGAGTCTACGGATGATGGCAAAGAAACCATTTTGTATGAGGCGAGTTAAGTGTATGAGGTGACAAAATGAAGATATATAAGAGAATGAGGTGATATATAAAGGTGTAAATGGTTTAAGAGTGCTGAATTAGGACAAGAGCCCATGGTTTTTGTAACGACCCATATTTTTGACCATTCAAATCGACAATAAACCACACATGTCGACCCAAACAAATCACAAATACAGGTGGTTATTGGGAAAAGAAGAAATAAGAGGAAAACAATCGCAGAACCTCACAGCGGAAGGACAATATATAATAGATAACTAACAGTTTAAAAGCAGTTGAAATATACATTGGCTATAACATACAATGGTTATCAGAGTTACACTTGTACAAATCATACCGTAATGCAGCGGAAATAAAATGCAGTGGAACATGCATGTACTAGACATATCTATACCAAATACTCGTCTTCATCCTCCAAGCTGTTGAAAATCTTCGCTAACTGCAACATCTGCTTACCCGAGCGTACTGCATAAAAAGGAAACACAACAAACACTCGGATCAGCACTAAATCATTCTCATATTAGACAAATCAAAATACGAAATAACCTCAGTGTCATGGGTGCAGTAACTCAAGAGATGTTACGGAATTTTTCTCCACCTCTCAAGGATCCGATAAACTAATACATACAAAGTATAATACGCTATTATTTTAATGTCTATTCCGTAAAGTATAAATGGTGAAAATAGCGTAAGCGGGATTACATTTTTACCCTTACACCATTTATAATACTGTATTCTATACAGTACCTTAAACCCACCGTAAACGATGGCATCAGAAAGCACTCCATAGGTACGATACAAATCAAAATCGTATAGGGCTCGATAAGGATAATATGACAAGGCACTCGAGGCAATGCCCAGGGCAGGATTCTACCAATTGCACTCCCGGACCGGTGGTAACGCATAGCAGCCACTACCGCCCACCTCGGAACACACTCCCGAAGTCATAAATGGGCCCAAATCGTCATCATCATCATAGTCATAGAAATAGTATCGAATAAGTGTGTCCGATCAAAGGTGCTACCTCAATTAGTCACGGTATAGCTCCTGTTTTAGTCATTTCAATTCTGACCCGAAGGTCAGGGCTATTTCATCATCATTCATCTCCTTCGATTCAATAATCACCTCCAAGCCATCAAACTTATTTTGGATACGTCATAACATTCACAGTTGTCAAAATGGCATCGACACTAACAGAGAGTATGCCTTATGTCGACTCCGGTCTCTTTAACAACCAACGCTTACATTTTTTCACATCGGTCAGTTCTTTTACATTTCACAAAGGTTCGCTTTCATATAAAAATATCATATTTGTTTCGAACCCATTTTATATTCAAAATAGAATATAATTTCATATCAAAAATATCCCAATCATTCCCAAACCGATTATATTCCAAACTAGAATATATTTCCATGTCATTATATTATACTCGTATAATATTTAAAGTCGATCTATATTCACATGGCATGTACTTCATCTTAAAAGATTCAGTTATTTCAAATCGATTTACATTTGAAATCCCTTCATATTCAAATAAAATATATTATTTTCCATATCTACTCATTTCAATCTTTGGAAATCCAATATATATTCAGGTAGAATAAAATCTACCTTTCCATATCAAAAATCGGTTAAAATCAATTCATATTCTGATAGAATATAACTTATCTCAACTCCATTTGACCCAAAGGTTTAAATACAAACACTTTCCATCCGGAAGAAGAATTACAATTCATAAAATAAAATTTTGAAAATAATTACTTATACATAAACCATATATAAAATTTTCTTATATAGAATCATTAGAGAGTACTAAGGTAATCTAAATCACTATATACATAAAATAAGCTTACAAAATATATTTTAAATAAAATATATAAAAACTTCACTTATAACAAAGTAGATATGTAGTTTATAAATAAAATAAAATAAAATAAAATAAAATAGAACAAAATAAAATAGAATTTTAAACCTTAACTTGTTTCTCCTTCCAAATTTCAACACTTGAATCAAATTCCAGTCTCAAATGGAGTTACACCATTTCAATATCTTATTCAAACCCATTCAACCCATTTCCATTTCGAGGATTTTAAAACCATATTCATATTTAGTTTAGAACAACTCCAAATATCCTCGATTACTTTTATTCCAAAGTTTAAATTCAAAAAGAATTTACTAAATTTGAGTCCACCAATTATTGGGATAAATCCCAAATCATATTTAAATCCAAATTACAAACTTCGAAATTAGTTTGGGAAATTCTTAACCCTTCCAAATAACATCGAGAATTCATATCTTAAAGAAAAATAAAAATTTATCGAAATCGATACATTCCTTTAAATGAAATTTTCCACCAAATAGAATTCAAATAATTTAAATCATTAAATCAACCGATGTCCCTATATAATTTTCTATCCTATGGCCAAATGAATTTAAATATAATTTCTCGATATTCGGGGATGGATCTATCATTTCAGTCCAAATCAGGGTCACAGAGATATATCATTTCACTCTGTGTTCTTAATTTATTTTATCGATAAACCCCGGGTTTATTTGATGCTCGTAACATCCAGGGTGGAAGGAATGGGATTCATCATCACATGCACATACAACATTCATCTACTGAATAAAGGAACATTTTCAAGCAGTATACATTCGGTAATTAAATCAACCAAGGCATCCATCGCACAACACTTATTCCATGGTAAATGTTAAATCATTTCACTAATCTAAAGTGTTGAGATTTTCTAATAAAAATTTAAATTAAATTTAAATAATTAACTATCGATTTCCATTGCATGTCAAGTTCAAGCAACCGTTCACCAAATCAACACAACCATGCAACCAAATTTATTTCACAATTTAATTCGATAAATATGGGAATAATTTAGTATTTCGTAAGTGAGAAAATCACTCACATTTGGGTCTTCTGTTTATTGTACGTCCAACTAATGGCCAAAATTGCACAGTCTCTAAATGCAGCAAAACCAGTGCCAAAACGTCCGCAATCTCGCCACGGGATCAACGCAAAAAACCGTGCTTGAATCCGAACTCATATGGAGAAGTTATTCACGTTTTACCATTTTGAATTCAAAATATATAAAATAAATAAACCCAATTTCTCACCCACTCCGGATGCGCCACGTTAGCAACCTTGAATTCTTCTTCCTGCTCCTCTTCCTGTTCGCTACCGTACATATCGCGAGAAGAAGAACCCAAATCTCGTGAACTTTGATCACCAAATGCTCTCACCTCCGACCAAATTGGGAGTCCAGACCACCAGCATCGTGACACGAGCCTTGAGGCGCACCCTCCTGCACCGGAGTTAGCCCCTCCTGTCATCTCTAACGCCGCCACCAGGAGAAAACACTAAACGGGTTTCGAACCCTAAAACACCAATTCCCGTCTACCCCTTTGCTTATAAATCAAATGGACACCACCATCGTACTCGTACGCTCCTCCTCTTCAAAACCCATATCGCCGATTCTCTGATTAACACCAAAAATAAAAAAAAACCAATTCGCATGTATAGGTTTCGATTTTCAGAGGCTTTGACCGCAATTTTCGGCCAATTCTCTCACTGCATGTAGAAACGAATAGTACCAATAGCTTTGTATCGTCGAGAGTTTGATATATAATACTCTAGGGTTTGAAGAGATTTCATTTTGAAGTTTTGATTTTATTTTTTCTAGGGTTTTGAAACACTGTCTTCAGCCATTAGAGATAGAGTCAGTGGAGGAAATATACGTATCATAGAAATGAGCTGATAGTGTAAAGGTGGATTTTATTTATATACAATTATAAGGCCCAATTATGAGAAATACCCAATTATCCACTTACATCGATCTCTTTCACACTTTCTCTCATACGTTCAAACGGTAATTCGGGTTGTCACGCAAATTGAAATCCTACCATAATTCACCGTTCCGGTTCCGATGGCGCCAGTTTCGTCAGATTCCGAGGTAGTCGCCAAAACAGTTAAATTTCACCGTTAATTAAATAAATAAAATATTCAATTATTCGAGTAACTGCTCAAATACAATTTTAAATATTCATTAAATTCAAATTAAATCAAATTATAATATAAATCAATTCCATAGATTTATTTCATAAATTTAAGTTCCACATTTGATTATATACAAATTCAAATTCAAATTTCAAATTTAACTTAAATAGCTTAAATTCCATCGTTTAACAAATCAAATTTGAATTCTACTTTAATACAAACACAACATAAATTAATTTGTTTTCACAAATTTTAAGTTCCCGGATCTTGATTATTTCTCAAATTAAATCTGAACTACAAATTCAAATAAATGAATTCGCTTTTATCTCAAGTTATTCAATATCAAATCCAAAATTCCACAAATTCCAATTTATTTAGTTTAAATTGAAATTTAAATGTATTGAAATTTATGGGATGTTACATTCTCCCCCCACTTAAAATCTTTTCGTCCTCGAAAAGAAAACGAAACGATATTAAGCACATATCTACTTTAAATTCATAATTAAAATAGCCTTTATAAAATAAGTTATATTTGTAAAACTCATGAATTTTCTAACTCCCGAAATCGCGGAAAATTTCGGCAGCATCTCCTTTGTATGGAGAGGTCTGGGAAAAATCCCTACATACATATAACTCAAATATCATCTCATCACAAGATGAGGCATCCCAGAAATGGGAAAAACACAAAACAAAACTCCAAACCCAATATAATCCCCAAATACGTACCTCTTTTAGCGTTTATAAGCAATTTATTTGCCTTAGCATTTTAGAATTTAGCACTAGCGAGCTCCAATGCGTAGCGCGACTTCATAACACCTGCTACATACTCACATACACGAGAATCCAACATATATACAATATATAGCGATTGCATACAACTTAGACAACATATATCGACCATTTCAACAATAAAACCAAAAATGTTAACGACAAACCAGCGAACAAATGAGCGTTATCACTCTTTAGATGATGGAATTTGACCATAGCACACTAGGTAAAAGTTGTTCTAATCGTTTCAGGCTTTCCAAATTGTCCGGATTCGTCGAATTCGGATAATTCGTTCAAACGTTATGACTATTCTAGTGAAGGTGAACGCCTTAGCCCATACACTAAAAAATGCAGATCTGAGTTGTTTAACCAAGTTTTTACCCTTTAAATCTCAAAATTTTACAAATCATATTAAGGGAAAGTTTTAGTTCAGATCCTGGGCTTTCCGAATTGTGCCCGCACATTAAAATCCGACGCTCCGTTAGGAAGTTATGACCAAAACAACATTGGTGTTCAGTTCATATTTTTATTTTCTGCGTATACACTATGAATAATTCTCAGATTTCAACCTAATAAACATGAAAATTAGACTACGCCCTATTAGTAAAAGTTTTGGTTCAGTTTCCGACGTTTCCAAAAAGTCCGGAATCGTTAAATTCCGATTAGCCATTCAAAAGTTATGGTCATTTTAGTTTCAGCTTATCTAATATTTCAGGTTCACATAACAACGATTTATTTTATTTGAAGTTTAAACCCTTTCGATTCCAATAATTTGGTTAATCTTTAACACTTCAATTTGTTATCAGTACATTGCTCGAGAAATGGATTCACATTCAATTTACTTATTCCATTCCGATATATTAACTATTCCCTTTTCTCGTTTCACTCTAAGCATTACTTTTAAATTAAAACTTGAAGTCATTTTACTTTTCGAGCTAATTCGATTATATTAAATCATTAATTCATCCTCATGGATCGATTCTCCAAATTTCATTACTTATTCTTTTCCAAAGTACTTAATTCTTTAATCGGTCTTTACATGGTCTTCTAAATTAACTCTTATCAAGTCAATTCACTTGACTCGACTAAATTTAGCTTCATTCCATACTTTTATACTAAATTTTAAGTTGACACCAATTAAATTTTCTTAAGTTCCTTTTTATTTCTTAATTTATTACTTAAATCAAGTCATATTAATTTAAACTCCTTCGAACATTCCACTTATCAAAAAAATCAAACATTATCTAAATTCCAATGTACATCCCACTTGAGCTTATTTAGAATTCCTATTTATTCAAAAGCTTCAACGGTTTACCTATATTACTAGGTTTCATATTTTCGATTCCTGAATTTTCCGAGACTTGATGCCAAATATCAACTCTTCTATTTTAATATAGATCCAAACCCCCTTTATTCTAATTCATTTCCTCATTCTATTTTTCTAGTTTATTCAATTTCATTCACTTACTTAATCCAACCATTAAATCTTAAATCGACTTATTTAAATTTTCTGAGTTAATTCCATTTTCATTTTAAATCAAATCTTATCCCCTTAACTCAATTCATTTATTCGATTTCTCAACTCATGGATTGAATTAAGGACTGTTCATAACTAAATTTTTATACTTAGTTCTCAGCCATTTGTTATTCAATTCTCCAAGTTAAACTTTACTTAACTCAATCCCTTTACTCGAATGAGGTTATATTCCATTTGACACAATGTTTATGTTCCATTCATTTCATTATTTATACTCCTATTTACGTTCGATATATTGTCCAAATCAAGTTCTTCTAAATTTAGATTTGCTATGTGTAACAACCCATATTTTTTATAACACGTTAAAACAAGAAATCAAGGAAAAATTAAATTTTAAATTCAAAATCAGGGGAAATGGGTTACGCCATTGCGTTCTTCACGAAATTTTACATGATATAGAGTCCGAGTTTTCGAAAATCGGAGTCCAAATGAAGAAGTTATGGCATGTACAAGTTTCAGCAGTTTTCAGGCAACACTGGACCAGGGGGTCGACCTACCCCCCCCCCCCTCCAGGTCGACCATAGGGTCGACCTACCCCCCAGGTCGACAATAGTGTCAACCTCCCCCCTTACAGGTTGACCTGGTCGGCCTGTTTTGACCCAGAACTCATTTTTGAAGCCTGAGTCGTGTTTTGATGGTCCGGATTGATTCTAGGGTTAATCTAAGGGCCTAAACTAGTTGCTACACCTATAAAAACACCCTTAGACCTAACCTAATTCATATCAAATCATTCTTACACCATTATGCTGCTAAAATACCTCTTGATCATGGCTGTGGTCTCTAATCAATTTCTTAAGCTTTCATACACAATCCAATTCGAAGATTAAAGCTTCTACAATGATTCAAGACAATAAACCAATAACGTCCCTGCAACATTCTACAACAAATTTAGTTCTTAATTCATTAGCCATGCTCTGTAAGTTCTAGTTGTTTTTAGATTTAAACATTTAATTATATTACGGTCATGGAATGAAGTGGAATTGGATTTAAGTATATTTATCGATCTATTTCTGTTGCTTCTTGGATCTTAAGTTTTGATACTTGTCTATATTTATTCCCATGTCTAATTTATGATCTATTCAGCCTGTTGTAAACCAGTTTTCTTGATTTATATTGATATTATTACCAAGTTGTAATCTTCATGCCTGTGATGATGTTTTTCTCTCTAATCTTATTTTTATGCAAAATTCTACCTTCCCCTATTTATTTTCTTTTGATGAACCTGGGTCAATTTCGGACCTAGGCATAAACTACGATATACGTGCGATGGTATACGGGGGAAATATTGGAATATTGCCTAGTAGAATATATGTGTTTGGTGGAATTGATGGCATAACATAAAAATTGGATATTTGGGTATTACTACCCTTAACATGAAATTGGAAATTTGGGTATTGTCAATATAATTGAAATTGCAAGTTTGGGAATACATGAATTGGCATGTAGTTAAATCACGAGTTTGGGACTATGTAAGTTTAAATCAAAAGACTGGGCTTATGTTAATTAGGCATATGTAGAATTGGGAATTTGAACATGAAAGCAATTGTAAATTTGAGAATTGGCATAAATATGTATTATGAACTTGGGCAACTGACATGTATTGTAATAAAAAGATTATAGTTTGGGATAACTACATCATGAATCATGATTTGGGTTTATTGGGTATAAAACTTGATACATGTAATTTTGGCTAGAACTTGATATGGTAAAATGGCATAAAAATTGGCATACATGTAAAACGACATGAATTGAACATATGTAAATTTGGTTTGAATTGGGCATATGTAAAAATGACATGTAACCTAGAACTTGGGCATATGTTAATTATGTAAAATTTGGAGTAGAAACATATATGATAATTTATGACTTGGAGAAAGTTTAATATGAACGCGCCCAAGTTGGTTTTTGGGTAGTTGGTATGTATTGGACAGCTAGAAGGCACGTAAGCATGCTTATGAACTTGAAACATGAATTGGTTATGAATATGAATCATTAATTTTATAATAGGCATAAGTGAAAACATGAAATTTCACATGAAACTCGCCATGAAACTAGACATGAACTTGACATGAAACTTGAACATGGACATGACATTAGAATAAACATGAAAATGGCCAACTCGAGGTTGGGTTGAGTTTGCAGTGTAAATCTGCCCGGAACCGCCCGACAAATCCAGTTACTGCAAACAGTAGGATCCAATGTGGGTAGTTGGTCATATCGCGCTTGAAACCCGAGGTCAGACTGAGTTGTGGTGTAAATCTGCCCGGAACCGCCCGACATATCCAGTGACCACAACAACGGGCCTGATGTGAGAGGTTGGGGTGCATTAATGAATTAATGCCACATGATAGGGTTAAGTCATGAACCACTTGAATATACTTAACCAAATTGACATGATGACTTGATAGGGTTAAGTCTTGAACCACTTGAATATACTTAACCAATTCGACACGATGATTTGATAGGGTTAAGTCATGAACCACTTGAATATACTTAACCAAATTGACACGATGACTTGATAGGGTTAAGTCATGAACCACTTGAATATACTTAACCAATTTGACACGATGATTTGATAGGCTTAAGTCATGAACCGCTCGAATATACTTAACCAATTTGACATGATGATTTGATAGAGTTAAGTCATGAACCGCTTGAATATACTTAACCAACTTGACACATGATTCGTAGGGCTAAGTCATGAACTTGAACGACAACACTTAGCCAATTTGACATGACACGTAGGCGGGTTAAGTCACAAACTTGAATGACAACACTTAACCAACTTGACATGCTAGACTGATGGGGTTAAGTGTCGAATTTAAATGACAACACTTAACCTACTAGACGGAAACCCTAGTTACGCGGTCCTTTTCAGCAGTAACCCACTAGATGTATCATGGTACCCTGGAACTAGGTAGGGTGGGGCATGATTACTGGGTTGATTGTAAGCGACCAGAACGACGGCTGAGTTGGTGCGCCATTGTAGGTTCAGGTAGTCCGAAGTTGAAAAAGCAGGCATTGGGCACCGGTAGGTTTACACTGTGCGTGCTTGATTCGTGTCGGTGGTTGGCACCCTAGGGCTTGATACACCCTATGGTGGACCTAGCACAGGTGACTACATTTCTTGATTGGGTCGTATGACACAGACACATGAACGAGCTAGGACTTGTAGGGAGCCGATCGATTAATAGATCGTTACGTGGAAAAAGGGTGTTGTTCGTTAGGTAGCATAATCCCTAGTGTCCTAGGTGGCATAAACCCTAATCGAATCTAGGAAATGTTCAATAGGTATCATAATCCCTAGTGGTCCTAGGTGGCATAAATCTTAGTTGAACACGCGATAGTTCATGACAAGGAAACCTAGCCAGAACTAGGGTGGCAGTCCAAACGATTTCAAGAATGGTGGCACTACTTTGAAGTAGTATAGAAATACATGATGAAACCCGTACGATATACGGCAAGGGACTGTACATATACATGGAAAGGATGATACGGGTTGGGGTACTAGTACAGTTGGTGCAGAGAATTTAGGAAATCAAAGAAAATAGTGGAATGGTGAAGCTTAGAAATTTTGCGATGTTATACTTAATAGAAACCTTACAATGTGATACTTAGTAGGAACCTTGTGATGATACTCTTAATAGGAAGCATGGAATGTTATACTTGATTCATCGTGCCTGTAGCTTACCTTGTCATCATGCTTATGTTTGCTTTCAGTTTATTTATGCCATATTATCTTCACCTGTTTTTATGTTGAAAGCCACTAGAACTTACTCAATCTTTATGACTGACCCAGTTTGTTTCGCCTCTTTTTCTTTCGTTCCCCTCCCCAGGTTCGCAGGGTAGGAATACATCGTAGTTCGGATCTTACCAAGCTCCAAGGCTCTTTCATGTACTGCTTGGATTTCTCTTGGCTATGGCTTGCTTTGCTTTATTGGGGAATAATACAATTTATTTTCATGCTTCTTTGTTTTTGAGCAAGACAGATATTTTAGCTATGTAATTGGGTATTGGAAGTTGATGGGCTTTTATTGTAAACTATTATATTTAATAAATGATTTGAAGTACTTCCACTTTACCTTCCGCTGTTTTATATATGTCTGTCTTGTAATATTTCTGTTCCAGTACCCATAATGCTCCACTGAAGTTAAGGCATTCCCTTTGTGAGTGACCTTAACGGATGTGGGGCGTTACATTTGATATCAGAGCAGAAGGTTACCGGACTGGGCAAAAGCTTTTAAAGAACCTTCTGAAATTATTTTCAAAACGTTTACAAAGAAGCATTTTTCTAAAGAAAAGTTTTGTTTTACGAAAGGCATATTCCCCAAAGCCATATGCACTATCTTTTGATTCCCTCCTTGAGTCTCTTCTCTCTTCATTTTTCGCCATAGTTTGTAGGCATGCGACACATGTCGGAAGGCAAAGTAGTGTCCAATCTCCATCAGTAGCCGCAGTAGTTTTATTTGCGACTAATCTTATCTCAAGCTTTATAGGGTTGCCGTGCGATGGAAGTAGCTTTCGAGAAACTTTTCAACAAGCTAAACAAGGATAGTAGGAACAAGGATAAAGAACACAAGTCTAAGGATTAGAAACTTGTTGGTACGGCTTAATCCACGAAGAGGAAAAAGGTGAAAGGAAAGAGGCCAAATGGAAGAATAATAAAAACCCATGACAAGAGAGAATATCTTTAGTATGGTAAAAAGGGACATGTAATTAAGTATTATAGGACAAGGACAAGGGCAAAGAACAAGATCGTCGAGAGGGCAATTGTATGCTCTCACTACTAGCGTACCTAAGAGAGGTGGTAACGTTTCTGTTAAAGGTTTAGCTTTTCTTTTATATCATCCCATTAGAACTTTGTTTTTGTACATCGCATCCTTTTAATTCTGCTTCGATAGTTGAGTCTCTGCACCTTAGTACTAACATAGTAGAGGATCTCATTTTATTCTCAAATCCTGTTAGGGAATCGGCTCATTTATTCATGACTTGTTTGGATTTGAGAATGTCTATGTTAAGTGTTGAGTTTAGAAGTAAAGCTTATGTTTTTGGGCTATGGGTTGATTCTATGGATGGAGTGGTTGTCCAGAAATGATACCATTCTCGAGTATGAAAAGAGGGTAGTTAGACGCTTGACATGCCTTGGTAATGCCCTCGAAGTCTAGTGCAACCCTTAGGGTTCTGCCATATTTAGTTACCTAGAATCTCTTGATACATTTATCGATCCGCTCGAGTAGTGTTCGCCACTAAGGCGGATGGTTCATTTCGCTTATGCATGAGTTATAGAAAATCAACGTAGTAAGTACACTTGGCAACATGGTTGGCATTTGTTTATTTTCAAGAGATAATTCATTTACGTGGAATACCTTCTAGTAAGTGAATGAGATCCAAGATTCACTAGTGAATTTTGGAGAGCTTGCATGAAACCATGAGTACGCAGTTATGTTTAAGCTGAGTATACTAGAAAAAGAATAAGTGAAAGTGGAACGAGAGGTGACAGTGAAATGAGTTCCAACTCATATTTTGGAAATAGGAATTAAGAAGCTACGAAATTGTGAAGCTAAAGACAGTCAAAGCACAATGGACTTAAGCTCAAGGATTGAAGACTAGACACGCGCATCATATCTCTTCTTAAGAGTATATCCTTGATCCCTCTTTTCCTGTAGAGCTTACTTGTATGCTATCTTTTAAGTATAACCTCTCGGTCCTATTCTCAATCCTATTTCTGTTGCAAACCCCATAGGGAGTATGACTTATCTGTTAGTAATACATGTTGGGGCTTAAGGGTGTCCGTTGGGTTGACTAAACTTTTTGGGTTTTATAGGATATGGGCTGGTGCTTAGGGAGTTCTTCTCTTATTAAGTATATATGTGACGTAGATTTCCAGCTTTGACATTGCCTAATGGGCACAAAGTTTTTACTTGCTTCTATCATTCGGCTATATCTTTAGGTAGGAACAATTGGGTGAAACATGTGTTTGAGACATGTTATGATTGATGGTTGCAAGTGGTCGCAAGTGGTTGCTCGTGGTTGCATAACACACACTAGGCACTAGATCGGCTCTGACAGATTTTCATATTGCATATGCATGAGTGTTTATGCTTGTTTATGGATGAAATTGAATGTGTTATCATGTGAATGTTGCATATGGATGGATGTTTGATCACACATATAGTGTTTATGTGATTAGGGCTATTTGCATACATGTTGGACTCATGGCACTAAACATATTTTGCATTAAGAAGATCAATCAGGCCTGATCATTTGCATTAGATAAGGAACATATACACACACTTTCTGCATATGTACATACAGCATTAGAAATCTCTTAAGGACAATGGATGCCTGTGATTGATGATTGAGTAGATGGATGATTGGATGGTAGAACACACTCTTCTTAACTTGAAGATTTCAGGGATGAAATCCTTTAAGGAGGGGAGAATGTCCGTATTTTTATAACATGTTAAAACAAGAAATCAAGGCAGAATTAAATTTTAAATTCAGAATCAGGGGAAATGGGTTATGCCATTGCGTCCATCTCGAAATTTTACATGAAATCGAGTCCGAGTTTTCGAAAATCGGAGTCCGGATGAAGAAGTTATGACCTGTACAAGTTTCAGTAGTTTTCAGGCAGCACTGGACCAGGGGGTCGACCATAAGGTCGACCTACCCCCCCCCCCCCCCCCCCCAGGTCGACCATAGGGTCGACCTACCCCCCAGGTCGACCATAATGTCGACCTCCCCCCTTACAGGTCGACCTGGTCGGCCTGTTTTGACCCAGAACTCATTTTTGAAGCCTGAGATGTGTTTTGATGGTCCGGATTGATTCTAGGGTTAATCTAAGGGCATAAACTAGTTGCTACACCTATAAAAATACCCTTAGACCTAACCTAATTCATATCAAATCATTCTTACACCATTATGCTGCTAAAATACCTCTTGATCATGGCCGCCGTCTCTAATCAATTTCTTAAGCTTTCATACACAATCCAATTCGAAGATTAAAGCTTCTACAATGATTCAAGACAATAAACCAACAACGTCACTGCAACATTCCACAAAAAATTTAGTTCTTAATTCATTAGCCATGCTCTGTAAGTTCTATTTGTTTTTAGATTTAAACATTTAATTATAATATGGTCATGGAATAAAGTGGAATTGGATTTAAGTATGTTTATCGATCTATTTGTGTTGCTTCTTGAATCATAAGTTTTGAGACTTGTCTATCTTTATTCCCATGTCTAATTTATCATCTATTCAGCCTGTTGTAAACCAGTTTTCTTGATTCATATTGATATTATTACCAGGTTGTAATCTTCATGCCTGTGATGATATTTTTCTCTCTGATCTTATTTTTATGCAAAATTCGACCTTCACCTATTTATTTTCTTTTGATGAACCTAGGTGAATTTCGGACCTAGGCCTAAACTACGATATACGTGCGATGGTATACGGGGGAAATATTGGAATATTGCCTAGTAGAATATATGTGTTTGGTGGAATTGATGGCATAACATAAAAATTGGATATTTGGGTATTACTATCCTTAACATGAAATTGGAAATTTGGGTATTGTCAATATAATTGAAATTGCAAGTTTGGGCATACATGAATTGGCATGTAAGTTAAATCACGAGTTTGGGACTATGTAAGTTTAAATCAAAAGATTGGGCTTATGTTAATTAGGCATATGTAGAATTGGGAATTTGAACATGAAAGAAATTGTAAATTTGATAATTGGCATAAACATGTATTATGAACTTGGGCAACTGACATGTATTGTAATATAAAGATTATAGTTTGGTATAACTACATCATGAATCATGATTTAGGGTTTATTGAGTATAAAACTTGATACATGTAATTTTGGCTAGAACTTGATATGGTAAAATGGCATAAAAATTGGCATACATGTAAAACAACATGAATTGAACATATGTAAATTTGGTATGAATTGGGCATATGTAAAACTGACATGTAACCTAGAACTTGGGCATATGTTAATTATGTAAAATTTGGAGTAGAAACATATATGATAATTTATGACTTGGAGAAAGTTTAATATGAACGCGCCCAAGTTGGTTTTTGGGTAGTTGGTATGTATTGGACAGCTAGAAGGCACGTAAGCATGCTTATGAACTTGAAACATGAATTGGTTATGAATATGAATCATTAACTTGATAATAGGCATAAGTGAAAACATGAAACTTGACATGAAACTCGCCATGAAACTAGACACGAACTTGACATGAAACTTGAACATGGACATGACATTAGAATAAACATGAAAATGGTCAACACGAGGTTGGGTTGAGTTTGCAGTGTAAATCTGCCCGGAACCGCCCGACAAATCCAGTTACTGCAAACAATAGGATCCAATATGGGTAGTTGGTCATATCGCACTTGAAACCCGAGGTCAGACTGAGTTGTGGTGTAAATCTTCCCGGAGCTGCCCGGCATATCCAGTGACCACAACAACAGGTCTGATGTGAGAGGTTGGGGTGCATTAATGAATTAATGCCACATGATAGGGTTAAGTCATGAACCACTTGAATATACTTAACCAAATTGACACGATGACTTGATAGGGTTAAGTCATGAACCACTTGAATATACTTAACCAATTTGACACGATGATTTGATAGGGTTAAGTCATGAACTACTTGAATATACTTAACCAAATTGACACGATGACTTGATAGGGTTAAGTCATGAACCACTTGAATATACTTTACCAATTTGACACGATGATTTGATAGGGTTAAGTCATGAACCGCTTGAATATACTTAACCAATTTGACACGATGATTTGATAGGGTTAAGTCATGAATCGCTTGAATATACTTAACCAACTTGACACATGATTCGTAGGGCTAAGTCATGAACTTGAATGACAACACTTAGCCAATTTGACATGACACGTAGGCGGGTTAAGTCACGAATTTGAATGACAACACTTAACCAACTTGACATGCTAGACTGATGGGGTTAAGTCTCGAATTTAAATGACAACACTTAACCTACCGGACGGAAACCCTAGTTACGCGGTCCTTTTCAGCAGTAACCCATTAGATGTATCATGGTACCCTGGAACTAGGCAGGGTGGGGCATGATTACTGGGATGATTGTAAGCGACCAGAACAACGACTGAGTTGGTGCGCCATTATAGGTTCAGGCGGACTATGGTCATGCACGTAGTCCGGAGTTGAAAAAGCAGGCATTGGGCACCGGTAGGTTTACACTGTGCGTGCTTGATTCGTGTTGGTGGTTGGCACCCTAGGGCTTGATACACCCTATGGTGGACCTAGCACAGGTGACTACATTTTGTGATTGGGCCGTATGACACAGTCACATGAACGAGCTAGGACTTGTAGGGAGCCGATCGATTAATAGATCGTTACGTGGAAAAAAGGTTTTGTTCGTTAGGTAGCATAATCCCTAGTGGTCCTAGGTGGCATAAACCCTAATCGAATCTTGGAAACGTTCAATAGGTATCATAATCCCTAGTGGTCCTAGGTGGCATAAATCTTAGTTGAACAAGTGATAGTTCATGATAAGGAAACCTAGCCAGAACAAGGGTGGCAGTCCAAACGATTTCAAGAATGGTGGCACTACGTTGAAGTAGTATAGAAATATGTGATGAAACCCGTACGATATATGGCAAGGGACTGTACATATACATGGAAAGGATGATACGGGTTGGGGTACTAGTACAGTTGGTGCAGAGAATTTAGGAAATCAAACAAAATAGTGGAATGGTGAAGCTTAGAAATCTTGCGATGTTATACTTAATAGAAACCTTGCAATGTGATACTTGGTAGGAACCTTGTGATGATACTCTCAATAGGAAGCATGGAATGTTATACTTGATTCATCGTGCCTGTAGCTTACCTTGTCATCATGCTTATGTTTACTTTCAGTTTATTTATACCATATTATCTTCACCTGTTTTTATGCTTAAAGCCACTAGAACTTACTCAGTTTTTATGACTGACCCGGTTTGTTTCGCCTCTTTTTCTTTCGTTCCCCTCCCCCCTGGTTCGCAGTGTGAGAATACAGCTTAGTTCGGATCTTACCAAGCTCCAAGGCTCTTTCATGTACTGCTTGGATTTCTCTTGGCTATGGCTTGCTTTGCTTTATTGGGGAATACTACAGTTTATTTTCATGCTTCTTTGTTTTTGAGCAAGACAGATATTTTAGCTACGTAATTGGGTATTGGAAGTTGATGGGATTTTATTGTAAACAATTATATTTAATAAATGATTTGAAGTACTTCCACTTTACCTTCCGCTGTTTTATGTATGTCTGTCTTGTAATATTTCTGTTCCTGTACCCATAATGCTCCACTGAAGTTAAGGCATTCCCTTTGTGAGTGACCTTAACGGATGTGGGGTGTTACACTATGCCTTTATTTCACATGTTCATTAATTTACCGTTAAATCTCTTCATTTTTAATTTATCGATCAACCTTACTTATTTACAACATACATCCTTTTCAACTCCTACTCGACTAACTTAATATACTTATAAATTTGCCAAGTCATAATAAGCTATTGCGAATTCATTTATACAAATAACTTGCCAAGTCTAATTTAGTTGACTTCGATCGATTTTTTTTTCTTTGCGAGTTATTTTAAATTTTCTCTAACACTTCCATCAATCAAACATATAATTTCTTTAACTTGTTATCGTCCATGCTTAAGCATTTCAATGGCCACGTCTTTTCTTATAATACTAAGTTTATTTTCAAGGTTTCAAAGTCTAAAATTCATATGAGTCAAGTAAATTTAGTACTTACATCTATGTAGTTAGCTAAGATGAACTTACATTACTCGAATTCTGGGTTTATAACCCAAGTTAAAATAATATATATACCAATACTATTTTTCACAAAACCATACGATATATATTTTAAATTAAATCTTTAATTCGCAAAGAACAAGGAAAAACTAAACCCCGAGTAAAATTTGAATTCAACTTTTAAATAACATACACCAATACTTTATATATAAATTTATACCATATGGAATTTAAATCCAAAATCCTTTGTCAAAACTAATTGGGACAATCATTGAGTGGTCTCTCCCCCACTTAGACTCTTCAGAATAAACATCAATAATGCGTGCACTCATAACCGACATCGTTTCTAAGGTCCAAGAAGGGATTACACCCACTTGAAAAATCTTTAAAACCATTTCTTTTCGATCATACCTATGATATGATATTACTTTAAAAACTTTGGAAAAACTATCTCAAAAGCACCCAGGATCAACTTTCAAGTTCATTTCTATTTTAATCACAACCTTTCTCATCCAATTATACATAAAGATATCATTTTATTTTCAAATATTTTTAACACCTAGTTATCATCTCTTATTATGTCTATTACTTAATTGATCATAATAGGTAATAGCTTACTATTATTACCCACTAGTATCGAATACATATCCTTAAAACCAAAAGTAATATATTTAATATATTTAAAATATAATCGAAAACCGTATTATGTCGATTCATTCTGCTCGATTATTTAGGAATTCCTATCGATTCTATGGCGTCCCATATATCGACCAGTATCCATAAATATTCAACAGAACAAGTCAACACAATAAAACCAATTTATCAAAAATACAAGTACGCTCTCTTATACCACTCAAACTCATTCTAGGGCGTTTCAAATCCCTATCTCTAATGAGTTTATTCCCAAACAGAGCCAAGGTTATCGTTAACCATTGCTCTGATACCAAAATGTAACGACCCATATTTTTGACCGTTCAAATCGACAATAAACCACTTATGTTGACCCACACAAATCACAAATACAGGTGGTTATTGGGAAAAGAAGAAAAAGAAGAAAGAAGAGGAAAACAGTCGCAGAACCTCACAGCGGAAGGACAATATATAATAGATAACTAACAGTTTAAAAGCAGTTGAAATATACATTGGTGGTAACATACAATGGTTATCAGAGTTACACTTGTACAAATCATACCGTAATGCAGCGGAACATACATGTACTAGACATATCTATACCAAATACTTGTCTTCATCCTCCAAGCTATTGAAAATCTTCGCTAACTGCAAAATCTGCTGACCCGAGCGTACTGCATAAAAAGGAAACACAACAAACACTCGGATCAGCACTAAATCATTCTTATATTAGACAAATCAAAATACAAAATAACCTCAGTGTCATGGGTGCAGCAACTCAAGAGATGTTACGGAATTTTTCTCCATCTCTCAAGGATCCGATAAACTAATACATACATAGTATAATACGCTATTATTTTATTGTATATTCCGTAAAGTACAAATAGTGAAAATAGCGTAAGTGGGATTACATTTTTACCCTTACACCGTTTATAATACAGTATTCTATACAGTACCGTAAACCCACCGTAAACGATGGCATCAGAGGGTACTCCATAGGTACGATACAAATCAAAATCGTATAGGGCTTGATAAGGATAATATGACAAGGCACTCGAGGCAATGCCCAGGGCAGGATTCTACCAATTGCACTCCCGGACCGGTGGTAACGCATAGCAGCCACTACCGCCCACCTCGGAACACACTCCAAAAGTCATAAATGGGCCCAAATCGTCGTCATCATCATAGACATAGAAATAGTATCGAATAAGTGTGTCCGATCAAAGGTGCTACCTCAATTAGTCACGGTATAGCTCTTGTTTTAGTCATTTCAATTCTGATCCGAAGGTCAGGGCTATTTCGTCATCGTTCATCTCCTTCGATTCAATAATCGCCTCCAAGCCATCATACTTATTCTGGATACGTCATAACGTTCACAGTTGTCAAAGTGGCATCGACATTGACAGAGAGTATGCCTTATGTCGACTCTGGTCTCTTTAACAACCAATGCTTACATTTTTCCACATCGGTCGTTTCTTTTACATTTCACAAAGGTTCTCTTTCATATCAAAATATCATATTTTGTTTCGAACCCATTTTACATTCAAAATAGAATATAATTTCATATCAAAAATATCCCAGTCATTCCCAAACCGTTTATATTCTAAACTAGAATATATTTCCATGTCATTATATTATACTCGTATAATATTTCAAATCGATCTATATTCACATAGCATATACTTCATCTTAAAAGATTCAGTTATTTCAAATCGATTTACATTTGAAATCCCTTCATATTCAAATAAAATATATTATTTTCCATATCTACTCATTTCAATCTTTGGAAATCCAATATATATATATATTCAAGTAGAATAAAATCTACCTTTCCATAACAAAAATCGGTTAAAATCAATTCATATTCAAATAGAATATAACTTATCTCAACTACATTTGACCCAAAGGTTTAAATCCAAACACTTTCCATCCGGAAGAAGAATTACAATTCATAAAATAAAAATTTGAAAATAATTACTTATACATAAACCATATATAAATTTTTCTTATATAGAATCATTAGAGAGTACTAAGGTAATCTAAATCACTGTTTATATAAAATAAGCTTACTAAATAAATTTTAAATAAAATATATAAAAACTTCACTTATAACAAAGTAGATATGTAGTTTGTAAATAAAATAAAATTGAATAAAATAAAATAGAACAAAATAAAATAGAATTTTAAACCTTAAATTGTTTCTCCTTCCAAATTTCAACACTTGAATCAAATTCCAGTCTCAAATGGAGTTACACCATTTCAATATCTTATTCAAACCCATTCAACCCATTTCCATTTCGAGGATTTTAAAACCATATTCATATTTAGTTTAGAACAACTCCAAATATCCTCGATTACTTTTATTCCAAAGTTTAAATTCAAAAAGAATTTACTAAATTTGAGTCCACCAATTATTGGGATAAATCCCAAATCATATTTAAATCCAAATAACAAACTTCGAAATTAGTTTGGGAAATTCTTAACCCTTCCAAATAACATCGAGAATTCATATCTTAAAGAAAAATAAAAATTTATCGAAATCGATACATTCCTTTAAATGAAATTTTCCACCAAATAGAATTCAAATAATTTAGATCATTTAACCAACTGATGTCCATATTTAATTTTCTATCCTATGGCCAAGTGAATTTAAATTTAATTTCTCGATATTCAGTGATGGATCTATCATTTCAATCCAAATCAGGGTCACAGAGATTTATCATTTCACTATGTGTTCTTAATTTATTTTATCGATAAACCTCGGGTTTATTTGATGCCTGTAACGTCCAGGGTGAAAGGAATAGGATTCATCATTACATGCACATACAACATTCATCTACTGAATAAAGGAACATTTTCAAGCAGTATACATTCAGTAATTCAATCAACCAAGGCATCCATCACGTAACACTTATTTCATGGTAAATGTTAAATCATTTCACTAATCTAAAGTGTAGAGATTTTCTAACAAAAATTTAAATTAAATTTAAATAATTAACTATCGATTTCCATTGCATGTCAAGTTCAAGAAACCATTCACCAAATCAACACAACAATGCAACCAAACTTATTTCACAATTTAATTCGATAAATATGGGAATAATTCAGTATTTCGTAAGTGAGAAAATCACTCACGTTTGGGTCTTCTGTTGATTGTATGTCCAACTAAAGGCCAAAATTGCATAGTCTCTAAATGCAGCAAAAACAGTGCCAAAACGTCCGCAATCTCGCCATGATCTCAAAGCAACAAACCGTTCTCGAATCCGACCTCATATGGAGAAGTTATTCACGTTTTACCATTTTGAATTCAAAATATATAAAATAAATAAACCCAATTTCTCACCCACCATGGATGCACCACGTCAGCAACCTTGAATTCTTCTTCCCGCTCCTCTTCCTGTTCGCTACAGTACATATCGCGAGAAGAAGAACCCAAATCTTGTGAACTTTGACCACCAAATGCTCTCACCTCCAACCAAATTGGGAGTCCAGACCATCAGCATCGTGACACGCGCCTCGAGGCGCACCCTCCCGCATCGGAGTTAGCCCCTCCTGTCATCTCTAACGCCGCCACCAAGAGAAAACCCTAAACGGGTTTTGAACCCTAAAACACCAATTCCCGTCTACCCCTTTGCTTATAAATCAAACGGACACCACCATCGTACTTGTACGCTCCTCCTCTTCAAAACCCATATCGCTGATTCTCTGATTGACACCAAAAATCAAAAACCCCCCAATTCGCATGTGTAGGTATAGATTTTCCGAGGCTTTGACCGCAATTTTTGGCCAATTCTCTCACTGCATGTAGAAACTAATAGTACCAGTAGCTTCGTATCGTCGAGAGCTTCGTTTTGATATATAATACTCTAGGGTTTGAAGAGATTTCATTTTGAAGTTTTGAATTTTTTTTCTAGGGTTTTGAAAAACTATCTTCAGCCATTAGAGACAGAGTCGGTGGAGGAAAAATACGTATCATAGAAATGAGCTGATATGGTAAAGGTGGATTTTATTTATATACAATTATAAGGCCCAATTATGAGAAATACCCAATTATCCACTTACAATGATCTCTTTCACACTTTCTCTCGTACGGTCAAATGGTAAGTCGGATTGTCACGCAAATTGAAATCCTACCATAATTCACCGTTTTGGTTCCGATGGCGCCAGTTTCGTCGGATTCCGAGGCAGTCGCCAAAACAGTTAAATTTCACCGTTAATTAAATAAACGAAATATTCAATTATTCGAGTAACTGCTTAAATTCAATTTTAAATTTTCATTAAATTCAAATTAAATCAAATTATAATATAAATCAATTCCATAGATTTATTTCATAAATTTAAGTTCCACATTTGATTATTTACAAATTCAAATTTTAATTTCAAATTTAACTTAAACAGCTTAAATTCCATCGTTTAACAAATCAAATTTGAATTCTCCTTTAATACAAACTGTAACACCCCTATGTCCCACATCATGGAAGCCTGTGTGAAGTGGGTACTTATATAGTAGAGCTCATCTCTTACTAACGCCGAGGCCTAGTGATGGAAAACCCTACACCTGAGAGGGGGCAAAGTAGGGACAATATCGGTGTTAGTAGGGAGGTTGGCTCAGCCTATGTGGCAACGCCATGTGTTGGCAGATCTCGAAACTTAGCCGAGGCCTTTTGAGGAACAAAACCCTACACCTATACGGTGGCTAAGTTGGGGACAATATCTTGCGTGAACGGAGGTGCGGGCTGTTACAGTGGTATCAGAGCCAATACCCAGCCGGAATTGTGGCTCCTGTGTGGACCACAACGCCTGGGTGAGGTGTTTGTGAGCCAACGGGGACATTGGGCTCTGTAGAAGGGGAGAATGTAACACCCCTATGTCCCACATCGTGGAAGCCTGTGTGAAGTGGGTACTTATATAGTAGAGCTCATCTCTTACTAACGCCGAGGCCTAGTGATCGAAAACCTTACACCTGAGAGGTGGCAAAGTAGGGACAATATCGGTGTTAGTAGGGAGGTTGGCTCAGCCTATGTGGCAACGCCATGTGTTGGCAGATCTCGAAACTTAGCTGAGGCCTTTTGTGGAACAAAACCCTACACCTATACGGTGGCTAAGTTGGGGACAATATCTTGCGTGAACGGAGGTGCGGGCCGTTACACAAACACAACATAAATAAATTTGTTTTCACAAATTTTAAGTTCCTGGATCTTGATTATTTCTCAAATTAAATCTGAACTGCAAATTCAAATAAATGAATTCGCTTTTATCTCAAGTTATTCAATATCATATCCAAAATTCCACAAATTCCAATTTATTTAGTTTAAATTGAAATTTGAATATATTGAAATTTATGGGATGTTACAATTTTGGTCAAAAAAGCAAAAGCAGAGTAGTTGTGCCTACGATCAGACACAACAATGTCCTCTTTGACTGCTTTTTTAAAAAAACAAATCTATCGTGGCACAATCCTTGATTGCGCCCTAAAGGTTTGTTCATATTGGCGTAGTCTTTGATTGCGCCAATATAACTGATCAGATACAATTTCTCCTACGTGGCTAAAAGCGAACTATATTTGCAATATTTTGTAAAACGAGGCCAAAAGTGGGGAAAAAAAGAGGCCAGGAACGAAAAATGCTCAAAAGAAAAGCATGCATGTTAGAAGTTGTCACTTCAACCGAAAAGAATTTTTAGCGGGCAGAAATATTTTCTTTGATTACTGACTAATGATATTTTCTTGGGGTGACTAAGGATTTTGATTGAAAGCAACTGATGGTTTTACTAGCGTGCAACGTTTGATGTTTAAAATGCGTACGATCCAATACGAACTCCAATCATGACGAAATTATAAATTCTATAATAATTTAATATTTTGGTCACAATCAAGCTGGTTTCGTCGAATTATGAGATCATTTGTAAAATTGCTATTTTAATTCCAAATGGTTAATCGATACGCGTTTATACAGCGCATGATCCCAAAATAACTCTAATTAACTTGAAACTTGAAACTTGAAACTTGAAATCTGATAATAATTAACCATTATGATTTTTATAAAATTACTTTCGTTGAAGTCCGAGGTCAGTTGAAAATTGACTTCCTATGTTCCATATTAAAGCAATAAAATATACAATGATTTTACAATAAACAAATTTATTGATATTAAGTTATCATTATCGTATATGTTCAAGATAGAATTTATGTAGTTTCAACTATCTTAACTCAATTTAAAATTCTGAGTTATATCAATATTATCCATTAAAAATCGTTTTATCTTATTTAATAAATCGTTGTGGTTTATAAATGATTCCATAACGACTTTCTGAAAATTTTATTTGCACATAACTTAAAATCTAAAATATGAAATCTTTATTTTTCTCTTTCATTAGAAAATTATAATCCAATTGATCCGGGCAATTCTTGTTACAAAGAATTCCGAGTTTTATTGGATCCTATACATTAATCTGAAGTTAAAAACGTAAAACTATGAACTATCTCTACGTTGCAGGCTCGTTTTATAGTTAAATATAAATTATATGTTCAAACACCATTTAATAAACGAATTCCTTATTATGATTAAATTCTAAACTTAACTAAATCGTTTTATATTGTCTAATTCATACTGTACTGCAAATCCAATTTATTCCGACTATTTTGGAATTAAATTTATTATTTTATTATTTAAATTAAATTAATATTCAAATCATTAAATTCAAGTTATTTAAATTTCAAATCAAAATTTAAACAATTTTTAAATGTTCAATTAAATGGTTAAAAATCCAGGTCGTTACAATTGTTTGGGCGCATGCTTAATATTTCACTCCCAAAAAAATCTCCTCGATATTTCAATATATCATCCAATATTGCCATATCTCAATCGATATATTTGAAATGAATTTACGGCTATTTTGGTTGTTTTAACTCGATGGAGACCAAAATCAGGTCTTGAGTGACGTATTGACGATATTCTTAAAATCTGAAATGGAAGTTTGAACCCTTTTTAAGTACTAACATAAAATATACGATTCAAGGATTTTTTTTTACAAAGTATATTTTTAATTAAATCAATTTATTTTATTACTTAATTAATACAACACACTATATCAAGTATATAAAACAAATAAAATACCTTTTATTACGAACAAAATTTCGCCTGGGGCATGCCCTTAATTATTTGCCCTATCTATTGCAGTAGTCGTTGCATTGAATCTTGTCAAATAACTCTTAAGACTCTCTCCGTGCCTTTGCTTCACATTAAACAATGACATCACATTCTTTGGCCTGAATTGCCTCAAGAAATTGTCCATAAGCTCATTCCATGAGTGGATAGATATGCCTTCTAGTTACTTATACAACATAGCAACCAAATTCGTTAAGAGAAGCAAAAAGCATCATGTCATTACCTCCTTTAAAGCTCCAAAAACTTCCATATATGTACGATATCAAGTGAATGGTTGAATCTGACGTTCCATCAAAAGCATCTATCTGGAAGTATGAAATCAAGGGGTTCCTAGTGTTTTAGATATTTGGTTCTTATTAACATCATCCATGCTCTGATCTAGTGATCCATCTCTAACCACTATCTTAATCATCTCAGTCATCTAATTCAATTCATTGGGTAAAAGTATTATATTCGCTAAAACATCTCTCCTGCTGCTCTTGTGGGTAGTCCTAACACAAATTCAGAAATCAGCGCTTATGCCTCTTTCGATTCAAGTTTTATTCATCAACCCTAGTTTCATCGTTCCTTATATGGATTTATGGTATGTATTCTTATGCCTGTAGCCTTCTAGCATTCTGATATGCATTTCCCATTCTAGTTCCTCCATTCCTTAGAGTTTCTATAGTGACTCTAGCATTAGGCCTAACACCAGCTCCAGCACTAATCCCAACATTGGTCCCAACATCCCTATCCATATTTCCCTCAAGTATCGAAGGTAGAGATTGTTGCAATTTAGTCTAATCTAGTTCTAGAGGGCCCTATGTCAATTCTTGGGACTTGATACAGGTTTCCTATTGTTCTGGTCATCCATTTCCTTTCCATCCACTGAAAGAAAATTTTCACCATCACCTTCCGCCATTCTAAAATCCATCTTGCATCTTTTTCATCATTTTTATCTCACCCATAGTTACAAATCTTGATCTGTTCAAGTTAGAGGATATTTCCTAACTCTCCATATGTTCTGACTGAATTCCTTCTTCTCTAGATCTTACCTTCGTCCTAGATCTAATTATAGGTCTTGTCATTCCTTAAGCTCTCAAACTTTCTAGCTCTTTCTTAGTTAGATTTCTCTAATTTTAATTAGTTAGTTTTTAGAAACTAGTCACAAGTGTATAGAATGTGTTTGTGTATATAAGAAGTGAAGAAGAGGTCATGATCTGATAGAGTAATGGCATCCCTAACTAAATCTGATCCCGTTTCGAAGTACAAACGAGACGAGATGTATAGGAGAACCATATATTATAGGGCTTAGAACATAAGTGCAAAAGAACCTTTATATCAAGGCGAGTCATCACCATGAGTCGCAGGTCTATTCGAGTTATATTTATGACTCGAGCATGACTCATCCCCTATAGCTCGAGCATGACTCATCCCCTATGGCTCGAGCGTGACTCATTAACTTACCTTATTTTTGAACTTTCTCATTTATGCCATCTTCCTATCTTTTATTGGTCATGTCATCCAATCTTTGTTCATTCTAAGTTCATTTGATCATTCATCTTCATGAGTCATCCACAATTCTCTCAATACTAAACCAAACCTTATGGAACTTCTAGGTGTAATATAAAGATTTAGATGAGTCACCCACATAAATCTCATAATATGTGAAACATCCCCATGAATAATCATTGAATGATCCCTATGAGTCATATCCCACTTATAGAGACGGAATATTTTTTGGTTCTTCCTCTTAATCCATTGTTCTCACTTTTAGTTGAATTGTCATGTACAATCTTGAGGCATTCCAAGTTCGTTCTATGATACATTTATATTAGTCATTCATTTTCATTCAAAATTAACGAATAATAATCCACAATTTTCTCAATACTTATGCAAAACATGATATTGCAATGTAGATGCCTAGATAAAAATATTGTAGGATTTGCATGACTCGTCTCATAGCTATTGTGGATCAGTGTGGATTCATAGGGAATGAATTAGACCTGACTCATACTCTTAACTCCAAACTTGTTTAAATTTTTCTGAGTTCCTTTTTCATGTTTTCTAAGTACTTTTTCCAAATTCAATTCATATCTAATATTATCTAAATCTCTCTAGGCCTACTTTAAGCTGCTTTGGTCCACAAACAGATAGATACTTGAATTTTAACATTGAATACTATCTCCTAACTTCTTTTTCCTTTGTTAGAATATCTTTAACTAGGAAGAAGTTTTGGTTAAGTTTAAAATATACATTACTACCTTTTCCAAATTTTGATGCACACAAAATATTTTTCTAATTTGTAGTAATCTAAGTAAATTATTTTAAGTATAACTGACTTTTCCCAATTATACATTATTTGCACCAAAAATGATCATAAATACCCAGTATAGATTTTTGCAGAGATCATAGATGATTAACAGTGATTATATGCAAAATTATTTGATAAGGCAACATAAAACATAAAAGGGAAATCAAAAATAGATTTTTATAGTGGTTTGTTATTCTTGGCCTATGTCCAATGTATATTTTTTTTAGATCTTGCTCTTGTTGATAATTGCAATGATTTAGGATCCTCTAGGATCATATAGTACCGGATTTGAGAAGTGTTAAGAATGTTAATGGAAGAGCCTAAGAACCATAAGAGAAGTGCCTTCTCTTGGAGAATGATTGTTGTATTTATAGGTGAAAACATGCTTAGATTAAGCTGAAAACTTGTTGGGAAAATCTCAAGACTAAAACCCAGTCCTTTAGAAAATTTCGACTACGAACTCCATATTTAAAGTACTTGATCCAATCAGGTTAAATGGTCGTCTAAGGCCCAACGGTCGCTTAAGTGGTATCTAGCTTTGGGTCTGACAAGTTTTTCTCATGGTACTCTATATGTTTTTTTTGAGATATTGATGAATTTTTTATGACATGAACTAATAGTTTGAGCTTAAGTCATACGATCTGATTCCCTATCTATGCGAAGTGGTACGACCTGATCCCTATCCATGGGAGTTGATAATCCATAAATAGAATAATACTGGATGTTGCTCTTGCTGAGTTCGAATGTTTGTAGAGATTGATTGCTAAATTCACTTGATTGATGATCAACAGTTGATATGGCTCTCGACATGATGGAATGTGTTGTATAGACATGGGAGCCACTAGGAGTAGACCTAGGGATCGGTGTTGATCAAAAAGAGGAATTCAAGCTGATTCCTATAATTGGTGAATATCAAGTGTACTGTACATTTGACTTTCTAACTGTATTCGACTGTCATCTCGTGGTCAAGTTGGTGACTGATATTTGGAGCTTCATTTCATAAATTTGGGTTGCTTTCCTCGATAATCATCGACACTAACTTATCAAGTCAATTTGAATATGGCCGAGCCAAAAGGCTAGATAACATGCATGCTTTACCAGTATTTGAAATACATATAGATTTGCCATTACCATGTTTAAAGAATACTTATCTACTCCTTGCTTCCAAGTTTAGATTGCTTAAACTGCTAGTTACATGATTTGTTTATTGGAATGCAACATGTGCAGCAGTTGCTCACAGTAGTAGCCCATGTGTTCAACATGGGGCTGCCACCAACCAGGCCACCAACCCCCACCAACCATCTTCTCACCCTATACATACATCCTTCTTCTTCATAACTTTCATGCCATCTCAAACCCAATAAGAAGAAAACCTTAGAGTGAGATTGAATGTTGAGTGAAAAGTGTTTTGTGTAATCACTTTGTAATATTGTCTCAAATAAAAGATCTGCAGTAGCCCGGAGACGTAGGCATAATTGTCCAAACTCCGTTATCAAGTTTGTGTGTCCTACCATTTCTACATTTTATTTATTTTCTCCACAAATCTAATTATAAAGAAATTTTCGTAATTTCCCAACAACTAGAATCAGAGCCATGATTTGTTAGAAAGGAAATCAAATTTGAGTGGGAGCTATGGCGGTAGATGAAGGAAAGGTGAAAATCGAGACGTTTGATGGAGCATACTTTGGCTTTTGGAAAATGAAAATTGAAGATTACCTATATCAGAAAATGCTTTATCAATCTCTCTCAGAAAAGAATCCAGAGAATATAAAGGATGAAGATTGGGCTCTTCTTGATAGACAGACCCTTGGAATTATTTGATTGACATTATCCCGTAATGTTGCTTTCAACATAGCAAAGGAAAGGACCATGACAGGTCTTATGGAGGCTCTCTCCAGTATGTATGAGAAGTCATCAACCTCTAACAAAGCTTATTTGATGAGGAGATTGTTCAATTTACGAATGATAGAAGGTGCGTCGGTAGCTCAACATCTCAATGAACTGAATATAGTTATTTCTCAGCTAAGTTCTGTTGAAATTGAGTTTGACGAAGAAATATGGGCATTGATACTTTTGTCTTCCCTACTAGAAAGTTGGAATGCTACTATCACAGCAGTGAGTAGATCATCAGGAAGAAATAAGTTAAATTTCATGATATTCGGAATATGGTTCTTAGCGAAAAGATCCGACGAAGAGATTCCGGTGAGTCATCAATTTTTTAAATTTTACATACATAATCAAGAGGAAGAAATTCAACATGAGAAATGAAAGTAGCAAATCAAACTATCGAGGCAGGTTGAAGAACTGGAGATCTAAATCCAAAAATCCCAACAATTCCTATGGCTCAAAAACCATTGAGTGTTGGAACTGTGGAAAGACTGGGCACTATAAAAATCAATGCAGAAGTGCACCAAAGGACCAAGAGTTGAAGGCAGAGGCAAATGTTACCTCTACCTCAGGAGGAGATGAAGCATTAATATGCTCTTTGGAGAGTAAGGAAGAGTATTGGGTTCTGGACACTGGAGCATCATTTCATGTCACTTCGCAGAAACTATTCTTCGAAACGTATGCCTCTGGAAATCTTGGAAAGGTATATCTTAGTGACGATCAACCTTATGATATTGTTGGTAAAGGTGCTATGAAGATTAAGTTAAATGCGTCAATTTGGGAGCTAAAGAATACCAGGCACAAACCCGATTTGAGAAAGAATTTGATCTCTATAGGAGAATTATCTAGTGAAGACTATACTACGACTATCCATGGCGATGAATGGAAAATTTCAAAGGGTGCAATAATGATTGCTCAAGGCAAGAAGAGTGGTACTCTTTACATGACATCAGGAGCATAATGTTCGATCACTATTGCAGCTAGCAACGAAAATTCAAACATATGGCATGAGAGGCTAGGCCATATGAGCGAAAAGGGAATGAAGATTATGCACTCAAAGGGAAGACTTCCCGGTCTATAGTCAGTGGAAATAGGCAGGTACAAAAATTCCATATTTGGGAAGCAGAAGAGAGTCGGCTTTCAAATAAATGGTAAAACCCCAAAAAAAGAAAAACTGGAGCTTGTTCATTCCGATGTTTGGGTGCCAACGACCATCTCATCCATTGGTAGAAAGCATTACTTCATTACTTTCATAGATGATCACTCACGAAAGGTATGGTTTACTTTTTAAAGCATAAATCTGAAGTGTTCGAGGCTTCCAGGATATGGAAAGCTATGACTGAAAATGAGACAAATCTAAAGATCAAAAAACTTAGAACTGACAATGCAGGTGAATATGAAGATACCAGATTCAAGCAGTTCTATTATGAGCACGGAATCCAAATGGAGAGAACCGTGTCGGGTGCACCTCTACACAATGGTGTAGCTGAGTGTATGAATCGAATGTTGATAGAAAGAGCCAGAAGCATTCGTATACAATCAGGTCTACCAAAGTAGTTCTGGACAGAAGCAGTCAACATAGCAGCTTATTTGATCAACAGAGGTCCTTTAGTTCCATTAGAGCACAAAGTACTATATGAGTTATGGAGTGGAAAAGAGGTTAAACTGTCACATTTAAAAGTTTTCGATTGTATAGAATATGTGCATATTACTAATCAAGGAAGGAATAAACTTGATCCCAAATCCAAGAAATGCACTCTCATAGGTTATGGCGAAAATGAGTTTGGCTACCGTACTTAGGATGATGAAAACAAGAAGGTGATCCGTAGTCGAGATGTGCGAAAGAGTAATGTACAAAGATAAACATAAAACAGAAGTCAACGACTCAAAGCAAAGTGAGCAAGTATTTGTAGATTCAAATGATATTCCAGATAGTCTCATAACAGAATCGACTATAGCAAATCCACAACCTAATGAAATTGTTGCTTTGAGCAGTGTGGACCAGTCTGACACACTACAACATCCTACTCTAGCTCCTATATTGAGAAGGACTTCTCGACCTCATGTACCTAACAAAAGATACATGAACTATTTGTTACTGACTAATGCAGGCGAACCTGAATGCTATGATGAAGCTTATCAGATTGAAGATGCTAGCAAGTAGGAGCTTGCCATGAAAGACGAAATGAAGTCTCTTATCCCCAACTAGACATGGAAACTAGCGGAGTTACCCAAGGAAAGAAGGTACTTCATAATAAATGGGTGTATTGGGTGAAAAAGGAGCATGATGGTTCCAAAAGATACAAAACTCGACAAGTTATCAAAGGATTCCAACAGAAAGAAGGAATGGACGACAATGACATTATTTTTCTCCCGTTGTGAAGCTCAATACTATCAGGTCAGTATTAAGTATTGTTGCTATTGAAGACCTTCATCTTGAACAGTTAGATGTGAAGACCACGTTTCTTCATGTAGACTCGGATGAGGACATATATATGCACCAACCAGAAGGTTTCTTCGAGAAAGAGAAGAAGAACATGGTGTGCAGACCAAAGAAAAGTTTGTATGGCCTGAAATAAGCCCCGAGACAATGGTACAAAAAGTTTGATGGATTCATGCACAAGGAAGACTTCCAGAAGTGCAATGTTGGTCATTGTTGCTACTTCAAGCGATATAGGTCCAGTTATCTCATCTTACTGCTTTATGTTGATGACATGTTTGTAGAAGGAGCAAATATGGATGATATCAGAAGGTTAAAGCAGCAATTGTCAAAAGAGTTTAACATGAAAGACTTAGGCCTAGCAAAGAAGATTTTCGGAATGCAAATCACTAGAGACAAGAAGAAAGGACTCTTGCAGCTATATCTGGCGGATTACATCAATCATGTTTTGTAGAGATTCAACATGGATGATGCTAAGCCAATCAGTGCACCGTTGGCCAACCACTTTCGCTTATCTAAGGATAAATCCCCTCGAACGGAGGAAGAAATAAATTTCATGATTGATGTTCCTTATTCCTGAGCTATTGGAAGCTTGATGTATGTCATGGTCTGTATGAGACCGGACATTGGCCATGCAGTGGGAGTTGCTAGCAGGTTCATGTCAAATCCGGAAAAGCTCATTGGGAAGTAGTCAAGTGGATTTTGAGGTATCTACGAGGCACCATACAGAAAGGTTTGAACTTTGGCAAAGGGAAGTTAAAAGCTCACAGCTATGTAGACGTAGACTTTGTAGGCGATGACGATCATCGAAGAAGCACAACAGGTTATGTATTCACGGTTGGAACTACAGCTGTTAGATGTCACAAGTACAGAAGATTTTCGCTTTATCCACTACAGAGGCTGAGTATGTAGCAATCACCAAATCTAGTAAAGAGATGATATGGCTTCAAGGTTTGTTAACTGAGTTGGGATTCAAATAGGAAAAGAATGTGTTATACAGTGATAGTCAGAGTGCAATACACCTGGCAAACAATTCAGCATTTCATTCCATAACCAAACATATTGGGCTTCGTTATCACTTCATCAGAACTCTACTAGAAGATGATGTGTTAATACTGGAGAAGATCGAAGGGAGCAAGAATCCAGCAAATATGTTGACAAAGACGATAATTATCGATAAATTAAAGTTGTGTTCAACTTCAGTTGGTCTACTAGAGTAAAAGCTCAAAATGGTTGTTGCATCGATAGAGATGTGAAAACGGATTGAAATCAGTTTTCAAGTGGGAGATTGTTGGAATGATGCATGTGCAGGCAACTACTCACAGCAGTCCCCCAGCAGCCTATGTGTTCAACATGGGCTGCCACTAACTAAGCCACCAGCCCCACCAACCATCTTCTCACCCTATATATATATATATCCTTCTTCTTCATAACTTTCATCCCATCTCAAACCCGATAAGAGGAATAAAAAGAAAAGCTTAGAGTGAGATTGAGTGTTGAGTGAAAAGTGTTTTGCGTAATCACTTTTAATATTCTCTCAAATAAAAGATCTGCAGCAGCCCGAAGACGTAGGCATAATTGGCCGAACTCCTTTATCAAGTTTGTGTGTCTTACCATTTCTACATTTTGTTTCTTTTCTCCGCAAATCTAATTATAAGGAAATTTGCGTAATTTCCCAACATTGTTACCCTAACTCTGGATACTAACTACCAACAAGAATATTTTCAATTCTTGCAACATCATTGTTTGCACCTTCTGTTTGATTCTTGAACTCATGTTGTATATTTGCCATATTAGCACTAAGATTGAAGTTTCTTGAGTTATTTTTGCCTTGTTGTGATGGTGTGTGGTTGGCAATTAATATAAAGTATCTGCACTATGAGCAATTCTTTCACAAATTTGACATCTTATTCAATTGTTTGCATTGTTGTTATTCCATATTTTACCTCTTCCTTCATATTATTTTGATTCTTGTTGGTAGCATAATTTGCAGACAGGTCGGATATAAGTGGCTTCTTTAATTTTACCTTCATGAGTAAGAAGTGTAAACAAACATATTGCAGTGTTGGAATTAATTCTCTTGGTGATATGATGACAACCACCGGTTCATATTCATCATTTAATCCACCTATTATATCATATAAACCACCTAGTATTGAATATACATTTTCTTTTTCTAGTACTCTTTGTCCAATAGATGCAGGTTTATCACATAAAGTCTCGACTTTGAAAATATACTTCCACTTTAATACATTATCTTTCTTTATATTTTACAGTTCCCTTCTTTAGTATACAATTTTATAACAAACCGAGTGTTGTCGATTTCTACATTTTGGTCAGACTTCTCGAGTAGTTTCACACTACAACAAACGGTCTGATTAGTTATGGATGCTAGCGACGGCTGATGACGGTTAAAAAAGCGGTCGTCGCCAGCCGTCGCTAGCCGTCACCAACCTAAATAAACTTGCGAGCCTATAAAAAAATTCTCATTTCTCTTTCTCCTCCAATTTCATCTCGCGCGAACAAAAAAACAACCTAAACCCTACCTGCACCGCCGCTGCCATCCCCAACTGCCGACGCCGACTGTCACCTGCTTGTTGCGCCTTCTGCTCCCACCAGTTGTTGCCTCTCTTTCCGGTATATTTTCTGGCCTAAATTAATTAATTCATAATTATTTAAATGTATATGTTATGTGATTATATAATGATTGTTGAATTAATGTAGTTGATTTAGTAATGATTGAAAACCCTAAAATGTGGATTTAGTTATTTATCGGTGAATATTGTATATTAGTTGATTTTGTGCGTATGTATGTGTTAATGAACCGTTATTTTATAAATAATAATCAATTATTGATATTGAATTTATAATATAGGTAATTATATTGTAAACTTAAAAGTTATTTAGGTGATTATCAATTAGAAATCGATTAATAAATTTTGTGAATTTAGTTGATTTCTGTAGCTTAATAACAACTAGTGATATATTATTCGAATTGTAGTTGCCTCTGATTGTTACTGTAATGATATTTTGTAATGAGTGATGATTCATTTGCTTTTGGGATTAGTGTGGTATTGGGAATTTTAAATATTTGGGGTAAAACTATTTAAAATATGTTGTTGTATATGGTTCTGAAATTGTTGTATATGGGATTAGTAATGCTATTAAAGGAGTTTTTGGTATATGCGTTGTTGGATAAAATCATTGTTAATGGTGCAAGACAAGTCAGGAGAGGGGTAGTGCATAGATGTTACTCTGGTACTACAAAATGGTGTCGTTGTAATGGCAAAATTTTTGAAAACAGTTTGGTGCTAATGTTAAATTCAAAGTAAAATCAGAAGAATATGCACCATTATTTCTACGTTATTAATTAAATAGATTATGAATTGAATATAATTAAAACTAACTCGTCGCGCAACGGCAGTTCATAATTTTACTATTTGAACTTTGAATGAGTATATCTGATAAAATATAAGTTAAAATTCTCCGAAACAAGAATCTTCTGAATCTGTTGAATTGTGGTTTTATAATATACTTTTTATTTCATCAAGTAGAATTTGAGTTATATCAAAATCAAATTTCTTTAAAAATCGCGGTGCGGTATTTTTTAACTATAATGAATTATTTTAAGAAAGTGAAATAGGAATTATTAGAAAAATATTTTTTTAAAGTTAACAATTTATATCATGATAAATTTATGTTGTATTGTGCTAATTTATACCGTATTGATAATTAAATCACTATTAATGTCTACATTATAAATTAAATAAATTTTATATTGAATATAATTAAAATGATCAAAACGCGCAGCGATAGTTTGTAATTTTACAGTTTGAACTTTGAATGAGTGTATATGATAAAATATAGGTCGGAAATCTACGAAACAAAAATCTTATGAATCTGCTGGATTGTATTTCCATAATGGAAAAGAAAATTTTAGATTTCATTAGGTAGACTTTGAATTATGTCAAAATCAATTTTCTTTAAAAATCGTGGTGCGGTAGTTCTGAATTATTATGATTTATTAAATAAAATAGAAGGATAAATTTTAAGAAAATAAAATAGGAATTTTTAGAAATATAAGTTTTAATGTTTATCATTTAGTTGAGAAATCCGAAATGAAATACTGTCGAGAAGAGAGATTAGTACTGCTTATACAGAAGGGGTGTGCAAAAGAGAAGTGATGTATTGAGATATGACAGTGTGGTGCGTAGAAGCTTTAGCCCCAAAAGGCTTTATAATAATATGTCTATGTGTTATTGAAATCACCGACATGTATTTTTGAATCAGGAAAAATGTTCAATTATTGCATTGACCGTAGTTGGATGTATGAAGTTAGAATTGGAATGAAAGTCTCAGTGAAAGAACATTTCTACAATAGTGTAAATGAAATTGTTAGATTTGCAGTATCTAATAATAGAAATTACGAGATGCTTCGTTGTCCGTGTAGTAAGTGCAAACTGATGAGTTTTTGGAAACCACTCATCGTTAAAGTATTTTTTATAAATCAGATTTTGTGCCAAATTATTATTTATAGGATCATTATGGAGAACTTGTTGCGTCTACAGTAAATCCTGTAGCGTCAGAGGTCGAATTACTTATAATGAATCCAATAGAAGATATGGTGAAGATTGACGACGATGATGTTAATATTGAAGAAGAACCAAACACAGCTAAGCGGCCATTATGGAATGGTTGTGAAAGTGGAACTGAATTATCGGTAATCATTGAGTACATCACCATGAAATCAAAATTTAACCTTACAGAAGCTGCATTTACATCGGTTGTACAAGTTACAAAAAGACATATGTCACCTGATAATATGATGTGTGATAGTTATTACAAAGTGAAAACACTAATGTCGGCTTTTAGTTTGCCATACCAAAAAAATAGATACTTGTATTAAAGATTGCATGTTGTATTGGAAAGATGATATTAATCTCAGAAACTGTAAAATATGTGGTAAGGAAAGGTACAAACATAGAAAAAAAGGAAGATAAGGAATTGTTGTATACGAGAATGCATTATTTTCCAATCATCCCTAAACTACAATGGTTATATGCATTCTCAGTCACTGCGTGTCGTATGCGATGGCATAGTGTGAGAACACCAGAAGATGGAACCTTGACACATCCATCGGATGGAGAAGCATGGAAACATTTTGATAGGACGTATCCTACATCTGCCGCAGAGAGCCGTAACGTCAGACTTGGGTTATGTACGGATGGGTTTTCACCATTTTCTCAGTTTGGTAGTAAATATTCATCTTGGCCTGATATTGTTACTCCTTATAATTTACCTCCATGGATGTGTATGAAAAATCCATATATGTTTCTCACTGTTGTCGTTCCTGGCCCTAATGATCCAAAACAAGGCATCGATGTTTATCTACAACCATTAATAGAAGAGTTGAAAACATCATGGGATGAAGGAGTTGAAACATACGACATTTCAAAAAAAAAAAAAGAATTTTCGTCTATTCGCTTCTTTGTTATGGACGATTAGTGATTTTCCTTCATATGGGATGCTTTTAGGTTAGAGTACGGTCGGTCATCTATCTTGTCCTTTATGCATGGAAGAAACACAAGCATTTTTCTTACGGCATGGAAGGAAGCATTCGCGATTTGATTGTCACCGTTGTTATTTGCATGTCAATCATACTTTTAGAATAGATAAAAAAACATTAAAGCTAACAGAGAAATGACTGTGCAAGCACCCAAAATTTGATCAAGTGAAGAAATATACGATACTGCAAAGGAGTGTCCCAAGATACATAGACTGAAGTACAAACAGAAATTCCGGGTAAATCTGACATTCATAATTGGTATAAACAAAGTATATTCTGGGAGCTACCTTATTGGAAAGATCTCCCATTTCGACATAATATCGACGTTATGCACAATGAAAAAAATGTATTTGATAACGTGTTTAATACTATTTTGGATGTCAACGGAAAAACAAAGGACGATATATATTCGAGACGTGACATAGAAGAATATTGTAAACGTCCAGAACTTTATATTAAGCCCAATGACAATAAAAAACCCAAAGCGTGCTATGAACTAGACAACAAACAAATAAAACTTGTACTGAAATGGGTTGAGGGACTGAAATGTCAGGATGGGATTTCTTCTAATCTCCGTAGATGTGTTAACTATAAAAACAATTAATTGAGTGGGATGAAAAGCCATGATTGTCATATCACGATGGAATATTTATTACCAATGGTGTTCAAAGAATTGTTGCCTATAAAAGTGTGGGGTGTTATAACAGAGTTAAGCCTATTCTATAAACAACTTTTTTCGACAACGTTAAAAATTTATCGTCGCCGTAAATTTGAAGTAGAAATTCCGATATTGATTTGCAAATTGGAGAAAATCTTCCCTTTAGGATTTTTTAATGTAATGGAGCATTTACCTATTCATCTTCCATCTGAAGCAATTCTTCGAGGTCCAGTGCAATATGGATGGATGTATCCTTTTGAGAGGTAATATTATTAAAAAATTATGCTTACAATTCAAAGTGACATTAGTGCATATAAATTGAATTAATTTTATATCAAGTATTTGAATCATCTAAAGAAAAAAGTACGACAAACTACACGAGTTGAAGCTTCGATTTGCAAATCTTATGTTAAAGAAGAAGCTTCATTCTTTTTTTTTCTCAATACTTCAGTGATCATGTCAACATATCATTTGTAAGTGGTCCTCATAATGATAAAACCGTGCAACACAGTTTTTGTCCGACAATGTTATCTGTTTTTAGACAACATGGACGATCTTCTGGAAGATGTGTAGAAATATGGTTAGATGATAGAGATCACCATGTAGCACACACATATGTTCTTCTAAATTATGTTGAAGTTGCACCATTTGTTAGGTATTAATTTTTTAACTTTATTGCAGTTGTGTGTACATCAATTGTTAGCTAATACTAATATCAATTATGTTTGCAGTATTTACAAATCAGAAATCCAAATGACAATCTCAGTTGCTAAGTGATTCTAGAAGTACGTTTACGATCCAATAAACTGCGTCAATGACGAGGGTTTGCAACATCTTGCGCTTGGACCAAAAAGAAATGTTAAGAATTATCCAATATTCTTTGTCAACGGATTTAAGTTCAACACCAAAGACCATGATACTAACAGATTAACATGTAACGGTGGTATATTTGTTTAAGGTAACGACGATCCATAAGAGCATATAAAACACATTTATGGCGTCTTGACGCGTATTTTAGAGTTGACATATTATGTATAACCTGTTGAAAAATTGTTCTATTCAAGTGCAATTGGTTCAACAATGATCGTGGTATTGGAATCAACGTGCATAATGATTATAAGCTTATAGAAATAAAGCGCACATCACATTACTATAAGTATGATCCTTTTGTATTGGCAAAGCAAGCATTACAAGTTTACTTTGCTCTGCATACGTCCTTAAAAAGAGATAAAGCAGATTGGTCTGCTATAATTAAAACAAAGGCAAGATTTACGTTTAAAGAAATTGCTATTCCAGATGATGCAGCATATCAAACGGATGCAAATCAAAATGATAAAATAATAATTGCTAATGATGTTGATTTAGGGTCTTTGAATGATGAATCAAATGTTTTAATAGAAGCATTTGGGAGTACATAAGACAATGTTATAGAGTATGAGACCTGGACTGAATCAGAAAATGAAGACTAATATTATTTGTATCATTAGTTGTTTACATATATTTTGAAGTTTAAAGATGTTGTGAGCTATGATGTACAATGATATGTTTTATATGATGTGCTATGTTGTGAACTTATATGATGTGTTACGGTTATCTATACATTTACTTTACCATGAAGACGATATTGTGGACTATTGTTTGGTTCTTCTTTTATGTAAATGGGTCTTGTTGTTGCATTTGATAATATATATGCTATATGAGTTTATTTGATAATGGATGTGCTTAACGACATATGTGTTATTATTATACGAAATAATATGTTTGTGACAGATATGCCTCCTAGACACCGACCTACCCACAGTTCAGAGGCAGGTGCGAGCAGTACAGCACCAGATTTACGTCCGGTCGTAGAGCTCGTACCCCAAGACCATATGGTAAGTTTTTAATTTCGTAAATGTTTAGTATTCAAAACTTATTAAATTCTAATATCATACTTTCTGAAGGTGTTTGAGATTATTCCTGTAGACCTTTTTTTATCTGTGACTAGATCAGCATATATTGCTAGGTGGACGCAGGCGTGGGCTCACTGGGACGATATTTCTGTGCAGATTAGGAATGTCATCCTCGCGGAGGTTCTTGTAAGTATAAATATATTTATCATTTACAAAATTATATAAAATATGTAATACAATTTGTTTGTTAATTTATAGGTTGATGTACGGGTCAGGGACGAAGATATGGATTATTTTCCTCATCGCGTGGAAGATGAGGAAAAATTATTCAAGCAACGTATGCAAGGCAAAAGCAACGGGAAAGAGGCCTCCATGGATGAGCGAGGAGGTCTACTGAGGTTTCAAGCAACCATGGGCCACAAAAACAACAAAGGTAAATTAATTAAGCTTATTTTTAATTTCTATTTTGTATATCAATCAATTAATCGTATAATTAAATATACAGGAGCTTTCAGAGCGAAACCGGACAATCAGACTCAAAAATCCTGCTTTGCATCGGGGTGGGTCTAAGTCCTTCTCACAGCACCGTCGTCAATTGGTACGAACGATAAATCACATTTATAAATAGTTCTAAACTTTTTTAAATCATATTGATAAATTCCAAATATATATTGTATCATTTCAGATGTCGACTCTCCATCAGGAGCCTACACTTACTGAGGTGTTAACACAGACTCACGCTGTTGAGCGGATCGACGAGGAGGGTAACACCTCATATACCTAGACGTACGCTAAGTCTCGTTCCGTGATGGTTAGCATTCGTAATAATTTGTATTTCACATTATTAATTTAAAATTGGATATTTAATGTATTCCATAATTTTCCGCTATCGTAGGAGAGATTCACGGCGGCGTTAAATGCTCGGGTGGCACAGTTAGATCAAGAGCCGGACGTAGAGGAGTGCAATCATATTTGGGAAGCCATCATCGACCCGCCTACTAGGAATAGAAGCTACAGCTTTGGAAACATAGAGGTAAAGCGTTTTATTAAAGAAATTAAACATATCCAAGTGCTATTAAAGATTTAAAGTGTTGACATATTTAAACATATTCAAATATTATTATATATAGTCAAATCCATGTAATTTAAAAATTGATGAATATGAAAGTAATATGAGTATAAGTTAAAATTCGATGAGAACGATGTATGATTTATTGATCGAAAAATACTGATGATATAGAAAGAAATCTTGTATTGGATGTTGAATATTAATTGTACATAATGAATTTACAATACATATATCAAGTCACGCTTATAATACAATAATTACATATAGCAGGGACTTAGGCCTTTTATACGAGGCGTTAGGAGGAGGAGGAGATCGTCATTCTTCGACAACAGGTGGCAGCTCTGGTGGATTTTCAAAAGAACAAGCTCGAGACCATGTTGGATGAGCGGATTGTTGCATATCTTCAAGAGCATGGGTATAAGCCGCCGAGTGGGCTTGCTACCGGGGAGGACGAGGACCAGGACGTGGACTAGACGACGACGATGACGAGGATGAGTAGGTACTTGTCATCTTTTTTGATTTTGGACTTGATTTGTAAATATAAACTAGTTGTTGATCACCACTACAAGAAAACACTGATTTTGCAGTGGATGAATCCGTCCCTAAACATGTATTAGTGACGGATTTATGACAGATAACACTGATCGGTAAATCTCACATCGGTATTTTTCACATAGTCTACTCTAATATGAATTTGAACTCAAAGAATAAAATGCATGGAAAATAACAAAGACATGAATGAAACAAAGTAGGAATGCCGGTTTTATAAATGATATTTACAATCTAATGATGTAAATAATTAGTAGTTAAGTCTGATGATCGTGTTGTCCGTTGTCGATCATTTTGTCCATTGTTTGTATTGATATATATTGCTTTTTTGTTATCCATATATACTCACACTGTCGACATTATCACATTTTTTTTCCTAAAATAAATCAATGGACCCTGTCATGCTCATTGTGCTATTTCATTAAAAAACCAACTGGCTACTAATTAATTTGAAATATCTTAGAGTTTTAAATAACAACTTATAGGTATAACCATAGAAGTGGTTGAACGTAATTTGAGTACTAAATAGGAACATTTGATCAAAACTGATTAGAGATTAACATGTAGTAATCAGGTAGAAAAGCATACATAAGAGTAACATGATGATGTAAATAATTAGAGATTAAACCTTTAAAATTAATGCATATTAAAAGAACTGGTTTATATATGAATACTTACGTATAGTCTAGTCTAGTACTAATACTTACATATATGAATGCCAGTTTTATGCATATATGCATGGATTTCAGTAGCACACGGGTGTTAACATATTTTATTAGCAACAGGTGGTGTATTTTTAGCTCCATGTTTCTATGCTATCTGGATTCCAAAAGAAAGAAATCTTAAACGGAGGCAGTTTCATGTGCATACATATATGTATTTTGGACACAAAAAAAGAAAACACCCCCCCCCCCCAAACAAAGTGGTATCAGAGCCAATATCTATCAAGAATGAATAACTCTCTTTCTGTTCCAAAACTTACCAAAGAAAACTATGGGCACTGGTCTATTCGTATGAAAGCTTTGCTCGGCTCACAGGAGGCATGGGAAATTGTAGAGAAGGGTTACGATGAACCAGAGAATGAAGGAGCATTGAATCAGTCTCCGAAAAATGCTCTAGTGAAGGCTCGGAAACAAGATCAACTAGCTTTGTCTATTATACACATGGGCTTAGATGAAGCCGTGTTTGAAAAGGTTGCATCTACAGAAAGAGCAAAGGAAGCATGGGAGATTCTCCAGAATAATTTCAAAGGTGTTGATAAAGTAAAAAAAAGTACGATTACAAACTTTACAAGGAGAATTTGAATCATTACAAATGAAAGAAACGGAGTCAGTCCCAGATTATTTCATGAGGGTTTCCTCTGTTGTAAATCAAATGAAGAATTATGGAGAAATAATTGAAGATGCTCGTGTTAATGAAAAAACATTAAGGTCAATGAATACAAAATTACAACTTGTTGGCATCTCCATTGAGGAATCAAATGATACGGGGACCATGACCGTGCATCAACTTATGGGATCACTGCAAGCATATTCAGAAAGATCGTTAAATAAGGAAGAGACGGAGTCTCAAGTGCTAAAAACCAATGTTTCTGTTGAAGACAAAGATAAGGTGTTATACACACAATATAGTAGAGGAAGAGGACGTGGCCATGGCAGAGGTGGAAGATCAACTCCTGGCGGAGGTAATAGATCAAATGATTGTTATAATTGTGGAAAATTTGGACACTTTGCCAAAGATTGCTGGTTTAACAAGAATGTTGAGGAAAAGACAAATTTAACTGAAACGGAGAAGAAACAAGATAATGGTGTTCTGCTGATGGCATACAAAGATGTGATTCCATAAGATGATATTTTTTGGTATCTCGATAGCGGAGCCAGCAACCATATGTCTGGGCTCAAACATCTCTTTACTGATTTGAAGGAAGTAGATTTTGGTTTTGTGTCTTTTGGAGATGCATCAAAGATTGAAGTCAAAGGCAAGGGTGAAATTTGTTTTTCTAGAAAGGATGGTAGACAAGTAATAATTGAAGACATTTATTATGTTCCGAACGTGAAGAACAATATTCTTAGCCTGGGACAACTACTTGAAAAAGGGTGCTCAGTTTCATGGAAGGCAAAGTCATGATTTTGAAGGACAAAAATGGCAGGACAATAGCACACATAGAGATGTCTCAAAATCGGATGTTCAAACTAAACTTAAGAAATATACAGGAGACATGTTTGCAAGTAAAGTCAGAGGACAAAGCAACTTTATGGCACAAGCGATTTAGACATCTACACTATGGTGGTTTGAAGGAGATGGCAAATAAAGGAATGGTTCATGGAATGCCAAACATGGATTATACAGGAAGCTTTTGTGAAGAATGTGTATGGGGAAAACAAACAAGGAACTCGTTCCAGAAGAAGGCGATGTGTCGTGCTGCAACGCATCTCGAGTTGGTGCATACGGACATATGTGTTCCTTTCATACCCAAGTCATATAGTTCCAAGAGGTACTTCATTACTTTCATTGATGATTATTCTCGATGGACATGGGTCTATTTTTTAAATGAAAAATCTGAGGCGTTGAAAGTATTTAAGAAATTCAAAGTGTTGGTAGCAAAGAAGGATGGAATGCATATTAAGGCATTGCATTCAGATAGAGGCGGAGAATATACATCAAATACTTTCGCAGAATATTGTGAAGAACATGGAATTAGAAGATTCTTAACAGCTCCATATTCACCACAACAGAATGGCGTGGCTGAAAGAAAAAATGGGACTATTTTAGACATGGTTCGATCGATGTTAAAGAGCAAGGAACTACTAAAAGAACTCTGGACAGAAGCAGTTAAGTGTGTTTTTTACATTCAGAACCGATGTCCACATTCAAATTTGGGTGAAAAAACACCTCAGGTATTATGGAGTGGAAGAAAGCCTACTACATCGCACTTGAAAGTCTTTGGGAGTGTGTCGTGCTCACATGTACCAAATCAAAGAAGAACAAAGTTGGAGAATAAAACAGGAAGTATATTTTTGTTGGATATGATGAAAAAACAAAAGCTTACAAACTTCTTGACCCAGTCACTATGAAGGTGGATGTAAGTCGAGATGTACAAGTACAGGAGGATCATACATGGAACTGGAGCAAAGAACCAGAAGATGAATCAAAGAAAAGTGTTTTTCCAATTTCTAAAATCTCACCAATAAACTCTGATGCATAAGAAGATAAAGATATAAATGAGGACGAGCCTGAAAATCCTAGAATGAGAAGTTTGCAAGACTTATATCAAACAACAGGTGAGGTGCACCTGGTGTGTTTGGTGGTAGATGCAGAAAATGTTAATTTTGAAGAAGCAATAAAAGAACAGAAGTGGAAAGCTGCAATAGATGAGGAAATCAGGGCAATTGAAAAGAACAAAACTTGGGAACTAGTAGAACTTCTAGAAGGTTGTAAGCCCATCGATGTTAAATGGGTTTATAAAAAGAAGGTGAATGCTCAAGGAGAAATAGAAAGATATAAGGCCCGCGTAGTTGCAAAGGGAAACCGACAAAAGCCTGTTGAAACTATGACATTTTTATTTTTCTCATCGTTCGTTCTCACGAAAGAAAATTTCGAAAAGTGGAGTAACAAAAAGAAAGAAAAGTTAATCTCCAAAGGATTATGGGAGATTGTTGAGTGTGGCTACGAATGGCCAAAAGATGTTAAAAACATGACAGAGAAAGAGAAAGTGAAAGCAAGAAAGAAAGAAATTAAAGAATACTAAAATTTTAATATTGTTTTCTCCTCTTCTTCAATCCAACAATATAATGTCGTCTAACGCATGTGCGCGCGCACGCACACACACATCTGTGTATTTTTGGGTTGGAGAGGTGGAGTCTATCTATGTGTGTTCCCGCATGTGTTTCTATATCTATATCACTGAGCTTTCTTTATTTTTATGAAATATAATAGAGAGGATCAAAAGATTTGAAATTTTGAATATAAGCCCAATGATAGACCTAATATAATAATATATAATACAAATATGGTTTTACTGGGAGAATGAATGCCAAAAGGGAGCCAAGATTTCTGTATGAGGTTGTCCCCATGCATAATGTTTATGAATCCAACCCAGGCTATAGCCCAGGGTAACTTATATGTAGCTCCATCCTTTTATGTGTGAGTTCTTTGAGGGAAAACACTACTTTTGCCCCCAAGAAAGGAACAGTAGCATGATTCTGAAGTGTAGGGTACATATTTTTTAATTTAGGTCATAATATATATTTATTGCTCAAATTCACTTTATTCGGATTGAACCTGTTCTTGTTTTCCATAATTTCAAATATGAAGTTAAATATTAAAATCGGTGTAAGTGGAGCAAGTATGTATCAACTCTTCAATGATAATGAATCTGTAGAGACAGAGTGATATCCTTTCACTTATAAAATGAATGATCAAGGGATATTTCAAACTTATTCTTATTAATTGGGGTTAGTCAAACTTATTCTTATAATATTCTTCTAGACTATAATGCAAAATAGACGCATGTTCCGATTATATATTAAGGCACAAGCCCTATAGGTTATATTATTTAGTTCAATAATTTGTAGCAAGTAGCAGAAAATTCATAATTTGTTTATGCTTCCATGTTACAGATTTAAACGAGCTTTAAGAAGAACTAAAAACAGAATGTGATGCCATCCCAACCACACAAAAAAAACCCACATTACACAAATTAGATACTCGTCATGAACTATCAACTGAAGAAGCATCCAGAACCCTTGAACAAGAATCAACACCGAGCAAATCACCAACTGACTTATCCCCATCCAATCTATACACACACAAAAACCAAATCCACATGAGAATGTAACCCATTGCTGTTGTGGAGAAATTTTGATTCAAGACCGCTTAAATCAAAAATCCCCAACGCCGCGGAAAACGAGATCGTGGTATTAGTGCAAAAACAACCAATCGAACAATCTCAATCTTATCTAAGCCAATCATAATCACCAAACAATGGAAATAATAGAGAAATAATGAGAAACTAAATCACACAGGGATTTATAGTGGTTCCACCGACGTCTTGTTAGTGTACGTCCACTTTGAGAGAGAAACCTTTATTAATATCAATAGAAGAGTACAAGAGATTGATTACAATGATCAAATTTACTAGAAAAATTTGATTTTGTGGAGAAAGAAATTGAAGAAGATTAGGATTGCCTAAACCCTAATTAGAATAAACTTAGATCTAATCTCTTGATTAGATCCACCTCCTTTTGTATTCGATGTAGCATATATAGACATAGAGAAGTATATGGAAATTACCAAAATATCCTCCAAAATATCCTCTAGATCCAAAATATTCTCCAGATCCAAAATATTCTCTAGATCCAAAATATCCTCCAGATCCAAAATATTCTCTAGATCCAAAATATCCTCCAGATCCAAAATATCCTCTAGATCTAACACATAGTATCGCATACTTCAACAATCCACCTTGATACTATATCCGTCTACATCACAAACTCCAATGCACCCAAGCATTTCCTTCTATCTTCAATCAAGAAAGCTTGAATGTTTCCCCAATGAACTCCGGCATAGCCACCGCCCATTGCACTTCACTAACGAGTTCAGGCATAGCCCCCACCCGTCAATGAAGTGTTGAAACATCCAACTCCTAAACCAGTCTTACCAAAAGACAATGTACTCGGGAGTGAAAACGAGTACTTACCATGAAGATAGAACACCAATCTCTCATCGATACTCTTCTACATCCAAGTTTCTCTCTCAACTGTGCCACCCCGTGGCACCTAGCATCTCTCCAAGCGAATTAAGTTCGAGCAATGCTCGAACTTCCCTACCGGTAACGCCTTAGTGAACATGTCCGTTGCATTATCCTTTGTGTGCACTTTCCGAAGGCATACTTGCTTGTCTTCGTCCATGGCTACTAGAAATGACACCCTCACTTCAATATGCTTCGTTCGTGAGCTAAATGCCAAATTCTCTGCCAAATGTATAACACTTTGGCTATCACATCGAACATCGATACTCTCATGTTCGAAACCCAAGTCACACAATAGTCGCTTCAAATAGAGTGCCTCCTTTGCCGCCTCTACCGCAGCTATCAACTCTGCTTCCGTAGTGGATAAAGCAACTATGGTCTGCAATCTCGATCTGCAACTTATGGTTGTACCACCAAGAGTGAAGACATAACCAGAAGTTGATTTTCTTCGATCTCTATCACCAGCCTAGTCTGAATGACAGTAACCAACCAACATGCAATTCTTCTCTTTACTACCCCCAAAAACAAGGCCATGAGATGATGTACCTTTCAAGTATCTCAAGATAAGCTTCACTGCTTCCCAATGCGATTTCCCCGGATTAGCCATGAACCGACTAACCACCCCGACGACATTTGCAATATCGGGTCTTGTACACACCATGGCATACATCAAACTTCCAACCGCACTAGCATATGGCACCTTTGCCATGTAAGCCTTGTCTTTCTCCTCGATAGGTGATCCCTTACTCGAAAGCTTTATATGCAAAGGTAAAGGTGTATTTGACGCCTTTGCATCCTTTATGCTAAACCGACAAAGCACTTTCTTAATGTACTCCTTTTGAGTCAATCTCAACTCAAAATGCTTTCGGTCCCTTACAATCTCCATGCCCAAGATTTTCTTTGCTTCTCCAAGGTCTTTCATCTCGAACTCCACCTTAAATTTCTCTTTCGGCTTGTTGATTTCTGCCTTGTCCTTAGAAGCGATGAGCATATCATCCACATACAAGAGTAAATACACCCAACAATAATTTCCTAACCTCTTGAAATAAACGCAAGCATCCTTGATGCTTCGATGGAAGCCACTTTCAAGCATGAAATGATCAAATCTCTTGTACCATTGCCTAGGTGATTGCTTCAAAACATACAGTGATTTCTTCAACTTGCAAACTAGTTCTAACTTACCTTCTACAACAAACCCTTCTAGTTGCTCCATGTAGATGTCTTCATCCAAGTCTCCATGCAAGAGGGCGGTTTTCACATCTAGTTGCTCCAACTCCAAGTCGTGAATAGCAATTATGGCAAGTAATATCCGGATAGAAGTATGCCTCACAACCGGTGCGAAGATCTCATCATACTTCTTTCCTTTCCTCTATGCAAACCCCTTAGCCACTAGCCTAGCTTTGTATCTTCCATCGTCCTTCACCTTATATATCCATTTGCACCCAATAGCACGATTTCCTTGAGGAAGTGGAACCAACTCCCAAGTCTGGTTCTTCATCAACGATTGCATTTCTTCCTCCATGGCGCAAATCCACTTTGAGCTATCACTCGAATCCATGATGTCATCAAGGCCCACCGGCTCATCTTGGACTACATGAAGAGCATAGTCCAAATTCTCACAAAAGCTAAGATAGTTCCAATCACCATATCTTTCGGGTGGCCTTATAGCACGACGACCAACCCGAGTAGCAATACCATCACCCGGTCTTCCTTCATATCCACCTTGAACTGAATCTTCTCTAGGCTCGTGCACATCACCAACACTACTAGAGTAATCCTGTGGACTATGTGATGTAACATCAACCGCATTCACCTCGCAAGCACCTCCAACAACTCTACTCTCTCTAGGCCTAAAAGTAGGAATAACTTCCTTCTCCTTTGATTCACCATGAACCAAATCCGGAACATCTGATGAGCCTTCATTATCCTTGAACATAGCCGACTCATCAGAAGTAACATGACAAGAAACTGAAACCTTCTTCGTTTTCGGATTCCAAATTCGATAGCCTTTGACTCCATCCATATAACCAAGCAAAATCCCTTTGAAAGCTCAAGGTGAGAGCTTATCATTCCCCGGATCATGCACATAAACATGACTGCCAAATACACGAAGATAACTCAAGTCAATGCTCTTCCCCTTCCACACTTCCTCCGGAATTTTGTTACCAATAGTCGAGCACGAAATTCGATTAATAATATGCACCGCGGTTGACAAAGCTTTGGCCCAAAATCTGTTAGACAAACCCGATGTCAATCTCAAGCATCGAGCTTTCTCTAATAGAGTTCGGTTCATTCTCTCCGCCACTACATTAGATTGTGGATCTCCCGGTGTAGCAAAATGCCTCTGAATACCGTGATGCTTGCAAAAATTCAGAAATTCTCCGGAAACATACTCGCCGTCATTATCGGACCTAAGAACCTTCAAAGTTTTTCCACTCTCATTCTCAACAAGAGCCTTCCATTCTTTGAATCTTGCAAATGCCTCCGACTTGGCCTTCATTACATACACCCAAAACTTTCGAGAAAAATCATCAATGAAAGAAATATAATATCTTGCTCCTCCCAAAGAAGCTACAGGTGTTGGTCCCCAAACATCCATGTGCACATACTCAAGAATCCCACTTGAATCATGTTTTCCTTCACCGAATGACACTCTAGTTTGCTTCCCCATGACACATTCCTCACAAAACTCTAACTTGCTGAAACTCTCACCATCAATCATCTCCCTTCGACGAAGAACATCCAAACTCTTCTCCGAGACATGACCCAGTCTCAAATGCCACAGCCGTGTCGCATCTAAGCCACGAGAACTATCAACACTGACACAAGTTTCGCCTTCCACGATCACTCCTTGAAGAAAATAGATACCATGAGTTCTAGCACCCTTCATAACCACAAGCGCACACTTCGAAACCCTCATGCTATCACTCTCAATGGTGATCTTGCAACCTAGACAATCCAACTGTCCCAAAGAGATAAGTGACATCCGTAGTCCCGGAACATAGCGCACATTAGTGAGTGTACGAACTACTCCGTCAAACATCCGAATTTGCACGGATCCAATGCCTTTCAACTTGCAAACTGCACCATTTCTCATAAAAATTGAATTTCCTTCTCGATCAACATAATAAGAAAAACAATTCCTATTAGGCGTCATGTGATATGAAGCCCCCGAATCAAGCACCCAATCGCTGCCCGAAACATCCGATGCTACAGCCGACAAAACATCTACGTCTTCCTCACCAACATCTCTCTCCATCGTAACTGATGAAGATGCTACTTCCTTCATCCCCTTGTCTGGACAATCATTCTTCTGGTGTCCAGGTTTCTTACATATAAAGCACTTGCCATATCTTTCCTTCGATTTTCCTCTTCCACTGGGCTTCTTAGACTTAGAACTCCCCCGGTTTCCCTTCTTCTCTGACTTTTCTTTCTCCGTAAATAAACCTTGACCATTACCAGCACCACTACTACCATCACTCAGCTCCTTCATCTTATCTCGCAATTCCTCACTAAGAAGGCCCGTCTTGACATCATTTAGAGTCAATGTATCCCGACCATAGATCAAACTATTTGAGAACCCAGTATAGCGTTCAAGCAACGAACATAGCAATATCATCGCCTTTTCCTCCTCCTCAATCTTCAAATCTACCGCCTTCATATTCATTAGCAAATCATCAAACACATTTAAGTGCACCTTTAGCGAAGTTCCTTCCTTCATCTTGTAGGTAAAGGAAGTCCGCAACAAGATCAGTCGATTTGTGAGTGACTTCTTCATATACAACTCCTCCAACTTGTTCCAAATACCTTTAGCAGTCGTCTCACCACTAATTTAGGAAATAACATTCTCCCCCATGGCAAGTTGAAGTGTAGTGAATGCCCACTCTTCCATTTCTTCTCTCTCTACATCTGAGATGTCCTCTAGCAATAAATGTGTATCAAACACCACCCGGTGTACCCGATTACGCCTAAGAACCGCTTTCATATTCCATTGCCACTTTTTGAAATCATTATCGCCATTCCACTTATTGATAACCAATTGTGAACCGGCAGCTGCATACGACCCACGTACATAAGGAGCTACACCACTTGGACCACCTGTTGATGGATTATTTGAACCTGATTTTGGCATTTCTACAACTATCTACCAACACCAATGCTCTGATACCAAATATTGTGGAGAAATTTTGATTCAAGACCGCTTAAATCAAAAATCCCCAATGCCGCGGAAAACGAGATCGTGGTAATAGTGCAAAAACAACCAATCGAACAATCTCAATCTTATCCAAGCCAATCACAATCACCAGACAATGGAAATAATAGAGCAATAATGAGAAACTAAATCACACAGGGATTTATAGTGGTTCCACCGACGTCTTGTCAGTGTACGTCCACTTTGAGAGAGAAATCTTTATTAATATCAAGAGAAGAGTACAAGAGATTGATTACAATGATCAGATTTACTAGAAAATTTTGATTTTGTGGAGAAAGAAATTGAAGAAGATTAGGATTGCCTAAACCCTAATTAGAATAAACTTAGATCTAATCTCTTGATTTGATCCACCTCCTTTTGTATTCGATGTAGATTATATAGGCATAGAGAAGTATATGGAAATTCCCAAAATTTCCACCAAAATATCCTCTAGATCCAAAATATTCTCCTCCAAAATATCCTCCAGATCCAAAATATTCTCTAGATCCAAAATATCCTCCAGATCCAAAATATCCTCTAGATCTAACACATAGTATCGCATACTTCAACAGGTGCAAAGTAACAGGACAATATATTATGCATTGTATGGAAAACTAAACATGGCATTAGTTCAAATAATATAACATATGTTACCTTTTACCTTCGAGTTTTAATTTCAGACTTTTTAGCTTTGTTATAAACTCTTCTCTTTTCTTTCTGCCTTGCTCTCTTCAATGCAGAATCTACTTTCTGCGCTGGAGCAGCCTCACACATAATTAGCCCTCGTCGGTTAGGCGCTACCATCTTCACAGACTCAATCCCTAGTTAAAATAGATAGAAAATTGTTACATTACTTCGTTAAAATTAAGGGATAAAGAGGTACAGAACATTAGGGAGGGAAGATAATGACACAATATTAAATCCATGAATGATCCGAATATACAAGCTTAAAATATATAAAGACAAAATGCCACTTCTTCTGTTCTCCACAAATGTCACCATACAACCATTGATAGTTCACAACTTTGCTTCAAAACTGCACAAACCAACCCTCCATCGTCGCACGACTCCAATAAAATCCCTATCCTAAAGCAACCAGACATCTTGGGATCACCAAACCGCTACACACACACAAAAGCAAATCCACATGAGAATGTAACATATGGTGTGCGAAGGCTACGTGGGTTGGAACACAGCATAAATCAAAGAACCATGGAAGAAATCAAGATATTATAGCAAAGGCATATCAAACTAACGAACATAGAATTAGCTAGCCAATAATATACATATAGTTCATAATTAATTTGGATAGCTATTTCCATTTCTCAAACCCTTTTTACGATATCAATTTCATTTGTGTATGCACCAGCATTTTAATTTCATACTGCTCTCTTTAACAAAAATTAAAAACTAAAATGTAACAGTTTTGTAATCCACAGCCAAACTAGTAAAAATGTAACAGCGGTTTATCCCAGGCGAGCAAGAAAAAAAAATCACGCATCAATTGTTACATCTTAAGTAATGAATATCATACTTAGTCAAATCAAATTTCAAGAAACATCACAAATCAAATGCAAGTGCAGTACTTAGTGCGAATCAAAGCAATATCACCTACCAGTTCTTGGACTATACAACATCAATGGCGTTGTTCTTCTAGATAGAGGTAAGCTCATATCGACAACCACTAGACCTTGTTGAATAAACTAAACTCTTCAGTTTTAGTAATATTCTAGAAGTTGCATTTAATATGAGAGAATAAATTAAGTGTGATTCATGGAACTAAAAAAGATGTATCTATTCATGTATGATGGTTTTTATTCTCCTATTATAAATGAAGAAGTCTGCAATGGTATTTAGATGAGAAAAAAGGCAAAAAAAATCAGAAATAGAAAATTGCTCTGTTCCTTGTTCTGTTAGTATTCTATATACTGAAATCTTTATATAAAAAAAACACACACACACATACCCTAACAAAGTGGTATAAGAGCCAATACCTATCAAGAATGAATAACTCTCTTTCTGTTCCAAAGCTTACCAAAGAAAACTAAGGGCATTGGTGTATTCGTATGAAAGCTTTGCTCGGCTCACAGGAGGCATGGGAAATTGTAGAGAAGGGTTACGATGAACTAGAGAATGAAGGAGCATTGAATCAGGCTCAGAAAAATGCTCTAGTGAAGGCTCGGAAACAAGATCGACTAGCTTTGTCTATTATACACATGGGCTAAGATGAAGCCATGTTTGAAAAGGTTGCATCTACAGAAAGAGCAAAGGAAGCATGGGAGATTCTCCAGAATAATTGCAAAGGCGTTGATAAAGTAAAAAAGGTACAATTACAAACTTTACGAGGAGAATTTGAATCATTACAAATGAAAAAAACGGAGTCAGTCCCAGATTATTTCACGAGGGTTTCTGTAACACCCCACGTCCATTAATGTCACTCACAAAGGGAATGCATTAACTTCCATGGAGGTTTTAAGTGAATATAGAACAGTAAAATTACAACAAGATAGATATAAAATAGTACTTGGAAATTCAAAAACTTTATTTCATTGTAGCAGAAGTCAAAACATGTTTGATTACATCATAACACCACATTCAATGTCAAGTACAATATCTATCTTGATAAAACAAGTACATAATCCCATTACATGAATAGCCATTAAAAAGAAAGATAACAAGCTGGACTTTACTTCAGCAGTCCAAGCTTTCCAGAAGATAAGCGATCCAACTAGACTCCACTAGAACTTGGCCCAACCTGCGGACCTGAAGGGAGAAAAAGGATGGAAAAGAGGGGGTCAGACATAAAGTCTGGTGAATATGATAATTCTACAATACTATTACCAAAATAACTGGACTAAGGCATAAGCTGGAAAACAAGAAAATGTCTATGAAGAGCAGATTAAGGACATAGACAATCGCTAAAGGCAACGTTATAGGCGCTCCTAAATACTAAAGGATAAACACTATACTGCACCACACCAGTCACCCTAAAGATTCATCCCACTTAGCTTCACTTAGAAACTTTCCCAATGGCTTTACGTACCCCTAGCTGACTACATAGGTGCCGCCTGCCCTTATCTCCACTAGGTGTACCCTACTTCCCATTATTCGATCGGCTCCCTAACTCGTAGATACCCGTGCTGGCCCCACAGTGGGGTGTATCACTCCCCTAAAGTGGCAACCTGATACAACGGACATGCACGGCTTATACCTACACGATGCAACAACGTCTTACCTACCAGCCCGGGTCCACACACGCATATGAAACCCGTTGGACTTGCGTTGCCACCGCTCCCTGTTTTGGCCTCTTATAGTCAAACCCAGTATGCGTGTCCCGTCCTCGACTTGGGTCGAGCCCACAAAGATACGTTTTGGGATATTGGTTGAAATGGGCCCCCACTATTTACCACAAGCATTCCACCTAAGCTTGTCCCCATTAGTCCATCCCACTTAACCCACTTAGTCATGTTCATTTACATGTGTGTTTGGTTAAGTCTAATCGTATTTCAAATGCCTCTAAAGGCAACCACCAGATTCCTCATGCCACCCAAGCCACCTACTTAACCCCCATGTCCCACCTTACATGATTATCTGGTTAAGTATTTCTTAGTTCATTAAGGCCATAACCTCATAAAGACCTCTCACATTAGACTGGCATTTATGGCAGCTGGATTTGCCGGGCGGGTCCGGGCAGTCTTACACCATAAAAGAGTCTAACCTCGTGTCTTTACAACTGTTATGCTTTAGTTTGGGCCTAGGACCTCTCACATTGGGCCGACATTTGTGACTACTGGATTTGCCGGGCGGGTCCGGGCAGGTTTACATCACAAACGGGTCCAACCTCGTGTCCTAAGCATTGATTATTAATAATAATCCACTTTCCCCCAATTTTAATAATTCCCTACTTGAATTATTAATTACTTCCAATTTTTAACAATGTCCATAATTGACTTAATTATGGACATCCATTCATGGTATGCAAAATCTTACAAAATTGCACCCAATTTATTAATTCCTAATATTACCCCTACCCCACGTTTGAACGTTTATTCGCAAAATATATGTTAGACTCGAATAGCCTAACTCATAGCATAAAAGAGATTATCATAATAACAACATGTATATGTGACCAAATGAATCATAATAAGGGGTGAAACTTGCATATGTCCAACTTGCATAGATTATACATGTCATGGATCTAAAGGTGTCAACTTGTTCATAATTCACCTAATATGATCTCAATCAATTTTCATAAACTTACATATGAACATGTGTGAATCAACATCATCTAATCTTTTAACAACATGGTTTTATATGGGTACACCTAACTCAATAGGCAAATTCCCATAATCAAGTTTTATTTAATTATAGTTTCAAGTTTATGGGTACACCTAACCTAATAGGCAAATTCCCATAAACAAGATCCATTTAAATTAAGAAAAAAAACATAACTTTAAGCATGATCCAACAACATGATTTTTCAACATAATATAGCATGATTTATAACATGGCATAGTATGATAGTATAACATAGCTTGACATGATTCTCAACATAGCATAAGAGAATTTACAACATAGCATGACATAGCATATATAATTTACATCATACGACAACATAATAACATAATAAGAGATCCACAATATATAGAATTTACAATTACAAATCACATCACTTTCTTGTGATCCATTCATAACTGAGTCAAATTAGTTTGTAATAGTCTTGTGAGAATCATCATACTCACCAACAAAAGAAAAGAATTAGAGAAAGAGAGATCTTTTGATTTGATTTGTGTAGATTTAGTTGTAGATGATTAGGCTTCCTCTTCTTAGTTTGTGACGGCTACGCTGAACTCCATGGCAGCAGCATGACGGTAGCTTCTCTAATTTTACAAGTGATTTAGGTCTAGGGTCTACCCACTTATTTATAGATTTTAGAATTCATTTAGGCCATTAGATTTAACCTAGAAATAACCGCAGCCGTTCAGACAAGATGGGGTTTATCTTGTTGACTCAGCAATGAGTCAGAAGTGACTCAGCAAACACTCAGCATATTAATAAACTTCTATTCATGTCATAAATATATATATTTTTTCTACAATGTACATATTAGATACATCCCCCTTTACTTATTATTGTTTTTATATACATATTAGATACATCCCCTCTCTTACACACTTATTAATATTTTTATATTCATATTAGATACATCCCCTCTCTTACACACTTATTAATATTTTTATATTCATAATAGATACATCCCCTCTCTTACATACTTATTAATATTTTTATATTCATATTAGATACATCCCCTCTCTTACATACTTATTAATATTTTTATATTCATAATAGATACATCCCCTCTCTTACATACTTATTAATATTTTTATATTCATATTAGATACATCCCCTCTTCTACACACTTATTATTATTTTAGCAACTTTAGTGTTAATAGAAAATTCGGGGTGTTACATTCTCCCCTCCTTTTAGGATTTCGTCCCCGAAATCTTCAAGTCTGGAAGAATGTATATCCTACCATCCAAACGTCCATCTACTCATCCATCATACACAGGCATCCATTGTCCTTACAGACTTCTAATGCTTTCATGTTTAAATGCACAGTGTGTGTATATGTCCGTATCTAATGCAAAATCAGGCGGTCCACTGATTCAGTTGACCTCCTTAATGCAACTATGATCGTGCCATGCATCCATTATGTATGCAAAAGATTCTTAATGCTACATAATACTTCTATATGCGTGCACAACCATCATCTGAATGCAGCATCCACATGATAATACAACCATCGTTCATCCATTTTACTAAATACATCCATATATATGCAATATGCAATATGTAGTGATTGAGCCGATCTAGTGCCTAAAGTGTGTGTATATATGCATCCACGAGCAACCACTAGCAAATACTTGCATCCATTTTGCATCCATCATACATAACATGTCTCAAACACATGTTTCAACAATAGGATTATCCTAACTAAAGGTCAAAGATACTAATGAGAGGTCATACTAAAGATAAGATAAGATAAGCTAAGCGATAAAGGAGAAATTAAAAGACATACCCTCAAAAAGAAAAGGGTACAACGAACGCATCTTCTCTTCTGTCTCCCAAGTTGCGTTGCTCTCATCATCTCCCCATTGCACTTTAACCAGTCTGACCTCTCGATTCCTCAACTTTTTGATCTCCGACCCAAGAATGCATGTAGGAGCTCGTCTAATAGTTGCATCACGCTCTATTTTCACCTCTTTAAGCAAGCTCGGCTCTACCACCTCCGCGGTCTTGTGCAAACACTTCCTCAAATGTGATACATGGAATACGTCGTGTACTCCACTAAGTTTCTCAGGCAACTCCACCCTATATGCCATCTTCCCAATCCTGTCTTTTACAGGAAACGGCCCTACAAACCTTGGTGCTAATTTCCCCACGGACCCAAAGCGAACAACATTCTGTAACGGAGATACTTTGATAAAAACCATGTCCCCAATGTCAAATTCAAGATCTGTCCTCCTCCTATCAGCATACGATTTTTGCCTATCTTGTGCTGCTTTCATCCTCCTTCGAATCAACTCAATCTTCTCCGAGGTTTCCCTAACCATATCGGGCCCAAGTAGGATTTTATCGGTAGATTCCCACCAACATGTAGGCGAACGGCAAGGCCTTCCATAAAGAGCTTTGAAAGGTGCCATGCCAATGCTAGACTGAAAGCTATTGTTATATGCGAATTCTACTAACGGAAGGTGCTCTTCCCATGTACCCCCAAAGTCTAGGATACAAAGCCTTAAAAGATCCTCTAGAATGCGATTCACCCTCTCGGTCTGGCCGTCTGTCTGAGGATGATATGCGGTGCTCAAACATAGCTGAGTCCCTACCGCCTCTTGTAAACTCTTCCAAAATTCGCTAGTAAAGATGGGGTCACGGTCGCTTACTATACTAGAAGGAATACCGTGCAAATGAACTATCTCCTTAATGTATACAGAAGCCAACCACGGAGCAGTCCTCTTACTTTTCACGGGAATAAAATGGGCGCTTTTAGTAAGTCTATCTACTATAACCCAAATCCCCGTGTTACCCTTCCTTGATCTTGGTAATCCATCCACAAAATCCATTGAGATGCTTTCCCATTTCCATAGTGGAACTTCTAATGGGTGAAGCAACCCACCGGGTTTCTTTTGTTCTGCTTTAACTCGTTGGCACACCAAGCATCTAGCGACGTACTCGGCCACATCCTTTTTCATACCGGCCCAAAAGAAAACCCGCTTCATATCTTTGTACATCTTATCCCCGCCGGGATGATTGGTCATTTTTGAGCGATGAGCATCATCAAGAATGGCCTTCCTTAAGTCTTCGTCTTGTGGTACACAAAGTCTATTATCCCTTCGTAACCAACCCTTATCGTCTAGGGTATACCTACGAAGATGGCTTGACGACTCCCCCCCTTTGAGCTTTTCTACTATCTCAACCAACTGTGGGTCGTCTCGCTGTGCCTCACCAACCCGTCCTAGAAGTGTAGGTCTAACCTCCAAGGATGCTAACAGACCGGGTACTAAGTCAACGGAGGGTCTAAAGTCAAACATAGAGATGAATTCTAAGCTTTGTCGTTCAACAAACAACGGACTCAAGGACAACCTTTTCCTACTTAAGGCGTCTGCCACCACGTTACCCTTGCCCGGGGTATATGCTATTTCAAAATCGTAGGAGGCTAAGAATTCCATCCACCGTTGCTGCCTTAAATTCAAATCCTTCTGAGAGAATAAGTATTTTAATGATTTGTGGTCAGTGAACAGTTCGAATTTCTCAACAAGAAGATAGTGACGCCAAGACTTAAGCGCGAAAACAATTGCGGCTAGCTCTAAGTCATGCGTGGGGTAATTATTTTCATGAACCCTCAACTGCCTTCCACCATAGGCTATTACTCTTCCCTCTTGCATGAGGACCGCGCCAAGTCCCGTCCCACAAGCATCAGTATAGATGGTAAACGGTTTATTCCCGTCTGGCAGCACTAAGACTGGGGCTGAAGTTAAGGCTCTCTTTAAACGTTGGAACGCATCATCGCAATCTTTGTCCCACGTAAAAACCAGGTTCTTCTTCGTTAACCGTGTTAATGGAGCTGATATTTTTGCGAAGTCTTTGATAAACTTCCTATAATAGCCAGCCAACCCCAAGAAACTTCTTACTTCGGTTGCATTTTTAGGGACCTTCCAATCTTGGATGGCCACCACCTTTGCGGGATCCACTGCTATCCCTTCTTTGGAAACCACGTGCCCTAAGAACCGTACTTCCTTCCTCCAGAAGTGACACTTAGAAAATTTTGCCTTAAGGTTATGCGCTCGAAGGGTTTCCAACACTTCCCTAAGATGTAGGGAGTGCTCTTCTTTATTCTTAGAAAAGACTAAGATGTCATCCACAAAGACTACCACGAATTTGTTAAGGTATTCCCTAAACACCCTACTCATCAAATCAACAAAATATGCAGGGGCGTTTGTCAAACCAAAGGGCATCACTAGCCATTCATAGAATCCATCAGGAGTCCTAAAAGCAGTCTTATCTATACTATCCTCAGCCACTCTCAGTTGATGAAAGCCAGTGGCTAAGTCCAACTGCGAAAACACTGAGGCGCCAACTAACTGATCAAAGAGATCGTCAATCCTCGGCAGTGGGTGTCGGTTCTTTTTAGTAAGCTTGTTTAGTTCTCTATAGTCCATATAAAGTCTAAGAGACCCATCCGCCTTTGTGGCAAAAACTACTGGAGCACCCCACTCCGATATACTACGTCTTATGAACCCCTTCTCAAGCAACTCCTTTACTTGCTTATTGAGTTCCCTCCTTTCACGAGGAGCCATGTGGCGCACTGGCAAAGATACGGGTTTAGCATTATCCACAAGATAAATTCGAAAGTCTATCTCCCGCTTTGGAGGTAAGCCCTTCACCTCCTCAAACACATCCGGATATTCCCGGACCACTTCTACCGATCGCAGGTTCTCTACAGACGCGTCAAGCGATTCAAGATAACTTAGCATAACGGAATTTATGGGATTACAAAAGATGTCGAGAGCATTACCAAGGCGAGTCACAAGCCTAACTACTCTCCTTTCACAATCAAGAATGGCCCTATTTCTAGACAACCAATCCATTCCAAAAATTAGCCCATAGCCCGTGAAGCCCAATACATAAGCATCACATCTAAATTCAACGCTAAGTATAGAGATTTTCAAATCCAAACATATCATGGTCAAATGAGCCGAACCCCCAATTGGATTTGAAACGACCAAGGGATCCTCTACTAAACTGGTGTTCAAGTGCAGTGATTCAACTAATGATGCAGAGATAAACGAATGAGATGCGCCAGAATCGAATAAGGTACGGACTGGATGATCAAACAGAAAAACTAAGCTTTCAATAGAAATTGTTCTACCTCTTTCTTGCAGCGGTGGGGCCGCAATAGCCTGAACTTGCCCCCTTGCCTGCCCTGGTGCCATAAGAGCCTGCACCTGTCCTCCCGAGGTAGACCCTGCCCTCTGCCCCTTCTTTGGACAGTCCTTCACTAAATGTCCCACATCTCGACAATGAAAACAACCAGTCTTCTTTTTCTTTCTACAATCTTTGCTAAGATGGCCAGGCGTCCCACAATTGAAGCATTTCTTCTTCCCTTTGCCATTATTGTTTTTACCACCCTTCTTATTTTGCTATTGGGGTTTCTTCTGATCCCCTTTCTTTTCAACTGCCTTATCCTCATGCATAAGTGCCATTTCTACTAGCTTTTCAAAGGTGGCTCCCATAGGGATGTGGGTCATAGCCAACCCTTGCAACGGTTCATTCAAGCCTCTAACGAACCTCAAAGCTTTCTTCTCTGGCGTGTTCACCAACTCCAAGCCAAACCTTGCTAACTGATTAAATTTATTGACATATTCCTTTACTGATGAGCTCCCTTGCTTTAGTGCCAGGAATTTTTCCATATTTAAGTTCTCCTCTGCCCTTGAAAGAAACTTTGCCTCAAACCTTCGTCTGAAATCCGCCCATGAATCAACTGGACGTTCCCCGTTAGTGACCTCCCACCAAAACGAGGCCTCTCCCTTCATTAACCAAGCAGCTAAACGGACTTTCCTCCCATCTTCCACTTCAAATATATCCAACAATTCCTCAGTCTCCTTAAGCCAATCTCTGGCCTCCACAAACGTCTCAGTCCCTTGAAAAGTTTTTCCTCCCATAGCCTTGAATTCCTTGCACGTCTTTGCAAAAGTGTCAACACGAGGAGGAGGAGGAGGAATGGGTGCAACTAGGGGTGGAGGAGTGTCCGCTGGGCCTGCAGTGGTGGCCCTAGCCTCCAAGTATCTCCTAAACCACCCTGGAATCGTCACACCTTCTGGGAGATTAAGATCTTCAGCCATGCTGAAACGAAAAAGGAAAGATTCAAAATGGAGAATTCGAAAGATAAAGATAAGGATGTGGCTATTTGGGATTATGTTTTTCATAAAAACTCTCTTTAAATAACATGTTTTTTTTTTTTTTTTTGAAAGCACTTCTTCCAAAAATACTTTAGAAAAAAAAAATTCTAAAAAAAATTTATCTGTTCTGGTAACCTTATGCTCTGATACCACGTGTAACACCCCACGTCCATTAATGTCACTCACAAAGGGAATGCATTAACTTCCATGGATGTTTTAAGTGAATATAGAACAGTAAAATTACAACAAGACAGATATAAAATAGTACTTGGAAATTCAAAAACTTTATTTCATTGTAGCAGAAGTCAAAACATGTTTGATTACATCATAACACCACATTCAATGTCAAGTACAATATCTATCTTGATAAAACAAGTACATAATCCCATTACATGAATAGCCATTAAAAAGAAAGATAACAAGCTGGACTTTACTTCAGCAGTCCAAGCTTTCCAGAAGATAAGCGATCCAACTAGACTCCACTAGAACTTGGCCCAACCTGCGGACCTGAAGGGAGAAAAAGGATGGAAAAGAGGGGGTCAGACATAAAGTCTGGTGAATATGATAATTCTACAATACTATTACCAAAATAACTGGACTAAGGCATAAGCTGGAAAACAAGAAAATGTCTATGAAGAGCAGATTAAGGACATAGACAATCGCTAAAGGCAACGTTATAGGCGCTCCTAAATACTAAAGGATAAACACTATACTGCACCACACCAGTCACCCTAAAGATTCATCCCACTTAGCTTCACTTAGAAACTTTCCCAATGGCTTTACGTACCCCTAGCTGACTACATAGGTGCCGCCTGCCCCTATCTCCACTAGGTGTTCCCTACTTCCCATTATTCGATCGGCTCCCTAACTCGTAGATACCCGTGCTGGCCCCACAGTGGGGTGTATCACTCCCCTAAAGTGGCAACCTGATACAACGGACATGCACGGCTTATACCTACACGATGCAACAACGTCTTACCTACCAGCCCGGGTCCACACACGCATATGAAACCCGTTGGACTTGCGTTGCCACCGCTCCCTGTTTTGGCCTCTTATAGTCAAACCCAGTATGCGTGTCCCGTCCTCGACTTGGGTCGAGCCCACAAAGATACGTTTTGGGATACTGGTTGAAATGGGCCCCCACTATTTACCACAAGCATTCCACCTAAGCTTGTCCCCATTAGTCCATCCCACTTAACCCACTTAGTCATGTTCATTTACATGTGTGTTTGGTTAAGTCTAATCGTATTTCAAATGCCTCTAAAGGCAACCACCAGATTCCTCATGCCACCCAAGGCACCTACTTAACCCCCATGTCCCACCTTACATGATTATCTGGTTAAGTATTTCTTAGTTCATTAAGGCCATAACCTCATAAAGACCTCTCACATTAGACTGGCATTTATGGCAGCTGGATTTGCCGGGCGGGTCCGGGCAGTCTTACACCATAAAAGAGTCTAACCTCATGTCTTTACAACTGTTATGCTTTAGTTTGGGCCTAGGACCTCTCACATTGGGCCGACATTTGTGACTACTGGATTTGTCGGGCGGGTCCGGGCAGGTTTACATCACAAACGGGTCCAACCTCGTGTCCTAAGCATTGATTATTAATAATAATCCACTTTCCCCCAATTTTAATAATTCCCTACTTGAATTATTAATTACTTCCAATTTTTAACAATGTCCATAATTGACTCAATTATGGACATCCATTCATGGTATGCAAAATCTTACAAAATTGCACCCAATTTATTAATTCCTAATATTACCCCTACCCCACGTTTGAACGTTTATTCGCAAAATATATGTTAGACTCGAATAGCCTAACTCATAGCATAAAAGAGATTATCATAATAACAACATGTATATGTGACCAAATGAATCATAATAAGGGGTGAAACTTGCATATGTCCAACTTGCATAGATTATACATGTCATGGATCTAAAGGTGTCAACTTGTTCAAAATTCACCTAATATGATATCAATCGATTTTCATAAACTTACATATGAACATGTGTGAATCAACATCATCTAATTTTTTAACAACATGGTTTTATATGGGTACACCTAACTCAATAGGCAAATTCCCATAATCAAGTTTTATTTAATTATAGTTTCAAGTTTATGGGTACACCTAACCTAATAGGCAAATTCCCATAAACAAGATCCATTTAAATTAAGAAAAAAAAACATAACTTTAAGCATGATCCAACAACATGATTTTTCAACATAATATAGCATGATTTATAACATGGCATAGTATGATAGTATAACATAGCTTGACATGATTCTCAACATAGCATAAGAGAATTTACAACATAGCATGACATAGCATATATAATTTACATCATACGACAACATAATAACATAATAAGAGATCCACAATATATAGAATTTACAATTACAAATCACATCACTTTCTTGTGATCCATTCATAACTGAGTCAAATTAGTTTGTAATAGTCTTGTGAGAATCATCATACTCACCAACAAAAGAAAAGAATTAGAGAAAGAGAGATCTTTTGATTTGATTTGTGTAGATTTAGTTGTAGATGATTAGGCTTCCTCTTCTTAGTTTGTGACGGCTACGCTGAACTCCATGGCAGCAGCATGACGGTAGCTTCTCTAATTTTACAAGTGATTTAGGTCTAGGGTCTACCCACTTATTTATAGATTTTAGAATTCATTTAGGCCATTAGATTTAACCTAGAAATAACCGCAGCCGTTCAGACAAGATGGGGTTTATCTTGTTGACTCAGCAATGAGTCAGAAGTGACTCAGCAAACACTCAGCATATTAATAAACTTCTATTCATGTCATAAATATATATATTTTTTCTACAATGTACATATTAGATACATCCCCCTTTACTTATTATTGTTTTTATATACATATTAGATACATCCCCTCTCTTACACACTTATTAATATTTTTATATTCATATTAGATACATCCCCTCTCTTACACACTTATTAATATTTTTATATTCATAATAGATACATCCCCTCTCTTACATACTTATTAATATTTTTATATTCATATTAGATACATCCCCTCTCTTACATACTTATTAATATTTTTATATTCATAACAGATACATCCCCTCTCTTACATACTTATTAATATTTTTATATTCATATTAGATACATCCCCTCTTCTACACATTTATTATTATTTTAGCAACTTTAGTGTTAATAGAAAATTCGGGGTGTTACAGTTTCCTTTGTTGTAAATCAAATGAAGAATTATGGAGAAACAATTGAAGATGCTGGCGTTAATGAAAAAATATTAAGGTCATTGAATACAAAATTACAACTTGTTGGCATCTCCATTGAGGAATCAAATGATACGGAGACCATGACCGTGGATCAACTTATGGGATCACTATAAGCATATTCAGAAAGATTGTTTAAGAAGGAAGAGACGGAGTCTCAAGTACTGAAAACCAATGTTTCTGTTGAAGACATAGATAAGATGCTGTACACACAATACAGTAGAGGAAGAGGACGTGGACGTGCAAATCAAAGTTTCAGCCGAGGCAGAGGACGTGGTCATGTAAGCAACAGACCTGAAGATAAGATGCAGACAAATCAACAAAACTGGCGTGGACAAGGATGTGGTCGTGGCAGAAGTGGAAGATCAACTCCTGGTAGAGGTAATAGATCAAATGATTGTTATAATTGTGGAAAATTTGGACACTTTGCCAAAGATTGCTGGTTTAACAAGAATGTTGAAGAAAAGACAAATTTAGCCGAAACGGAGGAGAAACAAAATAATGGTGTTCTGCTGATGGCATACAAATATGTGATTCCAGAAGACGATATTGTTTGGTATCTCGATAGATGAGCCAACAGCCATATGTCTGGGCTCAAACATCTCTTTACTGATTTGAAGGAAGTAGATTCTGGTTTTGTGTCTTTTGGAGATGCATCAAAGATTGAATTCAAAGGCAAGAGTGAAATCTGTTTTTCTAGAAAGGATGGCAGATAAGAAAGAATTGAAGACGTTTATTATGTTCCGGACATGAAGAACAATATTCTTAGCCTGGGACAACTACTTGAAAAAGGGTGCTCATTTTTCATGGAAGGCAAAGTCATGATTTTGAAGGACAAAAATGGCAAGACAATAGCATACATAGAGATGTCTCAAAACTGGATGTTCAAACTAAGCTTAAGAAATATACAGGAGACATGTTTGCAAGTAAATTCAGAGGACAAAGCAACTTTATGGCACAAGCGATTTGGACATCTACACTATGGCGGTTTGAAGGAGATGACAAACAAAGGAATGGTTCATGGAATGCCAAACATGGATTATACAGGAAGTTTTTGTGAAGAATTTGTATTGGGAAAACAAACAAGGAACTCGTTCCAGAAGAAGGCAATGTATCGTGCTGCAAAGCCTCTCGAGTTGGTGCATATGGGCATTTGTGGTCTTTTCACACCCAAGTCATATAGTTCCAAGAGGTAATTCATTACATTCATTGATGATTATTCTCAAAGGACATGGGTCTATTTTTTAAATGAAAAATCTGAGGCGTTGAAAGTATTTAAGAAATTTAAAGTGTGGGTAGAAAAGAAGGCTGGAATGCATATTAAGGCATTGCGTTCAGATAGAGGCGGAGAATATACATAAAATGCTTTCGCAGAATATTGTGAAGAACATGGAATTAGGAGATTCTTAACTGCTCCATATTCACCACAACAGAATGGCGTGACTGAAAGAAAAAATGGGACTATTTTAGACATGGTTCGATCGATGTTAAAGAACAAGGAACTACCAAAAGAACTCTGGGCAGAAGCAGTTCAGTGTGCTGTTTACATTCAGAACCGATGTCCACATTCAAATTTGGGTGAAAAAACACCTCAGGAGTTATGGAGTGGAAGAAAGCATATTGTATCGCACTTGAAAGTCTTTGGGAGCGTGGCGTACTCACATGTACCAGACCAAAGAAGAACAAAGTTGGAGGATAAAAGCAGGAAGTATATTTTAATTGGATATGATGAAAAAACAAAAGCTTACAAACTTATTGACCATGTCACTATGAAGGTGGATGTAAGTCAAGATGTACAAGTAAAGGAGGATCATACGTGGAACTGGAGCAAAGAACCAGAAGATGAATCAAAGAAAGGTGTTTTTCCAATTTCTAAAATCTCACCAATAAACTCTGATGCACAAGAAGATAAAGATATAGATGAGGATGAGCCTCAGAATCCTAGAATGAGAAGTTTGCAAGACATATATTAAACAACAGGTGAGTTGCACCTGGTGTGTTTGGTGGAAGATGCAGAAAATGTTAATTTTGAAGAAGCAATAAAAGAACAGAAGTGGAAAGCTGCAATGGATGAGGAAATCATGTGTAACAACCCCAAAATCAGACCCAATTTAAAAATTTTATTTTTAAGAATTTTATAAGGAAAATCTGCTAGAATTTAAAATTTTCATTTTTAAAAAAATATTTTAATTATGGAAAAATAGACATTTTGCAAACGAACCCCGTTTTCGACGAAACCACTTTGGTTGGAACTGGAATGTCATATTATTGCTAGGGTTCAATTTTCATAATTTTCAGAATCAGTATATGAGCGTGGCAGAAGAAACTGTGTTTGGGTCAATACAGTCAAAATTGAACGACTTAAAAATGGCCGTTTTTCAAACAGACTCAGAATTCGACGAAAATAATTTTGTTGGGTTCGTATCGTCAAGACATAGCCAAAAATATTTTTTTGGGATTTTTCAGAGCCCGTATGTGGCTCCGGCGGATTTTTGATTATGTCAGAATTATAAATATAAAAGGATTTATTTTTAATTTCGAAAATTGGGGGTCAAGATGACCTTTTGGGCCTGCGAGACGTGGCTAGACGGATCCGGAATGGGGGTTATTGGGTAGGGTAGCTTTTTGTTGGACTGGATTTTGAATAATATGAGAGAAATGGTTTTTTTTGTAAAAATTACAATTACATAATATAAAAAAGAGGAGAACCCTAACTAAATCATTATCCATCTTCTTCAATTTGTAGCCGCCGCCCCTATATTCCATCATGGCCGAAATTTTTTGTGCCCCTATCTCCCTCTTCTCTTCAAATTAAATCCTAACTCTTATACCAAATAAAAGAGCATCTTCTCCTCTCCATTCTCATAAAGTTAGATCTTCTCTGGAGCCACCATCTTCTCCTCTCCATTCTCATAAGCTACGGCCGATTCTATTTGGGGAAGAAGAAGGGTAATTACCCAATTAACCAATAAATTAAATAATTTAATTTATTTTATAATTTGTTTTGATCATATCTAATTCATTCTTAATTGAAATTCGATGATTTCAGCGACGTTGTAATAGTGTGACTGAGATCTACGCATCTAAACCGACTGGAGTTGATTCAGAACACTTTGAATTTTGGGAAAAGTTCACAACGACTGTGATATCTCTTGAATTTAAATTTAATTAGTTGATTAATTAATTTATTTATTTTTACAATATTCGTTTAGATCTGGTTTTGTATGAATGTGTTGTGATGCTTTTCCGTTGGATGTATGAATCATTATATTGTTTGTTGTGCGTATGAGAACATGATTATTGTAGATTGAGTTCCTATTGAATCGTTTTATATAACCAATTCAATATTCATTTTGCGATGAAAATTCGGTAGATCTACATAATTAGCAATAAATCAAAGGAAATAAAAATCATTTTTTTTCTTTTCTTCCTTTCTTGAATAGATCGGATTTAATAGGGAAAAACAAATCCTTTTTTTTTGAATGAAATGAGTTTGACAAAAAGAAAGAAAAGAAGAACAAAACATTGAAATCTTTTTGTTTGCAATTTCAAATGTAAAGAAAGAAAAGATGAACAAACATTGAAATCTTTTTGTTTGCAATTTCAAATGTAAAGAAAAAAAGAAGAAAAGAACAAACATTGAAATCTTTTTGTTTGCAATTTCAAATGTAAAGAAAAAAGAAGAAAAGAACAAACATTGAAATCTTTTTGTTTGCAATTTCAAATGTAAAGAAAGAAGAAAAGAACAAACATTGAAATCTTTTTGTTTGCAATTTCAAATGTAAAGAAAAAAGAAGAAAAGAACAAACATTGAAATCTTTTTGTTTGCAATTTCAAATGTAAAGAAAAAAGAAGAAAAGAACAAACATTGAAATCTTTTTGTTTGCAATTTCAAATGTAAGGAAAGAAGAAAAGAACAAACATTGAAATCTTTTTGTTTGCAATTTCAAATGTAAAGAAAGAAGAAAAGAACAAACATTGAAATCTTTTTGTTTGCAATTTCAAATGTAAAGAAAAAAGAAGAAAAGAACAAACATTGAAATCTTTTTGTTTGCAATTTCAAATGTAAAGAAAAAAGAAGAAAAGAACAAACATTGAAATCTTTTTGTTTGCAATTTCAAATGTAAAGAAAAAAGAAGAAAAGAACAAACATTGAAATCTTTTTGTTTGCAATTTCAAATGTAAAGAAAAAAAAAACAAACATTGAAATCTTTTTGTTTGCAATTTCAAATGTAAAGAAAAAAAAAAGAACAAACATTGAAATCTTTTTGTTTGCAATTTCAAATGTAAAGAAAAAAGAAGAAAAGAACAAACATTGAAATCTTTTTGTTTGCAATTTCAAATGTAAAGAAAGAAAAAAAGAAAAAACATTGAAATCTTTTTATTTGCAAGTTCAATATAAGAAGAAAAAAAAGAACAAAATTTGTGAAGTGTCTTTATTTATAACTTCTAATGTAAAAGAAGAGAAAAACGAAAGTGTGTGAATTTTTTTACGTTTTCTAATGTAAAGCAAAAAGAGAACGTAATGCATAAATTGTTTTATTTGCATTTTCTATGTTAAGCAAAATGTACAAAATATGTAAGTCATTGTATATACATTTTCTTTGTAAAACAAAAGAGAACAAAAATGTGTAAATCATTTTGTCGCATTTTGTATGTAAAACAAAAGAGAACAAAAATGTGTAAATCATTTTGTCGCATTTTGTATGTAAAACAAAAGAGAACAAAAATGTGTAAATCATTTTGTCGCATTTTGTATGTAAAACAAAAGAGAACAAAAATGTGTAAATCATTTTGTCGCATTTTGTATGTAAAACAAAAGAGAACAAAATTTGTGAAGTGTCTTTATTGATATTTTTCCCATGTAAAGAAAAGAACAGATATGTGAATTGTTTTTTTTTTATTTCTCATTTTCTAGAGCGAATAAAAAGTGTAAGTTTTGTGAACCTCTTGTATTTACATTTTTAGTGTAAATGAAAGATACAAACTATGTGAATCACATTATTTGCAAATTTCTATTGTAGATAAAGGATATAAGATTGGTAATGTACTTTATTTAATATTATGATTATTAATAAAAAGACAAGATTAAAATTTACATTTTTTATTTACATTGTTTTGATGAAATGAAAGATAAAGTTATGAACTACATTTTCATACATAAATGAACCGATAAAGTTATGAAATACAATTTCATATACAAATTAAGAGGTTTTGGACGGGAAATGTCATTTTATCAAAATCTACATACGATAAGAGAGAAAAAAAAAACATAAACAGAATCATGTTATGATTGACTGCACTTGCTTGTTTTGTATTGACTGACTTGTGTGAATCGCCAAATAGAGGTATATTTATTTATAAATATAAATATTAATTAGGCCATCTATTGACCTAAAGCGTCGTTAAGCAAGTATAAAACTATTTTAACTAAATAGAAATAGTGGAAGGCATTATAAAGCATTTCTAGCGATACAAAATTGGTTTTGTAATTTATACAACTACGAAAATTATTTGGAAAACCGAGTTAATCTCATTTCAAATAATTATACGGCGACATTAAATTGAAGAGTTGAAGATGATGGTTGAAGACCGACGATCTTCAAGGCGGATGGTTGTATTGCTATTGTTGGCCTTAATGGGAGTAGCTACCTTGATGGGTCGATGGTGGTTATCGTCCGGACGTTCTTATTGATGGTTCGGATTTGCGAGTGTCTTTATTTCCCACGAAATAAGACGACTCCGGTTTCGTTCAGACCCAGGACGGACTTGTAAATGGATCGCATGCCTGACGTCGAAATTTATTTCATGTAATAAAATTGGTTTTATTTGATGTATAAAGGCTTGGTGGCGGAGGATTTATCCTCTTGCTTAACACCCCTTTTTATGTTAAATAATTCTCGATCGCGTGATATGAGTTGTCGATGTGACATGCCAAGTTGACTCGAACAAGGCTTATTGTTGCAAAGCAAGGCCTTGTAGAATGATCAAAGCATGGTCCAGTATGGGCGCAGCTTTGTGTATACGTTACTTCGCGAGCCTCACACCCCGGTGGAGTCTAAAACGGAGCAAGGGAACGCAGGGAATGCGCACGTCTCTTTCTAGCTAAAAGTGGTGTCATTGACCTACCAGCACTGATATTTACTAAGTGGTTGTTGGATTTGAGGTACCTCGGTATATTGGTCGCTGCTGGCCAATTTAAAGGTCCGTTAGGATCGGGAGGCGTGTGTTCAGGCATAACTAATCCACAAAAGTAAGTGTGGACCGGCCCTGCAGCTATCCAAGGGTTGGACAGAGTACCAATCCTGGGCATTGCTAGAGTGTCTCGAATCGGTAAGGATCTCGCTCCTAACCTTGACTCAGTATGGAAACCCAACTTTTCAATACGAGATAACGGACTTGATTGTATACTTATTATGGCGACATAGTAGGATGGGGTACTATGCCGTCTAGGATTAATACATTTATTTTGAAGTATTTTAAATCATATTACACACTTATAATATTAAAATAGTATTTGACTCGTACTCTGCATTTTTGATCATTATAAGGTAAAACTCTATCCTCTGGTGTGCGTTGCATTGTGTGATAGGACCTGAGTCTTATAATGATTTCATTTTTACAAAAGCATTGCGTTATTCTTTTTATTTAATAAATATATGCACAGACAATCTATTGGAGTAAACCCGTTCCACGGAAGTGGCGTGGTCCTTAGATTTGTCATATCCAGTAGTTAGTATAGATTTCTTATACCAGTCCCATGACTGACTCGTGTTTGTTTCACTTTGCAAACTCGGGTGCCCTCTCTCTGCACGGGCAGCCAATTGACAGGTTCCTATTTAGCTTGCTTGGAGTTCTTGCTTGGAGATTCTATTGTTGTTGTGACTTGGAGTATGAAGACTTGCTATCTTTCCTTCTCTTCATTTCATTTTCTGTTAGACAGTTTAATTCTGTACTTTGGAGTTTTGAGACATGTTACGTTCTATTTGGTTTTGATGTAATAATTAGAACTTCTGTGACTGTGGGATTCTATATTTTGATGACATCTATTTCCGCTGCCTTGATGTTGTTATGATATAGTTTTCTTATACTTATGTTGTTATCTGTGTTATGTATTGCCATATTTATGTTGTATTCCAATGATCATCCTTGCTTTCGTTATGCGGAAGTTAGGGGTTATCACAGTTGGTATCAGAGCTTTGGTTTTAACCTTAGTTTTGGAATATAACATATTTATAGCAATACGCCTCATTAGAGATGGGATTATTTAGTCCTAGAATGAGTATGACAGTTTAGCGCATATTTTACAGTCATTTATCCATTTCCATCTTTTCTACCTTTTCCTTTGAATTTTCATTTCACTTGGTCTGACACCTTCTTCTTGAACGTACAGACTAAGTAAAATGGCAACTCGAGCCAGAGTTAGAGCTTGAGGTGGAGCAGCTAGAGTGAGGGAAAATACCGCTTCAGTGGCCCCCAACCAACCAGATAGAGAGGAGGAAGTAAGACCACCACCTCCACCTGCTTTCGATCTTGATAAAGCTAAGAAGAAAATAAATAATTTGGGGGGAGTCCATTTCACGGGCCATGAATCTGTTACGGAGGCCCAAGCTTGGTTAAAGACTATGGAGAGGATTCTGGATGGTTTGGAGCTAGAGGATCACCACAAGCGATTCATGGCGGTTTGGTTTTTGCAAGGACAAGCCCAAATTTGGTGGGAGCTCAGTATGATAGGAGTTGTGGAAGCTGAAGTTACATGGGCCAAATTCAAGGAGTTATTCAATGCCAAGTATGTCCCACCTCATGAAGTGGAAAGATTGCATGATGAGTTTGCCAACCTCCAGCAAGGAGGAATGACGGTTTCTGAATATGTAAAGAAATTTGAAGAGCTTTCAAGGTATGCTCCGGAATTGGTGCAGGATGCAACTCAGAAGAATAAAAGGTTTATCAATGGCTTGGCGAGGAAGTATCACAACCGTGTCACGAACCGTATAGAGCGTCCCTTTGCTAAGATTATAGAGATGGCTTGTCGCTTTGAAGAGATTGACCAGAAAGCAAACCAACAGGATAAGGAGAAGAAGCAATCAAATACCAAGAAGAAGAAGGAAGATAAAAAGCCAGAAACAGGAAGTTCCTCTTCAACAAAGCCATATAGTAAGAAGAGAGATAGGGCGAAGATCAAGTGTTATAACTGTGGAAAAACTGGCCATTATGAAAAAGAGTGCCGAGCTCCTAAGAAGGTAAAAAGAAATGAGTCCGGACCCAGCCAAAGCTCACATGATAAGAGGGAGTGTTTCAATTGTCACAAGCCTGGACATATTATCAGAGATTGCCCGTTGCTTAAGAAATCAGAGGTGGCTCATGTCTATGGTGAACCTGCTGCACCAGCTTCTAAATCTGAAGGTACAGGTAAACCTGATGTTCTCAGTGGTACTCTTAATATTAAAAACATCCCCATTACTGTTCTTTTTGACACTGGTGCTTCTAGAAGTTTTTTTTCTGTCGACACAATTAAGAAGCTGAAATTAAAACCAAGAAAATTAGAAGAACCATTCAATGCACACAGTCCGATAGGTGGTACACTCTATCTAGACCAATATTGTCGAGTACCCATTTCCTACTCCTATTTCCAATTCCCATTTAACTTTATCATCATGAGTTTTTCTGGATATGATATTATTCTTGGACTCGATTGGCTTGAAAATTTTGAAGCTGAATTGTTGTGTGAGGTACATTTTCAATACTTCACATTTTCCCGTTTTGTTCCTACTTTACTTTTCCTTTTCGAGGACGAAAAGCTTTTAAGTGGGGGCGATTGTAACAACCTGAAAATCAGACCTAATTTAAAAAATTTATTTTTAATAATTTTATAAGGAAAATCTGCTAGAATTTAAAATTTCCATTTTTAAAAAAATATTTTAATTATGGAAAAATAGACATTTTGCAAACGAACCCTGTTTTCGACGAAACCACTTTGGTTGGAACCGGAATGTCATATTATTGCTAGGGTTCAATTTTCATAATTTTCAGAATCAGTATATGAGCGTGGCAGAAGAAACTGTGTTTGGGTCAATACAGTCAAAATTGAATGACTTAAAAATGGCCGTTTTTCAAACAGCCTCAGAATTCGACGAAAATAATTTTGTTGGGTTCGTATCATCAAGACATAGCCAAAAATATTTTTTTGGGATTTTTCAGAGCCCGTATGTGGCTCCGGCGGATTTTTGATTGTGTCAGAATTAAAAATATAAAAGGATTTATTTTTAATTTCGAAAATTGGGGGTCAAGATGACCTTTTGGGCCTGCGTGACGTGGCTAGACGGATCCGGAATGGGGGTTATTGGGTAGGGTAGCTTTCTGTTGGACTGGATTTTGAATAATATGAGAGAAATGGTTTTTTTTGTAAAAATTACAATTACATAATATAAAAAAGAGGAGAACCCTAACTAAATCATTATCCATCTTCTTCAATTTGTAGCCGCCGCCCCTATACTCCATCATGGCCGAAATTTTTTGTGCCCCTATCTCCCTCTTCTCTTCAAATTAAATCCTAACTCTTATACCAAATAAAAGAGCATCTTCTCCTCTCCATTCTCATAAAGTTAGATCTTCTCTGGAGCCACCATCTTCTCCTCTCCATTCTCATAAACTACGGCCGATTCTATTTGGGGAAGAAGAAGGGTAATTACCCAATTAACCAATAAATTAAATAATTTAATTTATTTTATAATTTGTTTTGATCATATCTAATTCATTCTTAATTGAAATTCGATGATTTCAGCGACGTTGTAATAGTGTGACTGAGATCTACGCATCTAAACCGACTAGAGTTGATTCAGAACACTTTGAATTTTGGGAAAAGTTCACAACGACTGTGAGATCTCTTGAATTTAAATTTAATTAGTTGATTAATTAATTTATTTATTTTTACAATATTTGTTTAGATCCGGTTTTGTATGAATGTGTTGTGATGCTTTTCCGTTGGATGTATGAATCATTATATTGTTTGTTGTGCGTATGAGAACATGATTATTGTAGATTGAGTTCCTATTGAATCGTTTTATATAACCAATACAATATTCATTTTGCGATGAAAATTTGGTAGACCTACATAATTAGCAATAAATCAAAGGAAATAAAAATCATTTTTTTTTCTTTTCTTCCTTTCTTGAATAGATCGGATTTAATAGGGAAAAACAAATCCTTTTTTTTAGAATGAAATGAGTTTGACAAAAAGAAAGAAAAGAAGAACAAAACATTGAAATCTTTTTGTTTGCAATTTCAAATGTAAAGAAAGAAAAGAAGAACAAACATTGAAATCTTTTTGTTTGCAATTTCAAATGTAAAGAAAAAAAGAAGAAAAGAACAAACATTGAAATCTTCTTGTTTGCAATTTCAAATGTAAAGAAAAAAGAAGAAAAGAACAAACATTGAAATCTTTTTGTTTGCAATTTCAAATGTAAAGAAAGAAGAAAAGAACAAACATTGAAATCTTTTTGTTTACAATTTCAAATGTAAAGAAAGAAGAAAAGAACAAACATTGAAATCTTTTTGTTTACAATTTCAAATGTAAAGAAAAAAGAAGAAAAGAACAAACATTGAAATCTTTTTGTTTGCAATTTCAAATGTAAAGAAAAAAGAAGAAAAGAACAAACATTGAAATCTTTTTGTTTGCAATTTCAAATGTAAAGAAGAAAAAAAAGAACAAACATTGAAATCTTTTTGTTTGCAATTTCAAATGTAAAGAAAAAAGAAGAAAAGAACAAACATTGAAATCTTTTTGTTTGCAATTTCAAATGTAAAGAAAGAAAAAAAGAACAAACATTGAAATCTTTTTGTTTGCAATTTCAAATGTAAAGAAAGAAAAGAATAACAAAACATTGAAATCTTTTTATTTGCAAGTTCAATATAAGAAAAAAAAAAGAACAAAATTTGTGAAGTGTCTTTATTTATAGCTTCTAATGTAAAAGAAGAGAAAAACGAAAGTGTGTGAATTTTTTTACGTTTTCTAATGTAAAGCAAAAAGAGAACGTAATGCATAAATTGTTTTATTTGCATTTTCTATGTTAAGCAAAATGTACAAAATATGTAAGTCATTGTATATACATTTTCTTTGTAAAACAAAAGAGAACAAAAATGTGTAAATCATTTTGTCGCATTTTGTATGTAAAACAAAAGAGAACAAAAATGTGTAAATCATTTTGTCGCATTTTGTATGTAAAACAAAAGAGAACAAAAATGTGTAAATCATTTTGTCGCATTTTGTATGTAAAACAAAAGAGAACAAAAATGTGTAAATCATTTTGTCGCATTTTGTATGTAAAACAAAAGAGAACAAAATTTGTGAAGTGTCTTTATTGATATTTTTCCCATGTAAAGAAAAGAACAGATATGTGAATTGTTTTTTTTTTTATTTCTCATTTTCTAGAGCGAATAAAAAGTGTAAGTTTTGTGAACCTCTTGTATTTACATTTTTAGTGTAAATGAAAGATACAAACTATGTGAATCACATTATTTGCAAATTTCTATTGTAAATAAAGGATATAAGATTGGTAATGTACTTTATTTAATATTATGATTATTAATAAAAAGACAAGATTAAAATTTACATTTTTTATTTACATTGTTTTGATGAAATGAAAGATAAAGTTATGAACTACATTTTCATACATAAATGAATCGATAAAGTTATGAAATACAATTTCATATACAAATTAAGAGGTTTTGGACAGGAAATGTCATTTTATCAAAATCTACATATGATAAGAGAGAAGAAGAAAAAAAAAACATAAACAGAATCATGTTATGATTGACTGCACTTGCTTGTTTTGTATTGACTGACTTGTGTGAATCGCCAAATAGAGGTATATTTATTTATAAATATAAATATTAGTTAGGTCATCTATTGACCTAAAGCGTCGTTAAGCAAGTATAAAACAATTTTACTAAATAGAAATAGTGGAAGGCATTATAAAGCATTTCTAGCGATACAAAATTGGTTTTGTAATTTATACAACTACGAAAATTATTTGGAAAACCGAGTTAATCTCATTTCAAATAATTATACGGCGACATTAAATTGAAGAGTTGAAGATGACGGTTGAAGACCGACGATCTTCAAGGCGGATGATTGTGTTGATACTAATATTTTTGTTTGATGATAACAAATAGATTTTTGCTACTGGAGTGTTTGATTGTGGAATATCTAGTATTATTGGAAAATAAAATAACACAGAATTTACACAGAATATAGAAAAAAAAAACAAATCAAATAAATTTTATTTCCAATAATATTATTTATTTTACAATTCATTTACACACAAGACTTTACAAATCACTTTACAAGTAATTTCAGTACATACAATTTTTTTACAAGCACTTCATTTTTTTTTTCTTCTCATTTCAAACTGGATTATTCTTGTTGAGAACACCTTAACTGTCCAAAGCATCATCCTGTAACCTGTCACAAAAGAAAGAAAAATACACAGTACACTGGAACTAAAACAAATACTTTTGACAAAAATGATTCTTTGTGATTGATTCATTTTTTTTTGTCTCAGTTTTCTGTGTGCTTTTCTCATCATATTTCAGACCTGAACAGCCACATCAAAACCATACTGGTTTGCTGATCAGAACCAACTGATTCTGACCAGCCTCAACTCAGTACAGTTTGACTGCTATTTTTTTTTCAGAATCAAACAAGGTGAATTGTCAAATTCAAGACATGTTCAAAAGAGGTCAACCAGCAAATAATTTTCAAAGTCAACATGGAGTCAAAAAATGATTCAAATCGAAATGCAAGTAAACAAGCAAGCATGGTCAAATTCAAAGCAATGCATGTACAAAAAGGATGTACACAATTCAATGTTGCATGTACAAATGGTAATACAGCAGCAAATCACAACTATGCAGCAGTGACAATTTTTTTAAATAGCAGTGACATCACAACATAATCACAACAATACATATGACTACATGGTGCAACAATCAAGTCGAGGCACAAGTCAGAGTGCAGAAAGCAACTCAATCAGGTTATGTGCAACATGGTGATGCCAAACAGCAATGGTGGCATAGCAGCAACAAGAGCATGGCAAATGGTTTATGGTACAACAGTATAGCCAACAAAGTGACAGAGTGGTGTACAAAGTTGTATACAACTCAGCAAAGCTCAAAGTGGTTAAGCCATAATAGTTCAAGTGTGTAAATGATCAGTTTTGCAACATGATTGCCAACAAGAAAACAAAGCAGCAAAGGTTCAAAAATACTCAAGACAACTCAACACACTTTCAGGAAATCATACTGTCAGCATATGGATGTGCATGTCATGAATGCTGCTCGACATAGTCAAGAAAGCAAGGGCAAGCAATGACATAGATAAAAGAACTTTCAGTGCAAAAGCGTCACAAGCTGTTTTGAAAAGAAAGGAGTATAAATGGATGGTGCAACTACATGCAAGCAACCAAGTGATCAAGACAGTATCAGTTCATATCAGTTTTTCTTTGTGTAACAAAAAAAAAATCACAAGGATGCCAAATGCAAAGTATCATGTTCAAGCTTAAACAAGACTCAGCAAGTTAATTTGTTTTTTTTTTTTCTTAAAACTTGGAAAACAATAACAATCGAAACATTTTGGCAAGAAAGTTCTTTGATTTATTTTCAGAAAAATATTCAGTTCATATTTGACAATTTTTCTCAGTCATAATTTTTTTTCTAGAAATCAGAATATGGTTTGCCATAAAACAGAGTTCTCTTTTTGGAATAAAATCAAATTTATTGTTTCCAAATTTTCATCACACATTCTAGGATGTTTCTTAAATGCATGCAAAGTTTTTTTTTAGCATTTCAGAGAGCTAACATATTTGAAAAGGTGTAAACAATGGCAAGAAATCATTTCCAGAAATCATGCTGTGGACCAAAGGAAAACATTGGATTCAAACATATATGGTATGGTGATTCAGCAATAAGCTTTTGCCAAGATATGTTTGCAATTTTACATACATGGCATATGTTCAGCAAATCAAAAAATTTCCAGAATTGATAATTCAATCAAAGTCAAAGGTTTTAAATTCAAAGGGGGGAAATATTTTTTTAAGGCCACAACGAAAGGCAACAAACAATCACAGCAAACATTTTTGGGAAAAATTCATGTCTGTTTTCAAATTGTTTCTCCAAATATATACGGTGCTAAATCAAAGAACAAATCTGTTTTCTTTCTTAAGGGATTGAATCAATACTTTCTTTTTTTTAAATATGCTTTCATAAAAATTCAAGGCATCATTCAAAAGAAGGAAACATTTCAAAGCAGAATTTATCAGCAAAAGCCAACGCAAAATCAGCTCAAGCCACACTCACGAAATCAGAGGCTAAGGGTTTTCTAAAACCCTATATAAGCACACCATACATCATCGACAAAAATATAGAAAACTCACAAGAGCCTCAAAGACCAGAAAGAAATTCAAATCAGAGGTTACTCACGTTTTTTTCTGTCGAAATCTCAAATCAGAGAAACAAGGAGCCACCAGCGATCGATCGGAGATACTGAGATTATTCAAAATCATCAAGTGATAAATCGATTTGGGAAGCCTCCAGAGAAACCCTAGCAAAATTTTCAGAGGTCGCCGCCATTATCAAATAAAAGAAGAATCGGGCAAATAAAAGAAAGTGGGCCGGCCAATATGTACTTGGCCAAGCCAAGTCTTTGTTAAAAGGGGGTTTTCCTTTTTGTTTTTTTTTGTATTGATTTTTTTTGTTTTTGTTTTTCTTCAATATCAATGTTTTTTTTTTCTAGTTTTTTGTTGTAAAACTAGGATTACAGATTGGTGATTTATAATCTAGGAAAATCTGGTCTAGGATATACAGACTAGTCTAGGATTTTGAGCTTAGGGATAAACAGGAGCAGGAGTTGCGAGTTTGCATAGGATTGTAAGCGGGATCTGTTTGTATCTCCTAATAAAAATCTTAGAAAGGCAGCAGTAGGCACAGTTTGCCGAAGCTGGGTATATCTGCGTGTGATTTTATTTTTACTGCATTTCTTTATTACAGTGTTTAGTTTTAAATTTTGTGTTAAAACCCTATTCACCCCCCCTCTAGGGTTATTATCGATCCTACAATTGGTATCAGAGCAGGTGTTTGAACCCTAGAATCATGACTTCAATAAACAATGCTTTTTCTGAAGGTCAATCTATTGCTAGACCACCCATGTTCAATGGTAGTGATTACGCGTATTGGAAAGCTAGGATGAAAATATATCTAGTGTCTGTTGATTATGATGTCTGGGATATCATTGAAACTGGATATACACCTCCGACTGAAACTGTTAATGGTATTGTAACACCTAAACCAAAAAGTAGGTGGGATGCAAATGATAAGAAATTATACTCTATAGATTCTAAAGCTATGAATGCTCGGATTTGTGCTCTTGATAAAACAGAATATAACATAATTTCTCATTGTAATACAGCCCAGGAAATTTGGCATACTCTGGAAGTTACACACGAAGGAACTTCTCAGGTTAAAGAATCCCGTCTTGCCATGTTCAGTAATGAATATGAAAACTTCAACATGCAGAAGGATGAGAGCATCAAGGACATGTATGGACGCTTCTCCGTACTAGTCTACAATGCCAGAGCCCTTGGGAAGGTCTATACAGAAGTGGAGCTTGTGAGGAAGATTCTGCGTGTTCTGCCCTTGAACTTTGAAGCAAAAGTCACAGCTATTCAAGAATCCAAAGATCTGAGCAAGCTGAGCATGGAAGAGCTTATCGGGAATCTGATGACATACGAAATGGAGCTGAAAGCAAGAGAAGATCGCAACAACTCAGATCTGAAAAAGAAGTCAATAGCTTTGTCCAACACCGTCACCAGCGATAGTGAAGATCCTATTGAACAGCTTGCCATAGCAGTCAGACAACTCACGAAGTGGAGAAAATTCAAACCTCGAAGAAATAAACCAAAGACCAACAATTCAGAAGATGAACCACTCTGCTACAACTGTCAAAAGCCTGGACACATAAAACCAAATTGTCCACTCCTCCAAAGAAACAAGAAGAAAAAGAAAGCTTTTGCTGTAACTTGGGATGACGAGGAAGGAGAAGAAGATTCAGACAGCAGTGAGGAGGAAAGCAATTTGTGTTTCATGGCAAAATCAGATCTAGAAGATACTGACGAGGAAACCACTGAGGTATACAGTTATGACGACCTAGTTTTAATGTGTAAACATCTTTCTGAAATTATTGACACGTTAGAATCAGACGCAGAGAAACTGAAAGCCGAAAACTTCAACCTTGTTCATAATAATAAGAAGTTGGAATCTAAGATTAAAAATGCTTCAAAAACCAATAATCTAGATTGTGAAATGTGTAAAGATGTGAATCTAGAAATTTTAACACTCAAGAGCACCATTGAGAATCTTGAAAAAGAAAACTTGACTCTAAAAGTTGAAGATGACACTAAAAGAAAGAACTACATTAAACGATGCACTTCACTTGTGAATGAGAACACAATCTTAAAAACAAGAGTCCAAGATTTGGAAGTCACATTGAACAAATTCTCAATCGGTCAAACATCTTTTAAAATGTTACTTGGAAACCAGTTGGTTGGAAATAATAGAAAAGGACTTGGTTTTGGGAAGATACAAGAAATAACTGGAAGTGACAATGCTAAAGGTAAAAGTATTTTTCCCAAATGTGTAAAATGTGGGGTGATTGGTCACAGTCATGAAAATTGCAAGATTAGTAGTAAAATTCAGAAGTTCAAAAAGGTATGGGTTCCTAAACACTTGGCACATAATTATCACAAAGATTGGAACACAAATAAGAAGAAAAACCAAAGTTGGATTCCAAAAGAATCTTATGACTATCATTCTTCTACTACTGATAAGATTAGGCCTAGAAGTTTCTCTAGGTCATCTCCTTCTCTGTTTGTATAGGTATGTTGGCGGGCTAAGGAGCAACAAAAATGGTACTTGGATTCAGGTTGCTCCAGACATATGACAGGTGATAAAAGACTGTTCCTTAAACTGGAAAAACATAAAGGTGGGAATGTGACGTTAGGTGACAACAGCAAATGTAAAATTATTGGTAAAGGAAAAGTAGGTAACAGTATCTTTGCCTTAACTGATGTTTTATATGTTGATAATCTCTTTCACAATCTTATCTCCATCAGTCAGCTTTGTGATAAAGGAATGAATGTTGTGTTTGATAGTAATAGTTGCAAAATCATTGAGATCTCCTCTGGAAAGGTTGTGTTTACAGGGAAAAGAAAAGGGAATGTCTATACTCTCTCATTCGATGATGTAACAGTATCTAGGTGTTTGGTAGCAACAGAAGAGGAGGCAATCTTATGGCACAGAAGATTGGCACATGCAAGTATGGGTCTTCTTGAAAGACTAAAAGCAAATGAACTTGTCAGGGGTTTACCACATCAGAATTTCAAAAATAACAAAGTATGTAAAGCTTGTACCATGGGAAAACTTAGTCGTTCATCTTTCCGTCCAAAAAATGTTGTTAGCACTTCACGAGTGCTTGAATTGATTCATATGGACTTGTTTGGACCTACTGATACTGCTAGTTTAAATGGTAAACGTTATTGTTATGTATTGGTTGATGATTACTCTAGGTTTACATGGGTTTACTTTCTAGCCAAAAAGTCTGAAGTTTTTGATTATTTTTTAAAGTTTTCAAAACTTGTCCAAAATGAAAAAGGGGTTTCAATTAAAACTTTAAGAAGTGATCATGGAGGTGAATTTGAAAACTTAGACTTTGAAAATCTTTGTGAAGAAAATGGTCTCAAACATGAATTTTCCGCTCCTCGAACACCTCAACAGAATGGGGTGGTTGAAAGGAAAAATCGTACATTACAAGAAATGGCTAGATCTATGTTATGTGAATATCAATTGCCTCAAACTTTCTGGGCTGAGGCAGTTAATACTTCGTGCTATGTAATGAACAGAGTAATGATTAGACCAATACTTAATAAAACGTCATATGAACTGTGGTCTAACAAGAAGCCTAACATCTCATATTTTAGAGTGTTTGGATGTCCTTGTTATATTTTGAACACAGGTGAACAGCTTGGGAAATTTGAGTCAAAAACGGTTGATGGAATCTTCATGGGTTATTCATCAAGAAGTAAGGCTTACAGAATCTTCAATAAACAGTCAAGAACAATCGTGGAAACCGTCAACGTCAAGTTCAATGAATCAGATACGGATACGATACCTGAAGATGATAAAGATGATGTTGGTGCACAAGAAATTGAACAAGAAAACAATGATGTTGAGACAAACAATGAAAAAGCCACTGAAGCAGCAACAGATATCGAAAGACTAAAATTCAAGCCAAGTCATCCTCCAGATTTGGTAATTGGAAGTCCAACTGCTGGTGTTCGTACACGATCCTCTCTCAATAGGGAAGTTTGTACCCTTTGTATTCATAATGCCTTTGTATCTGAAATAGAACCAAGTTCTTATGATGTTGCTCTTAATGATGAATTTTGGTTGTTAGCTATGCAGGAGGAACTTAACCAGTTTGAGAGAAACAGAGTCTGGAACTTGGTACCCAGACCAAAAGACTACCCAGTTGTAGGAACAAAATGGGTATTCAAAAATAAGCTTGACGAATCTGGAAACGTAACAAGAAACAAAGCTAGGTTGGTCGCTAAGGGATACAATCAAATCGAAGGTGTTGACTTTGATGAAACTTTTGCCCCAGTTGCTAGGCTTGAAGCAATCAGAATTTTGTTAAGTTTTGCATGCTTTAAGGGATTCAAATTAAAGCAAATGGATGTGAAGAGTGCTTTTCTGAATGGAGAACTGAAAGAAGAAGTGTATGTTGAACAACCCCCTGGTTTTGAGAGTCACGATTATCCAAATCATGTATACAAACTGGAAAAAGCATTATATGGCCTTAAGCAAGCTCCTCGAGCTTGGTATGACTGTCTGTGTACATATCTCTTGGAAAATGGCTTTAAAAAGGGAAGTGCTGACACAACCTTGTTTTTATCTCATGATGGTGATGATTTTCTAATCGTCCAAATTTATGTTGATGATATCATATACGGTGCCACTAATGATGTCTTGTGTGAAAAATTTGAAAAAGTTATGCAGGGCAAATTTGAGATGAGTTTGGTTGGAGAGCTGAAATTCTTCCTTGGTTTCCAAATCAAACAAAGTAGCAAAGGGATCTTTATCTCCCAAACGAAGTACGTGATGGAGTTGTTAAAGAGATTTGGAGTTCAAGATGCAAAGCCAATGAAAACACCAATGAGTCCAACAACCAAACTTGACAAAGATGAAAAAGGTGTTGCTGTGGATCAAAAGAAATATCGCGGTATTATCGGTTCACTTCTTTATCTTTCTGCTTCTAGACCCGATATTATGTTTTCTGTGTGTTTGTGTGCTCGTTTTCAATCAAATCCCAAAGAATCTCATCTAAAAGCCACAAAACGGATTCTAAGATATTTGTTACACACACCAAATTTGGGCTTATGGTATCCTTCTTGTGATAACTTTAATTTAGTTGGGTTTACTGATGCTGATTATGCTGGTTCACTCACTGATAGAAAAAGTACTAGTGGAACGTGTTTCATGCTAGGTCATTCACTTGTGTCGTGGTCAAGTAGAAAACAAAACTGTGTTGCTTTATCCACCACTGAGGCTGAATATATTGCTTTAGGAAGTTGTTGTGCACAGATTTTATGGATGATGCAGACTTTATCTGATTTTGGACTTTGTTATAAACGAGTTCCTTTAAAATGTGACAGTAAGAGTGCAATTGACTTATCAAATAATCCAGTACATCACTCACGCACAAAACACATTGATGTAAGACACCACTTTCTTAGAGATCATATTGCTTGTGAAGATATTTGTATAGAATTTATTCCAACCGAATCTCAACTTGCTGATATTTTTACAAAACCCCTTCCTGAAGACAGATTTTGCAGATTACGTTTGGATTTGGGAATTATAGAAATAAATTAACCTTTTAGCATTTTTGGATAAATTTTCTCTTAAGATGTTCTGTTGGCAATTATCTTTCTGACAAATAATCCATGCTTCAAATCATCAAGAAAAGACCAGTTTGTTTTTGGACATTTATGATAAATTTGTGACTGTGTAAATTTTCAGAATATGAGATGTTTGAAAATTTGTAGCTCTGATACGATCAAATATGCTTTATAATATGAGTAATTGAAGAACTTTTTGTTCACTTTCATCTTCCGTCTCTATCACCCTTCTATCAATCATTATTATTTTATATATATCAAAGGGATTTAAGTACCAAAAAAAAAAAAAAAAAAAAGGTATTTCTCTAATCTCATTTAAAAATCCAAGCTCTGGTCATGCATGGTTATGAGAATACTTATTTTTTTTCATGCTATCACTGATTCCATTTAAAAATCCAAGATCTGGTTATGCGTGGTCAGTATAGTATTGAATTTTTTTTCATGTTGCAGCTAATTCCATTTAAAAATCCAAGCTATGGTCATGCGTGGTTAGTTTGCTATTGAAATATCCCTGGTATATATTAAATATTTCATCATTCCATTTTCTGTCTTGTGAAATGTGTTCTTCTTTTACAGATTATTCTAATCTTTTTGTTTGATTATTCGGAGTGTTTGAATTTGATAATGTCAAATGACTTGATTACTATTTACAGTTCATACTCCTTAAAATGTCCAGAATTGTTATTCTTTTGATGATTACAAAGGGGGAGAAGATGTTAAGATTTTGTGTTGTTTACAGACGTCTATAGATTTTATTTTGCCATTAATGCTAAGTTTAATTTTTTTTTCATTTTCAAATTCTTTACTCATGTCTGTTTACAACTGATAGGGGGAGCTCAAATATAGGGGGAGCCCTTGTTCAAACACATCTCGTTATTCACAAAAATCTTAAGTCTGTTTGTCATCATCAAAAGGGGGAGTTTGTTGATACTAATATTTTTGTTTGATGATAACAAATAGATTTTTGCTACTGGAGTGTTTGATTGTGGAATATCTAGTATTATTGGAAAATAAAATAACACAGAATTTACACAGAATATAGAAAAAAAAAAACAAATCAAATAAATTTTATTTCCAATAATATTATTTATTTTACAATTCATTTACACACAAGACTTTACAAATCACTTTACAAGTAATTTCAGTACATACAATTTTTTTACAAGCACTTCATTTTTTTTTTTCTTCTCATTTCAAACTGGATTATTCTTGTTGAGAACACCTTAACTGTCCAAAGCATCATCCTGTAACCTGTCACAAAAGAAAGAAAAATACACAGTACACTGGAACTAAAACAAATACTTTTGACAAAAATGATTCTTTGTGATTGATTCATTTTTTTTTGTCTCAGTTTTCTGTGTGCTTTTCTCATCATATTTCAGACCTGAACAGCCACATCAAAACCATACTGGTTTGCTGATCAGAACCAACTGATTCTGACCAGCCTCAACTCAGTACAGTTTGACTGCTATTTTTTTTTCAGAATCAAACAAGGTGAATTGTCAAATTCAAGACATGTTCAAAAGAGGTCAACCAGCAAATAATTTTCAAAGTCAACATGGAGTCAAAAAATGATTCAAATCAAAATGCAAGTAAACAAGCAAGCATGGTCAAATTCAAAGCAATGCATGTACAAAAAGGATGTACACAATTCAATGTTGCATGTACAAATGGTAATACAGCAGCAAATCACAACTATGCAGCAGTGACAATTTTTTTAAATAGCAGTGACATCACAACATAATCACAACAATACATATGACTACATGGTGCAACAATCAAGTCGAGGCACAAGTCAGAGTGCAGAAAGCAACTCAATCAGGTTATGTGCAACATGGTGATGCCAAACAGCAATGGTGGCATAGCAGCAACAAGAGCATGGCAAATGGTTTATGGTACAACAGTATAGCCAACAAAGTGACAGAGTGGTGTACAAAGTTGTATACAACTCAGCAAAGCTCAAAGTGGTTAAGCCATAATAGTTCAAGTGTGTAAATGATCAGTTTTGCAACATGATTGCCAACAAGAAAACAAAGCAGCAAAGGTTCAAAAATACTCAAGACAACTCAACACACTTTCAGGAAATCATACTGTCAGCATATGGATGTGCATGTCATGAATGCAGCTCGACATAGTCAAGAAAGCAAGGGCAAGCAATGACATAGATAAAAGAACTTTCAGTGCAAAAGCGTCACAAGCTGTTTTGAAAAGAAAGGAGTATAAATGGATGGTGCAACTACATGCAAGCAACCAAGTGATCAAGACAGTATCAGTTCATATCAGTTTTTCTTTGTGTAACAAAAAAAAACATCACAAGGATGCCAAATGCAAAGTATCATGTTCAAGCTTAAACAAGACTCAGCAAGTTAATTTGTTTTTTTTTTTTTCTTAAAACTTGGAAAACAATAACAATCGAAACATTTTGGCAAGAAAGTTCTTTGATTTATTTTCAGAAAAATATTCAGTTCATATTTGACAATTTTTCTCAGTCATAATTTTTTTTCCAGAAATCAGAATATGGTTTGCCATAAAACAGAGTTCTCTTTTTGGAATAAAATCAAATTTATTGTTTCCAAATTTTCATCACACATTCTAGGATGTTTCTTAAATGCATGCAAAGTTTTTTTTTTAGCATTTCAGAGAGCTAACATATTTGAAAAGGTGTAAACAATGGCAAGAAATCATTTCCAGAAATCATGCTGTGGACCAAAGGAAAACATTGGATTCAAACATATATGGTATGGTGATTCAGCAATAAGCTTTTGCCAAGATATGTTTGCAATTTTACATACATGGCATATGTTCAGCAAATCAAAAAATTTCCAGAATTGATAATTCAATCAAAGTCAAAGGTTTTAAATTCAAAGGGGGGAAATATTTTTTTAAGGCCACAACGAAAGGCAACAAACAATCACAGCAAACATTTTTGGGAAAAATTCATGTCTGTTTTCAAATTGTTTCTCCAAATATATACGGTGCTAAATCAAAGAACAAATCTGTTTTCTTTCTTAAGGGATTGAATCAATACTTTCTTTTTTTTAAATATGCTTTCATAAAAATTCAAGGCATCATTCAAAAGAAGGAAACATTTCAAAGCAGAATTTATCAGCAAAAGCCAACGCAAAATCAGCTCAAGCCACACTCACGAAATCAGAGGCTAAGGGTTTTCTAAAACCCTATATAAGCACACCATACATCATCGACAAAAATATAGAAAACTCACAAGAGCCTCAAAGACCAGAAAGAAATTCAAATCAGAGGTTACTCACGTTTTTTTCTGTCGAAATCTCAAATCAGAGAAACAAGGAGCCACCAGCGATCGATCGGAGATACTGAGATTATTCAAAATCATCAAGTGATAAATCGATTTGGGAAGCCTCCAGAGAAACCCTAGCAAAATTTTCAGAGGCCGCCGCCATTATCAAATAAAAGAAGAATCGGGCAAATAAAAGAAAGTGGGCCGGCCAATATGTACTTGGCCAAGCCAAGTCTTTGTTAAAAGGGGGTTTTCCTTTTTGTTTTTTTTTTGTATTGATTTTTTTTGTTTTTGTTTTTCTTCAATATCAATGTTTTTTTTTTCTAGTTTTTTGTTGTAAAACTAGGATTACAGATTGGTGATTTATAATCTAGGAAAATCTGGTCTAGGATATACAGACTAGTCTAGGATTTTGAGCTTAGGGATAAACAGGAGCAGGAGTTGCGAGTTTGCATAGGATTGTAAGCGGGATCTGTTTGTATCTCCTAATAAAAATCTTAGAAAGGCAGCAGTAGGCACAGTTTGCCGAAGCTGGGTATATCTGTGTGTGATTTTATTTTTATTGCATTTCTTTATTACAGTGTTTAGTTTTAAATTTTGTGTTAAAACCCTATTCACCCCCCCTCTAGGGTTATTATCGATCCTACAGATTGTATTGCTATTGTTGGCCTTAATGGGAGTAATTACCTTGATGGGTCGATGGTGGTGATCGTCTGGACGTTCTTATTGATGGTTCGGATTTGCGAGTGTCTTTATTTCCCACGAAATAAGACGACTCCGGTTTCGTTCAGACCCAGGACGGACTTGTAAATGGATCGCATGCCTGACGTCGAAATTTATTTCATGTAATAAAATTGGTTTTATTTGATGTATAAAGGCTTGGTGGCGGAGGATTTATCCTCTTGCTTAACACCCCTTTTTATGTTAAATAATTCTCGATCGCGTGATATGAGTTGTCGATGTGACATGCCAAGTTGCACTCGAACAAGGCTTATTGTTGCAAAGCAGGGCCTTGTAGAATGATCAAAGCATGGTCCAGTATGGGCGCAGCTTTGTGTATACGTTACTTCGCGAGCCTCACACCCCGGTGGAGTCTAAAACGGAGCAAGGGAACGCAGGGAATGCGCATGTCTCTTTCTAGCTAAAAGTTGTGTCAGTGACCTACCAGCACTGATATTTACTAAGTGGTTGTTGGATTTGAGGTACCTCGGTATATTGGTCGCTACTGGCCAATTTAAAGGTCCGTTAGGATCGGGAGGCGTGTGTTCAGGCATAACTAATCCACAAAAGTAAGTGTGGACCGGCCCTGCAGCTATCCAAGGGTTGGACAGAGTACCAATCCTGGGCATTGCTAGAGTGTCTCGAATCGGTAAGGATCTCGCTCCTAGCCTTGACTCAGTATGGAAACCCAACTTTTCAATACGAGATAACGGACTTGATTGTATACTTATTATGGCGACATAGTAGGATGGGGTACTATGCCGTCTAGGATTAATACATTTATTTTGAAGTATTTTAAATCATATTACACACTTATAATATTAAAATAGTATTTGACTCGTACTCTGCATTTTTGATCATTATAAGGTAAAACTCTATCCTCTGGTGTGCGTTGCATTGTGTGATAGGACCTGAGTCTTATAATGATTTCATTTTTACAAAAGCATTGCGTTATTCTTTTTATTTAATAAATATATGCACAGACAATCTATTGGAGTAAACCCGTTCCACGGAAGTGGCGTGGTCCTTAGATTTGTCATATCCAGTAGTTAGTATAGATTTCTCATACCAGTCCCATGACTGACTCGTGTTTGTTTCACTTTGCAAACTCGGGTGCCCTCTCTTTGCACGGGCAACCAATTGACAGGTTCCTATTTAGCTTGCTTGGAGTTCTTGCTTGGAGATTCTATTGTTGAGGTGACTTGGAGTATGAAGACTTGCTATCTTTCCTTCTCTTCATTTCATTTTCTGTTAGATAGTTTAATTCTGTACTTTGGAGTTTTGAGACATGTTACATTCTATTTGGTTTTGATGTAATAATTAGAACTTCTGTGACTGTGGGATTCTATATTTTGATGACATCTATTTTCGCTGCCTTGATGTTGTTATGATATAGTTTTCTTATACTTATGTTGTTATCTGTGTTATGTATTGCCATATTTATGTTGTATTCCAATGATCATCCTTGCTTTCGTTATGCGGAAGTTTGGGGTTATCACATCATGACAATTGAAAAGAACAAAACTTGGGAACTAGCAGAACTTCCAGAAGGTTGTATGCCCATCGATGTTAAATGGGTTTATAAAAAGAAGGTGAATGCTCAAGGAGAAATAGACAGATATAAGGCGCGGTTAGTTGCAAAGGGATATCGACAAAAGGCTGGAATAGACTATGATGAAGTTTTCGCGCCCATGGCCAGAATGGAGACAATAAGGCTTCTAATTTCTCAAGCCGCTCAATATAAGTGGCCCATTTATCAGATGGACGTGAAATCCGCATTTTTGAATGGCATCCTCGAAGTGGAAGTGTACGTGAGTCAGCCTCCTGGATATGTAAAAGCAGGACAAGAAAGAATAGTGTTAAAGTTGTATAAGGCGTTGTACGGTTTGAAACAGGCGCCTCGAGCGTGGAACGCCCAGATAGACACCTATTTCCAGAAGAACGGATTCATACAATGTCCATATGAACCTGCTTTGTATGTCAAAGAAAGGCAAGGTAATTTATTACTTGTTGCACTTTATGTTGATTATCTTATTTTTATGGGAAACAACGAAGATATGATTAAAGATTTTAAGAAGGAGATGACCAAAGAGTTCGAGATGACAGACTTGGGCTTAATGAAATATTTTCTTGGTATTGAAGTGAAGCAAGATAAGTCAGGCATTTTTATATCCTAAGAAGCATATGCCAATAGTATTTTGAAGAAATTCAGAATTGAGCACTGTAATCCAGTAGCAACACCCATGGAACTGGGAACAAAACTTTCAAAATTTGAGGGAGGAGCTTCGGTGGATGCAAATTTATATCAAAGTCTGGTTGGAAGCTTGAGATATATTACGTGCACAAGACTTGACATTGCATATAGTGTTGGAATAGTAAGCAGATATATGGAGAATCCAAAAGTGTCACATTGGAAAGCAATCAAAAGAATTCTAAGATATATTCAAGGAACAAAGTCACTGGGATTCTTTTATTCTAGAACAACAAACTACAACTTGGTGGGATATTCTGATAGTGATTGGTGTGGAGACATGGATGATCGTAAAAGCACGTTTGGATACTTGTTCTTTATGGGAGATACAGTTTTTAAATGGTACTCCAAGAAACAGCCTATACTTTCGTCATCAACTTGTAAGGCAGAATATGTGTCAGCCTCTTACCGTGTTTGTCGTGCCATATGGCTAAGAAGGTTACTTGGAGAATTGAGGAGCCCACAGTAAAGATCAACTGAAATTAGAATTGACAACAAATCTGCAATTGAGCTTGCCAAGAATCCAGTACATCACGAAAGGAGCAAACACATTAATGTTCGATTCCATTTTATTCGGGAACATGAAAAAGAAAAGAATGTGCATTTACGTCATGTTGTTAGTCGTGACCAGATAGCTGATGTGCTCACTAAACCATTACCCAAAATTCTGTTTGATACTTACAAAAGACTGATGGGCATGAAGGACCGAAAAGAGTTAGTTTAAGGGAGGAATATGTTGAATAAACTAAACTCTTCGGTTTTAGTAATATTCTAGAAGTTGCATTTAATATGAGAGAATAAATTAAGTGTGATTCATGGAACTGAAAAGGATGCATCTATTCATGTATGATGGTTTGTATTCTCCTATTATAAATAGAGAAGTCTGTAATGGTATTTAGATGAGAGAAAAGGCAAAAAAATCAGAAATAGAAAATTGCTCTGTTCCTTGTTCTGTTAGTATTCTATATACTGAAATCTTTATACAAAAACACACACCCCAACAGACCTCCGATTCAATTCAAGCAGCACTTATAAGCTTTTAGGCGAACATGTAAATCATCAGAAGCCTACACGCTAGACGAAGAATCTTAGGCAAGTGTTTCGGTTTCAAGCAGCACGACTAACTCGGAGAAACGAAGGATACATATACTGGCCGATGGCTGTAGCATCGTGAATTCCAGATCTCCGCAGTATGCGAATATCAGACGATTGATATTTTTGGGTGCGGCTTTAGCTTGTTAGAATCGAATTTCGCATGAGGGGAGGGAGAGGATCGATTTTGATCTATGGAAGAGGATTGATTAAGCAAAAGGGGATATGAGGAAGCCCGCGTGAGAGAGTGGAAATTTAACACGTGAACGGCTTTGCAGCAACAATTTCAGTATTCCCGTGTAAGTTTCATGTCACTTACCACCAACATTTTTTTGGGAACGTGCAACAAAATTTATAAAAATGAATATTATTAGTTATAATTAATAAGCGAGTATTTATATTAAATATAACATGAATTTCTTGAAAACTATTTTTACTAAAGTACAAAATATTACTTTTTAATTATTATTAATTTTTATTTCTAGAATATAATTGAATATTAATTATTAGAAATTAATTATCATGTATATAAAAATTATTAAATATTTAATAGTAATTATTAAAAACTAATTACTATTTATTTATTATTAACTGTCACTAATTTGTAAGGATATTATTAAAAATAAATTATTAATTATTCTTAGTTTTTAATAATTAGTTATTAAATATAAATCATACAATATTAGTAATTATTAATACAAAGTTGGCCTTTATTAAAATTAGGAGAAAAAAAAGCTTAATGAGGGATACTGACTGAAATTTGTGATGAAAGCAGAAGGCTTAATTAAGAATTTAGTAATTGCATTGGTTATGAGCAAAGATTATTTTACTAATTCTAAATAATTAACGATTATAAGTTATTAATTATAAAACATAAATTATTATTTATTATTACTTATAAATCATTAATTAGAAGAAATTAATTATTAATTATTGAACATATTAATAATTATTAAAAAACTAACACTAAAGTATATCTTAGAAAAATAATATAAACATCTTTTGCAAATCTATTGGAATTCTACTACAAAATAGCTTTGATAAATATTTGTCGTTATTCTGCTTGAATTTACAGCGTAAAATATCAGTAGAATTTTTCTGTCGATAATTTGACGCAATTTGCAACGGTTTAGTGAGGGATGAGAGAAGACGACGGTAATAAATAAAAGAAAAAAAGTTGAAAAAACAAAATACTGTCCCTTGCAAATCACAAGAAAATCCATCGCAAATTAACGACGAAATTTCCGCTTCTAAATATCTAACGCTAAATCAGTGTTTTCTTGTAGTGTATGGACTTGAGTTGTTTGTGATGGCTTGTGGAGACGATGATGGTTTGTATATTTGATGGGGACGTGATGTTGGTTTTTGCACTGTTTATTGTTTTTATTATCATTTATTAGCTATTTAGTTGTGTATGAGTTAGTTTATAACATATATATACATATTGGTTTATGTTGTGAGTTTGAGTATGTATGAGGTGATGGATTGTGAAATTGATCGTATATGAGTTGCGGATTGGTTGGATTTAAGTTGGTGTGGATTGAGGGTTTTATGGCTGCTAGAAATCAGAAAAACATTTACAGTATAGCGACGGCTGGGGACGGATTTCAGGTCACTCTTAGTTGCGGCTGGCGACCGTTGTCTTATCCAGTTCTGCTATGCATAGCAACGGCTTGTGATGGTTTTTTATCCACGGTTAGCGACAACTGGTCACGAAAGTAGAAAGGCCAACCGTTTGTCCACATGGCATGTTTGTCGTCGCTCGCCGTCGCTATAAAGGGACCAGAGCCATCACTAACTTCAACGCTATTTGCTTACCGTTCAAATAAATAGCAATGGTTGTCAACGGTTTTTTGCCGTCGCTATGTGGATCCTTTCTTGTAGTGTTACAACTAATGAATTGAGACAACACATTTGTACCGATAGAAGACAATAGCCAAAAACTGACTAAGCTATTTTGTCTTTGATGAGCTATGTAGTCTTGATCTCTTGCCGGCTTTCCCTTTTTGTCCACAGTGCAATTTAGTCGTGTGATAAGTGTAAAAAGGACATATCTTCCAGGCTATTGCTCTAATTGAAACCTCTATTTTGAACTTCTTAATGCAGATGATTTATCTCATCCAGTTGAACTATGATCAATTGACTTTGAGGTTTGATTAACTTCTAAGGCAATTCATAAGTGATATTCTATCTTATTTATAATGGTTGGTTATCAGTATTAGATGATGCATGGTTTCATGTATCTCTATTTGCCTTTGAAACCGTGTGATATCAAGAATATGAAAAAATATCAATAACTTTGTTGTGCAGTCGGAAGATCTTGAGTGATGACACTTGTTTGGTAGATTTTTTTTTTAAGGCTGGGCACAACATACTTAGGGAAAGATGAATATAACAGAAACAATTCTTGATCAAGAAAGGTGTTATTGCTGAAAACAACAAAAAATAATGATGGGAATGTTAATACTTAGACGATTCTGAGAGATGCAGCCTAATCCCAGGTGATGAAACTGATTCTAATAGGATTATTGGCAAGACACTCTTGCTTTTATGCGATTGAATGCTCTAACACCATACTAGAAATTGAATAAAGAACTTTTTTATTGATGGTCTCTTTGTACTTTGCACATACGAAAAGATAATTATATGAATTTCATAAAGTTTGCTGTATTTATTACAAATAAGTAATTTGGGATGAGTTCACGCCTATTGCCTTGTAACCTGATTGTGTTGAGAATGAGATAATATACGTGGTTGTAATCAATAATACTTTTATTCTAATAGCTAATTTAGTCCAAAGTAGGGATAATGATGGGTTAGTTCTAAGGTCCAGACCCGGTAGGCCTACATCTGTTTTGACCGTCTCAGTGTCTCGATGGATAATAGGGGCGTGTAGACACATGACTCGCTCTTAAAAGGTTTTGGCCTGGGGTCGATTTAGGGCTAAGCCGACAAAATCGTTGGTATTATTGGAACATTATGGAATGGCTTTATAATGCAATAATGACTTGTTAATCTTCTTAAACGTAAGTGATTATGATATGAATACCATAATACATGAATCAATACGCTATAATTTTTTTTAAATAATTAGTTGTATCGCTATTAATTATACAATAACAAATGCATATTTTTCGAATTAGTGCTATAAACAATGCTTTATTATTTTCTCTTAACATTGTAAACACATTGTTATTTGTACTTAGTATGTCTTTATGGAAAGATATAAATAAAAGCATGCATAATAATACATAATTTTGAATAAAATACAAAAAGCCACACCAGATATTGGAATGTATCGAGTTTACTCTCACCCGTACGGTTCTAGATTTGAGATGAAATTCCGAACTTGCACCAAGTTTACTAGGCAAGTAGGGATGGGGTCAAAATATCCCAAGATGGGTCAGAAGCACAAAGATCCCGTTTCATTGTCATACTAGTCCAAAGAAGAAAAATGAGTTTGTCCTTTAAGCTAATTAACAAATTTACTAATGGACTTACGTCCTGCAAAGTTGGTTGCTTAAACCACTGTCTACCCATGCTGCTTCACAAATTGTCACTAAATCACAATATCCACAATCTTATTTCACATATATATGCAATTGTACATTGTGTGAATGTTTACTTATGCATGAGTCACATATCATTTCTATATTGTCGGCCATACATGCAGTTTTAGTTTGACCATGCATGCCCATACGGTTAATAAACATCTTTGTATTTCACACCACTTATACGGTTACTAACACAACCTGATACCCATCACTTGCACGCAGGTGCATCAAGGTAAGGCAGATGCACAAACTTAATGGAGTAAGGCGAAACATCTATAGGTTTGGAACCATCAACCTTAACCGGTTCCAAATCCGGAATGCCTCCGTTTTGATCGATGGCCAAAAATTTTCCATTCAGAAGCATCGTCCGACTGTGCAAATCTCCGTTTTGCGCAGTTAGGTGGTACTCTTCTCTGGTAACCGCACTTGTTTTGCCCTTTGCTCTTGAGGTTCTATTGTTATAATCATGGTGCTCTGAAGGTTTTGTTGTGATGGTCACTTGTGTTGTTGTGTTGCCGTCGAGGTTTATTAATAGAAGTGTGATTCCTTGCTGTAAATAGAAGAAAAAATAGCATGAATGAAATGTCTAGAAGTACACACATATATACATACATGTTATTTAACTTACGGATTGACGTGCACAATGAGCATATGCACGTATTTTGTTTGTGCCGATGATTGACGTTGACAATGCATTCCTTCCCATTAATCGATGCCACAATAGAGCACTGCACAAGGGATTAAAAAAAGAGAAAAACAAAAGGTTAGCTCCCATTAGCTGGTTGTGCGCAAACTATGCCCGTATGCAATAGTGAAACCTATTCGCATCTGCATCCCAAAAAGGTAAATATCGGATATACGAAAAATAAGTACAAATGTAGATGCAAAGGTATCCATACTCGAAAATTATCCATTTATTAGTTTTTGTTTGTATTATAGTTAATATTTTGTTCATTTTAGTATACTGATAGACATGTGCTTTTATTTATTTTTATTAATATAATAGTTTGTATTATATAAATTTAATGCATGTTAATAGCTTAAAAGTATTTTATGGTCATTGTATTTGATTATTTTTCACACTTTTATAATCAATAATACTGAAAAAAGTTTGTGCTAAGACAAAATTTGTACATATTTCTTGATTTGTTGATCGTTAGCAGATAAATAATTATATGATACCCTTTTGCACCCCAGATGTGAAAGTTGCAATATTAATTATCCAAAAACATCCATTCAGAGAGGCCTACCAACAATGCGCAAGTTTCTAAAAACAAAATTTTCATGTTTACAAATACAATTTCAGTTTTATTGTTTGTGAAAGTTGGTGCTTTTTTGAAAAATCAAATGTCAAATATTTCTACAAAAATATTAAATAAATATTTCTTAATTAAAACTATGTTTTTTTCTTGACAAAATTTGGATTTTCCAAAAAGTTAAGACTGTTTGGAAAACGTTATATTTTTTTTCTTACAAGTTACAAATTTATTTTCTTAATAGAGGTTCAACTTATATTAGACAATAAATATTTCTTTATATTAAAAGATTTTTTTTTCCTATGCTTTAGAGAAAGAAAAATAGTTGACATATGTCTTTCATCACCTATTTGGCAGTTTTGGATCGGCTCAGTACTAAATCAATTCTAAATAGTTATGGCATTTTATTGAACACCTTATGTCCTCTATGTGACATGTTTGATGAAACAACTAACCATCTATTTTTCAATTGCAACTATTCATCCTATATTTACTGGACAGTTTATTCGATGTGAAGCGAACGTAACTCGAGGATATTTACTGGAAAGAAAGTTGATGCATATACCAGAAGTCAATAAATCGCTAAAGATATTTTCTACCTTGTTCGCAAGTCGCAACAATGGCGGCACAACGAAAAGGAATTCTTGGAATGAAGAGCTTTTGGCGAGATGGGATGTTGAACTACTTGATAATGGTTGAGAATTCGGAGCGATTAGTTTGGAGGAGTAAGAGCAGCGGTTTTATTTTTTATTTTGAATTTTTGTACTCAGTTTGTACTCTTCCATATGTATTGAAAGTATGTATTGTTAATAATTCAAATATATGATCTCTTTTTCCTTGAAAGCTAACCAGCAGGGGTTGCAAGTGTTTTCTTTTCTTTTTTTTTTTTTTTTTTTTTTTCTTTTTTCTTTTTTTTTTTTTTCTGGCAAGGCCATAGGGGTTGCAAGTTTTGACGAGTCATATATATGAGTTTTTAAATTGGTATCGTAATAAAAACTACCAAATTTATATATAAAAAAAATCAGGTATATTAAGTATTTAAAAAAAATTAAGATAAGTTTAATAGAACCTTAAAAGGATTTTACGGACTAGCAAAAAACCACTAAATAAAAAAACTACACTAAGAAAAAGAATCCAAAAAATTAAGAAAGAGCATACTTTTTGTTTCAAATGCTTAAAATAATATTTTAAAAAACATTTTTCAATGGACATTATATTGACTTTAAATTAACATTTTTATACTATTTTTCGGTTTCCACCATTGCACATTGGTACTGGTGACACTAAATTGATTGATCTCCAAAAACAACCTAGTACGGAAAGTATCATTTATTCAACTTTAGGAAATGTCTTGTATCACTTGATCTTATTCTTGACAAATAATAAGGAATCAGAGTTATATAATAGAAAATAGATATAAATCTCTTTCAGGTTAGGTAGTCTGTCATATGGATCGACTTTAGACGTTATTTGCTAAGTCAAACAACTTAAACTTCCCCTTGAAAGCAAAGCATACCTGTAATAATCTGGGTTTGGCACAAAAGTGGTTGTATCTAGCAAGCCATAGTATCCACCAATCAAGCTTTGTCTACAGTAAGACTTTGTATCATATGTTGCTGCCATACCCAGCTGATCCAAATACCTAATATGCATACCCATCCATATTCAAATTTTCAAATTATACAAAACAGAATTTTCTGAAGTACAAAAGCTGGTGGGAAAAATAAATCGTACCAGAAACTGAATATGAATGCATTAGATACAAGGTTTTGGCCACTGTTATAGGTTCCACCTGCTTCTCCAACCCATGCAACTGCCTTTGTTCCAGCGCTCTCTAAAATATTATGAACATCCATATATGTTTTTTTTATATCATCGAGAACGTCTGGATTGAGAATTTTCTGTACTAAATCCGGATCACCGCCTATCCGAGATTAAGGAAAGAAAATGAAAGAAAGGAAATTAGTTTGAACAAAACGAAATTCCCAGATATTCTAAATTAAGAATAGAGGAAATTAGGGACAATGACTTTGATAAAAATTTAAGCTGAATGATACAAAGTTTCAGTTTTAAACTGAATGATGAACTAGGGAGAAAAAGTTAGACAAAAAAGACAATGCTAATTATGACTAGCATTATATTCAATTTTTACATTGTTCTTGTGTCTATTTAACATATAAGGGATATTTCAACAATTTCGTCCACATTTTAGAAATTATATCAAATTTTCGGCATCTTTCAAAACAGAGTACATATGTACACCTTGTTTCTGCTAAGTTGAACTTGATTCAGCATTTTGTTACAGTGCAGCTTGAAACTTTGTTTAAATAACTTTCCTTATTATTTCTCTTGCCAAAAACAAATACCCTATATACATAATATATGTCCAAATATGTTGTATACTTTGAAAAGTGGACAAAATTGATTAGAATCCTAAAATTATGGATAAAAATGAGTGGTACCTGAACCAAGGTTATATATATGATAAGTAACGACATCTAGTGACTTAGGTTTGGTTTTGTTGATAAATTCACTGTACCAAGTAGCATCAAAAAGGCCACCAGGAGCAATAACCAATGGCTTGGAGGGGAAACCTTGGTATAAGTTATCTATAATCGATTTAAGAGAGATTGTATCTTCTGCATATTGGTCTGCTCCAACTCTGGTTCCAATCCCACTTCCACTTAATTCATTACCTGACATTGAAAACACGTTAGTACTTATGTCCTGTATACAATAATAGCATGGAAATCTGGAACCAAACAGGGAAATAGTGTAAAAGACAAAAAATTATGCCAAAAAGACAGAAGCTAAAAAAAATTAGCCAAAAGAATAAAGTTTAATGTAAATTTTGAAATGATAGTGGGACTCTAAATTCCAGAGTTTAATGTAAAATTGTTCTTAAGTCTAAATTTTTTGTTGACTGTTCTTATTGATAAACTTTTGGTTGATTTTGTCCTTGTGTCTAAAAATCCCTAGTGCAAAAGTTACCTAATTATACCTAAGTTTCGTACATGACTACATATGTGTGATTTTGTTCACATGCTTTTCCATGATACTAGGTCAAGATTTTAATTAATTGTTTATTTGTTTCATGATAGTATGTATTCATGGTACTATATGTTCAAGCGTCTTGACCAGTTTGAACAAGGTGTTTGTCATGAAGACTCATTTCTATTACCATCCTCAAAAGTTTTGCTACAAAGCTACTGTTAAAGAGTGTTTGATTTTGCGATCAACATTTCTCAAAGCTGCTGCATTTGTTGAACAAAAGGAACAAAAGGAAGATACAAGTCTTACCAAACTCCCAACCATGGATAGTATAACCCTTATTGATGGTATATCGAATTAAAGCAGCTGCATTTGTTGAATTCCAAGGCCCTCCTAACGAGCCATCTGACAATGGAACACGTCCGTTCAGCGCATTTAGTCCGAAAAAAATCACAGCCCTGAAAGGATGAATCCCAAAAGTTTAACAAGATAAATTTTAGTTGTACGGGGGGTGCATTATTACTTTACTAAAATAAAATAAAAGAATAAAACCAGTTCACTTGGAAAACTATGTACAAATATAGAACACTTTTGATCAATTGGCATTGAATCAAATGGCTTGAACTGATCAATTTCAACTCTTATTACTGCAAATTCCTACAGCAATTACAGTGGCGCCATTCCGAATACCACAAGGGGGAACAAACATTTGAACCGGCGCAATTTGAAATCGTATCAGTACAAATTGTTGACTAAGCAACAACATAATAAGTTAATAATTAAATAGCCTTAAACGAGCAAATTTTTGTTAATTTTTATAGTGAAAACCAATATTGGAGCTTTAAACGGGCACTGCGTTCAAAAGAGGAGATTTCAAAGCAATGCCAATAGCCAACAACAGCACTAAAATGTTTAGCAGTTATCACAAGATATGGCACTGATTCTGCTTTTAGATAAAAATACACGTTAAAATTTTCAAATACACGTTAAGCATTGACACTTGTAGGCCAAAAAATTTCAGGTTGAATAAAGAAAATATAATACCCAGATTTCTTGAAGAAATCATTAAGGTCGTCCCATCTAGACATCGGTAAGCATCCTTCAGTAAAGCCAAATAGCTCAGAAGTATTTTTTGTGAATGGAATACATGGTTGCCCAGGATCACCAACATCATATATGACCTTATCTTGCAAGGTACCTCCTAAACGTACTTTTAATGGCGAAAATGCTGCATTAAAAAATAAACCGTTAATACACTTACAGATGTGAATAATTGTGATTAAAAAAAAAAAACAAAAAAAAGGAAACTCAGAGCAGTTTTTTTTTTTTTTTTTTTTTTTTTTTTTTTTTTTTTTGCCTTGGTTTTGTTTACCTTTAATTGCGTTAAAAAGAATTGGGTTTGATAGATTCTGCAAGAAAGAAATTATTAGGGACATTTGTCAGCCAAAGTTGTAATTAACTGAATGATGCATAAGGTTTAAAGTTATACTATTTTTGGTTTTCAAAAACCACAAAGGCTTATCAAAAGATGAAGATAAGCACACTCAATAAATGGGTTTTTTAAAAGCATAGTTTCAGGTTCAGGCTTTTCAAAAATTTCATTTAAAGACTGTTTACAGTATTTTTACAGTGCTATATGACTGTGAATAAGCAAATATGTAAAGTGGCATGAAAGGGAAGAACAGGTGCCTAGAAAAGGAAAAAAAAAAAAAAAAAGCGAAGAATTAGTTTTCAATAAAACTACAGAACACCAATACCTCATCCGAGAAATGTTTCCTAATTCCAAAACACTAGTAAGAAAGACACCAAACTATTCACAATTATGTGTACGTTTATGTCAGGTATCATATATGAGTAGCTATTTAAATATTCACAACATGAAAATATATCATACTTCTAGCATTTGTTAACAATTGTATAACCGCAAAGTTTGCAGCGAATGATTCAAAATTGTTAAAAGGTGATTTGTATATTTATAAGGAAAAGCACAGATGAAAGTGAAACTGTTATATGTTAAGTTTAGAATAAGCAACAATGGAAGTAGCTAGAAATAACAAATCAAATTTGAGCCATACAATATTGGTCAAAAAGAGACCAACCTATTTACAAGTATTTGTATATTTCTTATATTTGTTTTACGTAAAATATTCTATATTATTAGTAGCTACTTGTATATTCAGAAGAAGGACAGAAATCATACTACTGGTTATAACAGTGTTATCTAACGACGATCGGAACAAAGCCCCTCTTCCTTACTGGCACACAACTTTCATATAACAAAAAAATATATAATGTTACGTGCCTACCAGCTCGTATTTGTATATAATTCCTTCAATTTATTCCATGATGTGTAACTATTAATTACAACTCATCACTCCTCCTTAACAGCATTCGAGACAATCTAACAGTTTACAAAGGAATCAAAACTGTTAAATGTTAATTTGTATTAAACTTAAACACCAATGATTCGTAAATTTCAAGCACTTAACGTACGTAGTATTGAGAATTAAACTGACCGATAAATGCAACCAAACGCAGTAAATCTATAAATGAATGAACATGTTCAAATCATTTATGGAACTCAACAAATTAACAAGTCAAAATCAAAGCAGCTAAAAACATAACAACCGGACGTTGCTACAAACAATCATTAAAGCAACCGAGCTCGTAAAATCATTTATACATTCGACAACGAAACGTCGTACCAAATTGAGAATCGAAGCAAAACCCCAGCTACAAGAGCCATAATCGCATTTGTCAGGCGGCCACCAATCCAAGGTAGCGCAGACGTAGTCGTCGTCAGTGGTCGCGATCGGAAAACTCACGTTAACCACAGCGGTGGCTTGAGAGACATTTGCATTGATCTGGGTACAGAAGACGTTGTCGACTTCGGCGAAGAAGAGTAAGCTCCAGAAGATGCTGGCTAGTAAATTGATCAGGAAAGAGCCCATTTTGGGAAAGATGACGAGATGGTGCTACCGTGGAGACGTATATATAAGGAGGAAATGGGAGGATAGACGTGATTATGAAAAGAAAGTGCATGGATGGGGAAAGAGCAAGTACGAAAAAGGTTGGAAAAGGCTACAAGGAAGAATGATCGGTGAGAGGCGTCAAGGAAAGGGAGGGTTTATTTGTATGGAAGAGCAGGGTTGAAGCAGCGGTGTTTGCTACGTTACCTCTTTTTTTTTTTTTTTTTTTTTTTTTTTTTTTTTTTTTTTTTTTTCTTTTCTCCATCTTCGTTTCTACAATGTAATTATATTTTTTTTCTCTTAATTCAAATCAAAATTGAAAATTCATGTAAAACAAACATTCTTGATTGAAATGCTTAAAATACTAAATTATTACATTTTCTATCTTAAATGAATTTCAATTCGAATTTCATTACTATTAAACACATAAACAGATAAACCCAAGTAAATACTTTACATTTTTAGTCATACTCCTTTTTACTTGAAGTATATTTCCTTTAAAACTAGTGTTGGAAAATGTTTTGTTATGAAGTGAATTTTTAAAATAAAAAAATAAAAAAAATGTTAATGGTAATTTATTGTGAGCCATTATTGTAATTGAGCCGACGGTGATTTATTTATGAATCATTAGTATAATTTTGCTGTTACACTTGCACGACAGTAATATTTTTATATGACATTATTGTTGAACAATTACAAAATCTAATGATATTACAATATTGTTTTAAATAAAATAAATTGAAATCCATTAGCAATTCATCAGTTTAGCAATGTATACAATTTTCATTCTTCCTATATAAGTGATGATAGATAGACAAAAGAGAAATGATAAGAACAAAATACATTATTATTTTTCTTCTTCCTTCAAAAAAGAATAGCAAACACTTTTGTTTCTTCTTCAAAAAAAGTACAACGGGTTTTTTTCTCTCTTTCCTTCTTCTTTCAAAAAAACTAAAAACATCTTAAGCAGTATCTCAGAGTGCAAATCAGAATTGACTTTGTCGACGCAAAAAAGGTCAATATTTTATAAATTAGAGAGGCTGTTTTATCCCCAATGCGGAGTCAAAATTTCGAGAACTACTTTGCACCTCCGAGAGATCGCCGAAAGTATTCAACAAAGTGACATTGTACACGACTCAGCCATTGTTTTTTCAACATTTTGAAGATCATCCATACAAAATAATGGCTTCTAACGCAAATTTGAACGGCATTGCCCCATCATCCATGTTCCAGCTTTCTAATATAAATCAATTAAGAGACCTTTGGAAAAGTCAGTAAGCCTTGAAACAAATTTTGAATGAATAAGGTTGATTTAAGTATCGTTAAGATTGACCAAATAACATAAATATAATTACATGTTCACATCATCAATTATGGAAAAAAAATGTTATATCTAATTCAATTTGAGCAAATAATATAAACAATTGCTTTAAAGAACCATACGTAATTAAAAATGGAAGCATTTGAATTTAATTTTGTGATAACTTATTGAGGTACATATTAATAATCAGGAAAATAATCACAAGGATAAGATTAAAGGGTTTTTATTCATATGGGCAGCCCATTAAAAATTTAATCAAAAGAACATTACACTAATTATCACGCATGCTATTTCCTTCTTCATCGTTAATTATCTCTGGTTAAAGAAATTTGTATCTCGCCACCATTGAAACGCGATTCTTGTTCTTGCATATCCTGAAATCAAACTTTCTCTTTGATCGCATTAATCCAACGACATTAGTAGCTGTAGATCGAAAGTCGTTATTGATCGCACAATTCATATCGGGAATCGATCTCGCATGATTCAGTTCGGAAAATCGATCGCACATTAGGCTGATTTCTGATTGCATCGATTCAATTTTCGTTTCTTCTTATAATTCCTTTAACTAAACGTTTACTATTTCAGATTGGTTTTTATTGTTTCCATCTATGATTCATGAATTCTAATAGTAATACAAGCAGGTATCAGTTTTTTATTTTTTCAGATATCAGTTTTTTTTAATTAATTTCTTTTATATTCGTTTGTTGTTCTTTTTGATGTCGTATTTGATTTGTAATTGCGTTATTGAATTAAGTCTGTTTTAGAAAAGAACTTGTTTTGATTTAATCAGTTTAAATGTTATTTAAGGTGCTTTTGCATAAGTAGTTTTTTTTAGGAAAAAATAACTAAATCAATTTTACGTATCGGTTTTGTATTTTTTAAGGTATCAGTTTTAGTGTAATAATTGTGTTTTGTTTCTGTTTATCTTTTGTTGAACAAATATTGAAGGTATCAATTTTATTTTTTTATTTTTTTATATACGTGTACTGGTTTATTACCTATGTATTTAAGCCGACATATTATAGCTTTAATCAACCATTATGTTATATAAATACCTTTTTTCCTTTTTCTTTGTGAGTACAATAGTTTGTAGGTATCATTTTATTATCTTTTTAGGTATCATTTTTACTGTATTACCTATGTTTTGCTTTTGTTGCTTTAATTTTTGTGTTTTATTGATTTTGAACTTGTGATTAATGCTTTAGCTATGTATCTCAGTTGAAGTTTTCTTGTTTTAATCAGTCTCACTATGATGGTAGCATTTGTTGTATTAGTTCCTTTTTCAATAAGTTTTTACCAGTTTAGGTATCACTTTAATTTTTAGGTATCACTTTAATATAAGTAGGTATCGGATTTGTAATCTGAGGGTATCACTTTCGTATAAGTGAGTATATGTTTGCATGTTTTTCCTTGGCTAATTGATTTTTTCACATTATTTCTTTCTTGCAGTGGTGAAACTACTCTTCTTATCATAGTTGTCTTCGAGATATCTCTTTCAGTACTCGGTTGTCGGTTAATTTCTCATTGTTTGATTTGCAAACGAAATATGTCGGTATTGGTCTCAACTTACTCCTAAGTCAAATGGAATTAGCTATGTGCTTGAGGATAGAACTAAAATTGTTGAGAGTGACTCTAATCTTCAAAGCATCGTTTTATTTCAATTACATTAGATGACTTCTTTTTCTGTTTTGATGTTAAGTTGAAGGATTTTATGTTGGAAAATGTGACTGATGCTTCTTCTACACTTTCTACTAATGTTTTGGTTCCTTCGTCTTCGGTTCTATGTTTGGGTGCGAACATTGTCATTCATAGGAAAAGTTACTTAAAAAATTTAATGAAAAGAGACTCTACATTGAATTTTTCTGATTTTATCGGTTTTTGTTTTGGAGGGGCCAATGACTTTAGAGAATTTTTAATAGCCTATCAATTTAAATCAGGTCATGAGTTACATTATCTTAAGAAAGCGCTACTAGGATCACAATTGTTTGCTCATCGTCTTCTTCTGGATGTATGTTCAAAGTGCATGCTTCCTGTGATTTTGGGCAACTCAGTAGGCTTTTCATTAGAAATTTGGTTGTTGAACATTCTTATGGTGGTGGTCTAACAAATTTGAATAACCCTCGTCGATCTAGCTCATTTGTTAAATCATTGATAATAGATGAAATTAGAGATTATCCGAGTAAGAAACTGGAAGAAATCATGGCTGATTTTCGAAGAGAGTTTAATCTACATTTGTCTTACTCTTATGCTTACCACAGAAATCAACTAGCTTTAATGGAATTGTATGGTAATGATGCAATGTCGTATAATGATTTGTCTTGGTATTTAGATACACTACAGACTCACAATCCGGATTCTTATGTGGCAATGGATGTTAACTCTTCTACAATCAATTTGAGTGAGTGTTTGTTGGTTTAGGTGCTTGTATTCGGGCTTCAAACAATGTCGGTCTATGATATTTTTACACGGTACTTATTTAAAGGGGAGGCCAGGAGTCTTGATGGGTGCTACAGCGAAGAATGGCAACTAAGGTATGATGTAGTGTTAATTTGCTATGTTGTAGAGATACATATGTTACCATTTTAATTCTATGGTATCATTTTTCTCTAGTATATTTTCTAAGGTATCAGTTTAGAATTTTTTACAGTATCAGTTTTTAGTTCTGCAGTTAATAGGTACAGTTTTTAATGCATAAAGGTATCGGTTTGTTCTCTGTTGTTAGTAGGCAGCAGTTTTGTATGATTGAAAGTATCATTTTTTAGTGTACAGTTTGTAGATAGCATTTTAATACGTATCTAGGTATCAGTTTTTATCACACAGTTTTTAAGCATCAGTTTTGAATGTTTGCAGGTATCAGTTTGTATTATACAGTTTTTAAGTTGCTTTTTTATATGTCTGATGGTATCAGTTTTTTTTACAATCATAAATTCTTTTTGAATTTTTATTCCGTAATTTGTTCTGCAGGTTTCTTCCCTCAACCAATGGTCGTAGTTTCGATAGAAAATGTGGACAATTGGAGTTAGTTTTTATCTCATTTGAAGGAAATGCTTAAAGAAGATTGTAATTTGGTTTTTGTGTCACATCGACATCAAGGTTTGATTTTTGGTGTTCACGATGTTTTTCCAACATCATACAATAGTTATTGCTACCTTCACATGGAAAAAATTTGCTTTCTGCGGTTAAGTATAGAAATGCAAACATTTCGATTGTGGAATTGTTCAAGACTTGTTTTCGAGCATCTAGTGTTTATGAGCTTGACGTAGCTCATTCTAAGTTTTTGGAAATTGGTGGTCCTGTAGCGGCTAAATTTTTGAGAGACAAACCATTCGATAAATGAGCTAACTTGTTCTTTCGAGGTAAAAAGTATAGTGAGTATAGCTCTAACGTGGCTGAAAGTTTCAATAGTTAGATTTTAGATGAGTGGGCATTACCTATTACATCTATTGGAGAATGAAGTTTTGATGACAACAACCTTATTTCAATTATCATTGATTATAAAATATATACTAACACTTTTTATATAGAATATATATATATACACATATATGCAGAAATTATATATAGGAAATATTACTAAAGACTGTACAGTTTAAAGAAAATAGAAATCCGGAATTCAGAAAAGCATCAAGACGCATGAGTACTCAAGATTCCAATAGTTCAAGACTTCAAGACTATTATAGTTATAGAGTCTAGATTTTGTAAGACTCTAAATAGCACTTCAGGTTCAATATTCAAATTCTGATTTTCAATTTTTATTTTCTATCCTCAATTCTCTCTATTCTATTTCTTATCTTTTTTATTTTCTTTTATTTTTGTTTTTGTTTTTCGAACTTAAGTTTTATATATTTATACTTTTATACTTTATATTTATAAAGTTTAAAACCTTATAATTATATAAATATGTTTATATAGTTTAAGTTTATGTTTTCATATGTTTCTCTACTTTATAATATTAATTTACAACACCATATTTTTATTCAAGAATTTCCAGAATTTTATTTATATCAAAAAACTTGAAAATGTTTTAAAATTCAAAAATATACTAGAGTATGTCGACATGTAGAAAACTTCGGCACATAACTGTCAAAAATCTGAAAGGAAGTCTCTTTTCACTATTTGAAACGTTACAACCTTTCACACACAATAAAAATAGCTTGAATTCAAATTTTTTTATCATATCTTCTTCTCCACTTTCACTCTCTTTCATTATATAATTATTCTTAATCATTTTTATGATTTCTACACTTATACTCTGCCGAATTCAATTTCGTTTTGATTAAATTTTTTCTCTCTACACTCTCTTCTCATCTCTCTCTGAATCAAGTGCTATTGAAGAGTTATAGGGTTGTTTGTAATTGGTTGGGCTGACTAAAGTAGGAATCAGTGTGTTTCTTGTAGCTGTGAAATGAAGGAAGTAGGAATCGGTGTTTTCCTTATACTCATGAAACAAAGGAAGTAGGAATCGGTGTTATCCCTTGTAGACGTGAAATCAAGGAGGTTGTACTTGACTATTGATATAGTAATAAAACTCTATGCAATACAGCATTGTGCGGGACTTGACGTAGGAGCAATCCGAACCATTATAAAATTCATTGTGTTCTTTCCTTTTTTTGCATTTTTATTTCTGTTGATTTTGCATTTATGTTTGAATCTGTGTTTGAGATTGTGTTTGTGGTGTTTGATTCATTTTGTTATTCACATAAGTTTTAGATTTTGTTTAACTTCTCACAAACACTATTCCCCCCTCCTCCTCTAGTGTTCGTTTTGCCTTAACGATCCATTCTGCATCCCCGAACAATTGGTATCAGAGCAAGGTCTTTTAAAAAGTTCATAATCTGATTTTTAAAAATAATGATAATGGCAACCAACACTGGTAGCAATAATAGTTTTTTTATAGAGGGTCAATCTACTGTTGGACCACCATTGTTTAATGGCAGCAATTATTCATATTGGACATGTAGAATGAAAATTTACTTATAGTTAGTAGGTTTATACACATGGAATAGTACACAAAATGAGTATGTTGAACCCACAACTGCATTTGCACAATGGACAACTGAACGAAAGGCTGCTGCACTAAGCAATTCTAAATCAATGAATTTGTTATTTTGTGCATTAGATAGGAATGAGTTTAATAAAGTATCAGTATGTAGATTTGCTTATGAAATCTGGAAAACTTTACAAGTTACTCATGAAGGAACTAATAAAGTTAAACAAACTAAAATAGCGATGCTAGTTAATCAGTTTATATTATTCAAAATGAACGAGAATGAGTCTATTTCAGATATGTATTGCAGATTTCATGAAATAATGCATTCAGTAACAACACTTGGAAAAACTTATTCTAAAGCCGATTAAGTCGGAAAAATATTCAATTCATTAACTCCAGAATAGGATCAGAAAACTTTGGCTATTGAAGAATCCAATGATGTCAATGAAATGAAGATTAAGGAGTTGATCGGAAATTTGATGTCTTATGAAGTCCAATTACAGAAATGAAAAGAAACAGAACAACTGAAAAGAAATCTATTGCACTTAAAGCAACAACAAATGATTCTACCTCGAGTAATGAAGATGATGGAGAAACAACGCTCATGAGAAATCATTTTAGAAGATTTCTAAAATATAGAAGAAAGAATTATAATCAAGGAAGTTCAAAAATTAATGATGGTAGATGCTTAACTGCAACAAACCAGGTCATATAAAGAAAATGTGTCCATATCCAGACAAATCAACTCAACAAATGGATAACATCAATTCATCACGGAAAAGAAAGAAAGCATACGCAGCAACATTAGTTGATTCAGATTCGTCATCAAGTGATGAAGAACCAGAAACTGGAAATACGAACATATGTTTATGGCAATTCAGAGTTTAGAAAATTATGAAGAAAAGGATCTAAAAACCAGGTACGCATTAATTAATTTTTTATTTTATTTGCTTGACTGGTTGCTTTGTTTGTTTGCTTCGATTTGAATTTAAAACCTTAAAAACAAATTTTTGAAATTTAAAATTCAAATTTGAAATTCAAATTCTGAAAATTCAAAATAATAATATAATATTAATAACCAATAAATTAATAAAATGAATTGTTTGTGTGTTTATTAGGATTAGAATTATTTCAGGAATCGTCAAACCTGAAATATAAATCGATTATATAAATTTCACAACACAAAAATCCAATTTCCTTTGAAATTAGATAAGTATGTCAACATAAAGAAATGTCTATGTCGACATATCCGACCAGTTAGAAATTCAAATCTTTGAATTTCAAAAGTTCAAACTTTCAAACATCCCTCCAATCTTTCCACCGACTCCCAAAGTCTGGAAAGGTGTCATTTCAATCTGAAAAGTTGTGACTATTTAATTCATATTCATTCAATTTGTATCTATTCCATTTCTATATATACATCAATCCTTTATACCTTTCATTCATAACTCAAAACCATATTCTTCATATCCATTCTCTTCAAAATTATCAATTCAATGGCTTCCTCAAGTTCATCTCAAAAATTGAAGATAACCAAAATCATCAAAGGCTATCTTCATAATGACAAAGAAGTCATCAAAACTTATGGTAACTATTTAGCAAACGCTAAAGTTAACACGAGTGCTTTCGCCGTCTTTAGCGACTTTCCCTGTAACACCCCGTAATTTTAAAAATTAAAGTTAATAAATTAAATAAAACTTAATTTCAAATGTGGGAATTAAGGGAAACGGGTTGCGCCATTGCGTTCGTCTCGGAATTCTGCTTGAGATAGAGTCCGAGTTTGTGGGAATTGGACTTCATATGAAGAAGTTATGGCCTTCCGAAGTTTCAGAAATTAATTAAATTAAAAACAGCTTCAGGTTCAGAAAAGAAATTAAACCAGGGGGTCGACCCTAGTGTCGTCGTCCCCCTTGACAGGTCGACCTTAGTGTCGACCTGGGGGTCGACCTGCCCCCCGGGCAGATCTGAAAGAAGATGTTTTTGTGACCTGTTGTTGAGTCATTAGGGCTGAGGTGTCACTCTATCTTGACTAGATGGTCTTGATTGATTCTAGGTTAATCTGACGGCTCTTAGTTAACTAATCTTCTATAAAAACACCCTAAACCCCTAACCGTAATAACACAAATTCATAACAATGGCCGTCATGCCGTCAATGGAGGACCTAGAGTAGCCGCCATGCACTTTCAACCCTAAAGCAAGATAGAGGCTTGAATCAAATCTAAATAACAACTAAGTCTACATCAAAGGCGAGCAAATCAATTTCAGAATACAGATTCCAGAAAGGCAAGACTATTATTTTTGATTGTGAGTATGATAGCTTTCACAAAATAATTAATTAATTTAATTATGATAATATATAATTGGGATCATAAGAATACGATTTTGAATCATGTGGTGTAAATTATATGTATGTTTGTGGTGTTGAATCATATGTTAGTTCTTAAGTGAATCTTATGCAAGTTGAATCATATATCTTATGCAAGTTGAATCATCTATCCTATGTAAGTTTGTGATGATTGGATCATATATACATGTATGAATCTTATGCAAGTTTGGGTTGTTGAAATATATGTGAACATGTATATGCATATGCTAGTCTATGCGACATTAATCCACATGTTTAGATCTATATGCAAGATTACACCTTTATGTTTTGATCTATATGCAAGATTACCCCTTTATGATTAGATCTATATGCAAGTTTACATCTTTATGTTTAGATCTATATGAAAGATTACATTTTAAAGTTTAGATTCATATGCAAGTTCACATCTTTATGTTTGGATCTATATCAGTACATAAGTTATGCAAGTTTATGCCTATTACCTATGCTAGTTCCCTATCATATGCTAGTTTGAATGAAATTCATATGCAAGTTTATGTCATGATCCGTAGATCTATTTTATGTGTTATGTGATGTTGTTTTTCTTTTTATAAGTTAGACTATTTGCGAGTCTAACATATGTCATATGAAAACGTACGAATAGCGTGGGGTTGATGGGATAATATTGAACATACATAAAATTGTGAATTGGAAATAAAATGGCCTTAAAAGGCATATAATCAATTTGAGACATTAATTTGACATAATTGGTATTTATGGACATAATTTTAAGAGACAATTATGGACATAAATAAATTTGGAAATTATTGACACTTTTGAATAGGGATAATAATCCAATTTGGGGTTAAATAAAGATGTGTAATAATAAACCGCCTAAGATACGAGGTTAGACTCTTTTGTGTTGTAAGACTGCTCGGACCCTCCCGGCAAATCCAGCAGCCACAAATGTCAGTCTAATGTGAGAGGTCAAAGGCACGAAATAAATGCGTAACAATTGTAAAGACACGAGGTTAGGCTTGTTTGTGGTGTAAGACTGCCCGGACCCGCCCGGCAAATCCAGCAGCCACAAATGCCAGTCTAATGTGGGAGGTCTTTACAAGGTTACGGTTCTAATGAATTAAGTAACACTTAACCAGATAAACATGTGGTGGGACATGAGTGGTTAAGTGGGTTCCTTGGGTGGCATGTGGAATTAAAGGGGTTCCTTGGGTGGCATGTGAAATACGATTAGATGCACTTAACCAAGATTGAAATATGTAAGAAGACATGAATAAGAATGGGGTTAAGTGAGGAAACCTTAGTGGGGACCAAGCTTAGGTGGAAGGCTTGTGTCATGCATGGGGGCACTTTTCAAACCAGTAACCCATTAAGTATCTTTGTGAGCTCGACTGTCACGTCAAGGAATTTCGCTCGATCCGAATCAGTCGTTAAACCAATCTAGACCGTTCGAAACCCCTGATCGTTGAGAACAGGACAAATCAGAACGCAGACGGAAGAACATTTCATTACTATTACAACAATTCCATCAGATACAAGAATATACAGAGTATAAATGAATAAATTACATTCGATAAATATCAGAGATTACAATAAATTACATAGCAGCGGAAAATAATACAAAGCACAACTGAAGGTGATATACGGATACAGAGCTTTCCGGATATCATTCCAGCTGTAAACCAAGATCCTGTGAATATAAATCTGCAAAACCAAAACTACTAGCTGCCCGTGCGGAAAATAGGGGCACCTAGAGTTTAGGTTAAAACAATAAACTCCAAGTCAGTCATGTGACTGGTGTGAGAACTAAAACAATTATTTAAAGCTTTACTTTAAAAAGAGAGTAATTCAAGGGACCACGCCGTATAACACGGAACGGGTTTCCTCCCAAGAATACCAGTGCATAGAATAAACAGCGCAATGCTTTTTCGAAAAATGAAGCTATTATAAGACCCAGGTCCCATCACACAATGCAACGCAAGCCAGAGGATAGGGTTTTCCCTTATAATAGCCAAACATGCTTGGTACGTTTAAAACAAATCATTTGATACTATAATAAGTGTATAGTGTCAAAACATTTTCAATCATAAATATAAATCATAGGCGGCATGGGTACCATCTATCATGTCGCCATACAAGTTCTACAATTAAAACCGCAATACACGTATTGGAAATTGGATTTCCGTCATGAGTCGAGGCAAGAGGCAAGCTCCTCTCCGCGTTCGAGACACTCTAGCAAATGCCTCAGGGCTACGCACTTTGGCCAACCCTTGGATGCTTCAGGGCCGGTCCTCACTTACATTAGAGGATTGGCAATTCCTGAACACACGTTTCCCGGTCCTTACAGACCTAAAATCGAGGCGCCTCATCCAACCACCACAAAGGTGAAAAGTATATATATGTCAGGGCCGGTAAGTCACTGACACCACTAAAGCTAGAAAGAAACGTCGTGCTCTCCCTGCAGTCCGTATCCCGTTTTTGACTCATACCGAGGTGTGAGGCTCGCGAATTCACGTTATACACAAAGCTACGCCACAGAGGCCGTGCTTTGATCATCAACCACAAGACTTTGCTTTTCAACAGAAGCCTTGATCATTGCATCTTAGCGTGCCACACGGGCAATTCATGCCATGCGACTGATGTCCATCGATATACAACCTCTAAGCTTGTACGTCTCAGAGAAGGGCGTTAAGAAAAAGAATAAATTCTCCGCCGCCAAATAGATGTATATTTAATAGAAATCAATCAATACAGAATAAAATCCAATGTCAGACACACAATCCATTTACAAGTCCGTTCTGGGTCTGAACGAAACCGGAGGCACTTTCCTCGCATATCCATCCGTCTCCAAGTACGTCTGGACGACCACCGACTATTTCCATCCTCTTGGGTGTACAGCCCAATCAGGATCGTCAGTAACTATCCAAACGATGTGAAGACTTCCGGTCTTCGACCACCGTCTTCATCTTCGACTTATCGTCGAATCGGTTATTCAGAATGGGTATAAACCCGGACTTTCCGAACAACCCGCGTATATTAAAACAAATGTTACACAAACACAACATACGCCTCATTCCAATTCAGAATATTCTTTTATTCACAAAATCAGATTTTTAGGGAAAGGTTCCCATTAATTTTATCCAAGATAAATTCTTTCAAATTTATCCTTTAATCTTCCTTTGGATGTCATTTCAAACCAAATTATGGTTTTCTAAACTAGTCAAGATTAGCGAACCACACTGAAGTAATTATTTATTTATTTCCCAATCCCAACCTATTCATCCTATGAAGCAAAACTGGTGATACTCCATATCTAATACTATGGTGTTATCGGTAAAATTAATTACCATTTCACGTTCAAATCTAATTAAAGATTTAACTATCGCTTTGGAGAAAAACCGGCGATACTTCATTCTCGATCATTTCTAAATTTGATAATTTAGATTATAGATTCACATTTCAACCTAATTGCAGATTCGTTAAAACTCCTTTTACTGGGTTAAAGAACTAGGTGTTATTTAAAACACAGTTCACGACAAACCCAAATCACATTCTATTTATTATCGGGTTAAAGAACTAGTGTTATTTAAAACACCGTTCATGATAAACCCATTTCAAATCCAATCAAATATATTAGAAATTCCGATTATTTAAAACCCCTTTTTAAATCTAATTTATTTATTTAAAAATAAAAACCCGGGTTTTAAATCGAGTTCAAACTAGTTCATCTCGATAAAAATCTATTTTTATCTTTTCAAATATGGAGTTTTTCATCCCAATTTTCCCAAATCATTTCTTATGATTTTACACAAATTATTACTATTTTTAATAATTTTATCAAGGCCCGTACAGTCGATTTCCAACAACGGCCATCGAATTGCACTTACAGCGACCTTTTCCAATTTTGATTTGGACGTATCTCCAAATCCAACCGTTAGATTTCAAATTTCTAATATTCGTTAGAAAGCTCTTTTCGATACGAACCCAATGGTTCCGGTTTTAGGAGAATCCGACGGTCGGATCTCCCGTAATGTCCGTTTGAAATAAATGGTCGAAATTCACGAACTGCCGCGGCGCGGCGCGTTCTATTCAGGCCATTATATTATATATATAATATATATTTCGTCGATTTCTATTTAAAACGAATTATATAAATAGTTTTGAATTCGTTTCAAAAACAATTTCAACCTTCATTTCAATTCAAATCAAAATTGAATTCTTCCTTATAAATTCGTTTTAAAATTCATTTCTATTCAATTCAAATTTCAATTAAATTTGAATTCATTTCAATTTGTTTTCGATTCAATTCGAATTCGTTTTCAATTCGATTCAATTCAAAGTGGTTTTCTATTTGATTCAAATTCATTATATATTCAATTGAAATCAAATTCGGTTTCTATTCAAATCAAATTCGTTATATATTCAATTGAAATCAAATTCGGTTTCTATTCAAATCAAATTCGTTATATATTCAATTGAAATCAAATTCATTTTCTATTCAAATCAAATTTCAATTCAATTTGATTTCACTTCAATTCGTTTTCAATTCGAATTCGTTTTCAATTCAATTCGAATTGGTTTTATATTCCATTCATTTCGAAATCGTTTCATATTCAATTCATTCCGAAATCGTTTTCTATTCAATTCATTTTGAAATCGTTTTCTATTCAATTCATTTCGAAATCATTTTCTATTCAATTCATTTCGAAATCGTTTTCTATTCAATTCATTTCGAAATCGTTTTCAATTCAATTCATTTCGAAATCGTTTTCTATTCAATTCATTTTGAAATTGTTTTATATTCAATTCATTTCGAAATCGTTTTATATTCAATTCATCTCGAAATCGTTTTATATTCAATTCATCTCGAAATCGTTTTATATTCAATTCATCTCGAAATCATTTTATATTCAATTCATTTCGAAATCGTTTTCTATTATTCATTTCGAAATCGTTTTCTATTATTCATTTCGAATTCGTTTTCTATTATTCATTTCGAAATGAATAAAATCGATATAAATATCGTTTACGTCTAAATGGCGTCAATCTAATCAACACGGCTTCATATATTTCTATTTTCAAATATTCTATTTCAAATATTTCTTATTATCAAATATTTTGTTCAACACATGACTAATCTCAACGGATGAGTACAGTCAACACATGAACTTTTATTTTATATTGATAAAGATGTAAATTTTATTATTAAAATATTCGTTCAACACATGACTAATCTCAACGGATGAGTACAGTCAACACATGAACTTTTATTTTATATTGATAAAGATGTAAATTTTATTATTAAAATATTCGTTCAACACATGACTAATCTCAACGGATGAGTACAGTCAACACATGAACTTTTATTTTATATTGTCCTTTAATTTCTAAATGGGAATGAGGCCCAATCAATCACCATATAAAATTAATTATATGGATTTTCATACAACACATGTATATAATAGCATTGAAAAATAATCAACCATCAACCAAAGTGCACTACACTGTGTAAGCATCAAATATAGATATCTAACGCTTATAACAGCCTGTCAATCAATCGATCGACATATTTAATCAATCAGGATGAGTGAACTTCAAATTTCATCCCAACACCCGTGTGAGGTTTCAAACAATCAAACACATATTTTATTTGTGCAGTTGGGCGATGTGTAAAATTTATCATCCCAATCAGTATCAGTCAAATTAGTGTACATAAACAAATCGGCCGATTTGTTTATAAATGTTCATTTATTCATATTCACGTTAAAAATTATATTTTTAACGATAAAACATTTTATTCCTACATATGAATTTCTATTCAGTTCATTCTTTAAATAAAATGATATTTTTATTTTTCTAACATATTTTAGGAAATTTCGACGGCATAACGGCACGATACTAGAAACGGGACGAGGCCTAGCCTTATCCCCGGTCTAGTGAAGGCCCATGCCATTCACACATCAATCAAATTCACCAAACCACCAAATTCAAATCAAATCATCTAACTAATTTATGCAACCAAACAAACAAGTCCATGGTCTGTGGACGATTGTGTCGGGTGCTACTAAGCACCGTCTGCATCCTAGTATATATATATATATAATTAGAAAATGAAATTGAAAGGTGAGAAATTCCCACCAATAGCTATCCAATCATCTTGACTCTTCTTTTAGAGAAATCTTCATCGTTCTCGCCTTTTGTCACTTTCGCTGCTCGTAGTCACTACATATATAAAAATCACATTTTTATTTGCTGATGCCTTCAAAATAAAAATCACATTTTTATTTGTTCACTTTCAATTTAAAAATCATATTTTTATCACTTCTTCATATATTAAGATCAAATTTTTATTATCATAACTATATAAAAAATTATATTTTTATAATTCTACTTTAATAAAAACCATATTTTTTTCTTATATAAAAATATAATCATTCAACTTATATAAATTCGATCTTTCTACTTAAATACATTCCACCTTTCATATCATAAAAATTCCATCTTCCATATCATAAAAACTCCATCTTTCTTATTTAAAAATTTGTTCTTTTTATTTAAAAAGACCTCTCCTTTTTCTTTGTAAAAACCTATTCTTTATAACTACATACTAAAATCGAAAAGAATAATAGATAATAAATATAAAAACTCACTGGTATTTATTTGGTGGTTGGAGGGGCTAAGAGGGGGGCGGCGATGGGCTGCGGGGAGGTGGGCGCGGGGATCCAGTGTCTGGTGGCGGCCTTCATCAACTGGCAGCGGCTCGAAGGGGGTTTGGGCGAGGTGCTCGCGAGTTGGGGGTTTCGTGGCAGAGGAGGGAGCGGAGTGGAGGAAGAAGGGATCGGAGGAGAGGGAGGCGTTGGTGGCAGGGCACAGCGGCGGGGTGCCCTAGGCGGCGACGACGATGGGCGGGGCTCCGCCCCCCTTTTTCGTTTTTTTTTTAATTCTATTTCGATTTTCTTAATGAACGGTAAGGGATAGTGGGGGGGGGATAATAATATATAATTATTTTATTTATTTTCTAATAAAGTTGACTTTTCACCCGAACCCCAAATCGAACCCAACGACTGTCGTCCCTAGCTAATTACCTCCATTCCAAACACAATGGGATAGGTTTCGTAAGCCAATTCAGCTGTTTCGATCAGTTTCCGTTAAAATCAAAATATAACTCTGTATATTGAATTTGAAAGCGCATTTCAATTTACCGGGGTCGCATATTAACTTGAAAAATTCTAGAAAATTATTTTCTAGCTTCGTATTGACGATACGGTCCTAGCAAAACTAGTTTCGTCGAATTCTGAGACCGTTGGAAAAATGGCCAATTTCTAGTTGATTAAAATCAACTGAAACTGGTCAAACGCATTTTCTTTTGCCACGCTCACATATTGAATCGAAAAATTATGAAATTTGGAATCTAGCAATAACTTGACATCACGGACCCAACAAAAGTGGTTTCGTCGAAATCCGAGGTCGTTTGCAAAATTCCCATTTTTAAGGGCCCGAATTCCATAGCGACTATTCAGAATTTTCAACTGGACATATCTTTTGATTCCCGCTATGAAATCTTGATTATTCGGATTCGTTGGAAAGATATTATCAATTAGATCCTAATGTTTTTGGTTTCACTAAAATCCGGATTGTTTTGCACCCGGTATGTTCAATTGAAGTTTGAAATCGAATTATCGAACTACCGTGCCATTTTCAATTCTATTTATATTTATATATAAATATTTATATTCTAACGACGACGTATATAATATACGTCGAATTCTATTCAAAATAAATTTCCCGTCGATTATTATTTAAAATAATCAATTATAAATATTCAAAATTCGCTAAAATTGCCAAAATAAAAATTTTAAACTGGCCCAGAATTTGCGGGTTATTACATCGACCCAAGTCAAGGACAGGACATGCTTACTGGATTTGATTTTAATAGGTAAAAACGGGTTAGCGGTGGCAACGCAAGTCCAACGGGGTCATGTGCGTGCGTGGGCCCGGGCTGGTAGTAAGACGTTGTTGCATTGTGTAAATATAAGTCGTGCATTTTTGGTGGTATCGGGTTGCCACTTTGGGGAGTGATACACTCCACTGTAGGCCAGCACGGGTATCTATGAGTTAGAGAGCCGATCGAATGAGGGTAGTGGGTATAAGTAGTGGAGATAGGGGCAGACGGCACCTATGAAGGCAGCTAGGGGTACATGAAACTACCATTATCATTGTTAAGTTCTGTAGGCGGGATCAACTTTTAGGGTGACTAGTGGTGGTGCAGTATAGTTATCCTATAGTGATTAGGAATGAGATTAACGCCAGAATATTCCTCTTATCCGCTTTGTCATGCCCACTTGTTTCATAGTCATATCTTATCTTACCAAGTTTATGCCTTATCCTAGTTACTTTAATAATTATACTGTTAAAGTTATTATACTCGCCAGACTTTATGTCTGACCCCCCTTGTTTTCGCCTCTTTTCTTCCTTCCCCCCCCCCCCAAGGTTCTCAGGGTGGGGCTAGTACTAGTGGAGCTTAATCTTGGATCTCTTCCTCCCTCTCTTTTGGAAGTGCTTGGATTGCTGAAAGTAAAGTTTAACTCATCTCTTTTATGGCTACTTTGTTGGGGTTTATGCTTTTTATTTTATGTACTCTAAAACAATATATCAAGATGGATATTAAGTGTACTTGGTTTATGAAGTTGTTGTAATCAAACTATTTCTCCACTGCAATAAAAGTTGTTTTAAAATTTTCAAGTACCATTATTTATATCTGTCTTGTTATATTCTGTTCTATACACTAAATACGCTCCATGGAAATTATTGCATTCCCTTTGTGAGTGATATTAATGGACGTGGGGTGTCACATTCCCTCTTATGATCTCGCCTCTCTTTTCGAACACAATGAATTGTTGAGTCTAATTGACTCTCGTGATAACGACGAATTATGTTATCCCAAACACTTCAAGATGTTCTATGCAAATCTCAATCGCGGATTTTACGAAGGCAACGAAAATCAAATTTGGAGTAGTGTCAAAGGAACTCAAATTGTTCTCGACGTCGAACTCTTAGGAACTATTCTAAATTGTAGAAGAGTGCGGTCAAATTTCTCAACTTTTACAATCGACGAAGCCGATTTGGAAACATTTCACGCCATATTTGACGATGGTGCACCAACGGAATTCAAAAATCGCTTCTTTCATCCAAAAGCAAGGATTGTCAACCTTCTCCTCCAACATACCATCACTTCCTATTCTAGAATTTCAACAATCCGACTCTCAATGTCCAAAAGGCTCTTTTTGCTATTATGGGTGAATATGTCATAAATTGGGCCGAAATGATCCTAAATGAAATGAAGCCCAAAGATTTATCTACAAGAGAAAACACTCTCAACTATGGTGTTTATCTCAATCTTATTTTCAAACACTTTAATGTTGATCTTCATGGAGAAGAATTTGAGCCTAGAAAAGTGTTTGACGCATCAAACATTCATTTCATGCAAATTCCTCTCACTTTCAAAACTTACGAGACATTCAAGGCCAAGCAAGCTCGAATGTACCAAGAACAAGAATCAATGGAAATTGTGACGACCCCAACTTCCGTGCTACGAAAGTAAGGATAATCATAGGAGCATAACATAATTAAAAAAAAATCGAATGAGGGTAGTGGGTACAGCTAGTGGAGATAGGGGTAAACGACACCTGTGAAGGCAGTAGGGTTACACGAAACTATCATTATCATTATTAAGTTCTGTAGGCGGGATCAACTTTTAAGGTGATTAGTAGTGGTGCAGTATAATAATTATCCTATAGTGATTAGGAACTAGATTAACGCCAGAATATTCCTCTTATTTGCTTTGTCATGCCCACTTGTTTCATAGTCATATCTTTTCTTACCAAGTTTATGCCTTATCTTTGTTACTTTAATAATTATATTGTTAAAGTTATTATACTCGCCCGACTTTATGTCTGACCCCCCTTGTTTTCGCCTCTTTTCTTCCTTTCTCCCCCCCCCCCTCCCCAGGTTCTCAGGGTAGGACTAGTACTAGTGGAGCTTGATCTTGGATCTCTTCCTCCCTCTCTTTTGGAAGTGATTGGATTGCTGAAAGTAAAGTTCAGCTCATCTCTTTTATGGTTACTTGTGTTGGGGTTTATGCTTTTTATTTTATGTACTCTGAAACAATTTATTAAGGTGGATATTAAGTGTACTTGGTTTATGAAGTTGTTGTAATCAAACTATTTCTCCGCTGCAATAAAAGTTGTTTTAAATTTTTTAAGTACCATTATTTATAGCTGTCTTGTTATATTCTATTCTATACACTAAATATGCTCCATGGAAGTTATTGCATTCCATTTGTGAGTGACATCAATGGACATGGGGTGTCACACGTGGTATTAGAGCTGAAGGTTACGAGACCAGGTATGAATTTTGAAAAACTATTTTTCAAAAAGCATTTTATAAAGAAATACTTTCAAAGTATGTTTGAAGGAAAGTATTTTCAAGAGAAAAGTTTGTTTTAAAAACATAACCCCCAAGAGTCATATATCTTTCTCTCGAATTCTCCATTTTGAATCTCTTCATTTTCTTTTCAGCATGTCTAGAATTCCCGAGATACCCGAGGGGATACCGATACCAGGATGGTTTAGAAGGTATCTGGAAGCTAGGGCCAATGTCGCAGGCCCAAAAAATGCTCCTCTCCCCCTCCTCCTCCTCCCCGTGTTGATACTTTTACAAAGATATGCAAAGATTTTAGGGCAATGGGCGGGAAACTTTTTCACGGATCATAGACGTTTGTGGAAGCTCGAAATTGGCTTAAGGAGGTGGAAGATCTATTTGGTATTTTCGAGGTGGAAGATGGAAGGAAGGTCCAATTGGCTGCTTGGTTGATGAAGGACGAAGCCTCGTTTTGGTGGGAAGTCATGAACGGAGAGCGTCCGGTGGAGACACAGATAGATTTCAAGCGTAGGTTCGAAATGAAATTTCTCTCACAAGTAGAAGAAAATTTATATATGGAAATATTTTTAGCGTTGAAGCAAGGGGATTTATCAGTAAAGGAGTACGTCAACAAGTTCAATTAGTTGGTTGGCGAGATTTGGTTTGGAATTGGTAAACACACCTGAGAAGAAGGCCCTAAGGTTCGTTAAGGGTTTGAATGAGCCGCTACATGGGTTGGCTATGACCCACATTTCGATGGGGGCTACCTTTGAGAGATTGGTTGACATGGCGCTTATGCATGAAGAAGAGAAGGGTGCTAATGCTAATAAGGCACCGAAGAAGAAAGGAGACCAAAAAAAACCACAACAGCAGAACAAGAAAGGCGGGAACAACAATAATGGCAAAGGAAAGAAGAAGTGCTTTAATTGTGGGACACCAGGCCACCTGAGTAAAGACTGTAGGAAAAAGAAGAAGACTGGCTGTTTCCACTGTGGAGAGGCAGGTCATCTAGTTAAGGACTGCCCAAGGAAATAGGGGCAAGGGAAAAGAACTTCTGGAGGGCAGCTTCAGGCTCTCATGGCACCAGGGCAGGCGAGAGGGCAGATTCGGGCTCTCATGGCACTAGGACAGGAGAGAGGTAGAAATATTTCTGTTGAAAGTTTAGTTTTTCTGCTTGATCATCCTGTTCGTACTTTGTTTGACTCTGGCGCTTCACACTCGTTTGTATCTACTTCGTTAGTTGAAACACTGCACCTAAATACTAGTCTAGTTATTGATCCCATAGTAGTGTCAAATCCTATTGGTGGTTCGGCTCATCTTTTTATGATTTGTCGGGATTTGAGAATGTCTATCTTGGGCGTTGGGTTTGAATGCAACGCCTTTATTTTTGCTTCACGGCTTGATTCTAGGTATGGATTGGCTAACTAGATACGGGGCCATCCTAGATTGTGACAGAAGGGTAGTTAGATTGTTGACTCGTTGTGGAAAGACCCTTGATATTTCTTATGACCCTAGAGGTCCGGTAATGCTTAGCTGCCTAGAATCCCTTGACGCATCCAATGATGATTTGAAATCTGTTCGTGTGGTCCGTGAATATAGTGACGTCTTTGATGAAGTTCGAGGTTTACCCCTGAGGCGTGAGATATACTTTCGAATATACTTAGTAGATAATGCGAAGCCAGTTGCATTACCACTGCGCCACATGGCTCCGAGAGAGAGAGAAGAGAACTCGGTCAGCAAGTGAAAGAATTGCTTGAGAAGGGATTCATAAGAAGAAGTATTTCAGAGTGGGGTGCTCCAGTCATTTTTTCTACGAAATCTGATGGTTCGCTTAGATTGTGCGTGGACTATAGAGAGCTGAATGAGCTAACAAAGAAGAACAAACACCCATTACCGAGGATAGACGATTTATTAGATCAGTTGGTGGGTGCTTCGGTTTTCTCGCAACTAGATTTGGCTACGGGGTTTCAACAGCTAAGGTTGGTTGAAGATAGCATCGATAAGACTGCATTTAGAACTCCTGACAGTTTCTTTGAGTGCCTCGTCATCCCTTTTGGTTTGACGAATGCACCCGCATACTTTGTTGACTTAATGAGTAGGGTTTTTAGGGAGTTTCTAAACAAGTTTTTGGTAGTCATTGTAGACGATATTCTGGTTTTCTCTAAAAATGAAGAAGAGCATACCCTACATCTTATGGAAGTCTTAGAGACCCTACGAGTGTATCAACTTAAAGCTAAGTTCTCCAAGTGCCATTTTTTGAGAAAAGAAGTGAGGTTCTTAGGGCACGTGGTCTCTAAGGAAGGGATAGTTGTGGATCCCGCCAAGGTAGTTGCAATCCAAGATTGGAAAAACTCCTAAGAACGCAATAGTAAGAAGTTTTTTAGGGTTGGCTAGTTATTATAGGAAGTTCATTAAGGACTTCGCGAAGATATCAACCCCTCTCACTCGATTAACGAAAAAGAATTTGACTTTTGCTTGGGACGTTGACTGTGAAGATGCTTTCCAACGTCTGAAGAGGGCTTTGATGACAGCTCCACTTTTAGTTTTGACATACGGGAGTAAGACATTCACTGTATATACCGATGCTTGCGGGACAGGGCTTGGCGCAGTTTTAATGCAAGAAGGAAGGGTGATATGCTATGGTGGAAGATAGTTGATAGCCCACGAGAAAAATTACCCTACCCACGACTTAGAGTTGGCGGCCATAGTTTTTGCACTTAAGTCATGGCGTCATCATTTGCTTGGCGAGAGGTTTGAGTTGTATACAGACCATAAATCGCTAAAGTACTTATTCTCTCAGAAGGACCTAAACTTGTGGCAACCGAGATAGATGGAGTTTTTGGCAACCTACGATTTTGAGATCGCTTATACCGCTAGCAAGGGTAACGTTGTAGCCGACGCCTTAAGTAGAAAGAAGTTAACTTTAAGTCCTTTGTTCATAGAGCAGCAGAGTTTGGAGTATATATCTACTTTTGACTTCAGACCCTCCGTCGATTATATAGCTGGATTGTTAGCATCATTAGAGGTGGAACCTACACTTTTGGGTCGAGTTGGAGAGGCACAGCGAAACGACCCACAGTTGGTTGAGATAGTAGGCAAGCTTATAGGAGGGGAGTCCTCGAGTCATCTTGATAGATATGCTATAGATGAGAGAGGTTGGCTACGTAGAGATGGAAGACATTGCGTACCACAAGACGAGAGTTTGAAGAAGTCAATTCTTGAAGATTCACATCGCTCTAAGATGACAATACATCCCGGTGGTGATAAGATGTATACGGATATGAAGCGAGTTTTCTTTTGGGCCGGAATGAAGAGGGACGTGGCTGAGTTCATTGCTAGATGCTTAGTGTTTCAATAAGTCAAGACGGAGCAAAAGAAGCCCGGAGGTTTGCTCCATCCCTTAGAGATTCCTCTTTGGAAATGGGAAAGTGTTTCCATGGATTTCGTAGATGGGTTACCAAGATCAAGGAAGGGTAATACGGGGATTTGGGTAATTGTAGACAGACTTACAAAAAGTTCCCAATTTATTCCCATTAAGAGTAGAAGGACCAACGCATAGTTAGCATCCGTTTACCTTAGAGATATAGTTCGTTTGTACAGCATACCCTCTAGCATTGTGAGCGATAGAGATCCCATTTCACAAGCGAATTTTGGAACAGCTTACAAGAGGCGGTTGGAACACAGTTATGCTTAAGTACCGCTTATCATCCTCAGACGGACGGCCAGACCGAGAGAGTGAATCAGATTCTAGAAGACTTTCTGAGGCTATGCGTTTTAGACTTTGGAGGAACATGGGAAGAGCACCTTCCACTAGTAGATTTCGCCTATAATAATAGTTTTCAGGCTAGCATTGGCCTGGCACCTTTTGAGGCTCTTTATGGACGACCGTGCCGATCACCTACATGTTGGTGGGAATCCACGGATAAGGTTTTGCTTGGACCCGACATGATTAGGGAGATAGACCTGATTCAACGGCGAATGAAGATGGCGCAGGACCGACAGAAGTCATATGCTGATAGGAGACGAACCGATCTTGAGTTCAATGTTAGGGACATGGTTTTTATTAAGGTGTCACCGTTGAGAAACGTAGTCCTCTTTGGATCAATAGGGAAGTTGGCACCAAGGTTCGTAGGACCCTTTCCAATTACAGAGAGGATTGGGCAGATGGCGTATAGAGTAAAGTTACCGAAAAAGCTCAGCGGAGTTCATGACGTGTTTCACGCATTTGCGTAAGTGTTTACACGATTCAGCAGAAGTGGTGGAGCCGAGCACGCTTGAAGAAGTGGAAGTAGAGCGCAATGCCACAATTAGACGAGCTCCTACACGCATTCTTGGATCGGAGGTCAAAAAGCTTTGCAACAAAGAGGTCAAGTTGGTCAAAGTGCAATGGGGAGATGATCAAAGAGACGTGACTTGGGAGACGGAAGATAAGATGCGTACGTTGTACCCTTTCCTTTTTGAGGGTATGTTTTATTTTCTCCTTTTTCCTACCACTTTGTTGATACTTGTCCTATCTTTTAGTATTATCTTTCCAATGACATCTTCGATCTTTAGTTAGGAATAACCCTATGGTTGCAAACATGTGTTTGAGACATGCAATGTTTGATGGATGCAAGTGGTTGCTAGTGGTTGCTCGTGGATGCATGTACACACACCATAGGAACTAGATCGGCTCAATCACCTTCATGTTGCATATAAATGTGTGTGCATATTTAAATTAAGGGATGTATAATGGTTGTGTTATCATATGGATGCTGCATTTTGATGACTGGTTGTGCACACATGTAGAAATAATATGTATCGATAGGATTCTTTCGCATACAAAATGAATGCATGGACTATCATGATTTGCATTAAGGAGGTCAACTGAATCAGTAGACCGCCTGATTTTGCATTAGATAAGGAACATATACACACACTTCTTGCATATGTTCATACAGCATTAGAAATCTTGTAAGGACAATGGATGCCTGTACTTGATGGTTGAGTAGATGGATGATTGGATGTTAGGATATGCATTCTCCTTAACTTGGAGATTTCGGGAGCGAAATCCTTTAAGGAGGGGAGAATGTAACACCCCGTAATTTTAAAAATTAAAGTTAACAAATTAAAGAGAACTTAATTTCAAATGTGGGAATTAAGGGAAACGAGTTGCGCCATTGCATTCGTCTCGGAATTCTGCTTGAGATAGAGTCAGAGTTTGTGTGAATTGGACTTCGTATAAAGAAGTTATGGCCTTTCGAAGTTTTAGAAACTAATTAAATTAAAAACAACTTCAGGTTCGGAAAAAATATATTTTAAAACAGGGACCAGGTTGACCAGGGAGTCGACCCTAGTGTCGACCTCCCCCTAGATAGGTCGACCTTAGTGTCGACCTGGGGGTCGACCTCCCCCCCCCCCCTCCCCCGGGCAGATTTGAAAGATGATGTTTTTATGACCTGTTGTTGAGTCATTAGGGCTGAGGTGTCACTCTATCTTGACTGGATGGTCTTGATTGATTTTAGGTTAAACTGACGGCTCTTAATTAACCAATCTTCTATAAAAACACCCTAAACCCCTAATCCTAATCACACAAATTCATAACAAGAGCCGCCATGCCGTCAATGGAGGACCTAGAGTAGTTGCCATACACTTTCAACCCTAAAGCAAGATAGGGGCTTGAATCAAATCAAATCTAAATAACAACTAAGTCTACATCAAAGGCGAGCAAATCAATTTCAGAATACAGATTCCAGAAAGACAAGACTATTCTTTTTTATTGTGAGTATGATAGCTTTCACAAAATAATTAATTAATTTAATTATGATAAGATATAATTGGGATCAAAAGAATACGATTTTAAATCATGTGATGTAAATTATATGTATGTTTGTGGTGTTGAATCATATGTTAGTTCTTATGTGAATCTTTTGCAAGTTGAATCATATATCTTATGCAAGTTGAATCATATATCTTATGCAAGTTGAATCATCTATCCTATGTAAGTTTGTGATGATTGGATCATATATACATGTATGAATCTTATGCAAGTTTGGGTTGTTGAAATATATGTGAAACATGTATACGCATATGCTAGTCTATGCGACATTAATCCACATGTTTAGGTCTATATGCAAGATTACACCTTTATGTTTAGATCTATATGCAAGATTACCCCTTTATGATTAGATCTATATGCAAGTTTACATCTTTATGTTTAGATCTATATGAAAGATTACATTTTAAAGTTTAGATTCATATGCAAGTTCATACCTTTATGTTTGGATCTATAGCAGTACATAAGTTATGCAAGTTTATGCCTATTACCTATGCTAGTTCCCTATCATATGCTAGTTTGAATGAAATTCATATGCAAGTTTATGTCATGATCCTTAGATCTATTTTATGTGTTATGTGATGTTGTTTTTCTTTTTATAAGTTAGACTATTTGCGAGTCTAACATATGTCATATGAAAACGTACGAATAGCGTGGGGTTGATGGGATAATATTGAACATACATAAAATTGTGAATTGGAAATAAAATGGCCTTAAAAGGCATATAATTAATTTGAGACATTAATTTGGCATAATTGGTATTTATGGACATAATTTTAAGAGACAATTATGGACATAAATAAATTTGGAAATTATTGACACTTTTGAATAGGGATAATAATCCAATTTGGGGTTAAATAAAGATGTGTAATAATAAACCGCCTAAGACACGAGGTTAAACTCTTTTGTGGTGTAAGACTGCCCGGACCCTCCCAGCAAATCCAGCAGCCACAAATGTCAGTCTAATGTGAGAGGTCAAAGGCACGAATTAAATGCGTAACTATTGTAAAGACACGAGGTTAGGCTTGTTTGTGGTGTAAGACTGCCCGGATCCACCCGGCAAATCCAGCAGCCACAAATGCCAGTCTAATGTGGGAGGTCTTTATAAGGTTACGGTTCTAATGAATTAAGTAATACTTAACCAGATAAACATGTGGTGGGACATGAGGGGTTAAGTGGGTTCCTTGGGTGGCATGTGGAATTAAAGGGGTTCCATGGTGGCATGTGAAATACGATTAGATGCACTTAACCAAGATTGAAACATGTAAGAAGACATGAATAAGAATGGGGTTAAGTGGGGAAACCATAGTGGGGACCAAGCTTAGGTGGAAGGCTTGTGTCATGCATGTGGGCACTTTTCAAACCAGTAACCCATTAAGTATCTTTGTGAGCTCGACCCAAGTCAAGGACAGGACATGCTTACTAGATTTGATTTTAAGAGGTAAAAACGGGTTAGCCGTGGCAATGCAAGTCCAACGGGGTCATGTGCGTGCGTGGGCCCGGGCTGGTAGGTAAGACGTTGTTGCATTGTGTAAATATAAGTCGTGCATTTTTGGTGGTATCGGGTTGCCGCTTTGGGGAGTGATACACTCCACTGTGGGCCAACACGGGTATCTATGAGTTAGGGAGCCGATCGAATGAGGGTAGTGGGTACAACTAATGGAGATAGGGACAGACGACACCTATGAAGGCAGCTAGGGGTACACGAAACTACCATTATCATTATTAAGTTCTGTAGGCGGGATCAAATTTTAGGGTGACTAGTGGTGGTGCAGTGTAGTTATCCTATAGTGATTAGGAATGAGATCAACGCCAGAATATTCCTCTTATTTGCTTTGTCATGCCCACTTGTTTCATAGTCATATCTTATCTTACCAAGTTTATGCCTTATCCTAGTTACTTTAATAATTATACTGTTAAAGTTATTATACTCGCCAGACTTTATGTCTGACCCCCCTTGTTTTCGCCTCTTTTCTTCCTTCCCCCTCCCCAAGGTTCTCAGGGTGGGGCTAGTACTAGTGGAGCTTGATCTTGGATCTCTTCCTCCCTCTCTTTTGGAAGTGCTTGGATTGCTGAAAGTAAAGTTTAACTCATCTCTTTTATGGCTACTTGTGTTGGGGTTTATGCTTTTTATTTTATGTACTCTAAAACAATATATCAAGATGGATATTAAGTGTACTTGGTTTATGAAGTTGTTGTAATCAAACTATTTCTCCACTGCAATAAAAGTTGTTTTAAAATTTTCAAGTATCATTATTTATATCTGTCTTGTTATATTCTGTTCTATACACTAAATACGCTCCATGGAAATTATTGCATTCCCTTTGTGAGTGATATTAATGGACGTGGGGTGTCACATTCCCTCTTATGTTCTCGCCTCTCTTTTCGAACACAATGAATTGTTGAGTCTAATTGACTCTCGTGATAACGACGAATTATGTTATCCCAAACTCTTCAAGATGTTCTATGCAAATCTCAATCACGGATTTTACGAAGGCAACGAAAATCAAATTTGGAGTAGTGTCAAAGGAACTCAAATTGTTCTCGACGTCGAACTCTTAGGAACTATTCTAAATTGTAGAAGAGTGCGGTCAAATTTCTCAACTTTTACTATCGACGAAGCCGATTTGGAAACATTTCACGCCATATTTGACGATGGTGCACCAACGGAATTCAAAAATCGCTTCTTTCATACAAAAGCAAGGATTGTCAACCTTCTCCTCCAACATACCATCACTTCCTATTCTAGAATTTCAACAATCCGACTCTCAATGTCCAAAAGGCTCTTTTTGCTATTATGGGTGAATATGTCATAAATTAGGCCGAAATGATCCTAAATGTAATGAATCCCAAAGATTTATCTACAAGAGAAAACACTCTCTACTATGGAGTTTATCTCAATCTTATTTTCAAACACTTTAATGTTGATCTTCATGGAGAAGAATTTGAGCCTAGAAAAGTGTTTGACGCATCAAACATTCATTTCATGCAAATTCCTCTCACTTTCAAACCTTACGAGACATTCGAGGCCAAGCAAGCTCGAATGTACCAAGAACAAGAACCAATGGAAATTGTGACGACCCCAACTTCAGTGGTACGAAAGTAAGGATAATCACAGGAGCATAACATAATTAAAAAAATAATAGACTTCAGATAATAGCATAACATATAAATCATTGCTGCGGAAATGGAAATGTCATCACAACATAACATCACAGATATCAGAGTACGCAGTACAGGATACACTTAGCAAAATAGATGTATAAAACAAGGAAAGAAATAAAGTCTCAATCTCCCAAAATACATCAATGTTCAATACTGTCTCAATGTCTCAAGAAGTTAATAAAAAGATAAAAAGAAAAGATTCTGCATCCGCTTCATATGCAAGCTCCATTCCAGAAAATATCCATACCTAACACCTGTCATTTGGCTGCCCGTGTGGAAAGAGGCCACCTGAGTTTGCAAAGTGAAACAAACTACGAGTCAGTCATGGGACTGGTATGAGAAATCTTACCTAACAAACAATATAGCTAATCACTGGTCCACGCCGCTAACGCGGAACAGGTTTACTCCATTGGATTGCCTATGCATATGTTATATAAATTTTAAAGTCAAAAACAACGCAATGCTTTTTAGAAAATGAAATCATTATAAGACTCAAGTCCCATCACACAATGCAACGCAAACAGGAGGATAGAGTTTTACTTTATAATGATCAAAAATGCTTGATACATAGAAAATAATATTTTTAATATTATTATTAGTGTTTAATCAGTATTAAAATACTTCAAAGTAAATGTATCAATCCAAGACAGCATAGTGCCCTATCCTACTATATTGCCATATATAGGTTTACAATCAAAACCCTAATGTCGTATTGCAGGTTGGTTTTCCATCTTGAGTCAAGGCTAGGGACGATCTCCTAACCGATTCGAGACACTCTAGCAATGTCTCAGGATTCGGACGCTAGCGAACCCTTGGATCCTGCAGGGCCGGTCCACAAATACTTTAGTGGATTAGTTATGCCTGAACACACGCTCCCCGATCCTATTAGACCTATAAATTGGCCATTAGCGACCAATAAAAAAATCCGAGGCGCCTCATTCCATCAAAAACATAAGTAAAATTTCGGGACTTGTAAAAACCCAAACACCACTTCTAGCTAGAAAGAAACATGTGCACTCCCTGCATTCCCTTGTCCCGTTTTTTGACTCTATCTGGGTGTGAGGCTCACGAGGTAACGTAATATACAAAGCTATGTCGAAATAGGCTATGCTTTGATCGTCATCCACAAGGCTCTTCTTTTCAACAAAATCCTTGATCAATTGCATCCTGGCATGTCACATTGGCAGTTCACATAGTGCGATCGATAACTACCAATATATAACCTTCGAGCTCGCGTGTCTCAAAGATATATATAAATTCTCCGCCACCACAGATATATATAAATAGATATCAATTTATTTACACAGAATGAAATTCAATGTCGGACACACATCCATTTATAAGTCTATTATGGGTCTGAACGAAACCGAAGTCACCTTATTCCTCGTCCCGTATGTCCAATACGGAAGTGAGGTGCTCGCGTATCCGGACAAACAACAATTACGTCCGGACAACTACCATTTTAATCCTTTATTGGTAGCTAGCCAATGCTAGGCATCAACAGTTATCCTTTCGATGTGAAGATCGCCAGTCTTCAATCGTCGTCTTTAAGACCTTCAATTTAGATTGTCGTATAACCATTTGAAATAAGATTTAACTCGGTCTTTTCAAATGATCATCGCATATATATAGTTTAAAATCATTTCATATCGTTAATAGTATTTAATAACGATTAATCACTATTTTTATTTACTTAAAAATAGCTAAATTTATTTCACGACGCTTCGGGTCGATGGGCGGCCTTGGCGTTGTTTTTACCAAATTTTGATTTACACTTACCTCAAAATCTAACCGTTAGATTTTAACAAAATTTATACAGTTGGAAAGATCTTCCCAAAGTGGTCCTAACGGTTCCAGTTTGGGAAAATCCGACGGTTGGATCTTACGGTATAATCATTTGAAGTTACGATTGCCGAAACGTGAAATACCGTGCGCGATTCGTTTAATTTTAATTTTATATTTGTATATATGTAAATATAAATCGTTTGGCGATTTCAACTACTTTCAATCAATCACATGCAAGTCAAGTACAGTCCATATTCATGTGAGGAATTCTACATATGATTTTCTTAATCCTAACAAACAAGACAAAAGTGATGATTTGAGGCAAATCATATTTTGTTGTCTAATTCTTTCAAATGGAAATTAAATTACATTGAAAAATATATTTTTCAATGTTCACTCTTTTTGTTGAAACCAAACGACAATAAGAACATGATTTTTAATTCTACTATTTTTATTGCATCTAAAATGATAACAAAAATATGACTTTTAAATCTATTCTTTTTATTGCATATAAAATGACAATAAAAATGCAACTTTTATTTCTATTCTTTTTATTGTCTCTAAAATGACAATAAAAGTGTAACATTAAAATATATTCTTTTTATTGTCTCTAAAATGATAATAAAAATGTAACATTTAAAATTATTCTTTTTATTGTCTCTAAAATGAAAATAAAAATGTAAAATTAAAATCTACTCTTTTTATTGTCTCTGATTTGACATTAAAAATGTAACAGGTAATGCTATTCTTTGTATTATCTCTAAAGTGACAATAAAAATGAAACATGTGGTTCTATTCTCTTTTATTTCAACTAACATGACATTAAAAATGTCATGTGTAATTCTATTATTTTCATTGTCATTTAATGTCATGTGTAATTTTATTCTTTTTATTGTCTTTAAAATGACAATAAAAATATTACTTTTAATTCTATCATTTTTATTACAACTAAAATGACATTGAAAATGTAACATGTAATTCTATTCTTTTATTGTCTCTAAAATGACAATAAAAATGAAACATGTAGTTCTATTCTTTTAATTGCATATCTAAAATGTCATTAAAAACGTAAATTTTGATTTTACATCGAAATTGTCAATAAAAATGTAAATTGGTTCTATGTTTTTATTTACATCTAAAATGTAAATAAAAATTTACTTTTTTTATCTATGTTTTTATTTACATCTAAAATGCCAATAAAAAATGTACTTTTTAATCTATGTTTTATTCACATCTGAAATGCAAAAAAAAAAAAAGTAACTTTTTATACGATGTTTTATTTACATCTAAAATGCAAATAAAAATGTAACTTTTTATACTATGTTTTATTCACATCTAAAATGCAAATAAAAAATGTAACTTTTAAATCTATGTTTTTCTCAGCATTAAAATTGTATATTTTAATGAATTCATGTTTTGATTAAAAACATGAACAATTTTTCCATTTACACAAATTTCATTTTTGGTGTCATAAGTTCAATAAACAAAAATAAGGATTTTTGTTTGACTAATTTTTTCTATTTACCCAAATGTCCATTTTTGTTGCAAGTTTAATTATAACAAAAAAAATCAACAAAATAAACATTATCAAAAGGTGATATTTTTATTGAATTAAAATTTCTAATTCAATTCAACAAAATAAACAAAGGTGAACTTTTATTTGAATTGAAAATTCTAACTCAATTCAATAGATATACAAAGGTGAATTTTTTTTCATTGAATATATATGATTCAATAAAATATCAACAAAAATGATTCAACAAAATATTAAATAAAATGATTTATTCTAATTTATCCATCACATACAGATCTATATTAACAAAATATCTAAACTAACAGTTCTATATTAATACATCACAAATCAACAGATCAACAATTCTAAATTTCATAACATCGCAGATCTAAATCATTAACATACATACAACTTATTTAAATAGCGAGAAAAATAATTAAATTGATTAATTATTTAAATCAGAAATATCACAGTCGTGTGAATCTGAATTGTTCGGATCTGCAATTTGTCCAAAATTTTATCAGCTCAAAATTGATCCTAATCAGGACAGCAGCGTAGACCTCGGTTTCACGATCGTACAGGATCTGAAATCGTTCAGTTTCGAGTTTGTATGAATAAGTTATGATTTAATTAAGATTTACAACATTTTCAAATTAAATAAATAAAATAATAAAGGGAAATACCCTTCTTCTTCAATACTAGATAAAGCCCGTCGTGTTTTGCTTCTCCTTCGAACCTAGGGTTCCCTTTTTCGTTCAAATCACACGGCTTCAAAACGATCGGGGTGTACTACGTTGAGGAGGGAGGGGGCGCGCGTCCAGGGGGACCCACACGAAGAGGTGTGATGGCGGGGTTCGATCACGGCAGCGATCGAGACGGGATGACTTTGGTTGGCTCGTATTCAGACTACACTTGACGGTTGTGGCCAAACTCGGTATGGATGTATGGAGGTGGAGGGGGACTTCGATAAAGTCTAAAGGATGGAGGTCTGAAATTGAGTGGATGAGGAGAATTTAATCGAGGAAGAAGGGAGCTTGATCGACCATTGTTTTCAAAGGGGGTCGGCAACTGTAATAGGTATTAGGGTAATTAGGGTTTTTTTTAAATATATTATTTATAATATTAAACTACAAATTTTGCAAATAAATCTGTAACTTCTTAACGGTTCCAATTTCAACCCAATAAGAGTTGATCCCACCCAATAGCCACCGTTCCGGATCCAATGGGCTAGGTCTCGTCAGCCCAAACGACTGTCTGTAGCTTGAATTCTTTAATTTAAAATTTATATCCTTTATTAAATTAATTTGATCGTATATTTAAGTTCACTGGAGCCACGTACGAACTCAGAAAATTCCAGAAAAATTATTTCTAGCTTTGTTTTGACGATACGGTCCTAAAAAAAAAAATTCGTCGAATTCCGGGACCGTTTGAAAAATAGCCATTTTCAAGTCGATTAAATTTGATTGAAATTGACAAAACACATTTTCTTTTGCCACGCTCATATATTAATTCCAAAAATTTTGGAAAATTAAACTTAGCAATAATTTGACATTCCGGATCCGACAAAAGTGGTTTCATTGAAAATGGAGGCCATTTGAAAAATGGCCTTTTATACGGGCTATAAATTATACTATAGCGACTGTTCGGAATATTCAACTGGCCATAACTTTTGATTCCTGCTATGAAATTTCGATTTTTTGGATTCGTTGGAAAGATATTTTCAAACAGATTTAGATATTTTTGGTTTCACTAAAATCCGTTAAATTTTGAATCCGGTACATTCAGTCAAAATTCAGGTTTAAATTTTCAAACTACTGTACTATTTCCAATTCTTTTTGTAATTAAAATAATTATATTCGCTCTAACTTCGATTAAAATAAATTTTTAATCACTATTATTTAAAATAAATTATTTTAACTATTCAAAATTTACTGAAATAGCCAAAATAAAAAAAAATAAGTTGGTTTAGATTTTCCTGGTTGTTACAACAATCTCCCCATTAAAAGCTTTTCGTCCCCGAAAAGGAAACATTAGTAAAGTTGGAAACAAAATGGAAAATGCAAGGTACTGTAAATGTACCTCGGCATAAGTGTTACTCAGAGATGTCTAATCTGCACTTGGGATAAGTCTGTTTGATGTTATCCTCAGTCTCCCATGTACAGTCTCTAGGATCCCCGCTCCACGGCACCTTGACTAAGTGGATCCTCTTGTTCCTCAACACTCGGGTCTCTTTGCCAACAATTTTCACTGGCTCCCTTCTCACTACTAGGGCCGGGGTAATCTCCAAACCTCGTTGTGTTGCTTCCTCCACAACTAAATTTGGATCATGAACATGCTTCCGAGTTGGGACACAAGAATTACATTGTGGACCCCTGGCAACCAGTCAGGCAACTGCAATCTATAAGAGAGAGTCCCAATCCTTTCGAGAATAGGAAATGGACTAATGAATCTCGGCGCCAACTTTCCAGTTTTCCCGAATCGAATTACACCTCTTAGTGGGGAAACTTTCAAGTATACAAGATCACCGACAGAGAATTCTAAATCCCTTCTTCGAGCGTCTGCATAGCTCTTATGTCGGCTTTGAGCCGCCAGTAACCGCTTCTTAATAAAATCAACTTTATCGGCCTCTTCGCGAATCATGTCGGGACCCAGTACTAATCGATTGCCGGGTTCCACCCAACATGCAGGAGCTCTGCATAGCTTGCAATATAATGCTTCAAATGGCGACATCTGCAAGCTTGCTTGGTAGCTATTATTATAAGAGAATTCAACCAAGTGCAAATGATCTTCCCATGACCCACCAAAATCTAGAATGCATGCTCGCAACAAGTCTTCCAATATGCGGTTCAACCTCCCAGTCTGGCCATCTGTCTAAGGATGATAAGCAGTGCTCATATTCAGCTTGGTCCCTAGCTCCTCTTGGAAAGCTTCCAAGAATTTGCTAGCAAATATCGGATCGCGGTCACTGACAATGCTACTGGGAACTCCATGTAGGCTGACAATCTCTCTGAAATAAAGTTGTGCCAAACTCCGAGCTGTTCTATTAGATTTGACAGGGATGAAATGGGCCGCCTTTGTGAAGCGATCTACAATCACCCATATATTGTCATTGCCTTTCCTAGTCCGGGGCAAGCCATCAATAAAGTCCATAGAAATTTCGTCCTACTTCCAACTTAGAACTCCTAGCGGTTGCAACAAACTACTAGCTTTTGCTGATCGCTTTTGACTTGCTGGCAGGTGGGACATCTAGCAACATATATAGAAATGTCTCTCTTCATCGCCTTCCACCAAAAGGTACGCTTAAGAACGTGGTACATCTTGCTTACCCCTGGATGGATGCTAAGCTTAGATTTGTGACATTTATCTATAGCTTCTCTTTTTAGCTTGGGGATATCTGGCACACATATTCGCCCTTGCAGTCTAAGGGTTCCCTTACTGTCTATTTGGAAGATTGACGCTTCGCCCTTTCGAATTCGCTCACTAATCATCTGAATAAATCTATCACCTTTCTGGAGAACAGAGATCTTGTCGATCAAGGTTGGGGTAATAATGAGATTGGCAAGGATAAGATTGGTGTTGGCCGTATTCTTCCTGCTGAGAGCATCTGCCACTACATTGGCTTTCCCTGGAGTATATAAGATGTCCAGGTCATAGGGTGCAAGGAATTCAACCCAACGTTGTTGCCTCAAGTTCAAATCTCTTTGGGTGAATAGATACTTTAAGGATTTATGGTCAGTATATAGCTCGAATTTCTCGCCCAAGAGATAGCGCATCCATATCTTTAAAGCAAATACGATGGCCATTAGCTCAAGATCATGAGTGGCGTAATTCATCTCATATGGTTTTAACTGGCAGCTAGCATATGCGACTACTTTGTCTCTTTGCATTAGCACCGCACCAATACCTTAAATGGATAAAAGGAAAACATGTTAAAATAAGATTTGATATTAAAAATGTCATCTCTGACATGTTTATTTAGATGAAAAGGATAACCTTCTCTGGAAGCGTCTGTCCAGGCTTTCAGATCCTGATTGCCATCAATAATAGTCTACACAAGAGCAGTGATCAACCTCTGTTTCAGCTCTTGGAAAGCTGCCTCACATTCGGGTGTCCAAATGAACTTTATATGCTTCTTGGTCAGCTTTGTCAATGGACAAGATAATTTCAAAAATCCTTAATGAATTTCCAATAATAGCCATCCAGTCCTAAGAAACTTCTAACTACTGTGGGCGCGCTAGGCTGCTTCCAATCTTGGATGGCTGAGATCTTTCCTGGATCTACTGAGTTACCTTCCTTAGATATAACATGGTCGAGGAATTTCACCTCTTCTTGCCAGAATATGCACTTGGAGAATTTGGCTTTCAACACATTTCTATGCAAAATCTCAAAGACTTCTTTCAGATGCTTTTCGTGTTCAGTAGTGGATTTAGAAAAGATCAGGATATCATCGATGAACACTAGCACGAATTTATTTAAAACATCACAGAAGACTCTATTCATCAGATCAACGAAGTATGTTGGAGCATTACATAAGCCGAAGGGCATTACTAGCCATTTATAAAATAAGTCGGGTCCTCTGAGGGATGTCAACGGCACACATTCTTCGGCAATGCGTAGTTGGTGGAAACCTGTAGCTAGGTCCATCCTGGAGAATATTCGTGCTGCATTCAAGCGGTCTAGCATATCATCAATGCGGGGTATTAGGTATTTATTTTTCAGCGTTTTCTTATTTAGGTCACGGAAGTCCACGCATAGCCTGAGGGTACCGTCTGACTTTGGGACGAAAACCATTGTTGCACCCCAGCTCGAGAAACTAGACCTGATCAGACCCTTCCACAAAAGTTGCTTAGTTTGATTGATCAATTCCTCTTTTTCTTTCAGTGACATCCTCCTTATAGGGTGTACAACGGGCCTTGCATTCGGAACTAAGTCAATTCTGAAGTCGATTTCTCTGCGCGGAGGTAAGCTGTCAACTTCTTCAAACACATCCGCATAGTCTCTGATGATAGGAATATCATCAATAGAAGCAGGAGTGACTTCTAGAAAAGACCAGAATTCTTTCCTATCTGTGGCTGAGCCATGGCATGGAATAGCAGTAATATCTCTAAATTTGGTTTTAATTCTGGCTACTTTTTCAGCACATAGTAACTCAGCCTCGTATTTCGTTAGCCAGTCCATTCCAAGTATGATATCATACCCTGAGAAATTCATGATGATCAGATTAAAAGGAAATTGGAAGTAGGAATAAAAAATAGGCACTCTACAATACTGATCGAGTATAAGCAAACCTCCTATCGGGCTATGGGATCTAATCAGTTCCTTAAGTTTTCTTGGTTTCAGTCTAAGCCTTTTAATCGCGTCATTAGATATGAAACTTCTAGATGCACCAGTGTCAAACAAAACTGTGATAGGAATGTTCTTAATATTAAGAGTACCTCCTAAAACATCAGGTTTACCTGCTCCTTCAGATAAAGCCGGTGCAGCTGCTCCGTCATAGACATGTGCCACTTCAGATTTCTTGACGAGATGGCAATTCTTGATAAGATGTCCAGGCTTGTTGCAGTTAAAGCATTCTCTTGGGCCATGGGGATTCTGTCCACTATGCTGACTCGGCCCTAACTCATTCCTTCTTGGTCTCTTCGGGGCTCGACACTCATAGTCAAAATGCCCTATCTTCTGGCAATTGAAGCACTTGACCTTAGATCTGTCCCTCTTCTTCTTCTCTTGGGGCTTGGCGGTAGAAGAGCTGCCCGCCTCGGGTTTCTTGTCTAACTCCTTTCTCTTATCATTGGCTTGATTCTTTTCTCGATCTTTATGAGAACCCTTCTGGTCAATCTCCTCATATCTACAGGCAATCTCGATCACTTTAGCAAATGGACGCTCAATATGTGTCGTCACCCTATTATGATACCTCCTCGCAAGACCGTTAATAAACCTCTTATTCTTCTGAAGCGGGTCTTGAACAAACTTAGGGGCATATCTGGAAAGCTCGTAGAATTTCTTTACATACTCAGAAATAGTCATACTTCCCTATTGGAGGTGGGCAAACTCATCATGAAGGCGTTCAACTTTGTGAGGCGGAATAAACTTCTCGTTGAATAGCTCTTTAAATTTCTCCTAAGTTACATTAGCTTCATTACCACCAACCATAGCCGTTTCCCACCAAATCTGAGCCTGGTCCTTATGGAACCGTGTCGCCACAAATCACTTCCTATGATCTTCTAGCTCCAATCCTCCCAAGATCTTCTAAATTGTCATAAGCCACGCTTGTGCCTCTGTCACCGTCCCCTAGCCCATGAAATGCACGCCTCCTAGATTCTTGATTCTCTTTGCCACCTTGTTTAGATCTAAAGCACGTGGAGGTGGTGGTGGTGTCTCAACCTTTGGAGTGGCATGTTCCTGGTCCTGGGTCGTAGGAGTCTCATCTCTGGCGGGTCCCCTAGCTCCACCTCGGCCTCGTGCTCTAGTACGTGCTATGGTGCTCATTTCTTAATTAGTTCTGTACCATCAAGGAAAGAGTCAGACTAACAGAAATGATAATTTCAAAGGAAAGGTCAAAAGTAGAGACATATGATAAGATGATAATAAAGCAATGACTGATTAATATGTGCTATTCTACTGTGATCATTCTAGGACATTACTAATCCTATCTCTAATGAGCACTCGTCTTAGAATACTACTGATTCTATCTAGACAAATTGTTCTAAAAATATTACACTCCGAAGCTAAGGTTAACTTTTAGCTCTGATACCAACTGTGACGACCCTAACTTCCATTGTACGAAAGTAAGGATAATCATAGAAGCATAACATAATTAAAACAATAGCAGATTTCAGATAATAGCATAACATATAAATCATTGCAGTGGAAATGGAAATTCATCACAACATAACATTACAGATATCAGAGTACACAGTACAGGATACACTTAGCAAAATAGATGTCTAAAACAAGGAAAGAAATAAAGTCTCAATCTCCCAAAATACATCAATGTTCAATACTGTCTCAATGTCTCAAGAAGTAAATAAAAAGATAAAAAGAAAAGATTCTTCATCCTCTTCATCAGCAAGCTCCAGTCTAGAAAATATCAATACCTAACACCTGTCATTTAGCTGCCCGTGTGGAAAGAAGGCACCCGAGTTTGCAAAGTGAAACAAACTACGAGTCAGTCATGGGACTTATATGAGAAATCTTACCTAACAGACAATATGGCAAATCACTGGACCACGCCACTAGCGCGGAACGCGTTTACTCCATTGGATTGACAGTGCATATGTTTTATAAATTTTAAAGTCAAAAACAACGCAATGCTTTTTAGAAAATGAAATCATTATAAAACTCAAGTCCCATCACACAATGCAACGCAAACTGGAGGATAGAGTTTTACCTTATAATGATCAAAAATGCTTGATATGTAGAAAATAATATTTTTAATATTATTATTAGTGTTTAATCAGTATTAAAATACTTCAAAGTAAATGTATCAATCCTAGACAGCATAGTACCCCATCCTACTATGTTGCCATATATAGGTTTACAATCAAAACCGTAATGTCGTATTGGAGGTTGGTTTTCCATATTGAGTCAAGGCTAGGGACGATCTCCTAACCGATTCGAGACACTCTAGCAATGTCTCAGGATTCAGACGCTGGCGAACCCTTAGAACCTACAGGGTCGGTCCACAAATATTTAGTGGATTAGTTATGCCTGAACACACGCTCCCTAATCCTATTGGACCTATAAATTAGCCATTGGCGACCAATAAAAAAATCCGAGGCACCTCATTCCATCAACCACATAAGTAAAAATGTCGGGCTTTGTAAAAACCCAAACACCACATCTAGCAAGAAAGAAACGTGTGCACTCCCTACGTTCCCTTGTCCCGTTTTTGACTCTACCGGGGTGTGCGGCTTGCGAGGTAACATAATACACAAAGCTATGCTAAAATAGGCTATGTTTTGATCATCATCCACAAGGCTCTGCTTTTCAACAAAATCCTCGATCAACTGCATCTTAGCATGTCACATTGTCAGTTCACATCGTGCGATCGATAACTACCAATATATAACCTTCGAGCTCGTGCGTCTCAAAGAAGGGTGTTGAGCAAGAGAATAAATTCTCCGCCACCACAAATATATATAAATAGATATCAATTTATTTACACAGAATGAAATTCAATGTCGGACACACATCCATTTACAAGTCTGTTTTGAGTTTGAACGAAACCGAAGTCACCTTATTCCTCGTCCGGTATGTCCAATACAAAAGTGAGGTGCTCGCGTATCCGGACAATCAACAATTACGTCCGGACAACTACCACTTTAACCCTTTATTGGTAGCTAGCCAATAGGAATCTGTAGTTACCCTTTTGATGTGAAGACCGTCGGTCTTCAATTGCCGTCTTTAAGACCTTCAATTTAGATCGTCGTATAACCATTTGAAATGAGATTTAATTCGGACTTTTCAAATGAACCTCGCATATATATAGTTTAAAGTCATTTCATATCGTTAACAGTATTTAATAACGATTAATCACTATTTTTATTTATTTAAAAATAGCTAAATTTATTTCACGACGCTTCAGGTCGATGGGCGATCCTGGCGCTGTTTTTATCAAATTTTGATTTACACTTATCTCAAAATCTTACCGTTGTATTTTAACAAAATTTATACCATTGGAAAGATCTTCCCAAAGCGGTCCTAACGGTTCCAGTTTGGGAAAAATCTGACGGTTGGATCTTACGGTATAATCGTTTGAAGTTACGATTGTCGAAACGCGAACTACCGCGCGCTATTCGTTTAATTTAATTTATATTTATATATATGTAAATATAAATCGTTTGGCGATTGCAACTATTTTCAATCAATCACATGCAAGTCAAGTACAGTCCATATTCATGTTAGGAATTCTACATATGATTTTCTTAATCCTAACAAACATGATAAAAGTGACGATTTAAGGCAAATCATATTTTATTGTCTAATTCTTTCAAATGGAAATTAAATTACATTGAAAATATATTTTTCAATGTTCAGTCTTTTTGTTAAAACCAAACGAAAATAAGAACATGATTTTTAATTCTACTGTTTTTATTGCATCTAAAATGATAATAAAAATGTGACTTTTAAATCTATTCTTTTTAATTGCATATAAAATGACAATAAAAATGCAACTTTTATTTCTATTCTTTTTATTGTCTCTAAAATGACGATAAAAATGTAACATTAAAATCTATTCTTTTTATATTCTCTAAAATGACAATAAAAATGTAACATTTAAAACTATTCTTTTTATTGTCTTTAAAATGACAATAAAAATGTAACTTTAAAATCTACTCTTTTTATTGTCTCTAATTTGACATTAAAAATGTAACAGATAATTTTATTCCTTTTATTGTCTCTAAAGTGACAATAAATATGAAACATGTGGTTTTATTCTCTTTTATTTCAACTAACATGACATTAAAAATGTCATGTGTAATTCTATTCTTTTTATTGTCTTTAAAACGACAATAAAATTTTTACTTTTAATTCTTTCATTTTTATTACAACTAAAATGACATTGAAAATGTAACATGTAATTCTATTCTTTTATTGTCTCTAAAATGAAAATAAAAATGAAACATGTAGTTATTCTTTTAATTGCATATCTAAAATGTCATTAAAAATGTAACTTTTCATTTTACATCTAAATTATCAATAAAAATGTAACTTTTGATTCTATGTTTTTATTTACATCAAAAATGTAAATAAAAATATACTATTTTTTATCTATGTTTTTATTTACATCTAAAATGCCAATAAAAAATAGTACTTTTAATCTATGTTTTATTCACATCTAAAATGCAAATAAAAAAAATGTAACTTTTTATACCATTTTTATTTTGCATCTAAAATGCAAATAAAAATGTAACTTTTTATACTATGTTTTATTCACATCTAAAATGCGAATAAAAAATGTAACTTTTAAATCTATGTTTTTCTCAGCATTAAAATTGTATATTTTAGTGAATTCATGTTTTGATTAAAAACATGAACAATTTCCCCATTTACACAAATTTCATTTTTGGTGTCACATGTTCAATAAACGAAAATAAGGATTTTTATTTAACTAATTTTTTCTATTTACCCAATGTCCATTTTTCTTGCAAGTTTAATTATAACAACAAAAATCCATATTTTTATCGGATTGTAAATTCTAATTAAATCCAACATTAACTGTAATAACCCGGAAATCTAAGCCAATTTAAAATTTTTATTTTGGCAATTTTAGTAAATTTTGAATATTTAAAATGAATTATTTTAAATAATAACGACGAGAAAATTATTTTGAATAGAGTTAGAACGTATATATTTATTTGAGTCGTCGTTAGAATATAAATAAATTTATTTTAATTATAATACGAGCCTGAAATGGTGCGGTAGTTCGAAAATTCGATTTCGAATTTCAGTTGAATATACATAATTCAATATAAGTCAGAATTGAACGAAACAAGAAATATTTGAATCTGTTTGATCATATCTTTCTAACTCTATTCAAAATAAATTTCTCGTCGTTATTATTTAAAATAATTGATTTTAAATATTCAATATTTACTAAAATTGCCAAAGTAAAAATTTTAAATTGGCTCAGATTTGCGGGTTATTACATTAACAAAAGGTGATATTTTTATTGAATTGCAAAATCCAATTCAATTCAACAAAATAAATAAAGTGATATTTTTATGTTGAATTGAAAGTTCTAATTCAATTAAACAAAATAAACACAAAGTTATACTTTTATATTAAATTGAAAGTTCTAATTCAATTCAACAGAATAAACAAAGTTGAAATTTTCATTGAATTGAAAATTCTAATTTAATTCAACAAAATAAACAAAGTTGTTATCTTTTCATTGAATTGAAAATTCTAATTCAATTCATCATTATCAAAAGGTAATATTTTTATTTAATTAAAAATTCTAATTCAATTCAACAAAATAAACAAAGGTGAACTTTTATTTGAATTGAAAATTCAAATTCAATTCAATAGATATACAAAGGTGAAATTTTTCATTGAATATACATGATTCGATAAATATCAACAAAAATGATTCAAAAAAATATTAAATAAAATGATTTATTCTAATTTATCCATCACATACAGGTCTAAATTAATAAAATATTTAAACTAACAAATCTATATCAATACATCACAAATCAACAGATCAACAATTCTAAATTTCATAACATCACAGATCTAAATCATTAACATACGTACAACTTATTTAAATAGCAAAAAAATAATTAAATTGATTAATTATTTAAATCAGAAATCTCACAGTCGTGTGAATCTGAATTGTTCGGATCTGCAATTTATCCAAAATTATATCAGCTTCGAATTGATCCTAGTCAGGACAGCAGCGTAGACCTCGGTTTCACGATCATACAGGATCTGAAATCGTTCAGTTTCGAGTTTGTATGAATAAGTTAAGATTTAATTAAGATTTACAACATTTTTAAATTAAATAAATAGTCGTCGGGTTTTGCTTCTCCTTCGGACCTAAGGTTCCCTTTTTTGTTCAAATCACATGGCTTCAGAATGATCGAGGTGCACTATTTCGATGAGGGAGGCGGCACGCGTCAAGGGGGATCCACACGAGGCGGTACGATGCCGGGGTTCGGTTACGGCGGCGATCGAGACGGGCTGACTTTGGTTGGCTCGTTCTCGGACTACACTTGACGGTTGTGGCCAAACTCGGTATGGATGTGTAGAGGGGGAGGTGGACTTCGATAAAGTCTAAAGGATGGAGGTCTGAAATTGAGTGGATGAGGATAATTTAATCGAGGAAGAAGGGAGCTTTACCGACCATTGTTTTCAAAGGGGGACTACGGCTGTAATAGGTATTAGTGTAATTAGGGTTTTTTTAAATCTATTATTTATAGTATTTAATTGTAAATTTTGCAAATAAATCCGTAACTTCTTAGCGGTTCCAATTTCAACCCAACAAGAGTTGATCCTACCCAATAGCCCCCGTTCTGGATCCAATGGGCTAGCTCCCGTCAGCCCAAATGACTGTCTATGGCTTGAATTCTTTAATTTAAAATTTATATCCTTTATTAAATTAATTTGATCGTATATTTAAATTCACTGGGGCCACATACGGACTCAGAAAATTCCAGAAAAATTATTTCTGGTTTTGTTTTGACGATACAGTGCTAACAAAATTAATTTCGTCGAATTCCGAGACCGTTTGAAAAATGGGCATTTTCAAGTCGATTAAATTTGACTTAAATTGACAAAACACATTTTCTTTTGCCACGCTCACATATTAATTCCAAAAATTCTAGAAAATTAAACATAGCAATAATTTGACATTCCGGATTCGAAAAAAGTGGTTTCATCAAAAACGGAGGTCGTTTGAAAAATGGCCTTTTATACGGGCTATAAATTATACTATAGCGACTGTTCTGAATATTCAACTGGCCATAACTTTTGATTCTCACTATGAAATTTCAATTTTTAAGATTCGTTGGAAAGATATTTTCAAATAGATTAAGATATTTTTGTTTTCACTAAAATCCGTTAAATTTTGAATCCGGTACATTCAGTCAAATTTCAAGTTTCAAACTATCGTACTATTTCCAATTCTTTTTGAAATTAAAATAATTATATTCGCTCTAACTTCAATTAAAATAAATTTTTAATCGCTATTATTTAAAATAAATTATTTTAACTATTCAAAATTTACTGAAATAGCCAAAATAAAAAAAAATTAAGTTGGTTCAGATTTTCCGGGTTGTTACAGAAATCGAAGAAGAAGAAGCTTTTATGGATAGTATTGAGTATCCAACTTCTAAGCGTATTTACAAAGATACGAATGTTCAAAATCAAGTGAAAATCGTCGACAATTAAAAGAAGCTTAACAAGAGACTTTCCAAAATATCCAAATTCATAGTTAAGATAGCAAGAAAGCTTGGAATTCCATCTTCCTCGTCATCATCTAAAAACTAGGCCATCTAGATTAATCTATCTTTACGTATTTCCTTGTATTTTCTTTCGAATCTCGTATTTAAAACGTGTCTTGATTAGTTGGATGTATTTGTTTTATATTATATACTGAATAAATTTTATTTATGATAAATTCGTCTTTATGTTTCTGGAAAATTTCTAAAACTAATTATAATATAAGAGTTCAAAAGAATTCAATATTTCAAAATTTTCAAAAATTTCACTATGGTATGTCGACATAGGAAAAAGGGTATGTCGACATATAACTGACAAACTTTCAAATTGTTTCAAATTATAAAATTAAAATAACTACTCATGTCCATTCAAAATCCAACGAATTCCAGACCCTATTTATGTCTATTTCTTCCAGAAAAAATCACTATTCTATTACTCTTTCCTTATTCATTTCTCATTAAATTAATTGCAAATCCTGTCCATAATCTTAGTGAAAATCTAGAAGAAATCCTGAATTCCTTCAAAAATATTCTCTCTATCATTCTACGAAATCAGCGTCATCTCGAACTAAGTCAAATAAATAAGTCCGAACAACAAGAGAAGCATTTTGATGCAATGCAATGACTAATTTCTTCTCTTTTCAGAGATGAAGATAATAATCGCGCTAAGTCTCTGCCAACCAAAGAAGATGAGGATTGGGAAGTCATTAAGAAGGATCCTATCTTTAGAGAAAATGGTTGGGTTGAAGTTTCAAGAAATGTTTAATTATTCAGTATGATTTGATTGATTTGTTTAATATTATAAGACGTATAGTGTGGTGTGATTTGATTTGTATTCTATTGTTTAAAACTTGTATGTATTAAGACATATGGTGTGATTTGATTTGGTTTGGTTTGTATATATATCAAACAAACATATGTAATGATAATACTTGGATTGGTTTGTATTTAATCATCATGTTGTTAGGTATTATTATTCTAATTAAAAATAGTTAATAGATTAAGGGGGAGTATTATCATTTGTTGGATAGATTCTTAAGTTCTATTCAGATAGTTATCCAATTTAGGGGGAGTACCTTTAGAATTTCTTTTTGATAATGCCAAAGGGAGAGAAATCATAAAATATAGTTTATAGGATTCTTACAAACAGGGGGAGTATAAGAAGGATCATCATCAACAGGTATATACATGTATGATATTTTATAAACTAAGGTTGTCTTCATCAAGAAGGGGGACATTATTGGAGAATGGAGTTTTGATGACGACAAACTTATTTCAATTATCATTGATTATAAAATATATGCTAACACTTATTATATAGAATATATGTATACATGTATGCAGAAATTATATATAGGAAATATTACTAAAGACTGTACAGTATAAAGAAGATAGAGATCCATAATTCATAAAAGTATCAAGACTCATGAGTATTCAAGGTTTCAACAGTTCAAGATTATTATATTTATAGAGTATAGATTTTGTAAGACTCTAAAAAGCACTCCGGGTTCAATATTCAAATTCTGATTTTCAATTTCTATTTTATATCCTCAATTCTCTATATTATATTTCTGATCTTTTCTATTTTTTTTATATTTGTTTTTGTTTTTCAAACTTAAGTTTTATAAAATTATATTTTATACTTTATATTTATATAGTTTAAAACCTTATAATTTTATAAATATGTTTATATAGTTTAAGTTTATGTTTACATATTTTTTTCTACTTTATTATATTAATTTACAACACCATATTTTTATTCAAGAATTTCCAGAATTGTATTTATATCAAAACACTTGAAAAATGTTTTAAAATTCAAAAATATACTAGAGTATGTCGACATGTAGAAAACACTATGTCGACATATAACCGTCAGAAATTCAAATTTGAAAGGAAGTGTCTTTTCACCATTTGAAACGTTTCATAAATGTTGCAACCACTATAAAAAGGGCTTGACTTCGAATTCTTAATCATATCTTCTTCTCCACTTTCACTCTCTTTCATTATATAATTATTCTTAATCATTTTTATAATTTCTACACTTATACTCTGTCGAATTCAATTCTGTTTTGATCAAACTTCTTCTCTCTACACTCTCTTCTCATCTCTTTCCGATTCAAGTGCTATTGAAGAATTATTGGGCTGTTTATAATTTCTTGGGTCGAGTAAAGTAGGAATTTGTGTGTTCCTTGTAGCCATGAAATCAAGGAAGTAGGAATTGGTGTCTTCCTTGTAGCCATGAAACCAAGGAAGTAGGAATCGGTGGTATCCCTTGTAGCTGTGAAATCAAGGAGGTTGTACTTGACTATTGTTATAGTAATAAAACTCTGCGCAATCCAGCGTTGTGCGGGACTGGACGTAGGAGCAATCCGAACCAATATAAAATTCGGTTTGTTCTTTCCTTTTCTGCATTTTTATTTCTGTTGATTCTGCATTTGTGTTTGAATCTGTGTCTATGATTGTGTTTGTGGTGTTTGATTCATTTTGTTATTCATATAAGTTTTAGATTTTGTTTAAATTCTCACAAATATTATTCACCCCCTCTCTAGTGTTTGTTTTGCCTTAATGATTAATTCCGCAATCCTTAACAACATCTTGTTTGGATGGAATATGAATAAAAATCATGGATCAAATGGATTAACGTAGAGTAGAATCCCGTTTATGGACTACGATGTTATGTCCAACCATGGAAAATCGTTTAAAAGAATTGGTTGAAAAAGGTTTTGGTTGGGATGTATTCAAGGCTTTTGAATTCCTTTTTGAAGTGAAATCGCCAATTTCTCATCGTGTTGGTCTTAAAGACTGAACTTGCAGCTGTAATCAATGGAAAGTGATGGGTTTTCCATGTGCTCATGCAATAAAATGCATTAATAAAGTGAAATTAAATGTTTATGATTTCGTTGAGCACTATTTCATTGTGGAAGCTTATCGATCTTCATACAGTAATATAATTAATCCTATACCTACCTATGACAAACTTGGTGTTGATTTAAGTAGTGATGTAGTAATTAAGCTACCCAAAGATAAATGTGGAGCCGAGAGACCTTCATCAAGAAAAGAAGGAGGATTTGCATATTTCCAAAACAAGCAAAACAAATGTGGATTGTGCAAGAATATGGCCATAACAAGCGCAATTATCAAGCTTCCGAAAACAATAACTGGTTTTTATTTCATTTTTTTAGGGAAAACATGTATTTCCATATGTACTTTTCAACTAAACCTGTACACATTAGCAAACTAGTGTTTGATACATTGGAAATGTGCACAATAATCTATATTTTTAATAACAAATCTTCATAGCTTATTGTTATTCTGTTTTATTGTTATATGATGTGTTGTTGGTATGATGTGATATCATGTTGTTATGATCAATGAAATTCAATTTGCATGTTGATTATCAATTTTAAACTCCTGCATGTATCAGTTTAATGTGTTATTCTTTCTGTTTCAGCTATTGGTTATCAGTTATATGTCTCCGTAGGTATCACTTTTGTGTTATTTACATGTTTATAATTTTTAGTTATCAGTTTTATAAGTTGGTAGGTGTTAGTTTAATTTTTTCTCATATTCACAGTTAATGGGTATCAGTTTTTGAGTATTGTAGGTATCAGTTTTATGTTACATTTTTAACTTCAGATTATGGGTATCAGTTTTTATTCATTGTAGGTATCAGTTTTTTATTTTTTTTCATTGTTCTGTTTTTAGTTATCATTTTTATACTGTTGTAGGTATCAGTTTTTATATTTAGTTTGCTCACAGTACTTCAGTACACAAAAACTAAAAAAAAAATGATATTAATTCAGTAATTGCTCATCCAACTGAGCAATGTAGCAATATAAAAATTCATCAACATGTACATAAGAGGGATTAGAGTTTTTTACCCAGAATCCAGTCATTACTGGTATGCAAAATATTATCGAATACTTACATTTAAAACTAAAATAAAAACTTCGTTCTCAAACCAAATACAACATACAACACTGTTCTAGTCATTTATTTCAATCATTTTCTTGTACTCTTTTTGCTCAGTCCAGTGATGAATCTAACCAAATCACAACAGCAAGCATGATTGGATAGGATTTCCCGCACAATCAGTGCTCTTGTTTTTGTTGTGATTTTTGATATGAAATCACATATGTTAATGAAGACGAGGCGTGGATGTGCTTGGCAATAGAGGAGATGGAGCAGCGGCAGAAAGAAGGCAAGGAGAAGCGGTTTTGTGCTGCGTTTCAGCACAAACATCTGACAGCATTTGGTCAGACGTCTGTTGTTAGGGTTTTGGTAACCCGAGAGCAGGGACAGACATCTGACCAATCTGGGTCAGATGTCTGAGCGGGGTTTCCTGCATTTTTGACTTGGTCTTTTCTGTGACTTATTCTGCAAGTAATGAAGGTGCAAATTGGGTATTTTCCTAGGGCTTCTATTCTCCTGTAAAAGCAGTATCTAGGGTTGGATTAAAGGTATGGGATTGAGACCGATTTAATTAATCCAAGGGTTAGCCGTCGTTCTTCATTTTTCTCCTTTCTCCAACAAGAGTTGTAGTCATCTAGATATTCTTTCCCTTTCTTAATAAGGTTATTGATTCTTGTAGTTTGTTTATTATTGGTTGTTGAACCAGTGTGTGTAAACAAAATTCGTTTTGAGAATCAATAAAAAGGGTGGTTGGGTGGAATATTTTGTGTTTGCACGTGTGATTTCATATCTGTGTTTGTTTCCATAGAAATCATTTTTAAGTAACTGGGTGAATAAGATCCTGGTCGCTTCCGCAAAGGCGTAGGTTTTCACAATAGTTGGTATCAGAGCCGAAGGTTCGGACTAGCCCATGCAGGCAAGGCAGTACTCTCAAAAGATACTCGTAGGATGGGAGTCAAGGGGGAGACTGTTAGGATTGTCTCGCATGTTGTTAAGGAGGAATGATGGCTTGGAATTAATAGTCCCATATCATGAAATATATTGAGGGAATTATGTACAAATATGAGCTGGTAGGCACGTAACATCAGAAATTCCTTTTGTTATATAGGAGTTGTGTACCAGCTCATATGCGTGCAAGGTAGGGGGCTTTGTTCCGACCATCGTTACATAACAGTGGTATCAGAGCTAGATCACCGCAAAGCTTACAGTGATTTTGGAGTGAAAAAATCAATTTTATTGATGACGAATATGATGACGTTTCCAATGATGACTGTTTTTGATGGAAAAAATTGGGGGATTTGGAAGCCTAAGATGCACGATGTGCTTTACCTCAATGATCTTCATGATCCGATTGATGGAGATGGGAAGTAGCCCTCGAGTGTGGATGAGGGAAAGTGGAAGAAGATGGATAAGAAGGCTATTGCCTTGATTCGGCAGTACCTTGATGATTCGGTATTCCATCGTGTGGCTAATTGTGAATCCGTGAAGGATTTTTGGGACAAGTTAGTATCTTTGTATGAGTCGAGGAGTGCTACAAGTAAGGCTTTTCTGGTTCGAAAGCTTGTTCAGCTGAGATTGGATGAGGAGAAGTCTGTTGCAGGGCACCTAAATGAATTTCAAGATATGATCAATCAATTGGCAAATCTGAAGGTCAATTCTGATGATTAGTTGCAGGCTCTTTTGCTGATGAGTTCGCTTTCAGAAAGTTGGGAGACTTTGGTTGTTTCATTGAGTAACTCCAATGCTGGTGGAGCCATCTCTTTGGAAACGGTACGAAGCAGCCTTTTGAATGAGGAACTAAGGAGAAAAGGGTCGGGTTTTAAATCAGTTCAAGGTGAAGCTATGGTAGCAAAGGACTCGGGGAAAGATACAAGAAGGAAGAAGAAAGGGGCTAATGGTAAAGGTGCTTGTTATTATTGTGGTAAGGAAGGTCATATACGCAAGAATTGTTATGATTATCAGAGGGATAAGAAGAAGGTTGCGGATGGTGATAGAAGTAATGAGGCACAGGCAGATATTGCTGCAAGTTCCATTAACGATACTTCTAGTAACGTCCTGTTTAGCAAAGTTAATCCTTGGAAGATGGATTCAGGAGCCATTTTTCGCATTTGTAAGGATGTGAAGTATTTCTCTTCGTATGAGAAGAATGTCGACGTGATTAGAAAAACCAATGGAGTAGAGCTACTAGTTTGTGGTATTGGATCTATCCGGTTTCGTATGCATGTTGGCGCGATAAGGGAAGTCTCTGGAGTTAGACATGTGCCCGCTAGTTCGCATAACCTCATTTCTCTCGGTCAGTTAGATCGTCGTGGTTGCACTTATGATACTCGAGGTGGAGTTTTTAGAGTGAAGAAGGGTGGTCGTGTTGTGATGAGAGGTGTCTTGGAGGCAGGAAACCTGTATAGATTGGTTGGTTTTGTGGTCGACAGTGGAAGGCGGGTGACGGTTGAAGAACCTAGTCCACAACAAGGTGGAGAGGTTAATTTGGTCACCGCTGATGTACTAGACATGGGTCTTCATGTTGATGATGCTCAAGGGATCTGGAGTGATCAAGGAAGGAGCTCAGATCAAGTGATAGACAGGTGTCGATGCAGAAAATCCACAAGGTGGAGATCCTTATGGTATGATCGACGCTAGTCTATGAATTAGAAAAGCGCGACATTTGTAATAAATTCTGCAAGCATACAGGTGTGTAGCATATAGGTCGAACACAGGGAGGAAAGTTAAATTTTATTATTTATATGTTTCGTGGGCGTGTTAGACAGAACTTTGGGGGTTGTTTTCAATGTTGTTGAAATAATGTTATTGAAATCGCTACAAATCTGAATCTAATCAGACGTATATCAAATTCAACAACAGGAAAGAAAATAACAAGTACTAGCAAAAACAACAAAAGTAAATAATAACTGGAACAATAACAGAGAATTAAAAATAGAGTTGCTGTTGAAACTAATCAAACAGTCAACACTAGTATGCAGTAACAAAGACAATAACAATATGTGTTCTACCGAATCTAATCGTGTAGATACACAAATTGTTTTAAAGAAAAGTAAATAACTAGAACAAGAAAATTTTATTAAACTAATGGCAGTACAGAATTATGAGATGCTTTTTACAATGGTTACAATCACATATTTATAGATGAGAAGGGGAAAACCCTAACTAGGTCTATGAATAAATGGCCCTCCTTATTCATGAATATTTCTTGCCTTCCTTGACCACCTGATTGGAGAAAATCTGGGCATATCATGGAAAATATTTTCCATATCTTTCAATTTTCCCATGTGGCTTGATTGATAGAAGATTGCATCCAATTAACTCTTCCAAACAAGGACGCTTATCAGACTCCAAAGGCAATATAAGATAAAATCTTCAAAATTGGTTTTTCTTCTTGGCAGCAATTCAATCAGAAATTCTTCTAATTGCAATTGAATGATTTGAATTTACTTCCATGATGAGAATATGGCTATTGCTGAGATGTTAATTGGTGCACATCATAAATATATACACATGAATATGTGTATGTATATATATAACATAACACTAATCCAGATATTTCTCAAAGCAAAGGGGCCAGTGTGAACGCGCTCCGTTTCTTTGGCAAAAAGTGAGCTTGACGGGGTTCGAACTCAGGTCTCTCAGCACCAATTCCTATGCCTTTACCAGTGAGCTACTACTTCTTTTGCAATTGAAATGAATTTGATGTGAGGAAGTAGCTCTTTCTTGTAGTTGGCCTTTGATTTGAATTGAAGGAGGCATTTTTTGACATCCTGTAACAACATACAAAAGTAACCAAAGTATCATTTATTTATTTACAAAAGATAAAGCATAAGAGTAATAAAATAAACACTTTTCAGTGTCAATCAAATACCCCCACACTTATCTTTTACTCGTCCTCGAGTAAAACAAAAAATGAAAAACTAAACTAGATAGGTCACACTTTCGTAGGAAACACGATTGCATTGAGCGTATGCAACAAGCCGTTAAACCTCTAGGTGTCCCTAGTAGGACGAGTGGTGTCTCGTGAGGGTTTTCAGCGGATACTACCCACAAAATCCAAATGCAGTATGTTATAATTCTAATGAAACTACATGAATGCAATGGACATATGCAAAAAATAAAAGTGAAAAATGACAACACGACTTATTTCAGGAAAGTGGTACAACAAGTTAAGTTAATAATTTCTAACCAGTTGATTTTATTTTAGATACCTCGACTTGTCACAAATTTTCAATATAAATCAAGTTTTCAAATGTTAAATTCTAGTTTGGCCAGTCAGTTCGGTCGATAACATAGTGCAGCCATGAAATAAATTCTTAGTTTGCTTGGCACAGTTTGTAAAGTGGTATTCTAATTTTCTCATGTATGGCTAGTCAAATCAATAAGGTCAAGAAGTGTTTGGGTATCATCGCTTATTCTTTATTCTATAAAATTTTAAGATTTATGATTAAGTACATACACCTAAAAAGACCAAGGTTTACCACCCATGCACTGCCTCGCGGACTAACGGAGAGTGGGTAAAGAGCTTGGCGGATTGTGCAGGCCGACTTTGACTTTGTCAACAACGTGTCGGTAATCCTTAGGTGTCCAATCCCATTAAATGAGACCAAGATATTCCAACTTTGACTTTGTCAACAACGTGTCGGATAGAGCTTGGCGGGTTTGCACACCAACGCTCGATATACAAGCAATGTTGGATACCCTTGGAATACTATTATTATTATTATCGAAAATATAAGCACAAAAGAGAGTTATGCGAATTCAACTTAACACAACTTAGTTTTAAAGATTTGAAAAGCCAATATAAGTATTTTAAGTCCTCCACTTATTTAAACAAAGTCTACAATATAGAATAGATTTCATGGCCATCACCTAAGAATCTCCCTATGTACCGGTTACACTATTATCCCTCAAAATTAAACTTTTCATTATATTTCAAATTCGATCTAAGTTGAGAGAGAAAAATACTATCAACTGGCTAAAAATTGTAAACTTATTTTGTTGTATCAATTGAAAATGAGTCGTATTTTCCAAAAAAAAAAAAATTTATGGTATGTTACTACAATCTAAAATGTATGAAGGTCCTACTCAAATGGCTGAAAATAAAAAGAAATAAAAACAAAGAAAAATGAAAATGGATGAAATGCAGACTCCCCCCCACACTTGATTCAGACAGTGTCCCAACTGTCTAAGGCAGAAAAACAAAAATAAAATGAAAAAACTGAAAAAGAAAAGTAAAAGAAAAAGAACGTGTACCACCTGATTTCATGGTGGATGATCATGCAGATCGATAGAGTCATCTTCGTCATATTGCTCGAATTCCAAAAATGGTTTCAGTCGTTGACCGTTTACTTTGAAGACTCTTCCATCCCTAGGATTTTCAATTTCAACCGCTCCATGAGGGTATACTGTTTTCACGACATAAGGTCCAGTCCATCGAGATCTGAGTTTTCCTGGAAACAAGTGAAGTCTAGAGTCGTATAAAAGAACTTTTTGACCTACGTTGAATTCCTTACGAAGTATGTTTTTGTCGTGTTGGGCTTTGGTTCTTTCTTTGTAGATTTTCGCATTTTCATACGCCTCATTTCTTAATTCCTCCAATTCAGAAATTTGTAACTTCCTATGTGAGCCGGCCTTTTCTAAGTCAAAGTTCAAAAATTTTATGGCCCAAAGAGCGCGATGCTCTAATTCAAGAGGTAAGTGACAGGCCTTTCCAAAGACTAATCGATATGGTGACATCCCTAGATTGGTTTTATAAGCAGTGCGAAAAGCCCAAAGTGCATCAATCAGTTTTACGGACCAATCTTTTCTGTTGGAACTCACGGTTTTCTCAAGAATTTGTTTGATTTGTCTATTGGAAACTTCTACTTGCCCACTCGTTTGTGGATGGTAGGGGGTCGACAGCTTATGTGTGATTGAGTATTTCTTGAGTAAGGACTCAAAAGCACGATTACAGAAATGAGTGCCATTATCGCTAATGATAGCTCGAGGTGTGCCAAAGCGTGAAAAGATGTTTTCTTTGAGGAATTTGACAACAACCTTGTTGTCATTGGTTTTGGTCGGAATGGCTTCAACCCATTTTGAGACATAATCTACCGCAAGTAAGATGTAAAGATTCCCAAATGAATTAGGGAATGGTCCCATGAAATCGATGCCCCAAACATCGAATAACTCAATCACTAAAATGGGGTTGAGAGGCATCATGTTTCGCTTAGAGATTCGACCCGTTCTTTGACATCGCTCACATTTAAAGCAAAATTCGAAAGCATCACGGAAGAGTGTGGGCCAATAAAAACCACTTTGCAAAACCTTTGCAGCAGTTTTTCTTGCACCAAAATGACCGCCACAAACATGGTCATGTGAGAAAGAGAGAATACTTTGGTGTTCATGATCAGGCACACACCTTCGAATGATTTGGTCGGGACAGTATTTGAAAAGATATGGGTCGTCCCAATAGAAGTTTCGAACTTTCGAGAGAAATTTTTGTTTATCTTGTTTCGACCATTCAGCGGGCATTTGCTGTGTGACAAGATAATTCACAATGTCAGCGTACCAAGGGGTGTTAGAGATCGAAAGGAGTTGTTCGTCAGGAAAATAGTCATCGATTTGGGTATCGTTATCATTTTCGTGCACAATTCGAGAGAGATGATCAGCTACTACATTTTCAGAACCCTTTTTATCTCGTATTTCTATGTCGAATTCTTGAAGAAGAAGGATCCAACGGATCAAGCGGGCCTTGGCATCCTTCTTAGAAAGCAAATATCGTAAGGCAGCATGGTCAGTGTAAACTATGACTTTGGATCCTATGAGATATGGTCTGAATTTCTCAAGAGCGAAGACAACTGCCAAAAATTCCTTTTCAGTAGTTGAGTAATTAAGTTGGGCCTCGTTTAAGGTTTTGCTGGCGTAGTAAATGACTCGAGGGAGTTTATCAATACGCTGACCCAAGATGGCTCCAATTGCAAAGTCAGAAGCGTCGCACATAAGTTCAAAGGGTTGAGTCCAATCAGGAGGTTGAATGATGGGAGTTGTGGTCAAGAGTGATTTAAGAGTTTCAAAAGATGTTTTGCAATCATTGGAAAATTCAAACTTTACGTCTTTGGCAAGTAAATTCGAGAGAGGTTTTGAAATTTTTGAGAAATCCTTAATGAATCTTCTATAGAATCCTGCATGGCCAAGAAATGAACGAACATCTTTGACAGACTTAGGAGGAGGTAAATTAGCAATCAAATCGATTTTGGATTTATCGACTTCTAGGCCATCTTTGGAGACGACATGACCTAGAACTATCCCCCTTTTTACCATAAAGTGGCATTTCTCCCAATTAAGCACGAGTGATTTCTCCTTACAACGCTTAAGGACGAGTTCTAGATGAGTGAGACATTGGGAAAAAGATGATCCATATATTGAAAAATCGTCCATGAATATTTCCAAGAATTCTTCCACCATATCAGAGAAAATACTCATCATACACCTTTGGAAAGTCGCGGGGGCATTACAAAGACCGAAAGGCATGCGACGATAAGCAAAGGTTCCAAAGGGACAAGTAAAGGTGGTCTTATGTTGATCCTCTAAAGCAACAGGGATTTGGTTATAGCCAGAGTATCCATCGAGAAAACAGTAGTACTCATGTCCCGCTAAGCGTTCGAGCATTTGGTCAATAAAAGGCAAGGGAAAATGGTCTTTTCGTGTGGCTGAGTTAAGCTTTCGATAGTCGATGCACACACGCCATTTGGTTTTGATTTTTGTTGGGACGAGTTCATCACTGTCGTTTTTGATCACTGTGACTCCTGACTTCTTTGGTACAACTTGTACCGGACTCACCCAAGTACTGTCAGAGATGGGATAGATGATGTTATTGTCTAGACATTTGATTATCTCCTCCTTGACCACTTCTCTCATGTTTGGGTTTAATCGCCTTTGAGCCTCACGGGTGGGTTTAGCCTCATCAACTAAATGTATGCGATGTTCCACAATTGATGGGCTAATTCCTTTTATATCGCTAATTTCCCACCCCAAGGCGTCCTTATTTTCCCGCAAGGTATCCAAAAGTTTTTCTTCTTGGTCCTCGGTAAGATCGGAGGCCAAGATTACGGGAAAAGTGTTTGAAGGATCTAGGTAGGCATACTTAAGGTCTGGTGGCAAGGGTTTAAGGTCAAACTTAGGAAGTTCTTGTGTATCAACATTGGTCAACATTCCTTGGTTAGATTTAGATGACGAAGTGTCGGAGTCAAGAATTTTGTTCAGTTCAGAAATGTATTCGAGTTCGTCGAAATCAGAGTCGAAATGGTCAAGACACATTTTCAAGGCTTCAGAAGTGTCACTAGAGGTTTCATCAACTGTGGTTTGAATCATGTCAATTTCATCGATCTCAAAATCCCTAGGTTGTTTGTTGAGATTAAAGATGTTTAGCTCGATGGTTAGGTGCCCGAAGGAGAGTCGAAGCTGACCATTTCTACAATTAATGACAGCATTAGAGGTTGCTAAGAAAGGGCGTCCTAAGATCAGTGGTATTTGAACGTTGGGATTTGAGACAGGCTCTGTTTCTAGAACTATAAAATCGACAGGGAAGTAGAACTGTTCGATCTGTATCAAGACGTCTTCGATAATTCCCAATGGTTTTTTGACAGATCGATCGGCAAGTTGAAGTGTGATGTTTGTTGGTTTAATCTCCCCAAGTCCAAGTTGACGATAGACAGTATAAGGGAGAAGGTTGACACTGGCACCAAGGTCGAGTAGGGCACGAGAGATGTGAGTGTTTCCTATTTTACAATCAATCGTAGGGCAGCCAGGGTCTTTATACTTGACTGGGGCAAGATTCGAAAGAACAGAGCTTGTATTCGCAGTTAGAAAAGCGGTTTTTGGGACATTGGTCGCCCGTTTTTGTGTACACAATTCCTTAAGACATTTAGCATATTGAGGGATTTGTTCAATGGTGTCTAAAAGAGGAATGTTCACACGGACTTGTTTGAAAATTTCCAAGATTTTATCGAAGTTTGCAGCTTTCTTCTTATTATTGAGTCTATGGGGAAAAGGAGCAACTGGTTTTTCGACTCTACGATCAGTTTCATCATTCGAAGAAGAAGGTGGTAGGGGTGTAGAAGATGAAATGTTGGGATTGCCAACATTGGTTGTCAAAGGTGGGTCGGGTTTGCCGACACAAGGAGAAGAACTGTTGGGATTGCCAACATTTAAGGGAATTTGAGGTTCAGAAGAATTGGCATTCGAAGCCAATGGATGATCATCAAGATTAGGGATTGGGGTCGAGTTAGAAGGTTCGCCAGGGTTGCCCACGTTATTATCAATCCTCTTTCCAGATCGAAGGGTTGTAATAGCGTTGACTGGATTATGGTTTTCGTCCTCACAAGAATTTACAGTACGAGAGTTATATTTTGGATTCACCTCAGGTTGACTAGGCAATTTTCCTTTCTCATTATTTTTCTCCATTTCCTTTATCATATGCATTAGTTGGTCGATTTTAGCGTCTTGATTATTTATTTGTTTTTCTAATCGAACAATATCTTGTGATGGTTGAGAAGATTGAGAGGATTGGTTTGATGATTGAAAATTGGGGTGCCTATACGGTTGTTTGGATTGAGGTGCAGCTTGAGAGGTTTGAGAATTGGGGGGTGGAGCTTGGTAATTCGGATTGGGAATAAAGGGTTGCATGTGAGATGGGTTTGCCGAATTATTGGGGTTTGACCAAGAAAAGTTTGGGTGGTTCCTCCAACCAGGATTGTACGTGGCTGAGTAAGGGTTATTTTGAGCTATAGCATTGGCTTGGTCCTGAGAGTAGTAGTGGGGTAACCCTTCTCCGGCTTGAGGAGTTTGATTTTCTACGGGAATTTGATTTGGGTCCACGACATGCACTCCTCTAGTAGAAGTACGATTGGGAACGCGAATTGATTCCCATTGCATGTCCTTTTCAGAATAATCTTCTAAGAACCGCCAAGCTTCATCGGCTGTTTTAGACATAAAATCTCCTCCACACATTGATTCTAGTTGAGTTTTAGACTGATAGTTAAGCCCTTCATATACAATTTGACACAAGTTGTCTTTTAGAATTCCATGATGAGGACAGCTATACAGTAGTTGGTTGAATCTCTCAAAATATTTTGAAAAAGTTTCCCCCTCATTTTGACAAAATTGATTTATCTTAGTTCGGATTTTGAGAGTTTTATGGAAAGGGAAAAACTTTTTCAAAAATGCAGTGACAAATTCATCCCATCTTATTATGGAATGTTTTGGAAGAGAATTTAGCCATCTTTTAGCGCTTTCAAGTAGTGCAAATGGGATTAGCCTTAGCTTGATCGATTCGTTAGATAATTGTTGCATTTTTGTTGTGGACGCATACAATTCAAATTCACTTAGAAATTCATAAGCATTTTCAGACCCAGTAAATTTTGGTACCCCTTGAATAAAAGAATGTTTCAACTCAAAATTGTTTCCTTCAGCTGGTGGAAAAATGATGACAGGGGGTTGGACGGTCCTAGTTGGATAACATCGTTCACGAAGAGACAGGGGTCTATCCATTTGGATATTGAGGTTCTGAAAATTTTGATTTATTTGGTTTTGATCCCCAAGGTTTGGAAAGTTTTGATTCACTCGATTTTGATCCAATTCGGTTGGAAAATTTTGGTTGATTCGAGAACCCCTAGGAGAATTTTGTTGGCTAACACTTTTTTCACTCATTGTTGTTGAATGCAAGCACAGAAATTAGCTACAATGAAGTTTTCTGTCCTTATTGGCTCTTAACCCAAAATTATAAAGTGACACGTTTGATTACTTAGATCAAAAGATTTCTCAGCCAGTTAACGGACAGGAGTTATCGGTGCACCAGGAACCACCCTAGCAATGCAGCCGAAGGTTTAAGTACCTTCAGAGTAACAACCGATATAATATTTACGAATCACCGTAATATTTATAAACGGTTATTTCTCTGCCGTAGTCTAGACACCAAGAAATAATTCGTTCCAAATGAATCAACTATCACAATATAATTAAGCCCTAGATGAGCCCGTGACTCCCTTAAGTCTAACGTCTAACCGTTATTTTTAGTCAGATTCTACGATGAAATGCAATTTGTGGGCTAAGGAAAGGGTGATGAAATCCCTCACCTTATGTGAATTGGGGTATTGCCATTAACAGAATGAATAAAAGATGCAGAAACAACAGCAATCACACAAAATAACTGCAGAAATTAAAAATTGTACATTCAAAGCCGCTGCCCCTGCAGAAAAGTTTTACAACAATTGTCTATATTTTTGCAGTAGAGCACCTGTAGAGTTAAAAGAAATTTACAGTGGGGTATGGCTGTCCATCCAGAAAAATGAGTAGCGTCAATGATTGAAATCTCACTATTTGCAATTTCTTCTTATTTCTGAATTCTTGATTTGTTGCTTGAACTCCAGTCACTTTGTCCTTGGTTTGAAACTCTTTTTTTTATTTTTGGGCTTTTTTTTAATGAAGTAAATAACAAAAAAAAACACAAGAAAATATGAGGCTGTGGTAGATTAAAAAAAAATTTGGAATTTTTTTTTTTTGAGAGAATGCTTGTGGATGGGGTTGGTTTGTGCGTTGTGGCAGAAGTGTGGTGGGAAGGAGGGATTGAAGAAGATGGTGCTGAAGTGTAGATTGAAAAAAAAAATGTGGTGAAATGAGATTGTGTGAGAGAGAGGGGTATTTGATCAGAGGGAAAAAAATGAAGCAGGGAAGAATAATGGAAAAAAATTATGTCCTTGCCTTTTTTTTTATTAGTGTTGAAAAGCGGACAAATAGGAAAGAAACAAATGACAAAAAAAATGGGAAGAGAGATTTCAGAAAAGAAAGAGAATTGTAAAGGAAGAAAGAAAAGTAATTGTAAAAGATTTGGGAAAGAAATTGAGAAGGGAAAGCAATAAAAGAGAAGACAAAAACAGAAAGAATTTTTTCTTTTGTTTGTTGTTGTAAAATTAGAAGAGAGAGAAAAAAATGAGAAAGGAAAAACTTGAAAAGGGAAAGAAATAAATGGAGAAAGAAAGAAAATCAATTACAAGGCAGAGAAGAGAAATTTATAAAAGGATTTTTTTTTTTCTTCAGCAAATTGTAAAAGAAGAAAGGATGTGAGATATTAGTAAGAGGAGAAACAAATGAAAGGAAGGAGAAAGAAGTTGAAAATAGGGAAGAATTAAAAGAAAAATGGCAAGATTTTTTTTTTTTTTTTTTTTTTGAACTTGTAAAAGAAGAATGAGAAGTAATTATATAGAAAATTGGAAAGGAGGAATAAAGAGGAAAGAAATCAAAAGAGGATTTTTTTTTTTTTTTTTTTTTTGAAAAGAAAGGAAATTTGTAAGAGAAAAAAAGAAATCAATGTATTGAGAACAAGAAAGACAAAAGAAGAAAGGAAAAAAAGTTGCAAAAGAGGAATCGTTTTTTTTTTTTTTTGAAATTTGCAAAAAGAAAAAGACAATTGGATAGAAAGTGGAAAGATGGAGAGAATAAAGGAAAATTGATAGTTGTTTTTTTTTTTTTTTTAATGAAGGAGAGAGCAGGAAAGAAATAAATGAAAAAATGGAAAGAGAGATTGTAAAAGGTTAATGAGAAATGCAATTGGAAAGAAATTAAAAAAAAATGCAAGTTTTTTTTTTTATGAAAATTTGAACAAGAAGAAAGGGAAAGAAATGAATGGGAAAAAGCAAAACAAAAATGGAAAAAAATAATAAAAGAGGAAGGAAATAAGAGAAAAAAGCAAGGTTTTTTGAGTAGAGAGGAAGGGTAGAAGAAATTGAGGAAAGAAATAAAAGCAGACAACAACAAGAAAGAAATCAAAGTAGGCAGAGAAGAAATTGCAATTTTTTTTTTTTTTTTAGAAAGTTGTAGACAAAAGATGGAAACAAATAAAAAGAAAAGGAAAGAGAAAAGAAAAATGTGAAAATCAGCAAGTTGGTAGAAAGATGGAAAGAAATTGAAGAGAAATTAGCAACTTTCTTTTTTTTATTTTTTTGTATATATTTTTTTTTCTTCTTGAAGGAATTAGATTGGAAGAAATGCAAAATAAAAAAAAAGGAAAGAAATAAATGAAAAAAAGAAGGAAAATTAAAAAAAGCAAGTTTTTTTTTTTTTTTGAAAGATTGTAAAAGAAGAAATGAATATAAAAGTAGGAAGGAGGATTGAAAAATGGAAAGGAATAATTGAAAATAGGAAAAGAAATTGAAAGAAAATAAAGGCAAGAAATTATTTTTTTCTCTTGCTTAGTTCATGACAGTATCAATGTAATTAATACGCCACATCACTAATTGAGATTTTTTCTATATGTACAAGAAACAAAAATATATACAAAATAAAATAAAACTAACACGAATCGAAAATTAAATAAACAATAAAATTCAATCGTTACCTCCCCGGCAACGGCGCCAAAAACTTGATCGACGCTAGTCTATGAATTAGAAAAGCGCGACATTTGTAATAAATTCTGCAAGCATACAGGTGTGTAGCATACAGGTCGAACACAGGGAGGAAAGTTAAATTTTATTATTTATATGTTTCGTGGGCGTGTTAGACAGAACTTTGGGGGTTGTTTTCAATGTTGTTGAAATAATGTTATTGAAATCGCTACAAATCTGAATCTAATCAGACGTATATCAAATTCAACAACAGGAAAGAAAATAACAAGTACTAGCAAAAACAACAAAAGTAAATAATAACTGGAACAATAACAGAGAATTAAAAATAGAGTTGCTGTTGAAACTAATCAAACAGTCAACACTAGTATGCAGTAACAAAGACAATAACAATATGTGTTCTACCGAATCTAATCGTGTAGATACACAAATTGTTTTAAAGAAAAGTAAATAACTAGAACAAGAAAATTTTATTAAACTAATGGCAGTACAGAATTATGAGATGCTTTTTACAATGGTTACAATCACATATTTATAGATGAGAAGGGGAAAACCCTAACTAGGTCTATGAATAAATGGCCCTCCTTATTCATGAATATTTCTTGCCTTCCTTGACCACCTGATTGGAGAAAATCTGGGCATATCATGGAAAATATTTTCCATATCTTTCAATTTTCCCATGTGGCTTGATTGATAGAAGATTGCATCCAATTAACTCTTCCAAACAAGGACGCTTATCAGACTCCAAAGGCAATATAAGATAAAATCTTCAAAATTGGTTTTTCTTCTTGGCAGCAATTCAATCAGAAATTCTTCTAATTGCAATTGAATGATTTGAATTTACTTCCATGATGAGAATATGGCTATTGCTGAGATGTTAATTGGTGCACATCATAAATATATACACATGAATATGTGTATGTATATATATAACATAACACTAATCCAGATATTTCTCAAAGCAAAGGGGCCAGTGTGAACGCGCTCCGTTTCTTTGGCAAAAAGTGAGCTTGACGGGGTTCGAACTCAGGTCTCTCAGCACCAATTCCTATGCCTTTACCAGTGAGCTACTACTTCTTTTGCAATTGAAATGAATTTGATGTGAGGAAGTAGCTCTTTCTTGTATTTGGCCTTTGATTTGAATTGAAGGAGGCATTTTTTGACATCCTGTAACAACATACAAAAGTAACCAAAGTATCATTTATTTATTTACAAAAGATAAAGCATAAGAGTAATAAAATAAACACTTTTCAGTGTCAATCATGGTATTACAAGCATTTTTAGACCGTTAGTATTGCATGGTGCATCTCGAGGAGAAGATGCATCTTTGGCAGGCGGTGGGTTGTGTTTGTAATGGTTTAATTGAGAGTAGGTGTCGTTGAAAGAGCTAGATGACTTATGCGTTGGAAGTTAGTTTGATGTGATGCGATTTCATATCAAAGTGGAGTGTTGTGATTTGTGATATGAAATCACATATGTTGATGAAGACGAGGCGTGGATGTGCTTGGCAATAGAGGAGAAGGAGCAGCGACAGAAAGAAGGCAAGGAGAAGAGGTTTTGTGCTACGTTTTAGCACAGACGTCTGACAGCATTTGGTCAGACGTCTGTTGTCAGGGTTTTGGTAACCTGAGAGCAGGGACAGACGTCTGACCAATCTGGGTCAGACGTCTAAGTGGGGTTTCCTGCATTTTTGACTTGGTCTTTTCTGTGACTTATTCTGCAAGTAATGAAGGGGCAAATTAGGTATTTGCCTAGGGCTTCTATTCTCCTATAAAAGCAGCATCTAGGGTTGGATCGAAGGTATGGGATTGAGACCGAATTAATTAATCCAAGGGTTAGCCGTCATTCTTCATTTTTCTCCTTTCTCCAACAAGAGTTGTAGTCATCTAGATATTCTTTCCCTTTCTCAATAAGTTTATTGATTCTTGTAGTTTGTTTATTGTTGGTTGTTGAACCAGTGTGTGTAAACAAAATTCGTTTTGAGAATCAATAAAGAGGGTGGTTGAGTGGAATATTTTGTGTTTGCACGTGTGATTTCATATTTGTGTTTGTTTCCATAGAAATCATCTTTAAGTAATTGGGTGAATAAGATCCTGGTAGCTTCTGCAAAGGCCCAGGTTTTAACAACAGTTTTATCCATGTTCTTTTTTGTTACCTTCATCAGGCCCAGGTTTTAACAACAGTTTTATCCATGCAAAGGCCCAGGTAGCTTCTGCGAACTCCTTCCTTCCAAAATGCCTTGGTGCTCAATCCAAAGCTTATTTGAATAAGTATTAAGGACGTGAATAATAGAAATAATAATTTTTATTTATCCTTATTAAACTTACTGTCATCGCTATAGACATTGCATAATTGTTTACTACTAAATCACATTGAAGGCTGCACCGGTCGATAATCTGACTAAACAATGAAAACAATATATTACATATACTAAATTGTCATGTTATAATTTGGTATATGACAGTTTTTGTATTTATTATTTATAGATATGTTTTTTTTGTTTAAAGTATAATATTACTCCCTATTAATATGTATCAGTTTTTTATATTTTACAGTATCAGTTTTTTTTTTAAATACAGGAACTAGGAAGCAGTTTTATGTCTATAAAAACATCAGTTTTCATATAGCATATGTTTAATCAACAAGTTCCAGTTTCTGAGTGTCATTTTGACATTTTCGTAGGTATCAGCTTCTCATTGATTGTACTTATCATATATGAAATATATATTTTGGGTATAATTTTTTAATGTACATGGTTATCGGTAATAAAATTTGTTGAGTAGCAAGAATACACTACATCCAAATTCTGTTGATGTTTCTTGCACTCCTTCAATGAAATTTTTTTCTCATAAAACACACAAAAGAACTCATAAAATGACGTTCTTTTTAACAACTCAATTTGTTTATTTGTCAAATCTTTCTTCTCTTTTATCACAGTTATCATTTTGTAAGACGATTGCAAACAACACCTGTAAGTCGTTTCCCGTTTTGTTTTATCATCTACAACTAACTTTTCTCTACTCTCTGCTGATATAGTCGACTTAACTTCTCTTGGCCTTGAATTAGCAAAATCATCATCCTAATTAACAAATAAAAAAACATTAATGAACAAAATTATAAGGTTTATGAGTGTCACAAGTAAATGTTATGCAAAAAAAAACATTAATCAAATTAACAATTATATTTACAAAATTTAAGTATCATTTTTTTCAATATTTTATGTAGCAGTTTTTAAGTTGTAAACTGAGTGGGTATCATTTTTATATCAATTTACACATCAGTTTCTACTACATTTTAATGTGCACAGTTTTTGGGTACCATTTATATATATGCGTAGGTATCATTTTTATATTTTTCATTTTTTTTTCATAGTAAAAGTATCAGTTTTAATCCATTGAAGGTATCAATTTTATTAATTTACTCTATTACACTACATAAGTATCATTTCTCTTATGTATAGTATCAGATTCATGAGTATCATTTTTAAAACAACATCACTGCTTTACAGTTATAATGTTAACCTAGTTGTTTTATTTCAATGTGTCAAATCTAAAAAGGCTCCTTCATACACAATATCATTTTTCAAAAAAAGTATATTCATTTTAAACTAATATAACAATAATATTTAACATACAGAATTTTCTTCAGTAGCTCCAGCATCCTTAACTTGAATTGTTTTTCCTTCTCCATTCTCTTTACCCTGCTAAATGAGACTGTTATTGTTAGACAATATAAACAAACAATACTACTTTTTCTTACTAACGATATCAATTAACTTATTTTTATCATCTCTCCTTTTCTTCTTTGCCATTTCAGCTAAATTTTTTGGATCATTATATCTTTTCGACTGCCTCTCTTCAGTTACCATCAACCACATTTTCTCACTCTGATTTTTTCAACTTTTTTGGCATCCAAAGTATCAGTTTCTTTTCCAATTCGACTTTGTTCTTCATTTCTTGTATTAACAGTATCATTTTTTTCACTTGTACTTCTTTATTATTTTGTCCATCAGCGGTATTAGTTTGTTTTTCTACCACACTTTGTTCCTCAATTGGTGCATTAACAGTATCATTTTTTTCTTCAATTGCTCTTTGCACTTGAATTTGTCTATCAACAGTATTTATTTTATTGTCTATTGCGATTTTCCTCACTACTTGATCCTGAATTTGCTTCTGAGCTTCAATTATTTGTTGTTTATCACGACCTAGCGTTTGATTCCAAATTGAAAATTTTGTGTAAAATCGACTACGGTTTCGGAATTTTTTTTCCAATTCCTTTTCGATTTGATTGGAATCAGGTGTCGTTATAGCGTTTTCTTCCAAATTCGTGCCCTCCACAGCCGGAGATGGCGACGATCGTGATTCGCTCGTCATTATTGTTTATCATACGAATTAAACCCTAATGTTTAAAGTATTTTTTACAATTGAGAAAAAAAGGAATAAGAACAAACATGAATAAATAAGCGAATAAAGAGGTTATGTTGGGCGGGCTATTACTTGTCCTTTTCAATAAATTTGTAGTGTCTTGTCCTTATGGATAAAATGTTTAATTCAATTGTCCTTATAAAAAAATTCCTATTAACAATTTACTAAACTATAAAAATTTGCAAAAAGAAGTATTAGTGTGGAAGTAAAATATTTGAATATTCAAATGTTGACTTGTAGTTTAGAGAACATTTAATTAGGATATAAATGTTTGCAACTAAACATCTAATAACATGATAACTGTTAGTTAATATGATTTAGTGAAATGATAAATGGTATAGCAGTTAAATTCAATGGGTCATAAATATTATAGTAATTTTGACAAAGAATTTTTGGTTATAAGAAACTTTAAATATGACATTTACTCTTGACCTAAAGTTACTATTTGAAAATGTTATTTTTGTTATTAGAGAATTTAGACCTTCGGAATTAACTCATGTAAACCACTTAAAGTAATGTGTAAAAATAATCCCTACTCTATTACATTGATTGATAATTGTTCTTTTGTCACTTTGTCCATCTTATGGACAATAAGAATTAAATGCAAGAAGATTTTGAAATGTCACTAAAAATGACATTAACTGAATGCAAAATCTGGAAACGCATTCATTATAAATAGACATTAATTGCATGCATAATGTTTTTGAAAATGTCATTAAGAAATGACATTATTGATTGAATAAGCTTTTTGTATTAAAATAAATCGACACTACAAGATTGCATAAATTAATTGAAAATGTCATTAAGAATTGACATTAATTGAATGAATAAATTTTTGCATTAAAATAAATTGACATTATTTAAATGTACAAGTTTGAAAAATGTCACTGATAAAATTTAACAATAATTAGATGCAAAAGTATAAAATATCTTTAATAAATAATTAAATTACTCAAATGATATAGATTTAATAATCAATAGTATATTTTTTCTTTGAAAATGGATAATATTGATTGAATGCATAAGTGAAAAACATTGATTGAATAATTAATGCATACATTTGGAAATGTCATTATTAAAAGTGACAAAAATTGAATATGGAATGATATTTGTAATGTAGGATATTGGCATGAATTTTTGTTAACTTGCTGTATTGGAGTTGTAAGCATACCAGATGAGATCAAATTATAAATAATGATATTCGTGATGAACTTGGAGTTACATCTATTGAAAAGAAGTTAGTCCAATACAGCTTGAGATGGTTTAGACATCTCCAATGTAGACCGCATGATGCACCTTTACACATTGGAATTATAGGCCGCGCCGAAGGCCCAAAAAGAGGTAGGGTCGACCTAAAATGACTTGGAAGGAGATAGTAAAAAGAGATTTAAGAAATCAGAGTATATATAAAGAGATGATATCGAATAGAAGTGCATGGAAGTTAGCAATCCATGTACCAAAACCATTGGTTTTCCGGGTTTTTGAATTATTATTTTTTTCCCAGATTACAACTACTTTTATTATCTACTTAATTATTTTAGACTTTATTTTACTTTTATTGAGCTTCTAACCCTTTTTTTGTTTCATCTCTAGCCAACCCCAACTTGTTTGTGATTTATAGCTTAGTCGTTGTTGTTTTGAATAATCAAAATTTTTAATTCTAGAAAAAATATTTTCACCTTTGTGTTCCTAAAATAAATAATGTATGATTTCAAAATCTTAATAAATTATAAGTCAAATGTGTCTTATTTTGGAACCTGGGGATGTTTCGCATATGTACGTATTGCAGACCCTAAGAAAATAATATTAACAAGTAGAGCCGATGAATGTATTTATTAGCTATGCTACTAATAGCAAAACATACATATTTTAAGACCTTAATACACATAATCTAATTGAATCCAATGATGCAGATTTTTATGAATTAAAATTTTCTTTTAAATTAAGGAATAGTGGGGGCGCAATAAGTAACTCTATGCCTATTAGAATAGAACTTAATGAATATTCTGAAAATGAACCTAAAAGAAGTAAAAGAGTTAAGAACATCAAAATATTTTGTTTTAGATTTTTGTGCTTTTACTATAAAGGGGGATCCCTTATACCTCCAAGAGGCCTTACCTTCGTTAAATGCCAATTTTTTGGCAAGAGGCTATAAATAATAGATGGATTCCCTTCTTTGTAATCCAATAAGACTTGACATTTAGTGGACTAACCACCTGACTGAAAGCCTATAGATTGTAAATGGTTACTTAAAAAGAAACTAAAATCTGATGACACATTTGCAAAATATAAAGCACGTTTAATAGCTAAACGATTTAAGCAAAGAGAAAATATAGAGTGTTTGACACTTTTTCACCTACAACTAGAATTACATCCAGATGGTCATGTACATTGATTTCTTCAAAGTACTATAGTTGGTGGCGGAGAAGAAAACTTCTCTTAGCTTAACATTCAGTGTATTTTTGAGGAAGTCTATTAGTGATTTGATAGATATAACGATGTGGTATTCAAAGTGAATGATTTAGTGGTGTTATAAAGATAAGACGCAGACTCAAGCCTCATCAACCGGGAAATGACAAAAATCGAGCAGACAACATGGCTATGTTGGTCGCACCCATTAGGGTTTATTATCACCTGGTCTAGAGAAAAGTCATTTGTTTCTTATTCTATCACTGTTGTATGTTTTCAGTAATGGTTGCAGATCACAACCATTGTTGATAATACATTTGATACACTCAAGCAAAATGAGTGGCCAGTCATGTATGGCCAAGTTGCAAGATGTTCTTGTTGAAACTAGCGTATTCCTCTCTACAGATACACTATCGAAAGATGGTTTCATACGTAGTCATAGTTGGAAATCCATTACCCAATAAGCACTCGTGGTTTTTGATTGTGTACTATGTATGTGGAGCATGAAATGTAAGCGTTCCGCTAGATTTCTATTGACTTGATTAGACATTATTAAAATATCACAATTATGTTGATACAAAGAATAGTTCGTGTTATCGTAAGGTAAAAACCATCTGTATTAATGTGTGGATCGGTCCTATGATTATCCTTTCTTTAAAAAGAAAATTAAATCAAGTGGTTTGAGTTCGCTCACACCATCCTCATCACCAACCCAGAGTTTTTTTTACCCTAAACTCTTGGGTGCCCAAATTTGTATGAGCAGTCAAGCAGTTAGGATTTTATAGATACATTTGGAAGAGTTTGGAGCATGACGCTTCAACATTAGAAAGCTACTGTTTATTTCTACTGTGATGTGTTGTGTTGTACCCTGATGATGGTATGTATATACAGTTACAAATTTGTATTTCAAAAGATATGTTATATAATATATTTTATTCGTTCTGCTGTGAGATTTTTGTTTGCGATGATTTTGTGGTCTTTGCATTCCTCTTTTATTAACTTTTCTTTCTACTTCTCACCCTCTAACTTCTTTCTACTAATGATTCGGCAATTGTCGATGCTTGGTTAGTCGACATGGTGTTTGTGTCGATGACCAGGATAGGGAACCAGTCGGTTCGTTACAATAGCTTCTTATTAAGAAAAAGGATCTGAGTTGAAATAGGGAGTTGAGTATGAGATAGTAGTTTAAAACTAAAATTGTATGATCGGGCAAGCGATCGAAGTTGATATTACATATGGAGAACATTTGTACATCGTACGGGCTTTTATTTAGATTTGTATTCTTTGGACATGTAAGATATGAACTACATAACTTGAATATTAATTTTTACGTATGTTGATTTTCTTTGTATATTAAAATATTCAATTTCATATCTCATATTGGCTATGTTGTCATACTATTTTGTTACTTTCTAACTCTTTTGTGTTCTTAAGCAATAAATATTTTTATGGAAACAAAAGTCTTTAGTTGTTTTTGATTTCATAGATAGGGTTTGATTGCCCGACCAAAAGGTACAGGTTTATATTATTAATTGATTAGTTTAAATACCATATATGGGTAGCAATTTGGTTCTTTGATTTCTTTTTGCTTAGTTTAAGTCTTCTGTGGCATGTTGTAGTTATTCCGGTCAAGCTGAATAAAGGAGCTACCATCAAACTTTTCGTAATTTCAAAAATTAGAGAATTTAATGATCCTATCAATAATGCTAGTTTCGAAAAGTAATTGGTCCGAAAACATTTTTCCTAACTTGGTAATTTCGAGGACGAAATTCCTTTAAGGAGGAAGATTGTAACCACCAAGGCTTTTAGTACTATAATGTTTAGTAAATTTTAAACATTAATTATTGATTTTATAAATTTAATAACTTGAACTCAAAAATATTGATTATTTTTAAATTAATAATTAATCAAGGTTTTAGATTTCGTATTTTGGAGAAAATCTCGGACTTATATCTCCATCAAATAGAGCGATATTTAAAACACTTATAATTAAAAATGTTGCCAAATTTCGGATTTTCATCTCGGGTGAGATGGGCGAGATTTAAAACCTTGATTCAAATACTGTGATTATGTAAAATTTATCGGATAGTGCAAATTTTATATGTCATTTATGAATTTAGTATTTTTGACTTTTAATTGGTTCGATTTCATTCCTTTTAAATTAACCAAATAAGATGAATTCAATTTGTATATTCTGCTACATTAATAAGTGGGTAAAAATAAATAATAAAATATTAAGTATTAGTATTTTGACTCAATTTCTCTTGATGTACTTTTTATTTAATTTGTTTGAGTTTTTACAAAAAAATTAATTTGGAAAATATTAAAATTTAATTTTATGGGTTTTCAACTAAATAGCAATGCCTTTGCGATTTTTAAAATCGAATGATTAGTATATACTTATAGTATTTTGGGATTGTTTCGAGACTCTAAGTGTAATTATATTCTTATAGTATTTTGGGATTGTTTCGAGACTCTAAGTGTAATTATATTTTTGTTGTGTCAATTAGGAACTAGGTCAAAAATTTGCATAACATGATACTGGTAATTTCAAATTAAATATAAGTTTCTCTAGCATTTCTAAAAGGATGAATTTTCAAAAGATGCTAGTTTTTCAAACTAACGGCACAAATAGACTGATTTCAAAACTATTTGCAAATATAGACTAATTTTGACCAGCTCAACAATAAACTATCCAACTTTTTTTTAAAAATTCGGGCGTACTTCTGAAATGCTCCCCCATAATATTGTACTGGCGCACTTGGCAAGTGTGCCAATATATATTTACACTAACTTGCTGGTTGCATGTACGAGTGGAACTGCTAAAATGTAGTGAATGAAATTGTTTTTCTTTGACTTAATTAATGATGAGTGTGCATACACGCCAATATTTATGATGAGTGTGCATACACGCCACCCGCTTTGATTAGGATGTCCATGCTTTAACTCAACAACACGTTTGTATGAGGTACAGAGTTAAATAATATAGATGGTTATTCTCATGTAAGAGGTAAATAATCAAATAATATATCAGTTTAATACCTGCAACGTAGTCTCTCAACTCTTCCAACCACAGACATAATATTTAGGTGCCATGGAATGCAACATTGCTAATATTAAGTACAACATTGATATTAAGTTATATATCACTGATTTGGTAGCATTTATTTTTTGGCACTTCTCAGCTTTTTGCCATCATATGTATTGATTATTATATATAAACGATCGAAGGAAATCTTTTTTTAATAAATCTAAACCAAAGTCATATATACCAAGCAGAAAGTTAGTACCATAATGCCTATAGTTAAATAATTCAAAACATGCTTCGACAATGGCCTAAAATTATAGAAAGATAATGCTAAGTACTTGTATGCTCTGTGTCTAATAACTCATTGCTGCATCACACGTTTTCAATCCGTGTGATGTCTTCTTGGAGGATCAAAAGATAGTATTTTTGGAATATTTAGGAATTGTTTGATTTATTTTATGTTTTGAGTTTTCAATGTTAATTTCGAAAAATGCTAAGATTTAAAGAATAACCGAGGTGATAGACCAAAGATGAAGAGGATAGCGTGATGATGGTTAATGGAAGAATTTACTATCGTTCTTCCTTTGTTTCAATATGTAAAATTATAAAAAGTTGTTTTTTAGTATTAACTTCATTTTATAAAATGCTCGTTTTCCACTTTTTATTTTGACTAATAATAAAATTACAATATAGTACATGTGACTGTAGTTAGCAGTCAGCTAATCGGTTTTAAGATGGACCGTCCACCAAGGTTTTGGTTTTATGGTTTATATTAATAAGTAATATAGGGGGTTAATATCAGAATTTTAATTTATATGTTTAAGAAAGACTAATTTATTTTGTTTTCATCGTAAGAATTATACAATAAATAAAAATTGGTCTTCTACTTAATTAAATTTAGAGTGCCCTTAACAATCCGTATAATTAAGGGTAATATTCACTTTTGGGTTCAAGACTCTGAAATATGCCAGGTACCCATTTAATTGTCAAGTATTTATTTATTCTAGGTTCACATTTTGGACTCTAAAGTTCAGCCAATCGTAAAATAGGTGCCTTATTTAAACACTAAATTAAAAGAGGATTCGTACACATGACTTTAAATTTTAGAAGCAAAGCAACATCTTTTTCCGTTATAATAACGTAAAATGAATATTCAGTCTGTTATCATTGATTAATGTTTAACCAAGGGCATTATTATTTCTATTAACCGCAACATCTATTACATTTCCCGTTCCTAATTAATAATAAATATTTTAAAATTAGTACGTTATGATATCCATATCCATATCCTTTACAATTTTTATGCAATTTGAAGCTGTTATTAGAATTCAGAATTTGCCTTCCACATGTATTTTTGCAGTTGCAATTCATACACGATTTTAATTTAGTTGAAAAGTAGGAGTTGAACCACCCAACCACCTAATAGGATACAGTATCCATAGTACTAAAATTTATGTTCAAATCAAACACTAAACTTTATTACAAACTCACGCTTATTATTACGACTTTATTAGATGGATACAGTCTGACTTAGGCACAGATAAATAATGAATTTCAGTCCATCTGTTGCTCAATGTAACACAACAACAATTAACATTCCTGTATTCAGTCTTAATATTTTTTTTTTGTATGTAATCAAAAAGTAATTACCTAGAATGAACTACAATTATCGAAATTAATTTTTGTTGTCCTACACCACCCTTTTGACGTTGATTCAAATCAATTATAGATAGTATTTGCGTGCAAAAATCACAAACACGCCGTACGAATTGCTAGAACGCCGCATTAGGAAACGTGCAGCAACAATTCACAGGTGGTAGAAAATCAAAAAGAATCAAACGGCTCCTAACGCTGCAGCATTTTTTGACTTAGAAATTTCTGATTGACACAGCATTATCAAAGAAGATTGTGCAGATTTCAGATAGTACAAGTATGTGGTTGTAACGTTTTACCTCTTTTGCTGTGCAGAATAGATGAAAGCTAGGGGTTTTCAGGTTTGAAAGGCATGATAATTAAGCGAGAAGCATACATTTAAAAAAAAAAAAAAAAAAAAAAAAATGTAAGAAATGTGTTGGAAATGTTTTTAGAGAAACTGTAAGTAACCTGATTTTTGCAATATTTCAGGATTGCATACTTCCCAAAACCGGTTTCCAAATTCATAAATATATATCTTATATTTTTCTTTAGTATTAAGTACTTCTTTCCGTTTAACACCTCAGATGAGTTTGAGTCCAATCATAATGTTCATGCATTAACTGAATATTGATTCTTCTCCCTTTCTGAGTTAAATTATATGGAATCACCTATGGTTATTTGATCCTACTTTATTTGGTGTAACAAGTCGATCATAAATGAAGTGAAAGGAAACATACAAATGACTGCGAAATCATTTTGAAAACTAATAAGTTATTTGAAAAAAAAAAAAAACTTGTTTCCTTTTGCAGTGCAGAAGAGATGAAAGCTAGGGTTTTTCAGGTTTGAAAGGCATGATAAGTGAGAAACCTACGTTAAAAAAAATGTAAGAAATGTATTATGGGAACTCTGAAAAGACATGGCTGTAGTTAGTGGGTTGAAGTATTATGTTGTTAGAAGTACAGAAAGACGGATCATAAGTTCAAAATGAAAATAAGAAGAGTAATCTTATTATTGACAACACTGTTGATGAACAATTTGGTACAAAAATCTATTTACTTCTCCATAATTAAAATTCCAAAATTTCATCATTTAAACGGTTGTTATTATGCATAATATATATTTTCGCTGTGGCAACTATCATGAGACCGACGCCTAAAAGAATATTCATTATTTTCAAGTAGGTAGTGAAAATGGCAGCAAGCAGAAAAATTATCTAACACCACATCTTCAACATCAATCAAAGTACAAGAAGAGCAGGTTATATGCGATAATTCCAAGATTATTATCCCCAGTAATCACCTAGCTAAGAGAAGTTGCAGTTGTTAAGCAACCCAAGTGAGTTAACACTATCCATTGAACCGACATATGAAGCATGCACATCCAGAAATAATGCCATGATATCACATCTTTGTAGATTATCGACCTCAAAGCAGCAATAAATATCTAATTTTAAGAATAGAAGGAGTTTATCGCTTGGAGCACTTTCAGTTTATCGTAAAAGGACATCGACAGCATCTTAATCTGAGGATGAACAGCAACCTTGGCCCCGGCTTTAATGCTTGAATTGTCTAATATCAATTTGTTGAATAGATCAGAGCTAACTCCAACAAAATTACAAAACGTAATATTACATCTACGGATTAATTATCTTAATAGTTGTGTAATATCAATTTGTTGAAATGGAAGGAACATGGATCTTTATCTTAATAATAACAATCTAATAGTGGACATTATCCATTGAACCGATACCTAAAGATGCTGGCAAGAGATCACCAAGACTCAATATTCCACGTCGCCATGGACCCAACCAATCAACGCCCCCTGATTTTCTCCATTTTGCAATTAAACCTCCGAAATAATATGTGTTTAATTGCAAAATAGACAAATCTGGTAGGGCTGACAATGGATATCCGAAAAATTTGAAATCCGTCCGCATCCGTATCCGAAAAGCGTATAAATATCCGATATTCGGAAATGTGGATGCGGATATTGGCATAACCTCATCCGAAAATTATCCATCCATTTTTTTTATAATTATAGCTTAAATTAAGTGTATTTTAACATGATTAAATATACTAGTTTATTATTTTACAAAATTGAAAGTCTACTAAAAGCATGTTAATTGCTCAAAATCACATATTATCATCACATTTATTTATTTTTAGCACTTTTGTAATCAAACTGGGTTGAAAAAGCTTAATATTTTGCTTTAAAAAAACCATTTATGTTCATTGATTTATCGACCATTTGCAGAGCGGATAGTTATCCGATATCCGTCTGTATCCGCGAATGCGGATATCCGATGAACAATTATTATGAAGTGGATGTAGGCGTTACGGATGACACTGGGGCGGGTCTAGGGTCCAAAGCCGTTTGATCCGCCCATATTTTGACCTATCTAGACCCGCCCCGTAGGGTATTCAGGGCGAGTAGACTCATGATCCGCTTTTTGAGGTCCCGGTCTAGGGTCGGGTCTAGGGCATGGTTAACCCGCCCCAACCCGACCCGCATAATTGAAACATCATTCAAACATTTTATAACTATAATTATTACTTGTTAATCTTCTTAAATATACATGGTTACAACTTGAATATTATATTCTTTCAATCAACAAACTATAATTTTTTTTTATAATATTATGTTGTATCAATGATAATCATACAATAACAAATGCATACATTTTGAACTATTATCTTACAGTTCATTTTATTATATTCTCTTATCATTGTGAACACATTATAATAAGCATATAATTTATCATCTAGTGATAAAAAATATAAGTATATAATTTTTTTTGTATATTAGAGCACAATATCACCGGGTCGTGGGGTGGGTCGGGTCTACCCTGACTCATATGGGCTTCGGGTAGGAGGCGAAACTCCTGACCCTCACTGAGTCTACGGGGCAGGTTTAAAACGTCCTGGTCGGGTCTAGGGCACAAGAAACCCACCCAAACCCGCTCCATTGTCATTCCTAGTAGGCATTAGTGCTGAACCACTATAAAAAGTAGTGCCTTCCGCATTTACTTTAACACATTTTTGGATTACTGTGTTTACACCACGCACACACAATGGGTGTTGGCACGCGATAATTTTTCACGTCAACCATAATGTCAAATTATTACTAGATTTCAAATTTTGTGTCAATTGGAGTTATTTTGTGATCGTACGCAATATAAATGTGTATTATTTAACCGTTTGAAACTAAAAAAGAAGTTTTACAAATGGACTTGGAATTCGACGAAGCCAGTTCCATCATGTCCGAAATCTGAAGTTATTGCAGGATTACAATTTTCATCGTTCCCGTACTGACGGTGACAAGGGTAATCTTTGGAATATAACACATGAACAGATAATAGCAGAACATAAATAAATAAATACACCAGATAATGAACAAATAGAATATACTGGATAAACGAAATCATCAAGTTACACAGTATACAGGATCATACGTAGTACAAATACAGTTCAGCTATACATAAATGTCTACAGCGGAAAACAAAACATAATGTACGATAGGAGCTGAACAACATAAAAAGAGATAAATGATAGAATCCATCTTCAGCTCCAGCTATCTAGAAAGAGCGCGCTAATAACCTGAATGCAAGGCTGCCCATGTAGAAAAAGGGGCACCCGAGTTTGCAAATGAAACAAACTACGAGTCAGTCATGGGACTGGTATGAGAAATCTACTTAACACATTTATAATATGGCTAATCACAGGACCACGCCACTTTCGTGGAACGGGTTTACTCCATTGGATTGCCAGTGCTTTAAAACAAATAATTCTTTTAAACAACGCAATGCTTTTTATAAAAATGAAGCCATTATAAGACACAGTTCCCATCACACAATGCAACGCAAACCGAAAGATAGAGTTTTAACCTTATAATGGCCAAAATATGCTCGATACGAATAAAACAAAAGCATTTGATATTATTACTAGTGTTTATATGTTTCAAAAACAATTTCAATCATAGCTATCAATCATAGACGACATTAATGCCCCATACCACTATGTCGCCATATATAGGTATAAAATCAAAACCGCACAGTCACGTATTTGGAAATTGGATTTCCGTCATGAACCAAGGCAAAAGATAGTCCTTACCGAATTCGAGACTGTCTAGCCCGAGCCTCAGGCAAGTACTCAGTCAAGCCTTTGGAGCGACAGGGTCGGTCCACCAATGTGGATTAAAATTCCTGAACGCTGCGTTTCCCCGCCCTTTGGGGCATAAGTGAGCCAACGAATGACTCCATCGGTCCCGGATCGACCGATATATCCGAGGCGCCTCGCAACAGCAACAACAACATAGGTGAAAATAATATAAATGTCAGCCAGTTTAAGCACCGACACCACCTCTAGCTAGAAAGAAACGCATGTCCTCCCTGAGGTCCTTCTCCCGTTTCTGGTCCATACCGGGGTGTGAGGCTCGCGAATTCACGTTATACACAAAGCTACGCCACACAGGCGATGCTTTGATCATCAATTACAAGACTTTGCTTTTCAATAGAAGCCTTGATCACTGCATCTTAGCATGCCACAAAGGCAATTCACACTGTGCAACTGATGGCTATCAATCACACAGAATGAATTCCAATGTCAGACAAACATTCCATTTGCAAGTCCGTTCTGGGTCTGAACAAAACCGGAGGCACTATATACCTCGCATATCCATCGATCTCCACATACGTCTGGACGATCACCACTCATTATCCATATTTCGGGATGCCTCCCAATCAGGACATCAGTTACCATCCAAACGAGGTGAAGATCTCTGTCTTCGACCACCGTCTTCATCTTCGATTTCTTATCGTCGACTCAGTTATTCAGAAAGGGATAAACCCGGTCTTTCTGAGCAACTCGCATATATAATTAACAAGTGCTACAAAAACATGACATACGCCTTATTCCAATTCATTAGTCACTAACCGTAAATCAGTAAGAGGACGATTTTCCAAATATTAACCCCGAAGGCCGAAACCAACATCAGATCAAAACCCAGGAAACCATTCGACTTAGCTAACCTTCAGTTAATTTCTAAATTTATCATTCCATATCGTTTATAATATTTTATAACGATTTATCGCTATTTTTATTTATTTTAAAACAGCCATTTATTCAAACGATGCTTCGGGCCATAACGCGGCTATGGCGCTGTTTTATTTCAGATTTGATTTACACATATCTAAAAATCTAACCGTTGGATCATCACAAAATTTACATCATTAGAAAGATCTTTTCAAAACGAATCCAATGGTTCCAGTTTTGGGAAAATCCGACGGTCGGATCTCCCGGTACAATCGTTTGAAGTTTCGATTTCAAAATACGAACTGCAGCATCGTTATTCGATTTTAATTTAATTATATATATATATATTTCTGTTTGGAATGGATGACCACTTCAAGTAATAAGTATCTTAGTGTCTTGAATTCCGGAAATCTGTTGCAAAAAATTAGGTCTAACTTGGAATTATTTAAGAGTATTAATAGATATCTTGGTAATAATAGGCTTCGTATTTGCTTGTAGGAATTTATTTATTAAATTTGTGTTTGTTTTGTTATTTTCTCAGCATCATATATATGTATGGGCTAATATTGGTATATATAAATATACATTATATATACAATTATAGCCATATATATATGTGATGCTTACTGATGAAGATTGTAGTAGTTTGTTTGTTTTTCAGGCTTACAGGTGGAATGAATATTGAAGACTTGCATGGCTTGCTTTGTATTTGGGGAGGAGCATATTGGAGCATCTTACGGAAATCTATTTACTTTTGATCCTTACTTGAGTGTTATTATGGATTGTACTTTTATTCTTATCTGGGAGGCATTGTTTATAGTATTGGAGTAGATATACTCCTATATCGGGGGGTGGCATTGCCGGAACTCGATATAGGAGTAGATGGGCGGTGGTTTTACCGGAGCTCATCTATCTATCATCCAATTCTTATTTAAGTCAAGTTGATTTTTTGTTAGCTCTTGGCTTATTGTACTCCTAGGTAGATGTATTGAGACTTTGTACTTTATGTTGTTATGATATATATGTGTGCTCTCTTCTTCATAGAAGATCACACATTTTTGCTTTTCAAAAAAATATAATCGATTCTGGCGCTGTTTTTCTTCAGATTTGAATTAAACATTCCAGACAATCCAACCGTTGGATCTTTACAAAGTTGGTGTCGTTGGAAAGATATTTCCAAAGCGAACCCAACGGTTTCGGTTTTGGGAAAATCCGATGGTCGGATCTCCCGCACTAATCGTTTGAAATCACGGTTTCAAAACATGAACTGCAGCTTCGTTATTCGATATATTTTAATTATATATATATATTGTAATAACCCGGAAATGCGAGCCAGTTTAAAATTTTTATTTTGGCAATTTTAGCGAATTTTGAACATTTAAAATGAATTATTTTAAATAATATCGACGAGAAATTTATTTTGAATATATTTAGAACGTATATATTATATAGATCGTCGTTAGAATATAAATAATTATTTTAAATTATAAAAGGAATTGAAAATGGCGCTGTAGTTCGATAATTCAATTTCAAACTTCAATTGAATGTACCGGGTGCAAAACAATCCGGATTTTAGGGAAACCAAAAACAATAGGATCCATTTGAGGATATCTTTCCAACGAATCCGAGAAATCAAGATTTCATAGCGGGAATCAAAAGATATGTCCAGTTGAAAATTCTGAATAATCGCTATGTAATTCACTCATTCAGGCCCTTAAAAATGGGAATTTTGCAAACGACCTCGGATTTCGACGAAACCACTTTTGTTGCGTCCGTGATGTCAAATTATTGCTAGGTTTTAAATTTCATAATTTTTCGAATCAATATGTGAGCGTGGCAAAGGAAAACGCGTTTGACCAGTTTCAGTTGATTTTAATCGACTGGAAAATGGCCATTTTTCTAACGGTCTCAGAATTCGACGAAACTAGTTTTGTTAGGACCGTATCGTCAATACGAAGCTTGAAAATATTTTCTGCAATTTTTGGAGTTCGTATGTGACCCCAGTAAGTTGAAATGCGCGTTCAAATTCAAGATATAGAGTTATATGTTGATTTTAACAGAAACCGATCGAAACGATCGAATCAGCTTGCGATACATATCCCATTGTGTTCGGAATGGGGGTAATTAGCTGTGGACGACAGGCGGTGGGCCTCGTTTCGAGGTCGAAATAAAAAGTACCTTTTTGGAATTAAATAATAATTCCCCCTTCCTTTTCTCCTTAACCAGGCCCCCTCGGTTGAAATCATTTTCAAAAGAAAAAAAAATTCTTCAAAAAGGGGTGACGCGACGCCCTTCAGCCCAGACCCGCCATCGCGTCCCCCCATGCGGCGGTGGCCACCGCCACTCCGGCGAGAACCCCCCTCCCCGTCCCTTCCTCGATCGATGCACGCCCTCCCACCTTCGTTCGATTTCCCTCTCAAGCCCTAACCCACTGTAACCGAAGCCGTCGACCCACCCCTGGCCAACCACCGCCACCGCAACAACCCCCGACGCCGGCGACCCCCTCCCGCACCCCCTCGACCACCTCCCCGCCTCCCACCTGAAGACCGACGCCCCCTCAACCCTCGTCAATCCGACGCAGCAAGGACGCAGTCCCTCCCCTAGCTTCGAAGGGGGGGGGGTTCGAACACCGAGACGAAGAGATAAAGGGGTAATCCCCTTAATACAACAATAAAAAGGTAATTCCTTTTTATTTTATTTTTACTGTATTACTAGTTTTAAACATAGAAAAAAATTGATTTTTATGAACAGGATTGCAAAGAATAGAAAAGATTAGATTTTTAAAATAGAAAAGATTAGATTTTTAAAAAAGAAAAGGCGAAATCTTTATATTTAAAAAGGCGAGATCTTTATATAGTGAATAGCAAAGTAAAAATTCGATTTTTATATATTGAATAGCAAAGTAAAAAATTCGATTTTTATATATTGAATAGCAAAGTAAAAATTCGATTTTTATATATAGAATAGCGAAGTAAAAATTCGATTTTTATATATAGAATAGCGAAGTAAAAAATTCGATTTTTATATATAGAATAGCGAGGTAAAAATTCGATTTTTATATACATAGCAACAAAAAGAAAAAAAATCGATTTTTATATATTGAATAGCGAAGTAAAACTTCGATTTTTATATATTGAATAGCAATATAAAAATGTGATTTTTATATATGTAGTGGCTATAGGCAACGAAAGTGATGAAAGGCGAGAACGGCGATGATTTCTATAAAGGAAGTGTCGTGAAGTTGGGATAGCTATCGGTGAGAACTTCTCACTCTAAATTTCTTTTTCTAGTTATATATATACTAGGATGCAGATGGTGTTTAGTAGCACCCGACACCCGTCATCCATAGACTATGGATGGCTTGTTTGTTTAATTGTTTGGTTGTGTAGTTGGTTAGATTATTTGGTTTGAATTGAATTGTTTGGTGAAATGGAATGGATTTGATTGATGTGTGAATGGCGTGGGCCTTCACTTGACCGGGGATAAGGCTAGGCCTCGTCCCGTTTCTAGTATCGTGCCGTTATGCCGCCGAAATTTTGTAAAATATGTTAGAGAAATAAAAATATCATTTTTATTGTGTAAATGAACTGAATAGAAATTCATGTGTTAAAATAAAATATTTTATCGTTAAAAATATAATTTTTAACGTGAATGAAATTAAATAAATATTCATTTACAAACCAGACGGTTTGTTTATGTACACCTATTTGAAGGACATTAATTGGGACGATAAATTTTACACATCGCCCAACTGCACAAATAAAATCTGTGTTTGATTGTTTGAAACCCCACACGGGTATTGGGATAAAATACGGCATACACTAATCCCAATAATTAGTTGTATGTCGATCGATGGATCGACAGGCTATTATAAGCGTTAAATATCTATATTTGATGCTTATACAGTGTAGTGCACTTTGGATGATGGTTGATTATTTATCGTTGCTATTATATACATTTTTTGTATGGAATCCATGTAATTAACTTTATATGGTGATTGATTGGGCCTCATTCCAATTTAGAAGATAAAGAATATTATAAAATAAAGGTTCATGTGTTGACTGTACTCATCCGTTGAGATTAGTCATGTGTTGAACGAAATATTTTAACAATAAAATTTACATCTTTATCATTATAAAATAAAGGTTCATATGTTGACTGTACTCATCCGTTGAGATTAGTCATGTGTTGAACGAAATATTTTAACAATAAAATTTACATCTTTATCATTATAAAATAAAGGTTCATGTGTTGACTGTACTCATCCGTTGAGATTAGTCATGTGTTGAACGAAATATTTTAACAATAAAATTTACATCTTTATCATTATAGAATAAAGGTTCATGTGTTGACAGTACTCATCCGTTGAGATTAGTCATGTGTTGAACGAAAATATAGATTCATTTGTCGAATAGGATAATGGAATTATTGAAATATATAAAGCCGTACTGATTAGAGATGCGCTATTTTGACGCGAACGATATTTATATTGATTATATTCGTTTTTAAATTTGAATTGAATCAAATAGAAAACCAATTTGAATTGAATCAAATAGAAAACCAATTCGAATTGAATCAAATAGAAAACCAATTCGAATTGAATCGAATAGAAAACGAATTCGAATTGAATTGAATAGAAAACGAATTCGAATTGAATTGAATAGAAAACGAATTTGAATTTAATTGAATAGAAAATGAATTCGAATTGAATTGAATAGAAAACGAATTTGAATTGAATCGAATTGAAAACGAATTCGAATTGAATTGAAAACGAATTCGAATCGAATTGAAATGAATTCAAATTAGATTGAAATTTGAATTGAATAGAAATGAATTTTAAAACGAATTTATAAGGAAAAATCCAATTTTGATTTGAATTGAAATGGAAGTTGAAATTGTTTTTGAAACGAATTTAAAACTATTTATATAATTCGTTTTAAATTGAAATCGACGAAATATATATTATATATATATATATAATATAATGGCCCGAATAGAACGCGCCGCGCCGCGGCAGTTCGTGAATTTCGACCATTTATTTCAAACGGACATTACGGGAGATCCGACCGTCGGATTCTCCTAAAACTGGAACCGTTGGGTTCGTATTGAAAAGACCTTTCTAACGAATATTAGAAATTCAAAATCTAACGGTTGGATTTGGAGATACGTCCAAATCAAATTTGGAAAAGGTCGCTGTAAGTGCAGTTCGATGGCCGTTGATGGAAATCGACTGTACGGGCCTTAATTAAATTATTAAAAATAGTAATAATTTGTGTAAAATCATAAGAAATGATTTGGGAAAAATTGGGATGAAAAACTCCATATTTAAAAAGATAAAAATAGATTCTTATCGAAATGAACTAGTTTTGAACTGAAATTAAAACCCATTTATTTTTAAATAAATAAATTGGATTTGAAATGGGTTTAAATAGAATGTGATTTGGGTTTATCGTGAACGGTGTTTTAAATAACACTAGTTCTTTAACCCGATAACAAATAGAATGTGATTTGGGTTTATCGTGAACGATGTTTTAAATAACACTAGTTCTTTAACCCGATAATAAATAGAATGTGATTTGGGTTTATCGTGAACTGTGTTTTAAATGACATTAGTTCTTTAACCCAGTAAAAGGATTTTTAATGAATCTGTAATCAGATTGAAATGTGAATTGATAATCTAAATTATCAAATTTAGAAAATAAGCGAGAATGGAGTATCACCAGTTTTGCTCCAAAGCAATAGTTAATTCTTTAATTAGATTTGAACGTGGGATGATAATTAATTTTACCGATAACACCATGGTATTAGATATGGAGTATTACCAGTTTTGCTTCATGGGATGAATAGGTTTGGATTGGGAAATAAAATAAATAGTTACTTCGGAGTGGTTCGCTAATCTCGACTAGTTTGGAAAACCATAATCTGGTTTGAAATGATATCCAAAGGAAGATTAAAGGATAAATTTTAAAGAATTTATATTGGATAAAATTAATGGGAACCTTTCCCTAAGAATATGAAATTTAGAAACTAGCTGTGGGTTAGCTAAGAAGAATGGTTTCCTGGGTATTGATCTGATGTTGGTTTCGGCCTTCGGGGTTAATATTTGGGAAATTGTTCTCTTGCTAATTTGCGGTTAGTGGCTTCTGAATTGGAATGAGGCGTATGTTGTGTTTGTGTAACATTTGTTTTTAATATACGCGGGTTGTTCGGAAAGTCCGGGTTTATACCCATTCCGAATAACCGATTCGACGATAAGTCGAAGATGAAGACGGTGGTTGAAGACCGGAAGTCTTCACATCGTTTGGATAATTACTGACGATCCTGATTGGGCTGTACACCCAAAAGGATGGAAATAGTTGGTGGTCGTCCAGACGTACTTGGAGATCGATGGATATGCGAGGAAAGTGCCTCCGGTTTCGTTCAGACCCAGAACGAACTTGTAAATGGATTGTGTGTCTGACATTGGATTTTATTCTGTGTTGATTGATTTCTGTTAAATATATATCTGTTTGGCGGCGGAGAATTTATTCTCTTGCTTAACGCCCTTCTCTGAGACGTACGAGCTTAGAGGTTATATATCGATAGATATCAATTGCATGGCATGAATTGCCTGTGTGGCATGCTGAGTTGCATGGATCAAGGCTTCTGTTGAAAAGCAAAGTCTTGTGGTTGATGATCAAAGCACAGCCTACGTGGCAGCTTTGTGTATAGCGTGGATTCGCGAGCCTCACACCTCGGTATGAGTCAAAAACGGGATGAGGACCCAAGGAGTGCATGACGTTTCTTTCTATTTATGGGAAGTGTCAGTGACCTACCAGCCCTGACATTTATATACTTTTCACCTTTGTGGTTTGGATGTGAGGCGCCTCGATTACAGGTCCTATAGGGCCGGGAAACGTGTGTTCAGGAATAACTAATCCTCAAACGTAAGAGAGGACCGGTCTTGGAGGGTCCCAGGGTTACCCAGAGTGTGTAGTCCTGAGGCATTTGCTAGAGTGTCTCGAAGCGGAGAGGAGCTTGCCACTTGCCTCGACTCATGACGGAAATCCAATTTCCAATACGTGATATTGTGGTTTTAATTGTAGAACTAGTATGGCGACATAGTAGATGGTAGCTATGCCGCCTATGATTTATATTTATGATTGAAATTGTTTTGACACTATACACTTATTATAGTATCAAATGATTTGTTTTAAACGTACCAAGCATGTTTGGCTGTTATAAGGTAAAACCCTATCCTCCGGCTAACGTTGCATTGTGTGATGGGACCTGGGTCTTATAATAGCTTCATTTTTCGAAAAAGCATTGCGCTGTTTATTCTATGCACTGGTATTCTTGGGAGGAAACCCGTTCCGTGTTATACGGCATGGTCCGTTGAATTACTCTCTTTTAAAGTCAAGTTTTAAATAACTGTTTTAGTTCTCACACCAGTCACATAACTGACCTGGAGTTTATTGTTTTAACCTAAACTCTGGGTGCCCCTATTTTCCGCACGGGCAGCTAGTAGTTTTGGTTTTGCAGATTTATATTCACAGGATCCTGGTTTACAGCTGGAACGATGCTCGGAAAGCTCTGTATCCGTGCATTACTTTCAGTTGTGTTTTATATTGTTTTTCCACTGCTATGTAATTTATTGTAATCTCTGATATTTATCGAATGTAATTTATTCATTTATACTTTGTATATTCTTGTATCTGATGGAATTGTTGTAATAGCAATGAAATGTTCTTCAGTCTACGTTCTGATTTGTCCTGCTCTCAAACGAACAGGGGTTTCGAACGGTCTAGATCGGTTTCACGACTGATTCGGATCGAGCGAAATTCCCGGCCGTCACATTTGGTATCAGAGCTTTGGTTTACAGAGCTTTAGAACAAGACACATTAGAACCATACGAAAGAATTCATCAGATATCGGATTAGCAATATCCAATTAGAATGACTCGTTAGAGATAGGATCAGTAGTATCCTAGAACGAGTGTGAAGAGTATATTTTTCAAATGAAAACAATTTTGTTTTTGAAATTTAAATCGCTTTGTACGTATTTGAATAATTTATTTATTTTGAATTTGGACAATCCGATATATAAAGATTTTGCATATACGCGTCATGAACGTATATTCGAAGTTTTAATACACTAGATAGATATAGAATCACATTCTAGACACCCGGAGGTGATTCTGATGATTGATATATCATCATCAGAATTTGTGTTCGTGTTTCGAAGGTATGATATCTATATATTTCCATCAGACTGGTGTGAGAACCAAAACTTATATAGATAGATTTATTGTTGTGATTTGGCATCAAAAACAAAATTTTCAGTATATATATCAAAACTATGAATTTGAAACGTTAATTCACTAATTGATTGATGTTTATGTTGTTTGTTTATTTGTTTGATAATTTTGAAACATTTAGCCTAATTGAACCGAATATTGAATATTATTGGAAATTAGTCGCATTTGCTTGCATATACAAGTACTTACATTGAACTGGTCATAGCAAGGAGGCTAGAGCAGAGAATAAAATTTGTTTGCCCGACAAATAGGTACATGTTTACTATATAATTTACTGTTTTGTTTGGGTGATGATGATTTTATGAGCCTATTGGCTAGCCGCTTGGCTTTTTCTTTTTCTTTTTGAGATCAGAAGGCCTGTATGGCAATTTCGGGATTTTCCCGTGGCTCCCGGTGCAGGGGAGGTTATGGCGAAATTTTTCGAAAATTTAGGGTGTTAGCCAAATTTTTGAAAAATTTGAAAATTCTCAAAAACTGAAAAGTTGGAGAACGGAAGCCAGATCGAACGTAGAGTTGATTAATCAAACCACATTCGACTTTGTTCCTTTTCGGGGACGAAAAGTTTTAAGTGGGGGAGATTGTAATAACCCGGAAATGCGAGCCAGTTTAAAATTTTTATTTTGGCAATTTTAGCGAATTTTGACCATTTAAAATGAATTATTTTAAATAATATCGATGAGAAATTTATTTTGAATATATTTAGAACGTATATATTATATAGATCGTTGTTAGAATATAAATAATTATTTTAAATTATAAAAGGAATTGAAAATGGTGCGGTAGTTCGATAATTCGATTTCTAACTTCAGTTGAATGTACCGGGTGCAAAACAATCCAGATTTTAGGGAAACCAAGCATGTTTGGCTGTTATAAGGTAAAACCCTATCCTCCGGCTTGCGTTGCATTGTGTGATGGGACCTGGGTCTTATAATAGCTTCATTTTTCGAAAAAGCATTGCGCTGTTTATTCTATGCACTGGTATTCTTGGGAGGAAACCCGTTCCGTGTTATACGACGTGGTCCCTTGAATTACTCTCTTTTAAAGTCAAGTTTTAAATAACTGTTTTAGTTCTCACACAAGTCACATGACTGACCTGGACTTTATTGTTTTAACCTAAACTCTGGGTGCCCCTATTTTCCGCACGGGCAGTTAGTAGTTTTTGTTTTGCAGATTTATATTCACAGGATCCTGGTTTACAGCTGGAACGATGCTCGGAAAGCTCTGTATCCGTGCATTACTTTCAGTTGTGTTTTATATTGTTTTTCCGCTGCTATGTAATTTATTGTAATCTCTGATATTTATCGAATGTAATTTATTCATTTATACTTTGTATATTCTTGTATCTGATGGAATTGGTGTAATAGCAATGAAATGTTCTCCAGTCTGCATTCTGATTTGTCCTGCTCTCAAACGAACATGGGTTTCAAACGGTCTAGATCGGTTTCACGACTGATTCGGATCGAGCGAAATTCCCGGCTGTCACATATATAAACATAATCGATTCTTCGATTTCAAAACCATATTCTTTTCATATCTATGATAAAAATGACATTTTTATCTAACTGACTTCAATTTCAACACTTCACTATTTTTAACAATTCATGTATATAATAAAAATGTGATTTTTAATGTAAAACAATTTATTTCAAAACACGACTATTTTATATAGTCCATATAGATGATAAAAATAGGATTTTTATTATAAAACGATTTCTTTCAAAACATGACTATTTTATATAGTTCATATTGATGATAAAAAAATACGATTTTTATTATAAAACAATTTCTTTCGAACCCGAATACCATTCAACGCATGAATTTCTATTCAACGAATGAATTTCTATTCAACACATGAATGTTTTCTATGGTTCGTACATATATAATAAAAAGGTGATCTTTATATTGTTAAAAAAGTTGATTTAAAACACAAATATCATTCAACACATGAATTTCAATTCAACGAATGAATTTCGATTCAACACGTGAATGTTTTCTATAGTTTGTATATATAGAGTAAAAATGTGATTTTTATTGTTAAAACAGTTTATTTAAAACACGAATACCATTCAACACATGAATTTCTATTCAACGGATGAATTTCTATTCAACACATGAAGGTTATTCAATATATGAAAATAATTCTAACACATGAATATTATTCAAAATTTCGGCAGCATAACGGCAGGGTAGTTAAAACTGGGGTCGTCCCTAGTACGCCTCTCGCTCTATCTTAAAGCTTCGTAGCTTTTGACAATGGGGATTTCATGCATCTAGTTCGCACGTAGGCGGCATGTGTATTTTTTTCATTTCCACAAACTAATCCTATGTGGTTTCAACCAAATAATTCTCAACCACAAACGGGTATTTTTCTACCACAATCAATCAATTTCAACCACAAACAGTTCTAATCAACCATTCGTAATCAATCAATTTTCACACCAATCACAACCAATAAATATCTTCCATGGTTTGTGGACGAGGGGCATATATATATATATATATATATATATAGGCATTTCACTTCTATTTCAACACTTATATAATTTTTACAATGCATATATAACTTATATATCGAACGTACAACTTATACAACGCTTATACAAGAGGTGTACAACGCTTATATAACTCATACATCGACTATATAATTTATACATCATCGTTTTCCATATCGTTTATAATTTAGAAATCTCACATTGGGTTCCACTCCACCAAAAATAGCAGAAGGCTCAGAAAAATATGCGGTTTCTTCTAGAATGTAGAAGACGTCCACACGAGTCCACTATCTCTTGTTTCACTGAATTTCATCAAGAAACGAAAAAGATATGATTACTATAGTGAAATCAAAAACCGTAGCGCTTTAAACTGCTATAATATAGTTTAAAATAATTCAAACTGTACCTCAGCTGTTTTGTTCAAAACTAAGTTCGGATTTTTCTTCGAATCCGTGTAGCTATTCGTCGATCGGCCTTCGCAGTGTCGAAGGGGGAGGAGAGGCGCACGTGCGCAGGGGGTGTGGGCCAGTTCGACGACCTGATGAGGGTGCGGCGGCGGTTTGAAACCCGAAACTTCCAGGCGTCGATTCTGCTAAACCACACAACCAAAAAATCCAAACTATATATGGATTTGAAGATCTTCTCGAGCAATACAAAATTCTCCAAAGGTGCATGGGTTTTTATTGAGCGGATTAGAAGAAGTCGAGGAGAGAAGAAAGGAAAGGCTTTCTGTCGTCGGTTTTAGATAGAGTCGGGGAGAGAGAAAGTGATGTGGCCAAAGAGATATGTTTATTTATTTATATATTTTTAAATTTCCAAAATACCCCTTGTCACATACGAACTCCAATCCAAACCCAACGACTGTCATTCCTAGCGTTTTACCCCCATTCCGAACACAATGGAATATGTTTCGTAGGCCCATTCGACTGTTTCAGCCAGTTTTCCTTCAATTTAAAATATATAACATTCAATATTCGATTTGAGCGTACCTTTCAATTTGCCAGGGCCACAAACTGATTCGAAAAATTCCAGAAAAATAAATCTAGCTATGTTTTGACGATACGGTCCCAACAAAACTAGTTTCGTCGAATTCTGAGACCGTCTGAAAAATGGCTCATTTCGGGTCGATCCAATTTAACTATAATTGACCAAAACACGTTTTCCTTTGCCACGCTCACATATTAACTTCAAAAATTATGAAATTTGAAACCTAGCAATAGTTTAACATCCCGGATCCAACAAAAGTGGTTTCGTCGAATTCCGAGGTCGTTTGCAAAATGGCTATTTTCACGGGCTATATATATTCTATAGCGACCTTTCTGAAAATTCATTGGGCCATAACTTTTGCTTCCCGCTATGATACTTCGATTTTTCAGATTCGCTAGAAAGGTATTCACTAACAGATTTAAATATTTTTGGTTTCACTCAAATCCGTTTTGTTTTGCACCCGGTACAGCCAGTCAAAGTTTGAAATGAAAATTATTAGAATTAATTATATTCGTTTTCCAATGTCGATTCAAACTTACTTTTCATCGTTATTATTTAAAATATTTATTTTAAATATTTAAAATCCACTAAAATAGCCAATTTAAAAAAAATTAAATTGGTTCAGATTTTCCGGGTCGTTATAATCTCCCTCACTTAAAACTTTTCGTCCCCGAAAAGGAACAAAGTCGAAAATGGTTTGATTAATCAACTCTACGTTCAATCTGGCTTCCATTCTCCAACCTTTCAGTTTCTGAGAATTTTCCAATTCTTCATAAATTTGGCTAACACCCGGAATTTTCGAAAATTTCACCATAACCTCCTTTGTACGGGGGGAGGGAGGGTTCGGAAATTTATTGGGCCGTATTAGGTACCCAATAAATCCTATAAAGCATACACATATTTATAGTGATATATTCTGTTGTTTACAGGGGAGCGTGTATAGATAATAACCCCAGAGAATAAATTCTCGTCACCCTGTCAAAGCCCGAGGGAGTGTGTATTTTAATTGCTCCAGATAATAAATTCTCGTCACCTCGTCCCGTGTGGGAAATAAATAATCCATGTGTCGTATCTAATAACTAGATAGACGTGATTATTGTCAACTCCAGACCCATGTGGGGTTTTTATTAATCTGGCAATTTATCGTTACAATTTTATTTGGTCATATTAGTCATCAGTTCAACCTGTAAAATATAGTCATCACCATACAAGCCTCTCGCTCGTATGGTAAATCTTCCACCTCGTCACACAAGCTCCAAATGCTTATGTGGTATATGATGAAGTATGCTTATTCTTCAAGAAGTATGTCATGTAGTGTAGTTCCAAAATTAATTGTTACTATCCTATGGCGATGTTTATTATTACACACAGAACAACCAGCACTCCGCATCCAATGGCATTCACATGAGTTGATATAATAATATTTCGCATCCAAATCATTAAGGTTTACCAATTTGTCGGGCACACAAATAATTTCTTTACTCAATAGCTATCCATTTACCTGTTCAAACATATATGATGCACTTGTATATATTTCTATCTATTTTTAAATCAGTTCAATGTGTGATTTAATCGAATAAATTCTACCATTATTCTCTTATTGATTAAATTAACTATCGTTCTAATAATTTGATTAACCAAATCTACTATCACATAACACAAACAACAATCCAATTTATTTTTAACTTTTCAAAAATGTCTTAATCAATTCATATACTCTTTTAAAATCATTCAGACTATAGAATTAAAAGTTTACATTCATGAATGAAAATAACAACGAAGCAGAGAACTAAATGACAATGCAAAGTATGGTAAATGTACCTTGCACCGGAGTTAATCAGAGATATCTACTCGACACCTAGGATAGGCTTTCTGAATGCTCTCCTCAGTTTCCCAAGTACAATCTCGCGGATCCCCACTCCATTGCACTTTGACCAAGTGAACCTTCTTATTCCTTAGTTCCTTGGTTTCTTTGCCAATGATCTTTAGTGGCTCTCTTCTCATAGCCAATTCTGGAGTAATTTCAATATCCTGTTGCGCTGCTTCTTCCACGGTCAAGTCTGGATCATGAACATGCTTTCGAAGTTGAGATATGTGAAATACATCATGTACTTCAGGCAACCAATCAAGCAATTTAACCCTATAAGCGAGGGTTCCAATCCGTTCTAGAATAGGAAATGGACCAATGAATTTGGGCGCCAATTTCCAGTTTTACCGAACCGGATAACTCCTCTCATCGGCGACACTTTCAAATATACATAGTCGCCAACAGCAAATGATATATCTCTTCTTCTCTTATCGGCATAGCTCTTCTGGCGGCTTTGTGCGGCGAGTAATCGTTTCTTAACGAAATCGACTTTGTCGGCAGCCTCATGGATCATATCGGCCCTAACACAAGTCTATTACCGGGTTTGACCCAACAAGCAGGAGACCGGCACGGTCTACCATATAATGCTTCGAATGGCGACATTGTCAGGCTCGCCTGGTAGCTGTTGTTATACGAGAACTCTGCCAAATGTAAATGGTCTTCCCATGATCCACCAAAATCGAGAACACAAGCCCGTAATAAATCTTCTAGTATACGATTCACCCTCTCAGTTTGATCATCTGTCTGAGGATGATAAGCGGTGCTCAAGTTTAGCTTCGTTCCTAGTTCTACTTGAAATGCCTCCCAGAATTTGCTAGTGAATATTGGATCTCTATCACTCACTATACTGATCAGCACTCCGTGTAGTCTAACAATTTCCTTGAAATATAAATGCGCCAGACTCTGAGCAGTTCTGTTTGATCTAGCAGGTATGAAATGGGCAGTCTTCGTGAAGCGATCTACGATCACCCAAATACTGTCATTTCCTTTCCTGGTTCTGGGCAAGCCATATATGAAGTCTGTAACACCCCACGTCCATTAATGTCACTCACAAAGGGAATGCATTAACTTCCATGGAGGTTTTAAGTGAATATAGAACAGAAAAATTACAACAAGACAGATAATAAGTAGTACTTGGAAATCTAAAACTTCATTTTATTGCAGCGGAAATTAAACATATTTGTTACATCATAAAACCATAAATCAGAGTCAAGTACAATATCCATCTTCATAAAACAAAATACATAACCCCATTACACAAATAGCCATTAAAGAAGATAACAAGCTGGAATTTACTTCAACGGTCCAAGCTTTCCAAAGAGAGATGAAGAAATCCAATCAAACTCCACTAGAGCTGGGCCTAACCTGGGGACCTGGAGGGGGAAAAAGGATAGAAATGGAGGGGATCAGACATAAAGTTTGGCGAGTATGATATTCTAACAATACTATTATCAAAGTAACTAGACCAAGGTATAAGCTGGAAAACAAGGAAATGTCTATGAACTATTGGGTATGTAAGAGCAGATAAAGATAACGTTAAAGACACACCTAATTACTAACGAATAATTACTACACTGCACCACACCAGTCACTACACTGCACCACACCAGTCACCCTCAAAGTTGATCCCGCTTACTTCACTTAGAAATTATATAAATAGCCTTGCGTACCCCTAGCTGACTACATATGTGCCGTCTGCCCCTATCTCCACTAGGTGTACCCCATTACCCACTTTTGATCGGCTCCCTACTCGTAGATACCCGTGCTAGCCCCACAGTGGGGTGTATCACTCCCTTAAAGTGGCAACCCGATACAACTGAGAATGCATGGCTTATACCTACACGATGCAACAACGTCTTACCTACCAGCCCGGGTCCACACACGCATATGAAACCCGTTGGACTTGCGTTGCCACCGCTACCCCGTTTTGGCCTCTTATAGTCAAGCCTAGTATGCGTGTCCCGTCCTCGACTTGGGTCGAGCCCACAAAGATACGTTTGGGATACTGGTTGAAATGGGCCCCCACAAGCTACCTACCTAAGCTTGTCACCACTAGTATATCCTACTTAACCCTCTTAGTCATGTTCATTTACATGTGTGTTTGGTTAAGTCTTACTAATCGTATTTCACATGCCACTAAGGGCACCCACTAGATTCCTCATGCCACCCAAGGCACCTACTTAACCCCCATGTCCCACCTTACATGTTTATATGGTTAAGTATTTCTTAATTCATTCAGGCCATAACCTCATCAAGACCTCTCACATTAGACTGACATTTATGGCAGCTGGATTTGCCGGGCGGGTCCGGGCAGTCTTACACCATAAAAAAGTCTAACCTCGTGTCTTTACAACTGTTATGCTTTAGTTTGGGCCTAGGACCTCTCACATTGGGCTGACATTTGTGACCACTGGATTTGCCGGGCGGGTCCGGGCAGGTTTACGTCACAAATGAGTCCAACCTCGTGTCCTAAGCATTGATTAACACTTTCAATCTTTTACCCCAGTTTTAATAATTCCCTATTCAAATTATTAATTAATTCCAATTTTAATGATGTCCATAATTGACTCAATTATGGCCATCCACCCATGGAATGCAAAATCATATCAATTGCACCCCAACTTCTTAATATTAAATCCTTAATATTACCCCTACCCCATGTTTATACGTTCGCTTATTCTACACAGAATATACGTTAGACTCGAATAGTCTAACTCATAACACAAAATTAAATTATCACAACATTTAGACAATTAAAATGAATCTAATCATAATAGGGGTGAAACTTGCATAAAACTACACATGTTAAGGATCTAAAGGTGTCAACTTGTTAAATGTCACAATTTACATGATATGATCATAATCCAAATTCGTGTATAAACTTGCATATGGGGTTTTATGCAAAATAATGATGGTGTGAACTAGCATCTACTACATAGAATTCACATATGTCATAGCATAATTCTAGATGTCATAATTCTAGATCTAAATAGATGTCATGGCATATGTTCAATATCTTTACTAATCAATCTATACTTGCATAAGTGATTTGTCATATAGATCAACATAGCCCCAAATAATATCAACATTATGATTTGATTAACATGAACTAATTAGCATAGATAATAACATCATGACTTTATAACATGTATAATCTATCACAACTTAGCATAGAACTTTCAACATATATAACATCATCATAGCATGATTTACAACATATAGGATATCATCATCACATAACATAGGATTTACAACATACATGATAGCATAAGGTTTACAACAACATATATGACAATTCACATCATTCACTTATAATCCATTCATAACTTAACCTAATTAGTTTAATAATAATCTTGTTAAGATCATCATACTCACAATTAGAGAAGAAAGAGAGTCGAATTAGCGCTCCTTTGATGAAGAATCGTTGTTAGGGTTCGGTAGTTCTGATTTGGTTGCTGTTCTTTATCTTTAATTTGGTGGCGGCTGCTCTAGGTCTCAAAATATCAGCATGACGGCCATGGTCTTTGTTTATTTTCTGATTTAGGGTTTGTGTATAGGGGTCTTTTTATAATGTTATAAATTAATTTAAGCCGTCGGATGTTCTTAGGGTTAATCAAAACCATTCAATTATGATAGGGTGATGAGTCAGCCCTAATGACTCAGCAAGGAGTTAGAATGGACTCAACAACACGGGTCAGCCTGAACCAGAAAGCTGTGCAGGCTCCAGCCTTGGCCTAGGCGCACTTGGCAGGTGCGCCAGTGTAAATATGTACTAGCGCACTTCCCAAGTGCACCAGTGCATTTTTTTTCTTTCTTTGTCACCAAACTTCGTTCGTCCATAACTTTTTCATCCGATAATCGTTTCCCGCAAACTCGGACTCTATCTCCACTAGAATTCTGATACGAACACAATGGAGCAACCCAATCCCCATAATTTTCACGTCTGAGATTTATTATACTTTAATTTAGTTAAGTCGATTATTCAAAAAAATTCCGGGGTGTTACAAAGTCCATGGAAATATGTTCCCACTTCCAACCTGGAACATCTAGCGGTTGTTACAATCCAGCCAGTTTCTGTTGGTCGCTTTTGACTAGCTGGCAAGTAGGGCATCGGCTAACATATATTGAAACGTATCTTTTCATAGCCTTCCACCAGAATGTTCGCTTGAGATCGTTATACATTTTGGCTACACCAGGATGGATACTCAGCTTGGATTTGTGACACTCGTCTAACACTTCCCTTTTTAACTCTAGGTTGTCGGGAACACAAATCCTTCCTCTCAATCTAAGAGTCCCATCGTTATCTATTTGAAAACACAAGGGTTCGCCTTTCTGAATCCTTTTGATCATATCCTTTATAAAATTATCATCCTTCTGAAGAATAGATATTTTGTCAATCAAGGAAGTCGTAATGATAAAACTGGCGATCATTACATTTCTTCGACTCAGTGCATCGGCCACGACATTGGCTTTCCCTGGCGTGTATAGAATCTCAAAATCATATGCTGCAAGGAACTCTAGCCAACGTTGCTGTCTCAGATTCAAGTCTTTCTGGGTGAACAGATACTTTAACGACTGGTGATCTGTAAACAGTTCGAATTTCTCACCCAGAAGATAGTGTCTCCAGATTTTCAAAGCAAATACTATAGCTAACAACTCAAGATCATGAGTGATGTAGTTCTTTTCATGTGGCTTCAGCTGGCGACTAGCATAAGCAACAACTTGACCTCTTTGCATTAATACTGCGCCAAGGCCTTCTCTAGAGGCATCCGTCCAGACTTTTAAATCCTGATTGCTGTCGATTATCGTTAACACTGGAGCAGTTGTTAACCTTAACTTTAGCTCCTCAAAAGCCTGCTCACACTCTGGAGTTCACTTGAAAATTTAAAAACAAATTTAAAAACAACTTGTTTTTCTCAAAGCAATTTGAAAACAATTTCTTTGGTAGTAATCCGTCACTTAGAACTCGAAAATGAACACTGATGATGTGGCCAGCATCATCAGAGTTATTTCCTAGCTATCGAAGTGAGTTCAGTACTATACCACTTATCAAAATCATATTTAAACATTTCCATTTTGAAATCTTTTCAAAATACCCACCTCAAAGTTTGTAAAACAAATTTAAAATCTCCCAGGATCTTAAATTTCTCATATACTCAATCCAGGTTCATTTGCAGCCACCTTTCCCACTTTTGGGAATTTTAATTCCAATTCTGATTTTAATTTCAGATTTAATTCATCTGTTTTCATATTATACGAATTCTAATTGGTTATTTATATAAACTTTTCAATTATAATCAAGCAACACGTCCAATATAATATAATATTTCAAATGTTAATCATTCTTTTATATTAAAATACCATTTGGATAAAATTATTTCATTTACCCTTTTTCAATACATACTGCGACGGTTTATCGTACTTGAGTGTTTAGAAACCCCTATCGATACAGTGGATCAAACTGATCGATCAGAACTCATAAACAACTCAAACAAATAAATCTCCACAATATAAACAATTTTTTTTTATAAAATCTACAAATACGTTCACTCATATATATACACTCAAACTCAATCTAGGGTATTGCTAACCCCATCTCTACTGAGTCACGCCACAGAGCCAAGGTAATCACTTAACCTTCAGCTCTGATACCACTGTAAAGACCCAGGGATTTCAGCCTCGGAAATCGACATAAATACCTTTACTGTAACTCATGCCGATCCTCCAAGCACCGAAACACTGGATAGTTATTAGAAAGAAATTAGAGGGTGAGATAAGAAAGAAAGAAATATTAGAATAGAAGAAGAAGAAGAAACACCACACAGAGTCTCACATCGCAGCGGAACAAAATATAATACAGAAATAATCTTTATTGAAAGCTTTAAAATACTTACAGTATCAGAGTACATCATACCATGGGACAGTTGTAATAGCCTGTTCCCATATACAACACACAGCGGAATAGTAGTAATATCATACGCCTGGACTCTTCCAGCTCGTCTCTTCATAGCAGTCGATAACCTGAACCTGTACAACCCGGTCTAACCCGAGCATTTACAAAACACCGGGTCAGTCTGGTGAACCAGAGTGAGATAAACTCGTACAGTAATAAGGGTGAACCATCCAATCATGATTTTTAAAGTTCAAATCTTTTCAAAAGAAAAGGATAATCGTAAGACCGAATCCACACATAAATACGGATGGTTTTTACCTTACGATAACCCAAAACAGTTTGAAACCAATATCTTGTCTGATATTATAATAATGTCTAAACACAAGTAAATAGAAATCTAGTGGAACGCTTGCATCTCACGCTCCACATATATAGTATACAATCAAAACCCGCAGGCGCTTATTGGAGATTGGATTCTGACCTTGACAAGGTATGGGACCACCTACCGATCGTGTATCTCTAGAGACGAATACACTGGGTTCAACAAGAACTTCTTGCAACCCGGCCCTTACATGACCGACCACTCATTTCGCTTGAGTGTATCGAATGTATATCACCGACGGTTGGGATCAGCAACCGTCTCCCGACAAGGGACAGCATCGAACATAGATTTAAGAAGCAAATAGGATTTTCTCTAGATAGGTGATTATACACCCTAATGGGAGCGACCCACATAGCCATGCTGCCTGCCCGATTTTTGTCATTTCCCGGTTGATGAGGCTTGAGGCCAGAATTAACTTCTGATCATCTGGTCGTCATTCACTTTGAATGCCACATCGTCAGATCCGTCAGATATCACTAATTGACGTCCACAAAAATACTCTAGTCGAAAGTTAAGAGAATGGCAATTTCCCCGCCAACAACTATAGCACGTTTGAAGAAATCAACGTACGTGACCCTTTGGAAACACTCTGTCCGACATCCGTCCATACAGGTCATCCAGGAACAGGATGAACCGAAGGCACTCTCCTACTGCATCCAATATAGGAATCACCCCATGGATCAGTAGCGAGAAGTCCTTGCAACCCGTCGATTCCAACTACGACAGAATCACAACTTATCTCTGCTTGCCAGGCAGAGAATATTAGTGGTTCTTCCGTTTATGAAAATCCACAGTCTTCACAGCACCATCTCGATCATCTTCTGATATCTTCACGTATTTGTTGGTCGGAATGGTTTTCGAATATAAATTCGATCCCGGTCTTTCCATACCAATAATCGTATTGGACAAATTTGATAGTCGGTGTTTTAACTATCAAAATATAAAGTGTTTCAATCATGACACTCCAATGAGTTCACTGGCTAAGTATTCGGCATCACCTGGCCTTTTAACACTTGATTTACTTCGTTAAATCAAAACTTCTAACTCTGTTAATATTTAAAAATACGATATTTGAATAACTCCAATTCGATTTAACTTTAATCGATTAACTCTAATTAATTAACTTTAACCCGTTAATTCTAATTGACCAATTCGACTTAATTAACTCCTATTGATTAACTAATATTCGACTTAACACCATTCGCTTGACTCTAGATCACAGCGATCACAATGGTTACGCCTGATTCCCTCAGGAAACATCCGACCGCCGTAGGCTATCTACAGCCCTGCGAATTTCGCTAGCAGTCGTACGCAATGGCGACTTACCTTGAATACTATGTTTGACTAACTCTAGCTCGAATAACTATATTCAATTACCCACTTAAATCTTCTTTCAAATCATCTTTTAAATTCGGAAATCCATTAGTTTTAACAAAGAAATTTATAACACATATGTTATAACAATAGCGTTATAATTAGTATTTAGATTTACAAAACAACAGCGCTATAATCGCTGTTTAGGTTTACAACCCATTTACTATAGCAAAAGCGCTACATTCGCTATATTAGATTTACAAAACATATATTATAACAACAGCGCTAAAATCGCTGTTTAGATTTTCAAAACATATCCACTAACGTCACTTACGATTACCAACTAATACTATCTTCAGATAATCCCGATGTTGTTCAAGTTGGGGTATTTTAATTACCTCTCAGACCTTGATCAACAACGTTCTTATCCTCCGATAAACATAAGTTGTAATCAAGATCAATATTTCATTCTAGTCTCAAACAAATTCCATTTAACTATTGGATTTGGTTATACAACCCTATAACTCAGTTCTTTACCCAGATTTGCTTATTTCCAATCTCCTTTCAAAATTATTCGACCATTTTCCCATTTTGAAATCTCATTTAAAATTCTCCTTTTTACTTGATCTTGTTTTCAAGTAACGTTAAATAAAATTAACGCCTTAACACGTTAAACCTCATTTACGCGACCCTGGTTTATATAAACCCTTTACCTTAATTCACATAATTAAACAACACTTAAATTTAAGTTATCATCTTCGCTTGAAATCCTCTTTTTAACATCGTTATAAACATTTTAGCTTTAAATATAAAACCCGCTCATAGATTCCTTTCACAATCCAATTTGGATTACACTTCTCTTCGATTACTTTTCAAAAGTAGTCTTCTAAATTCTTATTAAAACAATAATTTTCTTTACTCATTAACTACTTCAGTAGTTAATTTCTTTATTAAATAGAAAATCCTTTTTAAAGATTTTGTTTAAAGTTAAAGCAATATTCTTCAACTATTTCATTTCGCAATTTCGAAACAAACTAATTTGATATTCGATTCCAGTTTAAATGGTCAATTTTGTCAAGTCAAAATTCGATTATCTCGTAAACTAATTCCAATTGACCTTCACTTTAAATTAATTAAAAATATAATTAATTTAAATTATTTCCATTAATTGTTTTCTTTTCAAAACAATTATCAAAGTTTAATCATTCGATTCATTTTCTATTCTCATTCTTTGTAAATCTGATTAACATCAGAATTTACTTTATAAAATAAATTGCTAACAAATCAAATCTTAAATAAATAAAATATTTATTTAATTCTCTTTAATAACTTTTGTTCAAAATAATACATTTTTTTTCCAAAATCTAACTCTAGTTATAAAGTAAATTTTATAACTTCAACTCTATCGATTCACCTGACGGTGAATCACTGTCTATAACCCGATTGATTTTAAAGGCCATACTCTGCCGAACACTTAACCAATATCACCTGTTGGTTCAAACCAAACAGATGTTAAATATTCAATTAATAATCAACCATCAAATCAATCACACAAACAGATCAGTTCATATATGATAATATGAAAATAAATAATACATTTGAGGGATCCGGTTGGGTCCCTCCAACCTATTCTTCCCTGTATTCAAATGGTTATCTCAAATCAGACTGTTCAGTTTTGTTTAACTGATAAACTAAATAACGACCATTTAACATCAATCATAAGCAATTCAAACAATTCAACCATTTAAACACGTTTATAAATAAACGTGACCAACCAAGGTGAGTCACCTTTATTGGAACCAATCGTTAAAATAACGATTTGGTATTTCACTGAAATTAAACACAATTTAATTTCATTGGTTAAATCAACAGATAAATAGATAACCAGCAAAACAGTCAACCATTGGCAAACAGAGCACACAAAATAAAAATACCCAGTTTATATAAAATATAAAAAGGGTAACTGAGTGAGTTTAACTCACCTTGATTTAATTCACTTCTGAAATGGTTTGGTTACAGTTAAATTAAACAGTTGTTTTAATTTAACTATAAATTCCCAGTATCTTTGAATCTGTCCGACCTGTTTTCAGAATATAACGTTCGAGAAGGTGATTCCGGCATTGATCGTTTCGCTCCATTCTAATAAGATATGAAAAAGGTCTTATGATTATAACCGTTCATGATTTAAAATCATACCATCAACTGATAATAATTTATAATCAAAATTTAGTATTTTAATTAAAACAAGTTTTTAAGTCTATACCCTAATTAAGGTCGGTCAAGGGAATACTGGCCGATGCCCTTTCTGTTCTCGTTCCCTTTTTAAACTCCTACATAGGCTTCAGCAACTAAATCTCCATACTCGACATAGTTTCCTGCATCCAACGTTATTAAATTAACCACTGATTTGTTAATTATATAACTAGTTAAGACTAATTATATCAAAGTAGCAGGTTACGTTTAAATTCCATAAGGCCGATTATTCCCAAAACCTCTCAGGCCTTCACTGCTTTGTTTCCTCAAGAACTTCCACTCACACTTCACCCTTTCGATACTATCCTTTGTTCAAACCCAAAACACGTTCACTTTCCTTCTTCCAAACAGTATGCCACTCCCTCATTCCAGCGTCAACCAAGCCCACGCACTAACTTCCCTCATGAACTTCGGCCAACCTCCACTTGAAGAACCCCACGCGAGTTGATCTGCACGACTCCCCAAATCTCACCACAAACCGGAAAAACGCACCACTTCTCCGCACCGAAACAAACCTGGAACCCATGTTCTCTCACGTTCCCACTAGTGATCACCGAACTGTGCTCCAACCTCACCACCTGAGAACCATCTAAGGTCCCCACGCCATGCCATGTTTAACCATCCAACTGCTTGCGTCCTCCCATTTCCTTTCTTCACCCTTTCGCCCTTTTTTCTTTTTCTTTTTATTTTCTCTCCTTTTTTTTCCGCAACTTTTCTTTTATATAAGCTTCAGGTTTTGTTTTGTTTGAGAATCGAAAACAAACTATGAGTATTTAAAGAAGGGTGGAACTTGGGGAACACGGTTGGGATGGTTTGGGAAGCACGAAATTTGGTACACTTTTAGGATAGGTAGCTGCAAATACAGCTAGCTGTAAGTCTGGGAATCCACGACCCTTGGTCGGCAAGGCTTCACAAATTTGGGACAGGAGTTTGTACGTTAGAACAGCTATGATTTTGATTTTGATGTATCACTTAGCTTGCATGGGTAGGAAGTATTATATAAGTATTATAATGAATTTAGGCGTAAAGTAACACACAAATTCTACTTCATATGATTTCTATTTACTGATTAAAAGGCTAATCCTGGTGTAAAAAGGTATTCTGAACCCAATGGGACAAGTTTCGTCGAAAACCGATATCGTTTGAAAAAATTCCTTTATAAAACCAGAAATGAACACGCGTTTAATTTTACCACGATCACCAGATAAATCAAATCAACTTGAAACCTTGAAATCCTTAAATAACTTTTCAATACGAACCCAACAACACTAGTTTCGTCGCATTCTGAGACGGTTTGCCCGATAGGCTGTTTTTACCCCGAACCGCCCTACCCTTTTAACGCCAAATTTCTCGATCTCTAAAAATAACAAACTATATACCTATTCTGACTCTAATCGACGATACGAACTCAACGGAACTGGTTTCGTGACCTAATTTGATTGTCTGCTCAAGTTACGCCCAAATACTCCTTATATTTATTTGAATGCGCGCTATAGAATTTGAACGGGCGTTTACGGTTGCTGTGGTCACATACGACATCTGTTTGCCATGCCGTTTGACTTTATGACAATAATTTAGCGATACGGTCCCAATGAAACTAATTTCATCGAAAACAGAGTCCGTTTGCAAAACGTCTATTTTAATGGCCGATAACGATTTCCACAGCGTTTTTTCCAAAATTTGATTTAGCCATAACTCGCAACCAATAACACGAAATCTGGATTTTTCTCTTTCATATGAAAGCTATCGTCAACACGCTCCCAACGTTTCTTGTTTCACAGAAATCCGACTTATATCGGACTCTGTATGTCCAGTTGAAGTTCAAACTCGAATTTTTAAACTGCAGCGCTATATTTCAAGCTCTATTTATAATTATATAAATATATAACGTCGAACTTTGTTTAAATAACGAGTTCAATATTAAATTTCATTAATATTCCCAATATAATATTTAAAATTAAACAAATTGAATTAAATATTTGATTGCCAAAAACACGGGTCGTTACATATATAGAGTAAAAATGTGATTTTTATTGTTAAAATAATTTATTTAAAACACGAATACCATTCAACACATGAATTTCTATTCAACGGATGAATTTCTATTCAACGCATGAAGGTTATTCAATATATGAAAATAATTCTAACACATGAATATTTTTCAAAATTTCGATAGCGTAACGGCAGGGTAGTTAAAACCGGGGCCGTCCCTAGTACGGCTCCTCGCTCTACATTAAAGCCTCGCAGCTTTTGACAATGGGGATTTCATGCATCTAGTTCGCACGTAGGCGGCATGTATATTTTTTCATTTCCACAAACTAATCCTATGTGGTTTCAACCAAATAATTCTCAACCACAAACGGGTATTTTTCAACCACAATCAATCAATTTCAACCACAAACAATTCTAATCATCCATTCGTAATCAATCAATTTTCACACCAATCACAACCAATAAATATCGTCCATGGTTTGTGGACGAAGGGCGTATATATATATATATATATATAAGCATCCCACTTCTATTTCAACACATATATAATTTTTACAACGCATATATAACTTATATATCGAACGTACAACTTATACAACGCTTATACAAGAGGTGTACAACGCTTATATAACTCATACATCGACTATATAATTTATACATTGTCGTTTTCCATATCGTTTATAATTTAGAAATCTCACATTGGGTTCCACTCCACCAAAAATAGCAAAAGGCTCAGAAAAATATGCGGTCTGTTCTAAAATGTAGAAGACGTCCACACGAGTCCACTGTCTCTTGTTTCACTGAATTTCGTCAAGAAACGAAAAAGATATGATTTTTATAGTGAAATCAAAAACCGTAGCGCTTTAAACTGTTATAATATAGTTTAAAATAATTCAAACCGTACCTCAGCTGTTTCGTTCAAAACTAGGTTTGGATTTTTCTTCGAATCCGTGTAGCTATTCGTCGATCGGCCTCCGCAGCGTCGAAGGGGGAGGAGAGGCGCACGTGCGCAGGGGGGTGTGGGCCAGTTCGACGGCCTGATGAGGGTGCGGCAGCGGTTTGAAACCCGAAACTTCCATGCGTCGATTCTTCCAAACCACACAACGAAAAAATCCAAACTATATATGGATTTGAAGACCTTCTCGAGCACTACAAAATTCTCCAAAGGGGCATGGGTTTTTATTGAGCGGATTAGAAAAAATCGAGGAGAGAAGAAAGGATAGGCTTTCCGTCGTCGGTTTTATATAGAATCTGGGAGAGAGAAAGTGATGTGGCCAATGAGATATTTTTATTTATTTATATATTTTTAAATTTCCAAAATACCCCTTGTCACATACGAACTCCAATCCAAACCCAACGACTGTCGTCCCTAGCATTTTCCCCCCATTCCGAACACAATGGAATATGTTTTGTAGGCCCATTCACGAGCTATATATATTCTATAGCGGCCTTTCTGAAAATTCATTTGGCCATAACTTTTGCTTCCCGCTATGAAACTTCGGTTTTTCAGATTTGTTAGAAAGGTATTCACTAACAGATTTAAATATTTTTGGTTTCACTCAAATCCGTTTTGTTTTGCACCCGGTACAGCCAGTCAAAGTTTGAAATGAAAATTTGAAACTGCCGCGCCATTTCAGGCCTTGTTTATAATTAGAATTAATTATATTCGTTTTCCAATGTCGATTCAAACTTACTTTTCATCGTTATTATTTAAAATATTTATTTTAAATATTTAAAATCCACTAAAATAGCCAATTTAAATTTTTTAAATTGTTTCAGATTTTCTGGGTCGTTACATCAAATGTAACAACCCGAATTCCGACAGACCGAATTTTCTTTTATATTCTAATCTATCGAAACTTGTGTTGGTTTGCTCTGGTATCCTATCGAAAAGACAGAGACATAAAATATGTCAAAGCTCAGAAAATATCTCACAGCGGAAAGGATAAAATATAATCAAAGAATAGTCTTACCGTATTTATAATACTACCTAACCAGTATCCAAAGCTATCATGTCTCTGCCACAAATCTAACCTGCGTGTATGATATGAGGAGGGGGTCAGAACACAAGTTCTGGTGATTGAATTTTAATTATACACTTTGGATAATTCTACATATACCATTCAATCACATTTTCTTGTTTATTAGGTTACTTTGGTTAACAGAAGTCAAGACTTACACACATGTCGTGCCTATTTACTTCTCAGTGGATTAACCTAATACAGTACCCCCCCAATATTGAGGTACACTCCATGGTACCCCACTCGCATGGTTTCCACCGAAATGTCATAGAAATAAATGCAGTCCCTCATCCTACGCTGGAGTGACCTACGGATCTATACATAACATTGTTACGCTCCACATATATCTGTCATTACTATGCTACGTAAGCGTATGGACTGCCACCTTCGATTGAATCAGATTCCATACCAGAGTAATGCCCTTAAGTCTACGATATGCCACCCAGAGCCCACATGCATGTATCTAGACTTTCCCACATATGTATCAACCGTATTTGTTACCTTAACTGCACATAATGTGCACCGAGTTCCGTGGCAGGGCTATACAAGAAACACGGAACTTGGCCGGGAGTTTTCCCATATCTGTATAGGCTTGCCTTTAGGGGCCTCAGTATACAGATATCTCTTGGGTCAATTTTCTCATGGTGACTATGGCCCCACCTCGGCCCCTCCCTCAACTAGTAAATACTACAAGAGCTAAGCGACTTGCCCCTAACAAACAATCTAAACATCCAGTTGGCATCTCCCCTCAACCACCGTACCCCGATAGTGAAAGATGAATGGTCTATTCGGTTTAGCTCTATTCTTTTCGCATCCCACTGGCTGCCGATGACGGGTACCCGACGATCTACTATCTTCATTGGTCCTGGCCTCTGCCTCCCCACTGAGGCGACCGCCAAATCACCCTAGTGTCACCACGTCACAACATTCTGACTGCAAAGCTACTTTTGCAGTCAAGGCCCACCCACTTGGTAGTTACGCGCATACCTAATCCCTGCGTGCACAGCCTAAACATCTGCAACCGCACAGAGGACTACCAAGAGCACCTTACATATATCAAGAAGTCGCGTGCTTCCCCTTCCAGTCCTTTGGAGCCAACATAATAATTAGATAAACGTGCGCTCCCCTCATGCCTCATGACACCACGATGATCTACCTCGTTGAGTTGTTCACCCTCAAGTGCACGGACTGGTCCGAGCGCCTCAGTCTAATGTGTCATTAGATCCTATGTCTAAACATTCTTTTATGCGCTTGCTTTACCTCATCAGGTTTTCATTTAAGTTGGTTATTCCCATTCACATTGACTTCTTGTTCAAGTTACCAAATCCCTCTTGCTTATTAATTTCAGTCATATAACTTTACACATTTATGTTTATTAATAAACACAACATGTTATTCTCTAGATTGGGATCCAAGGTCTGTAATCCACAATCCCCTAACATTCTTATTTGATTTCATAGTTACAATAACATGTTCTACTTAACATGTAATTAAGTATATCTCAATTCACATGTTTTCTGTTAACATGTCTCTCATTATTTATGATTAAATACTAACTTATTTCATTTCATAAGTTTGCCTCATTCTTTCCTATTTAATCATAATTCCATCTTACCATGTCACTACAACTTATCATTGTTTACTTATTAATTTAGTTTTCTTAACTAAGATTCACTAATAAGTCTCATTTTTATAACGTATGTTATAATTTCCTTTTTGTTCCTAGGACAAACCTTAACATGTTATTCTAATCAACATATTCCAGATTTCCAAGTTTTCAAATTACATAATTTATAATTACGTACAACTTCTTTCATTTCATAAATTTCCCCCATTTACTGGTTACTTAATTTACAATTAAGTACCATTTATCTCATTACACAAGTTATCTCATTTTCGCATTAGTTTATTACAACCTACGTTATAATATCCACTTGTCTCTAGGACAAGTCTACCTATTATATGTAATTTATTTATAATAGGTTTTTATCTTTCCCCGTGCACTCCAATCCTTTTAAATCCATTATATATATATATATATATATATATATATATATATATATATATATATATATATATATATATGCGCTAGACCTCCCACATTAAGCCTACACTTGTGGATGTTGGATTTGCTTGACATTCCGGGCAGACTTCTTTCACAAGTTGACTTAACCTCGTGTCTTAGCACCGTTACATGTTTTATTTATGCACTTAGACCCCTCACATTAGATTTACCACTTGTGGATGCTGGACATACCGGGCGGTTCCGGGCAGACTTCTACCACAAGTCTAATCTATCCTGGCGTCTAAGTGCGATTACAGTTTTCTATCTACTGTAAATTTAGGCATATTATTCTTTTCACATTTTTACCACAACCTATTTTACATGTCATCATATTATGCCTATTTCATGTCGCATGTTCTTTCTAACATACAATAATTTCTATTCTGACATGCAATCGTTTAATCATGTAATTATTCAAATCTAACAAGTTAACATGTCATTTTCTCAATTCTACAGATAATAATATGTCACAAGTGAATTATATAATTACAACAGTAAAAGTTACACAAATTTTGACAAATTTGCATTTCAACATATGAATTTTTCCAACATATTAATATTCCAACATGTCATATTCGTCACTTTAATCTTTTTACATATATTAAAACATTTCAACATATCATATTTCAACATGTCATATATAACATTTAAATGCTTTTTAATTATTCTAGCAAATTCACGTCGTGTAATAACGGGGAATGTTGAATGATAATATATCATTATCAAAAATGATATAACTTAAATCCGCTCACCTTGATATGTCAATCTAGAAAAGAATCTCTTTGGAATGTTTGCAGATGGAGAGTCATGAGTTTGTACTTTTGTTATTGTTGAAAATGCCTTATTTTCTGGATTTGTCGTTGTTGACGATTTTTTTTTTAAGGAGAGCTATATGGTCATTTATATATGAAACTTAAGTCGATGCTAACCGTCTATTTTTCCGATGAAATCTATTCTCTCCATGTCATATAGCTAATAGGAAGTTGCCACGTCAATAATAATTTTGAATTGGACCAATAGAATAAAGCCAACAAGACATGCATTGTCACTTCCTACCAATTAAATGTGCCAATTAGGCGCAAAAATTTGAATTCTGAATGTTTGAATTGTTTTGGTGCAGAAATTTGATTTTCGAACTTTTGCAATTTATTTAACTGTTATGTATTCACGTATATTCTTCTTATACGCATACAATTCTTCTATCGACCATTTTACGCATATACATATATATATATATATATATATATAGACACACATATCCACACAACTTTTTTTCGTTTTCAAAATTCAAATGGTATTGCACCGCTATTTTCTTCTTGCCATATTTCTACGATTTCAGCCTTATCTTGAATTTTATCTCTTGTATATATATATATATATATATATATATATATATATATATTCCTACACATATATACGCGTGTATTCTCATATACATATATTTTCTTTACTTCTTATATGTATATTTTTTCTTATATGTGTGTTTATACATATTTTCTCTCATGAACATATGTTATTTTAGGCGGGGACCGAACTCTGTACCTCTTCTATGCAAGTTACATGTTCTAACCAACTGGACTACTAAGGCTTTTGTTAACAAGTCTTAGAACAATAATAATTATTGTTCTCTCCTTCTCTTTTTCATGTTTGTTACAATATTCAAATTAAACCATTGCATGAATTTTTTTTTCATTTATTTCTCTTTTAATATTAATGCATTATGTTTGCAAATTAGTGCATGCAACATATTTACACTGCATGCAACCAATCCTTTCTTTCTTTCAATGCATTCATTACACATTTTTTCAATGCATATATTTATTACATGCAATCCTTATTTTATTCTTTATTTTATATTTTGATTTTTTTTGTGTGTATATATATATATACCTTGTGCATATACAAACTTCTAAACTTAATGACTTCTTCATAAGATGTCCGTTTTACGCAAACCAGGTGTCTATCTTGACTAGAATTCTGAGGCAGACGCAATGGCGTAGTCTGTTTTACTTAATTTTCATTATTTAATTTAGTTACTCACATATTATTATCTTAAAAAAGCGGGGTGTTACATTGAAGCTCGTATGTGGTCGTTTAAGCATGTACTTCAGGCATAAGTTGTTGTGTACATTATATATATAAATCGTATCGAAATCAAATCAATATCTTTTTAACTAAAGTGAAAATTTCTTCGAAGTCAAATTGTATTTATAAAAATCAAATCGCATCTTTTTAAAATCAAATCAATTTATTAAATCGAATCAAAATTTTATTTTCCAAATTTTCATTCTACCTTGTGCTTGTACTTGAGCCTACATCCATTTAATTAGGCTTGTACTTATTGTCTCTCACTCCTCTATATAAACGAACAAAGGTAACTCCATTTTGCTTGGAAAAAAAATCAAATGTTGAAGCTTTCATTCGTAATCAAAAATTGAAATTAAATTCAATCCCCCCTAAAAAATTTCAAAACCAAAGTCATTGGTGTTCTTTTGGCAAGTGCTTTATCACTGTATAAATTTCATAAAGTTCTAACGCGATTTTAAACACTGGAAAAAAGCACAGCATCACATAAGGTTCACATTTGTGGGAGATTAAAGCTTCGGTTCATGAAATGGAGTATGTAGTGGGGTTTGTGAGATGATTTAGAGCTTGCATGCAATTTTTGTGGGATTCGGGACCAGAAAGTGTCGCATGAATCACTGTGCATGGGATGCTGGCATGGAAGTCACATACGCGAAGAGGCGTTTGAGTTTCTCAAGTGGGGTATAAGGAGAGAGAGCTTGAGATGAGGAGGGGATTGGTATTTTTAGTTTGAATTTTAATGAAGCAGAATGGCAGAACGGACGGAGAAAAAAGTTGGCAATGGCCATAGAAAAGTTACGGGGTCGAACTGTTTTTACGAGGAGAATAAGAAGGTTTTAGCAATAATTTAGAGTGTTAGGGCAATTTGGATTAATAAATTATATGTATATCCATTAATTCGTTTATAACTTTATAAATCAAACTCTTACATACATTATCAGAATCTAACGAAACAAGAGGCGATCGGACTGTATCAACGAATACTACAAGTCTGTGAAATTTGAAGCGATTTGGAGCTTGTGAGAATTAATGGAAAATAAGACACCTGATCGAAATTAACGCCACTTTATCATTATTCAACGATAAACGACTAAAGTGAGTAAACTCACTAACTCTGCCCAATTTACAATTTTATTAACGTATTTTATAGTTGATAAATGATGATTGAATGTTGTGTGATAGTTGTTTCGATGAATTGATAAATTATTATCAATTGTTGCTATTATACGTTAGTTATATTTAAGGTTGGTTGTTGGATATTCCCACACATTTTAGCAGATGAGACCCTATGTGCCCAGCATAATGGAGGATGGCCTTTTATACCGTGATATCCCACCTCAAAGTGGGATTGGTATTATTTATGTTATCTAACATATGTGGATGCAGGAAAAATAAGTTCGAGGGATCCAACTGAATTCCTCAAATTTACTATTGTTTGTTTTCACATATACATACATACATACATACATACATACATACATATATATATATATATATATATATATATATATATATATGTACACACACACACACCGTGATATATGATGTGTTAGGTATTCCGTGATAGACTTTGTTGTGTTGGATTTTTGAGTAGCATTCACCCTAAAATAATTGGTATTTAAGTACTATATAAATATATTCGAATGATAAAGAAAATAATTTGGGTTTTAAAAGGGAAATCTATTTTTCTCAAAATAGAAATTGAATATCGAATGGGCTAAGAAATAATAATTTGTTTTTAATAATAGAAAAAGTAGTTTAACATATAAATGGTGTTTATGAATGAAGTGAAATAATTATCATTGGACACTTGGGAATGTAAATTCAAGAGTGAACATAAAGGGAAACTGAGAATCGTTTAAAAAGGAAATGATGAAATTATTCCAATGTTCGTAATGTGAATAGAATTGAAATAAATCCTTAAGGATTTATAATTGGAACTCGACCATGTCAAATTTTATAAAAATAATTTATTTTTAGAAATTATTTATTATATAATCTAGAACTTGACAAGAAATTTGTATTTGCACTACTACAAAATATGTCTGTTGCATCGGTTGTTTACCCCCATGTTGCATCGGTTCAGCAACCGATGCATATGCAGCCGATGCAACAAGGTAAAAAATATTGCATTGGTCTTAGAACCGATGCAACAATTATAAATTTGCGTCGGTTGTTAGCAATAACCGATGTGAAAGGATGGTTTTGGGCTTAAAACTAGTTTTTATGTTGCATCGGTTATTGGTAAACACTGATGCAAAAATATATTTTTTACACCATTCATTACTACCAGCCATTGCAATATAGTGGACATTGCCTTAACCCATCCTTGTTTTACATCGGCTATTTCTGATCGTCGATGCAAAATATCACTCTATTGCTTCAAACATCGATAACCAATGCAAAAAAAAAACTCTTTTTATAACAAACAAATATTGTATGCAATAGTATACTCATTTAAAATAAAACAAATTAATGACAAACGCAAATTGAATAAGATAATACCAAAAAAACATATATATTACAATTACAGTGTCCATAATCCATACAAAAAAGTGATTTATAAATTCATAATCAAAAGTCAATTTTGAATGCATTAACTACTACGATGTAAAGCTAGGAGATTTAAAGTTGATTCCATAAAACCAAGCTAACCCAACACCGCAAGGCAGAAGGAAGGAATATCCAACTAGTGCTCGAAGTGCACAAAGACGAAGCACAAAGGGTATCCATGCTCATGTTAATCGTGCTGATAAGAAGATTTACCTGCTTAAGAATACAAATTCAATAATTAATCTGTGAAGCCTCAATAATATACATACGTGAAAACAATCAACATAATAGCAATTAGACTATATTAGCTAGCAGGTGAAAGGATATCAAGGTAGGTGGCAATCAAAACATGCATATATATTTTAAACTCACTGATTTAAGGTCTAACCATTTATATGATAGAAGAACATAAATTATAACAAGAACAGAAATTCATATTCCATTAAGCAACATATTCACCCATGAACAACATCAATAGTTACAATAATAGAACTTGTAATCGGTATAAGAGAGAGGATGTGCTCAACTCACCTAAGATTCAAAATTTTGATTCAGTTAGATGCTCCAATTTTCAGCCAACATAAAAACAATTAATCTACCAGAAGAAAGGAATATAAGCAAACGTTACCTGCAATGATAAAGACAATTAAAATAATCAATCTTATTTTATTTGTACACGACCCATAAAAACAGATTACCAGAAGAAAGAAAAATAAGCACATGTTACCTGCAATGTCATATAATTAACGTGTCCATCAATGAATAACTTGCAAAGTAAAATAAAATTGGAAGCCGTTGATATATATGTACATACGTTAAAGTTTTTGGACACAACAACAGAAAATGTATGTTGCTGAAGAACAATAATACCACTGTTAATGATGGCAATTGTGACTCAATTAATTGGCAACCTCATGTTTCTAGGAAAACACATAAAAGCACTAATACTACTTTAATGATGGCGGTTTTCCAACATTCTGAAACAGCCAGTGTCTAATATGTCCATATTTCTTATTTTACAGTTTGTTTACATCATATAACCTCTTTTAACCCTAGAATGAATCATGTAATCAAAAGTTGGTATTAGTTTGCTGAAAGTGATAAAACAATTGTGGTTCGCACATCAAAAAATGTTTGAATTTTGATCAATAGAGGTGAAATCCATATCTGATTATCGATGGTGAATTAAACTAATCTACTGCACCAAATGAGAATATTGATATGAATACATCGTCAATGCCCAACAGACATTGAGAAAATAATATTATATTTCACCGTCTACACCATAAGTTTTAGTAGTATGAACATATTACTATAGACCAATGGGCTTTCTGACCATGATACTATAATTGCACACTATACTCATAAATTCTCTTATTTACTTTGTTCGGCATTGTGACTCTACAGAAAGCATTAAAACTACTTTCCTACACTTTCCTAGTGATTACCCATACTTTGCCCACAAATAATAGCCTACTTAACTAGAGTGACGTCAGGGCATGCCTCATGCTCATCAAAATCTTACCAAAACTATCAAAGTTTTATGAAACAACATGTTTCTTATGATAAAAACTCAACTAAGCAGTATACAAACTGCTACAGTAAATAAATATATCTTTTCCCATGACAAATAAAGACCCAAAGTTTCGATGCATTCCACTGAATAATTATATATCGTAACCAAACTGAATAGCCCCAAAGTTAAAAGTGAAGTAAATAAAGGTTAGCTTTGATTATATTTTTTTTTAGCAGGTTTAATTATAGAAAATTGAGCAACACTTTTCTGTTTTCTACCAATTTTGTAATTGATTCCCCAAAGTTGCCAAGAAAGGATGAAGAACATTGGTTAAAGTTGTAAAATGTGTATGAAACCTAAATTACTGAATAGCAAGGGTTTCCGTCTCAGTACAAGAAAATATATATCAGATAATGTAAATGGGCCCAGCCCAGTAATTCTATTATCCAAATGTCCATTAGCGTGTATTATATAAGTACATGCCTTCTGTAATGTAACAACGTACAGTCCATTTATTTTTCATTCTTAATAACAAAATTTACTTTTTCCTATTTTGGTATCAAAGCATTCATAAGCCTAACGGCAATACAATCAAGATCCATACGTTTGTTCACCTCTCAAGTTTCACTAGATATTGAAAGTATATTTTTCTACTTCTCAGTGAATCCGGTTGCGTGATTACAAGATAGCTAACCCACCGTCCTCGATTCACTTTCATCATCGAAGTATCCCTTCGATCACAGTGAAGTTCTGTTCAGATCAGTTTCCTTCAGATGCAACCCACTTTTCCCACGTATCAAGAAACTTAGAAAGATAGAATCTTCGACAAAGCTTTCTTGATCATTATCCTTACTCAAAATCCATCAATTCCGGTGATTTCATATAGCAATTGGTTGCAGAAATTCAAGTTATTTGATTTCTGCCGTCCAAGTATACTATTTTCTTTCATTGTCGAACTGTTAGCTTTCCACCATAACTGGAAATAATGATGCAGAAGGTTCTACAACTTCAAGAATCAACTCCGAGAAAGTTCCACCGCCAGTTATCACTTTGGTCAAGCCAAAGAGTCGTGTAATTAGCATCCCTTTAGACAATGATAATAACATGCTATGGAAGTACCAAGTCGAAACTGCCCTGAAGGGTTATGGATTGCAAGACTTCAACAAAGGAACAGTTAGCATCCCCCCTGTAATGAAACAAGAAAATAATGGAAATCTGATCAGCAATGAAGATTACATCATGTACCAGAAGCAAGACAGACTCTTGGCTTCGTGGCTTATTTCATCAATAAGTGCAAATCTTTTATCACAAATTATTGGAGCCAACATATCATATGAAATCTGGAGTGCAGTAGAGCAGATATTCAATTCACAGACTACATCAAGAATAATGCATTATAGAAGTCAGCTCCAAACATCAAGAAAGACACAATGAGCACGAGTGAATATTTGACAAAAATCAAGATTTTGTGTGACAAACTCGCCACTGCAGGGCATAGAATTTTAGAAAGTGAGCATGTTCTTTACATTACAGGGGGTTTAGACGAAGAATACGAGTCAGTGGTTACCTTTATTGCCTTACAAAGAACCATCCTAGATTTACAATATGTACATTCCATGTTGTTGGCACACGAAGGAAGGGTGGAGCAAAGAAAAGAAACCCAACAAGATTACTCAGTAAATTACACAACTGTTTCAAAGAATAAAAACCAATAAAGAAATAGTTCTATGCAGACCCCAAATCAAGGGAACAATACACAAACGCGAAACCAGACCCAACGTGGAAGAGGTAGGGGTGGCAGGTGGAATAACAGCAACAGAGTTAAATGTCAAATATGCGACAAATTTGGGCATGTTGCTAGTCGATGCTATTTCAAATTTAATTCGGAATTCAACGTTGCAAGACAAGGTCAAGGCAGTCAAAACAGACCCAATGTGAATGTGGCGCAACTAAATCAGCAAAGTAATAGTACAGATGCAGGCAGAAGTCAAATGGGTAACACCGAAGACTCTAAGTCAGATGATACAAAAATTGATGATTGGTATCCTGATTCCGGTGCAACGAATTATGTCACAAAAAATTTACAGAACTTAAATCTTGGTAACAGAAGATACTCAGGTAAACTGTCTATACTTGTGGGAAATGGTGAAACTATGAGTATATCTCACATTGGTGATGGATATATCAATGGTAAGAGACATTTATATTTACGTAATTTACTGAGAGTGCCCAATATTAACAAGAACCTTATGAGTGTCTCACAATTTGCCAATGACAATAACGTATACTTTGAGTTTCATCCCAAATTTTGCCTTGTTAAGGACCTAATTAGTAAAAACATACTTTTACAGGGTAATTTGGACAATGACTTATATAAATTCTCCAACGGCATGACTAAAGATGGTTCTGTAAAAGGAAATTGCTGCTACAATGTTCAAATTAATTCTTGTAATAATAATGATGTCTTTAACTTGTGGCACAAAAAATTGGGACATCCAAATGCTAAAACTGTAAAACATGTCCTGCTTGATGATAAAATTAGTGTTGAGAATATACCTGAACATTTTATTTGCAGTCATTGCCAAATTGTCAAATGTCATAAACTGCCCTTCTTTGATTCTGAGACTACATATAGTAGTCCTTTTGAACTTGTTGCTGCAGATATATGGGGACCATCTCCACTCAAAACTGACAATGGATACAGGTACTATCTATTCTTTGTGGATGCCTATAGTAGATATACTTGGATATTCTTTCCCAAAAATAAGTCAGAAGCACATAATATAACTATCTATTCCATAAAATCTGTTGAGAAACAATTCAGTTGTAGTGTTAAAACTGTTCAGACAGATGGTGGGGGAGAGTTCATGCCACTGAGAAAATATTTCAAGGATAGAGGCATCACTCATAGAATCACATGCCCACATACATCCGAACAGAACGGTCTCATGGAGAGAAAGCACAGATACATAGTTGACACTGGGTTGACAATAATGTCACAAGCTTCATTGCCGTTGAAATTTTGGGCTGAAGCATTTGAGACATCAGTGTATTTAATTAATATGATGCCAACTAAAGTGTTAAAACAGAAAAGCCCACATGAATTTCTTTTTAGATCTAAACCAGACTATAGTAAGTTGAGAATTTTTGGTTGTTTGTGCTTTCCCTGCTTAAGACCATATAATAAACATAAACTTGATTTTAGGTCTGCCCCATGTACATTCCTAGGATATCCTATTAATCAGAAGGGGTATAAATACCTAGACAGTAATGGTAGATTATATGTTTCTAGACATGTTACTTTTAATGAAAATGTTTTTCCATTTTCAGATAAAAGGACAAAAACTACCAACAAGGCATTTAGGATAATCAGCGTGGTTCAACCACCCATTGTGCTTACTGACTGGTCAAAGGGATCAAACACAAGCCAACAACTTGATGAGAGAAATGAAGAGAACAGCATACCAAGCACAAATGAAACTGGCAGTATACCCAGCACAAGGTCTGACTACAACAGTGATGAGCATGAAAATACAGAACATCATGGACATGGAGATCAATCAAACAATGAAAATGATCATGACAGTCAGCAAACAGGTCAAAGCAGCTACAAAAACAAGTCATCATCAACCAGTGACAGTCAGGACATGAATCAAGCAACTACAACTAATAGGCATCAAATGTTGACTAGAAGCAAATGTGGGATTTTTAAACCAAAGGTGCATGCAGTTGATATCAGTCACAAAGAACCAGATAACTATGAAGAAGCTATATCTAACAAAAACTGGAAGGATGCCATGGATTCAGAATATAATGCCCTCATGAAGAACAATACATGGACACTGGTAAATGCTCCAGCAGACAAAAACATAGTTGGGTGCAGATGGACTTATAAATTGAAGAAAAATACTGACGAGAGCGTGTCTAAATATAAAGCAAGGCTCGTTGCCAAAGGCTATAACCTACAGTTTGGATTCAATTTTAACGAAACTTTTTCCCCGGTGGTCAAGCCTTCAACCATTAGAATAATTATGACTATTGCTCTATGTAACCAGTGGAAAATCAAACAATTAGATGTGAATAACGCCTTCCTAAATGGAGAATTAAAAGAGGAAGTCTACATGCATCAACCAAAGGGGTATGTGAAAGAAGACAACAAAGGTCTAGCATGTAAATTACATAAGGCAATATACGGGTTGAAGCATGCATCAAGGGTTTGGTACGACAAGTTAAAAAACGCATTTACCAAACTAGGATATACCATGACCAAATCAGACTGTTCACTGTATGTAAAATGCAAAGGGGCCACTACAGTTTACAAACTTGTTTATGTTGACGATATTTTAATTACTGGAAATGATGACATGGAAATAGAGGGCACAATAAAATATCCGGACAGAAATTTCTCTATTAAAGACATAGGCACAGTCACCTATTTTTTGGGTATTAAAGACATGTTTCCGTCCCAAAAGAAATATATACAAGATATTCTCGTTCGCGCCAACATGGACAAAGCTAAGTCTTTGCCTACACCGATGACGAGTAATTTACAACTATCAAAGTCTAAGGGTGAAAGTATTGAGGATGTCAGATTATACAGGAGCATTGTGGAAGCACTCCAATATGCAACTATAACTCGACCTGATATAAGTTTTAGTGTGAATAAAATCTGTCAATTCATGCAGTGTCCACTATCTGAACACTAGAAAGCAGTCAAACATATACTTAGATATCTACAAAGGACACTTGAGTATGGTTTATCATTCAAGGCAAATAAATATATGAGCATACATGCTTACAGTGATGCGGATCGGGCTTCAGATCATGATGATCGAAGATCGACGACAGGCTACTGCATTTATTTGGGGTCCAATCCAATTTCGTGGTGCTGCAGGAAGCAACCTACAGTCTCTCGGTCGAGCACGGAGGCGGAATACAGGGCCGTTGCGAGCACCACAGCTGAACTGATGTGGATCGGTTACTTGCTCAAAGAATTTGGGATCTCAATCGATAAAAAGCCAATCATCTGGTGCGACAACCTGAGCGCGATTTCGTTGTCCTCAAACCCCATACAACACTCACGCACGGAGCATATAGATATAGATTTATACTTCGTGCGTGAGGAGATAAGGAAAGGAAACTGGAGATAAGGCATGTTCCAACCAACTTTCAGAGAGCAGATGTGTTAACTAAAGCCCTATCAGCCAAAACAATTCAGAGATTTCGAACAGATTTGAAAGTCACCGACAGAAGAAATCATTTCGGAGGAGATGGGGGAAACCCTAGCTTGGTTTGAAGGGGCGAATTAGTGAATAGCAAGGGTTTCCGTCTCAGTACAAGATAATATATATCAGATAATGTAAATGGGCCCAACCCAGTAATTCTATTATCCAAATGTCCATTAGTGTGTATTATATAAGTACATGCCTTCTGTAATGTAACAACATATAGTCCGTGTATTTTACATTCTTAATAATAAAATTTTCTTTTTCTTATTTGTTATAGTTAAAAGTGTCACCTATATCTTTTAAACGTGTGTGAAACCTGTTATAGTTAAACGTGTGAAAAACCGGTTATTGTTCTGTGAGGAGCATCACCTATAAATAAAACCAGAAATAATAATCAGTCGCAATTTTCAAATACTAAAGGTACATTATGCTTGATATCATTATATGCTTCCTGAATTACTAGTGGATCACTCTCTGAACCTATGCATAATGCTAAGAAATACAGATGAAACAACAAATATATTTTTAAACGTATTTAGTAACTCATTTATGTCAAGGAATGAAACAGTATCAGTGATGCATAAACAAGAGATATTGATAAAGTTTAACAGGAATATAAATTCACCTTGGCACACAAACGATTTTTCTCTTATGAGAGTGTTATCTCGATTTCACTCGCATCATGTTTCCAGCAACTGGTTTTGGGAAGCAAAGGCGATGCTAGAAATTGATCTGATTGCAAATAACCATTTTGACCATCTGGATCAACTTCCTTTTGCCTTGGACTATATAAATTTGAGTTATCTCTATATAGTCCTCTAAACTGATAAGGACTTGAAACTTGCCCAATCTCTAAATTATCAAAAGGCGAAAATGAATCGTTTTGTCCCCATCTTTTATATTTATTCAAAGAAGGAAGAAATGAATCGTTTTGTCCCTATCTTTTATATTTATTCAAAGAAGGCAGAAATGAATCCTTTGGTTCAGTTCCATGTATTCCTTCTTTACAACTTTAAGCGAAAACAATTTATGCAAAGGCAACAATGGCTTGGTAAGGATGATGGAGTTCGGGGGCGGATAAAGTGCTCTTCAGCATTATTCTCAATGGGCTTTTCCAGATGAATAAATCACGAATCACATACTCATGCTCCTTTTTCTTATTCATTGCTAAACCTGTTACAGTTAAACGTGTGTGAAACCTGTTATACTGATGCAATGATTCATGGCAGGCAACTAAAGAGGAAGATGCATCAGGCTTATTCTCTGGAATGCCTGCCATGTAAATGCTAGATTTTTCCATATTTATTTGCTTAAAGCAACTTGACGCTCAGAACAAACACAACTGATTGCAAAATCTGACATTTACCTAGTTCTATTATCGTGCCAAGTGATAACACATCAGACTTGATGAACCCAGAAGTAAACATGAGCAAATTTTGACTAAGAGTCTCTACCAAGAGCAAATTTTGAACTGAAGGATAAATAAACAAAATGAAACATGTCTTCATGCACCCAAAAGTAAACATGAACAAAATTCACTAAACAATATTTTATAAAGTCGGATTCCAAAATTAAACCAAGTTCATCTAAATTTCAATAAAATTATTTGAGAGCAATAAATTCTCCAGGAGTCGAGAGAGAAAAAATGATGATCTTCCTCACCACTTCAACGAGAGCAGGGAAAGAAAAGACATTATTTTCATTTTTTTTATATATGCCACAAATAGGTTCGCTTACAAAATATTTATAAAAAAACATCTATGGCATCATAAATCAAATTATGAATTGAGTTTTAAGTTTAAATGGTCCTTAAGACACCGTCTATAAATTAACTGAATGGCTTTCATATTAACGCTTCACGCTGCTATAAAGTGAGAAAAAGAAAAAACAGGGATTTTCTTTTAGTCTTTCAAATGCCATTTATTTTGGTTCTGCAAAAAATAAATAAACACAGGATCCTTGGAAAATCTGCGATTGACTGATTCCTATATTTTAGGATGCCTTGTTAAATTTATGTGTCATCTGCTGATGGAATAAATAAATGCAGGATCCTTGGAAGGCAACTGTGTTGCTGAGAGCGAAGAACACTGTAAAAGTCAAGGAAGATGAGGATGATGATCTGACATAAAGCTCATTTCAAGATGCTTTGTTTGTTTGCTGTTGTTCTTATTGGCTTTATCGAGTTTATGATGTGTGATTTATTAGTTCTAATTCTTTTACACACTTTCAAATGCCATTTATTTTGGTTTTGAAAAAAAATTACATTGGAGAATTTCGAACAAATAACGTAGTTCTCACTCGTCACTTACAGAATGATGGTGGTTTTCAAACTTGACTGTTCAAATGTACATGCAAAAATTGTCAACTTCCTCCATTGTCTTTTAACAAATTAGGGATTCCATGAAGCCATTTGTGTAGGCTTTGCTCCATCTTCTTCCTTTCCCAGGCTCCATTATACACAATTCTAAGTCCAAGGTTGCACATATGTGCAAGCGTATGGCCAACAATTCAATTAATTTCATGTTTAGTCTGAAGGCATGAGGGTTCAATTCCTTATAGTCTAACGTAAATATGCCAAAAGACTGAACTGTTAAGTCTGCCTATAGTTTCGATAGAAATGTACATGCATATGTACACAGTCTAGGCTCGAGTTCATATATGCATGTAAACGCAAATTCATGTCCAAGCCTAAAAGCCTGGATATCTTGCAAATGTTGATAGCTGAGAAAGAAGAGAGAGCGCGCGGGAGAGGTGGTGGAATCGCTGAAAGGGACCATAGGCATAGATGATCCCTTAAACATCTCGCATGCTACAACCGATCCCCCGACTAAATTCTCCCTTTCAACTAAACCGACCCCTCCATTGATACTTCTTCCTATACATTCTTACTACCGATCCGTAAGACATCACCACTCTGCTTTTCTCTAAGTCTTCTCTAGATAAAAATAAGAATACAAAAGCTTCTGAAATGGACTTCTTTAAGCAGTCAATGACAACCACTTAGCCAACTATCACAAGTGTAACACCTCACCTCCGCCAGGGTCACTCGCAAAGGAATGCACTAGCTTTGGAGGGGCATTATTGGTAAACATGCATAATGATATAGCAAGGCAGGACATGACATATATATATATGTAAATAAACAGAGTAAGTAAATAAAACAGCGGAAGATTTATAAACCATTTCAAAACACAAGTCTGGTACATCAAAATGTCAATTTCCCAAAATTACAAGTCTAGATAAATACATCATCTGATAAACTGAAAATACATAAGTACTATCCCCAAATTAGAGCGATAAACCATAGCGGCTCAAGTCCAAAGTATACATGAGCTATCCAAGAAAGCAGCTAAGATCCAAGCTAGGCTCCTGTATTCCCTCCCTGAGAACCTTGGGGGGGGGGGAGGGGGGGGGGGAAACGGAAGAAAAGAGGCGAAACAAAACGGATCAGTCAAAAAGACTGAGTAAGCCCTGCTACGATCAGTCTATAAACTAATAAAGTTAACATCATGATGGGAACTGAGATGATCATAGATAACAACATACTGGCATGGTCAATTAACTATAAGATAGATAGAGGTATCATCGCATAAAACAAGGTTAAGTTTTTGCACCACGGTGTACTAGCAAACCAACATAACAGGTATTGATCCCTTAGCCCAAACTTTGGCCCAATAACATGAGGTGACCTTAATACAAGGTCCAGCCCAACGGTCTAGTCGATCGGCTCCCTATAAACCTAACACGTCAAGTGTTGGTGTCCATATGGCCCACGTATGGTTGTAGTTAGACTGTGCTGGGTCCCCCTTTTGGGTGTATCAAGCCCTCAGATGTCAACCCCAGACACTTAAGCAATAATGCACAGCTCTAATCTACTGGTACCCGTGCCTCGAGTTTGTCCAATATCGGACTACGTGCACGTCCGTAGCCCGCCGAACCCGCACCGCTGTACCACTCGGCCATCGCCCTTTGGTCGCTTACATCTGCCAGTAATCGTGCCCCCGCCCTAGCCTAGCTTCTAGGGTTGTGAATGATACCAAACTGGGATTACTGTTAGAACAGACCACGTTGCTAGGGTTTCCCAAGAGGGTTAAGTGTGATTTAACCCTTCACTAATCCTGGATTAAACTGGTTAAGTGTGGCTTAACCCCATTCTAATCCCTTGAGCCCCCAAATGGATTAAACTAGTTAAGTGTAACCAACGGTTCACAACTTAACCACGTTCTAATCCCTCGAATCCCCAAATTGGTTAAGTATTAGTGGACCCTGACTTAACCCCAATCATGAGGCATTAATTAACTTAATGCACCTCAACCTCTCACATTAGACCTTGTTGTGGTTACTAGTTAGGCCGGGCGGGTCCGGGTAGCTTTACACCACAACTTGGTCTAACCTCGGGTCTTGGCACTCCATGACCAACTTCTCACATTGGGTCCTATTGTTTGTAGCCACTAGTTAAGCCGGTCGGTTCTGGGTAGAATTACGCTACAAACTCAACCCAACCTCGAGTTGGCCACACTTATGTTTTCTAAGTGTCATGTCCACTTTATTTCAAAACATAATCACAAGTCAAACAATTACTTGGGTAGACCTAACTTAATAGGTAAATTCCCAAGGGGTAGACCTAACTTAATAGGTAAATTCCCAATCTTATATTTTTATGTATTTTAAGTTTACCCAAAACCCCCAACGTCATTCTATCGCTTACATACTCGTAGTAACGGATAAAGGATAGGAAGAGGGAACTTGGCACAACATAAACTTGCACAACAGTCATGCATAACATGTTAGACTTGCACAACTTAGCGTAGTGAACTTGCATATTACCATAAAACATGCATAACATGTTAAACTTGCATAACTTAGCATAATGAACTTGCATATTACCATAATCATGCATAACTTGTCAAACATGCACAACTTGTCATTTTAAACTTGCATAAACATGCACAACTTATCAAAACATGCACAACTTGCCAAAACATGCACAACTTGTCATTTTAGACTTGCATAAACATGCACAACTTGTCAAATCATGCCCAACTTGTCAAAACATGCACAACTTGTCAAAATATGCACAACTTGTCATTTTAAACTTGCATAAACATGCACAACTTGTCAAAACATGCACAACTTGCCAAAACATGCACAACTTGTCATTTTAGACTTGCATAAACATGCACAACTTGTCAAATCATGCCCAACTTGTCAAAACATGCACAACTTGTCAAAATATGCACAACTTGTCATTTTAAACTTGCATAAACATGCATAACTTATTTAACATACAAATCATGGCTTAGCAAACTTGCATAAACATGCATAACTTAATAAACATACAAATCATGGCTTAGCAAACTTGCATAAACATGCATAACTTAATAAACATACAAATCATGGCTTAGCAAACTTGCATAAACATGCATAACTCAAAAATCTTACATAAACCCCAACTTTCATCACACATTAACTTTAGAGTTTCTAAAATGAAGGTAAGAGGGCTTACAATGCTTATGCGGACTCAAATGAGTATAACAAATGCAAGAAACCCCTTATGCAACAAATTAAAACCCCCAAATGCAAGCAAACTTGATCAAGACTCCTCCTTTATGATGCCAATTGAAAAACTAGCCTTTAATGCAAACTAAGGAGGATCATACAAGCCTAAATACCCTTGTATGCATGGAAATCTCTTAGGGATTTGTTTAGGAATTGTATGAAGAGGGTGGAGGCCATGAGAGTTTGGATTTTGGCATAGTTTTGTTGCTAGAATGATTAATGAGGCTTTAGGGTAGGATTAGGAGCTTATTTGTAGAAGATTAGGGTGATTTAGACCATAGGATTAACCCTAGGACAGTTTTGGCCCGTCAGATCTCGGAACTCTCTAGAACCAAGCCACCCAATCAAGCCCAAATCAGAAATGGTGCATCAGGCTAGACTGCCTGGGCACCCCCTGTCGACAGGGCTGTCGACAGGGCAGTCGACATGCCTAGGGACCCTGTCGACAGGCCTGTCGACATGCGGGTCCTGGCGGGATTTTTCCCGCCTTGGCCCAGCTGGCCCAAATCCTTTTTTTTAATTTAAATTTAAATCTGTTTTAATTATGGAAATTTCTGAAAACTTCCATGGGCCTTAACTGGGTCATACGGACTCCGTTTTTCGAAAACTCGGACTCTATTTCGCGTATTTTTCCGAGACGAACGCAACGGCATAGCCCGTTTCCCTTGATTCCCATTTTATAATTTAATTCTGCCTCAATTTATGTTATAACAGACTCTTGAAAATACGGGTTGTTACATTCTCCCCTCCTTAAAGGATTTCGTCCCCGAAATCTTCAAGTTAGGAAGAACGTATCCTACCATCCAATCATCCATCTACTCAAAGCATCATCCACGAGCAATCATTGTCCTTAAAAGATTCTAAATGTGGTATGAACATATGCAAAATGTGTATATGTACTTATCTAATGCAAAGATCAGGCGGTTACTGATACAGTAAACCTCCTTAATGCATATGTATGTCTTATCTAATGCAAAGATCAGGCGGTTACTGATACAGTAAACCCCCTTAATGCATATGTATGTCAGTGAAATGAATCCATATGTTATGCGAATTCCTAAATTCATAGTATTTATATGAGTGCACATAACATTCACCCATATGCAACATCCATGTGATAACACACATTTTCCATCCATGAATAAGCATAAACACTCATGCATATGCAATATGAGGAGTGTGCGAGCCGATCTAGTTCCTAATCGTGTATAATGCATCCACGAGCAACCACTTGCAAACACTTGCAACCACTTGCAACCATCAAGCATAACATGCTTCAAACACATGTTTCATCCAAAGGGTTTCTACCTAAGGTTCTCATAACAAGATAGACACGATGAACTAGATAAACTAGATAAACTAGATAAACTCCTTTTTGGATTACAAGAAATCCATTCAAATTTTGACATATAGTACTAACCGATGAGTCTTAACCCCCTTATGGAGTTTACAACAGAAATAAGATCGAGAATGGGACCGAGAGGATATACAAAAGATAACTTGCAAGCAGGCTCCTCAGAAAAACAAGGATCAAGGATGCACTCTTAAAAAGTGATATGATGCGCGTGTCCAGTCTTCACTCTTCTTAGTCACGTTTCCTTGAGCTTAACTCCACTGTGCTTTGACTATCTTCCACTTCATGATTCCTTGGCTTCTTAACTCCTATTTCCCAAATTCGAGTTGGAACTCATTTCATTATTGCCTCTCGTCTTTCTTTCCCACTTATTCTTCTTTTCTGTATACTTGGCTTAAACATACTATAACCTCATGATTTCATGCAAGCTCCAAAATTCACTAGTGAGTCCTGGATCTCGTCTTCTTACCATAAGGTATTCCATGCAGCAGAACTTTTCTTGGAAATACCACTCCACGTTGCCAATTGCCCTTATAAACGTGATTTCCTATAACTCAGGCTTAATCGACATGAACCATCCGCCTATAGGCCGTACCTAGATTCCGTTGCCTACCCATGGTTTTCTGTAGGCTATTTCAGAACTGGCCAACTTCTTGAGGGTAAACCGTTGCTAACCATGATGTAGTCCTCTCGCTCTTCACTGGACTGAAATGAGCATTCTTCGTGAGTCTACCTATTATGACCCACATACCCGTATTCCCTTTCTTTGATCTAGGTAATCTATCCACATAATCTATCGAGATGTTTTCACACTTCCCTTGCGAAACTTCCAATGGAGGTAATGGCCCACTGGGCTTTTATGACTTGGCCTCAACCTGGTGGCACAACATGTATCCTGAAACCAACTCGGCCATCTCCTCGAGTGATGCGCATCTTCAAGAACCTTCTTTACCAAGTCTTTCACTCGAGAAACACATAATCTCTCATCGCGCCTTAGTCATCCCTTGTCATCTATAATATAACTAACGAGGTGACTTAACATCTCGCCTCGAATCAACCGGTCCATGTACTTGACTAACTGCGGGTCTTCTTCCTGCGAAACCCCCTTCTTGATCCAGTAGAGTAAGTCTAAGCTCCGGGAATGCTAACTAACTAGCCAAACGGAGGAGGCTTCTTACTTCAATTGCCCTTCTCAGAGCTTTCCGGTCTCAAACCGCAGCCACTTTAGCGGAATCCACCGCTAAGGCTTACTTAAGAACCATGTGCCCAAGAATTCCAACTTCTTTCCTCCAGAGTGGCATTTGGAGAACTTGACCTTCAATCCGGTGGCTCTAAGCGTATCCGTCTCCTCTTTGAGATGTATAGCATGTTCTTCCTCGTTCTTTTGAGGAGATCAAAATATCGTCTACGACGACCACGACAAACTTGTTCAAGGACTCCCTAAACACCCTACCCATCAAGTTTACGTAATATGCGGGTGCTTTAGTCAAACCAAGTAGCATGACTAGCCATTCTAAAAATTCCATCTAGAGTCCTAAATGCAGTCTTGTCAATTCCATCCTCAGCCATCCTAAGCTGATGGAATCCGGTAGCTAGTATCAAAAGAAAACAGATGCTCCTACAAGCTGATCGAACAAGTCATCGATCCTTGGTAACGGTTGTCTATTCTTCTCACGATAATCAACACGCAAGCGAAGAAAACTGTCCACATTAGTAACGAATACTACTGGAGCACCCTACTCGAGAATGCTTCGTCTCAGGAAGTTCTTCTCAAGCAACTCCTTGACTTGCTTTCTTAACTCTCATCTCGTGAGGCCATGTGCCTAACCGGCCACGGAACTGACTTGGTATTACCAACCAGATAATACGGAAATCTATCCCCAGATATCAGGATATTCTCGGACCACCCTCACAGATTTCAAACTATCGATAGACGAGTTGAGGGATTCAAGATAACATAACATGACGGGACCCATAGGGTTGCTAGAAATTTCTAGGGTATTACCGAGGCGAGTCATGAGCCCCACACCCTATATACAAAAACCCAGAATGGCTCCAAAATAGGACGACCATTCCATGCCCAAAACCAACCCATATCCCCCGAAACCGAGAATATAAACATCCCACGAGAATTCTATACTCAAGATAGAAATTTTCAAATCCACTCAGACCACAGACAAACGGGCAGAACCCCCAATTGGATTTGAAACACATACGGGATCATCAACTACACTAGTACTTAGGTGCAAAACTTTCCACTAGATCAGATGAAATAAAACTATGCGATGTGCCAGGGTCAAACAAAGTTCGAACAGAGAAAATTAGAAAATGTAAACAAGATTTTCAACAGAAACACTACCTCTATCATGAGCTGGAAGAACGGGGTTGAGGGGATGAATTCGCCCTCCAGATAGTCCTGCACACTGAGTCTGACCTTGCCCTTGTTTCCTCGGGCAATCCATGCTGAAATGTCCAAACTCACCACAAATGAAGCATTCGCCCCGCTTTCTCTTTTCCTTCTTCCTACATTCCTTAGCCATATGTCCAACGTTACCACAGGAGTTACATTTTATATTCCCTCTTGGCTTGCCCTTGCGGTTGTGGTTATTCTTGCCCCATTTCCCGGAATTTACTCTCTTGCCTTGAGACTCATTCGCCTTGACCTCTTTCTTGTCATTGTTATCTTCTTCTTGAAGTAGGGCCAAATTCACTAAACTCTCGAAAGTCGCCCCCAAGGGTATATGAGACAGGGCCAAATCACGTAATGGCTCGTTTAATCCTAAAGCAAAGTGTAGGGCCTTCTCCTGAGCTGTATTAACCAAGTCTAAATCGACACGAGCCAGTTGATTAAACTTATCTATGTATTCCCTAATAGTCATGTCCCCTTGCTTCAGTGATAAGAATCTCAGTCCAAACCTTCCTCTAAAGTCATCCCAAGTCTCAATTGGCCTGGTCGCGGTGGTGACTACCCACCAACGTGCAGCTTCTTCCTTTAGCAACCATACTGCTAATAAAACCTTCCTGCGGTCACCTATATCAAAGGTGGCTAAAAGATCTTCGGTCTCTTTCAACCAATTCCCTGCTTCTACAAAAGTATCTGTTCCATTAAAATTCTTGCCACCCATCCTCTTAAAGTTCTTGCAAGTTTCCGCGAAATCCGCTTGTGGAGGCTGAGGGGGAAGAGGAACATCAGCTACGGGAGGAGGAGGAGGAACAGCGGCCTCGACTGGGGGAACAACATTAGGGACACCCGGGACTGGTGCCGTGACTTCCAAGTACCGACGAAACCAATCGGGTATCGTTACTCCTTCGGGCAAGACGAGATTATCAGGCATGCTGGAAACGAAAAGAAAAGAGTTCAAACGAGGAGTCAAAGGATAGTGCTAATGGCTTTTGGGGAATAGCCTTTTAAAACAACTAGACTTCTCTTTGGAAAATACTTTATACTTGGTTTTGAAAATAGTTTTTCAAAAGTTTTTAAAACCTTTTTATACCTTCTCGTAAACCATATGCTCTGATACCAAATGTAACACCCCACCTCCGCCAGGGTCACTCGCAAAGGAATGCACTAGCTTTGGAGGGGCATTATTGGTAAACATGCATAATGATATAGCAAGGCAGGACATGACATATATATATATGTAAATAAACAGAGTAAGTAAATAAAACAGCGGAAGATTTATAAACCATTTCAAAACACAAGTCTGGTACATCAAAATGTCAATTTCCCAAAATTACAAGTCTAGATAAATACATCATCTGATAAACTGAAAATACATAAGTACTATCCCCAAATTAGAGCGATAAACCATAGCGGCTCAAGTCCAAAGTATACATGAGCTATCCAAGAAAGCAGCTAAGATCCAAGCTAGGCTCCTGTATTCCCTCCCTGAGAACCTGGGGGGGGGGGGGGGAAATGGAAGAAAAGAGGCGAAACAAAACGGGTCAGTCAAAAAGACTGAGTAAGCCCTGCTACGATCAGTCTATAAACTAATAAAGTTAACATCATGATGGGAACTGAGATGATCATAGATAACAACATACTGGCATGGTCAATTAACTATAAGATAGATAGAGGTATCATCGCATAAAACAAGGTTAAGTTTTTGCACCACGGTGTACTAGCAAACCAACATAACAGGTATTGATCCCTTAGCCCAAACTTTGGCCCAATAACATGAGGTGACCTTAATACAAGGTCCAGCCCAACGGTCTAGTCGATCGGCTCCCTATAAACCTAACACGTCAAGTGTTGGTGTCCATATGGCCCACGTATGGTTGTAGTTAGACTGTGCTGGGTCCCCCTTTTGGGTGTATCAAGCCCTCAGATGTCAACCCCAGACACTTAAGCAATAATGCACAGCTCTAATCTACTGGTACCCGTGCCTCGAGTTTGTCCAATATCGGACTACGTGCACGTCCGTAGCCCGCCGAACCCGCACCGCTGTACCACTCGGCCATCGCCCTTTGGTCGCTTACATCTGCCAGTAATCGTGCCCCCGCCCTAGCCTAGCTTCTAGGGTTGTGAATGATACCAAACTGGGATTACTGTTAGAACAGACCACGTTGCTAGGGTTTCCCAAGAGGGTTAAGTGTGATTTAACCCTTCACTAATCCTGGATTAAACTGGTTAAGTGTGGCTTAACCCCATTCTAATCCCTTGAGCCCCCAAATGGATTAAACTAGTTAAGTGTAACCAACGGTTCACAACTTAACCACGTTCTAATCCCTCGAATCCCCAAATTGGTTAAGTATTAGTGGACCCTGACTTAACCCTAATCATGAGGCATTAATTAACTTAATGCACCTCAACCTCTGACATTAGACCTTGTTGTGGTTACTAGTTAGGCCGGGCGGGTCCGGGTAGCTTTACACCACAACTTGGTCTAACCTCGGGTCTTGGCACTCCATGACCAACTTCTCACATTGGGTCCTATTGTTTGTAGCCACTAGTTAAGCCGGTCGGTTCCGGGTAGAATTACGCTACAAACTCAACCCAACCTCGAGTTGGCCACACTTATGTTTTCTAAGTGTCATGTCCACTTTATTTCAAAACATAATCACAAGTCAAACAATTACTTGGGTAGACCTAACTTAATAGGTAAATTCCCAAGGGGTAGACCTAACTTAATAGGTAAATTCCCAATCTTATATTTTTATGTATTTTAAGTTTACCCAAAACCCCCAACGTCATTCTATCGCTTACATACTCGTAGTAACGGATAAAGGATAGGAAGAGGGAACTTGGCACAACATAAACTTGCACAACAGTCATGCATAACATGTTAGACTTGCACAACTTAGCGTAGTGAACTTGCATATTACCATAAAACATGCATAACATGTTAAACTTGCATAACTTAGCATAATGAACTTGCATATTACCATAATCATGCATAACTTGTCAAACATGCACAACTTGTCATTTTAAACTTGCATAAACATGCACAACTTATCAAAACATGCACAACTTGCCAAAACATGCACAACTTGTCATTTTAGACTTGCATAAACATGCACAACTTGTCAAATCATGCCCAACTTGTCAAAACATGCACAACTTGTCAAAATATGCACAACTTGTCATTTTAAACTTGCATAAACATGCACAACTTGTCAAAACATGCACAACTTGCCAAAACATGCACAACTTGTCATTTTAGACTTGCATAAACATGCACAACTTGTCAAATCATGCCCAACTTGTCAAAACATGCACAACTTGTCAAAATATGCACAACTTGTCATTTTAAACTTGCATAAACATGCATAACTTATTTAACATACAAATCATGGCTTAGCAAACTTGCATAAACATGCATAACTTAATAAACATACAAATCATGGCTTAGCAAACTTGCATAAACATGCATAACTTAATAAACATACAAATCATGGCTTAGCAAACTTGCATAAACATGCATAACTCAAAAATCATACATAAACCCCAACTTTCATCACACATTAACTTTAGAGTTTCTAAAATGAAGGTAAGAGGGCTTACAATGCTTATGCGGACTCAAATGAGTATAACAAATGCAAGAAACCCCTTATGCAACAAATTAAAACCCCCAAATGCAAGCAAACTTGATCAAGACTCCTCCTTTATGATGCCAATTGAAAAACTAGCCTTTAATGCAAACTAAGGAGGATCATACAAGCCTAAATACCCTTGTATGCATGGAAATCTCTTAGGGATTTGTTTAGGAATTGTATGAAGAGGGTGGAGGCCATGAGAGTTTGGATTTTGGCATAGTTTTGTTGCTAGAATGATTAATGAGGCTTTAGGGTAGGATTAGGAGCTTATTTATAGAAGATTAGGGTGATTTAGACCATAGGATTAACCCTAGGACAGTTTTGGCCCGTCAGATCTCGGAACTCTCTAGAACCAAGCCACCCAATCAAGCCCAAATCAGAAATGGTGCATCAGGCTAGACTGCCTGGGCACCCCCTGTCGACAGGGCTGTCGACAGGGCAGTCGACATGCCTAGGGACCCTGTCGACAGGCCTGTCGACATGCGGGTCCTGGCGGGATTTTTCCCGCCTTGGCCCAGCTGGCCCAAATCCTTTTTTTTAATTTAAATTTAAATCTGTTTTAATTATGGAAATTTCTGAAAACTTCCATGGGCCTTAACTGGGTCATACGGACTCCGTTTTTCGAAAACTCGGACTCTATTTCGCGTATTTTTCCGAGACGAACGCAACGGCATAGCCCGTTTCCCTTGATTCCCATTTTATAATTTAATTCTGCCTCAATTTATGTTATAACAGACTCTTGAAAATACGGGTTGTTACAACAAGCACCATCAGATAACACACGGATATCATCTCCATCAAATATTCAGTCATTTAAGTAGCAAGATTGTGAAATTTATTCCCATTTTTCATGATAGCAACCTTAACTTTATTGTCACTTCCATGATAAATTCGGTCTCATTTTTCATGATAGCACATTACAAGTTCTAACAGGTAAAAATTGAGAAGATGATTTTATGGACGAAGAAATAGGGTCGCTCATTTTACAGTTTACAACCTGTGCACGAAGAATTTTCATAATGTTCCATTGGATTTTGATCCTTTTAAATTGACTGGAAGTATTGGAGCTAAGAATGAATATTTTGATTTTACTGTTATGATGTTACCAACATAAATTAGCAAGAATGGGATGAAATGTTCAAAAATCAAAACATCAACTGAAATTTAACAAATTTGAGTGCAAATCATCAAAACAAGAAACATCATAACAAAATAAAAAACTAAAAAAGAATCGGTACCTTAATATCGAGAAGTTGTACCGGAATCCAATCTATGAAATCAACTGGAAAGTAAAGGTGAAATCCAAGGCGAAATGAGAAGGAATTCAACAAATTTGATTACAAAAAATCAAAACAGAATTAAAACTAAAAAAAAACAAGATTCGGTACCTTAATAAGGTGAAGGCCTAGTCGAATCAAAGCTACGAAATTAGCTGAAAAGCAATCGTGAAATCCGCTTTCTAGGGTTTTTTCCGTTTTTCTTCGTTTGCATGTGGATAGGAAAGAAGAAAGAACAAAAGGTAGAACGCAGATGGAGGCGGGGAATAATTTTGCGATGGCAGGAAGTAACGCGCCAGAATGAAAAAAAAGTTTATGCGTCATCAATTTGAAACTACATCATTAATGTTAACTGATGCATAAATATTCAGTTTGGACGTAATTTGCAAATACATGTAGTTGCATCAGTTGTATTTATAATCGGTGCAACGACTGTTATTTGCATCCATGCATTTTCTTCGGTTGTTGTAGAAAACCGCTGCAAAATGTAATTTTGTATTATCTATTGCTTTCCCCGTACCAAATGCACCGGATTTTCAAATGGAACCGATGCAAATATCATTGTTTGCATCTGTTATTTTAACAACTGATGCAAATGAGGCGAAGCAACAAGCAAATTTTGTACTAGTGCAAATTTGGTTTGAAATCGATAATTTATAATCAAATGTAAAGTCGATAAAAGATTATAAACTTGTTAGATAATTAACAAGAAGTTGACTTGTAAATGGGATATATGAATAAAGTGGAATATGAAGATGAATTTATAAAGTGACTTGATGGACAGGATTTGAACCTATGATAGTGTTTATAACTGAAATCAAATTGATTTGATAAAATGAGTCCAGATTTCTAAAAAGGAATAATATTCACATTTTAAAGTGGATAATGGTTTAAAAGTAAATGTTTTGAAGATTGGAATGGTTATAAAGGAATTGGTAAGGATTTGGAAATGGTAAATTCAAAGGTGAATTTAGATGGGAGTGGAAATTGAATTGACCGGAAACGGTAAATTTTTTTCGATGTCGGAACGTTAATCAAGTAGAGAATTATTCAAAGAGAGTTATACATTGGAATTCAACTACGTTGGATTAAGGAAAGTACTATTTGCTTTCCGTTTTAATAAAGATTAATGTTAGCCCGCTTTGTGATTGGGCTACACAAAGCTAAGAGATTACTCAACGAATAGGTTTGAAGGAAGAATTCGTAGCAGGTACTCGAATTTGTTCAGAGACCCCGAACTGATCCCCTTTACTTCGAAACAAACAGACCAGAAAATGGAATAAAGGAGGCGCAACCAGATTGGTTTGGGGCTTGCCGACCCGGACACCCTATTTGATCATCCGATCCGAATCGAGATCAAGAAACTGCAGCGATTATCACTCACGATCCCGCCAAACTCGGAGCGGTTATGTACCCACCCCCCCCCCCCCCCCCCACGTTCACCCACGAACATGATGTGTAGTCATCATCTTAAAGCCTCCGAACCCGACATGAATGGTATGGATTCCACGTGTATCCGATCCGAAGACCTTCAAGAGAAATTTCTGCCAATAAATACATCACCAAAGATCATTTTAGAGGATCTTTTGGCAAAATCTTGACTCTAACTCTCTCAACCACCGAATTTCGTTGCTTCATTCAGATCACCATCAACTTTTGGAGTGTATTTTATCAACCATTGAGAGAAATTACCAATTGCATTAGGGAGATTGAGTGAAATTCAATATCGTATTTGTACTCATATCATCAATCAACAAAGTATAAAGTGGACATAGGCTCTTTAACGCCGAACCACTGTAAATCGTGTGTCGCAACTGCTTTTCTTTTTATTTTACTTGAAATCAACTCTTGTTTGGGTGTTAGAACCATTTTTTGGTCTAACAATTAATTAATTATTCATTTATTTATTATTTATTCATATTAATGAATAAAAGTATATTTCTAAGTTAATATTTAGTAGTATGGGTTATAGGCTCTTTAACGCCGAACCATTGTAAATCGTGTGTTCTTACTGCTTTTCTTTTTATTTTACTTGAAATCAACTCTTTTTTTTGGGTGTCAGAACCATTTTTTGGTCTAAAAATTAATTAATTATTCATTTATTTATTTAATTGTTATTTATTCAAATTAATGAATAAAAGTATATTTCAAAGTTAATATTTTGGAGTATGGGTTATAATGTTATTGTTATAATCAATGATTTCTAGGAAAAAAAGTGGATTCTTAAACTGAATCCGAGAATTACGTAAGCAATGTTTCTTAAAGATTAAAGTTCTGAACTTAGTCCATTTCGAAGTTAAAAATGTTGACTAAGAAATAGTTAAGGTTCGTGTGATGACCGGATTTTCAAAGCTCCAAAATAGGCACTTGACGCAACTCAAGCATCAAATGTTGGAGATTCAAACACCAAAATCCGCATCACTTGGGATTACAATATATTATCGTAGAAGTGGATTCTTAAACTGTCCAAGAATTACCTAAGCAATGTTTCTTAAAGATTAAAGTTGTGAACTTAGTCCATTTCGAAGTTAAAAATGTTGTTCAGCTAAGGTCTGAGAGGTATAATTACCCCAACTTGATTGACTTCATTGTTGACTAAGAAATAGTTAAGGTTCGTGTGATGATTCAGATTTTCAAAGCTCGAAAATAGTCACTTGACGCAACTCAAGCATCAAATGTCGGAGATTCAAATGCCAAAACCCGCATCACTTGGGATTACAATATATTATCATAGAAACAAAAGACTCCTTCATTAATATCATTACAATATTACATAAGAGTACGAGACTATATCAGAGTACATCGTAAATATAAAAGTATGTTGGAAATACATTCACAGTGAAAAATATAAATACACAGCGGAAATACATAAACTCTCTGCGGAAGACTATCAAATGATCCAGAGTATAGCTCTAGCCATAATCCAGAATCCTTATGTATAAAATCTGCAAAATCTTAACTATCAGGCTTCCCATATGGAAAATTTTGGGCACTTAGAGTTTAGGGAAAAACAATAAACCCTAGGTCAGTCATGAGATTAGCATGAGAAAAAAAATAGTTATTCACATTTATTTTAAGGTTAGGGAAACATAGGACCATGTCGTATAACACGAAAAATATTTCCTCCATATGAATACCAGTTCATAAAACTCTCAATGCTTTTGGAAAATGAAGCTACCATAAGTTCTCTCATCACACGCACATGCAAACACAAATTAGGAGAGGTTTCCCCCTTATGATAACTAAACATGCTTGACACGTAAAATTCTGTTTTATTATTAGTGCATAGAGGAGAAATCACTTTCACAAAATAAATATATTAATCCTAGACGACATAGGTACCCTATATTATGTTGTCATATAGGTTTACAACTAAAACCGTATAAACTCGTAATAGAGAATGGATTTCTAACAAATGACCAGGCTAAGGAACTTCCTCACTGATGGGAACACCTGTAGAGAGATGTCCAGAGAACTCTGAACGCATCAGATCTACTCTTTGACAACACAAGGAAGTATCTCCTTACCCGAATCAACCCTCAGTATATCTTCTTCCAATCGTTACCAACCTATAAACCGGAGGCCGCAACAACAACAACCACAAAAGGTAGAAGTCACTGCTAAGGTAATACTGGGCTCCATACCATGGTACACCTTTCTATCTAGAAGGAAACGATAACCCAAACCTTGCTGCATCTTTCCTATTTCGGTCATTTACCAAGGTGTAAGGCTTTTCGAAGTCTCGTTACGTAAACTACGCTACACTAAGCTATGCTTTGATCATCACTGGCACATCACTTAGCATGCCACATTGTCATCTCATAAATAATCAATAATTGCTAACCATGTCACCTTTGAGCTCATATGTCTTAAAGAAGAGTGTTAAGCTAAGAGAATAAATTCCCTGCCACCAAAAGAAATACTTTTAGCAAAAATTAATCGCATACTATAAGATACAACGTCAGACACACATCCATACAATCTGTTATGGGTCTGAAATGAAGCCGAAGGCACCTTATTCCTCATCCAATAAAGGGGAGAGGCCTTTCCAATCCGGAATTCCTTCAAATTCATTCGCATTATTGTCACTTAACTGATATAAAATAATTCTTCATATGGAAGCGATCCATTGAGACTTTCAGCTAGCAGTCCTTTTGGTGTGAAGGTTCTCGGTCTTCAACGCCGTCTTCAAATACTTTTCATCACGCCTTATTATTATTTGGAATGGTCTTCGGACCTAAGTCTAATCCCGGTCTTTCCAAATAACAAATGCTCTTTTTAAATTTCATGGAAATACAAGATTCACTAAGTCTCTTTTCCAGTTCGGTTAGTTAATTAAAACTTTATTATGGAAATTATTCATCTCATAAATCCATCTCAAAACGAATATTTTTCAACCAAAGATAGTTAAAAATCCTTAATTATGATTCATCAATTCTCCAATTCTCTTTCATTTTCAAAATAAGATCATTAAGCATTTCCCCATTAGCTTTTTAAAAGATCTTAATTCATTTCATAACTTAATCTTAGTGGGTTAAAGAACAATGTTATTTCAGACATTATTCACAACAAACCCAAAATCGCTTCATAATCCAATCTTAGTAGGTTGAAGAACAATGTTGTTCAAGACATCATTCACAACTAACCCAAAATACATTGAGTAGTAACCATCAACATGAATCATCCTAATCTTGTCAGCATTCTCCGAGTGCAGATTCGAAGGCCTAAACAAACATCAGATCAACACTAGGAGAAATACCCAATTCGACATCGGACAGTCCACACAAGGTCATTCAAAAGTAAATTTTAATCCCAAACCAATCTGATACTAAATGTAAGATTTAAATAGAAGTTATATCAACTTATATACAATGCAAATTATGTACTTAACAAATACTATAAGTGGAATCAAGATATAAATATCTTCCAAATTCCTCAAATGACCCATTTAAATAACAGAATTCAATATCCAATATCTGATGATTCTTTCTATCCAAATCCAGTTTATTTAAATTGGAAAAACTTTACCTTAATTAAAAAGATTTATCCAATATATCTTTTTCTTTAATTCCAATTCATATTCGACTTTGGGTTAAAGAATGATGTCATTTGAAACACCGTTCACTATAAACCCAACGCCAATTGAATATAAATTATATTTTCTTATATTCAATACTCATTATCAAATCAACTATTACTATACATGGAATAACGATATGAAGTACCTTCCAAATTCCTTAAATCGCAAAATTTGAACTACGAGTTTAAATATCGAATATCTAAACATTTATTCTCATTTAACTTTCCAAAAACATTTTTTTTATCATTCAAAAATGACTACTTAAGTCATAGATGAAAACAAATGAGTTTAAAACTTTTAAATAAACCCTTTCGGAAAATATTGTGGAAGCGTTACAAAAAGCGCAGCGAATAGGCTTACATTGGCTAAGTCAAACTGACTTTAGTATTATCCAAAACTTCACTTTTCCAATTCAAATCACTTTTAAATGATTTGTAATGATTTTACAAGATTCTCTCATGTTTTTATTTGTTTAAAATAGTCGATTTCCAGTTATAGTCAACGAACTGCATTCATAACAACTTTTCCAAAATTTGTTTTAGACTTATTTCAATATCTAACCGTTGGATTATGAAATTTTCTTTTCCTTAGAAAATTCTTTTCATTTTGAATCAAATGTTTTTCGTTTCAGGAAAATCTGATGGTCAGATCTTGCGATACATCAATTTGAAGTCAACGGTCGAAATTTGCGAACTGTCGCTGTGCGACAAGTCCTATTCGAATCATAACTGAAATAAATTCAAAACCCTATCCAATTCCCTTTAAATATGATTATAAAACATATTTATACTCGTTCGAAAACGACTTTTCAAGATTCAGTATGAATATAATAATATTTTTTATTATTAAAATACTCTTATTTTTAAAAACTTACCCGTTTGAACTCATACTTCCCTGAAGTCTATTATAAAAATAAATAAGATAGTTTATGAATAAAATCAAATTGAAATACTTTCTATATACTCAAACCGAACTTCACTTTTAAAGTTAATACTCATTTTTAAATTCAAATTTGAATACACTGTTTATATTTGAAATAAATTTCAAATAAATCTTCATAAAAGTTTTTCATAAACACATTTATTTCATTCCCAAATCATTTTGAAATTTAAAAACCCAATTTTTTCACTTATTGTTTCAAATGAATAAAATATTAATTTAAATTATTTGAACTTATTCAACACCCAATAGTTCAACTTTTTGGGTATAATTCGTTATGATAATCTATACCACATCATTCACAATCATTATAACATCCATCCACACATATCGTGGCATACTTCATACCATATAAGACTTAAACCATTAACGCTTATATGTTTTTGTCAATCAAAAGAACCGCATTACACACAATCATCAATCAACATATGCATTCATCACAATCATATTGTCATCACATAAGTATCACATCTGTACTTCAATGTTCATTATTAAATCAAATGTGATTCAATGTTAAATAAAACTATCTATTTAACTAGTTACTAGCATAGTTTCACATAACTATATATAAAAAAAAAATAAGATTTCTCACCGAGTGATCCACTCCATTCTTTTTAGAGGCAGGACCTTAGCTTCCTTACGAGTTTAAATTTCTCTCTTTTGTTGTATAGAGGAAGAATAACTTGATTGGGTGTAGAAGGATACAGATTCAAGTGGGATTTTAAACATAAAATTTTTGCCTGAAAAAGTAAGTCAACTTAACTTGAATTTTTGGACAATCTACACTTAGAATTTGAAAAGGTGATAAACATAAATTTTAGATCTTTCTTTTCTCTGCTGTTTGGAAAAAAGAATTTCTAATTTGGATCTATTTTGAGGAAGTTATGGCCAAAAGAGCATAAAGCATTTTTCGGTTGAATAGAAAATTCAGATCAGAAAATGATGTTCGAATAACTGGATTATTGAATAACTTACGCTCTGAATTGGGTGAAGTACTCAACATGAAAATTGATGCCATTGAAATTTTACATGGTTTAAAAAAAGAATTTTGAAATTTGTTTCCATTTGGATAGAGTTATGATAGCTAGAAAATGGGCTATTTTCGGGTTATATTTCGGGCTTGAAAAATTGCAGTGGTGAAAATGGTGTTTTTGGGCTAGTTAGGCTTAGAACTGGAAAAAGCGGTCAACTAGAAAGTTGTAACCACTAGAAAATACATGATTTAAAAAGAAGAATTTCTTAATTTGGGTTAGTTTTGAGGGAGTTATGGCCTCTGCAGGGGGGGAGATCTGGGCGGGTTATGGAGGCCGAGAAGAACATGAAAATGGTGGCGTAGAGTGGGTGTTTTGAGGTGATGGGATCCACGGCTTGGAGGGGGAGGATGGACTGGTGGTGGTGGTCAGGGAGGGGAGGAGAAAGGAGGGGAAGAAATAGGAGGAAAAAGAGGCTTGGAAGCCATTGGGAAGGGAGGAGGAAGCTTTAAGAAATGAAGAAGATGAATTAAAAAGTGAAAGGGGATACCTTCTTTTATACAATATGGAGGGGTGCATGGATTGCTGAGGTATCGGCATCCTAGGGAGATGGCTCGGCAACTCAAAGGAAGCAAACTTTGTTTTGTTAGTGGGATGACACCTCATTGAAAGCACACATTCCATGCAAATGTATTGTTTTTGCTAATTTATCTACACTTAACACTTCTCAATGTTGTGTTATGGCATACAAATGTTTATGGAAGTAATAGTGTTCTAAAAAGCTTTATCCAACATTTGAAAAATATATTTTATTGTTTATATATTTTAAATATTAAATATTTTCCCAAAACTAATTAATTCAATTATATTAAATAAAGTCTTATTAAAATATGCCTATGCATGTTCTACTTGCATGACTAAACAGTATGCCCGATCGATACAAAATTTGAAGCACTACAATATTTCACTAATACAGGTCCATTGAAATGGGTCTCGTCGAATCCAGAGACCTTTTGCTAAATGTCTATTTTCCCAATATTAAAATAATATTAAATTATCGAATTTTAATTTATTTACTTTTAAATTAATTTTAAAAGTTCACTAACCATATTTTAACTTCCGTAAGATATAAAACAAAGTTAGAATTCATTTTCCATAGCTTTTCAAGTCTAGATTCAATATTTGTGACTAGTGCCGAATTATCATTTTTGACGACATACAATCAATTGTTTGAACCAGTAAGTTGATAAAGCCAATATATATAATTTATCTGATCATTATAATTTTTGAAATCGTATTTAAAAATGAGTGTACATATCCAGAACCGTGCATGATTATTCCAAATTCTAGAAAATTCGAATTTTCAAAATATCAGAAATTCTAGGTCGTTACAATTCGGTTGCAAGGATTGGTTAGAGATATGTGCAGTTAATGAGTGTTATGGTTTTGAATTGTCATAACTGTGTTTGTACAACATTTGTGTAAATCCAAGTGAATGAGTTTTGGGGATGTTTCCAAATATAATCAAAAATGTTTTCAAAGCATTGAAATTGAAATGATTTGGTTAATGAGAAGTTAAGAACATGTGAATATATGGAAATGTTTTCCAGTGTTTGTAACGCATATTTTCTATATATAGAAAATAAGAGTTTGTGAATATATGGAAATGTTTTCCCACTATGATAAGAGATATTTTCTGGAATATGAAAAATAAATTGTTATGATATATGGAAATGTTTTCCAAGAATCATGAGAGGCCAAATGGGTTTTGAGAAATATCTGAAGAAAAATATTGGAAATTGATAGATTAATAAGAAATTAATTTAAAGGGCTCAGTGTTGCTTGATGCTTGATCAGTAGAATTTCCATTTGGAAATAGGATTGCTGGTTGTATGGATGTTTCCCTTGATAGTTAAATAACCAGCTATCAAATTTTTGCCCCATTTTATATTTTGTTGTCAATATAGAGAGAACGAGATCACGTTATTATCGGAAAACCACTCAATATGGGCATAAATGTTGCGAATCAAATTATGCTGAAGATGATTGAAAATGGAGTATAGTGCAAGGGCTGTTATGTTAATCCTAGGTAGAAATTTCCCAAGATGGATTGATGAAACGGTGCCTTCGGTTTTTCCAGTCCTAAGACAACTTATATAGACGGATGTTTGACAGAATATTTCCAAATGGTCACGTATATTGATTTCTTCAAAGGACCATAGTTGGTGGCAGATCTCTAATCTGTCATGTTCACTGAGCTTGGTGAACCAAAGCTCTGATACCACCTATAGCGACCTAGACTTCCCGGTCGGCCTAAACCAAATGAGAAAGCGGAATTCTTTGAGAACATGACGCATCAAAACACAAACATGGGAACATTTCACTGCTATTACAACAATTTACATCAGAGTACAAGATATCACGGTAAAAATAAATAACTTACAATGGAAAAATATTAGAGATTTAAATTACATTTAAATACATAAACATAATGTGCAGCAAAAAACATCAACTACTACAACTGAAAGAAATATACGGATACAAAGCATTCCGAATACAGCTCCAGCTGTAATCCCAGATCATGTGAAAAGAAATATCTGCAAAAACCAAAAATATTAGCTGCCCGTGTGAAAAATATGGGCACCTAGAGTTTAGGTGAAAACAATAAACTCTGATTCAGTCATGGGACTGGTGTGAGAACTAAAATAGATACTAATTTTATTTTAAAGTTAGGTAAATCACTGGACCACATTGTATGACACAGAACAGGTTTCCTCCCATGAATACCATAAAACAAGACTCGCAATGCTAAATATAAGAACAATAAAGCTATTATAAGACTCAGGTCCCATCACACAATGCAATGCAAGCGGGAGGATAGACTTTTACCTTTTAATAGCTAAATATGCTTGATACACGAAATTCATCTTTTATTACTATAAGTGCATAGTATAGAAATCAATTTTGAAAGTAAATGTACCAATCCTAGATAGCATAATACCCCATCCTATTATGTCGCCATATATATAGGTATACAACAAAAACAGCAAAGCTCATATTGGAAAGTTGGATTTCCATCATGATGGCTGCTGATTCGAAAGATCGATCGCGTAGTGCAATACTCCACGGCTTATGCCTGGGGCTTTTGGAAAACACCGCAATGCACTTTCGCCTATATCCGTCTAGGAATCAGGTATAAGCCCGATCCCTACTAGTGTGGGGCGACCACACTCAGCATCATCTCAGTCGACCAAGTTTATGACAACCCTAAGGGTGTCTATCCTCATCTCAAAATTATACTGATCAAACCATCAGTTCACCATCATACCGGTGTGCGAGGCTCGTGCATAAACGCTACACAAAGATGCGCTACTTAAAATTGTGCTTTGATCATCAACCACAAGTCTCTTCTTTTCAACAAAAGTGTAACACTCCGTAATTTTAAAACATGACATAAGGGGTAATTAAAGAATAATTAATTTTTTAGAAGAAAAATTAAGTGAAATGGGTTACGCCATTGCATTCGTCTTGGAATTTTGTTTTAGACAGAGTCCAAGTTTGCGTAAAACAGATGCCATATGAAGGAGTTATGGACAAGGGAAGTTTGGCAGAACAATCAGGAAACAGGCCATGATAACTGGCGCACTTGTGAAGTGCGCCAAAACAAAAATGCACTGGTGCACTTAGGAAGTGCGCCCAGGCCGAGCCCAGGTCTGCAGAATTCTGGAGAGTTCCCTGATGACGTGTCTTTTCAATTTGAGTGGTTCTGATGGTCTCTAATCTAATCTAAAGGTCCTAATTCACTGATACATCTGTAAATAAACACCTAAATCTAATCTGAGTTATTCAAGAGAAAGGTCTATTATGAAAAACATAATCTCCAAAAGCCATATATCTTTCTTTTGATTCTTTGTTTGAATCTCTTCCTTTTTCCTTTCAGCATGTCTAGGGAACCCGATATACCCGAGGACGTACAGATACCAGGCTGGTTCAGAAGGTATCTGGAGGCTAGTGTTACTGCTGCAGGCCCAGCAAACGTTCCTCCTCCTCCAGCTGCAGCCGCTCCTCCTCTTCCTCCCTGTGTAGATGCTTTTTCTAAGATATGAAAAGACTTCCGTGCAATGGGCGGAGAACCGTTCTATGGAACTAAGACGTTTGTTGAGGCTCGGAATTGGCTCAAGGAAGTGGATGACTTGCTTGGTATCTTTGAGATAGACGATGGAAGGAAGGTTCAGCTAGCTGCTTGGTTGATGAAGGATGAAGCTTCATTTTGGTGGGTAATAACTAATAGAGAACGTGCAGTGGAGACGTGGATGAATTTTAAACAAAGGTTCGAGTTGAAATTTCATTCACAAGTAGATAAGAGTCTATACATGGAGAGATTCTTGGCTTTGAAACAAGGGAGTTTGTCTGTGAAGGAGCGCGTTAACAAGTTTAACCAGTTAGCAAGATTTGGTATGGAATTAGTTAATACACCACATAAGAAGGCTTTGAGATTTTCCAAGGGTCTGAATGAACCATTACACGGGTTGGCTATGTCCCACATTCCTATGGGGGCTACTTTCGAGAACCTTGTTGATATGGTGTTGATACATGAAGAGGAGTTTAACACCCCTAAGTCCCACATCGTGGAAGACTGTGTGAAGTGGGTACTTATACAGTAAAGCCTGTCTCTTACTAACGCCGAGGCCTTTTGAGGAAAAAAACCCCACACCTATATGGTGGCTAAGTTGGGGACAATATCTTGCGCGAACGGAGGTGCAAGCTGTTATAGTGGTATCAGAGCCAATACCCAGCCGGAATTGTGGCTCCTGTATGGACCACAACGCCTGGGTGAGATGTTTGTGAGCCAACGGGGACGTTGGGCTCTGTGGGGGGGGGGGGGGGGATTTAACACCCCTAAGTCCCACATCGTGGAAGACTGTGTGAAGTGGGTACTTATATAGTAAAGCCCATCTCTTACTAACGCCGATGCCTTTTGAGGAACAAAAACCCACACCTATACGGTGGCTAAGTTGGGGACAATATCTTGCGCGAACGGAGGTGCGGGCTGTTACAAGGAGAAAGGTGCTAATGTAGATAAGGCACATGATAAGAAAGGGGATCCAAAGAAGGCACAACAACAACAAAAGAAGGGCAGCAAGGATAACAAGGGTTCCGAGAAAAGAAAGTGTCACAATTGTGGAATACCTGGCCATCTGAAGAAGGACTGTAGGAAGAAGAAGAGGATTGGTTTCTTCCAATGTGGTGAGGCAGGACATATGATTAAAGACTACCCAAGGAGGCAAGGACAAGGGCAAGGATAGAGGACAGGATCTACTTCTGGAGGGCAGGTTCATGCTCTCATGGCAGCTACACAACAAAGAGGTAGAAACATTTCTGTTGAAAGTTTGATTTTCCTTTTCGTTCATCCTGTACATACTTTGTTTGATTCTGGCACTTCATATTGGTTTATATCCGCTTCTGTTGTTGATTCTCTGCACCTAGATACTAGTATAACAGTGGATCCCATTGTTGCCTCAAATCTTATTGGGGGTACGGCTCATCTGTCTATGTTATGTCGGGATTTGAGAATATCTGTGTATGGAATTGAGTTCGAATGCAACGCTTATGTGCCTGGTTTCACGGGCTATGGGTTGATTCTAGGAATGGATTGGTTAGCCAGTTATGGTGCCATTCTCGACTGTGAAAAGAGGGTAGTTAGAGTGTTGACTAGTTCGGGGAATACTCTCGATATCTCATGCGACCCTAAGGGTTCTGTTATGCTTAGCTACCTAAAATCTCTTGACACATATATTGATGATTTACAATCTGTTCAAGTAGTCCGTGAGTATGCAGATGTCTTTGAGGAGGTTAGGAGCTTACCTATAAAACGCGAGATAGATTTTCGTATATACTTGGTGGACAATGCAAAGCCAGTTGCATTGTCTGTGCGCCACATGGCTCCAAGAAAAAGGAAGGAGCTTAGTAAACAAGTAAAAGAGTTGCTTGAGAAAGAGTTCATAAGAAGAAGTATCTCGGAGTGGGGTGCTCCAGTTGTTTTTGCCATGAAGGCTGATGGTTCGCTTAGGTTGTCTGTGGACTATAGGGAGCTGAATAAGCTCACGAAGAAGAACAGACATCCATTACCAAGGATAGATGACTTGTTCGATCAGTTGGTTGGTGCTTCGATTTTCTCGCAGTTGGATTTAGCTACAGGATTTTGTCAGCTAAGGGTTGCTGAGGACAGCATAGATAAGACTACATTTAGAACTTCAGATGGTTTCTTTGAATGGCTCGTCATGCTTATTGGTTTGATGAATGCACCCACATATTTTGTGGACTTGATGAGTAGGGTGTTTAGAGAGTTTCTAAACAAATTTGTGGCAGTCTTTGTGGATGATATCCTGATCTTCTCTAGAAGCGAGGAAGAGCATGCCTTACATCTTAAGGAAGTTTTAGAGACCCTTCGAGTACATCAGTTTAAGGCTAAGTTCTCCAAATGTCACTTTTGGAGGAAGGAGGTAAGATTCCTAGGGCACGTGGTCTCTAAAGAAGGAATAACAGTGGATCCCGCGAAGGTAGTGGCAATCCAAGATTGGAAGATTCCTAAGAATGCAACGGAAGTAAAAAGTTTTCTTGGCTTGGCGGGCTATTATAAAAAGTTCATCAAGGACTTTGCTAAGATATCAGCCCCACTTACTTGGTTAACGAAAAAGAATTTGACCTTTTCTTGGGATGTTGACTGTGATGATGCTTTTCAATGATTGAAGAGGGCATTGACTACAGCTCCAGTTTTAGTTTTCTGGATGGGAGTAAACCATTCACAGTATATACCGATGCTTGCGGGACAGGTTTGGGCGCAGTTTTGATACAAGAGGGAAGGGTGATATGTTCTGGTGGAAGGTAGTTGAAGGTCCATAAGAAGAATTACCCTACCCACGACTTAGAATTAGTTACCATAGTTTTTATGCTATAGCATAAGTCACTAAAATATCTGTTCTCTCAAAAAGATCTAAACTTAAGGCAACAGAGGTGGATGGAGTTCTTAGCATCCTACGATTTTGAGATTGCATATACCCCTGGCAAGGTAACGTTGTAGCTGACGCCTTGAGTAGAAAGAGGCTGACTTTGAGTTCTTTGTTTGTCGAGCGGCAGAGTTTGGAGTATATATCTACCTTTGACTTTAGATCCTCTATCGATTATGTACCCGGTTTATTGGCATCATTAGAAGTGCGACCGACGCTTATGGATCAGATAGGAGGGGCACAAGGAGATGACCCAAAGCTCATAGAGATAGTAGACAAGCTCATAACAGGGGAGGCTTCGATCCATCTTATTAGGTATACTATAGATGACAAAGGTTGGTTGCGTAGAGATAGGAGACTTTGCGTATCACGAGACAAGAGTTTGAAAAAAGCGATCCTTGAAGAAGCACATCGTTCTAGGATGACCATACATCCTGGTGGTGACAAGATGTATAGGGACATGAAACGAGTTTTCTTTTGGGCCGGAATGAAGAAGGATGTGGCTGAGTTCGTTTCTAGATTCTTAGTGTGCCAGCAAGTCAAGGTTGAGCAAAAGAAGCCTGGTGGTTTGCTTCACCCTTTAGAGGTTCCACGGTGGAAATGGGAAATTGTTCCCATGGATTTCGCCGATAAGAGACCGGCAAAATTCATACGCTGATAAGAGACGAACCGGTCTTAAGTTCGATGTTGGAGACATGGTTTTTATTAAAGTATCACCATTGAGGAATGTAGTTCGTATTGGATCTGTAGGGAAATTGGCACCAAGATTCATAGGGCCATTCCCCATTACAGAAAGAATTGGACAGTTGGCCTACAGAGTGAAGTTGCCTGAGAAGCTTAGTGGTGTTCATGACGTATTTCACGTGTCACGTTTGAGGAAGTGTTTACACGATACCGCGGAAGTAGTAGAGCCGAGCATGCTTAGAGAAGTGGAAGTAGAGCGAGATGCCACGGTTAGACGAGTTCCTACATGCATCCTTGGATCAGAGATCAAGAAATTATGCAACTGAGAGGTCAAGTTAATTAAAGTCTAATGGGGAGATAATCAAGAAGACGCGGCTTGGGAGATGGAGTACAAGACACATGCGTCGTACCCTTTCCTTTTCGAGGGTATGTTCTTAACTTCTTTCCAAAGCCTTTTGTTTATGCTTGCTTCTATCATTTAGAGTATACCACATCTATCGAGTCTTACTTAGAAAACTCAATGGATGTAAACATATGTTTGAAACATATTATGTTTGATGGATGCAAGTGGATGCAAGTGTTTGCTAGTGGATTCGCGTGGATGCATTTACACACACATTAGGCATTAGATCGGCTCAATCACTTTCATACTGCATATGGATGAGTGTGCATATTTAAATTAATGGATGTATATTGAATGTGTTATAATATGGATGTTGCATTTGGACGAATGGTTGTGCACTCATATAGAAATGATATGTATCATTAGGATTCTTTTGCATATATAATGGACGCATAAAACTACCATGATTTGCATTAAGGAGTTCAACTGAATCAGTAGACCGCCTGATTTTACATTAGGATAAGGACATATACACACACTTTGCATATGTTCGTGAAAGCATTAGAAATCTTTTAAGGACAATGGACGCCCGTTATTGATGGATGAGTAAATGGATGATGGATGGTAGGACATACAGTCCTTTCAGCTTCGAGATTTCGGGGGCGAAACGCTTTAAGTAGGGGGGAATGCAACACCCTGTAATTTTAAAACATGACATAAGGGATAATTAAAGAACAATTAACTTTTAGAAGAAAAATTAAGTGAAATGGGTTATGCTATTGCGTTCGTCTCGGAATTCTGTTTGAGATAGAGTCCAAGCTTGCGTAAAACGGATACCGTATGAAGGAGTTATGGACGATGGAAGTTTGACAGAACAATCATGAAATAGGCCAGGATAACTGGCACACTTGTGAAGTGCGCCAGAACAAAAGTGCACTGGCGCACCTGGGAAGTGCGCCCAGGCCGAGCCCAAGTCTGTAAAATTCCGAAGAGTTCCCTGATGACGTGTCTTTTTAATCTAAGTGGTTCTGATGGTCTCTAATCTAATCTAAAGGTCCTAATTCACCTAATACATCTATAAATAAACACCTAAACCTAACCCTAATCCATGGCGCCTTCATGCTGCTGCTCCATCTCAAATTAATTAAGCTTTTCTTATTCAACAATCAAAGAAGAGGATATTCATGTTCAGATCTTCAAACAACAATGCCTAATTCTCTTTTCTAGAATCCTATCGCTGTGAGTTTATGTCACTTTCACATATAATTAAATTAAAAAATAATTGTGATAGGATTGTAAATTGGATCTAATGAATATGCCTGTAAATAAGATAAATCATATCAAGTTTTATAATTTTCTATCCTTTAGATTCATACCCAATTGCTATTATCATATGCCTATCTGATCTATTTTGTCATTATTCATTTCACATGCCTATTTATATGTTTATGCCAATTTTGATGTTTTGATTCTCTCCCCTTCTTCTTTTCCTTTTTCTTTTTGATATTAGGCTAATTTTGATCCTAAGCATATTGCGTTGAGATTTACGTACGAATAACGTTGGAATGATTGGGAGAAGTTTGGGAAACATGTAATAAAATGAGATTTGCCATAAATTGTTGATAGCTATGGGAATTTGTTTGGGTATGATTTGGTATAACTTGTACACACAAGATTACATGCATTATTTGGATTAAAATTATAATCATAATTTAGATTGGAAATTATGGGTAACTGGAAACATATTATAATCCAAGATTTGAAATTGGGACTTGAATCAAGAAAGTGAAAATGAATGCCTAAGATACGAGGTTAGATGCGGATTGCAGTATAAGCCTGCCCGGAACCGCCCGGCATATCCAGCAACCGCAAAACGGTAATCTAATATGGCAGAAATTAGATGCCTAATAATGCAAAGATACGAGGTTAGATTCGGATTGCGGTATAAGCCTGCCGGGAACCGCCCGGCATGTCCAGCCACCGCAAACGGTAATCTAATATGGGAGGTCTTGCAAGACTACGGTTATAATGAATTAATGAGCACTTAACCAAGATAAGACATATGGTAAGACATAGGAATGATAAAAGGGTTAAGTGGGTAACATGGGTAGCATGTGAAACATAATTTAAGCACTTAACCAAGATGAGACATGTGATAAGACATTGGGATAAAGGGGTAAAGTGGGAATTTCTAGTGGGGACCAAGCTTAGGAGGGAAGCTTGTGTCAAGTGTGTGGACCCTTTTCAGCCAGTTACCCATTTTAGTATTTATATGAGCTCGAAATAGGTCGAGGACAGGGACACACTTACTGGGGTTGATTGTAAGAGGTCAATAAAGAGTTTGCGATGGCAGTGCAAGTCCAACGAAGTCATGTGCGTGCGTGGGTCTGGGCTGGTAGGTAAGACACTGTTGCAACATGTAGGTATAAGCTGTGCATTTCAGCAGTATCGGGGTTGCTACCTTAAGGAGTGATACACCCTATTGTGGGACCAACACAGGTATCTACAAGGTTAGGGAGCCGATCGAATAAGGAGAGTAGTGGGTTAGGAGCAAGTGGGCACTTACGAGAGCAGCTAGGAGTACGCGAAGCTAACATTATTACGATTAGTAGGGAGGGATCATCTTTTAATATGTAACTAGTATGTTGGTATGGTGTAGAGCGTATCTTATAGTGGTTAGGAGCGCAATCGATGTTCTATCTTGCTTACCTTGTTTACCATGTCATATCTGCTTATGTTACAGTCATCTCTTATATCCAGTTTATGTTCTTATCCTGTTACTTGACTAGTTATATTGTCAAAGTCACTAGACTCACCAGACTTTATGTCTGACCCTTTTTGTTTCGCCTCTTTTCTTTCTTCCCCCGGTCCTCAGGGTGGGATTAGTGAAGCTTGACTCGGATTTCTTTCCTCTTGAAGTGCTTGGAAGTGTTGAAAGTAATGCTCAGCTTTATCTCTTCTTCATTATGGCTATTTGGAGTGGGATTATGGTTTTTCTTTTATGTACTATGATAATAATTTTGTTCAAGATGGATACTTGTTTACTTGGCTTTAGTATATGGTTTTAATGTTGTAACCAAACATGTTTTGCTTTTCTGCTGCAATGAATAAATTGTGAATTTTTAAGTACCATTTTATATATCTGTCTTGTGATGTTCTGTTCTATACTCTTATAATACTCCATGAAAGTTAATGCATTGCCTTAATGAGTGACAATAATGGACATGGGGTGTTACAAAACGCCTTGGTCTATGCATCTCAGCATGTCACATTGTCAATCCATACCATGCCATTGATTTATGCCAATATATAACCTCTAAGCTTGTACGTCTCAGAGAAGGGTGTTAAGAAATAGAATAAATTCTCCGCCACCAACAGATATATATTTAGTAGAGATCAACGAGTACATAATAAAGGAATACAATGTCAAACATACCATCCATTTGCAAGTCCGTTCTGGGTCTGAACGAAACCGGAGGCACCTTATTCCTCGTCCCATGTGTCCAATACAGGATAGAGGCCCTTGCATATCCGAACAATGAACAAGTAGGTCCGGAAAACTAACCACTATAACCCTTCATGGGAGCTAACCAAATCCAAAGCATCAGTAGTAATCCATTCGATGTGAAGATCGCCAGTCTTGCACCATCTTCGATATCTTCGATTTTTAATTGTCGTATCAATTATTCAGAATGGGTTAAATCCAGTCTTTTCGAATTACTAGCGTATCTTATAATCAAGTGTTATAAAAACACATCATACAGCTCATTCCAATCCAGAATATTCTTTTATTCAAATATTCTTTACATTGGGAATTTTTTCCATAAATCTTATCAAAGATTTAATTCGTTTAAATCTGTTGTTTAAATCTTCACTTGGAAACCATTTCAGAAGATTTTGTATTATCTTTTCACAACTTTAAACCAAATTACGGTTTATCAAACTAGTCGGAATTATCGAGCCTTACCGAAGTAATCATTTATTTTATTTTTTTCTAATCCCAAACTATTTATCCCATGGAATAAAACTGGTAATACTCCATATCTAACACCCACTGTGTTATTGGTAAATTCAACTACCATTTAACGTTCAAATATAATTAAAGATTTAACGATCACATGAAGTAAAACTGGTGATACTTCATTTTTGAACACTTCTCAAATTTGGCAAATTTAATTACCACGTTAACATTTCAATCTAATTAAAGATTCATTAAAGCTCCACTTAGTTTAAATCTCTTAAAATCATTGTTTAATGATTATTCAAATTTAGGAAATAAATCATGTCTTTAACTGCGTTAAAGAATGAATGCCATTTAAAACACAGTTCACGATAAACCCAAAATCATCTTCCATCAAAATAGAATCTACACGGAAATCATAATAGTGTATAATCGATATAAATTCCCATATCAGACTAATAATATAAATGGAATACCGACAAAGCCTTTAAAACTCAATATATAGTAATAGTCTTCCTTCATAGAAGCTCATCTCGATTATTACCTAATCTACTTTCATTAAATTGCAATTTAATATATTAAACTGGAAAACTTTTTACTTTGGAAAATTTCCATTAGATCTTAATAAAAAGTTTTATAAATTCCAAATTATATCTTTACCGTTAATTGGGTTAAAATACAAATGTTATTTAAAACATCATTCATAATAAACCCAAAATCCAATTTCAATTCCAATTAAATTAATTAATTTGTAAACTTCACTAAATCTTAATTAAATGATTTATTCTTTTCTTAACTGTGTTTTAGAACAGTGTTATTTAAGACACCATTCACGGCAAACCCAAAAATCCCATTTGATATTAAATACAAGGCTCTGGATAGAAATTATATCGGCTTATATTCAATATCAAATTCTGAAACTAACAAATATCGTATTGGGAATAATGATATTTATATCTTCTAAATTCCTCAACAATATCCGTATAATTATGGAATCCAATATCGAAATATTCCGAAGATTATTTCCATTCAAATCTTTTTCAATTCATACATTGGAAAATTCTGGTTATATCAAAACCATTTCAATTCCTTTTAGTTCTTCACTTAAGTCGATAAAAAACTTATTCGGATAAAAATATCTTTTATCTTTAAAAATGTGGAAATTTCCACATAAACTCCTTTCAAATCATTTATCATGATTTTACACAACTTATTCATATTTTTAATAATTTTAATAAGGCCCTTACAGTCGGTTTTCAATATCGGCCACCGAACTGCATCCATAACGACCTTTTCTGAAATTGATTTGGACATATTTTAAAATCTAACCATTCAAATTTAAATCTCATATATTCATTCGAAAGATCTTTTCGATACGAACCCAACGGCTCCAGTTTTAGGAGAATCGGACAGTCGGATCTCCCGTTAAGCCAATTCGAAGTTAATGGTTGAAATTCGCGAATGGTCACTGCACGATATGTTCTATTCAAACCATTTGAATATATATATATAATATATTTCGTTGATTTCCATTTAAAATGTATTTTATAAATCGTTTATAAATTCATTTTTAAACGATTTCAACATCCATTTCAATTTTAAATCAAAACTGAATATTCCATATCATTATAATATTAAAATGATAATATTTTCAAAATATCTAATTTTGAAATCAAATCTTTTCAATATTCATTATAAAATGAATAAAATCGACAGAAAAATCCATTTGAGTTAAAATGACGCACATCTACTTAACTCGACTTCATATATTTCAATATTTTCGTGTCCATCCAAAATCCGACATCAATATCATATTTTGATTTTTCACTGAATATTATTTTAAAATATTCATTATTTATGAATTGGAATCAGACTCAATCAATTACCATATAATTTTATTTATATGGATTCCATACATCGCATGTATTCAAAAATAGTGATAAACAACTATTAAACATTCAATTTACATCCAGAATGCAATTTACAACTGTATAAGCATTAAATTATTAAATAACGCTTATAACAGTATGTCAATCAATCGGTTGACATACAGTCAAGTCCAAGGGAGATGTGAATTAATTATCATCCCTAGACCCGTGTGGGGTTTTCATTCATCAAATAAATATTATTATTTGTACAATTGGGCGATGTGTAAAATTATCGTCGCAATACCCATGTGGGGTTTACATCATAATCCATGTGAATTTATTTACAGTTTAATAATAATGACATTAAAATTGTACACATCCATCAACCATCAAACAAATATTACAATCATAAGCATTCAACGTATATTCAGTTATAAAAATAAATAACAGTATAAAATTTTAAGTGAAAGAGTTCTTACTTTGGTTTCCACTCCGTCATACTTTAATTGGCGATTTTTTTGAATAAAATTAAATGAGCATTTAAGTTTATCAAAAACTGGAACAACTTCCGTTTCCATTCTGGTCAGTTCCATGTTGTAGAGTTCGTCATCACGATTCCAATTTGACTGAAAATCGTCGAATTCTGACCTCATATGAAATAGATATGATATTTAATACATTGGATACAATTTAAATTAACATAATTAATTAGTAATTACATCATTAAGGAGATTAATCCTCCTTCTTTAGCCGATATATGAAATCCATCGTTCGTTCTAGGGTTTGCCATTGCACGTCCAACGAGGCCACCTGAGGCCGATCTGCTATCGCCACCTTGAAGCCGCTGAGCCGCTCCTCCTGCGCCATCAATGGTGTTGAACGCCAGTCCCAGTCACTCGAGATACGAGCCCAAAAGCAGATGCTTCGAGCCATGAGTTCGAATAGCATACACCACGATAAATGACCGTACTAATATGAAATTGAAGATCGTTGAATCCTCTATGATTTTTTGCTTTAGAAGTTCTTCAAATTATTGCGTGGATTAAGAGAGAAATTGGGAGGAAGGATTGAATGATTTTAATCATTCATTGTGGCTGGCGGTGGATAGTGTTAATGAGAGAGAGAGAGAGAATGAGGGTTCTTATATATATATATATATACACACTTATTATTTTAATTCGTAAAAGTGAGTTTTTACATTCGAACTCCAAATAAAACCCAACGACTGTTGTTCCTAACCAAATAGCCCCATTCCAAACGCAATGGGATATGTTTCATGTGCCAATTTGACTGTTTCGATCAGTTTTCGTCAAAATTAAAATATAAATTAATATAACGTTCAATATTGAATTTCATTGTACATTTATACCGGGGCCACATACTGACTTCAAAAATTATGAAGATTGAAATCCAGCTATGTTTTGCAAATACGGTCCTAACAAAACTAATTTCGTCGAATTTGGAGACTGTTTGAAAAATGAACTTTTAACTGATTTATTAAATCCAAACCGAAATTCAAAACACATTTAAATTTAATACGCTCACATATTAATTCCAAAAATTATGAAATTTTTAACTTGACAATAATTTGACATTCTGGACCCAACAAAAGTGGTTTCGTTGAAAACGGAGGTCATTTGCAAAATGGCTATTTTTTAGGGCTATTTATATATTAAAATATAAATAAATTCCATATCAACTATTCTAAATTTTAATTTAGTCATAAGTTACAATTTATAAAGTGAAATCGAAATTTCTTACCTTCTTTAGAAAATTATAGTTCAAAATATTCCAACATTTCTTGTTTTACTTAAATCTGATTTATATTGAATTCTATACATTCATTCAAAGTTTAAAATCGAACTTTCAAACTACCGCGCCATTTCGAGTTCATTTTATAATTTATATAAATTTATACGTTCTAATATTGATTCAAATAAATTTTAAATCGTTAATTCTAAAAATAAATCATTTTAAATTCTTCAAATCAATTAAATTCAATTAAAAATAAATTTTAAATTGGTTCCAAAATTTCGGGTTGTTACAAACTCCCCCACTTAAAATCTTTTCGTTCTCGAAAATGAAAGGAGCTTAACATTGTTTGACTAACCAACTCATTTTCATTCTGGCTTTACTTCTTTAACTTTTCGATTTGTAAGAACTTTATAATTTCTCAAAAATTTGGCTAACACCCTAAATTTTCGGAAAAATTCACCATAACCTCCTTTGTACGGGCTGAACGGTAAAAACACAACTTGCCTCACAGGGCCCTCATTAATTAAAAAGAAAAACCAAGCAGCTTGCCAATCGGCTCATAAAATCATCAAAACCCAATAAATACAATAAATATATACCTATTTGTCGAGCATATAATTTTATTCCTCTTCTTAGCTTCCATGTTATGACTTGTTCATTATATACGTATGCAATTGCAATCAATTTTAAATTCAGTTCAATATTTGACTCGATTTGGCTTAGTCTACCTTTCATTTTCATATTGGTTTCATCATTCCAATATTTTATTAGTTAAATTAATAATCACACATCATAACTGGCAATCAATTAGTTAGTTAACTTTTCAAATATATAACTTTTAGATATACTCAAAAATCATATTTTGAAGGCCAAATCACAAAAAATAAACTCTAAATAAGTTTTGATTCTCACACTAGTCTATTGGAAATATATAGATATCCCAATTTTGAAACTCGAAAATAAATGCTGATGATGGGGCTCCATCATCAGAATCATCCCCGGGCGACTAGATTGTGATTCTATATCTATCAAGTATATTTGAGACTTCGAATATACGCTGGCCAGGCATATATGAAAAATCTTCTTATACATGATAGTCCAAAATCAATATAAAATAAAATATTCAAATACGTAAAAGAAGATATAATTTTCAAAATGAAATTTGGCACTCTACGAATTCATTCTAGGGCATTACTAACCCCATCTCTAACGAGTTATTCTCATAGGATGTTACTAATTCTACCTCTGACGAATTCTCTCGTTCAGTTCAAATGTGTCTTGTTCTCCGAGCTTTGTGAACTAAAGCTCTGATACCACCTGTAGTGACCCAGACTTCCCCGCCGGCCTAAACTGAACGAGAAGGCGGACTTCTTTGAGAACATGACTCATCTGAACACAAACATTAGAACATTTCATTACTATTACAACAATTTACATAAGTGCACAAGATATCAGAGTACAAATAAATAATGTATAGCGGAAAAATATCATAGATTTAAATTACATTTAAATACATAAACATAACGTGCAGTGAAAACATCTTTTCTGTTTTGAGTGCTTCTAATTCACTTTGGAAAACATTGAAAAACCGTACTCAATACAGCACACTACTTGAAAGCTATGATTGATTAGATGTGAAATTTTCAATTTTTTTTCTTTGCTTGACTGTCTTGAGGTTTGCTTGATTATTTAATTTCTTGGACTATAATATTTGAATTTGAATTCTGAAAAAAAATTATCAAATGAGTTTAAAAAAAAATTGCTTTTGATTTGAATCATTGACTGCCTTTTGTGCTTGCTAAAAAATTCGCTTGTGACTCTTGCTTCAAAAGTGATTTTATGCTGCTCTGATAAAGGAATTTGATTTAATTGGATTGAATATCTTTGTGGTTGGAAAATATGTGATTGGATTTCATTGAAATTCATAGGCAAATTGAATTAAATGTACAAATGGTTTTAAAATTGTGAAACGACCCAAACTCGCCCTTACGGGAAAGCCCAGATTGAGTTGAGAACACGACAAATCAGAACGCAAACAGAAGAGCATTTCATTGTTATTGCAACAATTACATCAAAGTACAAGAATATAATAGAGTATAAATGAATAAATAATATACATTTCAAAAATATCAGAGATTAAAATACATCACACAGCAGTGGAAAAATAATACATAACACAACTGTAAGAAACACACGGATACAGAGCGTTACGAATATAGATCTATCTGTAAACCAAGATCCTGTAAAAAATAAATCTGCAAAACCAAAACTACTAGCTGCCCGTGTGGAAAATAGAGGCACCCAGAGTTTAGGTTAAAACAATAAACTCTATGTCAGTCATGTGACTGGTGTGAGAACTAAAACAGTTATTAAACCTTTACTTTAAAAAATAAAGTAAATCAAGGGACCACGCTATATAACACGGAACGGGTTTCCTCCCAAGAATACCAGTGCATAAACAGTTATAAACAGCGCAATGTTTTTGGAAAAATGAAGTTATTATAAGACTCAGGTCCCATCGCACAATGTAACGCAAGCCGGAGGACAGAGTTTTACCTTATAATAGCCAAACGTGCTTGGTACGTTTAAAACAAATCATTTGACACTATTATAAGGGCAAAGTGTATAAAACAACTTAAAATATTAATGTATCAATCATAGACGGTATAGTATCCCAGGCTACTATGTCGGCATACTAGGCTGCAATTAAAACCGAAATGTCACGTATTGGAAATTAGATCCCATCTATGAGTCGAGGCCAAGGACAACTCCTCTCCAATTCGAGACACTCTAGCAAATGCCTCAGGATCCCTCGTAGTGAACCCTTGGATCTTCAGGGCCGGTCCACACTTACGTTAGTGGATTGATTATTCCTGAACACACATTTCCCGGTCCTATAGGACCTATCCATCAGCTCTGTAGTAACCGATATATCCGAGGCGCCTCGATATCCATCATCCACATAGGTAAAAATAAATAAATGTCTGGGCTCCACAGCATTACACCACCCATAACTAGAAAGAAATATCGTGCACTCCCTGCAGTCCGATCCCGTTTTTGACTCATACCGAGGTGTGAGGCTCGGGAATTAACACTATACACAGAGCTATGCAATTTAAAGTCGTGCTTTGATCATCAACCACAAGGCTCTGCTTTTCAACAAAAGCCTTGGTCATTTGCATCTCAGCATGCCACACCGATAATGCACGCCATGCAACTGATGTCTATCGATATATAACCTCTGAGCTCGTACGTATCAGAGAAGGGTGTTAAGAAAGAGAATAAATTCTCCACCACTAAACAAATATATATTTAATAGAGATCAATCAACACAAAATAAAACCCAATGTCAGACAAAAATCCATTTACTAGTTCGTTCCGGGTCTGAATGAAACCAGAGGAACCTTATTCCTTGTCCCATATGTCCAATACAGGAGAGAGGTCCTCGCATTCCCGGTCGATCTCCTACTATGTCTGGATGATCACCACTTATTACCTTGTCTGCGACGATCCCAAAACCCCGTACTACGGTGTTAAGGACAATCATTGGAATATAACACATTTATCATCATTAGCAGAGTACAGATAATAGCATAAACAAGAAATAGAATAATTTACACAAATATGACAGCGGAATCATATATATCACCACATCAGAGAGCACAGTGCAGGATACAACTTAGTGCGTAACAATACATAATCAGTCTACATCGCCTGTCGCGGAATCATATACAGAGAATACATAAACTAAACATCAGTCTACATCGCCTGTGGCGGAATCATATACATATATAGTCATAGCGGAAAGAATCATAGTCATCACAATGTAGTCAAGCCTCGCCATGAGCCCAAAAGTGCACCTCTACTGCGGTGCCAAGCCAAAATATGTCAGCTACCTGTAACTAGGCTGCCCGTGTGAAAATAAGGGCACCCGAGTTTGCAAGGTGAAACAAACTACGAGTCAGTCATGGGACTAGTATGAGAAATCTACTTGACTTAGTAAACAACAATAATAAGGCAAATCAAAGGACCACGCCACTTTCGCGGAACGGGTTTACTCCAATGAGTGCCAGTGCATGAAATAAAGTAAATGATTAAACCATCGCAATGCTTTTTATAAAAATGAAGCCATTATAAGACTCGGGTCATCACACAATGCAACGCAAGCCGGAGGATAAAGTTTTACCATATAATGGCCAAGAAATGCTTCATACATATATATGTTTTCAAAAGCAAATTCAATCATAAATATCAATCCTAGGCGGCATAGCTCCCATCTACTATGTCGCCATACTAGTAATACAATCACATCTGCAATTTCGTATCGGAAATTGGATTCCATCATGAGTCGAGGCAAGGGGCAAGCTCCTCTCCGTTCGAGACACTCTAGCAAATGCTTCGGGACCGCACACAGCAATCCCTGGATCCTCCAAGGCCGCTCTTCTCTTACTTTTGAGGATTAGCAATTCCTGAACACATGTTTCTTGGTCCTTACAGACCTATAATTGAGGCGCCTCGCATTCCAACAACCACACAGGTGAAAAGTATATATAAATGTCAGGGTTGGTAGTCACTGACACCACCGTAGCTAGAAAGAAACGTCGTGCACTCCTTGGGTCCATCTCCCGTTTTTGACTCTTACCGGGGTGTGAGGCTCGCGAATCCACGTTATACACAAAGTTACGTCACACAGACCATGCTTTGATCATCAACCACAAGACTTTGCAACAGAAGCCATGATCATATGCCACTTAGGCGTGCCACACAGGCAATTCACTCCACGCGACTGATTTCTATCAATATACAACCTCTAAGCTCGTATATCTCAGAGAAATGCGTTAAGCAAGAGAATAAATTCTCAACCGCCAAACAGATATATATTTAACAGAGATCAATCAGCTTAGAACAAAATCCAATGTCAGACACACAGTCCATTTACAAGTTCGTTCTGGGTTTGAACGAAGCCAGAGGCACACTATTCCTCGCATATCCGCACAATCAACATTATGTCCAGACGGCTACTACTCAGCTCCTTCAAGGTAGCTACTCCAATCACGAGCATCAGTAGCGCCCATCCATCCAATGTGAAGATTGTCGGTCTTGAACCGTCTTCATCTCTTCGACTTCTCACCGTCGATCGATTATTTGAAATGAGAATTAACTCGGCCTTTTCAAATAATCCACGTATATTTAGATTTTCAAATCAATTCTTCACATGGTTAAATTACTCGACATTCACATTTCAGTTCCTTAGTATAATTTTCATGTCAAATACATTCAACCATCACATATCAAGCAAACCCAGCAAAATCGGTTTATTTCAATTCTATATCATTTATAATATTATATAACGATATATTGCCATTTTTATTTATTTAAAAACGGCCATATTTAATTAAACGACGTTTTAGGTCATGCCGAGGCACTGGCGCTTTTTTCACTAAATTTGTTTTTGCACATATCTAAAAATCTAACCGTTGGATCTTCACAAATTTATTTCATTAGAAAGATCCTTTCAAAACGAATCCAACGGTTTCAGTTTTGGGAAAATCCGACGGTCGGATTTCCCCCACTAGTCGTTTGAAGTTACGATTTCAAAATACGAACTGCTGCGTTGTTATTCGATTTAATTTAATTATATTTATATATAAATATAATCGATTCTAGCATTGTTTTTCTTCAGATTTGAATTAAACATTCCAGAGAATCCAACCGTCGGATCTTTACAAAGTTGGTGCCGTTGGAAAGATATTTCCAAGGTGAACCCAACGGTTGCGGTTTCGGGAAAATCCGATGGTTGCATTTCCCGCACTAGTCGTTTGAAATCACGGTTTCAAAACACGAACTACACGGCCACGATTCGTTTTAATTTTATTTATATTTATATATATATATATATAAAATTATATTTCATTCGATGATTTCTATATCGTTTTCACTTCAAATATTTCACTAACGCCTTTAAATTTTGGAAAATTTCGCCATAACCTCCTTTGTACGGGAGGGGCTGGGAAGAGGGGCTGGGAAAATTCCCAAATAGCCACATGGGTGTCCCATCTCAAAAAGAAAAAGGAAAAGCCAAGCGGCTAGCCAATATGCTCATAAAATCATCACCCAAGCAAAACAGTAAACATGTACCTATTTGTCGGGCACACAATTTTATTCCTCTTCTCTAGCCTCTTTGCTATAACCTGTTCAATAAATATGCATGTACATATGTGCAACTCCTATCACTTATCATTTTCCATTCAACTTCATATTTGATTCAATTTGGTTTAAAGTCACCATTCATTCTAATGTTGCATACACAATCAAAAATCATATCATTAGCTAATTAATGAATATTTCAACTCATGCATATTTATTTGAATAAGTGGTTATTTTTAACACTTCACATTTCAAAAATGATATTTTTGGCAAACTAAAATATATTTCAATACATGACTATTTCATTTAGTTCCTATACATGTTAAAAATAATATTCATAGCAAACAAATATTTATTTCAACACTCGTATATTTTTAGCGAATCACATACATGATAAAAATGGTATGTTTATCATCTAAATTATTTATTCAACACATTAATGTTTTTAACATTTCATAATTTCAATAAAATGTAATTTTTTTATTGTTCGATCTTTTTATTCAACACATGACCATTTTCAACACACGCACTTCTCAACACATGAGCATTTCCACACATAGATATTTTATATAGTTTGTTTGTATAAGAAAGATGTAATTTTTATTGTTGAAACCATTTATTTATAACGCAAATATTTCACATACTTCATATATATTATAAAAATGTGATTTTTATTGTTTAAACACTTTATTCATTCAACACATGAATTTAATTTTAAAAACATGAGCATTTTCCACACATGGATATTTTCAACACATGACTTTGATTTCAACACATGCAAATAATTTCAACATATGAAAATAATTCTAACACATGAGTATTATTCAAAATTTCGGCAGCATAACGGTAGGGTAGTCAAAACCGGCACCATCCTGAGTATGGCTCCTCGCTCTACCTTAAAACCTCGCGGTTTTTGACAATGGGGATTTCATACATCTAATTCGCACGCAGGCGAGTATGATTTTCTTTTCCACAATTATTTAAAATTTGTTTCAATCACCAATGGGTATTTTTCAACCAAAACCAAACAATATCAAGCACAAATAATTCTATCAACCATCCGCATTATTCACCAAATTTTTCACACTGATTCACAATCAATAAATATCGTCTATGGTTTGTGGACGAGGGGAGTACATATATATATATATATATATATTATTACCATTCCAACACACATATCATTTAAACAATGCATGTATAATTCATATTTCTCTCATATAGCTTACACAACGCATGTACATGAGGTATATGACACGTGTATAATTTATATTTCGCTTATATAATTTATACATGAAATTTCCATCCACATTTCAGTTAGAAATCTCACCTTGGTTTTTGTGATGCTAAAAATCGTAGATAGTTCAGAAAAATCCGCAGTCTCTTCTAGCATGTAGAAAGCTTCCTTGTGGTCACGATGTTTCCTGTTTCATCGAATTTCGTTAACACATCATAAAGATATGATTTTTCAAAGTTGGTAACACTTAAAAGTGTTAATTTCTATTTAAAATAACTAAAGCCGATACCTTTCAAAATTATTCAAAACTAGGTTTTGAAAATTCGTGAAATCCGTAGCACTTCGTCCCGATCAGGTTGTATGACGTCGAAGGGGGTGGAAAGGGCTTCAGGCGTAGGGGGATTTCGTCGGGATCGGTGGTCGGAGGAAGCGGCGGCGTCACTGGAAAGTCGCCGACTTTAAGGGTGTCGTTCTCGTCGATGGGGCGATGAGGGGGGTCGAGGGTTGGTCGGATTTGAAGAGAGGAGGCGGCGCTGTCGAGTCTGGGTGGTGGCGAGGTCGTGTGTAACAACCCACCTCCGCCAGGGCCATTCACAAGAGAATGCACTAGCTTTGGAGGGATGTTGTCTAGGTAAACATGCACAGAGATATCACAAGACATAACATAGATAAATAAATAAGTAAAGCAGAGGTAGAGATTTAAAAACCATGATAAACCATTTCAAAACCAAATAGTCAACTTACATCAAAGTACACAGTCATTATTTTCCAACTGTCACAAGTCTAGAAAACATAAACTGAAAATAACATAAAGTAAAACTATCCCCAAGATAGATGTGGTGAATCCATAGCAAGCTCAAGTCCAAACCGTACAAAGCTGTCAAGAAAGCAAGCCAAATCTCCAAGCTAAGCACTAGTGTTCCCTCCCTGAGAACCGAGGGGGGGGGAACGGAAGAAAAGAGGCGAAATAAAAAGAGTCAGTCATAAGACTGGTAAGTCCTACTACTATTAGTATAAAAACTAATGAAGTTAACTAAACATGAGAAACCGAGATGAAACATAAAGATGGTAACTAACTGGCATGATAAATAGATAACAAGGTAGATCAAGTCTGGCATCGCATATACAAGGTTTTTTTTTTGCACCAATAGTACTAGTAATCCAACCCATGTCAAGTATAAACAAGAAATGATCCCTTGGCCCAATATCATGAGATGACCCAAGTCGGGGGTCCAACCACACGGTCTAGTCGATCGGCTCCCTATAAGCCTAACTCGTTGAGTGTCGGTGTCATACGGCCCAATCACGGAATGTAGTCAAACTAAGCTAGGTCCACATTAGGGTGTATCAAGTCCTAAGGTGCCAACCACTGACACAAATCAAGCACGCACAGTCTGAACCTACTGGTGCCCGTGTCTGCTTTTTCAACTCCGGACTATGTGCACGACCATAGTCCGCCTGAGCCTACACCGGCGCACCTACTCAGCCGTCGTTCTGGTCGCTTACAATCAGCCCAGTAATCGTGCCCCACCCTAGCCTAGTCCCTAGGGTATCGTGATACATCCAAGAGGGTTACTGCTGAAAAGGACCATGTGGCTAGGGTTTCCAACGGGTTAAGTGTGGTTAACCCTATCCAGTCATGTATCAAGTTGGTTAAGTGTATCCAAGTGGTTCATGACTTAACCCTAACATGTGGCATTAATTAATTTAATGCACCCAACCTCTCACATTAGACTTTGTTGTGGTTACTGGATATGCTGGGCGGGTCCGGGCAGCTTTACACCACAACCTAGTCTAACCTCGGGTTTCAAGCGCGATGTGACCAACTTCTCACATTGGGTCCTATTGTTTGTAGCCACTGGATTTGCCGGGCGGTTCCGGGCAAATTTACGCTACAAACTCAACCCAACCTCGAGTTGGCCACTTTATGGTTTTCTACATGTCATGACCACATTCACGTTTTCAAGCATAATCAAGTTTCATGTCACATTTCAAGTCATGTTTTTCATGTTATTTCAAGTTTGCCTAACTACCCATAACATATTCCCATTCGCACGTAAATTCGCATCAACGCAAGTGAATCAAGGAACATGAAAGTATGAGCAAGATGGGCATAAGGTGGTAAAGTTGGTCATAAGTTAAACATGATGATATTTGAGGCAAAGGTGTTCATCACAACTAGCATATAGGATTATTGGCCTCAAAAATATGCATGACATCAAACTTAGCAAATAAACTTGTGGGTAGCATGTAGTTCAACATGATAGGCAAAAGTGATAACATGATAATAGTTGACATAGGGTGATAAACTTGTGGGTAGCATGTAGTTCAACATCATATGCAAGTTAACATCAAGGTTATGAGGGGTTCTATGTTGCATTATGCATAATCCCCAAATAAAGCTCATAGCTTTCTACCCAAAAATCAAGATGAACGGTACTAGGTTCATGATAGTTCCACAATCATAGATCAAAAAGTGTCATAAATGGATCTATGCATACAAATAAAGCCCCAAGACAAGTATTACACCAAAAATCTCATTTCAACTTGCTACATGTTCATATTAATTTCATAGTTTAAATCTAAGAGTAGAGTGGGGCTTACAAAGGGTGGCTATGGTAACTAGAAACCAAATAGAACAAGATAGAGACGTTGTAGAAGCTCTAGGAATGATGTAGCAACACTTGAAACCTTGAGAATAAGTATCTCCTTTGATTTGATGAAGAAAGATGGCTCCTTTTTGCCTTAGAAGCTCTCAAGATGAAGATGGAGGCCATGATTAGGGAGCATTTTGGCAGAATTTAGTTGTTAGGATGATTTGTGATGGTTTAGGCTAGGTATTAGGGTGTTTTTATAGGTGTAGAGACTAGTTTAGGCCATAGGATTAACCCTAGTTTAGATCTGAACCATCAAATCCCGTCACAGGCCAAGTAAACAGACCAAAGGAGCAAACTGGTGCACCAGACCAACAGGGTCTGACCAGGGAGGTCGACCCCCAGGTCGGCTCCCCAGTCGACCTTGGGGGGGGAGGGCAGGTCGACACCCCAGTCGACCCCCCAGTCGACCTGGGGTAGGGCGGGAAATTTTCCCGTCCAATCTTCTTCTGGCTGAATTTGAATTTTGGGCTGAATTTTGAATTTTCTGAAATCTTCTATGGGCCATAACTTGGTCATACGGACTTCGGTTTACGAAATTTCGGACTTGTTTTCAAGCAGAATTTCGAGACGAATGCAATAGCATAACCCGTTCCCATTGATTCTTAACTTATGATTTAATTCTGCCCTAATTTCTTGTTTTAATATGTTATTAAAAATTCGGGTTGTTACATTCTCCCCACCTTAAAGGATTTCGTCCCCGAAATCTCCGAGTTAGGAAGAACGTATCCTACCATCCATCATCCATCTACTCAAACATCATCCACAGGCAATCATTGTCCTTAAAAGATTTCTAATGCTGTATGAACATATGCAAAAGTGTGTGTATATGCACCTATCTAATGCAAAAATCAGGCGGTTACTGACTCAGTAAACCTCCTTAATGCAGAATATGTTAGTGAAATGAGTCCAAATGTATGCAAATTCCTAACATAATTTATAATCTCTACATGAGTGCACATAACATTCATCCATATGCAACATCCACATGATAGCATAACAAGTTTCATCCATGAATAAGCATAAACACTCATGCACATGCAATATGAAAGTGTGTGAGCCGATCTTAGTGCCTAACGTGTATCATGCATCCACGAGTAACCACTTGCAAACACTTGCAGCCATTTGCAACCATCAAGCATAACATGTTTCAAATACATGTTTCATCCAAAGGGTTTCTACCTAAGGTTCTCATGACAAGATTAACGAGATAACAAGGTAAACATGGATAGCAAAAGAAAGATATGCTAACTAGGAAAGGAGATTGAGAATGTACCCTAAAAAAGGAATGGATAAAGCCCACGCATCTTCTCCTCGGTTTCCCAAGTTGCATCTTCATCGGCTTCACTCCACTGAACCTTTACTAACTTGACTTCTCGATTCCTCAGCTTCTTGATCTCTGTTCCCAAGATACGAATCGGAGCTCGCCTCAGGGTTGCCTCTTTCTCTACCTCCACGCCTTCAAGAATGCTAGGCTCAACTACTTCGGCTGATTCATGTAGGCATTTTCGGAGATGCGAGACATGAAAGACATTGTGCACTCCTGCCAGCTTCTCGGGCAATTCCACCTTATAAGCCATTTGCCCAATCCTCTCGATGATAGGGAAGGGTCCTACGAACCTTGGTGCTAGCTTTCCAACTGCTCCAAAATGAACCACATTTCGCAAGGGAGAAACCTTCACAAAGACCATATCTCCAACTTTAAACTCTAAGTCTGTCCTTCGCTTGTCTGCATAGGATTTCTGTCTGTCTTGGGCCGTTTTCATCCGCCTTCGAATCAACTCAACTTTCTCGGATGTGTCCCTTATCATGTCGGGCCCAAGTATAAGCTTATCCGTCGTCTCCCACCAAGATGTTGGTGACTTGCACGGCCTCCCATACAAAGCTTCGAATGGTGCCATCCCTATGCTTGCTTGGTGGCTGTTATTATAAGAAAACTCTACGAGAGGAAGGTGGTCTTCCCAAGTGCCACCAAAGTCAAGAATGCATAGCCTTAACAGATCTTCTAGTACCCTATTCACCCTTTCGGTCCGACCATCCGTCTGTGGGCGATAGGCCGTACTTAGATTCAATCGCGTACCCATCGCTTCTTGCAAACTATTCCAAAATTGGCTAGTGAAGATTGGGTCACGATCGCTCACTATGCTAGAAGGAACTCCTTGCAATCGCACTATCTCTCGAAGATAAACAGATGCTAGCCATGATGCGGTCCTCTTGCTCTTTACTGGGATGAAATGAGCGTTCTTCGTGAGTCTATCCACTATGACCCATATGCTAGTATTCCCCGTCCTTGATCTCGGCAATCCATCCACAAAATCCATAGAGATACTTTCCCACTTCCATTGCGGGACCTCCAATGGATGCAGTAGCCCACCGGGCTTCTTCGACTCAGCCTTTACTTGTTGGAAAACAATGCATCTAGAAACAAACTCTGCCACATCCTTTTTCATCCCATCCCAAAAGAAAATGCGCTTCATATCCCGGTACATCTTATCCCCTCCGGGATGTATAGTCATCCTCGAGTGATGCGCCTCCTCAATAACTTTATTTACTAAGTCTCCCACTCGTGGGACACACAGTCTTCCATCACGCATTAGCCATCCCTTGTCATCAATAGTATATCTAGCGAGGTGACTTGACGTCTCACCACGAATCAACTTGTCCATGATCTCGACTATCTGCGGGTCTTCCCTCTGTGAAGCCCTAACTTGATCAAGAAGTGTAGGTCTAAGCTCAAGGGATGCTAACGAACCAGTCATCGACTCAACAGCAGGTGTGAAATCAAAGGTTGCCAAGAACTCTAGGCTCTTCATCTCAACAAACAAGGGACTCAAAGTCAACCTTCTTCTACTTAGCGCATCCGCCACGACATTACCCTTGTCAGGGGTGTAAGCTATATCGAAGTCATATGATGTCAAGAATTCCATCCACCTCTGCTGCCTTAGATTCAAATCTTTTTGCGAGAAGAGGTACTTGAGCGACTTGTGATCAGTATATAACTCAAACCTTTCACCTAGAAGATAGTGGCGCCAAGATTTGAGTGCAAAGACGATCGCCGCCAACTCCAAATCATGAGTGGGATAGTTCTTCTCATGAACTTTGAGTTGCCTACCCCCAAAGCATATCACTCTCCCCTCCTGCATCAGGACAGCGCCTAATCCCGTACCACATGCATCGGTGTACATGGTAAACATCTTCCCTCCATCGGGTAATGCTAGAACTGGAGTTGTGGTGAGGGCTTTCTTGAGCCTTTGAAAAGCAAGCTCACACTCTAAGTCCCATGCAAAGACGAAGTTCTTCTTCGTTAACTTAGTGAGAGGGGCTGAAATCTTAGCGAAGTCCTTAATGAACTTCCTATAAAATCCTGCCAGACTGAGAAAGCTTCTCACTTCAGTTGCATTCTTTGGAACTTTCCAGTCATGTACCGCCACTACTTTAGCGGGATCCACAGCTATGCCTTGCTTAGAAACTATATGCCCAAGGAACCGAATTTCCCTTCTCCAAAAATGGCATTTAGAGAACTTGGCTTTCAACTAATGAGATCTAAGCGTATCCATAACCTCCTTGAGGTGTGTAGCATGCTCTTCCTCGTCCTTAGAGAAGACCAGAATATCATCCACGAAGACAACCACAAACTTGATAAGGAACTCCCTAAACACCCTACTCATCAAATCAACGAAGTATGCAGGTGTATTAGTCAAACCGAACGGCATGACAAGCCATTCAAAGAATCCATCTGGAGTCCTAAACGCAGTCTTATCAATACTATCCTCGGCCACTCTAAGCTGATGGAATCCGGTGGCTAGATCGAGTTGAGAGAAAACAGAAGCACCTACAAGCTGGTCAAAGAGATCATCAATCCTCGGTAACGGGTGCCTATTCTTCATTGTCAGCTTGTTTAACTCACGATAATCAACACATAGACGAAGCGAACCATCCTCCTTAGTAGCGAATACCACAGGAGCACCCCATTCAGAAATGCTTCGCCTAATGAAATTTTTCTCAAACAACTCCTTGATTTACTTGCTAAGCTCTCTTCTTTCTCGTGGGGCCATGTGCCTAACAGGCAATGAAACTGGCTTGGCATTATCAACAAGATAAATACGGAAGTCTATCTCTCGTTTAGGGGGTAACCCCTTCACCTCAACAAAGACATCAGGATGTTCTCGGACCACCCTCACAGATTGAAGATTGTCAATAGACGAGTCGAGGGATTCAAGATAACATAACATGACGGGATCCAGAGGGTTACAAGAAATCTCTAGGGTATTTCCAAGGCGAGTCATAAGCCTCACTACCCTATGCTCACAATCAAGAATGGCTCCATAACTGGACAACCAATCCATGCCCAAAATCTACCCGTATCCCATGAACCCGAGAACATAAGCATTACATGTGAATTCTACGGTCAAGATAGAAATCCTCAAATCCATACAAATCATAGATAGATGGGCGGAACCCCCAATTGGATTTGAAACACTAACGGGATCCTCAACTAGACTAGTACTTAGGTGCAAACTTTCAACAATGTCAGAAGAAATAAAGGTATGCGATGCGCCAGAATCAAATAAAGTTCGAACAGGAAAACCAGAAATGTAAACAAGGCTTTCTACAGAAATACTACCTCGGTCCGGAGCTGGAGTAGTGTTGAGAGCATGCATCTGCCCTCCAGAAGGTCCTGCTCGCTGAGTCTGTCCTTGCCCCTGCCCTTGCTTCTTTGGGCAATCCTTACTGAAGTGTCCAGACTCTCCGCAATGAAAGCATTCTCCCAACTTCCTCTTCTTCTTCCTACAATCTTTGGCTATGTGTCCAGTGATCCCACAGAAGTTGCACTTCCTTGTCTCCTTTGCCTTGTTGTTGTTGGCCTTGTTACCCTTGTTGTTCTTGTTGTTCTGGTTGCTCTGATTGCCTCCCCACTTAGAGTCCACCTTCTTGGTTTGAGTCTCATTAAGCTTAACTTCTTTCTTGCCATTCTTATCATCTCCTTGAAGCAAGGCCATATCCACTAAGCTCTCAAAAGTGGCCCCCATGGGTATATGAGACGTGGCCAAACCTTGTAATGGATCATTCAATCCTCGAGCAAAGCGTAGAGCCTTCTTATGAGGTGTGTTAACCATGTCTAAACCGAATCGAGCAAGCTGGTTAAACTTATTCACATACTCCCTCACGGTCATGTCCCCTTGCTTCAAAGATATAAACTTCTCCATTTGCAGATTCTCCTCAGCAGATGATAGAAACTTAAGCCCAAACCTCATCCTAAAGTCGGCCCAAGTCTCTATAGGCCTAGTAGCGTTGGTGACTTCCCACCAATAAGCAGCTTCCTCTTTCAATAGCCATACTGCCAACAGAACTTTCGTACGGTCTTCTACTTCAAAGATAGCAAAAAGATCTTCAGTTTCCTTTAACTAGTTTCTTGCCTCAACATAAGTCTCTGTCCCTACAAAATTCTTGCCACCCATCGCCTTAAAGTCTTTGCAAATCTTCGCGAAATCCACTTGTGGATGCTGAGGAGGAGGAGGAGGAACCTCAGGTACATGAGGAGGAGTGGGCGTGTTTGCTGGGCCCGCATCGTTGGCCCTAGCTTCCAAGTACCTTTGGAACCATCCGGGTATGGGTACTCCCTCGGGAAGGTTAAGATAGTCCATGCTGAAAAAGGAAAAGATAGATTTAGAACGAGGAAACAAAGGATAGTGCTAATGGCTTTTGTGGAATAGCCTTTTAAAATAAACTAGACTTTTTCTTGGAAAAATATTTAATTGGTTTTGAAAATAGTTTTTCAAAAGGGGTTTTTAAAACTTTTGTCCGGTATAGTAAAACCTTATGCTCTGATACCAAATGTAACACCCCACCTCCGCCAGGGCCATTCACAAGAGAATGCACTAGCTTTGGAGGGATGTTGTCTAGGTAAACATGCACAGAGATATCACAAGACAGAACATAGATAAATAAATAAGTAAAGCAGCGGTAGAGATTTAAAAACCATGATTAACCATTTCAAAACCAAATAGTCAACTTACATCAAAGTACTTAGTCATTATTTTCCAACTACCACAAGTCTAGAAAACATAAACTGAAAATAACATAAAGTAAAACTATCCCCAAGATAGATGTGGTGAAGCCATAGCAAGCTCAAGTCCAAACAGTACATGAGCTGTCAAGAAAGCAAGCCAAATGTCCAAGCTAAGCACTAGTGTTCCCTCCCTGAGAACCTGGGGGGGGGGGGGAGAACGGAAGAAAAGAGGCGAAAGAAAAAGGGTTAGTCATAAGAATGGTAAGTCCTACCTACTATTAGTAAAAAACTAATGAAGTTTACTAAACATGAGAAACTGAGATGAAACATAAAGATGGTAAATAACTGGCATGATAAATAGATAACAAGGTAGACCAAATGTGGCATCGCATATACAAGGTTTAGTTTTTTTTTGCACCAATAGTACTATTAATCCAACCCATGTCAAGTATAAACAAGAAATGATCCCTAGGCCCAATATTGTAAAGAAAAGGAATTTCGCTCGGTTCGAACCAGTCGCTAAACCGACCCAGACCGTTTGAAACGCCCTATCGTTTGAGAACACGACAAAATAGAACGCATACGAAAGAACATTTCATTGTATATTACAACAATGCATCAGATTACAAGAATATACAGAGTATAAATGAATAAATATAACACAGAAATATCAGAGATTTAAATTACATTTAAACACATCGCAGCGGAAAATAATACAATACACAACTAGAAAGAGATATACGGATACAAAGCTTTCCAGATATCGTTCCAGCTGTAAACCAGGATCCTGTGAATATAAATCTGCAAAACCAAAACTACTAGCAGCCCATGTCAAATTAGGGGCACCCAGAGTTTAGGTTAAAACAATAAACTCCAGGTCAGTCATGGGACTGGTATGAGAACTAAAACAATTATTAATCTTTATTTTAAAGTTCGGTAAATCAAGGGACCACGCCGTATAACACGGAACGGGTTTCCTCCCAAGAATACCAGTGCATAAAACAAACAGCGCAATGCTTAATAAAGAAAAAATGAAGCTATTATAAGACCCAGGTCCTATCACACAATGCAACGCAAGCCGGGGGATAGGGTTTTTACCTTATAATAGCCAAGAATGCTTGATACGTTTAAAACAAATCATTTGATACTATTATAAGTGCATAGCGTATAAAAAAAATTCAAATCATAAATATCAATCATAGGCGGCATGAATGACCCATACCACTATGTCGCCATATATAAGTTTACAATCAAAACCGCAAGACGTCGTATTTGAAGTTGGGTTATCATTTATGGTATGAACCGAGGCTAGGGGCAAGATCCTCACCGATTCGAGACGCTCTAGTCCGCCCCTCAGGAACAGCTGCAACTGCCCCTTGGATCGTCAGGGTCGGTCCACCGATGTGGATTATTATGCCTGAACACTGCGTTTCCCCGCCCTTTGGGGCGTAAGCCTGGCCCGTCAGCCGACCAGAAGCATCGGCCGAAACCGATATCACGAGGCGCCTCGATTTTCAGCAAGTAATAATAAGCAACATCCACATGAGTCAAACTCATCAGCCAGTTCAAGCACTGACGCCACTCTTAACTAGAAAGAAACGCATGTCCTTCCTGATGTCCGTCTCCCGTTTTTGGTTCATACCGGGTGTGATACTCGCGAATCAACGTTACAAAAAGCTGTGCCACACAGGCTATGCTTTGATCATCACCACAAGACTTTGCTTTTCAACAGAAGTCTCGATCAATTGCCACTTAGGCATGCCACACAGGCAATTCACTCCATGCGTTTGATATCCATCAATATATAACCCCTGAGCTCGTACGTCTCAGAAAAGGGCGTTAAGCAAGAGAATAAATCCTCCGCCGCCAAACGGATATATATTTAATAGAGATCAATCACACGGACTAAAATCCAATGTCAGACACACAGTCCATTTACAAGTCCGTTCTGGGTTTGAACGAAACCGGAGGCACCTAGTACCCCGCATATCCATCGATCTCCAAGCACGTCTGGACGATCACCAACTGTTTCCATCTTCTTGGGTGTACAACCCAATCAAGATCATCAGTAATCACCCAAACGACGTGAAGACCTCCGGTCTTCGACCATCGTCTTCATCTTCGACTTATCGTCGTATCAGTTATTCAGAATGGGATAAACCCGGTCTTCCCGAATAACTCGCATATATTTTAAATAAGTGTTACACAAACACAACATACGCCTCATTCCAATTCATCAGTCACTAACCGTAAATTAATCAAGAGAATAATTCCCCATATATTAACCCCGAAGGCCGAAACCAACATCAGATCAATATCCAGAAAACCATTCTGCTTAGCTAACCGACAGTTAGTTTCTAAATTTCACATTCATAGGGAAAGGTTCCCATTAATTTTATCAAAGATAAATCATTAAAATTTATTCTTTAATCTATTTTTGAATATCAATTCAAACTAGTCGGGATTAGCGAACATTACTGAAGTAATCATTTGTTTTTATTTCCCAATCCCAACCTATTAATCCCATGAAGTAAAACGGGTCTTACTTCATATCTAACACCACGGTGTTATCGGTAAATTTAATTACCATTTCACGTTTAAATCTAATTAAAGATTTAACTATCGCCTGGAGCAAAACTGGTGATACTCCATTCTCGATCATTTCAGTCTAATTAAAGATTCATTAAAACTCCACTTAGTTTTAATCGTTAACTGGGTTAAAGAATCAGTGTCATTTAAAACACGGTTCACGATAGACCAAAAATCACATTCCATTAATTCTCGGATTAAAGAACAAGTGTTATTTAAAACACTGCTCACGATAAACCCAAAAATCAATATCAATTCAATTCCAATTAAATATTATTTAATTGGTACACTTCATTAAATCCAAATAAAAAGATTTAATCTTTTCTCAACTAGGTTCAAGAACAGTGTTAGTCAAGACACCATTCACGACAAACCCAATCACATTTGATATTAAATACAAGGCTCTGAATAGAAAATATCCCGGCTTATATTCAATATCAAATTCTACGACCAACAAATATCGTATTGGAAATAACGATATATATATCTATATCTTTCAAATTTCCATAACAACATCTGTATAGTCACGAAATCCAACATCGAAATATTCCGAAGACAATTTCGATTCAAATCCATCCCAATGCAATCATTGGAAATTCTGGTTATTTTCAAAACCATTTCAAATACAATTTATTTATTTAAAAATAAATAGAATTATAATTCTAGTTCAAAACTAGTTCATTTCGATAAAAAAACTATTTTTATCTTTTCAAATATTGAGTTTTTCATCCCAATTCTTCCCAAATCATTTCTTATGATTTTACACTAATTATTACTATTTTTAATAATTTTATCAAGGCCCGTACAGTCGATTTCCGTCAACGGCCATCGAACTGCACTTACAGCGACCTTTTTCAAATTTGATTTGGACATAATTCCAAATCCTACCGTTAGATTTCGAATTTCTAATATTCGTTAGAAACCTCTTTTCGATACGAACCCAACGGTTCCGGTTTTAGGAGAATCCGACGGTCGGATCTCCCGTAATGTCCGTTTGAAATCAATGGTCAAAATTCGCGAACTGCCGCGGCGCGGCGCGTTCTATTCAGGCCATTATATTATATATATATAATATATATAATATATATTTCGTCGATTACTATTTAAAACGAATTTTATAAATAGTTTTGAATTCGTTTCAAAAACAATTTCAACTTCCATCTCAACTCAAATCAAAATTGAATCTTCTATTATAAATCCTTTTTACTTCCATTTCTACTTGATTCCAATTCAAATCGATTTTAATTCGATTCGAATTCATTTCGTTTTCAATTCAATTTAAATCCAATTCGTTTTCCATTCAATTTTAATTCAATTCGTTTTCTATTCATTTTGAATTCAATTCGTTTACTATTCATTTTGAATTCAATTCGATTTCTATTCATTTTGAATTCAATTCGGTTTCTATTCATTTCATTTCGAAATCACTTTATATTCAATTCATTTCAAAATGAATAAAATCGATATAAATATCGTTCACGTCAAAATGGCGTCAATCTAATCAACACGGCTTCATATATTTCTATTTTCAAATATTATATTTCAAATATTTCGATTTCAAATATCTCGTTCAACACATGACTAATCTCAACGGATGAGTACAGTCAACACATGAACCTTTATATCATATTGATAAAGATGTAAATTTTATTATTAAAATATTTCGTTCAACACATGACTAATCTCAACGGATGAGTACAGTCAACACATGAACCTTTATATCATATTGATAAAGATGTAAATTTTATTATTAAAATATTTCGTTCAACACATGACTAATCTCAACGGATGAGTACAGTCAACACATGAACCTTTATATCATATTGATAAAGATGTAAATTTTATTATTAAAATATTTCGTTCAACACATGACTAATCTCAACGGATGAGTACAGTCAACACATGAACCTTTATATCATATTGATAAAGATGTAAATTTTATTATTAAAATATTTCGTTCAACACATGACTAATCTCAACGGATGAGTACAGTCAACACATGAACCTTTATATCATATTGATAAAGATGTAAATTTTATTATTAAAATATTTCGTTCAACACATGACTAATCTCAACGGATGAGTACAGTCAACACATGAACCTTTATATCATATTGATAAAGATGTAAATTTTATTATTAAAATATTTCGTTCAACACATGACTAATCTCAATGGATGAGTACAGTCAACACATGAACCTTTATTTTATAATATTCTTTATTTTTCAAATTGGAATGAGGCCCAATCAATTACCATATAAAGTTAATTATATGGATTCCATACAACACATGTATATAATAGCATTGAAAAATAATCAACCATCAACCAAAGTGCACCACACTGTATAAGCATCAAATATAGATATCTAACGCTTATAACAGCCTGTCAATCAATCGATCGACATATTTAATCAATCAGGATGAGTGAACTTCAAATTTCATCCCAACACCCGTGTGGGGTTTCAAACAATCAAACACAAATTTTATTTGTGCAGTTGGGCGATGTGTAAAATTTATCGACCCAATCAATGTCATTCAAATAGGTGTACATAAACAAACCGTCCGGTTTGTGAATGAATATTTTATTTTATTCACTTCACGTTAAAAATTATATTTTTAACGATAAAACATTTTATTTTAACATATGAATTTCTATTCAGTTCATTCTTTAGATAAAATGATATTTTTATTTTTCTAACTTATTTTAGAAAATTTTGGCGGCATAACGACACGATACTAGAAACGGGACGAGGCCTAGCCTTATCCCCGGTCTAATGAAGGCCCACGCCATTCACACATTAATCAAATCAATTTCATTTCACCAAACAATTCAATTCAAACCAAATAATCTAACCAACTACACAACCAAACAATTAAACAAACAAGCCATCCATAGTCTATGGATGACGGGTGTCGGGTGCTACTAAACACCATCTACATCCTAGTATATATATATATATATATATATATATATATAACTAGAAAAATTAAATTGAAAGGTGAGAAGTTCTCACCGATGGCTATCCAATCATCTTGACTCTTCTTTGATAGAAATCTTCATCGTTATCGCATCTTTGTCAACTTCGTTGCCCATAGCCACTACATATGTAAAAATCGAATTTTTACTTCGTTATTCAATATATAAAAATCGAATTTTTTACTAAGCTATTCAATATAGAAAAATCGAATTTTTACTAAGCTACGTTATAAAAATTATATTTTTATATTTCTCTTCGCTTAATAAAGGTTATATTTTTATTACTCTCCATGAATAAAAATTATATTTTTAATTCGAACTATTTTTATTCTCCTATTTTAAAAACACATTAATCTTATTTCTAAAAACAATGTATATATTTTATTTCTAAAAACAAAATTATATTTTCATTTCTAAAACAAAATTATATTTTCATTTCTAAAACAAAACTATATTTTCATTTCTAAAACAAAACTATATTTTCATTTCTAAAACAAAACTATATTTAAGAAAACTTAGTGCTAACTTCAGTTTTAAAGAAAAACATTTTGGTTTCAGTTTTAAAAACAATTTGATTTCAATAAAAGAAAGAAAAATCAAAGAGAATGCTCACCGATTGAAATGGGGGGGGGGGGCAGATCCGCGGTGACGCGCGCTGCAGCGGGCGGAGAGGGGGTCGGAGGATGGAAGGAGAAGGAGGGGAAGCGGAGGCGGTGGTGCGGAAGAGGTCAGCTGTCGTTTTGGGGTCGGACTGGGTTTGGGCGTCGTGGGTTTTAGGGTTGGTTTCAGCTGAGAGAGGAGGGATAAGCAAGGACGTCGGAGTTGGGAGGGGGGGGGGGGGTGGCGCACGATCATCGGAGGCGGCGATGGCCTCCTGGAGCGGCGGCGAAGGACCTAGAGGGGGCGACATCAATCTGCAGTGCTGTTTTTTTTTCTTCAGATGTGAAATCGACGGGGAGAGAGAAACAAGTAAAGGAAGGGGGTATTATATATTTTAATTTAATTATTTTTATTTTATTTCAAAGCGGGGGATTTTTGTCCGATCCCCAATTCACATCCAACGACTGTCACCCCTAACTAACTACCCCCATTCCTAACACAATGGGATATGCCACGTAGGCCAATTCGATCGTTACGATCAGTTTCCATTCAAATTAAAATATAAATATATATATACTATTTTAAACGTACATTTCAAATTTCCGGGGCCACATACTAACTAGAAAAATTCCCGAAAAGTATTTTCTAGCTTCGTATTGACGATACGGTCCTAACAAAACTAATTTCGTCGAATTCTGAGACTGTTTGAAAAATGGTCATTTTCCAGTCGATTAAAATCAACTAAAACTGGTCAAACGCATTTTCCTTTACCACGCTCACATATTGACTCAAAAAATTATGAAATTTGAAACCTAGTAATAACTTAACATCACGGACCCAACAAAAGTGGTTTCGTCGAAATCCGAGGTTGTTTGCAAAATTCCCATTTTTAAGGGCCTGAATTCCATAGCGACTATTCAGAATTTTCAACTGGACATATCTTTTGATTCCCGCTATGAAATCTTGATTTTTCGGATTCGTTGGAAAGATATCATCAATTAGATCCTATTGTTTTTGGTTTCACTAAAATCCGGATTGTTTTGCACCCGGTACATTCAATTGAAGTTTGAAATCGAATTATCGAACTACCGCGCCATTTTCAATTCTATTTATAATTATATATAATTATTTATATACTAACGACGAACTATATAATATATATGTTCGAATTCCATTCAAAATAAATTTCTCGTCGATATTATTTAAATAATTCATTTTAAATAATCAAAATTCACTAAAATTGCCAAAATAAAAAAAATTAAACTGGCCCAGAATTTCCGGGTTGTTACAAATATCATGAGATGACCTAAGTCGGGGTCCAACTACACGGTCTAGTCGATCGGCTTCCTATAAGCCTAACTCGTCGAGTGTCGGTGTCATACGGCCCAATCACGGAATGTAGTCAAACTGTGCTAGGTCCACCTTAGGGTGTATCAAGTCCTAAGGTGCCAACCATTGACACAAATCAAGCACGCACAGTCTGAACCTACTGGTGCCCGTATCTGCTTTTTCAACTCCAGACTATGTGCATGACCATAGTCCGCCTGAACCTACACCGGCGCACCTACTCAGCTGTTGTTCTGGTCACTTACAATCAGCCCAGTAATCGTGCTCCACCCTAGCCTAGTCCCTAGGGTATCGTGATACATCCAAGAGGGTTACTGCTGAAAAGGACCACGTGACTAGGGTTTCTAACGGGTTAAGTGTGGTTAACCCTATCCAGTAATGTATCAAGTTGGTTAAGTGTATCCAAGTGGTTCATGACTTAACCCTAACATGTGGCATTAATTAATTTAATGCACCCAACCTCTCACATTAGACTTTGTTGTGGTTATTGGATATGCCGGGCGGGTCCGGGCAGCTTTACACCACAACCTAGTCTAACCTCGGGTTTCAAGCGCGATGTGACCAACTTCTCACATTGGGTCCTATTGTTTGTATCCACTGGATTTGCCGGGCGGTTCCGGGCAGATTTACGCTACAAACTCAACCCAACCTCGAGTTGGCCACTTTACGGTTTTCTACATGTCATGACCACATTCACGTTTTCAAGCATAATCAAGTTTCATGTCACATTTCAAGTCATGTTTTTCATGTTATTTCAAGTTTGCCTAACTACCCATAACGTATTCCCATTCGCACGTAAATTCGCATCAACACAAGTGAATCAAGGAACATGAAAATATGAGCAAGATGGGCATAAGGTGGTAAAGTTGGTCAAAAGTTAAACATGAGTATATTTGAGGCAAAGGTGTTCATCACAACTAGCATATAGGATTATTGGCCTCAAAAATATGCATGACATCAAACTTAGCAAATAAACTTGTGGGTAGCATGTAGTTCAACATCATAGGAAAAAGTGATAACATGATAATAGTTAACATAGGGTGATAAACTTGTGGGTAGCATGTAGTTCAACATCATATGCAAGTTAACATCAAGGTTATGAGGGGTTCTATGTTGCATTATGCATAATCCCCAAATAAAGCTCATAGCTTTCTACCCAAAAATCAAGATGAACGGTACTAGGTTCATGATAGTTCCACAATCATAGATCAAAAAGTGTCATAAATGGATCTATGCATACAAATATAGCCCCAAGACAAGTATTACACCAAAAAACTCATTTCAACTTGCTACATGTTCATATCAATTTCATAGTTTAAATCTAAGAGTAGAGTGGGGCTTACAAAGCGTGGTTATGAGAACTAGAAACCAAATAGAACAAGATAGAGACGTTGTAGAAGCTCTAGGAATGATGTAGCAACACTAGTAGCCTTGAGAATAAGTAGCTCCTTTGATTTGATGAAGAAAGATGGCTCCTTTTTGGCTTAGATGCTCTCAAGATGAAGATGGAGGCCATGATTAGGGAGCATTTTGGCAGAATTTAGTTGTTAGGATGATTTGTGATGGTTTAGGCTAGGTATTAGGGTGTTTTTATAGGTGTAGAGACTAGTTTAGGCCATGGGATTAACCCTAGTTTAGATCTGAACCATCAAATCCCGTCACAGGCCAAGTAAACAGACCAAAGGAGCAAACTGGTGCACCAGACCAACAGGGTCTGACCAGGGAGGTCGACCCCCAGGTTGACACCCAGGTCGACTCCCCAGTCGGCCTGGGGGGGCGGGGGGCAGGTCGACACCCCAGTCGACCCCCCAGTCGACCTAGGGTAGGCCGGGAAATTTTCCCGCCCAATCTTCTTCTGGCTGAATTTGAATTTCGAGCTGAATTTTGAATTTTCTGAAATCTTCTATGGGCCATAACTTGGTCATACGGACTCCGATTTACGAAATTTTGGACTCGTTTTCTAGCAGAATTTCGAGACGAACGCAATGCCGTAACCCGTTTCCATTGATTCTTAACTTATGATTTAATTCTGCCCGGATTTCTTGTTTTAATATGTTATTAAAAATTCGGGTTGTTACATCGGGCGTGGACTGTTGCGATCAGAAATCGCCTGGGAAGGGAGGAGCGACGTACGTCGTCGATGTCGGGGGCCGGGGGGGTTTCTGATATTTTTTTTTATAATGAATGGAGAATTCTAATTGGCCGATGGTTTTATTAAATTTCAAAATAGTGTTTCTCCACACAGACACCAATTCCAACCCAACGACTGTCGCCCCTAGCTAAATACCCCCATCCCGGACACAATGGGATATGTTTCGTAGGCCAATTCGATAGTTACAGTCAGTTATTTTTCAAATTAAAGTATAAAACATTTTATATTCAATTTGAACGTAGATTTCAATTTGCCAAGGCCACAAACTGATTCGAAATATTCCAGAAAAAATAAATCTAGCTATATTTTGATGCTACGGTCCCAACAAAACTAGTTTCGTCGAATTCTGAGATCGTTTGAAAAATGACCATTTTCTGGTCGATCCAATTTAACAGAAATTGACCAAACACATTTTCTTTTGCCACACTCACATACTAGCTTCAAAAATTATGAAATTTGAAACCTAGCAATAGTTTGACATCCCGCACCCAACAAAAGTGGTTTCGTCGAATTCCGAGGTTGTTTGCAAAATGTCTATTTTCAAGGGTAATATATTCTCTATAGCGGCCTTTTTGAGAATTCATTTGGCCATAACGTTTGATTCCCGCTATGAAACTTTGATTTTTCAGATTCGTTAGAAAGGTATTCATAAACAGATTTAAATATTTTTGGTTTCACCAAAATCCGTTATATTTTGCACCCGGCACAGTCAGTCAAAGTTTGAATTCAAATTTTCAAACTGCCACACTATTTCCAATTCACTATTTTATTGAAATATCCTATTTCAATTGTTTAAAATCCTTTAATATATCCAATTTAAAAATTTTAAATTGGCTCGTATTTTCCGGGTTGTTACATTGTCTTGGGTGTACAGCCCAATCAAGACATCAGTAATCATCCAAACGATGTGAAGAACACCGGTCTTCAACCACTGTCTTCATCGTCGACTTATTGTCAAATCAATTATTCAGAATGGGTATAAACCCGACCTTTCCGAATAACTTGCGTATATTATAAACAAGCGCTACATAAACACAACATATGCCCCATTCCAATTCAGAATATTCTTCTATTCAAATATTCACATCATTGGGGAAAGGTTCCTATTAATTTTATCAAAGATAAATTCTTTATATTTATTCTTTAATCTTCCTTTGGATATCAATTCAAACCAAATTAAGGTTTATCCAAACTAGTCGGAATTAGCGCACCTTACCAAAGTAATCATTTGTTTTATTTCCCAGTCCCAACCTATTCAACCGATGGAGAAAAACTGGTAATTCTCCATATCTAATACCACAGTGTTATCGGTAAATTTAATTACCATTTCACGTTTAAATCTAATTAAAGATTTAACTATCGCTTGGAGTAAACCTGGTGGTATTCCATTCTCTGTCATTTCCCGAATTTGATAATTTAAATTATCACATTCTCATTTCAATCTAATTAAAGATTCATTAAAATTCCACTTAGTTTTAATCTTCCCAAAAATCAATATTAATGATTGTTTAACTTTCGGAAATCAAACATGTCGCATCGGCAATCTACACTGTACCACTGATTTCTGCCGATATATAACCTCTAAGCTCGTACGTCTCAGAGAAGGGTCTTAAGCAAGAGAATAAATTCTCTGCCATGAAATCCTATCTTTAATTGGGTTAAAGAACCAATGTCATTTAAAACACAGTTCACGATAAACCAAAAATCACATTCCATTAATTATGGAATCTTCACGGAAAAACAGATCAATATATGTAATCAATATCAATTTCCGTATCCGACTAATAATATAAATGGAATAACGACAAAGCCTTTTAAATTCCATATATATTAAAAAATTTCCTCCACAGAAGCTCACTTCGATTATTACCAAATCGAATTCCATTCAATTCCAATTAAATATTAATTAATTGGTAAACTCCTCTAAATCTTAATTGAAAGATTTATTCTTTTCTCAACCGGGTTTAAGAACAGTGTTAATGTAGACACCATTCATGACAAACCCAAAATCCTATTTGATATTAAATACAAGGCTCTGAATAGAAATTATATCGGCTTATTTTCAATATCAAATTCTGAAACCAACAAATATCTTATTGGAAATAACGATATAAATATTTCTTCCAAATTTCCATAACAATATCCGTATAATCACGGAATCCAATATCGAAATATTCCAAAGAATATTTCCATTCCAAAATCATTTCAATTTGTTCGTTGAAAATTTCTAGTTATTTTAAAACCATTTCAAATCCAATTTATTTTATTTAAAAATTATTGGATTTCAAATCTAGTTAATAACAAATTTCTTTTGATAAAAATATACTTTTATCTTTACAAACGAGGAATTTTTCATACAAATTCTTTTCAAATCATTTATTATGATTTTACACAAATTATTAATATTTTTAATAATTTTATTAAGGCCCTTTCAGTCGATTTCCATAAACGGTCGTCGAACTGCACTTATAGCGACCTTTTCCAAATTTGATTTGGATGTAATTCCAAATCCAACATTAGATTTCAAATTTCTTATATTCGTTGGAAATCTCTTTTCGATACGAACCCAACGGTTCTAGTTTTAGGAGAATCCGACGGTCGGATCTCCCGTAATGTCAATTCAAAGTTAATGGTCGAAATTCGCGAACAATCGCGGCGCGACGTGTTCTATTCAGGCCATTAAATATATATAATACGTATTATATATATTTCGTCGATTCCATTTAAAACGTATTTTATAAATCGTTTATAAATTCGTTTTAAAAACGATTCCAACTTCATTTTCAATTTTAAATCAAAATTGAGTACTCCTTATCATTATAATATTTAAATAATAGTTTCAAAATATCAGATTTTGAAATATTTTCCTTTTCAATATTCCTTATAAAAACGAATTAAATCGATATAAATATCGTTCGTGTGAAAGTGGCGCAAATCTAAACAATATGGCTTTATATATTTCAATATTTCCGTGTCCATCCCAAATTGGACATCAAAATCGTATTTTAATCCTTTACTGAATATTATTTTAAAATATTCGTTATTTTAATATATTCGTCCCTTTTAGAATTGGAATCAGACACAGTCAGTTACCATATAATGTTATTTATATGGATTTCACGCACATGTATATAACAACAATGATAAACAATCAACCATCATTCATAGTGCGTTGCACAACTGCATAAGCATTAAATATAAATAATTAACGCTTACAACAGTCTGTTAACCAATCGATTGACATACAACTAAACAACTTGGTTTCTAAATAAACATTTATATTTGTAAATAAATATTTTCTTTTAAGTTCTTTTCATATTTCAATTCTATTTTGAAATCCATTTTTTTTTCAAATTCTCTAATGGTAAGCGTTCATTCCTTTATAAACATTGTTTATAAAATAATCTCATTAACACATTTGTTTAAACAAATCTTTTCCTTTAAACTATATTTATAATTTGGATTTCAAATGAACATTTCTATTTAAAAATAGGTATTTTCCCTTAAGACAATTTCATTTTATTCTAAAATAATGGTTTATTATACGATTCCCATTTCTTTTCCAATTTCATACGCACTTCACATTTTTCTCAAATTTCCAAAATAATAATTCCACTTCTCATAATGTCGTCTATAAAATCACTTCTTCGCAATATTTATTTAAACAAATATTTTCTTTTAAATCCTATTTAATTTGGATTCTAACTAACCATTTTCATTTGAAATAAACATTTTAAAATTCTTTTTGTATGCCAATTTCTGTTTTGAAATCCATGTATTATTATTTGGGATATATAAAATATCCCAAAATCAACCATCAGTATTACTAACACATCCAAGTATACTACAACTGTCACAGGTTATAAACACATCATATATGAGCATATATGTGAAAAACAAATAAATAAATGTTGAGGAATCCAGTTGGATCCCTCTGACCTGTTTTTCCTGCATCAACAGATGCTAGTCAACAATAATAATACCCATCCTGCTTCGAGGCAGGATATCTCGGTATAATGGTCATCCATTATATATATTGTGGGACACATAGGGAAATCATTTGCTAATGGTACTGCGGGCATCCGCTAATGATAGTGCGGGAATTATCCGATCACCAATATTATTATTATATAAAATTATTATATATTATTATCACTTTATGTCAATCAAGCATCAACCATCAAGCAATAAAATAAAATTTGAACTACTAAAAATAGTTCCTAATAATTTAACTGAGTGAGTTTAACTCACCTCGGTTTGTTATGCTGATTATCCGATTAAATTCTGTACCTTGCGATTACCCGTTTATTTGACTCGTCTTATCTGAACTTATCCCCTACGATAAATTTTATTTTATTTAACGATTAAATATTTGTTAATTTAAAGTTAACTACTAACGAATAAATAAATTAGTTCTACATAAATTTAAATTTGGTAAAACGTTTACCTTATTAACTGTTAACTACTTGCCTAATCCACAAAGGAAAACTGCATCAGCCCAAAACTGCGATTTTTCCACTTAGGCATTTCTTCGAACATCTTGCACTGAATTTTGCCATCTTCTTTCCGTCACCCAACCATTGTTCTGCGGCCATTACACCATCAATATAACCCATCCTCACTATAAATCTTCACACCATCACTGTTAAGATATCCTCCTCCTACCATCAGTGCATGCCTAAGCATCACGACCTCAAATTGCAGACTAAAACTCTCTAATGACAGATCTCATTCTCAACCACTTGATCCATACTGCCAATATTTACTGACCAAACTTCCCCCTTTTTGATTTCTGAAATTATCAGTAGCCTTCAGTCCATCTTTCACAGTATCACCATAAAAAAAAATTGACGCAGACCCACTACCAAATCCCACCTCCAAATCATGTTTGCATTTCCCTAACCTTCTCAGTTCGTCATTAGCAATTTACATTACCCAGTTCCACGCATCATCCCAGAAAACCCCATGAATTCCACTGTTTATTACTAAAAGAAAAATGAACTTCAATTCATCAATACCTGCATCAATCTTCACTGACCTTGTCAAACTCCTCCAGATCGACTTCATCTTGTTCCAACTCCTCCACATCGCAATGACCTACATCCCATCGCAATGACCTACATCCCATCGCACACCCTAATTTCTCTGGATCGAACTTCCTAAATAAACTTGTACTTCACCAATTACTCCATTTTCAAAGTCCAGTTCATCTCTGAAAACAAAGGATCGAACCTCTCTGCAATTTCAGAGCGACGCCGCCTCCTTCTAGAAATCTAAGCTTCAGAATTTTGGTTCGGTTTTAACTCACGATGTAGTTTTAAATTTATCCCCTTTTCTATTTTTGTTATGAAGGAAATGGATTCGCGATTCCTAGAATGAAGAAGAAAGAATTGAGTTTTGACTGTAGGTTTTAGCTGTAGAATTGAGTTATGAAGGAAATGGATTCGCGATGCAAATTTGGTTCGGTAGTTGACTTGGTTTGGCAAGATAACGAGTGCGAAAGGGAATTTATAGGTGAACGAGAGGAGGATAAGAATGATATTTGTGTCGATCAGTACATGTAGGTTTTAGCTGTAGCGTACCGTTACTGATAGCTTTATGGGGAAGGAAAAATTTCGACGGGACGATGAAAAGAGAAGACAAGGATATAGGTTGCAGAATAGTTTGTGTAAAAGGAAGTAGGTCATCCCCTATTTTATTTTTATTTTCATTATAATTTGTTTTATTTATTTAAACTGGTGACTTCAAATAAAATTATCTGACGATTTCAAACCTTGATTTCAGCGCAACGGACGTCACTCCTAAGGTTATACTACCATTCTGAACACACTGGAACAGTGTCCACGGTCTAATTCGACCATATATAGGAGATATTAAATTAAATTAATGATTAACATTAAATTCGATTTAATATAAGTTGATTCAAAAATAACAAACAAATTATCATTATTATTATATAAATATACAGAAACTGAATTTATAAAATTTCTAGAATAAATTAACTCGAAACTTTAAACTAGATATTTTATTTTCACATTAAATCAATATTAAATTGTTTAAAAATTGATTTATTTTATTAAATAAATCGTTACGGTTTATATACGATTCTATAGCGACTATTTCAAATTTGATTTAGCTATAACTAAAAATAGAAAATCCGAAATTCTGTTTTTTTCTCTTTTTATTAGAAAATTATAGTTCAATAGATTCGAATATTTCTTATTTCAACGAATTCCAACTTGATCCTATACACTCAACTGAAGTTCAAAACTGAATATTACGACTACCGCGCCATTTCGAGCTCATTTATATTTAATGTATATATTTATACATTTCAAACTTCGTTTAAATTAATATAAAATCCCATTTATATTCCGAATTCAATATATAAACGGATTTAAATATTCAAACGTAAATTGTAAAAAATGCGGGACGTTACATTCCTTCCCGCTTAAAAGAATTTCGTCCCCGAAGTTACAAGTAGGAAAAATAGCTATATCTTATTATCTTCTCCCAATCCACTCATGCAGCTCGATATTCACCTCAATATTCAACCAACTAACTAGTTTCCAATTCCACTCAAAAATCCATATATTCAGTTAATTTTTTTGTTACAAAAATTTTCAAAATTGTTGAAAATTTTTCTAACTCCCTAAATTTTCTGAAAATTTCTCCAGCACCTCCTTTATACTGGTTGATCAATACTACTACAAATGCCTCTTTGAGCCTTTCCCAATCAAAAAGCCAAGTGGCTTGCCGATTCGGTGGATAAAATCTCATATTGAATCAATCATGTATCTTTTTGTTGGGCATCTTGTATTTTTTCCTTAACACTTGCTTCTATCCACTAAACCTGTATACATATCCATTTCTATTTGATCACAATCAATTTAACTTTTTTTACTTTCAATTTGCCAATTTATCCACTAATTGGGTTCCGTGCTTAACTTATGACAATTTAAACGACCATGTTCAAATATGCATATATTTGCTTATAAACAAGCCTAGGTCTAGTTTGTGATCCAAGTTCTAATCTATAAGTCCAATTCTATTTATAACTCAAGTTCCATGTTTTATTTCCCATTTACAAGTTCCTTTAAATTTTCACTTGAGTTCCAATTTTTTAGTTAAACTCAATTTGATTCATGTTTTACACAATTTCAATTCAACTCAAGTTTGCAGAGTCTATATCCACTATTCAATATACACATTCAATTCTATTTCAAGATTTAAATTCATAGCCCAACTCAATTGAATAACAATTCAAGTCATATAAAATTATTATTACTCGAATTGGATTTATTGCAATTCACTTTTTATTTTAAATGACTCATTTTAAACGATATGTGTAGAGCTCTCTTCCTTTTTTTCCTTTTCAATATCCAATTTATTGGTAGTTCAACTTGAATTCAAGCAATTTCATTCCATAATTATTCAATAATCCATCTTTGTTTCAAATGATTTTAATTTCAATCCAAATTTGTTTAACTAACCTTGTAGTCAAGTTTCAATCCATTCCATTCATTATACTGGAATTTGTTTTCCTTAGCTTCGAATTCTGATTTTTATTTCAAAATTTATTCCTTTTATCATTTGGTTTATACTTAACAATTTCAATTCCATAATCTCATTTTAATTCCATTCGAATTATATTCAAATCAAGCAAGAAATCAAATACCAATAAAAATTTAGAAAACTATTCTTTTGATATACAAAATAAATTTAGGCAAAATTATTTCATTTACCGCTTTACAAAACAATATTGTATCAGTTTCCAGTTCAAAGTTGAACTGATCAAGTGAACAATACAAAACATTTTTATAAAATATACAAATACGCCCTCTTATATATATACACTCAAACTCAATCTAGGGTATTACTAACCCCATCTCTATCGAGTTACGCCACAGAGCCAAGGTTATTCCTAAATCATTGCTCTGATACCACTGTAACGAACTAGAAAATTCGATGCTCGAATTTTCAACATAAATACATCCTGTGTCCATACTAAAGAAGTTAGAGGGCGAGATAAGGAAGAAAGAAATATTAGAACAGAAGAAAGAGAAGAACCAAACATAATACACAGTCTCACATCGTAGCGGAATAAAATATAATACAGAAATAGATCTTTATCTAAAACTTGAAATAATACTTACAATTCATTAGAGTACAATGACCATTCAATTCATCTTGTCAGTTATAACAGTCTGTCCTCATTTACAGCACACATCGGAATAATATATCATACGTCTGAACTCCTCCAGCTTGTCTCCTGAAATTCGTAACTTATCCTGAACCTGCACAACTCGGTCTGACCGAGCTCGCTCTGACCCGAGCATTATAAACGCCACAGGTCAGTCTGGTGAACCAACATGAGAAAAACTCCCTAAATTATTGGTAGCATCCAACTTGATTTTGAAGTTCAAAAATCCTTTCGAAAGAAAAGGATAATCGTAAGACCAATCCACACATAAACACGGACGGTTTTTACCTTACGATAACCTAAAACTCTTTCGAAATCAATATCTTTTCTGATATTATAATAGTGTCCAAATACAAATAAATATCAATATAGCAGAACGCTTGCATCTCACGCTCTACATATATAATATACAATCAAAACCGCGGGCGTTTATTGGAGATTGGATTCCAACTATGACAAGGTATAGGACCACCAGCCGATAGTGTATCTCTAGAGGGGAATACACTGGGTTCAACAAGAACGTCTTGCAACCCGGCCCACACATGACTGACCACTCATTTCTCATTAGTGTATCGAATATATTATCACCTACAGTTGGATCCGACATAACCGTTCCCGAGAGATACAGAAGTGAAAAGAAGTAACAAATATGAATATTCTCTAGATGGTGACAACATACCCTAATGGGGGTGACCCCCATAGCCATGCTGCATGCCCGATTTTTGTCATTTTCAGGTTGTGAGGCTTGAGGTTTAAAATTATATTTTTAGACCATCTAGCCATCATTCACTTTGAATGCTAGATCGTCAGCTCCATCGGGAATCACTAATAGATTTCCCCAAAAATACTCAAATTGTTAGGCTAAAGAAGTTTCCCTTCTTTGCCACCAACTTCGTACATTTGAAGAAATCAACATACGTAATCCCTTTGAAAATACTCTGTCAGACACTCGTCCATACAAGTTGTCCTGGGACTGGACAAACCGAAGGCATCCTCCTACCGCATCCTTGGAATCACCCTCTTGATCAGTAGCGAGTAGTCCTTGACATCCGTCGATTTCAACCAAGACAGGATCACCATCAAAATATCTTCGGGCGCGACTCCAGAGAATTCGACCAGTAGTCTTTACGCTTATGAAGATCTACGGCCTTCACTACTCCGTCTTCAACCCGTATATTCTACATTTACGCACTAGTTAGTTCGAAATGGTTTTCGAATAAATTTGATCCCAGTCTTTCCGTACTAACCATCGTTTAGGCCAGATTTGATAGTCGGCTATTTAACTATCAAATAAAACAACCATTCATCCATAAAAGAAATTTGAATTCACTGATTTAATATCCATTACCATTTTAGCCTCTTTTAGATTAATCATTCATTTATTCAAAACTTCTCCATTTTATCAATAATTGAAATACTCATTTCTCTTCTTATATATTTATATATAAGCATATTCAGAGCTCCTTTCATTTTAAAATCCTTTTTAGCACATATTTCTTAACTCGGTCATTATTCTCTAACTGTAAACTAGTAAGAGAATAATCTTCTAAATGTCAACCCCGAAGGCCGAAACCAACATCAGAGCGACACCTAGAAAATCATTCAACTCACTAATCCCCAATCAGTTATAATTTCCTTAACTCCATTTCTTAATTTCTAATGAATAAAAATTCCAATTATTCATTATCACTTTAAATGAAATATTTATCTCAACTTATCATCTTTCAAATATTTTACTTACAAATAATATTTACACAATCATTATTGAATATTCCATAAATATTCTTTATAATTTCCTTTATAATTTTATTATAACTTATCTCCTTTATGATAATAACTCATTCCACAAAAATATTCATATATAAATATCATCTGCCAATCTTTACTATTCATAATTATTATTATAAATCTTAGATAAAATTCTTTAATATAATCTATTTTATATTCTAATTTGGTTCGACTTTTATTCCATTAAAATTTATAAATTTAAAACAAATCTTACTTCTAATTATTCTCACTTGCAAGATATTTTGCTTTTCCCTTTATTTGTCTCAATTGTTAACAATATCTCTTAATACAAGTTCACACTTGACTCTTTTGGCCAATCTGAATTCATACTAGCAAATTTCAGGTTTCATTTCTATTTATGACCTCTCATTTATAAAATCTCCTTTATATTTCCCTTATAATTGGAAAATCTTAATCCATTTCCACTTCCTTTTCTGAATCCACGCTCAACAATAACTTTCTTAAATGCTTCCAAAATATGGTTTTCACTTTTATAAATGTCACTTACAAAGTTGAGTTCTAATCTTATTTGTTAAAACACATCTACTTTTCAATTCTATTTAATTTGGTTTCTAAATAAACATTTACATTTGTAAATAAATATTTTCTTTTAAGTTCTTTTCATATTTCAGTTTTATTTTGAAATCCATTTTTTTCCATATTCTCAAATGGTAATCGTTCATTCCTTTATAAACATTGTTTATAAAATCATCTCATTAAAACATTTGTTTAAAAAATCTTTTCCTTTAAATCATATTTATAATTTGGATTTCAAATGAACGTTTCTATTTAAAAATTGGTATTTTCCCTTAAGACAATTTCATTTTATTCTAAAATAATGGTTTGTTTTACGATTCCCATTTCTTTTCCAATTTCATACGCACTTCACATTTTTCTCAAATTTCCAAAGTAATAATTCCACTTCTCATAATGTCGTCTATTAAATCACTTCTTCACATATTTATTTAAACAAATATTTTCTTTTAAATCCTATTTAATTTGGATTCTAACTAACCATTTTCATTTGAAATAAACATTTTAATATTCTTTTTATATTTCAGTTTCTGTTTTGAAATCCATATATTATTATTTAGGATATTTAAAATATGCCAAAATAAACCATCAGCATTGCTAATACATCCAAGTATACTACAACTGTCACAGGTTATAAACACATTATATATGAGCATATATGTGAAAAACAAATAAATAAATGTTGAGGAATCCAATTAGATCCCTCCAACCTGTTTTCCTGCATCCACAGATGTTAGTCAACAATAATAATACACATCCTGCTTCGAGGCAGGATATCGCGGTATAAAGGTCATCCACTATATATATTGTGGGGCCATAGGGAAATCATTCGCCAATGGTATTGCGGGCATCCGCTAATGATACTGCTGGAATTATCCAATCACCAATATTATATTATATAAAATTATTATATATTATTATCACTTTATATCAATCAAGCATCAGCTTCAAGAAATAAAATAAAATTTGAACTATTAAAAATAGCTCCTAATAATTTAATAGAGTGAGTTTAAATCACCTCGGTTTGTCATGTTGATTATCCGATTAAATTCTATACCTCGCGATTACCCGTCTATTTGACTCGTCTTACCTGAATTTATCCCCTACGATAAATTTTTATTTTATTTAACGATTAAATATTTGTTAATTTAAAGTTAACTACTAACGAATAAATAAATTAGTTCTACATAAAATTAACTTCGGTAAAACATTTACATTATTAACTGTCAACCACTTGCCTAATCCACAAAGCAAAACTGCATCAGCCCAAAACTACGATTTTTCCGCTTGGGCGTTTCTTCGAACATCATGCACTAAATTTCAACATCTTCTTTCCGTCACCCAACCATTGTTCTGCGGCCATTACACCATCAATATAACCCATCCTCGCTATAAATCTTCACACCATCACTGTCCAGATGTCCCCCTCCTACCATCAATGCATGCCTAAGCATCACATCCTCAAACTACAGAAGAAAACTCTCTGATGACAGATCTCATTCTCAACCATCTGACCCATATTACCAATATTTACTGACCAAACTTCTCCCTTTTTAATTTTTGAAATTATCAGTAGCCTTCAGTCCATCCTTCACAATATCACCATAAAAAAAATTGATGCAAACACACTATAAAATCCCACCTCGCCGTCCAAATCATGTCTGCATTTCCCTAACCCTCTCAGTTCGTCATTAGCAATTTAAATTACCCAGTTCCACGCATCATCCAAGAAAATCCCATGAATTCCACTGTTTATTACTAAAAGAAAATGAACTTTAGTTCATCAATACCTTAATCGATCTTCACTGACCTTGCCAAACTCCTCCAGATCGACTTCATCTTGTTCCAACTCCTCCACATCGCAATGACCTACATCCCATCGTACACTCCAATTTCTCTGGATTGAACTTCCTAAAACAGATCTGAACTTCACCAACTACTCCATTTTCGAACTCCAGTTCATCCCTATAAACAAAGGATCGAACCTCTCTGCAATTTCAGTGCGACGCCACCTCCTATAAAACTCGAGCTTCAGAGTTTAGGTTCGATTTTGACTCACGATGTAGTTTTAAATTTATCCCCTTTTCTATTTTTGTTATGAAGGAAATGGATTCGCGAGTCCTAGAATGAAGAAGAAAGAATTGAGTTTTGACTGTAGGTTTTAGCTGTAGAATTGAGTTATGAAGGAAATGGATTCGTGACGCAAGACCTATTTTATTTTTATTTTTATTATAATTTGTTTTATTTATTTTAACTGGTGACATCAAATAAAAATATCTGACGATTTCAAACCCTGATTTCAGCGCGACCTATGTAGGAACACACTGGAACAGTGTCCACGGTCTAATTCGACCATATACATGAGATATTAAATTAAATTAATGATTTAACATTAAATTCGATTTAATATAAATTGATTCAAAAATAACAAATAAATTATTATTATGTAAATATACATAAACTGAATTTATAAAATTTCTAGAATAAATTAACTCGAAACCTTAAACTAGATATTTTATTTTCACGTTAAATCAATATTAAATTGTTTAAAAATCGATTTATTTTATTAAATAAATCGTTACGGTTTATATACGAGTCCATAGCGACTATTTCAAAATTTGATTTGGCTATAACTAAAAATATAAAATATGAAAATCTGATTTTTTTTTCTCTTTTTATTAGAATATTATAGTTCAACAGATTCGAATATTTCTTATTTTAGCGAATTCCGACTTATAACGGTACCTGTACACTCAACTGAAGTTCAAAACTGAATATTACGAACTACCGCGCCATTTCGAGCTCTTTTATAATATATATTTATATGTTTCAAACTTCGTTTAAATTAATATAAAATCCCATTTATATTTCGAATTCAATATATAAACGAATTTAAATATTCAAACATAAATTGATAAAAATGCGGGACATTACAAATAGTGTCAGGGGCTTCTAAGCCTCATCTGCATCCTAGAATATTTTTAATTGTAAAATAAATTAAGTGAGAAGGAGTTCTCACCTTTTGTTTCCACTCCTCATTCTTTTGCGGATGATTTAGATTCCATTCTGCTTCCAGTCAGTTCCATCGCAATCTGTTTCATGTGGTATATATATATATATATTAAAAATCATATTTTTATAACGCTATATATATATATTATAAATCATATTTTTATAACGCTATATATATATATATTATAAATCATATTTTTAAAATGCTACATATATACATTAAAAATATATATAACTTGTGTTCTGACCCCCTCCTCGTAATATACTCGCAGGTTAGATTTGTGGTAGAGACATGATAGCTTTGGATATTGGTTAGATAGTATTATTACTACATTAAGGCCATACTTGGATTATATAATATTTTTTCCATTCCGCTGTGAGATATTTTCTGAGCTCTAACTTATTTTATGTCTCTGTCTTTCCTACAGGATACCAGAGCAAACCAACATGAGTTTCGATAGATTAGAATTTAAAAAAAAAATCGGTCTGTTGGAATATGGGTTGTTACAGACTTCGGGGGAAGTATCAAAATCAACCACCTGTTCATCAGCTATATTAGAAGGGTCAAAAGTCTGTCTTGCTTTCGGAGTAACAGCACAGTCTCCTGAAGAACCAATTGGCTTGTCACACTTAGACTTCTTCAATGGAGGATCAATGGCAGATTGTGCAAGCCTCTTCATGGTCTGGACACTGGACCGACTATAAGCGACAAGTGCAGATGCATCTTGAGGGGCTGAAGATCCTAAACAAAGAGAAGGATGAATTAGAGAATGCAACAAATAGAAAACAAGGGAAAGAATGACAGATGTTTCCGAGACAAATGAATGAATCTCTTGCAAATCACCTGGATGGATAGGAGAGACTACATTAAATGAGTCGGAACCCAACACTAGTCCCTTAGGACCAGAAAATTGGATGGTAGGTTGCCCCAATATCTTTTGTTCTAGAGAGAGCAAACCATATTCACGAAGTCTATAGACATTCAGGAGAAATGACCAGCACATATACTTCACCAGTGCATTGAAGATGGCGTCGACCACTAGAGCTTATTGTGGAGGTAAAATAACATCTTTGGAGGGGGGGGTTCTGCGATAACGGGAAGGTTCATGTAAATAAAAACCACAATTATAAGACATTTACTTTCTGAAAGCAAGAGGCCTACTGTCGTCAATAAATTGTCCTGATATACTAGAAGGGCACTTAACAAGAAAGTATCGGTCCTCCCACGGTCTAGTAGTCAATACTATCGGTAATCAGCCTCTTTACAGAGTTAGCCCTCCATATCGGCGATTCTGAAGTCTTAGAGAACCATACCATGTGGCGAATGAGTTTAGGGCATAAAGAACCCTGACCCGAAGCAAGCGCTAGAGCCTCCAAGCACAAAAGGATTGTATATGTACTAGGTGAAAGCTGTATAGGAGCAACTTTCAAGTCAACTAAAAGATTGTGTAGGGAAAAGGAAGAAGGCCCACGGGCCAGATATGAATGTCCGAATACGGAAAGAACCCTTCTGGAGGATTCTTGAGAAAATTTGGAGAAGCAACTATCATAGCATCCATATCCGCTATACCAAAGTTATCCAATATGGCGTCCATAGAACGTTGGGATACGATTAAGGATGGCTTTGGCACAAATGCCTTCTTAGGACGGGAGGCCTTGGAATATTGGATCTTCTCCTTAACAGGGCTTTTGTGAGCATGATTCTACCAGGGTTGCTGTAACAACCCGGAAAATCAGAACCAATTTAAAAAATTTATTTTGGCAATTTTAATGAATTTTGAATATTTAAAATGATATATTTTAGATAATAACAACTAGAATTTTTTTTGAATAGAATTAGAATGTATAAATTTATTTAAATCGAAGTTAGAATATAAATATTTATTTTAATTATAAAAGGAATTGGAAATGGCACGGTAGTTTGAAAATTCGATTTCAAATTTCAAATGAATGTACAGGATTCAAAATAAACCGGATTTCAGTAAAACAAAAATTGTATGAATCTATTTGAAAATATCTTTCCAAAGAATGTGAAAAATCCAGATTTCATGGCAGGAATAAAAAGTTATGTCCAGTTGAAAATTCAGAATAGTTGCTATGGAATTTATATAAAATATAACCCTTAAAAATAGTGATTCTGCAAACGACCTACGTTTTCAACGAGACCACTTCTGTTGGATCTGGAATGTTATATTATTGTTGGATTCCAATTTTCATAATTTTTGGAATCAATATGTGAGCGTGGTGAATTTAAACGTGTTTGGTGAATTCAGTTTGAATTTAATCGACTGGAAAATGACAGCTTTTCAAACGGTCTCCGAATTCAACGAAATTAGTTTTGTTAGGACCGTATCATCAAAACATAGCCAGATTTATTTTACGGGAATTTTTGGATTCCGTATGTGGCCCCAATAAATTGAAATGTACATTTAAATAAAATATATAACTGATCGTAACAGCCGAACCGGCTTACGAAGCATATCCCATTGTGTTCGAAATAAGAGTAAATAGTTAGGGACGACAGTCCTTGGGTCTCATTTGGAGTTTGAATGAAAAGTCAACATTTAAGAGAATTAAATAATATATATATATATATTTACACCTAACCCCCCTTTCATTTCCATTTTCCCCGATCAAATTTAAATCCCCAAATCGAATTGGCGGCCCTCCACCATCGATGTTGTCGCCACGTCTCCACCCTCCCCCTCGACTGTACCGCTCCGCCTCCTCTATCTCCATCGACCATCCACCACTCCACCTCCCTTCTACCACGAAATCCGACGCCCTCCTCAGCCCTAAATCAAGCCACACCCCCTGCGCCATCTCGAGACTGCCACCGCATCAGCCGCCCAGTCCACCATGGCGCGAACACCAGTCCCCCCTCTGCCACCAATGACCAACGACTTCCCTCCTTCGAAAAACAGTAAGTTTTAAAAAAATTTATAGTAAAAACTGAAATTTTTATTATAGAAAAACTGAAAATTTTATTATAGCAAAAACTGATTTTTATTATTATAGCAAAAACGGAAATTTTTATTATTGCAAAAACTGAAATTTTTATTATAGAAAAACTGAAATTTTTATTATAGAAGAACTAAAATTTTTATTATAAAAAAGATAAAAAATTTATTATAAAAAAGATAATATTTTTTATAGAAAAGAAGAAATTTTTAAAAATATAAAGAAGATATTTTTAAAAATATGAAGAAGAGATTTTAAAAAATATAAAGAAGAGATTTTTAAAAATATAAAACTTGAGATTTCTATGAATATAAAGATTAGATTTTATTTATATAAAGATATAATTTTTAACAGTATAAAAATGTGATTTTTATATTTGTAGTAGCGTTGTTTAAAAATTTGATTTTTAGTTATATAAAAATTTGATTTTTATTACATATGTATAGCGATACAAAAATGTGATATTATATATATATATATATATTTAGCGATATAAAAATGCGATTTTTAAATAATATAAACATCATATTAAAAATGTGATTTTTAATATGAACAGCGTAGAAAAGACTACGCTGGAATTTCGGGTAAATCCAAATGGTTTAGAAATTCAGAAATAAAACTGGCGGGGTGGATCCCAAAGGTGAGAACTTTTCACTTTAATTTATTTTCTAGTTAAATATATATACTAGGATGCAGATGATGCTTAGTAGCACCCGACATCTTTGTTTGAAACCATGTTTGTTTGGTTGCTCGGTTGCTTGGTTGATTGGATTATTTGTTTGAATTTGGGTTGGGAAATGAATTGAATTGATAGATTTTGGTTTGTACATGGCGCGAGCCATTATTAGGCGAGGGATAAGGCTAGACCTTATTCTAGTTCTAGTATTGCGCCGTTTTGCTACCAAAATTTTCTAAAATGTTAGAGCAATAAAAATATCATTTTTATTGTATAAATGAACTGTATAAAATATTCATGAGTTGAAATAAATATTTTGAAGTTAAAAATATAGTTTTTAACGTGTATATGAATAAAATAAATATTCATTTACAAATCAAATGATTTGTTTATGTACACACATTTGACTGATATTGATTGGGACGATATCTTTTACACATCGCCCAACTGCACAAATAATAATCAGTGTCTGTTGTTTGAAAACCCCACACGGGTATTGGGATGATATTGGATATACACTAATCCCAATATTTGTATTTTAATCGATGGGTTGGCAGATTGTTTTAAGTGTTAATTATTTATATTTAACGCTTATGCAGTTGTGTAACGCACTCTGGATGATGGTTGGCTGTGTTTGATTATTGCTGTGTACACGTGTGTACGAAATCCATATAAATAAAATTATTCGGTAATTAACTGTGTTTGATTCCAATTCAGAAAGAACGGATATTTTAAATTAACGAATAATGAATATTTTAAAATAACTAATATTTTAAAATAATATTCAGTAATGGATCAAAATATGATTTTGGTGTCTGATTTGGGATGGACATGAAAATATTTAAATATATAAAGCTGTGTTGATTAAATTAACGCTGTTTTGACATGAACGATATTTATATCAATTTTATCATTTTTATAATGAATATCGAAAAGGAAGTGATTTCAAAATCTAATGTTTTGAACATATTATCATTTATATATTAATGATATGGAATATACAATTTTGATTTAAAATTGAATATGAAGTTGAAATTGTTTTGAAAACGAATTTAAAACGATTTATAAAATACGTTTTAAATGGAAATCGACGAAATATATATTATATATATTTAATGGCCTGAATAAAACGCGCCGCGCCGCGGCAATTCGCGAATTTCGACCATTGACTTTGAATGGACATTACGGGAGGTCCGACCATCGAATTCTCCTAAAACCAGAACCTTTAGGTTCGTATCGAAAAGAGCTTTCCAACGAATATAAGAAATTTGAAATCTAATGGTTGGATTTGGAATTATGTCCAAATCAAATTTGGAAAAGGTCGTTGTAAGTGCAGTTCGATGACCTTTTATGGAAATCGACTGTACGAACCTTGATAAAATTATTAAAAATACAAATAATTTGTGTAAAATCATAATAAATGATTTGGAAATAATTTGGGAGAAAATTCCACGTTTGTGAAGATAAAAATATATTTTTATCAAAATGAACTAGTTATGAACTAGAATTATAATTCTATATTTTTAAATAAATAAATTGGATTTGAAATGGTTTTAAAAATAACCAGAATTTCCAATATATGAATTGGAATAGATTTGAGTCGAAATTATCTTTGGAATATTTCGATATTGGATTCCGTGATTATACGGATACTGTGGAGGAATTTGGAAGATTTCCAATATGATATTTGTTGATTTCAAAATTTGACATTGAAGATAAGCCGATATAATTTGTATCTAGAGCCTTGTATTTAATATCAAATTGGATTTTGGGTTTGTCGTGAATGGTGTCTTTATTAACACTGTTCTTAAACCCAGTTGAGAAAAAGAATAAATCTCTTAATTAAAGATTTGGTGATGTTTTCCAATTAATTAATATTTAATTGGAATTGAATAAAAGAATGGGATTTTGGGTTTGTCGTGAATGGTGTCTCAAATAACACTGTTCTTAAAACCCATGTGAAAAGAATAAATCTTTTAATTAAGAATATGAGAATTTCCTGTTAATTAACATTTAATTGGAATAAAATGGAATGTGAATTGGGTTTATCATGAACTGTGTTTTTAACGACATTCGTTATTTACTCCGATTTGCAGTGAAATGTGATTTGGAATTTATAAATCTTTTTATTAAGGTTTAATGGGAATTTTCCAAAGTAAAGTTTTTCCTATTAAATTGGAATTGAATGGAATTCGATTTGATAATAATCAAAATGAGCTTCTGTGGAGGAAGACTGTTAATATATATGGAATTTAAAAGGCTTTTCCATTATTCCACTTATATTATTAGTCGGATACGGAAATAGATATCGATTATATACATTGATCTATTTTTCGTGAAGGTTCCATAATTAATGGAATGTGATTTGGGTATATCGTGAACTGTGTTATAAATGACATCAGTTCTTTAACCCAGCTAAAGACTGGATTACATATCTAACATTGTATTTTGAACTGTATGCTTGATCTCTGCTAAATATATATCTGTTTGGTGGCGGAGAATTTATTCTCTTGCTTAACACTCTTCTCTAATACGTATGAGCTTAGAGGTTATATATTGGCAGAAATCAACAGTACGGTGTAGATAGTCGATGTGGCATATTTGTGTTTCCAAAGTTTAATAATCATTAATACTGAATTTTGGGAAGATTAAAACTAAGTGGAGTTTTAATGAATCTTTAATTAGATTGAAATGGGAATTGATAATTTAAATTATCAAATTTGGGAAATGATCAAGAATGGAGTATCACCAGTTTTGCTCCTAGCGTTAGTTAAATCTTTAATTAAATTTGAACGTGAAATAGTAATTAAATTTACCGATAACACCATGGTGTAAGATCTGGAGTATGACCAGTTTTTCTCCAGGGGATGAATAGGTTGGGATTGGGAAATAAAATAAATGATTACTTGGTAAGGATCAGTAATCCCGACTAGTTGGGAAAACCTTAATATGGTTTGAATTATATCCAAAGGAAGATTAAAGAATAAATTTTAAATAAATTGTCTTTGATAAAATTAATGGGGAACTTTTCCAGAGGATATGAATATTTAAATAAAAGAATATTCAGAATTGGAATGAGGTGTATGTTGTGTTTTTATAGCACTTGTTTATTATATACGTGAGTTATTCGAAAAGGTCGGGTGTATACCCATTCTAAATAACTGATTCGACGATATATCGACAATGAAGACGGTGGTTGAAGACCGGAGGTCTTCACATCGTTTGAATGATTACTGATGTCGTGATTGGGCTATACACCCAAGACAACGTAATAAGTGGTGATCGTCCAAATGTACTTGGAGATCGACCAGATATGCGAGGGCCTCTCTCCTGTATTGGACACGGGACGAGGAATAAGGTGCCTCTGGTTTCATTCAGACCCAGAACGAACTTGTAAATGGATGTGTGTCTGACATTAGATTTCTTTCTATGTTGATTGATCTCTATTAAATATATATCTATTTGGTGGTGGAGAATTTATTCTCTTGCTTAACACCTTTCTCTGCGACGTACAAGCTCAGAGGTTATATATCGATAGACATCAGTCGCATGGCGTGAATTGTCTTTGTGGCATGCTAAGATGCAAATGATCAAGTCTTCTGTTGAAAAGCAGGATCTTGTGGTTGATGATCAAAGCACGGCTTTAAAATAGCATAGCTTTGTGTAGCATTAATTCGCGAGTCTCACACCCCAGTATGAACCAGAAACGGGAAAGGACAGCTGGGAGGGCAGTGCGTTTCCTTCTAGCTAGGAGTGGGGTCATGGTATAGAGCCCAAACATTTTTACTTATGTGGTTGTTGGATTGCGAGGTGCCTCGGATATATCGGTTACTACGAAGCCAATGGATATCGAGTCATCTGGGTGAACTACGCCCCATAGGACGGGGAAACGCATGTTTAGGGATTTTGAATCCACCATGCACTTAGTGTGGACTGGCCCTGCATGTTACATAGGGCACCCAAAGTTTGTTGCCCTGAGACATTGGCTAGAGTTTCTCGAAGCGGGAGGACGATCCCTAGCCTCGGTTCATAGGTGGAATCCAATTTCCAATACGACATTATGCGGTTTTAAGTATAGTGCCTAGTATTGGTGATATGATAGCATGGGATACTATACCGTCTATGATTGATACATTTATATTTGAAGTTGTTTTATACACTATGCACTTATAATAGTATCAAATGATTTTTTTTAAATGTACCAAGCATGTTTGGCTACTATAAGGTAAAACTGTATCCTCCGGCTTGCATTACATTGTGTGATGGGACCTGAGTCTTATAATAGCTGCATTTTTCAAAAAAAGCATTGCTTTGTTTGTTTTATGCACTGGTATTCTTGGTAGGAAACCCGTTCCGTGTTATACGACGTGGTCCCTTGATCTACTCCATTTTAAAGTAAAGTTTTAAATAATTGTTTTAGTTCTCACACCGGTCACATGACTGACCTTGAGTTTACTGTTTTAACCTAAACTCTTGGTTCCCCTATTTTCCTCACGGGCAGCTAGTAGTTTTTGTTTTGCAGATATTATATTCATAGGATCCTGGTTTGCAGCTGGAATGATATTTAGAAAACTCTGTATCCGTGTATCTCTTTTAGTTGTGTTTTGTATTATTTTCCGCTGCATTGTAATTTTAAATCTATGATATTTATTAAATGTATATTATTTATTCATACTCTGTTATATTCTTGTACTCTGATGTAATTGTTGTAATATGCAATGAAATGTTCTTCTGTTTATGTTCTGATTTGTCATGTTCTCAGACAATCCGTTCTTTCTCTTCTCTTCGAAGACCGGGGTAGTTCGGGTCATTACAGCTTGGTATCAAAGCTTTGGTTTACAGAGCTCGAGAACAAGGCACCTTAGTAAAGAATTCATCAGAGATTGGATTAGTAATAACCAATAAGAATGACTCGTTAGAGATGAGATCAGTAGTATCCTAGAACGAGTGTGAAGAGTGTTATTCTTGAATTAGAAACGAAAACAAATTTTGTTTTGAAAATTTAGATCTTATTATACTATTGGAATATTTATTTTAAATTGATTTGGACGATCAAGTATATACAGATTTTGCATATACGCATTGCAAACCTGTATACAAAGCCTTAAATATACTGGATGGATATACAGTCACACTCTAGTCGCAGGAAATGACTCTGATGATTCTAGTAATTGACATGTCAGCATCAGTAGTTTATGTTCGGGTTTCGAAAGTGGGATATCTATATATTTCCAATTGACTGGTGTGAGAACGAAAACTAGCTAGAATTTATTGTTTGTGATTTGACACACAAAATTGGATTTTTGCATATATATATATATATATATATATATATATATATATATAAGTTATGTGTCTGAAACGATATTCAACTAATTGATTACTAGTTGTATTGTTTGATAATTAGTTCACTAATTAAATTATTTAAACCCATATGATAATATAAGCTAAATTTAGTCAAATTTGAACTGTATTGCAAATTGTTTGGAAAAATTGCGTGCATGTACATATATATATTGAATAGGTCATAGCAAGGAGGCTAGAGAAGAGGAATAAAATTGTACGCCCGACAAATAGGTACATGTTTACTAATTTATTGGGTTTGGATGATTTTATGAGTTGATTGGCTTTTTCTTTTTGGTTGGTGAGGTCCCTGCGTGGCAAGTTGCGGAATTAAATGTCTCCCCGTACAGAGGAGGTTATGGCGATTTTTTTCGAAAATTTAGGGTGTTAGCCAAATTTTTGAAGAATTGGAAAATTCTTAGAAACTGAAAAGTTGAAGAATGAAGGCCAAACTGAAAGTTGAGTTGGTTAGTTAAACAACTTTCAGCTCCGTTCCTTTTCGAGGACGAAAAGATTTTAAGTGGGGGAGATTGTAACAACCTGGAAAATCAAAACCAATTTAAAATTTTTATTTTGGCAATTTTAATGAATTTTGAATAATTAAAATGATTTATTTTAAATAATAACGATTAGAAATTTATTTTGAATAGAATTAGAATGTATGAATTTATTTAAATCAAAGTTAGAATATAAATATTTATTTTAATTATAAAAGGAATTGGAAATGACGCGGTAGTTTGAAAATTCGATTTCAAATTTCAAATGAATGTACAGGATTCAAAATAAACTAAATTTCAGTAAAACCAAAAATATTTGAATCTGTTTGAAAATATCTTTCCAAAGAATACGAAAAATCCAGATTTCATAGCAGGAATAAAAAGTTATGTTTAGTTAAAAATTCAAAATGGTAGCTATGGAATTTATATAAAATATAGCCCTTAAAATAGCGATTCGGCAAACGGCCTCCGTTTTCGACGAGACCACTTTTGTTGGATCTGGAATGTCAAATTATTGTTGGATTCCAATATTCATAATTTTTGGAATCAATATGTGAGCGTGGTGAATTTAAACATGTTTGGTCAATTCAGTTTGAATTTAACCGATTGGCAAATGACCGTTTTTCAAACGGTCTTCAAATTCGACGAAATTAGTTTTGTTAGGACCGTATTATTAAAACATAGCTAAATTAATTTTACGAGAATTTTTGAAGTTCATAAGTGGCCACAATAAATTGAAATGTACATTTAAATTAAATATATATTAGTTTATATTTTAATTTTGACAAAAACTGATCGAAACAATCGAATCGGCTTACGATATATATCCCATTGTGTTCGGAATGGGGGTAATTAGTAGGGATGATAGTCGTTGGGTATCGTTTGGAGTTTGAATGAAAAGTTAATATTTAAGAGAATTAAATAAATGAAATCTAATATATATATATATATATTTACACCTGACCCCCCTTTCATTTCCATTTGCCTCGATCATATTTAAATCCCTAAATCGAATTGGCGGCCCTCCACCGTCAATGCCATCGCCACCGCTCCACCCTACCCCCTGACTGCACCGTCCGCCTCCTCCATCTCCATTAACAATCCTCCACTCCACCTCCCTTCTACCATGAAATCCGACGCCCTCCCCAGCCCTAAATCAAGCCGCACCCCTGCGTCATCTCGAGATCGCCACCGCATCAGCCGCCCAATCCACCATGGCATGAGCACCAGTCCCCCTCTACACCAACGACCAGCGACTTCCATCCTTCGAAAAACAGTAAGTTCTAAAAAATTTTTATAACAAAAACTGAAATCATTATTATAGAAAACTGAAATTTTTATTATAGAAAATCTGAAAAAAAATTTATAGAAAAAACTAATTTTTTTTATTATAGCAAAAACCGAAATATTTATTATAGCAAAAACTGAAAAAAAAAATAGAAAAACTGAAATTTTTATTATAGAAAAACTGAAATTTTTATTATAGAAGAAATGAATTTTTTATTATACAAAAGATAAAAAAAATTATTACAGAAAAGATAAAAAAATTTATAGAAAAGAAGAGATTTTAAAAATATAAAGAAGAGATTTTAAAAATGTAAAGAAGAGATTTTTAAAAATACTAAAAAAGGGATATTTAAAAATATAAAAAGTTGATATTTTTACAAATAGAAAGATTAGATTTTAATTATATAAAGATATAATCTTTAACAGTATAAAAATGTGATTTTTATATATGTAGTAGCGTTGTTTAAAAATTTGATTTTTAGTTAAATAAAAATTCGATTTATATATATATAGCGATATAAAAATGTGATCTTTTACATATATATAGCGATATAAAAATGCAATTTTTAAATAATCTAAACATAATATTAAAAATGTGATTTTTAATATGAACAGCATAGAAAAGACTGCGTTGGAATTTCGGGCAAATCCAAATGGTTCAGAAATTCAGAAATAAAACTGGCAGAGTGGATGCCAAAGGTGAGAACTTCTCATTTAATTTATTTTCTAGTTAAATATATGTACTAGGATGCAAACGGTGCTTAGTAGCACCCGGCACCTTTGTTTGAAACCATGTTTGTTTGGTTGATTGGATTATTTGTTTGAACTTGGGTTGGGAAATGAATCGAATTGATAGAATTTGGTTTTTGCATGGCGTGAGTCATTATTAGGGGAGGGATAAGGCTAGACCTTATTCTGGTTCTAGAATCGCGTCGTTATGCTGCCGAAATTTTCTAAAATGTTAGAACAATAAAAATATCATTTTTCTTGTATAAACGAACTGTATAAAATATTCATGAGTTGAAATAAATATTTTATAATTAAAAATATAATTTTTAACGTGTATATGAATAAAATAAATATTCATTTACAAATTGGACGATTTTTTTATGCACACACATTTGACTGATATTGATTGGGATGATATATTTTATACATCGCCCAACTGCATAAATAATAATTAGTGTTTGTTGTTTGAAAACCCCACACGGGTATTGGGATGATATTGGACATACATTAATCCCAATATTTAGTTATATGTCAATCGATGGTTTGACAGACTGTTGTAAGTGTTAATTATTTATATTTAACGCTTATGCAGTTGTGTAATGCACTCTGGATGATGGTTGACTGTGTTTGATTATTATTGTGTACATGTGTGTATGAAATTCATATAAATAAAATTATATGGTGATTGACTGTGTCTGATTCCAATTCAGAAAGAACGAACATTTTAAATTAACGAATAATGAATATTTTAAAATAACTAATATTTTAAAATAATATTCAGTAATGGATCAAAATATTATTTTGATGTTCGATTTGGGATGGACACGAAAATATTTAAATATATAAAGTCGTGTTGATTAAATTAACGCCATTTTGACGTGAACGATATTTATATCGATTCTATTCATTTTTATAATGAACATCGAAAAGGAAGTGATTTCAAAATCTAGTGTTTTGAAAATATTATCATTCATATATTAACGATATGGAATATTCAATTTTGATTCAAAATTGAATATGAAGTTGAAATCGTTTTGAAAACGAATTTAAAACGATTTATATAATACGTTTTAAATGGAAATTGACGAAATATATATAATATATATTATATATATTTAATGGCCTGAATAGAACACACCGCGCCGCGGTAGTTCGCGAATTTAGCCATTGACTTCGAATAAACATTACGGGAGGTCCGACCATCGGATTCTCCTAAAACCGGAACCGTTGGGTTCCTATCAAAAAGATATTTCCAACGAATATAAGAAATTTGAAATCTAACGGTTGGGTTTGGAATTATGTCCAAATCAAATTTGGAAAAGGTCGTTGTAAGTATAGTTCGATGACCGTTTATGGAAATCGACTGTACGGACCTTGATAAAATTATTAAAACTAAAAATAATTTGTGTAAAATCATAATAAATGATTTGGAAAGAATTTGGGTGAAAAACCATGTTTGTAAAGATAAAAATATATTTTTATCAAAATGAACTAGTTATGAACTAGAATTATAGTCCAATATTTTTCTATAAATAAATTGGATTTGAAATGGTTTTAAAAATAACTAGAATTTCCAATATATGAATTGGAATGGATTTGAATCGAAACTATCTTTGGAATATTCGATATTGGATTCTGTGATTATATGGATATTGTGGTGGAATTTGGAAGATTCCCAATAGATATTTGTTGATTTCAGAATTTGATATTGAATATAAGCCGATATAATTTCTATTCAGAGCCTTGTATTTAATATCAAATTGGATTTTGGGTTTGTCGTGAATGGTGTCTTCATTAACACTGTTCTTAAACCCAGTTGAGAAAAAGAATAAATCTTTTAATTAAAGATTTAGTGAAGTTTTCTAATTAATTAATATTTAATTAGAATTGAATAAAATAATGGGATTTTGGGTTTGTCGTGAATGGTTTCTTAAATAACACAGTTCTTAAACCCCATTTGAAAAGAATAATTCTTTTAATTAAGGTTATGAGAATTTCCAGTTAATTAACATTTAATTGGAATAAAATGGAATGTGAATTGGGTTTATCGTGAACTGTGTTTTTAACTACATTCGTTCTTTAACCCGATTTGCAGTGAAATGCAATTTGGAACTTATAAATCTTTTTACTAAGATTTAACGGGAATTTTCCAAAGTAAAGTTTTTCCAATTTAATATATTAAATTGGAATTGAATGAAATTCGATTTGATAATAATTGAATGAGCTTCCGTGGAGGAAGACTGTTAATATATATGGAATTTAAAAGGCTTTGCCGTTATTCCATTTATATTATTAGTCGGATACGGAAATTTATATCGATTATGTACATTGATCTGTTTTCCATGAATATTCCATAATTAATGGAATGTGATTTGGGTTTATCATGAACTGTATTTTAAATGACATTAGTTCTTTAACCTAGTTAGAGATAGTATTACATGTCTAACATTGTATTTCAAACTATATGATTGATCTCTGCTAAATATATATTTTTGGTTGCGGAGAATTTATTCTCTTTCTTAAGACCCTTCTCTAAGACATACGAGCTTAGAGGTTATATATCGGCAGAAATCAATAGTACGGTGCAGATTATTAATGCGGCATGTTTGTGTTTCTGAAGTTAAATAATCATTAATATTGATTTTTGGGAAGATTAAAACTAAGTGGAGTTTTAATGAATCTTTAATTAAATTGAAATGGGAATTGATAATTTAAACTATCAAATTTGGGAAATGATCGAGAATGGAGTATCACCAGTTTTGCTCCTAGCGATAGTTAAATCTTTAATTAAATTTGAACCTGAAATGGTAATTAAATTTACCGATAACACCGTGGTGTTAGATATGGAGTATGACCAGTTTTGCTCCATGGAATGAATAAGTTGGGATTGGGAAATAAAATAAATGATTACTTCGGTAAGGATCGCTAATCCTGACTAGTTTGGAAAATCTTTATATGGTTTGAATGATATCCAAAGGAAGAATAAAGAATAAATTTTAAAGAATTTATCTTTGATAAAATTAATAGGGACCTTTCCCATAGGATATGAATATTTAAATAAAAGAATATTCCGAATTGGAATGAGGCATATGTTGTGTTTCTATAGCACTTGTTTATTATATACGCGAGTTATTCGGAATGGCCGAGTTTATACGCATTCTGAATAATTGAATCGATGATGAAGATGGTGGTTGAAGACTGGAGGTCTTCACGTCGTTTGGATGATTACTGATGTCTTGATTGGGCTGTACACCCAAGACAAGGTAATAAGTGGTGATCGTCTAGACGTACTTGGAGATCGACCGGATATGTGAGGGCCTCTCTTCTGTATTGGACACGGGACGAGGAATATGGTGCCTCCAGTTTCATTCAGACCCACAACGAACTTGTAAATGGATGTGTGTCTGACATTGAATTTCATTCTGTGTTGATTGATCTCTATTAAATATATATCTGTTTGGTGGCGGAGAATTTATTCTCTTGCTTAACACCCTTCTCTGAGACGTACGAGCTCAGAGTTATATATCGATAGACATCAGTCGTGTGGCGTGAATTGCCTATGTGGCATGTTGAGATGCAAATGATCAAGGTTTCTGTTGAAAAGCAGAGTCTTGTGGCTGATGATCAAAGCATGGCTTTAATGTATCATAGGTTTGTGTAGCATTAATTTGCGAGCCTCACACCCCAGTATGAATCAGAAACAGGAGAGGACAATAGGGAGGGCAGTGCGTTTCCTTCTATCTAGGAGTGGTGTCATAGTATAAAGCCCATACATTTTTATTTACGTGGTTGTTGGATTACGAGGCACCTCAGATATATCGGTTACTATGGAGTCGATGGATATTGAGTCATCTAGCTCAATTACGCCCCATAGGGCGGGGAAATGCATGTTCAGGGATTATGAATCCACCATGCACTTAGTGTGGATCGGCCCTGCATGTTACCTAGGGCACCCAGAGTGTGTAGCCCTAAGACATTGGCTAAAGTGTTTCGAAGCGGAAGGACGATCCCTAGCCTCAGTTCATAGATGGAATCCAATTTCCAATGCGACATTGTGCGGTTTTAAGTGTAGAGCCTAGTATTTGCGACATAGAAGCATGAGATACTATGCCGTCTACAATCGATACATTTATATTTGAAGTTGTTTTATACACTATGCTCTTATAATAGTATCAAATGATTTGTTTTAAACGTACCAAGCATGTTTGGCTATTATAAGGTAAAACTCTATTCTCCAGCTTGCATTGCAGTGTGTGATGGGACCTGAGTCTTATAATAGCTGCATTTTTCAGAAAAGCACTGCGCTTATTCTTATGCACTGGTATTCCTGGGAGGAAACTCGTTCCGTGTTATACGGCGTGATCCCTTGATCTACTCCATTTTAAAGAAAAATTTTAAATAACTGTTTTAGTTCTCACACCAGTCACATGACTGACCTAGAGCTTATTGTTTTAACCTAAACTCTGGGTGCCCCTATTTTCCACATGAGCAGCTAATAGTTTTGGTTTTGCAGATATTATATTCATAGGATCCTGCTTTACAGCTGGAATGATATTCGGAAAGCTCTGTATCTGTGTATCTCTTTCAGTTGTGTTTTGTATTATTTTTCGCTGCATCGTAATTTTAAATCTCTGATATTTATTAAATGTATATTATTTGTTCATACACTATTACATTCTTATACTCTGATGTAATTGTCATAATAAGCAATGAAATGTTCTTCTGTTTATGTTCTGATTTGTCGTGTTCTTAGACAATCCGTTCTTTCTCTTCTCTTCGGAGACCGGGGAAGTTCGGGTCGTTACAGTTGCGATTCATATAATAAGTAAGAATACTCACAAATAATCAAGCTTGGACCTTCAAAAGAAAAAATTTGAGCAGCTTCTTGGAAAAGCAGTAATCTTGTTCAAGGATTTGATTTGCAGGTAAAAGATGGAAACGAGGGAGAAGAAGAATTTACGTTTAAATTTCAAGATCAATCTGAGCCGTACAGGCGAAGATCAATCAACGCTTTTGATCGAGGGAGATCAAAAGATCCTAAAGTGATACTTCAGAAAAGACAAAAAAGGTTGACTTGAAAAGTCGAAAAACACCCCTTCATCAGGGGGCAAATGTTACTTCAAAATTAACTCGAAAACTAGATGGCAATGAAGGGGTGTTGAAAGAATACAGGCATAGAAAAGTCTTCCGGAAATAGAAAGCCAAGTAATAGATTGAACCGAAAGCCAGAGAGAATGGTTGGAAAGCAGCACAAACCAACATCTTTTCGAAGGGAAGAAGCTCAAAGCCTACAAAATGCCAATAAAGCGCATCCTGTAAGATCCTTCCGACAAGGCCTATTCGACAGGGAATTCTGTAGCGAAAGGCCACCTAAGATAGGAACTAAGGAAGAAAAAGGCATGTGCTTCCCACCTGAAAACCCGGAAGGGATTATTAGTATTAACCTGCTTAATACCGATGCATCTGAAGGTGTAACACCCCGTGTATTCTATAACTGTGGAATTAACAAATTAAAGTATAATTAATTTGAAATCAAAGAACTAAGGGAAACGGGATACGCCATTGCGTTCGTCTCGGAAAAATACGCGAAATAGAGTCCGAGTTTTCGAAAAACGGGGTCCGTATGAAGAAGATATAGCCTCCGGAAGTTTCTGAATCAAGTTTAAAATTAAAAATCGGGCCCAATTGGCCAGGGCGGGAAAAGTCCCGCCTAAGACACCCAGGTCGACTGGGCTGTCGACCTGGTCTAGCCAGGTCGACAGGGCTGTCGACAGGGCTATCGACCTGGTCCAGACCCAGGTCGAACCCAGTCCACCCTGGCTGGCCTAGTCTATGTTGGTCGATTTTCAGAAGCATGCTTTGTCATTAGGGCTAGGTGGCAGGCTCTAATTGGTCTCTCTTTCGAATGAATGGCTACGATCAATGCAAGCAACATCGATGGTCCAAATCAGTTCATAAACTCTATAAAAATGGCCCTAGACTCTACCTAACCTAAGTCTCTAACACAATTCTCTAGCCTCCATTGCTCTCTTCTTCTAATTAAAAATAAAAATGGCGTCGCTCCTCTGCTAGAATCAAAACTAGAAGTCAATCAACATCATCCTAAATTCAAATTTGAGATAAAAGCTTCTGCAACAAATCTGTAACAACTAAAGTTCTTTCTTTAATCCAATCAAGGCAAGTACAGTTATTTTCCGCTATAAACGTTAATTATAATTTTGATATGTTTTTAATTCTGAATCTGAGATTGTATATATATTCTCTTCTGTCAGATCTGTTTTTCTGTGACTGTTCTGTATCCCTTTTCTTCTTTTCTGTTTCTATAGCCAGGCTACCACGAGCCTGTGCCTAATCTCATAAGAGATGAACGTATGAACGCAAATTTTGGGATGAATGATGCGAAATTTGACAAGACTAAATTGAATGTATGACTTTAGGTCTGAGGCATAAAATATATTGGACATGTGACTTGGGATTGGATGCATAAATTTGACTATGAACATATAATTTATGCATGTTGTATGCATAGTTATGTTGTAATTTAGATCTGTAATTAATTAGAAAAATAAGCATATGTTATAAACTAGTTTTAGACCTATGCATATTCTGTGATAAAAGAAGAAGAGGAACCACTGTAAGATTACATATGATTTGAGACATTGAACAAAATGCATATAAAAGTCAAGATTTGATTTTTAGAAGATATGATTTAAAGATTTAGATTGTTGGGTATAGTTTGCATAATGATTCATGACTTAAAAAGAAGAAGATATGGAAGCTTAGGTGTAAAAGATTTACATTAATTAGGATATCTATTATTGTGATTACACCTAAATAGGGATTTTTGGATATATGGCATGCATTGGAATTAATGGTTATATTTGGTATAATTTATATGTGAATCTGCTGTAAAATGCTAGTTTAACAAAAATTGGAACATATGTTATACGGTAAATTATGTCCATATTCTGCGCTATGTAAATGTATGCCAACATGGAAGTATATGATCATATTGTGAATCATGACAATTATTTAGGCATATGAATTTAGGCCTAATTTATGTTTAGGCAAGGCATGTAAATAGAACCTTTAGAAATATTAAATTTGCTAAATCTGCTAATTTGCCAAGTTGCCTAAACTGCTAGTTTTGTTATATTGCCTAGACTGCTAATTAGATTGAAATGCCTAATTTGTTAAATTTGTCGGTTGAAATGCCTAACCTGTTATATGCCAAAATCTGCTAAGTTGCTAAATCTGTTAAATCCGTTAAGTCATATAAAATCTGTTATCTGCTAAAGTCTGTTATCTGCTGTGTTGATATAATCATTCTGTTATTGATATAATCTGAATTGGCATATATATTGGGCATGCGCATAAACGGTAAATTATTAATTAATTGGCCGCAAAGATAAACATGGCTAACTCGAGGTTAGAATGAGTTTGCGGCGTAATTCTGCCCGGAACCGCCCGGCACATCCAGTAGCCGCAAACAATAGGTTCTAATGTGAGAAGTTAGTCATAGCCTGCTTAAGACACGAGGTTAGGTCTGGCTTGTGGCAGAAGTCTGCCCGGAACCGCCCGGCCCATCCTGCGGCCACAAGCTAGCGACCTAATGTGAGAGGTCTGGGCATTAATAATTAATTAATGCAAATCTAAAATAAGAATGACGTCTAAAACGTATTGGGGGAAAATAGGGTTAAACCAACTGGATTAATAGGTGTAGTAAACCCGTCCATGAATCTGTAGGCCCAGTACAAAGTTAGACAAATCTGAAAAATCTGTACATCTGATCTGTTAGTCTGAAAACTTGTTAACTTAATCTATGAACTAGTAAATCTGAATTCTGTATGCCTAAACTTGTAAACAAGTTAATCTGAGATCTGTTAGTCTGGGGACACAAGGTTAGGAGGGGAATTACTTGTGTCATCTGTTGTTTGGGACCCATATTAGTCAGTAACCCTTTCTGGTATCAAAACTTTGACCCAACAGTAGGTAGGGTCCGGGCACGCTTACTGAACTAATTATAAGTGGTTCATTCTGATAATGGCGAGGGGTGTTGATGGTGCGTTCCAACCGGGTCATGTGCGTGCATGGATCCCGGTCTGCCTCTGAGGATGTAAGACGCCGTGACATCTGTAAATAGGTCTGTGCCAATTGGTTGTCACTTTAGGGAGTGATACACCCTACTGTGGGGCCGACACAGGATATTTATGTATTAGGGAGCCGATCGCTTGGGGTAGGGTTTTAGGGTACGCTTAGTTCTGTCTGGTTCTGTTGGTATCGTCTGTTTCTGTTGGGTGGTAACACCTGTCTGTTTCTGTGTGGTACCGTCTGTTCGGGTGGTAAAGGCCCATTACTAGTGTACACCTAATTCTACATTCTGTTTCCGTACAGATAAATCTGTTCCTGCTTCTGTCTGTTTCTGATCGGGTAGTAAAGGCCCATTATTAGCATTCTGTTTCTGTTAAAGTATTCTGTACCCGTTCCTGCTTCAATTTAGACATTAGGGAGACACCTAATTCTGCTATACTAGTATTAGTGCAGAGGAGTGTAAAATAATAGTTTATATCATTCTGTTTTTCTGTTGTATCTGCTACACCTGTTGTAGTTATCTCACATCCAGTTTTATGTTCATATCATATTATTATTATCTGTTCATATGCTGAAAGTCACTGGACTTGCCAGACTTTTTGTCTGACCCTTGTTGTTTCGCCTCCTTTCTTCCATTCCCCCCCCCCAGGTTATCCAAGGAGGGAAATACTTTAGCTTGATCCGGATTTCTCTTTGCTTGAAGTGCTTAAAGTATGGCTTGGCTCGGTATAGCTTCCGTTCCATGGGGATTATGATTTTAAACTATGCATTTTGAAGGCTTTTGTACAAGACTGATATTTTGTACTTGAATTCTGAAATTGAAAGGATGTAACCATATTAATTTCTGTTTCCGCTGTAATAAAGTTAAAATTTTTCAAGTACTGTTTTATCTGTCTTGTAAGTTTCTGTTCTGTTTACTAAAATGCTCCACCGAAGTTAAGGCATTCCCTTTGTGAGTGACCTTAACGGAGGTGGGGTGTTACAGAAGGCGAGGGCATCAAAGTTGCCCAAACCAGGAGAACTCGAGGATCATCTGAAACCAGCTTCTGGAGCACCTGCTGTACGGATGCCGAAAGGCTACATTCACAAACAGCAGAAACATCACTGAAAGCCACCTTTCGGAAAACCGGGGCTCTGGCGGAGATTCAGTTTACGCGTACTAATCTACCTAGTATAGAAACCTATAGCGGTTTCGAATTGGTAGTTATCAATGGATATCATTAGGGCAGGCTTCTCTAAGTATTCACGATAAAGCCGGAAGCCTACATCCAAAAGCTTGCGCCCAAGAGCTTATAGTCAGGAGCTGCTACCAAGGATTCAAATACCATCCGAAAGCCACCACATCGACAAGCCAATTTTTATCCCGAAGAAGCCCCGATTGACCGGGACCCCCACTATGAAGACTATAATTAGCACCCCGGAGATGGCCGAAAGACAAGTGTCTGAGACCAAGGAAAAAGCGGCTGGCAAAGGCCCCTATAAAGACCCCTGCAGACCCAATAGCCTAACAGCCGAAGGGGCCTCAAATTCCCTATAAATAGGGCCCTAAGAGCTAGATAGAGAGGGGGGATTTTTAGTTTTCCATTTTTTCTTGTTCCCCTATTTTTTCAAAAGTCTAATGCATAGAGGAATTGGATAACTTCTTCCACTTTGTTCATGTACTCCAAATCAAAGATTGATAAGAAGGGAACCTACGAGTAGAATATGGCTCAGTGAGTTCAACATATCATTTCTAATTATCACTGTTGTAATTTATTGTTTGTTTTCCAGATAGACGTAGATCCTCGTCCAAACCTCCTGGCGGATCGGAGAAAAAAATCTCTTTCACCGAGTTTAGTCCCCTTTTGATAGTTTTTAGCGATTCTGCTCCTACCAGACCTCGGTATCTAGGAATGGCGATCCAATTTGACTCATAAAAGCTAAATAATCTATTTTTCCCTTTAGATCCGCTCTTGTTGATGCATCTCCGGTGTTAACGAAAAATATCGTTAACATCCAGAATGGTGGACAACTTTGAAAGGGAAGAAAGCTTTGAAAACGGCAGCAAATGTGCAGAATAATGGTGAAGGAATTCTGGGTAGAAGACCACAAGAAATTGCAGAATCGAGTGCATCAAACAAGTTTGTTGATCCTATTATGGCTGCTGCTCTTTACAACAAAGTTACCAAGATGATTCAACAAAATTCAAATGCTACTAGTTCTGAAGACAGTCCACTATATACTGCTGTCAACTTTGCAGGTATATTTTCAACTTCAAATTCAAGTTGTCTTTCCAAGAAATTTGATCAAAATTGTTGGATCATATATACAGAAGCAACAGGTCATATGGCATCTAATTTGACACATTTTTCTTCACTAGAAAAATTAAGTAATCCACTTAAAATCTTGTTGCCTAATGGAACTATTAAATTGGTTGAATATGTTGGCACGTTTAAACCAAATTCTGTAATAACACTCAAAAGTTTATTATATCTTCCTGAATTCAAATACAACTTGATTTCTATGGGAAAACTGTTAGATGATAATCATCTAGTTGCAAGTTTTAAAATGGATTCGAGTCATTTTCAGGATCCTTCAACTAAGCAAGAATATGTTGTTGGATCAAGACAATTTGGTCTATACAAATTCTCCAAAACTTCTTCAAATCTTCTTTCATGCAACTCAGTTAGTTTTTTTGAATTTTCTATTACTTATACTTCTTTTTCTTATGCAAATAATATGATTACTGCAAATGTAAAGCCTATAGTTGATTTTATTGATTCTAGACTAGGTCATATTTCTGCTAGTCATATGAAACAATAAATACTTTCTAATTCAGCACCAATGATAAAAATAATTGTGATTTTAGTTGTGAAGCTTATGTTTTGGGTAAACATCATAAGATGCCTTTTCTAAAGTCTTATTCAATTCTTTTGACATGATACATATAGATCTTTGGGGACCATATTCAAGATCTTCTTTACCTGGTTCTAAGTATTTCTTGACAATTCTAGATGATCATACTAGAACTACTCAGATTCATTTGATTCATTCAAAAACTCAAGTGTATGTTGTTATTATGAATTTCCTTGAGTATGTTCAAAATCAGTTCAATAAGAAAGTGAAAATGATTAGAAGTGATAATGGGACTGAGATTATTCAAGAATCATGTAGAGTTCTGTTTACAAATAAAGGATTATTCATCAAAGAAATATTCCAGAAAATCCTCAAAAAAATGGTAGAGTAGAAAGAAAACATTAACATCTACTTGAAACTACTAGAACTATAAGATTTCATGCTGGTTTGCCATATAAATTTTGGGGTGATTTTTTTTTTGGCTACAACTCATATCCTAAATTTGTTACCTAGTTCTATATTGCAATGGAAAAGTCCTTATGAGTTACTTATGAAGAAAGCACCTGATTATAGTTATTTAAGGGTTATTGGATGTTTGTGCTTTGCTGCCCAAAAATAATCTAATAAATTTGCTCCTAAATCAAAGAAATTTGTTCTTCAAGGCTACCCTTATGCTAAAAAAGGATACAAATTGTATGATCTCAATTCCCACAAAATAATTCTCAGCAGAGATGTTTATTTTGTTGAATTTTTTTTTCCATTCAAGGATGATTCAAGTGTTGTTCCTTCATCTATTTCTCAAATGCAAAAAGATTCTCTTCCTTTAGTTAATCCTTCTCTTGATATACAATGTACTTCTCATTCTACAAGTACATCTTCTCCCATTCAAAGTGAAAATCAACAAAATATTCATTCTTTTCATCATAATACTGATTCTTCTTCTTTCGAAAATATAAATACAAATTCTGCTAACTCTATTTCTGTTCAAAATTCTAATCTTCAAATTAATGAGCCACAAAATTTTAGAGTTTCTTCCAGAATTGTCAAGTTACCTAAGAAATTTGATGATTTTGTTATTACAAAGCCACCAACAAAAGCAGTTCAAAATATTGAGCCAGACAATTCTGTGTCTTTTAACATTTATGTTGAACTTTCTCTTGCTTACCTAATTGATGAGTGTTTACATAATTTGAATAATGTGATGTGAGCTTATGAACCCTCTTCTTATAATTAAGCAAAATATCATCGTGAATGGGTAGAAGCAATGAACAAAGAGTTACAAGCACTTGAAAATAATAATATATTGGAGTTAACATATTTACGTGCTGGGAAAAGGCTATTGGGTCTAAATGGGTATATAAAACCAAGTTTAAACCTAATGGTGACAGTTGAAGGTGTAAGGGAAGGGTAGTTGCAAGAGATGATAAACAAATATCTGGAAAAGACTACAAACACACTTTAAGTCCAGTAGCAAAGTTGACTACTATCAGATTAATCATGGTTTTGGCTGCAATAAAAAAATAGGAAATACAACAGTTGGACATTAATAATGCTTTTTTACATGGTAATCTTGATGAAGAAGTTTATATGGTTTCTCCTATAGGGTACACAAAATCACAACCAGGTCAGGTCTGCATATTGGAAAAATCAATATATGGTCTGAAAAAAGCAAGTAGATGTCGAAACAAAGAATTAACCAAATTTTTGGTTGAATTGGGTTTTTAATCAATCTAAAGATGATTACTCCATGTTTTTTATGCACAAGGGAGAATCTTTTATTGTCATAGTCACATATGTTGATGATTTATTATTGACTAGAAATGATACTACAGTGATGAATAAGTTGAAAAAGGGTTTGCATAAAACTTTCACTATTAAAGATCTGGGCACATTGAAATTTTCCTTGGTATAGAAGTTTCATGATCAAAATACGGTATTCTTTTAAATCAAAGAAAATATATCTTAGATATGCTTCGAGAAAATAAATTGGAAGCATGTAAACCTGCTTCGTTTCCTATGCAAAAGGGTTTAAAACTTTCTCTTACAAATGGTGAATTATCGGAGGATCTTGAGATTTTCAGAAGACTTATTGGTAAATTTCTTTACTTTAATTTAACCCGGCCTGATATTTCATTTGTTGTTCAGCAGTTAAATCGGTTTTTATCTATGCCAAGGGTAACACATTATTTAGCAGCAAATCATATTTTGAAATACCTTAAAGGTTTCTAAATCTTGGGCTATTTTTTCCTGCAGATTCAGATTTATTGCTAACAACTATTAGTGATGCTGACTGGGGTGTGTGTCCAGATTCAGGTAGGTCATTGAGTGGTTATTGTATTTTTCTTGGTAATTAATTAATACCCTGGCAGATAAAGAAGAAAAAATCTTTTTTCTAAAAGTAGTACAGAGTCAGAGTATAGGGGCATGAGCTACACAACTAGTGAAGTTGTTTGGCTTGAAGGAATAAGTGAGTTATGCATCACTGTACCTACTCCTATCACTTTATATTGTGACAATATCTCTGCTCAACACATTGCTAAAAATCTAGTTTTTCACGAGAAGATAAAGCACATAAGAAGTAAACATCAAAATTAGATGTTCGTTATGTTAGAGAGCATGTTCAAACTGGTTTTCTTCAATGCAAGCATGTGAAATATTCTCTAAAAATCGCTGATATTATGACAAAACCATTGGGTGCTGATCAGCATATATTTCTTTCTTCACAAATTGATTTTGGTGCATAATATTCGTGCTCAAGATTGGCCTTGTTTGTCTCGACCAAGTCAATCATGAGGGGGGTTGTTAAGATGTATATGTCATTCTGTTTGTATACTAAGATAGTATAATGTTTGTTTCATTCTGTGATAATGTTTTTACGCGTTTTGTAATGTTTTTGAAGTTAGGCTAATGGGGTTGTATTGTATATAAAGACATTTTCTATTGTATTTTGAGGTAACAGTTTGGATAATAAAATAATGGTTGCCGCTGTTTCTTTTTCTCCCTCAAAATCAAGATCTGAGATCTGAAATTGTTCAGAAAAAAATTAAGAAAATGTGATTGACCGTGTGAAATGTTATATTTCAAAACATAGTCTAGATATATATATGAAACCATAAGGGCCTTTAGCATTTAAATTTTAGGCGAGCTGAAAATATTTATATGTCCATTCATACTTGTTTCTATCCTGACGCAACTTTGGGATGATTCGATTGACAGTTCAGACGGCGTGCATCAGCGACTCTAGTTCCCCCGGCCATGGTAACGTCTTCCATTACCAGTTACTCTATAAGCTCCCTCATTTTATGTAACACCCCATATTTTTCTATGAATATTAATAAATGAATTAAAAGAAAACTTAATTTTAAAAGTGAGAACTAAGTAAAACAGACTATACCATTGCGTTCGTCTCAAAATTCTGGTCAAGGTGGACCCAAAGTTTGCATTAAACGGATAATGTATGAGAAAGTTATGGACCTTGGAAGTTTGTATACATATAAGGGAAATATATGTATATATATATATATATATAATTAATAAAATAAAAATCAACCTAAAATTCAAGAAAAAAATTCAAAATAGCGGAAGCGGGATGGCAAAACGCCAAACCGGGGTTAACTTCGAACCTGGGTAACTTCTATCAACCTATCTTCTCTTTGTTCTTACTTTATGTAACTTCTATCTCCCCCTATTTATTTTCTTTTATTGAACCTAGGTTAACTTCGAACCTAGGCTGAAATCGCGAAACACGAACGTTTGGAATACGGGGAATATTGGATATTGCCTATGTGGACGAATTTATGGGCATAACATGTTTGGCGGAATTATTGGGCATAATTTGTGATCGATATGGGGTATTATTATTATTATTGCAAGTTTGGATAAATTGGCATGTAAATCAATATTTGGGCATATGTAAATTGGCATGTAAATCAATATTTGGGCATATGTAAATTGGCATGTAAATCAATAATTGGGCATATGTAAATTGGCATGTAAATCAATAATTGGGCATATGTAAATTGGCATGTAAATCAATAATTGGGCATATGATAATTGGCATGTAAAAATTGGAATTTGGACATAATTGGCAAGTATATAATTTAATTAAATCTAATGGCCGCCTAAGACACGAGGTTAGATTTAAGTTATGGTGTAAGGCTGCCCGGAACCGCCCGGCACATCCAGCAACCGCAACGACAACAATCTAATGTGAGGGGTCAAAGGCGAAGATTAGATGGGTAATAATGTCTAACACGAGGTTAGAATGAGTTTGTGGTGTAAGACTGCCCGGAATCGCCCGGCACACCCCGCAACCACAAACAACAAGTCTAATGTGAGAGCTTAGCGCATTGAATGCTTAAACCCGAGGTTGGAATGGGTTTGCGGTGTAAGACTGCCCAGAACTGCTCGGCACAATCCAGCTACCGCAAATAAGTCCAATGTGAGAGGTTGATGCATTAATAAATAATTAATGCTAAACAAACATGTTAAGTATGGTAGGGTTAAGTCAACATGCAACACTTAACCATTATGACATGAAAAGTGGGTGGGTTAAGTAACTCGACTGGATTAATGACACTTAACCAATATAACATGATGAATGGGTGGGTTAAGTAAACTTGAATTGATTGATTGATGACACTTAACCAATATGGGTGGTATACGAATAGACCCTACGAAAAGCCTAGTAACAGGACCCTTTTCAGCAGTAATCCACATTAGGTATCAATGGGTCCCTGAGCTAGGCAGGGTGGGGCACGATTACTGGGCTGATTATAAGCGGTCAATTTAGCGGCAGGTGGTACGACAGTGCAGGTTCCGATGAATTACGGGCGTGCACGTAATTTTGGCATTGGAAAATTTAGACACTGAGTACCAAGTAGGTATAGAGCTGTGCACTCTAGAACTGTATTGGGTTGCCACCCTAGGAAATGATACACCCTATGGTGGGACTAGCACAGGTATCTACAAGTAGGGGTCGGGTTGATACAAGCATATGCAGAATGTTATGAGTGGGAGCCGATCAATTAAGATAGGTACGGTGGTGGCAGGTAATCTGTCCATATGAGGTGGGACCCTCATCATGAGATATGTAACTATAAAACTATCATGTGGGAAATAGGGATCACTTATCTTGTTTTGTAACAAATGGCATTAGTTGAACACTAGTTAGGTGGTGCAGAGAAATCAGGAATCAGTACGATACCTTATTATGTTCTAGTCTTATCTTATGCTTATCTCGTGATCTTGCGATGCTTATTATCATGGTTATGTCTTTTATCTAGTTTATTCATGTCATGATACCATTACCAATTTACATGCTGAAAGTCATTGGTACCAGGCTTTATGTCTAACTCTATTTTTGTTTCGCCTTCTTTCTTTCGTTTCCCCCAAGGTCCATAGGGGGTGAATACTACTGCTTAGTTCGGATTCTTTTCAAGCTCGAATATTGTGATGTATTGCTTTGGACTCTTTACTTTACTGCTATGGTTGGCTACTGCTTAATTGGGGAATTATGTTATGTTATTTTGTATTGCTTCTTTTGAGAAACAAGACGAATATTTGATGTAATGGGTTTTGATGTTCTGGTGTTGATGTTTGAAACAACCCTTATGAAAGTTTATCATATTATGCTACTATGGAATAAAAGTTCTAATTGTTTTCCGCTGCTTAAATTTGTCTGTTTTGTAATTTAATATGTTCTATAATCTTATGACCCCCACTAAAGTTAATGCATTCCCTTTGTGAGCGACCTTAATGGAGTTGGGGTGTTACACGTGGTATCAGAGCTGAAGGTTACCAGAGCAGATAAAAGATTTTCAGAACTATTTGTAACGTCCCGTATTTTTACGGTCGAATAATTAATTAATTTAATTATTTAAAATATGGTTTGGTAATTTAAAATGGTTTAAATTAAATAACTTTGAATATTTAATTAAAATAATAATTAAATAATATATTTAATTCTGAAATAATCAGAGCTAGTGGAATTCACAATATAATGTGAACTGGACAATTTATAATATATAATTCAGTTAAGAATTGAATTATATTAACGAATATATTATATAAACGATAGTTGACCATATTAATTATATGATAAATATAATCGAGCTCGAAATGGCGTAGTAGTTCGTAATTTGGCGATTCGAGCTTTAAACGAATATACAGGGTCTGTTTTAAATCGGATTTATGTGAAACAAGAAACATACAGAGCTGGTGAAGTATATTTTTCTAGTGGAAGAGAAAAATCGAGATTTCGTCGTGTAGATTTTGATTTGTGTCCAAATCAAATTTTAGAAAAGTCGCTATGGACTCGTTTATCAACCATAACGATATATTTCATTATAATTAAATATTGGCCTCGAATTTAGACAAGCCCTTTGAGACGAAGTGATAATTTAATTTTTAGAATTTTACTGTAATTTTTTATTAATTAAATAAGCAACTTTTTATTTGGAGTATTTTGCACCCTTAATCAACGATTTTGGGGTTTCATAATATGAGTTAACCTACCGATATTATTATATTTGTGGAACCATGACACATTGCTCAGTATGATGATATATTTAAATCTGTTGATGGTGATCCATAAAGTAATGAAATTTTGTGTGATGACGATAAAGGAAAAAGAACTTCACTTTGAGAAGCAAGATAATTTAAGTTTATAAAAGTGAGTTCATGCTTTACGGTCTGTTTAGACTTGTTTTATCCCTAAGAATGATAATGTGCACGTGCACAACTTCCACAATGGCTTCTGGAAGACGCTCATTAGCTTTTGGCTACCTATCTTCTCTAATACAGATCCTACTACTATACATGATTCCAAGAACAACACGTATGTGTATATGGTCCTTTGATCACTTCAAATTGAACCAGATGAGTAGCAGTGACAGGTATTAAGTAAGAAGGAAATTGAAGCAATCACATGGATTATTAAATTGGATATATATATAATACATATGTGTATTGTTTCCTTCCAACAACTCATGTCAGAAATAAATATCCTTACTCTACCCCTTAAAACCTCAAACCATCGTCTTTTGTAAACTAAAATAAAAAGGCCGTTCCTCCTGAAAACTTCCTCCAAATTAAATCGATCATTTTACTCAACGAAATCTTGTGATAATGGATCCTTTTTGATCGCGTATGCATGAGCTTCAATCGGGTATCCATTGTTTTAGGCGCGATCAACTTCAGGGAGGCTCGACTATTTCCAGTCACGACTAGAGTTGAGTCGTACCAGAGATTTTGGCATGAGGCGAGGATGGCATGATATTCGGGGGAGCCGGACGCACGTTTTGGTGGAGTTGGAATATTGGTTGACACAAAAAAAGTTCGGAACCTGTAGCATATGCTACAGGGAAGGAGGGTGGTCGCGGCCATCAGGAGACTGCGAGTTGGTCCCTTAGGCGGTGGAGAGGTTGCTTTCGGAAAGAGGGAGTGGTATGTGTTTTCTATTTGTGAAATGGTGGATTGAAGTGAGTTGGAGGTGGAAGTTATTTCAGCAATGGTTTAAAGGAGGAGGTCGCAATAATCAGTTTGGGGAAGAAGCTGATTTAACGGGTCGGGTTTTCAACTAGTGAAGATGGGCCAAGGGATTAAAGTTAAGGTCCATTTATTTATTTTAAATCCATGTTTAATTTTAAATTAAAGTGTACTAACTTGTAATGACCATAACTTTCTCGTACGTTATCGGAATCCAGCGAAACAAGATCCGTTGGGATCGTATGGACGGACACTATCCAATGGAACTGACTGGGAGTGGGTTAGGGCTAGTTACAATTTATAGCAAAATAAATTGTCTGTCTGAATCAAGCGATGGTTATTGTTATTAACGATGATCGTCCAATGTGAGTAAAACTCACCAACTCTGAACAGTTATATTTCTATAACGTATTCTTAAAACTGATAATTATCTGCTGATTTCTGTGTGTTAACTGTTTGGTTGAATTGCTTATGTATTGGTTGAAATTATCGATAACGATATATATATATATATATATATATATATAAATCGTTAGTCAAATATTGATTCTGTCTAGCAAAATATTTCATATCGAAATGAAATCGATGATAATTATATTGTTTAACATCTGTGATGCAGGGAAACAAGTTAGGGGAATCCAACTGGATTCCTCATCATTTATTTTACTGTTTTCATATATCGTAATATATGATGTGATATAAAATCTGTTGATGATGATGTGTGCTTAAATGATATCGATCGTTGTGATATGGTATTTTAAATACCGTAAGAAGTACTGGAATGTAAAAAGGGGATTTTCAAAGTATATTTTGAAAATAAATTAGTTATATAAAATCAGTGGATTTTATATAGAAAAGGAAAAAGGGATTTTATAAAAGGAAACAGTTATAAAATCAAAAAGGGTTTTGAAAAGGAAATATTTATTTAGAAAATAAATATGATAAAGATAAAAGGAAATTTATTTATAAAATCAAAGAATTTTATAAAAAGGATATTTTCTTATAAAATGAATTAGAAAAGATAAAAAGGGAATTATTTATAAAATCAAAGGATTTTATAAAGAGGAATATTTATTAGGATAATAAATAAGATCATATAAGAAACATTTATTGGGATAATAAATAGAAGTATAAAGGATATTTATTTAGAAAATGAATAAGATATCATAAGGATATTTATTTGGAAAATAAATAGGATAATTAAAAAGGATTATTTATAAAACAAATAGAGTTTTATAAAGGGATTATTTATAAAACAAATAGAGTTTTATAAAGGGATTGTTTGTAAGGCAAATAGAATTATAAAAGGGAATAAAGATTTAATGGAAATCTGTTTAACGAGTAAATGTGAGAAGATTTATTTAAAGTAGGTAATAAATAGAATCTGTTTAACAGATAAATTGAGACGATTAATTTATAAATTATATTTTATAAATTAAATAAAATAGTTATCACTAGATGAATGGAATATATAAGTCAAGACTTATATAGAGAAGTAAGAATCAGTTTCAACATCGATATTTGAAACTGAATATGGATGAAGAGTGAATCGAATATTCCCTATTCAAAAAGGAGTAAATAAAAAGGGTTTAATCAATAGAGTTAATCAAATAGAGTTAGTTGAATAGAGTTAGTTGAATAGAGTTAGTTGATTAGAGTTAATTGAATAGAGTTAGTCGATTAGAGTTAACCAATAGAGTTGAAGGAGTTAACCGAATATAATTTTTTCGAATAGAGTTAAAGGAGAAAATCGAATCTAGACATTCGAAATGAGGTTAAATCAAGTATAGTTATTCGAGATAGAGTTAAAACAAACATAGTTATTCAAATATAAGTTAATCTAATATTAGTTATTCGATAGGAGTTAATCAAGTCGAGTTAACTAAGTTAAGTTAGTCAAGAGGAGTTAATCAAACCGAGTTAATCCAAATGAGTTAATCCAAAGGAGTTAGTCGAATATAGTTTATTCAAATAGAGTTAAAGGAAAGGAGTTATCGATTAATTTAATCGAATGGAGTTATCAATTTTTTAATAGAAAGGAATTATCGATTAGTTTAAAGGAAAGGAGTTATCGATTAGTTTAAAGGAAAGGAGTTATCGATTAGTTTGATCGAAAGGAGTTATCCAATTTAGTTATTCGAAAGGAGTTATCGAATTTAGTTATTCAAAAGGAGTTAATCGAATTTAGTTATTCGAAAGGAGTTAATCAAATTTAATTATTCGAAAAGGAGTACTCGAATATAGTTTATTCGAAGAGAGATTGTTCGGATATAGTTTATTCGAAAAAAGAGATTATCGAATATCGGTTATTCGAAGAACGTTGATCGAATATAAGTTATTCAAAGTGACTTAATCGAATATAAGTTATTCGAAAAAAGTTGAACGAATATAAGTTATTCGAAGTGAGCTAATCGAATATTAGTTATTCGAAATAAGTTAGTCGAATATTAGTTATTCGAAGAGAGTAAATCATCGAATTCGATTATATCGAATTTGGGAATGTATTATTTACTTTCCGGTTTTTAAATCAAGATTTATTTATTTATAAATAAATTAGAGTAGGTTAATTATTCAAAGTAAGAAATAAAAAGTTAGATGTTTAGTTAGATATTTCAGAAGTAGGGTTTATAACGTTAGCATTATAATCAATGTTTTCAATAAAGAAGTGGATTCGTAAATAGAATCCGAGAGTTACGTAAGGAAGTTTGTTAAAGATATAAAAAGATAAACTTTGACTATGTCGAAGTTAAAACATTGATCAGTTAAGGTCTGAGAGGTAATTATACCCCAGCTTGATTGACTTCCTTCTTAACTAAGGAATGGTAAGGTTTGATAGTGAAGGATGGTTAGGAGAATTTAGTTAATGAGTGAAATGGTTTGAGTTGGCATGGCGATGTTTGATTTAAACATCGGTTTAAACGAAGTGAAGGAGTTTTGGAAATGTTTTCCAAATAAGAATCAGAAATGTTTTCTGATAATGGAAAATAAGAATTTAGAATATATGGAAACAGGAGATAAATAAATTAATGAACTAAAGAGAATAGATGTTAAATGTTAAATGATGATTGATCGATATAATTTCCATCTGGAAATAATAATGTTGTTTGCACACCAGTTTTTCTTTGACAGTTAACTCACCGACTATCGAAGTTTTTGACCATTTTAACTTTGTTAATATGGAGAGACCGGTTGGATTATTATCCAAATAACCACTCCGTATTGGCATAAGCGTTGTGAATCATATATGCCAAAGATAATTGAAGACAGAGTAAAGTGCAAGGGCTGTTGTATAAATCTTAGGTAAAGATTGCCTAAGATGGATGTACTGAAAAGTGCCTTCGGATTGTCCAGTCCCATGACAACTTGTATGGAAGAAGGTCTGACAGAGTATATCTAATAGATCGCATAAGTTGATCCCTTCAAACATATTTATGTTTGGTGGTGGAGGAATTCGTTTCTCATAGCTGTATACCCGTGTTATTTTTGGGGAAATCAATTTGTGATTTGGCAGGTATGACGATGTGACATTCAAAGTGAATAAATGTGTGATTTGTCAGAGATAAGCGTGGCCTCTAGCCTCACAACTGGGAAATGACAAAAATCGGGCAGGCAAAATGGCTATGTGGGTAGCTCCCATTAGGGTGTATAATCACCTGTCCTAGAGTTTCATTTACTTCTAAAAATCTATTGTCAATGCTCTCCCATTCGGGAAACGGTTGCTGATCCCAACCGTTGGTGATATACATTCAATACACTCAAGCGAAATGAGTGGTCGGTCATGTGTGGCAGTGTTGCAAGATGTTCTTGTTGAACCCATTGTATTCCTCTCTAGAGGTACACTAGCGAAAGGTGGTTCCATACCTTGTCATAGTTGGAAATCCATTATCCAATAAGCGCTCGCGGTATTGATTGTATACCATACATGTAGAACGTGAGATGGAAGCGTTTCTACTAGATGATTATTATTTTGTGGTTGATAGACACTATTATAATATCAAGGATTTTGATATAAAGATTAATTTGGATTCTCATAAGGGAAAAACCCGTTCCTTTATCGGCGTAGTCTTATGAGATATCATTTACTTGCTCAAACTGTTATAAATTGTTTTACTTACACCAGTTGGAGTTTATTTTGTTTTGTTTTTCCCTAAACTCTTGGGTGCCCAATTTTGTACGGGCAGTCAAGTAGTCAGGGAGCTTGGAGCAGGAGGCTTCAGGATCATATAGCTATTGTTTATTTCCGCTGTGTTATAAATGTTGTACTTTGAAAATGATATGTATATTCAAGTACAGATTTATATTTCAAAATTTGATATATATTATATGTTATTCGTTCCGCTGTGAGGTCCGTATTACTCTGATGTTGTGTTCTTCTTCTTCTTCTATTCTAAGTTTCCATCTTATCTACGTTTTCGGTGTTTGAATACTCGACATGGTGTTGTTTATTGAATTTTCTAAGTCGAAAATTTTCGGTACGTTACAGTGGAATTAGAACTGAAGGTTAAGTATTACCTTAGCTCTGTGGCGTGACTCAGTAGAGATGGGGTTAGAAATACCCTAGATTGAGTTGAGTATATATACGAGTGAACGTATTTGTTATTTGATATAAAGTGGTTTTATATTGTGGAGATTTATTGTTTGAGTTGTTTATGGGTTCTGGTCGATCATTTTGATCCACTGTATTGGTAGGGGTTTATAAACACTCGAATATGATGGGTCGACACGATATGTTTTGAAAAGAGAGTAAATGAAAATAGTTTTACCCAAAGTATATTTTGATATAGAGGAAATATACATATATTGGAATTATAATATATTGGATATATTGGTTGTTATTATAATCGAGTAAGATCATAAATTAAATGGTTTTGTAAATAGCCAATCAGAATTTACCTAAGTGCGATATATGGAATTTGATGAATGAAATCTGAATTTAAATCAGAATTGGAATTAAAAGTTGGAGAAGTGTTTGTAAATGGAATTGGATTAAATATATGAGAATTTTAAAATCCTGGGAGATTTTAATTTTGTTATAAGCATTGAAATGGTATTTTGAAATGAATTTCAAAATGGAAGTGTTTAGATATAGTTTTGAAAATGATATAGTATTGAACAAACTTTGATCGCTGGGAAATAACTCTGATGATGCTGGCCACATCATCAGTGTTCGTTTTCAAGTTGTAAGTGATGGATTACTACCAAAGAGATTGTTTTGAAAAAAAAAACGAGTTGTTTTGAATCCTGAAAAGGAAAGTTTGATTTTTGGAGAAAAGCGAAGCTGTTTAAAACTCCCAAGGAGAGATTGATGAATTGAAAACAAGTTAAATGATACTTGTGAAAGCAAACTGGAATTAAATTAAAGGTAGCTGATTGAAGGAAATTAATTAGTTAATGAAATATATGGATGATAACTTAACTTGGTTAAGTATATTGAATTGGTAAGTTAAGAATCTGAAAATCAAGAATGATACTTTGATTGGAAATTGAATTTGGCTTGGATAAGCGAATGGTTGTGTTGGATAATGAATTGATTGGAGTTCGGTTGGGATAACATTGGTATATGTTGAATTAACAGCAGATGGAAGTGAAAAAGTTGATATGCCCGAGAAAAAGGTACAAGTTTATATTTCATATGAGTTTGGTGATTTATGAGCCGATTTGGCAAGCCGCTTGGCTGTTTGATTTTCTATTGGGTTGGAGATGGCCCAGAGAGGCGAGTTGGAGTTTGAGCTATTGACCAGTACAAAGGAGGTGCTGGCGAAATTTTTCGAAAAGTTAAGGCGTTAGAAATTTTTTAGGATTTTTTGAAAATTTTCGTTAATAAGAATAAATTAATAATTAAATTGAAATTAAATTGGTTCAGTTAAAACGGAATTTAAGAAGTAAACAAATGATTTATAACCCAGTTGATAGGGTTTGTTTTCTACCTTAGCAATTTCGAGGATGAAATTATTTTAAGTGGGGGAGAATGTAAAGTCCCGTATTTTTACGGTCGAATAATTAATTTATTTAATTATTTAAAATATGGTTTGGTAATTTAAAATGGTTTAAATTAAATAACTTTGAATATTTAAAATAATAATAATTAAATAACATATTTAATTCTGAAATAATCAGAATTAGTGGAATTCACAATATAATGTGAACTGGACAATTTATAATATATACTTTATTTTAGAGTTGAATTATATTAACGAATATATTATATAAATGACAGTTGAATGTATTAATTATATGATAAATATAATTGAGCTCGAAATGGCGCGGCAGTTCGTAATTTGGCGATTCGAACTTTAAACGAATATATAGGGTCCGTTTTAAATTGGATTTCTGTGAAACAAGAAACATACGGAGCTGGTGAAGTATATTTTTCTAGTGGAAGAGAAAAATCGAGGTTTCGTCGTGTAGATTTTGATTTATGTCCAAATCAAATTTTAGAAAAGTCGATATGGAATCGTTTACCAACCATAACGATATATTTAATTATAATTAAATATTGGCCTCGAATTTAGACAAGCCCTTTGAGACGTAGTGATAATTTAATTTTTAGACTTTTACTGTAATTTTTAATTAATTAAATAATAAACTTTTTATTTGGAGTATTTTGCACCCTTAATCAGTGATTTTGGGGTTTCAAAATATGAGTTAACCAACCGATATTTTTATATTTATTGAACCGTGACACATTGCTCGATATGATGATATATTTAAATTTGTCGATGGTGATCCGTAAAGTAATGAAATTTTGTGTGATGACGATAAAGGAAAAAGAACTTCACTTTGAGAAGTAAGATAATTTAAGTTTATAAAAGTGAGTTCATGCTTTACGGTCTGTTTAGACTTGTTTTATCCCTAAGAATGATAATGTGCACGTGCACAACTTCCACAATGGCTTCTGGAAGATGCTCATTGGCTTTTGGCTACCTATCTTCTATAATACGGATCCTACTACTATACATGATTCCAAGAACACCACGTATGTGTATATGGTCCTTTGATCACTTCAAATTGAACCAGATGAGTAGCAGTGTCAGGTATTAAGTAAGCAGGAAATCGAAGCAATCACATGGATTATTAAATTGGATATATATATATATATAATATATGTGGACTGTTTTCTTCCAACAACTCATGTCAGAAATAAATATCCTTACTCTACCCCTTAAAACCTCAAACCATCGTCTTCTGTAAACTAAAATAAAAGAGGCCGCTCCTCCTGAAAACTTCCTCCAAATTAAATCTATTATTTTACTCAACGAAATCTTGTGATAATGGATCCTTTGTGATCGTGTAACCATGAGCTTCAACTGGGTATCCATTGTTTAAGGCGCGATCAACTTCAGGGAGGCTCGGCTATTTCCAGTCATGACTAGAGTTGAGTCGTACCGGAAATTTTGGCATGAGGCGAGGATGGCATGATATTCGGGGGAGTCGGACGCTCGTTTTGGTGGAGTTTGGAGATTGGTTGACACAAAAAAAGTTCGGAACCTGTAGCGTATGCTACAGGGAAAGGGGGGTCGCAGCCATCAGGAGACCGCGAGTTGGTCCTTGAGGTGGTGGAGAGGTTGCTTTCGGGAAGAGGGAGTGATTTGTATTTTCCATTTGTGAAATGGTGGAGTGAAGTGAGTTGGAGGTGGAAGTTATTTCGGCAATGTTTTAAAGGAGGAGGTCGCGATAATCAGTTTGGGGAAGAAGCTGATTTAACAGGTCGGGTTTTCAACGAGTGAAGGTGGGCCAAGGGAATAAAGTTAAGGCCCATTTATTTATTTTAAATCCATGTTTTATTTTTAAATTAAAGTGTACTTACTTGTAATGACCATAACTTGCTCGTACGTTATCGGAATCCAGCGTAACAAGATCCGTTGGGATCGTATGGACGGACACTACCCAATGGAACCGACTAGGAGTGGATTGGGGCTAGTTACAATTTATAGCAAAATAAATTGTCTGTCTGAATCAAGCGATGGTTATCGTTATTAACGATGATCCAATGTGAGTAAAACTCACCAACTCTAAACAGTTATATTTCTATAACGTATTCTTAGAACTAATAATTATCCGTTGATTGTTGTGTGTTTACTGTTTGGTTGAATTGCTTATGTATTGGTTGAAATTATCGATAATGATATATATATAAATCGTAATCAAATATTGATTCTGTCTAGCAGAATATTTCATATTGAAATGAAATCAATGATAATTATATTGTTTAACATCTGTGATGCAGGGAAACAGGTTGGAGGAATCCAACTGGATTCCTCAACATTTATTTTACTATTTTCATATATTGAAATATATGATGTGATATAAAATATGTTGATGATGATGTGTTCTTAAATGATATCAATCATTGTGATTTGGTATTTTAAATACCGTAAGAAATACTGGCATGTAAAAAGGGGATTTTCAAAGTACATTATGAAAATAAATTAGTTATATAAAATCAATGGATTTTATATAAAAAAGGAAAAAGGGATTTTATAAAAGGAAACAGTTATAAAATCAAAAGGGGTTTCGAAAAGGAAATATTTATTTAGAAAATAAATATGGTAAAGATAAAAGGAAATTTATTTATAAAATCAAAGGATTTTATAAAAAGGATATTTGCTTATAAAATGAATTAGAAAAGATTAAAAGGGAATTATTTATAAAATCAAAGGATTTTATAAAGAGGAATATTTGTTGGGATAATAAATAAGATCATATAAGAAACATTTATTGGGATAATAAATAGAAGTATAAGGGATATTTGTTTAGAAAATAAATTAGATATCATTAGGATATTTATTTGGAAAATAAATAGGATAATTAAAAAGGATTATTTATAAAACAAATAGAGTTTTATAAAGGGATTATTTATAAAACAAATAGAGTTTTATAAAGGGATTGTTTGTAAGGCAAATAGAATTATAAAAGGGAATAAAGATTTAATGGAAATCTGTTTAACGAGTAAATGTGAAAATATTTATTTAAAGTAGATAATAAATAGAATCTGTTTAACAGATAAATTGAGACGATTAATTTATAATTTATATTTTATAAATTAAGTAAAATAGTTATCACTGGATAAATGGAATATATAAGTCAAGACTTATATAGAGAAGTAAGAATCAGTTTCAACTTCGATATTTGTGAAGACCCGTAACTTCCCCGTAAAGGAAAGTGTCGGATAGTTCGAGGACAAGCCACAACAGAACATATACGGAAGAACATTTCATTGTATATTACAGCAATGCATCAGATTACAAGAATATACAGAGTATAAATGAATATTACACAGAAATATCAGAGATTTAAATTACATTTAAATACATAGCAGCGGAAAATAATACAATACACAACTAGAAAGAGATATACGGATACAAAGCTTTCCGGATATCGTTCCAGCTGTAAACCAGGATCCTGTGAATATAAATCTGCAAAACCAAAACTACTAGCTGCCCGTGTCAAAATAAGGGCACCCAGAGTTTAGGTTAAAACAATAAACTCCAGGTCAGTCATGTGACTGGTGTGAGAACTAAAACAGTTGTAATTCTTTATTTTTAAGATAGGTAAATCAAGGGACCACGCCGTATAACACGGAACGGGTTTCCTCCCAAGAATACCAGTGCATATAAGTAAACAACGCAATGCTTTTCTAAAAATGAAGCTATTATAAGACCCAGGTCCCATCACACAATGCAACGCAGCCGAGGATAGGGTTTTCCCTTATAATAGCCAAACATGCTTAGTACGTTTAAAACAAATTATTTGATACTACTATAAGTGTATAGTGTCAAAACAATTTCAATCATAAATATCAATCATAGACGGCATGGGTACCATATATCATGTCGCCATACTAGTTCTACAATTAAAACCGCAATACACGTATTGGAAATTGGGTTATTATTTATGGTATGAACCGAGGCTAGGGGCAAGATCCTCACCGATTCGAGACGCTCTAGTCCGCCCCTCAGGAACAGCCGCAACTGCCCCTTGGATCGTCAGGGCCGGTCCACCGATGTGGATTATTATGCCTGAACACTACGTTTCCCCGCCCTTTAAGGCGTAAGCCTGGCCCGTCAGCTGACCAGAAGCATCGGCCGAAACCGATATCACGAGGCGCCTCGCTTTTCAGCAAGTAATAATAAGTAACATCCACATGAGTCAAACTCGTCAGCCAGTTCAAGCACTGACGCCACTCCTAACTAGAAAGAAACGCATGTCCTCCCTGATGTCCGTCTCCCGTTTTTGGTTCATACCGGGTGTGATACTCGCGAATCAACGTTACACAAAGCTACGCCACAAAGGCCGTGCTTCGATCATCAACCACAAGCCTTTGCTTTTCAATAGAAGCCTTGATCATTTGCCACTTAGGCATGCCACACAGGCAATTCACTCCATGCGATTGATATCCATCAATATATAACCCCTGAGCTCGTACGTCTCATAGAAGGGCGTTAAGCAAGAGAATAAATTCTCCACCGCCAAACAGATATATATTTAATAGAGATCAATCGCACGGACTAAAATCCAATGTCAGACACACACAGTCCATTTACAAGTCCGTTCTGGGTCTGAACGAAACCGGAGGCACTTTCCTCGCATATCCATCCATCTCCAAGTACGTCTGGACGACCACCAACTATTTCCATCCTCTCGGGTGTACAGCCCAATCAGGATCGTCGATAATTATCCAAACGATGTGAAGACTTCCGGTCTTCTACCACCGTCTTCATCTTCGACATATCGTCGTATCAGTTATTCAGAATGGGATAAACCCGGTCTTTCCGAATAACTCGCGTATATTTTAAATAAGTGTTACACAAACACAACATACGCTTCATTCCAATTCATTAGTCACTAACTGTAAATTAATCAAGAGAATAATTCCCCAAATATTAACCCCGAAGGCCGAAACCAACATCAGATCAATATTCAGAAAACCATTCTGCTTGGCTTACCGACAGTTAGTTTCTAAATTTCACGTTCATAGGGAAAGGTTCCCATTAATTTTATCCAAAATAAATTCCTTGAATTTATTCTTTATTCTATTTTTGAATCTCAATTCAAACTAGTCGGGATTAGCGAACCTTACCGAAGTAATTATTTATTTTAATTTCCCCATCCCAACCTATTCATCCCATGAAGTAAAACTGGTAATACTTCATATCTAACACCACAGTGTTATCGGTAAATTCAATTACCATTTCACGTTCAAATCTAATTAAAGATTTAACTATCGCCTGGAGCAAAACTGGTGATACTCCATTTTCGATCTTTTCAATCTAATTAAAGATTCATTAAAACTCCACTTAGTTTTAATCGTTAACTGGGTTAAAGAATCCGTGTCATTTAAAACACGGTTCACGATAAACCCAAAGTCACATTCCATTGATTATCGGGTTAAAGAACGAGTGGTATTTAAAACACTGTTCACGATAAACCCAAAAACCAATATCAATTCAATCCCAATTAAATATTGTTTAATTGGTCCACTTCATTAAATCTAAATAAAAAGATTTAATCTTTTCACAACTGGGTTCAAGAACAGTGTTAATGAAGACACCATTCACGACAAACCCAAATCACATTTGATATTAAATACGAGGCTCTGAATAGAAAATATCCCGGCTTATATTCAATATCAAATTCTACGACCAACAAATATCGTATTGGAAATAACGATATATATATATCTATATCTTTCAAATTTCCATAACAACATCTGTATGATCACGAAATCCAACATCGAAATATTCCGAAGACAATTTCGATTCAAATCCATCCCAATGCAATCATAGGCAATTCTGGTTATTTTCAAAACCATTTCAAATTCGATTTATTTATTTAAAAATAAATAGAATTTTAATTCTAGTTTAAAACTAGTTCATTTCGATAAAAATCTATTTTTATCTTTTCAAATATGGAGTTTTTCATCCCAATTCTTTCTAAATCATTTCTTATGATTTTACACAAATTATTACTATTTTATTAATTTATTTTATCCTATTTCCGATAATCCTTGTTTTTCAATCCGAACTTCAAATTAAACCCAACGAGTGTCGCCACTAGCTAATTACCCCCATCCCGGACACAATGGAATATGTTTCGTAGGCCAATTCGACTGTTACAGTCAGTTATTCTTCAAATTAAAGTATAAAACATTTAATTTTCAAATTTGAACGTACATTTTAATTTGCCGGGGCCACAAACTGATTCAAAAAAAATTTCCAGAAAAATAAATCTGGCTATGTGGGGATGATACGGTCCCAACAAAACTGATTTCGTCGAATTCTGAGACCGTTTGAAAAATGGCCATTTTCCAGTCGATTAAAATCAACTGAAACTGGTCAAACGCGTTTTCCTTTGCCACGCTCACACATTGATTCGAAAAATTATGAAATTTGGAATCTAGCAATAACTTGACACTGCGGATCCAACAAAACTGGTTTCGTCGAAATCCGAGGTCGTTTGCAAAATTTCAATTTTTAAGGGCCTGAATTCCATAGCGACTATTCAGAATTTTCAACTGGACATATCTTTTGATTCCCGCTATGAAACTTTGATTTTTCAGATTCGTTGGAAAGATATTATCGATTAGATCCTATTGTTTTTGGTTTCACTAAAATCCGGATTGTTTTGCACCCGGTACATTCAATTGAAGTTTGAAATCGAATTATCGAACTACCGCGCCATTTTCAATTCTATTTATAATTATATATAAATATTTATATTCTAACGACGACGCGTATAAATATATATGTTCGAATTATATTCAAAATAAATTTCTCGTCGATATTATTTAAAATAATTCATTTTAAATAATCAAAATTCGCTAGAATTGCCAAAATAAAAATTTTAAACTGGCCCAGATTTTCGGGTTGTTACAATCTCCCCCACTTAAAATTTTTCATCCCCGAAAAGGAACAAAGTCGAAAGTGGTTTGATTAATCAACTCTACGTTCGATCTGGCTTCCATTCTCCAACTTTTCAGTTTCTGAGAATTTTCAAAATTTCAAAAATTTGGCTAACACCTTAAATTTTCGAAAAATTTCGCCATAACCTCCCCTGCACCGGGAGCATCGGGGAATTTCAAATAGCTTCCCCGGTCCTTCTAATCTCAAAAAGAAAAAGAAAAAGCCAAGCGGCTAGCCAATAGGCTCATAAAATCATCATCACCCAAAAAAAACAGTAAATTATGTAGTAAACATGTACCTATTTGTCGGGCAAACAAATTTTATTCTCTGGCTCTAGCCTCCTTGCTATGACCTGTTCAATATAAGTATATGTATATGCAAGCAAATGCGACCAATTTTCAATATAATTCAATATTTGATGCTATTAGGCATAATGGTTCAAAATTAGCAAACAAATAAACAAACAACACAAACATTAATTAATTAGTGAATTAGAGTTTCAAATTCATAATTTTGATATATATACAAAAAATCATATTTTTGATGCCAAATCACTACAATGTATTCTAGCTATATTAGTTTTGGTTCTCACACCAGTCTAATGGAAATATATAGAAAATCACACCTTCGAAACTCGAACATGAATGTTGATGATGCGATCGCTATCATCAATATCATCTTCGGGCGACTAGAGTGCGATGCTATATCTATCCAATATATTAAAATTTTGAATATACGTTTGCAAGGCGTATATGCAAATTCTTTATATACTGAATTGTCCAAAATCAATATAAACAAAATAATCAAATATGAATAATTGATTTTAATTTTTCAAAACAAAATTGGTTTTCATTTTTCAAATATACTCTTCACACTCGTTCTAGGATACTACTGATCCCATCTCTAACGAGTCATTCTATTGGATATTGCTAATCCAATATCTGATGAATTCTTTCGTATGGTTCTAATGTGTCTTGTTCTCTAAGCTTTGTAAACCAAAGCTCTGATACCAACTGTGAAGACCCGTAACTTCCCCGTAAAGGAAAGTGTCGGATAGTTCGAGGACAAGCCACAACAGAACATATACGGAAGAACATTTCATTGTATATTATAGCAATGCATCAGATTACAAGAATATACAGAGTATAAATGAATATTACACAGAAATATCAGAGATTTAAATTACATTTAAATACATAGCAGCGGAAAATAATACAATACACAACTAGAAAGAGATATACGGATACAAAGCTTTCCGGATATCGTTCCAGCTGTAAACCAGGATCCTGTGAATATAAATCTGCAAAACCAAAACTACTAGCTGCCCGTGTCAAAATAAGGGCACCCAGAGTTTAGGTTAAAACAATAAACTCCAGGTCAGTCATGTGACTGGTGTGAGAACTAAAACAGTTGTAATTCTTTATTTTTAAGATAGGTAAATCAAGGGACCACGCCGTATAACACGGAACGGGTTTCCTCCCAAGAATACCAGTGCATATAAGTAAACAACGCAATGCTTTTCTAAAAATGAAGCTATTATAAGACCCAGGTCCCATCACACAATGCAACGCAGCCGAGGATAGGGTTTTCCCTTATAATAGCCAAACATGCTTAGTACGTTTAAAACAAATTATTTGATACTACTATAAGTGTATAGTGTCAAAACAATTTCAATCATAAATATCAATCATAGATGGCATGGGTACCATATATCATGTCGCCATACTAGTTCTACAATTAAAACCGCAATACACGTATTGGAAATTGGGTTATCATTTATGGTATGAACCGAGGCTAGGGGCAAGATCCTCACCGATTCGAGACGCTCTAGTCCGCCCCTCAGGAACAGCCGCAACTGCCCCTTGGATCGTCAGGGCCGGTCCACCGATGTTGATTATTATGCCTGAACACTACGTTTCCCCGCCCTTTGGGGCGTAAGCCTGGCCCGTCAGCCGACCAGAAGCATCGGCCGAAACCGATATCACGAGGTGCCTCGCTTTTCAACAAGTAATAATAAGTAACATCCACATGAGTCAAACTCGTCAGCCAGTTCAAGCACTGACGCCACTCCTAACTAGAAAGAAACGCATGTCCTCCCTGATGTCCGTCTCCCGTTTTTGGTTCATACCGGGTGTGATACTCGCGAATCAACGTTACACAAAGCTACGCCACAAAGGCTGTGCTTCGATCATCAACCACAAGACTTTGCTTTTCAACAGAAGCCTTGATCATTTTCCACTTAGGCATGCCACACAGGCAATTCACTCCATGCGATTGGTATCCATCAATATATAACCCCTGAGCTCGTACGTCTCAGAGAAGGGCGTTAAGCAAGAGAATAAATTCTCCGCCGCCAAACAGATATATATTTAATAGAGATCAATCGCACGGACTAAAATCCAATGTCAGACACACACAGTCCATTTACAAGTCCATTCTGGGTCTGAACGAAACCGGAGGCACTTTCCTCACATATCCATCCATCTCCAAGTACGTCTGGACGACCACCAACTATTTCCATCCTCTCGGGTGTACAGCCCAATCAGGATCGTCGGTAATTATCCAAACGATGTGAAGACTTCCGATCTTCTACCACCGTCTTCATCTTCGACATATCGTCGTATCAGTTATTCAGAATGGGATAAATCCGGTCTTTCCGAATAACTCGCGTATATTTTAAATAAGTGTTACACAAACACAACATACGCCTCATTCCAATTCATTATTCACTAACTGTAAATTAATCAAGAGAATAATTCCCCAAATATTAACCCCGAAGGCCGAAACCAACATCAGATCAATATTCAGAAAACCATTCTGCTTGGCTAACCGACAGTTAGTTTCTAAATTTCACGTTCATAGGGAAAGGTTCCCATTAATTTTATCCAAAATAAATTCCTTGAATTTATTCTTTATTCTATTTTTGAATCTCAATTCAAACTAGTCAGGATTAGCGAACCTTACCGAAGTAATTATTTATTTTAATTTCCCCATCCCAACCTATTCATCCCATGAAGTAAAACTGGTAATACTTCATATCTAACACCACAGTGTTATCGGTAAATTCAATTACCATTTCACGTTCAAATCTAATTAAAGATTTAACTATCGCCTGGAGCAAAACTGGTGATACTCCATTTTCGATCTTTTCAATCTAATTAAAGATTCATTAAAACTCCACTTAGTTTTAATCGTTAACTGGGTTAAAGAATCCGTGTCATTTAAAACACGGTTCACGATAAACCCAAAGTCACATTCCATTGATTATCGGGTTAAAGAACGAGTGGTATTTAAAACACTGTTCACGATAAACCCAAAAACCAATATCAATTCAATCCCAATTAAATATTGTTTAATTGGTCCACTTCATTAAATCTAAATAAAAAGATTTAATCTTTTCACAACTGGGTTCAAGAACAGTGTTAATGAAGACACCATTCACGACAAACCCAAATCACATTTGATATTAAATACGAGGCTCTGAATAGAAAATATCCCGGCTTATATTCAATATCAAATTCTACGACCAACAAATATCGTATTGGAAATAACGATATATATATCTATATCTTTCAAATTTCCATAACAACATCTGTATGATCACGAAATCCAACATCGAAATATTCCGAAGACAATTTCGATTCAAATCCATCCCAATGCAATCATAGGCAATTCTGGTTATTTTCAAAACCATTTCAAATTCGATTTATTTATTTAAAAATAAATAGAATTTTAATTCTAGTTTAAAACTAGTTCATTTCGATAAAAATCTATTTTTATCTTTTCAAATATGGAGTTTTTCATCCCAATTCTTTCTAAATCATTTCTTATGATTTTACACAAATTATTACTATTTTTAATAATTTTATCTAGGCCCGTACAGTCGATTTTCAACAATGGCCATCGAACTGCACTTATAGCGACCTTTTTCAAATTTGATTTGGACGTATCTCCAAATCCAACCGTTAGATTTTGAATTTCTAGTATTCATTAGAAAGCTCTTTTCGATACGAACCCAACGGTTCCGGTTTTAGGAGAACCCGACGGTCGGATCTCCCGTAATGTCCATTTGAAATAAATGGTCGAAATTCACGAACTGCCGCGGCGCGGCGCGTTCTATTCAGGCCATTATATTATATATATTATATATATAATATATATAACATATATTTCGTCGATTTCTATTTAAAACGAATTATATAAATAGTTTTAAAATTCGTTTCAAAAGCAATTTCAACTTCCATTTCAATTCAAATCAAAATTGAATTCTTCTTTATAAATTCGTTTTAAAATTCATTTCTATTCAGTTCAAATTTCAATTCAATTTGAATTCGTTTTCAATTCAATTCATTTCAAAATCGTTTTCAATTCAATTTAAATTCGTTTTCAATTCAATTCATTTCGAAATCGTTTTCAATTCAATTCATTTCGAAATCGTTTTCAATTCAATTCATTTCGAAATCGTTTTCAATTCAATTTGAATTCGTTTTCAATTCAATTCATTTCGAAATCGTTTTCAATTCAATTCGAATTCATTTTCAATTCAATTCATTTCGAAATCGTTTTCAATTCAATTTAAATTCGTTTTCAATTCAATTCATTTCGAAATCGTTTTCAATTCAATTCATTTCAAAATGAATAAAATCGATATAAATATCGTTTACGTCAAAATGGCGTCAATCTAATCAACACGGCTTCATAAATTTCTATTTTCAAATATTCTATTTCAAATATTTCTTTTTCAAATAGTTGTTATTATCAAAATATTTCGTTCAACACATGACCAATCTCAATGGATGAGTACTGTCAACACATGAACCTTTATTTTATATTGATAAAGATGTAAATTTTATTACTAAAATATTTCGTTCAACACATGACCAATCTCAATGGATGAGTACTGTCAACACATGAACCTTTATTTTATATTGATAAAGATGTAAATTTTATTACTAAAATATTTCGTTCAACACATGACCAATCTCAATGGATGAGTACTGTCAACACATGAACCTTTATTTTATATTGATAAAGATGTAAATTTTATTACTAAAATATTTCGTTCAACACATGACCAATCTCAATGGATGAGTACTGTCAACACATGAACCTTTATTTTATATTGTTCTTTATTTTTCAAATTGGAATGAGGCCCAATCAATTACCATATAAAGTTAATTATATGGATTTTCATACAACACATGTATAATAGCATTGAAAAATAATCAACCATCAACCAAAGTGCACTACACTGTATAAGCATCAAATATAGATATCTAACTCTTTTAACAGCCTGTCAATCAATCGATCGACATATTTAATCAATCAGGATGAGTGAACTTCAAATTTCATCCCAACACCCGTGTGGGGTTTCAAACAATCGAACACAGATTTTATTTGTGCAGTTGGGCGATGTGTAAAATTTAACGTCCCAATCAATGTCATTCAAATAGGTGTACATAAACAAACCGTCCGGTTTGTAAATGAATATTTTATTCACTTCACGTTAAAAATTATATTTTTAACGATAAAACATTTTATTTTGACATATGAATTTCTATTCAGTTCATTCTTTAAATAAAATGATATTCTTATTTTTCTAACATATTTTAGAAAATTTCGGCGGCATAACGGCACGATACTAGAAACGGGACGAGGCCTAGCCTTATCCCCGGTCTAGTGAAGGCCCACGCCATTCACATATCAATCTAAATCACCAAACAACCAAATTCAAATCAAATCATATAACTAATCTATGCAACCAAACAAACAAGTCCATGGTCTGTGGACGATTGTGTCGGGTGCTACTAAGCACCGTCTGCATCCTAGTATATATATATAAATAGAAATGAAATTGAAAGGTGAGAAATTCTCACAGAATTGCTAATCCAACACCACGACTCTTCTTAGGTAGAAATCTTCGTCGTTCTCGCCTTTTGTCACTTTCTATGCCCGTAGCCACTACATATGTAAAAATCACACATTTTTATATTGCTGTCTTTAAAATAAAAATCACATTTTTGTCATTGTTACATGCACATAAAAATCATATTTTTATAACGCTTTCTTATATAAGAATCATATTTTTATATTTTTAAAACCATGCTCTTTATATTTATTTTTTTAAAAAACTACACTTTGCTTATTTTAAATAAAACTTCTATAGTAAATAAAATTAGAAAAAAAAATACCTTTCATTGCTTGAAAAAAAATAAGAAGAAGGAACTCTGTCGTTCTCCTTCCAGAAATAACCGAAGTCGACTTCCCATTCGCTCGATCTGAAAACCCTACCACCATCGCCATGTCAGCCCATCGGAGGCGGATCCGACCATCCCTCGTCATCGGCCTTCGAGGCCGCTTCCTGCGCCCCCAGTACCCAGAAGTCCGGTGTCCCCTAGGGTGCCAAAAACTGCTCGAAAGTCGTCGCCTTTCCATGGCGATTCCGGCCATCGTCTTCGGCTACTCCAGATCACCGCCGTTGGAGATGATGCTCTCGAGGCGCCCTTCGATCTCGTGTATTCAGATTCTCGAATTGCTGCGTGGATTTCAAATGACGGGAGGAAATTGATTCAAGCAATTTTAATCGTTCGCTTTAGAGAGTGGCGGCCTGAAGATGTGATTAGGGTTAGGGTTTAGTTGAAATATTTATATATGTTTTATTATTTTATTAATTTATTTTATCCTATTTCCGATAATCCTTGTTTTTCAATCCGAACTTCAGAATAAACCCAACGAGTGTCGCCACTAGCTAATTACCCCCATCCCGGACACAATGGAATATGTTTCGTAGGCCAATTCGACTGTTACAGTCAGTTATTCTTCAAATTAAAGTATAAAACATTTAATTTTCAAATTTGAACGTACATTTTAATTTGCCGGGGCCACAAACTGATTCAAAAAAAATTTCCAGAAAAATAAATCTAGCTATGTGGGGACGATACGGTCCCAAAAAAATTGATTTCGTCGAATTCTGAGACCGTTTGAAAAATGGCCATTTTCCAGTCGATTAAAATCAACTGAAACTGGTCAAACGCGTTTTCCTTTGCCACGCTCACACATTGATTCGAAAAATTATGAAATTTGGAATCTAGCAATAACTTGACACTGCGGATCCAACAAAACTGGTTTCGTCGAAATCCGAGGTCGTTTGCAAAATTCCCATTTTTAAGGGCCTGAATTCCATAGCGACTATTCAGAATTTTCAACTGGACATATCTTTTGATTCCCGCTATGAAACTTTGATTTTTCAGATTCGTTGGAAAGATATTATCGATTAGATCCTATTGTTTTTGGTTTCACTAAAATCTGGATTGTTTTGCACCCGGTACATTCAATTGAAGTTTGAAATCGAATTATCGAACTACCGCGCCATTTTCAATTCTATTTATAATTATATATAAATATTTATATTCTAACGACGACGCGTATAAATATATATGTTCGGATTATATTCAAAATTAATTTCTCGTCGATATTATTTAAAATAATTCATTTTAAATAATCAAAATTCGCTAGAATTGCCAAAATAAAAATTTTAAACTGGCCCAGATTTTCGGGTTGTTACAATATTTGAAACTGAATATGGACGAAAAGTGAATTGAATATTCCCTATTCAAAAAGGAGTAAATCAAAAGGGTTTAATCAATTGGGTTAATCAAACAGAGTTAGTTGAATAGAGTTAGTTGAATAGAGTAAGTTGAATAGAGTTAGTTGATTAGAGTTAATTGAATAGAGTTAGTCGATTAGAGTTAACCAATAGAGTTGAAGGAGTCAATCGAATATAAATTATTCGAATAGAGTTAAAGGAGAAAATCGAATCTAGTCATTCGAAATGAGGTTAAATCGAATATAGTTATTTGAGATAGAGTTAAAACAAACATAGTTATTCGAATATAAGTTAATCGAATATTAGTTATTCGATAGGAGTTAATCAAGTCGAGTTAAATAAGTCGAGTTAATTAAGTTAAGTTAGTCAAGAGGAGTTAATCAAACCGAGTTAATCCAAATGAGTTAATCCAAAGGAGTTAGTCGAATATAGTTTATTCGAATAGAGTTAAAGGAAAGGAGTTATCGATTGGTTTAATCGAAAGGAGTTATCGATTAGTTAATCGAAAGGAGTTATCGATTAATTTAAAGGAAAGGAGTTATCGATTAGTTTAAAGGAAAGGAGTTATCGATTAGTTTAATCAAAAGGAGTTATCGAATTTAGTTATTCGAAAGGAATTATCGAAATTAGTTATTCGAATTTAGTTATTTGAAAAGGAGTAATCGAATATAGTTTATTCGAAGAGAGATTAACCGGATATAGTTTATTCGAAGAGAGAGATTATCGAATATTGGTTATTCGAAGAAAGTTGATCGAATATAAGTTATTCGAAGTGAATTAATCGAATATAAGTTATTTGAAGAAAGTTGATCGAATATAAGTTATTCGAAATGAGCTAATCGAATATTAGTTATTCGAAGTAAGTTAATCGAATATTAGTTATTCGAAGAGAGTAAATTGTCGAATTCGATTATATCGAATTCGGGAAAGTATTATTTACTATCCGGTTTTTAAATCAAGATTTATTATTTATAAATAAATTAGAATAGGTTAATTATTCAAAGTAAGAAATAAAAAGTTAGGCGTTAAATTAGATATTTCAGAAGTAGGGTTTATAACGTTAGCGTTATAATTAATGTTTTCAATAAAGAAGTGGATTCGTAAATAGAATCCGAGAGTTACATAAGGAAGTTTGTTAAAGATATAAAAAGATAAACTTTGATTATTTCAAAATTAAAACGTTGTTCAGTTAAGGTTTGAGAGGTAATTATACCCCAACATGATTGACTTTCTTCTTAACTAAGCAATGGTAAGGTTTGATAGTGAAGGATGGTTAAGAGAATTTAGTTAATGAGTGAAATGGTTTGAGTTGGCATGGCGATGTTTGATTTAAACATCGGTTTAAACCAAGTGAAGGAGTTTTTGAAATGTTTTCCAAATAAGAATCAGAAATGTTTTCTGATAATAGAAAATAAGAATTTAGAATATATGGAAACAAGAGATAAATAAATTAATGAACTAAAGAGAATAAATGTTAAATGATGATTGATCGATATAATTTCCATCTGAAAATAATATCATTGTTTGCACACCTGTTTTTCTTTGATATTTAACTCACCGACTATCGAAGATTTTGACCATTTTAACGTTGTTAATATGGAGAGACCGGTTGGATTATTATCCGAAGAACCACTCCGTATTGGCATAAGCGTTGCGAATCATATATGCCAAAGATAATTGAAGACAGAGTAAAGTGCAAGGGCTGTTGTATAAATCTTAGGTAAAGATTGCCTAAGATGGATGTACTGAATGGTGCCTTCGGTTTGTCCAGTCCCAGGACAACTTGTATGGAAGAAGGTCTGACAGAGTATATCTAATAGATCGCATAAGTTGATCTCTTCAAACGTATTTACGTCTGGGGGCGGAGGAATTCGTTTCTCTTAGCTGTATACCCGTGTTATTTTTGGGGAAATCAATTTGTGATTTGGCGGGTATGACGATGTGACATTCAAAGTGAATAAATGTGTGATCTGTCAGAGATAAGCGTGGCCTCTAACCTTACAACTGGGAAATGACCAAAATTAGACAGGCAGCATGGCTATGTGGGTAGCTCCCATTAGGGTGTATAATCACCTTATCTAGAGTTTCATTTACTTCAAAAAATCTATTGTCGATGATGTCCCATTCGGTAAACAGTTGCTGATCCCAACCGTTGGTGATATACATTTGATACACTCACGCGAAATGAGTGGTCGGTCTTGTGTGGCCGCGTTGCAAGATGTTCTTGTTGAACCCAGTGTATTCCTCTCTAGAGGTACACCAGCGAAAGGTGGTTCCATACCTTGTCATAGTTGGAAATCCATTATCCAATAAGTGTTTGCGAACAAATTTTGCAATTGTAAACAACTGTAAAATCCGTTTGGCTTTCCTAAACAACAAGGATTGTTATAGAGGGTGTCGAACTCTGGGACCAAAAATATTTTAATTAATAAATCCAATCAAGTTATTCAGAATTTTGATTGGTTGCAAACACAGAAAATAAACAAAAAGAGAGTTTTAACAATAAGAGAAAGCAATTAGGGGATAATGACATAGATTAGATTAATATTCATCAATAGCCAATCGAATAAATACAGATCTAATTCACGTTTCTGTCACAAACATGAATCAACTATAACTAGGTTTCTAGAAAAAAATATGTAAATAACAACAAGTATAGCCTATGCAGGAGCTCAGCTCTTAAACAACCATAGGCTATCAGGACAGATTCACTATTTTATTTCTAAAACCCTAAATATTAAATCTAAATCTGATAAGTGTTAGATCGAACTCGAATATACCCTGTGAAGGAGCACAGCTCTTAAACGACACAGGGTATGAAGGTTCAAATCTAACCCTTAGTTCAAATCTAGATCTACATACATGAAGTTCTAATCTTTTGGCTATGTGATTCATATTGAATCATATCTATTAGCGTCATCACCCCCTAATCAAAGAGGATTAGCTAGACATAGCTAAAAGAAAAGAAAATAAAAAGAAAATAATAGACATGATAATAAATAAAATGCAAATAAAAACTAAATAGAAGAAAGAAAGAAGAGTTTTATTCCAAGGAAAGGATTACAGAATAAAACTAAGTGTGTCTTTACATGAATGAGATACAAGGTATTTATAGCTGATATGACAAAGACTACTTGGCAAATTCCACAATGTGGGACTAAAGAATTAGCCCAAATAACACACAAGCTAGTGTGAACGAGGTTGTAGAGTAAGAGGCCTTGTAAGTGAGCCAGTGTGAACGCGTGCAGTGCATGAATGAGAAGCCTTGCAAAGGAGCTAATGTGAACGCTACATGAGTGAAATGGTCTGCAATTGAGCCAATGTGAACACAATATGAGTCTTTATTGAGCCAAATCTACCCAACTGAACTTTATTTGCAACCATTCTTCAAGCTTTAAACCCTTCAAGCTTTAGTAATTTTAACTTCACTCTTTTTCAGCAAATTCTTCATGCTTTATTCATCAAATGCTCTAAACCATGATTCTTGTCAACAATCTGAAAACACAGCTATAAATACACAATATCAATTATTCAAAAGATAAAATACGATAAATATGCAGATAAAATATACACATTTACGTGTATATCAAATACCCCCACACTTATCTTTTTATTCGTCCTCGAATAAACTAAACTAAGATATGTCACACTTTCGTAGGAAACACGATTGCATTTAGCGTATGCAACAAGCCGTTAAACCTCTGGGTGTCCCCAGTAAGATGAGTGTTGTCTCGTGAGGGTTTTCAGCGGATACTACCCACAAAATCCAAAGCGTCTTATGTACGCAGATTAATCAAACAATATATTTAAGGTCTTTCACATTCCAAGGATTTTACCTAACTTCAATAATAACGGTTTAGCCCCAAATTGTCCATCCCATAATTAGTGCAAAAATGAATAAGATTTTTCAAGCTGAATCATAATTTCTTGATAACACTGTAATTGTCTTGAAGGTTAAGAGCGTGGTGTCAACCAAAGTTCTACACATCGACAATTGTAATAACCCGGAAATTCTGAGCCAGTTTAAAATTTTTATTTTGCAAATTTTAGCGAATTTTAAATATTTAAAATAGATTATTTTAAATAAAATCGACGATAAATTTATTTTGAATATAATTATAACGTATATATTATATGCGTCGTCATTAGAATATAAATATTTATATATAATTATAAATAGAATTGAAATGACGCGGTAGTTCGATAATTCGATTTCAAACTTCAATTGAACATACCGGGTGCAAAACAATCCGGATTTTAGTGAAACCAAAAACATTAGGATCTAATTGATGATATCTTCCCAACGAATCCGAAAAATCAAAATTTCATAGCGGGAATCAAAAGATATGTCCAGTTGAAAATTCTGAATAGTCGCTATGGAATTCAGGCCCTTAAAAATTGAAATTTTGCAAACGACCTCGGATTTCAACGAAACCACTTTTGTTGGATCCGTGATGTCAAATTATTGCTAGATTCCAAATTTCATAATTTTTCGAATCAATATGTGAGCGTGGCGAAGGAAAACGCGTTTGACCAGTTTCAGTTGATTTTAATCGACTGGAAAATGACCATTTTTCCAACGGTCTCAGAATTCGACGAAACTAGTTTTGTTAGGACCGTATCGTCAATACGAAGCTAGAAAATATTTTTCGAGAATTTTTAGAGCTAGTATGTAACCCCGGTAATTTGAAATGTACGTTTAAAATTCAATATAGTAATTTAAATGTAAATTCAACGGAAACTAATCGAAACGATCAAATCAGCTTGCGATACATATCCCATTGTGTTCGGAATGGGGGTAAAACGCTATGCACGATAGGCGGTGGGCCTCGTTTAGAGGTCGTATGTAAAAGTCAATATTTTGGTAATTAAAATAATTAAAATAATAAAAGAAAAAATTTCTCTTTCCTCCCCCCCCCTTAACTTCTCTCTGGCCCCCCCCCCCCATTTCATCCGTTCATAACAGGAGAAAAAAAAGAAAAAAAAATCGGAATCGAGCCGCCAGCCCCCCCCCCCAGCGGCGCCGACCTCGCGACGCCCCCCCCCCCCTCCACCTGCGATAGTCGCGACCCCCCCCCCCCCCCCCCGCCAGAGGCGGCGCGAAGACCCCCCCCCCCCAGTTCGATCGACGCGCGAGAGCCCCCCCCCCCCTTTTTCCTCCACCGCCGCGCACCCCCAAGCGCCGCCATCCTCCTCTTCTTCCCCCTCCTTCGCCTGAGCGATGGCGCACCCCCACCCCCTCTGGAAGTCCTCTGTTTATTTTTATTTTGTTTTATTTTTAATTTCTTTTAGGTAATTAGTTTAGAAATTAAACTGGTATGGTTTTAAAAACTGAAATATATTTATATATGTAATTGTAAAGCAAAAAGAATTGATTTTTATACGATCTTTATATTTTTAGAATAATAAAACTATGATTTTTATTATATATAGAAGATAAATATATAATATTTACATTATAGGAAGGTTCAAAATATAATTTTTCTAATATAGATAGGATAAAAATATGATTTTTACATAGTAGGAACTATAAAGATATAATCTTTGTAAGATAGAGAATATAAAAATATCATCTTTGTATATGTAGCGAAATAAAAATCTGATTTTTATTTTATAAACTTTGAAATAAAGAGGTGATTTTTATAATGATGAAATCTTTATATTTGAAAAGGCGAAATCTTTATTTTTGAAAAGGCGGAAACTTTATATAGAGAATAGCGTGATAAAATAGAATTTTTATCCATATAGCGTCAAAATAAAAATTTGATTTTTATATATTGAATAGCATAATAAAAATTTGATTTTTATATATTGAATAGCATAATAAAATTTTGATTTTTATATATTGAATAGCATAATAAAAATTTGATTTTTATATATTGAATAGCATAATAAAAATTCGATTTTTATATATTGAATAGCGAAGTAAAAATTCGATTTTTAAAGGTATGAAGCAATTATAAAAATATGATTTTTAAATTGAAAGTGAATAAATAAAAATGTGATTTTTATTTTAAAGACATCAAAATATAAAAATGTGTGATTTTTATATATGTAGTGGCTACGGGCAACGAAGATGACGAAGATGCGATAGCGATGAAGATTTCTATCAATGAAGTGCCGTGGAGCTAGGATAGCTATTTGTGAGAATTTCTCACCTTTCAATTTCTTTTTCTAATTATATATATATACTAGGATGCAGACGGTGCTTAGTAGCACCCGACACCCGTCATCCACAGACCATGGATGGCTTGTTTGTTTAATTGTTTGGTTGTGTAGTTGGTTAGATTATTTGGTTTGAATTGAATTGTTTGGTGAAATGAAATTGATTTGATTGATGCGTGAATGGCGTGGGCCTTCACTAGACCAGAGATAAGGCTAGGCCTCGTCCCGTTTCTAGTATCGTGCCGTTATGCCGCCGAAATTTTCTAAAATAAGTTAGAAAAATAAAAATATCATTTTATTTAAGGAACGAACTGAATAGAAATTCATATGTTGAAATAAAATATTTTATCGTTAAAAATATAATTTTTTACGTGATGTAAATAAAATAAAATATTCATTTACAAACCGGACGGTTTGTTTATGTACACCTATTTGAAGGACATTGATTGGGTCGATAAATTTTACACATCGCCCAACTGCACAAATAAAATATGTGTTTGAATGTTTGAAACCCCACACGGGTATTGGGATGAAATTTGAAGTTCACTCATCCTGATTGATTAAACATGTCGATCGATTGATTGACAGGCTGTTATAAGCGTTAGATATCTATATTTGATGCTTATACAGTGTAGTGCACTTTGGTTGATGGTTGATTATTTTTCAATGCTATTATATATGTGTGATGTATGAAAAATCCATATAATTAATTTTATATGGTGATTGATTGGGGCTCATTCCAATTTAGAAAATAAAGAATATTATAATATAAATGTTCATGTGTTGACTGTACTCATCCGTTGAGATTAGTCATGTGTTGAACGAAATATTTTAACAATAAAATTTACATCTTTATCAATATAATATAAAGGTTCAAGTGTTGACTATACTCATCCGTTGAGATTAGTCATGTGTTGAACGAAATGTTTTAATAATAAAATTCACATCTTTATCATATATAGAATTAGAAATCAACTGGAAAATAGATGAGATGAGTGGTCTCCTGGATATTAATGTGATGTTGGTTTCGGCCTTCGGGGTTAATATTCAGGAAATCGTTCTCTCACTAAATTACGGTTGGAGTCTGATTCAATATCAAACGATAGATACCTTAATTTTTATAAAATATATTAAATAACAAAAATAGTCACACGTGGACAGTACTCATTCGTTGAGATTAGTCATGTGTTGACAGAAATAAATATTCATTTGTTGATAGAAATATTCATTTGTTGATAGAAATATTTGAAATCGAAATATTTGAAATTGAAATATTTGAAATAGGAATATCTGAAATGGAATATTTGAAAATAGAAATATATGAAGCCGTGTTGATTAGATTAACGCCATTTGGACGTGAACGATATTTATATCGATTTTATTCATTTAAAAATGAATATCGAAAAGTGATTTCGAAATAAAATGAATATCGAAAAGTGATTTCGAAATGAAATGAATATCGAAAAGTGATTTCGAAATGAATTGAATATGAAACGATTTCGAAATGAATTGAATATGAAACGATTTCGAAATGAATTGAATATGAAACGATTTCGAAATGAATTGAATATAAAACGAAACCAATTTGAATTGAATCGAATAGAAAACCAATTTGAATTGAATCGAAGGGAAAACCAATTTGAATTGAATCGAATAGAAAACCAATTTGAATTGAATCGAATAGGAAACGACTTTGAAATTGAATTGAAAACAAATTGAAATGAATTCAAATTGGATTGAAATTTGAATTGAATAGAAATGAATTTTAAAACGAATTTATAAGGAAAAATTCAATTTTGATTTGAATTGAAATGGAAGTTGAAAATGTTTTTGAAACGAATTCAAAACTATTTATAAAATTCATTTTAAATAGAAATCGACGAAATATATATTATATATATTATATATATAATATAATGGCCGGAATAGAACGCGCCGCACCGCGGCAGTTCGTGAATTTCAACCATTTATTTCAAACGGACATTACGGGAGATCCGACCGTCGGATTCTCCTAAAACCGGAACCGTTGGGTTCGTATCGAAAAGAGCTTTCTGACGAATATTAGAAATTTGAAATCTAACGGTTGGATTTGGAGATACGTCCCAATCAAATTCGAAAAAGGTCGCTATAGGTGCAGTTCGATGGCCGTTGTTGGAAATCGACTGTACGGGCCTTGATAAAATTATTAAAAATAGTAATAATTTGTGTAAAATCATAAGAAGTGATTTGGGAAAATTTGGGATGAAAAACTCCATATTTGAAAAGATAAAAATAGATTTTATCAAAATGAACTAGTTTGAACTAAATTTAAAACCCGATTTGTTTTTAAATAAATAAATTAGATTTAAAAAGGGGTTTTAAATAATCGGAATTCCTAATATATTTGATTTAAATTGAACTAGAATTGATTTGTGGGTTCATCGTGAACGGTGTTTTAAATAACACTAGTTCTGTAACCCGATAATAAATATAATGTGATTTGGGTTTGTCGTGAACTGTGTTTTAAATAACACCTAGTTCTTTAACCCAGTAAAAGGAGTTTTAACGAATCTGCAATTAGGTTGAAATGTGAATCTAAAATCTAAATTATCAAATTTAGAGATGAGCGAGAATGGAGTATCGCCAGTTTTTCTCCAAAGCGATAGTTAAATCTTTAATTAGATTTGAACGTGAAATGGTAATTAATTTTACTGATAACACCATAGTATTAGATATGGAGTATTTCCAGTTTTGCTTCATAGGATGAATAGGTTGGGATTAGGAAATAAAATAAATAATTACTTCGTTGTGGTTCGCTAATCTCGACTAATTTAGAAAACCATAATTTGGTTTGAAACAACATCCAAAGGTAGATTAAAGGATAAATTTGAAAGAATTTATCTTGGATAAAATTAATGGGAACCTTTCCCTAAAAATGTGATTTTATGAATAAAAGAATATTCTGAAATGGAATGAGGCGTATGTTGAGTTTGGGTAACATTTGTTTTTAATATACGCGGGTTGTTCGGAAAGGCCGGGTTTATACCCATTCTGAATAACCGATTCGACGATATGTCGAAGATGAAGACGGTGGTTGAAGACCGGAAGTCTTTACATCGTTTGGATAACTACTGACGATCCTGATTGGGCAGTACACCCAAGAGGATGGAAATAGTTGGTGGTCGTCCAGACGTACCTGGAGATGGATGGATATGCGAGGAAAGTGCCTCCGGTTTCGTTCAGACCCAGAACGGACTTGTAAATGGATTGTGTGTCTGACATTGGATTTTATTCTGTGTTGATTGATTTCTATTCAATATACATCTGTTTGGCGGCGGAGAATTTATTCTTTTGCTTAACGCCCTTCTCTGAGACGTACGAGCTCAGAGGTTGTATATCGATGGACATCAGTCGCATGGCATGAATTGCCTGTGTGGCACGCTAAGATGCAATGATCAAGGCTTCTGTTGAAAAGCAAAGTCTTGTGGTTGATGATCAAAGCATGGCCTTTGTGGCGTAGCTTTGTGTATAACGTGAATTCGCGAGCCTCACACCTCGGTATGAGTTAAAAACGGGATACGGACTGCAGGGAGAGCACGACGTTTCTTTCTAGCTTTGGTGGTGTCAGTGACTTACCAGCCCTGACATTTATATACTTTTCACCTATGTGGGTGTTGGAATGCGAGGCGCCTCAATTTTAGGTCTGTAAGGACCGGGAAACGTGTGTTCAGGAATACTAATCCTCTAACGTAAGTGAGGACCGGCCCTGAAGCATCCAGGGGTTGCCCAGAGTGCGTAGCCCTGAGGCATTTGCTAGAGTGTCTCGAACGCGGAGAGGAGCTTGCCCCTTGCCTCGACTCATGACGGAAATCCAATTCACAATACGTGTATTGCGGTTTTTAATTGTAGAACTAGTATGGCGACATGATAGATGGTACCCATGCCGTCTATGATTTATATTTATGATTGAAATGTTTTGACACTATGCACCTATTATAGTATCAAATGATTTGTTTTAAACGTACCAAGCATGTTTGGCTATTATAAGGGAAAACCCTATCCTCCGGCTTGCGTTGCATTGTGTGATGGGACCTGGGTCTTATAATAGCTTCATTTTTCGAAAAAGCATTGCGCTGTTTATTATATGCACTGGTATTCTTGGGAGAAAACCCATTCCGTGTTATACGGCGTGGTCCCTTGAATTACTCTCTTTTAAAGAAAAGCTTTAAATAACTGTTTTAGTTCTCACACCAGTCACCTGACTGACCTGGAGTTTATTGTTTTAACCTAAACTCTAGGTGCCCTCATTTTCCGCACGGGCAGCTAGTAGTTTCGGTTTTGCAGATTTATATTCACAGGATCCTGGTTTATAGCTGGAATGATATCCGGAAAGCTCTGTATCCGTATATCACCTTCAGTTATGCTTTGTATTATTTTTCCGCTGTTATGTAATTTATTTTAATCTCTGATATTTATCAAATGTAATTTATTCAATTATACTTTGTATATTCTTGTATCTGATGTAATTGTTGTAATAGCAATGAAATGTTCTTCCGTCTGCGTTCTGATTTGTCTTGTCCTCAAACGATCAGGGGTTTCGAACGGACTAGATCGGTTTAACGACTGATTCTGATCGAGCGAAATTCCTTGCCGTCACAACAATGTGCACCCAATCATTTCTTTATTCTTTTTTTTTTTTGAATAATTTTTTGCACCAATGTAACTGTAATGTATTGGATATGAGTTATGCATAGATGAAGGAAAATTTTGTAAGTTCTAAAAATATTCTAGATAAGAGGGCAAGTGTATTAGTTGAACTTCAAATTACAAAAGATAAAGTAATACTAAGGCACATATGAACGTTTTGTTTCCTTTCATCTCCTCAACTACAATCCTCGCTTCTAAGTAAGGTATGATGGATGTGGATGGAACGGAAATGAATGCTTTATAGTCAAGAATGATGAATGACTATTTTATTCAGAGAGACTCTCTCTTTATTTCATTTTTTCTTTTCTTTTTCTTTTTTTTTCACTTTTTTTTTCATATTTGCATGATGAATGATGAGTGGAGATGGAATGGAATGATACCGTATTATTTCATTTGATTCCTCCTCTACTAAACCAATCATAACCAACACTTCATGAAAGGAAAGTTTTGTGCCCTAGTCACTCTACTTCTATAACTCTAATTCAACACATAAGTCTGGATTGATGTTATACAAAAAGCTGAAAGGAATGATAAGCAAAGTTTCGTAAGATAGATAACCCATATAAAATAAGATGTGGTATATGGTTATCCTACCTTAAAACAAGTACGGAGTGGGTAGTGTAATATTGGTATAAAAAGTGACGTTTCTGAACCTTTGAAAATAAATCAGTACAAGGTTCTTAAGTATACCAATATAAGAAAAACTTGTCGAAACATGGATGTAATTCGACTAAAACTTGGGTTTGAATAATGTGAGGTATCGAAGAAGAACGCTACAATGAGTCATTTCTCCTTAATTGGGCCAAGTGGATTTTAGAACTTACGATTTTGAAATTTTGAGTGGAAAAGAAAATATTATGCATGAAAACGAACTCAGAAAATCCAACAAATGTAGGTGCAAAATCATTTTTATTTCTTGATATTTTTTTTTGATTATTTTTACTTGCACATTCTAACACGTATAACAAGTGTTGACACGCTTACTCCAGAACACGACTAACGTCTGCACAGTCTCAAGCTAGCATCTTAAAAAGACACATTACGATTCAATGAATAAATAATGTTCATTCCCATCACCCAACAATTCAACTTATCAAACAAGAACCAAGGTGTTATTTATGAATTTTAAGTTAATCCTTGTTCAATGAATGGCCTACTTTATAAAATTTGATTGCTGATGTAATGTAAATTCCCCCCCACACTTGAGTGTGACTGTGTCCTCACAGTCGTTAATCAGACATATCTTAGTGAAAGGGAAATAAAATAAGAGGGTCAGCACGGCTTACCGGGTACACGTGCAGAAAATACGCAGTCATCGAATAGATGAACCGGTCCATAATGGACCAATGGGCCAGTCTCATCAAGATTATGAGACACAGCTGAAGCACAGAAAACCAAATCATAAAGAATTTTATATCTCGTTTCAGATTTGGAGAAACAAGTTTTGTTTTTTCAAAAGTTTGAGTTGCAAATTTTAAAATTTTGAGCTTACAATTGATCCTAAAATCAAATTGAATTTCTGTAGCAACTAAAGAGAGATCATCGAGCTGGGGTTCAGTAAAAGTTTCAAAAACAAAATTTGATTTGTTCAGATGATGTATAAATTGAGAGATGTGTGCATCACTCTCACCCCCACACTTGTTTTGAGAAATATTGTTCAATTTTGCTTTGATATTTGAAATTTTGTTAACTAAAGGTTCATTCGTAAACCTAAAGTTAAAACCAAACAAATGAATTTTTAGTAAATTTCGAAATCGTGTTATCTCAAAAACAGTGTTATTCCAAAAGGAGTTCATATACTGCAGAAATTTATCAGTGAAAAACGAGTGATCACAGTGTGGTTCAGTTGAAATGATCAAGTCGCAAGGATTTTCAACAATTTTAAAAAAATCGTCAATGTGTTTAAGATCACATTCAGCAGTTTCGTTATTTTCAACATCAAGAATTTCAAAGTTTTCAAAAGTTTCATTTTCAGTGTCATACCCAAACACGTTATCGTCAATCAGTTCAAGAAGTTTTCGCTCATCAAAGTCGTCCTTACTCAAACAGTTGTTACCAACTTCATTATTTTTTTTAGATTGACAATCTAAAGTTGTTAAATTTTAAAAAAATTCAGAATCTGAGAGAGGAAGATCAAATTGAAGATTGACATCTTTGTTTTCGAGAGAATTTAAATTCAAATCAATTACAAAGGTTTCAACAACTTCATTAAGATTTTCATCAATTTCAAAAGTTGTTAGTTGAAAATTATCGATTTCAGTAAGAGTTGAATTTTCAGCAGAAGAATCAGTTTGAGTTTGAATTTCAGTTTCGCAAAAATCAGAGTTTTACACCAGAGATTTTTCAAAATTTTCATTTTCATCAACAGTCATATCATCGGAATCATCAATAATCGTTATGTATTGTTGTGACGAAGTTAATGGCTGACTATTTGTTTCAAAAGAAACATTGGCAGAAAGTTGTTTGTCACTAGATTGGGATTTGTAGTTATTGAACAAGTTTGTAACTTTAGTTTGAAGAAGAGAAACTTGATAAACAATCTGATAAGAAACTTGTTCGCTATTGTCCATTCTTTGAGCCAGTTCTTCAATGTAAGTCAAGCCAAGTTTCATGGAATCCTCAAAGTCATCAACATCATTAATTCCCTCAAGTAATTGATTTTCTAGATTTTGCCAAAATTCAATGGAGTATTGAGATAGTTGTTCAATGATACGCATGTTTTCTATATCTTTATTTTCAAAATCTTTTTCATCTAAAGTTCGCGCCCATTCCTTGATTTCCTCGCGACAAATCCAAATTTCATGCATTATTTGATCAATTTCACTCAGGCTTTCTTCAAGAAAATTGGTAGACACATTAGATTTCAAAATGTTGTTTTTTAGATTCGTCGTTTCTATGCGTTCCTCATTGGTTGACCTTAAAAATTCATCCACTTCATCTCTTAGAAGTCGTCAGTTATTTATTTTCCACAACCAACATTGCCAGAAATTTAATTTGTTCGCAACACATTTTTCATATTCGATAACCAACATTTGACATTCACTCGTATTATGAAAATCATTTTGGTTTTCAAAATTTTCGTTAAAACCCGCGTTGTAATTGTTTTGAAATTCAGCATTTTTCTTATCCATTTGCGCTAATAGTCGACTCATCTCAGATAAATTCTCATTAATCCTAGAATGACAATTTTCATATTCGGGTACAATCGTTTGATGAGATTGGTGGAAATTATTCGAAAAGTTTTCAGCTTGAAATTCATTCTGATTTGAATTGAAACCAAAATCATTTGAATTTTGAAAAGAATTGTAATTTTGGTTGTTCATGGGGCAAGCGCGCATGTACTAGAAGAAGAGAGTTTTTCGTCGAAAAATCAGTTGCAAAACTTGTGGTTATAAAGAAGCTCTAGAAAAATTGTTAAAATCAACAACTTCGGATTGTATGAATACAGGTCTGGGCCAGGTTCGGACAGGGGTTATCAGTGTGTCACGAATCACCGTAGAAACAAAACTGAAGGTTTAAGTACCTGTTTGAGTTTGAAACTCTACCGTTCCTTAGAGACCTCAGAGAGTATCAATCCTAATTGTCGATTTAACGAATATTTTGTCAAATGAGCTTTGGGGGATCCTCAATTTGATTTCAAAAATAATTTATTTTTAATAAAACAAAATTTCCAGTTATTCCACATTCGTTTTAAAAAATTTAAACCACACATCAACAGGCAAAATATTCAGTCACAGAATGAACAGTCTCAGAACCGTCACAGAACAGGAAATTGCAGAATTTTTTTTTTTTACAAGCAAGCCGATGCCCTGCAGAAGAGTTTTACAAGCAATGTCTATATTTTTTTTATTTGCAGCAGCGGTCCCTGTAAAGTTAGAAAATCCTCACCTTGATCGGCGGTCCGTCCAGTGCAATTGAGTCGCGCTAGCGCGTTCACACCCCACTTGGTGTGCAACCGCTCGAACCCTGAATAATCCACTGTTATTTTTTTTAAGGTCTTTTTCTAATTTCTACTGTACCTGTTTTCAAAAAAAAATCTCCTTTTTTTTATAAAGTAAACAAAGGATACTTATTCGAAGAGAAAATTAAGACAATGGTGAATCAAAACAAGAAAACAAACCCTTTTTTTTGGTTATAAGTCGAAATTCCAATGCTACTCAAACTTTCCCACCCAAATCAGAACAAATCATTCAAAATTGCACTTGCCTAAGTTTGGCTCGATACCCACCAACTCAACGTACACACTCCAATATAAAATCAGGGCCACACACAAAGTAAAAGCACTCCCTTTATTCTCTGAGGAAACAAACAAAATCTCTAACAACTCATCCTTCCAGAAAGTAAAAACAAAATCAAGTCCCTAAATTCACCGAATTAGCAATCTCGAGTTTACAGATTCTCCAATTCAAAACCCAAAAAAATACACATTAAACCCTATTGAAGCTCTTTTTTTTATTCAAATCGGGTTGGGTGCGTCCGAGTTTGAATTGTGGATTTTTTGGATTTGAATTGGCGGATCTGGTCGTTCGGATTGGCTTTGAGGCAGTGCGGATATGGGTTAAATGGCGTGTGTAGTGGTTGTGAGCAAGGTTTCGGATGCGGTTTAGAGCAGGAGGGAAGTTTGTGGATGATCAGGATTTTAGATTTTGGAGGATGGTCTGATGAGGGATGGAGTATTTGTGGTTCGGGGTTCGGATTGCTGCTAAAGCTCACAGTTTTCGAGCTTTATGATTGATGAGGTCATTGCAAAAACTTGTTTGTCGTGGAGGGTTTGCTGAAACGAGATGGTGTGACTGGTTGATGTTGCGTAAAGAGTTTGAAGGTGGGTTGTGATATGGTTTGGGAGGACTGATGGTATTGGTTGCGCTGAATGTGTCTTGGAGAGGAAGGTGCTAGCGACTGTTTGGGGAATTTTGTGATGTAGTGCAGTTTTGTAAGTGATGGAGGGGATGTATTATGGACTGACGTTGAAGATGAGGAGTGGTTCGTGATTTAATGTTGAGGAGTAATGGGTTGCAAACTGGAGCTGTGGAGTATGGAGTTGTGGTTCGAAATGGAGTAGGTGGAGTTTTGACGTATGTAGGTGAACTGTTGATGTAAACTGGTGTTGGATCTGAAAGTGTGGAATTGGCAAATAGTGGATTTGTTGCGTGTTGGTTGATGAATAGATGACAAAGAAAAGAAAATAGAACAGAAATCTTTGTAATAATTCTTTTTTCTTTTTTTTCAGAAAACTTTGTCAAAGAAGAAAAGGAGTTGAAAGGAAAGATATTTACATATGTAGGAAAAGGAAAGGAATACTTTCTTTTTTTCTTTTTGTAAAAATAGAAGGCACTGAAAGGAAAGAAATCAAACTGAAAATTAAATTTTTTATTTAAATGCGGGAAAATAAAAGGAAATAAATAAAAATAAACCTAACAAGAATATTTTTGTATTTTTTTTTATGGAGAAAATAAGAAAAAATATAACCCGAAGGATTTCATAATAAAAATTATTTTGGTCCCCGGCAATGGTGCCAAAATTTGTTTGCGAACAAATTTTGCAATTGTAAACAACTGTAAAATCCGTTCGGCTTTCCTAAACAACAAGGATTGTTGTAGAGGGTGTCGAACTCTGGGACCAAAAATATTTTAATTAATAAATCCAATCAAGTTATTCAGAATTTTGATTGGTTGCAAACACAGAAAATAAACAAAAAGAGAGTTTTAACAATAAGAGAAAGCAATTAGGGGATAATGACATAGATTAGATTAATATTCATCAATAGCCAATCGAATAAATACAGATCTAATTCATGTTTCTGTCACAAACATGAATCAACTATAACTAGGTTTCTAGAAACAAATATGTAAATAACAACAAGTATAGCCTATGCAGGAGCTCAGCTCTTAAACAACCATAGGCTATCAGGACAGATTCACTATTTTATTTCTAAAACCCTAAATATTAAATCTAAATCTGATAAGTGTTAGATCGAACTCGAATATACCCTGTGAAGGAGCACAGCTCTTAAACGACACAGGGTATGAAGGTTCAAATCTAACCCTTAGTTCAAATCTAGATCTACATACATGAAGTTCTAATCTTTTGGCTATGTGATTCATATTGAATCATATCTATTAGCGTCATCACCCCCTAATCAAAGAGGATTAGCTAGACATAGCTAAAAGAAAAGAAAATAAAAAGAAAGTAACAGACATGATAATAAATAAAATGCAAATAAAAACTAAATAGAAGAAAGAAAGAAGAGTTTTATTCCAAGCAAAGGATTACATAATAAAACTAAGTGTGTCTTTACATGAATGAGATACAAGGTATTTATAGCTGATATGACAAAGACTACTTGGCAAATTCCACAATGTGGGACTAAAGAATTAGCCCAAATAACACATAAGCTAGTGTGAACGGGGTTGTAGAGTAAGAGGCCTTGTAAGTGAGCCAGTGTGAACGCGTGCAGTGCATGAATGAGAAGCCTTGCAAAGGAGCTAATGTGAACGCTACATGAGTGAAATGGTCTGCAATTGAGCCAATGTGAACACAATATGAGTCTTTAGTGAGCCAAATCTACCCAACTGAACTCTATTTGCAACCGTTCTTCAAGCTTTAAACCCTTCAAGCTTTAGTAATTTTAACTTCACTCTTTTTCAGCAAATTCTTCATGCTTTATTCATCAAATGCTCTAAACCATGATTCTTGTCAACAATCTGAAAACACGGCTATAAATACACAATATCAATTATTCAAAAGATAAAATACGATAAATATGCGGATAAAATATACAAATTTACGTGTATATCAATAAGCGCTCGCAGTTTTGATTGTATACTACATATGTAGAACGTGAGATGGAAGCGTTTCTGCTAGATGATTATTATTTTGTGGTTGATAGACAGTATTATAATATCAAGGATTTTGATATAAAGATTAATTTGGATTCTCATAAGGGAAAAACCCGTTCCGTTATACGGCGTGGTCTTATGAGATATCATTTACTTGCTCAAACTGTTATAAATTGTTTTACTCACACCAGCCGGAGTTTATTTTGTTTAGTTTTTCCCTAAACTCTTGGGTGCCCAATTTTGTACGGGCAGTCAAGTAGTCAGGATTTTACAGATATACCAGGAGAGCTTGGAGCAGGAGGCTTCAGGATCATATAGCTATTGTTTATTTCCGCTGTGTTGTAAATGCTGTACTTTGGAAATGATATGTACATTCAAGTACAGATTTATATTCCAAAATTAGATATATATTATATGTTATTCGTTCTGCTGCAAGGTTCGTGTTCCTCTGATGTTGTGTTCTTCTTCTTCTTTTTCTATTTTAAGTTTTTATCTTATCTATTCTCACCCTCTAATTTCTTTCTTGGACTATCCGACGTTTTCGATGTTTGAATACTCGACATGGTGTTGTATGTCGAATTTTCTAAGTCGAAAATTTTCGGTACGTTACACTATTTTCAAATGCATATTTTAAAGAAAATATTTTCAAAACCATGATTTAAAGAAGCATTTTCAAGGAAAAAAATTGTTATTTTAAGAAGGCATATTTCCCCAAATCCATATGCACTATCCTTTTTTCTTCGTTTTGAATCCTTACCTTTTTCTTTTCAGCATGTTTGGGGAACCTGAGATACCTGAGGGTGTTCCGATACCCACTTGGTTCAGACGATACCTAGAGGCTAGGGCCACTGCCGCAGGCCCAGCCAACGTTCCTCCTCCCCCAGCTGATGTCGCTCCTCACGTAGATGCTTTTGTTAAGATTTGTAAGGACTTCCGTGCTATGGGCGGAAAGATCTTTAAAGGGACTGAGACGTTTGTTAAAGCACAGAACTGGCTCAAGGAAACAGAAGAGTTGTTTGCTATCTTTAAAGTGGATGATAGGAGGAAGATACAATTAGCCGCTTGGCTAATGAAGGAAGAAGCCTCTTACTGGTGGGAAGTTATTAGTGCTGAGCAACCAGTTGAGACTTGGGTGGACTTTTAAGCGGAGGTTTGAGATGAAGTTCCTCTCGCTAACTGAACAAAGCCTACAGATGGAGAAGTTTCTAGCACTTAAACAAGGGAGTATGTCAGTCAAGGAATACGTCAACAAATTCAATTTTCTTACAGGATTTGGGTTGGAGTTGGTAGATACACCTCACAAGAAAGCTTTACGTTTTTCTAGAGGCTTGAATGAACCATTGCATGGTCTAGCTATGTCCCATATTCCAATGTGCGCAGCTTTTGAGAGACTAGTGGACATGGCGCTATTACATGAAGAAGATAAGGGTGGGAAGAAAGAAGTGAAGAAGGATGAACCTCAAAACAAGAAGGTGTACAATAAGAAGGGTGGAAATAACAACGAGCCACGCGACAAGAGGAAGTGTAACTATTGTGGTATCATTGGCCACATCGCTAAAGTCTGTAGAAAGAAGAAGAGGAAGACGGGTGGATGTTTTCATTATGGCGAGACAGGATATGTGGTTAAGGATTGCCCAAAAAAGCAAAGGCAAAGGGCAGGACCTTCTGGAGGGCAAGTTCATGCTCTCATGGCACCCACTCAAGAGAGAGGTAGAAATATTTCCATTGAAAGTTTAGTTTTTCTTGCTGATCATCCTGTACGCACTCTTTTTGATTCTAGCACATCGCATTCTTTTATATCCGCTTCTATAGTAGAGTCTCTGCCCCTTAGTACATGTATGGAAGAGGATCCCATTGTTGTCTCAAATCCGATTGGGGGTTCACTCATTTATTTATGATTTTCTTGGATTTGGGAATATCTATACTTAGTGTTGAGTTTCGATGTAATGCATATGTTCTTGGTTTCATGGGTTATGGGTTGATTCTAGGGATGGATTGGTTATCCAGAAATGGTTCCATTCTCGATTGTGAAAGGAGGATAGCTAGACTTTTGACTCGTCTCGGTAATACCCTTGAAATCTCATGTAACCCTAAGGGTTCTGTCATGCTTAGTTACCTAGAATCTCTTGATGCATCTGTTGATAATTTGCAATCTGTTCTAGTAGTCCGTGAGTATCCCGATGTCTTTGATGTGGTGAAGGGTTTACCCCCAAAACATGAAATAGATTTTCGCATATACTTGGTTGATAATGCCAAAACAGTTGCTTTACCCGTATGACACATGGCTCCTAGGAAAAGGAAGGAGCTTAGTAAACAAGTTAATGAGTTGCTTGAGAAGGGGCTTATTAGGCGAAGTATTTCTGAATGGGGTGCTCCAGTAGTATTCGCTACTAAGGCGGATGGTTCACTTCGCTTATGTGTGGAATATAAAGAGTTAAACAAGCAAACTAAGAAAAATAGGCACCCACTTCCATGAATAGATGATTTGTTTGACCAGCTTGTAGGTGCGTCCGTTTTCTCACAACTAGATTTAGCTACGGGTTTTCATCAGCTAAGAGTGGCTGAGGACAGTATAGACAAGACTGCTTTTAGGACCCTTGATGGTTTTTTTGAATGGCTCGTCATGCCTTTCGGTTTGACGAATGCACCCGCCTAATTTATTGACTTTATGAGTAGAGTGTTTAGGGAGTTCCTAAATAAGTTTGTGGTAGTATTCGTGGACGACATCTTGATTTTCTCAAAGAATGAGGAAGAACATACTTTGCATTTGAGGGCAGTCATGATACCCTTCGAGCACATTAGCTTAAAGTGAAGTTCTCTAAATGTCACTTTTGGAGAGAAGAAGTAAGGTTTCTAGGACATGTGGTGTCCAAAGACGGGATAGTTGTAGACCCCGCAAAAGTAGTTGCGGTGCAATATTGGAAGATCCCAAAGAATGCAACAGAGGTGCGAAGCTTTCTTGGATTAGCAGGGTATTATAGGAAGTTCATTAAGGACTTTGCGAAGATATCAGCCCCACTTACTAGGCTGACGAAGAAGAATCTAGCCTTTTCTTAGGACATTGATTGTGACGTTGCTTTCCAACGATTGAAAATGGCTCTTACAACAGACCCAGTGTTGACATTGCCAGACGGGAGTAAATGTTTACAGTATACATGGATTCATGCGGTACGGGACTAGGCGTTGTCTTGATGCAAGAAGGGAAAGTAGTAGCTTATGGTGGAAGACAGTTGAAAGCACATGAGAAAAATTACCCAACCCACGATCTAGAATTAGCTGCCATCGTTTTTGAACTTAAGTCTTGGCGCCATTATCTCCTAGGTGAGAAGTTTGAATTGTATACTAACCATAAATTGTTGAAGTACCTTTTCTCGCAGAAAGATCTTAACTTGAGGCAACAAAGGTGGATGGAGTTCTTAGCATCCTACGATTTTGAGATCGTATATACCCCTGGCAAGGGTAACGTTGTAGCTGACGCCTTGAGTAGGAAGAAGTTTACTTTAAGTCCTATATTTGTGGAGAGGCAGAGCTTAGAGTACATAGCGGACTTTAACTTTAGACCCTCTGTCGATTATTTGATTGGTTTGTTAGCATCCTTAGAGGTGAGACCTACGCTTTTGGGATGGATTGGAGAGGCCCAGCGAGATGACCCACAGTTGCTTGCACTAATAGAAAAGCTCATAGAATGGGAGTCTTCGAGCCATCTTGGTAGGTATACCCTAGATGACAAGGGTTGGTTACATAGGGACGAGAGACTTTGTGTACCACAAGACGAGAACTTGAGGAAGACAGTTCTTGAGGAAGTCCATCATTCTAAGATGACCATACATCCCGGTGGTGACAAGATGTACAAAGACATGAAGTGAGTTTTCTTTTGGGCCGGAATGAAGAAGGACATGGCTGAGTTCGTTTCTAAATGCTTGGTATGTCAGCAAGTCAAGGCTGAGAAGAAAAAGCCCGGTGGACTGCTTAGTCCTCTAGAGGTTCCACAATGGAAATGGGAGAGTATCTCGATGGACTTTATAGATGGGTTTCCCAGGTCTAGAAGAGGCAATACCAGTATTTGGTTGATAGTCGACAGACTTACGAAGAGTGCTCACTTCATTCCTATCAAGAGATAGAGGACTGCATCATCTGTAGCACCTATTTATGTTAGGGAGATAGTTAGTTTGCATGGGGTACCTTCTAGCATAGTAAGCGATCGTGATCCTATCTTTACTAGTGACTTTTGGAAAAGTTTACAAGAAGCCATAGGGACCCAGTTATGCTTGAGCACGGCGTATCATCCTCAGACGGATGGCCAAACCGAGAGGGTGAATCGGATTCTAGAAGACCTTTTGAGGCTTTGTATCTTGGACTTTGGCGGGACATGGGAGGACCACCTTCTACTAGTAGAGTTTGTGTATAATAACAGCTATCAGTCTAGCATTAGCATAGTACCTTTTGAAGCTTTGTATGGACGGCCATGTAGATCACCAACTTGTTGGTGGGAATCCACAGATAAGCTAGTACTTGGGCCAGATATGATTAGAGAGACTTCAGAGAAAGTGGATCTAATTCGAAGACATATGAAGACCACGCAAGATAGGCAAAAGTCGTATGCTGATAGGAGAAGGACCGACCTTGAGTTCAGTGTTGGAGACATGGTCTTTATCAAAGTATCACCATTAAGGAATGTTGTTCGCTTTGGGTCAGTAGGGAAGCTAGCACCGAGATTCGTAGGACCTTTTCCTATTGCAGAGAGAGTTGGACAGATGGCCTACAGAGTAGAGTTGTCCGAGAAGCTTAGTGGTGTACATAATGTGTTTCACGTATCACATTTGAGGAAGTGCTTGCATGACACCGCGGAAGTGGTGGAGCCGAGATGCCACGATTAGATGAGCCCCTACGTGCATCCTTGGATCGGAGGTCAAGAGGTTACGCAACAAAGAAGTCAAGCTAGTCAAAGTATAATGGGGAAGTGATGAAGGAGACGCTACTTGGGAGACGGAAGCTAAGATGCGTACGTTTGATCCTTTTCTCTTTGAGGGTATGTTCTTAATTTCCCCATTTTCTACCGCTTTGTTGATACTTGTTCTATCGTTTAGGACGTCCTCTTGATTATATCATCGACCTTTAGCTAGGAATATCCTATGATTGTAAACATGTGTTTGAGACATGTTATGTTTGGTGGATGAAAGTGGTTGCTAGTGGTTGCTCGTGGATGCATTTACACACATACCTCAGGCACTAGATCGGCTCAAGTCACTTTCACATTGCATATGCATATATATGTTTGGTTATGGATGAGATTGAAATTGGACGTGTTATCATATGATTGTTGCATATGGATGAATGATTGTGCACTCATGTAGAGGTTATGATGTACATTAGGAATAACTGCATACATAATTGGACTCATGGCACTAACATAATTCGCATTAAGGAGGTCAACTGAATCAGTAGACCGCCTGATTTTGCATTAGATAAGGAACATATACACACGCACACTTTTGCATATGTTCATATAGCATTAGAAATCTATTTTAAGGACAATGGATGCTTGTGAATGATGGTTGAGTAGATGGATGTTGGATGGTAGGATGCATTCTTCTAAACTTAAAGATTTCGGGGACGAAATCCTTTAAGGAGGGGAGAATGTAACACCCCATATTTTTCTATGAATATTAATAGACGAATTAAAAGAATACTTAATTTTAAAAGTGACAATTAAGTAAAACAGACTATACCATTGTGTTCGTCTCAAAATTCTGGTCAAGATGGACCTAAAGTTTGCATTAAACGGATAATGTATGAGAAAGTTATGGACCTTGGAAGTTTGTATACATATAAGGGAAATATATGTATATATATAAATTAATAAAATAAAAATAAACCTAAAATTCAATAAAAAAATTCAAAACAGTGGAAGCGGGAAGGCAAAACGCCAAACCGACCTATTTGTTGACCCCAGGGTCAACTTAGGGTGTTTGGAATCGACCCGTCGGCCTAGAATGGTCTATGAGGAAATTTTGTGTTTTAGGGCTTATGTGTCGCACTGTGGTTGGCTGGGTGACATGTCTCTTTGGTTTAGATGGCTCTGATGACTCCTATGCTAATCTAAAGGGCACGGTTTTACTAACACACCTATAAATACATATCTAAACCTAAGCCCTAATTCTATTATTCACTCTCATGGCGCCTCGATGCCGCCAAACTCTCATTTAAACCTAGCCACCACTAAAACCTAAATCAAATCAAAAAGTTCTTCATCAACCTAGAGGATTAATCAATATCAAATTAGAGTTCTTCAACAACAACAAGCGATTCAATTATTTTTTCTAATCCAAACGCTGTAAGTTCGGTTATTTTTAGATTTGAACACCTAAATCTAGTCTTGACATGTAATAAGATGAATTTGAGACTATGCCTGATTCTAAGTTGTTCTTTTGCTTCTATTCTTATTCTCGTGATGCTATTATCATCAGTTTATCTTGTTGTACATCAGTTTTTCGTGTTCATGATGATGTTCTTATCAGGTCTTAGCCTTCATGCCTTTGATGATATTTTCATGCCTATTTTCTCTCGGTTCTTATTTTATGCAACTTCTATCTCCCCCTATTTATTTTCTTTTATTGAACCTGGGTTAACTTCAAACCGAGCCTGAAATCACGAAATACGAACGTTTGGAATACGGGGTATATTGGGTATTGCCTATTTGGATGAATTTATGGGCATAACATGTTTGGTGGAATTATTGGGCATAATTTGTGATGGATATGGGGTGGTATTATAATTATTATTGCAAGTTTGGGTAAATTGGCATGTAAATCAATATTTGGGCATATGTAAATTGGCATGTAAAACAATATTTGGGCATATGTAAATTGGCATTTAAATCAATATTTGGGCATACGTAAAGTGGCATGTAAATCAATAATTGGGCATATGTAAATTGGCATGTAAATCAATAATTGGACATATGATAATTGGCATGTAAAAATTGGAATTTGGACATAATTGGCAAGTATATAATTTAATTAAATCTAATGGCTGCCTAAGACATGAGGTTAGATTTGAGTTGTGGTGTAAGGCTGCCCGGAATCGCCCGACACATCCCACAACCGCAACGACAACAATCTAATGTGAGAGGTCAAAGGAGAAGATTAGATGGGTAATAATGCCTAAAACGAGGTTAGAATGAGTTTGTGGTGTAAAAATGACCAGAACCGCCCGGCACATCCAGCAACCGCAAACAACAAGTCTGATGTGAGAGGCTAGCACATTGAATGCTTGAACCCGAGGTTGGAATGTGTTTGCGGTGTAAGACTGTCTGGAACCGCCCGGCACAATCCAGCTACCGCAAATAAGTCAAATGTGAGAGGTTGATGCATTAATAAATAATTAATGCTAAACAAACATGTTAAGTATGGTAGGGTTAAGTCAACATGCAACACTTAACCAATATGACATGACAAGTGTGTGGGTTAAGTAACTCGACTGGATTAATGACACTTAACCAATATAACATGATGAATGGGTGGGTTAAGTAAACTTGAATTGATTGATTGATGACACTTAACCAATATGGGTGGTATACGAATATACCCTAGGAAAACCCTAGTAGCAGGACCCTTTTCAGCAGTAACCCACATTAGGTATCAATGGGACCCTGAGCTAGGCAGGGTGGGGCATGATTACTGGGCTGATTATAAGCGATCAAAATAGCGACAGGTGGTATGGCAGTGCAGGTTCCGACGAATTACGGGCGTGCACGTAATTCCATCGTGGGAAAATTTAGACACTGATTACCAAGTAGGTATAAAGTTGTGCACTCTAGAACTGTATCAGGTTGCCACCCTAGGAAATGATACACCCTATGGTAGGACCAGCACAGGTATCTACAAGTAGGGGCCGGGTTGATACAAACACATGCGGAACGTTATGAGTAGGAGCTGATCAATTAAGATAGGTACGGTGGGGACAGGTAAACTGTCAATATGAGGTGGGACCCTCATTATGAGATATGTACCTATAAAACTATCATGTGGGAAATGGAGATCACTTATCTTGTTTTGTAACAAATGGCATTAGTTGAACACTAATTAGGTGGTGCAGAGAAATTAGGAATCAGTACGATACCTTATCATGTTCTAGTCTTATCTTATGCTTATCTCGTTATCTTGCGATGCTTATTATCATGGTTATGTCTTTTATCCAGTTTATTCATGTTATGATACATTTACCTGTTTACATGCTGAAAGTCACTGGACATACCAGGCTTTATGTCTGACTCTGTTTTTGTTTCGCCTTCTTTCTTTCGTTTTCCCCACAGGTCCACAGGGAGGGAATACCACCGCTTAGTTCAGATTCTTTTCTAGCTAGAAGATTGTGATGTATTGCTTTGGACTTTTTGCTTTACTTCTATGGCTGACTACTGTTTAATTGGGGAATTATGTTATGTTATTTTGTATTATGCTTCTTTTGAGAAACAAGACAGATATTTGATGTAATGGGTTTTGATGTTTTGGTGTTGATATTTGAAACAACCCTTATGAAAGTTTATCCTATTATGCTACTATGGAATAAAAATTCTAATTGTTTTCCACTGCTTAAGTTTGTCTGTTTCGTAATTTTATCTATTTTATACTCTTATGACCCCCACTAAAGTTAATGCATTCCCTTTGTGAGTGACCTTAATGGAGGTGGGGTGTTACATTTTACATGTTGTTTTTTGGTTAGTAAGTCGAGCACAGCTTGCGGGAGTTTGTTTTGGTTTGCTAAGTGGTACTTTTAGTTGGTGGTAGTTATCGTATGTGTATATTTGTTGAACTTATAGTTGATCTGGTTGTGTACTTGCACTAGGCGCAACGTATTACATTTGCATGCACATTTTGTCGTTTCTTAGCCAGCGATCAGGCTTGTTGGTCGCCTAAATCTATCCTTATATATATATAATATTAATCGGGTGTGTAGAACCGCTCTACACAACCGTCTAGTCCCAAAAAATTAAGGAGGTTGTTAAAAGGACTCCACATTTGGTTAAGGTGAGGACAATTTTAATGGAACTTCAGCTTATTTTTTTTGTATTTTTTTTGTTAAGGGGAGGTCTGGTTTATTTAAAAAGAAAAAGGAAAGGAGATCTAACTACCACTGGCTCATCACTTATGTTAACCTTAACTTACTAAATTCAACGCAAGTAACAAATGTGCGAATTACTAACATCTCAATTACATAAACTCGGTATAATGTATTAGATCAAAATTTTCGTTTCTGCATTTTTTTGAATTAACCATACCAATTCCAATATGAAATTACGATTAATTACCTAATCTGATGCCTTCTAACCACCCAAAAAACTTTCCTGTGTCTCCACTACATTAACTGCATCCATTTTTTATTTTTATGTACAACATTAAATTGTAAACATTAATTAAGATTTTGGTTTTATGGTTTATGTTAATAAGGAATTTAGGGGTTAATATTGGAATTTTAATTTATATGTTTAAGGGGAAACTAATTTATTTTGTCCTTGCCATAAGAATTATACAATAAATAAAATTGGTCCTTCCCTTAGTCAAATGTGGAGTCCCTTTAACAATCCCTAAAATTAAGGGTAATATTCACATTGGGGTTCAAGACTCTAAAATATGCCAGGGACCCATCTAATTGTCATGTATTCTAGGTTCACATTTTGGACTCCAAAGTTCAGCCACTCATAAAATTTGTAAAACACTAAAATAAAAGAGGATTCATACACATGACTTTAAATTTTAGAAGCAACATCTTTTTCCATTATAATAACATAAAATGATGGATTTTTTCGTTTTAGCCCTCTCTTTTTTTCACTAATAGCCCTATTTCACAAAATATTACAAATTTAGCCAACTTCCGGCCAACTCAGCGCTGAGTTTGCCAGATTGTACTGGCGTAACTTGGGATTATGTCGGTATATGTGTACAATGGCACAATCCCAGATTGCCCCAATGTTAAAAGAAAAAAAACAAATGCATCGGGGTGCAATCCTGGGTTGCACCCCGATGCTTTAACCAGCGGACTCCATCCCTTTTCTTCTCATTCTTCAACCTCCACCTTTTCAAACCTAAAACCCTTAGCCCTCAAAAAACCAAATCCAAAATTTCTTCAATAAGTTTCAATTTTTAATTTAAATATGGCACGCTCTTCGTCACAAGAAATTGCTACAGGTAATTATTTCAGTATTTTTTCTCTTGTTTTTTCAGAATTTAGGTTTAGAGTTTTATGGATTTTCTAGGGATTTTGTCGACGGTTGTTCTAGTTATTGGCGATTTATATTTGTTTAATATATGCAAATAAAATGGTAGTGGGCGCGATCAGGATAATAAGATAAGGCACCGAGAAATACCTAACGGTAAGATTTTACCTGATTGCGGGACCGAGCTAGTGGTAATGCGTAGCAGCTACTACCGCTGTAACACCCCGCAAATTATATAACTGTGAAATTAACAAATTAAAGTATAATTAATTTCAAATCAAAGAACTAAGGGAAACGGGATACGCCATTGCGTTCGTCTCGGAAAAATACGCGAAATAGAGTCCGAGTTTTCGAAAAACGGAGTCCGTATGAAGAAGATATGGCCTTCGGAAGTTTCTGAATTAAATTTAAAATTCGAACAGAATAAAACAGTTTTAATTCCAAAACCGGGCCCAATTGGCCAGGGCGGGAAAAATCCCGCCTAATGCACCCAGGTCGACTGGGCTGTCGACCTGGTCTAGCCAGGTCGACAGGGCTGTCGACAGGGCTGTCGACAGGCATGTCGACCTGGTCCAGAGCCAGGTCGAACCCAGTCCAACCTGGCTGGCCTATTCTATGTTGGTCGATTTTCTGTAGTCTGCTTTGTCATTAGGGCTAGGTGGCAAGCTCTAATTGGTCTCTCTTCCGAATGAATGGCTACGATCAATCCAAGCAGCATCAATGGTCCTAATCAGTTCATAAACCCTATAAAAATGACCCTAGACTAACCCTAATCTATTCATTCAAAAATAAGAACAAAGCCGCCATGTTGCTGAGGAACGACTAAGAGTAGCCGCCAATTAGAGAGAGGATTAGGAGGCAAATTCTAAGGCATAAAGCAACCTAAACAAATCAAATCAACAAGGAATCACATCTCCAAATCCCTAAATTGGAGAATTCGCCACACCATTGTAAGTAGAGTATTATTTTGGTATGAACAAATAATTGTGTTGGTTTGTATACTTGATTTGTGGCGATAAAGTAATTCATATTTGTGCGTTACTATGATTCTCATCGATTTGGAATATTGTATACGTTTGGATATTCTCGAATTATGTTATTCAATTATGAAAAACTACATGCGGTAGTTTTATGCAAGTATACGTTTGGAATATTCGCAAATTATGTAATCTATGTTGAAGCTACATGTATGTAGTTGATTAATTGAAATTCATGCAAGTTTGGGGTTTTGCTACTATGCCATCATAGTGTGTATTTTTATACAAACATCATTTTTGTGAAGTAATTGGAATAAGTTTGGGTTATCATAGTCCATATGAAATTATGTTGAAGATTTGGCATCATGATCTATGTATTAAGTCATGCTTTTGTACTAGAAAACCTATTTGCAAACTTATGAATATGACTAGGCTATGATTGATATTTTGCATAATTGAAATCCATGTTAGGTCTATATTGTTAACAAGAACTGTATGATGACATATGTGGTACATAGCTAGGTTAGATTCAAAAATCCCTTTTGCAAGTTTGCATGACTAAAGTAAAAATCATGATTTCATGTTAGAAATATTTATGCCATGTGAATAGATTTAAAATCATGATTAAGTTGAACTATACTTTTGTGTTAGTAACAAAAGTAAACACCTTTGTAAACATGTAGTAATCTTATGAGCATGATTTTCTTATGTTTGACATTATGCCTGAATAAAAATATAGGTTTATGTTGTAGTTAAGCCTATGTGTCAATAATGATATTCTTATCTCAACTACAAGTTTACATGCCTTGATTCATGTCACCTATGCTTTATGACCAAAGTATACATTACTACTATGCAAGTACACCAGTTTCTATTTTATAGTTCCAACGTTATGTTGCAAGTTCATGCGCTCACATTCCCCTCCTTGTGTATGTAATCATGCTTTAAGCCTCCCCTTTTCGCATGGCTAGGTTGGGCTTAAAAAGGCTAAGCCCAACATATATATATAATAAACGGACGTGTTAAACGGGGGAAAATAACGTTGGGTTAAATTTATTAATAAATGAAAACATAAAGTAGAAGGGCCCAAATTCAAGTATGGGTTGGGCCCATGATTGGTGTAACCTTTACACCATTAACTTAATAATGGGCCGCAAATATTTACATATAAGGAAATAAAGAAGAAAGACAAAATATGTAAATGTAGAACATACGATGTGTTTAACCCGAGGTTGGATTGAGTTGTGATGTAAACCTGCCCGGAACCGCCCGGCTGTCCAGTAGTCACGACAATACCCATCCAATGTGGGAGGTTAAACATGGAGCCCAATAAGGACCCGAGGTTAGACTGAGTTGTGGCGTAAGACTGCCCGGAACCAACCGGCAACAGGCAGCCACAACAATACCTGTCTAATGTGAGAGGTCAAGGCTTTAATAAGACAATTAAGGCTGAGTCAGGATTGTTAGGATTAAGTGAACTAAAGACTTAATCAAAATGGAACATGCTAAACTAAACGGACTGGTGGGGGTTAGGTTAGAAAACACTTAACCAACTTAGCATGTTGGCTAGAGATAGAAAACCTAGTAACGGGGGACCCTTTTCAGCAGTAACCCTAGAAGGTGTATCAGGATACCCTGAAACTAGGCAGGGTGAGGCACGATTACTAGGCTGATTGTAAGAGGTCAAATCGACGGCGGTGGTGTAGCAGTGTAGGTTCTAACGGGGTGCGGGCGTGCACACACTCCGGCGCAGAAAAATAAGGCACTGGACACCAGTAGCATACCTGTGCATTCTAGGATTGTGTCGGGCCGCCACCATGGGACTTGATACACCCCATGGTGGGACCAGCATAGGTAACTACAACATCGGGGGCCGGAAGACACATGTAACTATACGAGTAGGAGCCGATCATCATAGAATGGATCACTTCACCCTGATTATGGGGTGCCAGTTGGAAACTAGTTTATATGGGTTCGGAGATTAACATGGGGTACGATAGTATATTCGACCCTAGACAACTTAACCAAGTTTATAGTTCTTTCCCACTTCTTGTTTATACTTATCATACCCAGTTCTTTATTCATAGACAGAATAGTACTAGACTTACTCAGGCTTTATGTCTGACTCTACTTTTCTTTCGTCTTCTTTTCTTCCGTTCCCCCCCCCCCCCCCCCAAGGTCCATAGGGAGGGAACACAGCAGCTTGACCAGCCTTAACATCCAGCTTGAAGAAGAGAAATGTATTGCTTGGACCTTTTCGTTTTGAACTATGGCTTTGGACAATCCACTATGGGGCTTTTGCAGTTTATCTATGTTTTATTTATGCTTCTTTAAATAATGTAATCAAGACAGATTATGAAAGTGTTATGTTATGTTTTTGGAAAAGATGTAAGACAATTATGGTGATGTTGTTGTAGCACGTATTTGCTTTTATGAAATAAAAGTTTTGTTGTTTTTCCGCTGTTTACAAATATGTGTTCTTATATCTGTCTTGTATATCTGTGACTTATACTTATAAACCTCCACCAAAATTAGGGCATTCCCTTTGAGAGTGACCCTAACGGTGGTGGGGTGTTTCACTTGGTATCAGAGCATAGGTTTACCAGGTAAGATAAAAAGTTTTAAAAATTTATTTTCAAAAAGGAAATTTAAAGAAGCATTTTTAAAAGAAAAATATTATTTTATTTTAAAAGGCAAAGTCCACTCCCCAAAGCCATAGGTATTATCTCTTATCCTTCGTTTTGAATCTATCCTTTTTGTTTCAGCATGTCCGGAGAACTTAACTTGCCAGAAGGGGTGCCAATACCTGGTTGGTTTAGACGGTTCTTAGAAGCAAGAGCCACTCAGCCAGGTCCTACCGTTACTCCTCCCCCAGCCGCTGGAAATCATCCAGCTGCAGCGGCACCTTTTCCTCCACCTCCTCCTCGGGGAAACACTTTTGCTAAGATATGTAAAGATTTTAAAGCTATGGGAGGAAAGGATTTCCATGGAACTGAGTCCTTCGTAGCAGCTAGGAATTGGCTGAAAGAAACTGAGGACCTATTCATCATCTTTGAGGTAGAGGATAGACAAAAAGTACAATTGGCAGTATGGCTATTGAAGGGCGAGGCTTCCTACTGGTGGGAAGTCACTAATGCTGAAAGACCAGTAGAGACATGGGAGGACTTTAGGGCAAGGTTTGAGACTAAATTTCTCTCAGATGCGGAAAGAAGTTTGCAGTTGGAAAAATTCTTATTTCTTAAGCAAGGGGACAAGACAGTCAGAGAGTATGTGAATCAGTTCGATGAGCTGGCTAGGTTTGGGCTTGACCTAGTCAACACACCGCATAAGAAGGCTCTCCGTTTCGTCAAAGGGTTGAATGAGCCATTACACAGTTTGGCCATGACCCATATACCCATGGGAGCCACGTATGAAAGATTGGTGCAAATGGCATTGCTGAATGAAGAGGATAAGGGCAAGAAGGAGGCGAAGGAAGAAAGCTCTCATGGGAAGAAAGAGGGTTTGCAGCCTAAGAAGACAGACTTTAAGAAGGGCGGGAAAGGCAACAAAGAGAAGAGGCAGTGTAATTTTTGTGGCAAAGTGGGGCACCTAGTTAAGGACTGCCGGAAAAAGAAGGCCAAGGAGAATGGTGGGTGCTTTTCTTGCGGTGAGACAGGCCACAGGGCTAAGGACTGCCCAAAGAAACGAGGACAGGGGCAGAGGGCTGGATCCACCCCAGGGGCACAGGTACATGTGCTAGAAGCACCACCTCTGCAACAGCGAGGTATAAATACTTCTGTAGAAAGTGTAGTTTATCTTTATGATCACCCCGTTCGCACTTTATTTGATTCTGGCGCATCACACTCCTTTATCTCGTCTGCTTTAGTAGAATCTCTGCACCTAAAAACTAGTATGGTAGAGGACCCCTTAATTGTTTCAAACCCAATTGGGGGCCCGGCTCATTTGTCTATGATCTGTTTGGGATTGAAAATTTCTATTCTAAGTGTAGAATTTCAATGTAGTGCCTTTGTTTTGGGCTTTTCGGGTTATGATTTGATTTTGGGTATGGATTGGCTATCCAGTAATGGGGCCATCCTTGATTGTGAGAAAAGGGTTATTAGGCTCCTAACCCAGCTCGGTAATACTTTGGAAATTTCTTGTAATCCCTCGTATGCGGTTATGCTTAGTTATCTTGAATCGCTAGATGCCTCTGTTGAAAATTTGCAATCAGTTAAAGTGGTCCGGGAATATCCGGATGTCTTCGAAGAGGTGAAGGGCTTGCCTCCGAAGCGGGAAATAGACTTCCGCATATATCTTGTAGATAATGCAAAGCCCGTTGCGTTACCCGTTAGACACATGGCTCCACGGGAAAGGAAAGAGCTCAGTAAACAGATTAAAGAGCTTCTAGAAAAGGGGTTCATTAGGAGGAGCATTTCAGAATGGGGCGCTCCGGTGGTGTTCGCTACAAAGGCGGATGGTTCACTCCGTCTATGTGTTGACTATAGGGAGCTCAACAAGCTAACGAAAAAGAATAGGCACCCTCTCCCTAGAATTGACGATTTATTTGACCAGCTTGTAGGAGCGTCTGTTTTCTCCCAACTCGATTTAGCAACCGGTTTTCATCAGCTAAGGGTGGCTGAAGATAGCATCGATAAAACGGCATTCAGAACCCCAGACGGCTTCTTTGAATGGCTTGTCATGCCTTTCGGCTTGACAAATGCACCTGCTTACTTCGTGGACCTGATGAGTAGGGTATTTAGAGATTTCCTCAACAAATTCGTAGTGGTCTTCGTAGATGATATCCTTATCTTCTCAAAGAGTGAAGAGGAACATGCTCAGCACTTAAGGGCAATCATGGAAACTTTGCGAGTCCATCAACTAAAAGCCAAATTCTCCAAATGCCACTTTTGGAGAGAAGAGGTGAGGTTCCTTGGGCACATAGTATCCAAACAAGGGTTAGCAGTGGACCCTGCTAAGGTAGTGGCGGTACAGGACTGGAAGACACCAAGGAATGCAACTGAGGTCCGAAGCTTTCTAGGACTAGCAGGTTTCTATCGAAAATTTATAAGGGATTTTGCGAAAATCTCAGCTCCGCTCACGAAATTGACTAAGAAGAATCTAGTGTTCAATTGGGACTTGGATTGCGAGTTTGCTTTCCAACGACTGAAAAGGGCTCTTACAACAGCCCCAGTTTTGACGCTGCCAGATGGGAGCAAGATGTTCACTGTTTATACGGATGCATGTGGGACATGGCTAGGCGCCGTCTTAATGCAAGAAGGAAGGGTAGTAGCTTATGGCGGGAGGCAGTTGAAAGTGCATGAAAAGAACTACCCAACCCTCGATCTTGAGTTAGCCGCCATCGTCTTTGCACTCAAGTCTTGGCGACACTATCTCCTAGGAGAGAAGTTCGAACTTTACACTGACCATAAATCGTTGAAATATCTTTTCTCGCAGAAGGATCTTAACTTGAGGCAACAAAGATGGATGGAGTTTCTTGCCTCGTACGATTTCGAAATCTCCTACACTCCGGGCAAAGGCAACGTAGTGGCAGACGCGTTGAGCCGAAAGAAATTGGCCTTAAGCCCGTTGTTTGTTGAAAGACAAAGCCTCGAGTTTATAGCCAGCTTCGACTTTAGGCCTTCCTCCGATTTCGTACCGGGCTTGCTAGCATCTCTCGAAGTGCGCCCAACTTTAGTGGATTCAGTAGGGACAGCACAACGCGAAGACCCTCAGCTTGTGGAAACAATTGATAGGCTAATTAGGGGTGAGACTTCTAGTCACCTCAACAGATACTCCATCGACGATAAGGGGTTGCTAAGGCGAGACGGAAGACTATGCGTCCCACATACAAAAGATTTAGTAAAGAAGGTTCTCGAGGAAGCACATCACTCCAAGATGACGATACACCCAGGCGGAGATAAAATGTACAAAGACATAAAAAGGACTTTCTTCTGGAACGGCATGAAAAAGGACGTGGCAGAGTTCGTTTCTAAGTGTATGGTGTGCCAACAGGTTAAGGCGGAACAGAAAAAGCCTGGCGGACTGCTACATCCTCTGGAGGTCCCGCAGTGGAAGTGGGATAGCATCTCAATGGACTTCATCGATGGACTGCCTAGGTCTAGGAGAGGCAACACTAGCATTTGGGTAATAGTGGATATGCTTACTAAAAGCGCCCACTTTTTACCTGTCAAAAGTAAAAGAACTGCCTCATCCCTAGCATCACTTTACCTCAAGGAAATAGTTCGACTCCATGGAATACCATCTAGCATTGTTAGTGACCGAGACCCCATCTTCACCAGTGAGTTTTGGCGGAGTCTGCAAGAAGCAGTAGGAACGCAATTATGCTTGAGCACAGCCTATCATCCCCAAACCGACGGCCAAACAGAGAGAGTGAACAGAGTTTTGGAAGACCTTTTAAGACTATGCGTCCTCGACTTCGGAGGGACATGGGAAGACCACCTTCCTCTGGTGGAATTTGCCTACAACAACAGCTATCAAGCAACCATCGGAATGGCGCCCTTCGAAGCTTTATATGGAAGACCGTGCCGATCGCCCACTTGTTGGTGGGAGTCTACGGATAAGCTCATACTTGGACCAGATATGATCCGAGAGACTTCATAGAAAGTAGACTTAATACGAAGAAGGATGAAGACGGCCCAAGACAGGCAAAAGTCCTATGCCGACAAGAGAAGGACCGACCTTGAATTTGAGGTTGGAGACAGAGTTTTTCTCAAAGTATCACCACTAAGAAACGTTGTTCGTTTTGGAACCACAGGAAAACTGGCACCAAGGTTCGTAGGGCCATTCCCTATCATCGAGAAAATTGGGAAAATGGCCTATAGACTAGAGCTACCCGAGAAGTTGGTTGGAGTCCACAACGTTTTTCACGTTTCACACCTCCGAAAATGTCTACATGAGTCTGCTGAAGTGGTAGAGCCAAATACCCTCGAAGAGGCCGAAGTGGAACGCAAAGCAACCATAAGAAAAGTTCCAACCCGCATATTAGGAACGGAAGTGAAGAAGCTACGCAACCGTGAAGTCAAACTCGTCAAAGTTCAGTGGAGCGACGCCGAGGAAGACGCGACTTGGGAAACTGAAGCTAGAATACGCACTGCCTACCCTTTTCTGTTCGAGGGTATATCCTTGATCTTTCCTTTTCCTTAAGTTGCGCTTTTATCTATCTTATCTTTTAGGTAGAACCCTTTTGGATGGAAACATGTAATTGAAACATGTTATGGATGAAGGTTGCAAGTGGTTGCAAGTGATTGCTAGTGGTTGCTCGTGGTTGCATATACACACACAATCTAGGTTTTAGATCGGCTCAGTCACTTCATATTGCATATGCATATATGTTTGCATTCGTATATGGTTGAACTCTAATGTGTTGTCATATGGATGTTGCATTTGTATTGAATGATTGTGCACTCATGTAGAATCAAGAATAGGAAAATTTGCATACATAATGGATTCATGGCACTTACATAATTCGCATTAAGGAGGTCAACTGAATCAGTAGACCGCCTGATTTTGCATTAGATAAGTTCATGTACACACACACTTCGCATATGTTCATGAAGCATTAGAAGTCTTTTAAGGACAATGGATGGTCGTGTTTGATGGATGAGTAAATGGATGATTGGATGTTAGGATATACATTCCTCCTAACTTGAAGATTTCGGGGACGAAATCCTTTTAAGTGGGGGAGAATGTAACACCCCGCAAATTCTATAATTGTGAAATTAACAAATTAAAGTATAATTAATTTCAAATCAAAGAACTAAGGGAAACGGGATACACCATTGCGTTCGTCTCGGAAAAATACGCGAAATAGAGTCCGAGTTTTCGAAAAACGGAGTCCGTATGAAGAAGATATGGCCTTCGGAAGTTTCTGAATTAAATTTAAAATTCGAACAGAATAAAACAGTTTTAATTCCAAAACCGGGCCCAATTGGCCAGAGCGGGAAAAATCCCGCCTAATGCACCCAGGTCGACTGGGCTGTCGACCTGGTCTAGCCAGGTCGACAGGGCTGTCGACAGGGCTGTCGACAGGCATGTCGACCTGGTCCAGAGCCAGGTCGAACCCAGTCCAACCTGGCTGGCCTATTCTATGTTGGTCGATTTTCTGTAGTCTGCTTTGTCATTAGGGCTAGGTGGCAAGCTCTAATTGGTCTCTCTTCCGAATGAATGGCTACGATCAATCCAAGCAACATCAATGGTCCTAATCAGTTCATAAACCCTATAAAAATGACCCTAGACTAACCCTAATCTATTCATTCAAAAATAAGAACAAAGCCGCCATGTTGCTGAGGAACGACAAAGAGTAGCCGCCAATTGGAGAGAGGATTAGGAGGCAAATTCTAAGGCATAAAGCAACCTAAACAAATAAAATCAACAAGGAATCACATCTCCAAATCCCTAAATTGGAGAATTCGCCACACCATTGTAAGTAGAGTATTATTTTGGTATGAACAAATAATTGTGTTGGTTTGTATACTTGATTTGTGGCGATAAAGTAATTCATATTTGTGCGTTACTATGATTCTCATCGATTTGGAATATTGTATACGTTTGGATATTCTCGAATTATGTTATTCAATTATGAAAAACTACATGCGGTAGTTTTATGCAAGTATACGTTTGGAATATTCGCAAATTATGTAATCTATGTTGAAGCTACATGTATGTAGTTGATTAATTTAAATTCATGCAAGTTTGGGGTTTTGCTACTATGCCATCATAGTGTGTATTTTTATACAAACATCATTTTTGTGAAGTAATTGGAATAAGTTTGGGTTATCATAGTCCATATGAAATTATGTTGAAGATTTGGCATCATGATCTATGTATTAAGTCATGCTTTTGTACTAGAAAACCTATTTGCAAACTTATGAATATGACTAGGCTATGATTGATATTTTGCATAATTGAAATCCATGTTAGGTCTATATTGTTAACAAGAACTGTATGATGACATATGTGGTACATAGCTAGGTTAGATTCAAAAATCCCTTTTGCAAGTTTGCATGACTAAAGTAAAAATCATGATTTCATGTTAGAAATATTTATGCCATATGAATAGATTTAAAATCATGATTAAGTTGAACTATACTTTTGTGTTAGTAACAAAAGTAAACACCTTTGTAAACATGTAGTAATCTTATGAGCATGATTTGCTTATGTTTGACATTATGCCTGAATAAAAATATAGGTTTATGTTGTAGTTAAGCCTATGTGTCAATAATGATATTCTTATCTCAACTACAAGTTTACATGCCTTGATTCATGTCACCTATGCTTTATGACCAAAGTATACATTACTACTATGCAAGTACACCAGTTTCTATTTTATAGTTCCAACGTTATGTTGCAAGTTCATGCGCTCACATTCCCCTCCTTGTGTATGTAATCATGCTTTAAGCCTCCCCTTTTCGCATGGCTAGGTTGGGCTTAAAAAGGCTAAGCCCAACATATATATATATATATATATATATATAATAAACGGACGTGTTAAACGGGGGAAAATAACGTTGGGTTAAATTTATTAATAAATGAAAACATAAAGTAGAAGGGCCCAAATTCAAGTATGGGTTGGGCCCATGATTGGTGTAACCTTTACACCATTAACTTAATAATGGGCCGCAAATATTTACATATAAGAAAATAAAGAAGAAAGACAAAATATGTAAATATAGAACATACGATGTGTTTAACCCGAGGTTGGATTGAGTTGTGATGTAAACCTGCCCGGAACCGCCCGGCTGTCCAGTAGTCACGACAATACCTATCCAATGTGGGAGGTTAAACATGGAGCCCAATAAGGACCCGAGGTTAGACTGAGTTATGGCGTAAGACTGCCCGGAACCAACCGGCAACAGGCAACCACAACAATACCTGTCTAATGTGAGAGGTCAAGGCTTTAATAAGACAATTAAGGCTGAGTCAGGATTGTTAGGATTAAGTGAACTAAAGACTTAATCAAAATGGAACATGCTAAACTAAACGGACTGGTGGGGGTTAGGTTAGAAAACACTTAACCAACTTAGCATGTTGGCTAGAGATAGAAAACCTAGTAACGGGGGACCCTTTTCAGCAGTAACCCTAGAAGGTGTATCAGGATACCCTGAAACTAGGCAGGGTGGGGCACGATTACTAGGCTGATTGTAAGAGGTCAAATCGACGGCGGTGGTGTAGGTTCTAACGGGGTGCGGGCGTGCACACACTCCGGCACAGAAAAATAAGGCACTGGACACCAGTAGCATACCTGTGCATTCTAGGATTGTGTCGGGCCGCCACCATGGGACTTGATACACCCCATGGTGGGACCAGCATAGGTAACTACAACATCGGGGGCCGGAAGACACATGTAACTATGCGAGTAGGAGCCGATCATCATAGAATGGATCACTTCACCCTGATTATGGGGTGCCAGTTGGAAACTAGTTTATATGGGTTCAGAGATTAACATGGGGTACGATAGTATATTCGACCCTAGACAACTTAACCAAGTTTATAGTTCTTTCCCACTTCTTGTTTATACTTATCATACCCAGTTCTTTATTCATAGACAGAATAGTACTAGACTTACTTAGGCTTTATGTCTGACTCTACTTTTCTTTCGTCTTCTTTTCTTCCGTCCCCCCCCCCCCCCCCCCCCGGTCCACAGGGAGGGAACACAGCAGCTTGACCAGCCTTAACATCCAGCATGAAGAAGAGAAATGTATTGCTTGGACCTTTTCGTTTTGAACTATGGCTTTGGACAATCCACTATGGGGCTTTTGCAGTTTATCTATGTTTTATTTATGCTTCTTTAAATAATGTAATCAAGACAGATTATGAAAGTGTTATGTTATGTTTTTGGAAAAGATGTAAGACAATTATGGTGATGTTGTTGTAGCACGTATTTGCTTTTATGAAATAAAAGTTTTGTTGTTTTTCCGCTGTTTACAAATATGTGTTCTTATATCTGTCTTGTATATCTGTGACTTATACTTATAAACCTCCACCAAAATTAGGGCATTCCCTTTGAGAGTGACCCTAATGGTGGTGGGGTGTTTCAACCGCCTACCTCGAACAACACTTCGAAAATTGCGGGTTGCCACCAATGAAATCACAAAGTAATAGATATGGTATCGAAGAAGCATGTTCGATAGGAGGAGCGACCTAACTTGGCTCGGCCATGACATCAGATTTAGTCATTTCGATTATGACCCGAAAGTCAGGGCCATTCATCTTCGTTCATTTACTTCATTCCATCGTCAAACCTACCTACTTCATTATGGATTCATCCACCACGTACACAGTTGTTAAAGCTGTTTTCTGTATTGGCCAAGAGTATGACAATATCAGATCTCAGTCTCATTAACAACCAAATGTTTACATTTTTCACACCAGCTGAATTTATACATTTCAAACGATTCATACTTCATATCGAAATATCATATTTTCTCTTCCAAATCATTAATATTCAAAATGAATATACTTTCGTATTAGAAATTTTATTTAAATCAAACTCAACATCTTGAAACAATCCAATCACAAATAAATTTGAATATTAAATAGTTGAAAGGTATATTTAAAATAGTTTTGATATACATTTGAAATAGTTTGAAAATAACTAGATTGTATTTAAAATACAATTATCAAAATTTAGTAAAATCTATAACTAAAGTATTAAAGTAGTTTATAAATTAAATAGTTAATTTATATATGTATCTTTATATATATATATATATATATATATATATCCTTTTGTATATGTATCTTTTTAGAAGACTATACGTACTTTATATATATATATATACTATATATACATATATATATATATATATTTGTGTGTGTGTGTGCACTCTCTTCTTTTTAGAAGATCACACATTTTTGTTTTCAAAAATAAATAAATTAAATAGTTAATTATTAAAATGGTTTATTTAAAATAATGTATACATATAAGTAAAAATAGATAGTTTAAAAATGTAAAATACTTATTCATTAAAGTATTTACTAATATAGTTACTATGTATAAATTTAAATAGCATAGTTTATGAAGTAAAATAAGTGCAAGTAAAAGTAGTATATATATAAGGTTTAAAAATAAATAAATTAAAATTAGAATCGTTTCTTCTAAATTTTAATCAAATTGGAAATCACACTCCAATTCGAAGTCAATTCAACTAAATTTTGATATCTGAACTTAAATCGATTCAACTTCCCATTTATATTTCAATTCGATTCAACAAATCAATTCAAACAATTCGATTTAACAAATTTGATTCATATATTTTAAATTTAAATTATAATTCTCACTTTGAATTATATCAATTTATAAAATCTCGAGTTTACAATTCAACTTTTACTTTACATCGAGATAATTTAAAGTAAATTTTAAAGATCGGCAAACAATTCAATTTCGATAAATCGATTCAAATTCAGTTTCATTTTAACTTCAGTTTACAACATCAAAATTTTCATTTAATTTTTTATATTTCAAAATCCAATATTTAAGTTCAAAGGAAATCGATTTATAAAACATCGTCTATAATGTATTTAAACAATATATCAGGAGTCATGGTTAAAACAAATTTTATTTAAACAATCGGCGACCGTATATAATTTTCTATACTTAAATTTTAATTTTAGTATTCTGGGAAAGGGTATATATCATTTCAATCCAAATCAGGAGTCATCGGTATTTATCATTTTAACCTACGTTCTTAATTCATTTTAATGATTAATCCCGGATTTATTCGATGCCCATAACATCGAGGATAAATGATTGGGATTAATCAACACAAACAATGATCATATAAAATCAAAGCGAATAACGAATAAGTTCCCACAATTAAACATTAGTATGTCAAACATATCAAATCTAAGTCATTCATCACATCAACACATCCAAATAGTTCAATATCATATAAATTTACTAGTTATCGGATGTCGGGTTTAAACTAGTAATTAAATGTCGAATTTTAATTTAACTGTAAAATTAAATCTAACTGTCAAACTAAACTACACTATTAATGCAATCAATCATAAATTTGCAATTAAACTGTCAAATATCAATCAATACATGACATGATATTAATTTAACTAATATTAGAATATTTTAGTTGAGTGTGAGTGCGTCTAATCACCCACCTTTTATTTCAAACAAGATTGAAATCCAAATTTTAGCCAAAAAATCAGCAGTCTCATAATCAGTCCATGACAGCTTCATGTTATTCAGAATTTCGATGCGAATTTAGGGATCCAACTGCGCATAAATCTGAATTTGTATGAAGAAGTTATTAATGTTTTACGATTTTAATTTCAAAATAGAAAAATGAAGTAAACTCACCTAACCACTTCTGTCTTGACACGTCATGCGCTATCCTCTCATCTTCTTCATTGCCACAAAGAACCAAATTGTGAAAACCCACGTCGCTCACAAACCCTTGAATCATGCACCACTTCTTGAAGCCCTTGACCATGATCTATCGCCACCATCTAATGCGTCGTGCTAAGCCTCGCCACCGCCCTAAGTATGGGCCCACTCGGTGGTCCTCTCTACCCGCAATCGACAAGAACCCGCATGCCCTTTTTGGCCAGTTTCTGGATAGTTGATAAACTAAAACCCATGATCAACCATATGGATCAAAAGATGTCATGAAGCACTACAAATTTCGTTTTGGAAGTTTTTGGTTTTGTTGAATAGATGAAGAGAAAATACGGGTTGTTACACATTACATCAAACATTAATTATAATATATTTTGCGTTGTTTACGTAGATTTGGACGGATAACATGTGTGTATATATATTTTTATTTATTTATTTATATTTTCTCTCGGTTAACATAGTTATTATTCTTTTATTTTTATTACTATTCAATTCAATGTTTTAGTTTAAGCTAACAACCAAAACAATCCTTATTTCGTCCAATCATGTAATAAGATTCCAAATCTTACAAAAAGGTCATTAATTGCAATTATTATAGATTATGCCTAAAATATTTAAAGAGGAATAAACGTATTTCAAATCTTAAGAACTATATAATACGTATGTTTCTAGGATGTTTGATGTAAACTATGCATAAACATAAATAAATCTATATTTGTACATGAATTTACACAGCTCTTTCCTTTTTGTTTTTGTAGATATTTCTTATTGATTTAAAATAATTTCTTTTTAATGAAAAAGAACAAAAATGCATATTTACAATAACTAAGTTAAAACTAAACAAAATTGAACACAAACATGTTTATATCTTTTTAACAAAACATACATGAAGTCTTGAACCACAATTCAACACCAAAACTACAAATCCGGAATAAGACTACATTTTAACAATAATTTATGAGACTGATTTCCAGATCTATGGTGTTTAAAATAACCACAATATTTTGAGTATAATTATAGGGAACAATATGAACAATTCTAATAGGCCTACAATCTATACTATACTATTAAAGCTGAGTTATCTTTCGATTCCTCACAAGCCTCCTCGCGTCTATGACAGGATTACATTCTAGCGTGACACGTGGAATTGCAGCTGAATCGTCTCACTCAAACGATGCGTATCTTCCTACTTTCCTTTTAATTACGTCAGTTTTTTCATCTTCCTCTGCTAAATTTGGCTCGATCCTCTGCGCCCATGTCTTCCCCTCCTTTCGCTTCACCTACATGATAACGTCCATCTCTAATTGATGCTTATCTGTTCCACACTCCTTTTCTCCCACTAACCGTTGAATTTTTACGCCATCTTCCGGTTGCGTGAAATAGGTTCATCGAAAGTTTTAATGTTGGCTCTTCTCCTGATGTAAGCATCTATTGCTATTTATTTTTTGCGTTAAGTTAAATTGGCTACGTTCCTTTTGTCTGTATATTTTTCTCCGATTAGGGTTTGTCGATTTCTCCCAGTAACATTCAATTTTTATACATTGTTAGGTTTGCCGATTAGGGTTGAAAACAAGGTATATTATCCAATAATTATATTATGGAATTGTTTATGACACGGAAATCGAGTAAGAATACATTGTGTACTTCTCAGTTTAGATGAGAAATGTCGATAGGTTGTAATAGCTATGACTAGTAATGTAAAAATTCATTTAGTTTTCCATCAAATAATCTGTTCACTTCTTGGGAATAGTTAGAGTGTGATCAGATGATTTACAAACTATTTTATGTCACCATAAACATTTGTTCTTTGCTTAAGATAAAGTGTGTTATGAAGTCAAAAGAGGGAGGATAAAAAATTGAGTATCTTTTTAGATTTTTAAGCGACAAGTTCTACTAAAATTTACTGTTGTTTTAGCTTTAGTTTTTGGGGTTTCCCCTTACATATCCGTGGTTGTTATCCAAGAATTTAATCTTTCTACAACGCCAAAAACCTCTGTTTTTTTCTACGTAAACTGAGTAGATTTTTTGTGAACTTGCGGACAATGTTCGATTTTGATTCTTATAATATAGGTATTTTGCTCCATTTAGTAGCGTACAAGATAATGAGGATGACCTCTTTCTTCGAAATATGGAGAGATGATTATATGTTTGAAAAAATTTGTATTTAGTTTGGCTTTTGTATTATATAAAGTCGTGTTCTTTTCTCATATTTGTCCGCTATGCCATATACGTTAGCTGACATTATATTTGAAATGGTATATGTAATATAATCTTTTTTGCCGCCCTTAGATACATTCAGTAAGGCCTTTGACTATCGGAGTAATGTTCAATCAAATATTTTATACTTGAATAATGCTTTCCTTCCGTTCTTGATGTTAGTATGTAGAATAGATGGACCGATGTTTTTGCAAATGCCATAAAAGATAGTCTTAAACAATTTCCTGTTTTATTTTCCTTGAAATACATTGATGCCTGGGATACTTTTGGTTAGATTTTGTTCCAGATTACTTTTTCTTCACAATTTCATAATTTGCAGGTTACATCTATAATTTTGAGTACTTTCCATTTTAAAAAAGATATAGATTATTATTCCAAGACATACTTAATTAAACTTAGATGATAAAGACATTAATTAAAATTGGCTAATACTTTAATTGATCTATGATTGAGGCATGGTCTGAATACTAGGGTCATAATACTTTAACATATAAGTAATAATTGCATACTTTAAATCATAGATGGTCTGAATACTCGGATCATATGACTGTATAAAAATATATATTACTTTAATGTGATTATTGCATTGTAGTCCCAAGATTATGGTTGTGTGCGTAACATGGGTTTTCACTGATATTAATGAAATGCCATGGTTTGAATTTTTGAAAAAGGGAAGCTCGCTTGGTATTTTGATATGTTATTTCCTCTTTGTACTAGGTTGAATAAATTTATTGTTATTTTCGATTATATATTTGAAGTAGAAGTTACTTTGACGTATTTATAGCCTTTTTTATGTGGTTTATTTGGTTCGATTGGTTTTTCAGGTATTTTATATCTTTTTTTGCATAGTTTACTTTATCAAGTAGGGATGTGCTTTTGTAAAAAGTGCATGTTTGATATTTGCTCTTTTTATTTTAGGTTAGGCGATTTCTGTGAATAAGTAAACTTTAGCATATTATATGCCATATCAATATAAAGGTGGATGTTTCACAAAATATGGAAGAATTAAAAGCTTCATTTTAGAAAGAAAAGATCCTACAGATTAAAAGTAATGGTAACTTTTTTTTTATTTCTTCTTATATGCAGTGCTATAATAGTTCTTTCACCATGGAGTGTTGTCCTCATTCCCACATATTTCCACCATTCCATTACTTTTGAATAATCTCATATTAGGGATATTTCATTCAACACATTTGTCTGTCAGTGCTTCTTTGCTAGTAGATAAGTGATTGTAATGTATAAAATTCAACCATGTGGCATAGCAGCTTTAAGGCTTTCCCTCTTTCCATGGTTATTCATTAATATTTTTCTCTAATCTAGGTGATTTATCAATATTTTGCATATCCATCATAATGTGATTTATCGAAAGAAGTGTGTGTTAATCATCTATAAATTTAAAAGATGAAATGGGTTAGTTGTATAACCCTTTTAGGCTTAGATTATAGCTAGGCCCAAGGTAATACCATTACCTTAAAATGATGTATATTCTTATTAAATTAATTGTGATTAGCTTCATAGTCAGAGAATACTTACGTTCATCTTCGCCATGTATATGCTATATTTAAGCTTTTTTTATTTTACTACTTGCAAGAAGCATGCATCAATTGTAACATTCTATGACCAAGGAGGGGTAATTTTTATGTGTATCATGACCGTATACATAAATACTAGAAAATGTTTTGCATTATTTCATCTAGGTAAGAAAATTTTGTTACATCATTTGATAGTTGCTCAGGCTATTTACATTTTCAACCCTTTCATTTCTCTTGAGTAACTTTTGGTTTAGGGATATTTTCCTATCCCGTTTGTCTATCCATGTTTCTGTGTAAGACGATGAGGGGTTGTACAGTAAAAAAAAAATCAACTATGCAGCATAATGAGTTTTGATATTTTATCTCTTTCTTTAGCTATTCATTAATATTTTAGCAATCTTTTCTTTGATCATTTTGTTGCTTATACAATTGTTTGGTTGTCCTGGAGATGCCCATTCATATTTAGTTATGCATTCATTTTTCTATCAACACCATTTGAAATTAGGATTAAGATTGAGAAAATTATGTAACCATTATTAATATGCTATGATCATGTTATATATTTCTCATACTCCTAAATGTCGAATTACATTGATCGACAATCTATTTAAATATATTTTTATACTTTAGCCAATGCATCTAATGGTGTTTTTTCCTCTTGCAATCTCCTTTTATAGGGTGGAGTACAGTTGGTTTTAGTTGAGTATTTTGTCGGTCTTAGTACTCGAATATTTGTTTAAATGTTTTCTTTTTTCATAGATTTAACCACGTTTTAAAAAAAGATAGTTCTATAAACATAACAATGTCCATTGAATTAGAAGAATTAAAGCTTATGAACCTTTAGCGGTTAGCACATGCACATTTAAATTGAGGACATAGGCTAAACTAACACCAGGAGATTTTTATTTCTTGGATTCATAGTTGCTAAATGTGTGTTATTTGTTTTCCTTTTATTTAGAGAAAAGAACATACCTATTTCTTGGACTATTGACAAGTATATGGATAAATTTGAGGAAGCTGTCATTTTGGGTCAGACCAATAATTTGATTTCAAACTCCATATCCAAATCCCCCTCGAGCAGATGATCTCCCACTTATTGATCTAGATCATTGAGAAAAAATATTCAACCCATATAAAATGATAGTGTGAAGGTTTCAAATCTTCAAAATATGATAAACAATAACTCTCTTATACTACTTATCCTTTACTTTAGTTTCTTTTAGGATCAAATATACATGCACATTTACTTTTGGAGCCTTTATGCGACTAAACGTTACAATGATCTTATTTCAAGAGAGCAATTTGAATTACAATGCATTTTCTCAAAGGGAATTTTTTTTTTATTATTAACAAACCTGAACTTAAATTTTATTACTCAGACTTTAATCATGATATAGCAATATGATTATCCGAAAGAAACTAATATAATTTTACTAAATACATTTATATACCCGAGGTTTCCTTAATTCATACAATGTCAAAAAATAACATCATACATTTACATAATTAAATTTCTTAATGTCAGGCAGAAAGATAAGAAATTGTATGTATTTACAATACATGTTTAGAGAACTGGGCGTCATGGATATAATATACACAATGAATCAATTAAGTATGTAATAAACTATTGAAAAATGTCTACATTGCTTTGAGTTTAAACTATATACATTTGAATTTAGTATTAGGTCATGATTACCATAACATTCAATTGCTATATAGTCTAACAACCATAACTGGCCTAGAATAAGAAGCCTTATTTGTATTAACTTTATTCCAAACTATGATACCAATGGATTTTATAAAAGAAACTGGTTTAAGAGGATTTTCATTCTTATTCTTTATTATTTCTATTTTTTTGTGTATATTGAACATTTAAACAGTCCATTAGGGAGTGAAATGCAAAAGTCATTTTGAGTAGTTTGTAAGACTCGGGTATCAATATTAAAAAACGGTTTCTTCTACAAAGTATTTCTTCTCTTTTTCCGTACATTCGTGATAAGTAATTGGAAATCTTCTAATGGATATAATTATCATGCTTAATATTCTTACTTTAACTACTGCCTTTTATATCCTATGCATTTTGCATATACCCTTTACCTTATCTAACTTTGTTGGATTGCACCAAAATTTTAGTTCTGGGAATTTGTGCAAATTGTTACTGTTACCATACCAAAAGGATTCGTTTTAGGCCTTTCACCTAGAAAAGAATGCATATTTCTAACTATTTATTAGTTAGATTGATGTCTTTTTTTGTTACTGATTTTGATTTAACCATTTTCTAAAACTAATCTCTATTAATCGATACTTATGATTTACTGTAACTTCATATGCAAATCAATTTTTTTTTAAATTATCTATAAAGTTTAAATTTTGAATTCAACCATGTTGACCTTACTTTTTAATCTTTGTTTTCTCTTTAACTAAGCTTGGTTTGCAGAATATGCACACATTCGGTAAGTTTTCTATAGTTCTATTTCTGTATGGTTACATGATTATTTTAGGTTGTATATGTATAATTTTTAAACTGCTCAGATTGTTTTTCTTGAAGGTTATATGACTATTCATTTTTATGAAATATTCAATATTTTAAACCTATATATAAAACATATTCTTCCGTAAATCTAATTGTTATTCAATAGATGGTCTGCTGTCAAGGATATAATTGTCCAGCACTATACTTCACTCATAGTGCTATGTAGCTGCACCAGAGTGGTATATTATCTTCTATTTCGGATATGAATAACAATAACAGAATGTTTCCAATTTTTAGGCATAAAGATGATGTCTATGTTGAGGTTAGTCTCATATTTTGACTTACCATACTAATTACGAATAAAAATTCTGTGCTATGTTGACAATGCAGATTAGTACATTCATATATGCTGACAAAAATATATTTATATCACATAAGGAGTTGTCTATTTTTTCAGTAACTTTTATATTAGATAATATAACAATAATACAAAAAGATTACCCATCTACCCGATTTTGCAACACCAGCTGTGTATAATGAATGAGGTAAACTTTATTTTTGCCCTCTTTTTATATATTGTTTAGGTCCTGTTAAGTTCCTTAAGATTTCATGTTTCTTACAAAATTCTCTCTGAGTCATGCATAATTTTGGTAAATTGAATTCTTAAACAAGTGCATTAAATAAATAAACTACCATTGTAGGGTATTTTCTGGGAAGAATGATATTTCATCTTAAGATCGGTTATAATCACCACTTCTTCTTTTTTATGCCAAGCAACTTTATACCCAATGTATATTGATCTTTTAGAATCTTTGGTTTATTACATGAACCTAAAATTATGTTTGGAAGAACTCAAAGGGGGTGTTAGCATTTAAATCGACATGAAAGAAAAATGCTGAGAATGTTTTGGAGTATTTAAAGAGCTATTACAAAGATGGATAATCAAAATCTGGAAATGAGGTAAAGTTGATGCAAGCAATACATGGACGAGACACGTGCTCTCTCTCGAGGTACGACACCCTTTTTTTACAAATGGTATAAGCTAACAAATCACAATATGTATTGTTTAGATAGGTATGGTAACCTGCAACTCAAGTTTTTGATTTATACATAGGCCGGGATGAGATAATATTGAGTTATGTATTTTTTTTTCAAGATAGGACCAATTATTATTTTTATATAGGCTAAACGATAGATATGTGTTTTCATTAAAAGGAAGCTATAACAAGGTAGAAAAATAACACTAGCTTGACATAGCAATAATCCACCAATGCATATAAATGTAGAATTAATATTCTAAATTGACATAAATAGGAAAGTAGCTCTCAGATTTATTATAGGTTAGTGGCTTAGTATGTCCATTTGGTTTAGAGAGCTATTTTTCCTTTGGTGGAATTCATGATGTCTAATGTACACTGTTATAGGATTCAACTCTTCATCACATACATGGATGCTAGCTCAGATTTCGAGTTGGATATGTCACCAAACAACGGTGTCAAAACCTAAGTCAAATGGCCATTAATGTACATGTAGAAAGAGTCTTTCGTGTGGGTTTCTACCATCATGCAGATTGTTTAATGTTGTTCTTTGTGTTTTGATCCATAGTTAGATGACACAGAGCGGTCAGCGGTGCTTTTTTAAGGGTGATGTTTCTCTAGCCTTGGTCTTTGTTGCTATTGTTGGTGTGATGAGCTAGGTGTGCTTTTGATGAAAATTGCTATTTCCGTTTGCTGCCATTATGGTGGATCTGGCGCTTGGTTCAAGCTCTGCTTTTTTAGTTTGCAAGTGGTTTGTTAGGAGTGATGCGTGTATTGACTATTTTCAGTATTCTAATTTTCTTTTGATTTTGGTTGCGGTTGTTTATGCCATGTTTGGTAGGGAGCTTATCTATATATATTTTTGTATTTACACTGTAATTTATATGTACTTCTATTTTTATTTGTAGTAAAGGTGAGTCTTTGCAAAAAAGAAAAAAAGGGTATACAGTTGTTAGGTCATTGTTTCCTGCTACATAGAAATAAGCTTTAAATGTAAGATATTAAATTTCCATCATCGTATCTTTTTTGTTATCTGGAAATCTACATTAACTAATACAATTTCATACGAACTAATTGGTATTCTATCAAAACAAGTCATTGCATATCGTTTCAATGCCAATTGATTTAATGTCTAAAGCATCTTCAAGAGCAATAACCGGAAATTCAACTTTTGTCTTAAAATTAATTTCTTTTGTCTTTTTTTAATCCTTATGTAAGCATATTCCACTATTTTTCATCTTAAGTTTAGTTTAATATTTTGATCGTAACAAAAAGTATAATGTGTTGGTAGATGCTCTTTACTTACTTTAACTTACATTGATCTACAAGTTGGATTATGGCACAGTTTGATGGAAGTACTGTTTCCGCACGCACAATTAGCTGTATTTTATATACCCCCCCTTCCTTTATTATGTAAACATCTTCTAATAAAATGCTAAAAATATTAAAACCATGCAATAAATATCATGGAAAATGTGTGTGATTAGGATTAAGGTTATCATTTAGCACTTTAGAAAAATATAACAAAATGGTTTAGGATTTTAACACATACATAAAGTACAGATAATAACACCACTTTTAAAAGCAGAGCATAACAAGAAGGCGATGCTATATCCACTTTATGCGGAATGTTTGGTTTCACCCAAAATCAATATTGATTATATTTTTGTTTCATTTGTTATTGATATATCCCAAGTATTAAAAGTACTATATTGAAATTGGTTTTAACAAGAATGTAGATGTATAAATTTTAAAAAATCAAGTTATTTATCAATAAAATAAACTGACTCAACAGTTGTGTAGAATTTGTTAAAGCAAATTCAATCTCAAAAGATAATCCGAAGTATACAGAATTTTCAAGTCTATCTTAATATCTTTGTTTACAATGAGCAACATGCTTATGCCACGACATGTGGTCTTTAGGTCGGTTTTATTCCTTGACATGCATACATTTTCATATAAAACCCCGCTTATTATGAAATTTTTACTTTCAGTTTTTCATGTTAGCAAAGTCTTCTATTGGATACTGCATTTAAAGATATCTACTGCACGTCCAAAATTTTGATACTTCAACTACATAACTATATTTTTCAGTGGTTTTCACTAAATTTCATTACACAATACATATAATTGCTACCCGTGTGCGTAGCACGGGTTCACACAAGTAATAATAATTTTCAAGACAATAACTATTCTTCAGATTAACAATACTCATAAACATATTTGATAGGCATTATTTCATATTTGACAAAAACCATAAATAGATATGATAAATATTTAGGCATACATTTCAAATCTAATACAAATGAAGTAATCTGATAATTGTAAACTATGTAGATAAATTTTCTGCTCACCTGAAGGCATTCAAATCTGAATCTGAATAGTCTTTTAGGTCTACAATTCCTAAATTTTTACATATCTATTGTTATTCTGAAAAGGGGACACTTTCAGATTTGTAGATTTGCATGAAAATAAGAAAAGAGGGAAAAAATCTAATGAAGAAGAACCTAAACACCAATCCATACCTTTTTCCACTTGAATCTGATTAATCTCCTCAAAGCTATATTGTTTATATTTGATTATGTTGTATATGAATATATTTTATTTTAGGTAAGGAGATAAGGAAATGGCAGAGATTCGTTGCTGCTCTCAGAATTATGTAGAAAAGAATGGGTGTCTAACCCTTTATTTATAGGAGTTGAAATGGCCTTAAATTATTAGATTAGTTTTCAAAATAATCCATTCGTTAATATAATAATTTTTATATTAAAAACCCTAGCCACCACCTATTATGTCAACCCAAGCGGTCGACATAGCGGTCGGCCACTTCAGGTCGACTTGGCAGGTGGAGGCAGGGCAATAAGTATTTACCATATATATATATATAATTCTATTTTAATTATTTTCTGTCTGTTTTCCTAGCTATTTCATCCATAACTTTTCATACGGACTCCGTCCATAAAACTCCAAACATGAAAGTTGACCAAAATTTCGTGATGAATAGTGCAAGTTTCGCGGTCAAATCTCATCGTTTGTAGAAATTTCCTATTTTTGAAAGTCTAATTAAATGACTAATTTTTTTATTATTAAAATTCTGGGTATGTAGCGTAAGAGGACCTCGTTCTCACCGAAGCCTCTTACGATGTTGACCCTTCACCTTTTCTTAAGGTAGAATAGGTTGAAGCCCAACTCGCCTTCAATTCAGAATTGAGCATCGAGATTGCTTCCTTTGGCAGAAATTGAGGATCAGGTGGATTGTCGACGGCGACTCTAACTCAAAATTCATCCTTTCTTCATTAGAAAGAAGCACAATATCCTTGCTATTCACCAGATTCTTCGTTCGGATGAACCTTTGGCGAGGTCTCCATCAGAGATAGTGGAGACAATCGTTTCTCATTTTCAGTCCTTTCTAGGTAGTCCTTCTATAATTTTTGTGACCCCAGCCTCCTATCTTTCATTCCTTCCCTGGTTCAGTCTGTTGAGGCCTCATCTCTATGCAATAACCTAGTGTTGGAAGATATCGTTCAAGTGTGTTCTCGCTTAGCCAGGATAGTGGGAGAGGACACGATCGTTTCAACGGGGGTTTCTATTAGAATGCTTGGGCGATCATTGGTCAAGACTTCTCCTTGGCGATTCAATCTTTCTTTTGGGGTGCCACGCTCCCTATGAGTTGGATGCTCACCAATCTTGTGCATATACCTAAGTGTGAGAACCCTGAATTTGCTTTGATTTTCATCCAGTTAGTTAGCGTAACTTCTCAGACAAGGTTATCTCCAAAATTTTGGCGACTACGCTCGCTCCCATTCTAGATTGTGTCATCTCCTCCTCTCAGACGAGCTTTGTTAAAGGCTGCCTAATCATTGACAATGTCCTTTTAGCCCAAAAGTTTATTTCCTAGATCGACTAAAAGTCCATAGGATCCAACATGTTAATTAAACTAGATATGATGAAGGCTCACGATCGCATGTCTTGGTTCTTCATCATTCGGTTCCTAAGGTATTTTGGGTTTCCTAAGCCTGTTATTTATATGGTTTGGAGACTAATATCGGGTTTTTGGTTCTGCATGCTTATCAGTAGAGAAGCAAAAGTTTTATTTTCATTTGGGAAGGGGTCTTGGCTAGAGAGACCCTCTCTCCCCTACCTTGTTTGCCATCGCCGCTGAAGCTCTCGTCAGAGAGATTCACACTCTTACCGTTGCAGGGTAGATTCACCCCTTTGGTATAACAAGCAGTTGTCCCATGCTTTATTCATTGTCGTTTACTGATGATATCATAATCTTCTCGAGTGGGAAGTGACAATCATTTCGATGGCTCCTTTCTTTTTTGCATCTCCACGAACATTGTTCAGGTCAGTTGGTCAATGCTTCGAAGAGCCATATTGTCCCTGCCAAATCTGTGAACTCTTCCAAGGTTTCACGGATTAAGTCTTTGTCTGGTTTCTGGGCCAAATCCATGAACTCTTAAGGTGGAACTCTTTCCTCATCTTCCAGGTCGGTCGGTTTGTTCTTATTAATGTTCTCGATTCGCTAGGGTGTCATATCTTTGCATCCATGATGCTAACTTTGTCTGTTTTTCGCTCTTATCGTTCTTTGGTCTTGTCCTTCTTCTTGGGTAAAATGGACGAACCACTCAGGCATTATTGGTTGTCTTGGAACATGATTTATCATCCCATGAGAGAGGATGGTCTTGGTCTGCGAATTTCGAGGGATGTATGCAAGGACTATGCTTGTAAGCTCTGGACTAGAGCAAAAAACTCTCCTTGGGCTTGGTTCCCTCATGCTAAGTACCATGGACTGTCCTCGATGGACTTTTCTGGCTCCCCTTCTTATTCTAATGAGACGTGGAAGTGGATGTAGTCGGTTAAAGTTTTTCCGATTCAAATGGATGAGGTTTCGAATGGAATGGAAACCTCTACTCCCTCTAGGCACGAAACACCCCATACACCTTAACGTTGCTCAAAATAGGATCTCGTTAAGAAATATGAAGCATTACAGGTATAAAGACATAAACACATCATAGAGACTAGGATTCACAAAACATAATTAATTTAAACACTGCGGAAGAAGGAAACAATATTTTACAATTACTTTGAATAAGTCATTTGAGAAGTTTTCACATTATTATAATATGAAATAGATGTTTTTATATAATATTCAGCATGTTATTATGTTTATTTTGTTACATAATATGTTATTATAAGCCAAAATTCCGGGGTCGTATATGAATTTCAAGTACTTGAGGCTCTCTTGAATATCACGCCAAACAAGGAGTTTCCATTAGCCATAATACTTGTAGCGTATGGGTTCAAAAACACGCAGACATCTTTCTTTCCATATAATAGTGGTAATTTTCTTAAGGACATGGTTGTACAGTCTTGGTTTACAATTCTTTCCTCTAGCTTTCTTGTGGATTTGTTCCCAGTCGAAAGTTGGAGATACTAAAGTACTATTATCGAAGAGCTACATCTGAGCTTCATACCATAGATGATTGGTTATTTCACAACCAAAGAAAAGGTGTTGTAGAGTCTCATTCTCATTATCACAGAGTGTGCAAGTTTGATCAATCATCGTGCCATGGAGCGCATGTTTGTCTTTAGTGTGCAGTGAATTGTTGAGAATATTCCACAAGCTCAGATTATCTTTAGCACAGTTGTCTCTCTTTCAAACATTTCTGAGCTACCTGCATTTATTCATACGTGAAACACCAAGAAGTTCTTGACAAAAAAATTAATGGAAAAGTAATTATCTTGCCACTTCCAGCTGCCATGATGGTGGTTGTTGTTATATACATTACTGGTATATATCTTCTGCCATAGTGCACGGATTTTCTCATTTAAGGAAGTAGGCAAAATTAAAGAAGTACCAACTAAGTAAGTGGATACACAGTTATGCATGCTAATCCCATATTGACAAATATATGGATAGGAGACTTCATTTGCAAGTATGACACCATGGTCAAGCCATGGGTCAGTCCGGAATTTGGTGTTGACATAAGCACTAACTCCATGTTTGAAATGAGGGAAATCATTGGATTAAGTTTAATAAGTGATTTTCAAAGCCAACTATGCCACTGTAGAGAATTCAGAGTCCAGTAACTATCATTTTTAGTTATATAATTATAGGACCATTCCACCAGTAAGTTATGTTTCCTATTCAAAATGTCGTCAATGAGTTTTCCCATGGCAGCTTGATTACAAATACTAGTGTTTATGATGCCTAAACCCCTTTTGTTAATGGGCTTTTCAAGTTTAACAAAAGAGGTGGGTGCTATGTATTTTTGATGTATGTTACCTTTCCAAAAGTACCTCATAAAAGCAGTTTTAATTATAGAAAGCAATTTATGAGGTAAAATAAAAGCTCGAGCCCAATATGCTTGCATTGCACTAACAACAGACTTAATTAAAGTAAGTCTGCCAGCTTGGTTCAACATTCTAGCAGACCAACATTGGAGTGTTAGTAATTCTATTATAAAGGGGGATGCATTGCAGTGTTGAAATTCTAGATGTGGCTAAGGGAAGGCGAAGATAGTTTAAAGTATTCTCATTGAGGTTAAGCCCTGTGTTGGTTTGAATCTGTGTTATGACAGCAGAGGAGACTCCTACTGCTATGAACTCGGATTTATCACAATAAATTTAATGGCCAGTCATCATATAAAATTTATCCATGGTGTTAATGAATCATGATGCTCGAGAGTGTATTATTGGAATTAGGTTTGCAAAAAAAAATTATGAGATCGCCAGCAAACCTGAGGGATGTTATTCTGGAGTTTTTACACTTAGGATGCAGGTCGAACTGACTAGTTTTAACAAGTTCGTCAAGCAGCATAGTTAAGAACTCCATGATTATAATGAATAAATAAGCAGATAATGGGTTGCCTTGTCTAGCACCTTGTTTACTGGAAAAATAACCAAAAGAGCTACCATTTACATTAACTAAAAAGTTAACAATGCTGATACATTCATTGATCCATGCAGTGAACCTTAGTGGAAAATTCATGTAACTGAGGATCCTAATGATGGGACTCCATTGAATTGCATCAAAAAAAATTCTTATGTCTAATTTATAACTTTCTTCTTTTTGCAGTTTTTTAGCTACGCTTAGGCATTGATATATCTTTATTCTCTGTCTTCTTTTTCGTTGTTTCTCGCTATGTTTCCATGTACTCTTTTATTGTTATATCAATAAAGTGGAAGGAGACCACTCAACCCCGTCGGCTTTGCCAAATATATATATATATATATATATATATATATATATATATATATATATATATATATGTTATTATAGACTCATATAAAATTGTAAAGATTTTTTATACTTTTCAAATACTTGAATTATCCATTAAGCATTATATTATTTTGTTTTATTTATGAATTATATTGGAATTTATGTATTCCTTAAATAATTCTTGAATTCTTTCATTGTTTCCATATTTTCTGATTTTTTAATTCTTGTTTGAATTGTTATATATTTGTTCACTATTGATTTAGTTTGATTGATGATTTGAATATAGTACAGTGATGACAAATTTTATATGATTTTATAATATCTATATTCTATGTAACGAGAAATTTGAATTAATGGTTTAGTGAAATTTTCTGGTATGGGAATTTCGGTATCACTATCATGGTTATTCATTGGACTTGTTATATAGAGTATGAAGGGTAAGTGTAGTATGCGAGCATCAAATAAACAGATTAGTAAACGGGGTGGTATGAGACACCAATAGGTTATTTATCTGGTTATCTTTTGTTCGTGTATAATGCTTAATACGAGGATTAATGGTGTAGTATTCGTTGCGGTGAATAAATATATACATACACATACATACATATACATATAGACACACACAAAAAAAATACGTTGGTATGAATATTTTGTAATAGGTCGGTATTTGCATAATTTCGTGCGCTCCGGTGCACTTGCTATTCGATATGTAAGAGTGTGTTTAGTTAGTAGTACCGTACTATTACTGGCCAACTTTATATATGTTGTGAGAGTAAGCTAGAATGGCCAATATCCACCCTGGCGGCCTGATCGTGGGATCGTGGCCCAGATCCGTGGCACATTAGTATTTAATTATCATTATTGGTATATATGTAGTGCCTTTGTTTCACCTAGGCCAACAGTCAGTTAGCACAGGGGAAAACGTAAGTATCGTGACCGAATGTGTTACGCACTGATGTACAAATGATGGACGATTATCACGATACTAGTGGGTGAGAGGTAGTGGTAACTGATGACTATAGGAGATGTGAGTGTGAGAGTCACCTGGAGAAAATGAATTTGTCAGTCTTCCTTTCTAGCTCTGATTCAACATATAGTCAGTACAAAGGATCCCGATAATGATCCATCTCTGTTTCCTTCTTTGGTTTTATCACGATAAATTAATATTTCATATATTGTATTGTCATATTTCAGCGTTTCGCCAAGCACTGTTATATGGTATTTGAAGTTTTTATTGCTTCTTATATTCTCCACTGACATCCGTCGGCTTTTTTGTGATTTTGTTTGGCGATATTTGTTCATGTATGCAGAAGATATTACATTTACAGTGGTTGAGTTATATTTCGATTTATTTGATTGTTGGCCCATTTATGTGTCGTGAAATTCTCCTTGGAGATGATCCTTGAACTTGATCGAGAATTGGATTCGCATGACTTGTATCTTATATAGATCCCATGGGTTCACTTGGATGGACTTTATAAATGTCGATTTTGATTTGATTGGGATGAGATTTATCCCTTTATTCTTATTATTTAGAAAACACAAACATTTTATATTAACTATAATGGATATAGGCATAGACTGATCCGTTTATTATTTATTTAATACTCGGGTCAGACCGAGACATTTCAAGTATAGGGACATTGAGACCAATTTGTATTTTGTTAGGTTAGAGGAGTATAGTTACTTAGCATATTTTTATATTTTCTTGTATATTATGGATTGATGTATATGTATTGCTGTGTAATAAGTTAAATGTGTATAAAATATTAAATATTATTTTATTATATTTCATCATTTTGATTGATTCCGTGATCTCTGTATTTGTGTATATTGCGTGTTGATCCTAGAGACACACGTGTTATTGTTTTGCACTGATACTGTGTGCGTATAAGTAAGTTGTATTTTGGAAATTTTTAATACGTATTAGCGTTAGTCCAAGAAAATATACATGAGTGTGCGCCTACAGTCTCATTCTCTGTATTATCTGACAGTATTACTTTGTAATACTCTTGGGTAGCATGGATATAGAGGTGCGGTCCTTACAATAATGGAATTTGATAAAACATGCTATCTTGCATTGATGATGGAATTCTGGTCAACTTTCATATCACGGTTTCACGAATGAAGTCCGTATGAAAAAATTATGGACAAAAAACGATTTTGAATGAAAAAAGTAAATAAATAAATTATAATTTTCACCATTAGTCACTCGATCCTACTGAAGCTAGGTTGACTCGACCGAGAGGTTGACATAGGGGTCAACTACCAAATTGACCTTTTGGTCTATTTGGCCAGTGCCAGTTAGTTTTCCGTGGAGAATAAAACTTATATTAACGGAAAGATTTTAGTAAACATTAAATCTAGTGGTTTAATCTTATTTTCATAAGTGAAATTCTTAGGTTTTCAATCTTATCTTCTTTCCCTATACCAATTCTCTATCTAAATCTACAATTTTTAATATGTGCATCCCAGCTTTTTTATACATATTGTATGGATCTGTAAGGATTTGGAATGAAACCTAAAAGCTGCAATTAAGATTTGAGATTTGGGAAAGCCATGCAAGATATCTGAGGAATTTAGATGTTGTTTATAATATAATGACATTTGTTTACTGGTGTAGTTTGGATTTCTATGCATATATCCGATTAATAGAATTTGTAGGCTTTTGAATAAAATATCTAAATCTTGCCTGAATATTCTTTTGTGCGTTTTGTGTTAGTACTTACATCTAGATATGAAAAATCAACCGTTAAAGATATTAAAAATATTAATTGAAGTTGTGTTCCAGATATGTAAAAATAGGTATAAAAGTAGGATTTATGAGAAATTTTCTTTTTCGTTTGGATCTATCCGTGTTTTAGTTTTTGTTTAAGGATATTTGTTTAGTATATGTAAATTAGCATATCTATCTTTTTTCATAAAAAACCACATTTGAAATTATAATGAATATGCATTAAATGTAATGGAAAGAATATGTAAATTTACATATTTTGTACATAGTTTATACTATCTATTCCAAATAAAGGATTATCCATTCCTTTTAATTTTCAATACGTCGCTATTCTCTTCTTTTCAATGTTTAAGCAAATTCATGGAAATTATAGTAGAAGACCATTTAATGAGATTTGAATTTCAACAAATCAGAATATAGAAAAATTGTTCTTGTTAGTATGGATTAGATCCTAAATTAGTTAGATTCAAAAATTAACATATTCATAATTATAGCGCTAAAATATATTAATGTTTTCTCCATCCATATCATACATAATTAATGTTAGTTACTATTATTATTAGATAAACGTTTAGTTTAGGTCTGAATTTCAAATGTTCCATTAATTATGGGTATAAATTAATGTTACATCTAATGAATGAAGAATTAGTCAACTGTAACCTTTGGGTTTATGGGTATTAAACGGGACAGTAAATTGTATAATTCAAAAAGCTTACAATTAGATCGAATAAGAATTAAGTGTTGTTTGTCAAATTTGCGGACGATTGATATATTAATAATAAATTTGGAGAAAATTAACGAGTTACAATTAACATGAGCAAATGGAAATTAACGAGACTGATATTAACGGTATTTATTACAATGTCTACTGCCTTCTGAAAAAATGACCATGACGGTTATTAATGACACCTAACAGTTATGGTAATTAATGTTTAAATAGGGATTTTTGGGTAGAATTATCAAAATTATGCCAAGTCCAATAATTTACTTTATAGATATAAGCATATCTTAGGAATATCAATCTCATCTCATAACCAGTTTAAATCTAAAAGTAACATCCAAATTATTACTATAATCAAAATATAGAGGATTGGACTTAGTAGATTTATGGTACATGAAAGTTGATACCAACAAACAAAATATTAAAAGACCCTAAAACTGCATTATTGTGAAATAATACCAACAAAAGCTAAAAATGATATAAGAAAGCTGATCCTCTTTAAACTAAACACAATAATATATGTAACAACCCAGGGTTTCAGAACCAATTTAAAAATTTATTTTAACTATTTTAATGGATTTTAAATATTTAAAATGATTTATTTTAAATAACAACGACTAAAAAATTTATTTTAATTGAAGTTAGAACATATAAATTTATTTTAATTATAAAACGAGCCTGAAATGGCGTGGTAGTTTGAAAATTCGATTTTAAATTTCAAATGAATGTACAAGATTCAAATTAAATCGGATTTCAGTAAAACCAGAAACATGTGAATCTGTTTAATTATATCTTTTTAAAATATGTAAAAAATTCAGATTTCATACCGAAAATTAAAAGTTATGTCCAGTTTAAAATTTAAAATAGTCGCTATGGAATTTATATATATTTTATATAATATATAGCCCTTAAAAATAGCTATTTTGCATACAACCTCTGTTTTCGACGAAACCACTTTTGTTGGATTTGGAATTTCAAATTATTGCTAGATTCCAATTTTCATAATTTTTGGAATTAATATGTGAGTGTGGTGAATTAAAACGTGTTTGGTAATTTCAATTTGAATTGGATCGACCAGAAAATGTCCTTTTTTAAAATGGTCTCCAAATTCGACGAAATTAATATTGTTAGGACCATATCGTTAAAACAAAGCTAGATTTATTTTTTTGGAATTTTTGGAGTTAGTATGTGGTCCCGGTAAATTAAAATGTACGTTGAAATCAATTTTGAACATTGTATTAATTTATATTTTAATTTTGATGAAAACTGATTGAAACAGTCGAACTGGCTTACGAGACATATCCCATTGCGTTCGGAATGGGGGTGATTAGCTAGGGACGACAATCATTGGGTTCGATTTGGAGTCCGGATTGAAAAACAATAATTTTTTGGAAAATAATAATATAAAATATAATATAAATATATATTCTCTAACCCTAGCCTCCTTCTTTAAACCGCATTCCATTTCAAATCGAAATAATTAAAAAAAGAACGCCGGGGGGCCATGGGAGGGGGTGGAAGAAAATCGCCGCACCGCGCCTCGTGGCGCCACCGCAACCACAGCCGCATCTCCCCCTTCGCCTCTGCTGCTTGCTCCGACCCCCCTCCTCCTACCTCCGACCTCCTCCTTCTTCAAATCCGTGATCCCCACCCAAAACCCCTCTGAACCGTCGCTGTAGACCCCACATCACCCGCGCCGACCATCTGAACCATCCCGCCACCACCTCCGACCCTTCCACCTCCCCTGACCCGCTCCACCGCCGTCGTGGGTCCCTCGGTGGCCAAAAACCCATTATCCCCTAATTTTCAGTTTTGCAATTAAGACCCTGACCTGTTTTAGCCAATAACTTCCAATCCGAGCACTCCTGGCAAAAAACTCCAGAATACCAAAATTGAAGAGCATGATTTTCTCTTCGATTTGGATATATGGAAGTCATATTTTGGATTGTGGAGCCACCCGAAAAAACACGTCCAAAGTCTGCTATCCAATTTATGTCTTTTCGCGATTTCCGGCGAAATGGACCAATGTCGGAAGAAAGTCCATTAGGCGAAAGTTTTCCGGAATGGCACCTTTAAGCTAGTGTGAAAGACGATGTGAAGATTGGAGCTTGTTTGTAAATTCTGGGATCAGAACTGCAATTCAGAACGTCAGAAAGCAATGGAGGAGTGGATCCCAATGTGAGAACTCCTTCTAACTCAATTTATTTTACAATTAAAAATATTTTAGGTTGCAGATGGGGCTTAGTAGCCCCTGACACTATTTATTGTACAAACCATAGTAGTTTAATTGGATAGAATTATGATGAAATTGACTGTATCGTGAAAATGAATTGTATTCTGGTTTTGTGGCTGACTGGATTGATTGTATGGCGCGAGCAAGTATCAGGAGAGGGGTAATGCTAGACATTACTCCGGTTTTAATATCGCACCGTTATAATGCCAGAATTTTCTGAAATAAATATTTATTCATTAAAAGTCTCATTTTTATTGTATAAATGAATCGTATAAAATATGCATGTGTTGAGTAAAATGTTTGAACAATAAAAATATTATTTTTATTGAATGTATGAACTATAAAAAAATAGTCAAAGGTTGAAATAAATATTTTGTTGCTAAAAATAAAATTTTTAACATATATATGAACGGCATAAAATTCTCCTGAAATGAAAATAAATATTCATTTACAAATCGGACGATTTGTTTATGTATACACATTTAACTAATATTGATTGGGACGATAAATTTTACACGTCGCCCAATTGCACAAATAATATTCAGTATTTGTAGGTTGAAAACCCACATGGGTATTGGGATGATATTTTACGTACACTAATCCCAATTGTTTAGTTGTATGTCAATGATGGGTTGACAGACTGTTGTAAGCGTTAATTATTTATATTTAATGCTTATGCAGTTGTGTAATGCACTCTGGATGATGGATGATGGTTTGTCATTATTGTTGTATACATGTGTGTATGAAATCCATATAAATAACATTTTATGGAAATTGACTGTGTCTGATTCCAATTCAGGAATAATGAATATTTTAAAATAACAAATATTTTAAAATAAGATTCTGCAAAGGATTAAAATATGATTTTGATGTCCGATTTGGGATGGACACGAAAATATTGAAATGTGTGAAGTCGAATTGATTAGTTATGTGCCATTTTGATGCAAACGATATTTATATTGATTTTATTCATTTATAATGAATATCAAAACGGAAATAATTTCAAAATCCAGTATTTTGAAAATATTATCATTTAAATATTATAATGATAAGGAGTATTCAATTTTGATTTAAAATTGAAAATGAAGTTAGAATAGTTTTAAAATGAATTTATAAACAATTTACAAAATAAGTTTTAAATGGAAATTGACGAAATATATATAATATATATATTTAATGGCCTGGATAGAACGCATCGCGCCACAACCGTTCGAGAATTTCGACTATTGAATTCGAATTGAAATTACAAGAGATCTGACTGTTCGATTCTCCTAAAACCAGAACCTTTGGGTTCGTATCGAAAAGAACTTTCAAGTGATTATAAGAGATTTGAAATTAACAGTTGGATTTGGAATTATGTCCAAATCAAATTTGGAAAAGGCCGTTGTAAATGCAGTTCGATGACCGAATATGGAAATCGACTAAAAGGGCCTTAATAAAGTTATTAAAAATATTAAAAATTTGTGTAAAATAATAATAAATGATTTGGAAGAAAAATTCCACGTTTGTAAAGATAAAAAAATATTTTTATCAAAATGAAGTAGTTATTAAATGGAAAGATAATCCAGCGTTTTTAAATAAATAAATTGGATTTTAAAATTGGGTTTTAAAATAACCATAAATTTCCAATATATATAAATTGGAATGGATTTGAATAGAAATAATCTTCGGGAGATTTCGATATCAGATTCCGTGACTATACAGATATTGTGGAGGAATTTGGAAGATAGACATATATCGTAATTCCCCATACGATATGTGTTGGTTTCAGAATTTGATATTGAATGTAAACCGATATAATTTCTGTTTAGAGACTTATATTTAATATCAAATTGGATTTTGGGTTTGTCGTGAATGGTTTCTTAACTAACACTGTTCTTAAACCCCGTGTAAAAAGAATAAGTCTTTTAATTAAGATTATTAGAGTTTCTAGTTATATTTAGTAATTGGAATAAAAAATGGAATGTGAGTTGGGCTTATTGTGAACTGTGTTTTTAACGACATTCGTTCTTTAACCCGATTAACAGTGAAATGTGATTTGGAATATATAAATCTTTCATTAAGATTTAGTGGAATGTTTCCAAAGTAAAGTTTTCCAATTTAATACGTTAAATTGGAATTGAATGGCATTCGATTTGGTAATAATCGAAGTGAGCTTCTGTGGAGGAAAACTGTTAATATATATGGAATTTAAAAGGCTTTGTTGTTATTCTATTTATATTATTAGTCAGATACGGAAATTGATATCGATTATATATTGATCTGTTTTCCGTGAAGATTCCATAATTAGTGGAATGTGATTTTGGGTTTATCGTGAATTGTGTTTTAAATGACATCTGTTCTTTAACCCAGTTAAAGATAGGATTGCATGTTTAACATTATATTTCAAACTGTATTGTTGATCTCTGCTAAATATATATCTGCTTGGTGGCGGAGAATTTATTCTCTTGCTTAACACCCTTCTCTAAGACGTGTGAGCTTAGAGGTTATATATCGGCAGAAATCAATGGTACGGTGTAGATTGTCGATGTGACATGTTTGCATTTCCCAAGTTAAATAATCATTAACTAATGATTGTTGGAATATTAAAACTAAATGAAGTTTTAATAAATTTTTAATTAGATTGAAATGTGAATGTGATAATTTAAATTGTCAAATTTGGGAAATAATCGAGAACTGTGTACCTCCAGTTTTACTCCAGGCGATAGTTAAATCTTTAATTAGATTTGAACGAGAAATGGTAATTAATTTTACCGATAACACTGTGGTGTTAGATACGTAGTATTACCAGTTTTGCTCCATGGGATGAATAGGTTGGGATTAGGATAATAAAAAAATTGATTACTTCGGTATGGTTCGATAATCCCGACCTGTTTACAAACCTTAATTTGGTTTGAATTGATATCCAAAGGATGATTAAAGGATAAATTTAAAGAATTTATCTTTGATAAAATTAATAGGAATCTTTCCCTAATGATGTGAATATATGAATAAAAGAATTTCTTCTGAATTAGAATGAGGCATATGCTGTATTTTTATATCACTTGATTATAAGATACGTGAATTATTCGAAAAGGCCGGGTTTATTCCCATTCTGAATAATTGATTCGACGATAAGTCAGCGATGAAGACGATGGTTGAAGACTGGAGTTCTTCACATCGTTTGAATGATTAATGATATCTTGATTGGGCTGTACACCCCAGACAAGGTAATAAGCGGTGATCGTCCAGACGTACTTGGAGATCGACCGGATATGCGAGGACCTCTCTCCTGTATTGGACATATGGGACAAGGAATAAGGTGCCTCCAGTTTCGTTCAGACTCGGAACGAACTAGAAAATGGATGTGTCTGATATTATATTTTATTCTGTGTTGACTGATTTCTATTAAATATATATCTGTTTGGCGGCGGAGAATTTATTCTCTTGCTTAACACCCTGTTCTGAGACATACGAGCTCAGAGGTTATATATCGATAGACATCAGTCGCATGGCGTGAATTGTCAATGTGGCATGCTGAGATGCAAATGATCAAGGCTTCTATTGAAAAGAAGAGTCTTGTGGTTGATGATCAAAGAATGGGTTTAAATAGCACAACTTTGTGTATAGCGTTAATTTGCGAGCCTCACACCTCGGTATGAGTAAAAAAGGGGATAAGGGACGCATGGAGGACATGATGTTTCCTTCTAGCTATGGGTGGTGTCATGGTATGGAGCCCAGACATTTATAATTTTTTTTACCTATGTGGATGATGGATAGCGAGGTGCCTCGGTTATATCGGTCACTACAGGGCGATGGATAGGTCCGATAGGACCGGGAAACGTGTGTTCAGGAATAACTAATCCGCTAAAGTATGTGTGGACCAGCCCTGTAGTAACCAAGGGTTGCCCCGCAGTGTTTAACCCTAAGGCATTTGCTAGAGTGTCTCAAATCGATGAGGAGCCATCCCTTGCCTCGACTCATGACGGAAATCCAATTTTCAATACGTGACATTTCGATTTTGATTGTAAAACTTAGTATGAAGACATAATAACATGGGATATACTATGCTATCTATGATTGATACATTTATATTTGAAGTTGATTTTGACACTATACACATATAGTAATATCAAAATGATTTGTTTTAAACGTACCAAGCATGTTTGGCTATTATAAGGGAAAACTCTATCCTCCGGCTTGCGTTGCATTATGTGATGGGACCTAAGTCTTATAATAGCTTCATTTTTCAAAAAGCATTGCGTTATTTACAAACTGTTTATGCATCGGTATTCTTGGGGGTAAAGCCGTTCCATGTTATACGGCGTGGTCCCTTGATAAAGTCAAGTTTATAACTGTTTTAGTTCTCACACCAGTCACATGACTGACTTGGAGTTTATTGTTTTAACTTAAACTCTGGATTCCCCTATTTTCCATACGGGCAGCTAGTAGCTTTGGTTTTGCAGATATTATTTTCACAGGATCCTGGATTTACAGCTGAAGCTATAGTCGGAAAGCTTTGTATCCGTATATTTCTTTCGGCTGTGTTATGTATTATTTTTCCGCTGCTATGTAATGTATTTTAATCTCTTATATCTTTCTGATGTATATTATTTATTCATACTTTGTTATATTCTTGTACTCTGATGTAAATTGTTGTAACTGGCATTGAAATGTTCTTCTGTTTGTGTATTGATTTGTCGTGTTCTCAACTCAATCCAATCTTTCCCATAAGGGTGAGTTTGGGTCGTTACATTGGGGTATCAAAGCTTTGGTTTACAGAGCTCGAGAACAAGACACATTAGAACCGAATGAAAGAATTCGTCAGAGACTGGATTAGTAATTTCCAATAAGAATACCTCGTTAGATATAGGGTTAGTAATACCTTAGAATGAGTTTGAAGAGTATTATTTATTAAAAACAAATTTAGTTTTGAAAATTTAATCTAAATATACGTATTTGGGTATATTATTTTATATTATTCTAGACAATCGAGTATATGAAAATTTTGCATATACGCGTCATGAACGTATATTCGAAGTCTCAAATATACTAGATAGATATAGAATCACACTCTAGTCACCTGGGCATAATTCTGATGATGGTGCGCCATCATCAGTACTTATGTTCGAGTTTCAAAAGTGAGATATCTATATATTTCCAATTGACTGGTGTGAGAACCAAAACCTTAGTTAGAATTTATTGTTTGTGATTTGGCACCAAAAATATGATTTTTTAAATATATATATATAGAAAATTGTATGTTTGAAAATTTAATCAACTAATAGATTACTGGTTGTGATGTTTGATTCTTAGTTTAACTAATAAAAATATTGGAATGATAATTAAATTAACCAATATGTGAATGAAAGCTAAATTTAGACAAATCGAATCTAAATATTGAACTGAATTGAAAATTGATTGGAAATGCATACATGTACATATATATATGTGTGAACATGTCATAGCATGGAAGCTAAGAAGAGGAATAAAATTGTATGCCTGACGAATAGGTACATGTTTATTGTATTTCTTGGGTTTTAATGATTTTATGAGCCGCTTGGCTAGCAGCTTGGTGTTTTCTTTTGGATTGATGCGGGCCCTATGAGGCAGGTTGTGGTTTTAAAGGTCTCCCCATACAAAGGAAATTATGGCGAATTTTTTCGAAAATTTAGGGTTTTAGCCAAATTTTTGAAGAATTTGAAAATTCTTAGAAACTGAAAAGTTGAAGAATGAAAGCCAGAATGAAAGTTGAGTTGATTAGTTAAACAATTTTTAGCTCTGTTCCTTTTCGAGGACGAAAAGATTTTAAGTGGGTGAGATTGTAACAACCCGAAATTTCAGAACCAATTTAAGTTTTTATTGTAGCTATTTTAATGTATTTTGAATATTTAAAATGATTTATTTTAAATAATAACGACTAAAAAATTTATTTTAATTGAAGTTAGAATGTATAAATTTATTTTAACTATAAAACGAGCCAGAAATGGCGCGGTAGTTTGAAAATTTGATTTTAAATATCAAATGAATGTACAGGATTCAAAATAAATCGGATTTCAGTAAAACCAGAAACATTTGAGTCTGTTTAATTATATCATTCTAACAGATGTGAAAAATTCAGATTTCATATCGGAATTAGAAGTTATGTCCAGTATAAAATTTAAAATAGTCGCTATGGAATTTATATATATTTTATATAATATATAGCCCTTAAAAATAGCCATTTTGCAAATGACCTCCATTTTCGATGCAACCACTTTTGTTGGATCCGGAATGTCAAATTATTTCTAGATTCCAATTTTCATAATTTTTGGAATTAATATGTGAGCGCGGTGAATTAAAACGTGTTTGGTAATTTCAGTTTGAATTGGACCGACCAGAAAATAGCCATTATTCAAACGGTCTCCAAATTCGACGAAATTAATTTTGTTAGGACCGTATCGTCAAAACAAAGCTAGATTTATTTTTCTGGAATTTTTGGAGTTAATATGTGGCCCCGGTAAACGTTATATTAATTTATATTTTAATATTGATGAAAACTGATCGAAACAGCCGAATTGGCTTACGGGACATATTCATTGCATTCGGAATAGGGGTAATTAGCTAGGATGATAGTCATTGGGTTTGATTTGGAGTTCGTATTGGAAAACAATAATTTTTGGGAAAATAATAATGTAATATAAATATATATTCTCTAACCCTAGCCTCCTTATTTAAACTGCCGTCCATTTCAAATTGAAACAATAATAAATAAAAAAGAACGACCGGGGAGGGGGACGGCCGCACCGCATCTCCTGCCACCACCGCAACCATAGTTGCACCTCCCCCTTCGCCTCCGCACCCTGCTCCGACCCCCCTCCTCCTACCTCCAACCTCCTCCTTCTTCAAACCCGCGATCCCCATCTAAAACCCCTCTAAATCACCGCTGTGGGCCCCACATCACCCCCGCCGACCACCTGAACCACCCCGCCACCACCTTCGACCCTCCCGCCGCCTCTAACCCCCTCCACCACCATCGTGGTTCCCCCGGTGGCCAAAAACCCATTATCCCCTAACTTTCAGTTTTGCAATTAAGACCCTTCTAGGATCTAATTTAACCCTAGAGGAGAGGTGAATAGGGATTATCACAATTTTTCACAGAGTAATTAAATAATAACAACACAGATAATAATCAGAATAAATGCGGAAAATAAATAACACACACATATACCCAGCTCCAGCAAAACTCGGTGTACTGCTGCATTCTCCAAGGTTTCTACTAGGAGTTAAAACAATCTCTACGCTTACAATCCCTAGTAAACTCGTGACACTCGCTCCTAACTGTTCTTAACCCTACGCTCAAAACCCTGCACTGGTTCCTATCCTCGAAACCAGATTTCCCCAAATTACAATTCTTATAATTCGCCTCCCTAGTTTTAGAGACAAACTAGGAAACTCTAGGATGATTACAAATTGAAAACAATAAAAACAATTTAAAAACCTCTTAGAATAAAAACCCTAGTTTTAATCTGGAATAATAGATTCCTATCCAGAGCAGGTAGATTAGTTCTAGTTAACTCGGTCCTATCAGCTCTTCCCTCTTATTGGATGACTGTTCATCGATTTCCCAAATGGGTCATCGTAAAAATTGATAGGATTAGACGTAATTTCCTTTGGAATGGTGATTCTAGCTGTAGTAGTTTTAAATGTCTGGTTAACTGGGAAATGTGTTGTAAATCTAAGATAGAGGGGGGGTTGGGAATCATAAATCTTCATAATTTTAACTCAGCTTTACTTGCTAAATGGTTATGGAAATATAGATGTCCAGAAGTGAAGTCTTCTTGGAAGTCTATTGTTTTCAAATCTTACTATTCAAGAGGGGAGTTATTTATTAGTAATGGTGGGAGTTGGGATAATAGACTATCTCAATTTTGGAAATCCGTTCTGAATTGTTTTGACTTTATTAATATAGGATGCAAAGTGTTAGTTCATTCAGGAAACCTTACTTATTTTTGGCATGATGCTTGGATATCAAAAGTGCCGCTAAAAATTGAATTTAGTAAGCTCTATAATATTAGTAGATTTAAGAATGCTTTAATTAAGGATGTATACGTACCTAAATTAGATCCTCCATGGGAATTCTCATTTGATAATATTTTGGAGGTAGGTTTATTGAGACAGTTGGCCTTACTTAAAGCCAAATTAGCAATGTATCATGTGGACATAAATAGTGATTCTATTAGCTGGGGCATGGATAAGGGTTCAGTTTACACAGTTAATTCTATGTATAGATTTATTAATTTCTCTGGTATAACATTATTCCCCTTTAAATTCCTATGGAGAACAAATTCTACCCCTAAATCAAAATTTCTAATGTGGTTAATCATCCACAAGAAGCTTAATACGATAGAGTTGTTAAAAAGGAAAAATGTTGTTTTCGATATAAAATGTTGTTTCTGTAATTCAGGGGAGGAGGACGTAGATCATTTATTTTTTTCTTGTTACTTTACTTTTTCTATTTTCAATATGATTATTATGATTTTTACTTTTGATAGTTTTAACTCCCTTAGTAATTGTATTGACTATTGGAATTGTTATAGATTAAGATTTAATTCCACAAAGAAATACATATTGGATTCTTTAGTATTATTTATTAGTTGGTTCATTTGGGTTGAGAGGAACCAGAGAATATTTCATTCAACCTATGTATCTAAGGATAAGTTAATCATTAACATAGTAAATTTCTGTTTGTCATGGATGTCCAATTCGCACTATAAACTATTTGGTAAATTGCAATTCGAGAATTTTTTGTTAAAAGTAAGATCTAACCTGAGTTTATTCATTCGTATCAATAGCTATTTTAGATGTAATAGTCCTCGTCTGGGATACTGATTTTTGTTTTCGGTGGTTATTTTCCTCTCGCTTGTCCGTTCTTATATCTCTCTCTTTATACATGTATATATGGTTAGATGTTTATATATATATATTTATATATAGGTATATATATACATATATATATATATAGGCATTTAATTATATATATGTGTAAATTACTGATAATTTTGTTTTAGTTTTACAGGTTACAGGTGGTAGATGTAACTGTGGAGTTATTGGAGTAGCTGTCTTGGATTGACCGTTTTAGCTAGGTTTTGCTTTTGTTATATCAGTAGCTGTGGTGAGGGGGTGTTTGTATTTTGTAGTGTTTTGTTTCACTTCTTAATATACACATAGATTGTTAAATGTATGGGAATAGATATACTTCTTATCGGGTGGTGGCCTTGCCGGAATTCGATAATGAAGTATGATGGGTGGTGGCCTTGCCGGAACTCATCTATCTATTTACCCTTACATTACTATGTGTGACTATCGTTTCTGAGTCTGTATTGGATATCTTGTATTACATCTTTTTATATATATATATGTGTGTGTGCTCTCTTCCTATTGGAAGATCACACATCTTTAGCTCAAAAAAAAACCCTAGTTTTAATTAAATATCAAATCCTTTAGTGCTTAGCCCTTTCAAACAAACTTGGTTGGCCATACTTGATTGTGCCCACCCTTAGTTTTCTTTTATCTGATCAATTCCTATTTGCTTTGAAATGGTGGCGGCTCTAGAGAAAATTTCAGGGTTTTCTTTAATCTTCCCAAATCGATTCAATGCTCGATGAACTAGTTAATCTCCGAAGCTCGAAACCTTTTTGGCTTCAATCTCCTGCCGCTTGAATCATCAATCGCTATCTCCATTGCTTTATGCTTTAACTCAATCTAAGTGATTTCCTGGTATGATTTTTCACTTCGAATTTCTCTTTAATTGCATTGAAACTTGGATGAATAATTGCCGATGAGGATGTAGGTGTTAAATAGGCTTTGAAGTCTGAAATTTTCTCTGATTTTGTATGGATTTGGTCTTGATATTTTTGCGATATTTTTGGGGTTTCTTTGATTTGTTTTTAAATGTATACGCTCGTTACTTCTGAATATGATTGAGTTTGAAAAATTCAAACTTTCTGGAATTGTTGCGTGGTGATTTCTGGACTTTTGAATTAGTTCCTATCGGTTACAACCTTGAACAATTTTTCTGGAACTTTTGAACTGTGCGTGTGATTTTCCGGACTTTGAATTTGTCTCCGTCGACTTAAAATTAATGCCATAGATATTTTTCTATAAATATAAGCTTGAACAGTTTTACTTGAACTTTGGATTTCATTTCCTTTTGACCATTTCTGAGTTAAACTGTTCTCAGTAAATTTTGGATGTAATATGATAATAGTTTGGATAGACACTACGCTTGATCAAGATAAGAACATATACTACCTTTGTGAACACTTTTGGTAACTTGTTATCGCCTTAAACAGATACAATCTTGACATTGCCTTGTATACTTGACTTTGAACTGATGTTTTTCTTTGATAAGAACAGAGATCTACTTGGATTTGTCTTGAGTTTTAAACTGATGTTTTTCTTGACATTTTTTGAACTGATAAGAACAGTTGCTTGATTATGCCTTGGTTCACTTGATATATTTGAACTGTTATTCTTCTTTATGCTTTGTACTTAGTGGCCTTGATCTCTCTGTCCTATTTGCGAACATGTTGCTTGTTTCTTGTGCATTGATCATGGCTATTATTGCTGATTTTGTAGCACCACTTACACATGGATGCATTTAAACATATACATGAACCTGAATTGTTGAGTGTGCTCTTGCTACATTTGTTCGAACCCAGCATGTACACATGAACCATCTTGCTTCTTTGTACTTGTTCATTTATACTGAACTGTTTTGCATTTGAACACCATTTATGTATATGCTCAAACCTGAGTGCTTGCCTCCACTTGCTCATGTACAGACACTTAGCTGCATTAACATGTTCCACCAATTTCAGGACTGAACCATTTGCATGATGTCGTGTCATCACCTCGATCACTTTGTGTATGTGCTGACTGACATGTAGACCATATATTTGACCCATTTTGCTGAAGCTATGTATTTGTTGAGACTCGACTATTTTGTGATATGTTGAGTTGTTTTCCAGTGCACTGAGTCTAGTTGGTCCATGTGGCTTCTCCTCAGTTGCACACTGGATTGGCGAGGCAGTGCACACGTGTATGCATAGACACGTGTGTATATGAAGCCATTCAGAAAATATTCTTGTCCTTGTATATCGGACTAAATCAGAAAAATGATAAGAAACCCACCGAAATTCTGAGGTAAATAAAATTTAAAATAAATTTATATTTGTACGCACTTTAGTTTTATTTCTATTGCAATGTATTTGGTTTTTTTCATTTGTGATAGGTATGTAAAGATGACTGACTAAAGGCTGTGAAGACAGAAGACAGTGAATGAGTGTATAAGTGTCTGAATATAAGTCAATATGAAAATGTATGTATATATGAATTGTATAGAGTGATGAGTGATGTAGTGAGGAACTGATGTACAGGAAAAAAAGTTGTACTAATAAACAAATTTGAATAAAATATTATTTCATTGTGTTCAAACAAATTTGTCTATCGTATTCAGTTTATTTACAAATTCATGTGATGCGTTTAAATAGTGGAGTTATAAAAGATGGTACTATTTCAGATTTTGAAATAAAATATTTAACTGAATAAATATACTGTGAATTGTGTATAATAGTATATTATTCAATAAATATTTATTTCTATGAAATAAAATATAAAATAGTAAAATTATAAACACATTTAAATAATATTATATGTTTGTTATCATCAAACAAAAATCATACAACACGTTGTTGTACCTAACAATCTCCCCCTTTTGATGATGACAAACATATACAACATTTTGAATGTGTTAAATGTATTTGAACGTGAAATATATTACTCCCTCTATTTGTATGCTCCCTCTACAACTGAACTCCCCTATATATGTGGAATATATTCAATTGACCATTCTGCCCCTAGATATTTAATTTCCAATCTTAAAATATTTTTGAATTAAATACTCATCAATCAAAATCTTGACAATTCTCCCCCTTTTGTTATCATCAAAAGGATAACAGAAATCGAAACAGTGATGAATATAGACTGGAAGTATAAATTCAAATCAAGAGAGAGATTATATATCGCAAATCCCATTGAGTCGAACAAAAATCATAATAATCTTTAAATCGGAAGCAAATTTCACTTTCAGAATGAATGGATTTACGATGGATTTTATTGAATGAGGAGAGTTCAATAAAAAATTGAATATTTGAATATGAATTTTGAAGATTTTAAATATGCTCAAAATGTGTTAAGCATTTCCTGACCACGCATAGCCCAAAGGTCTTTTAAATAGGGTTAGTAGTAACTTAACTTTATCCTCTCTAATGAGTTCCATCCATGCACAGCCCAAAGGTCATGGAAGTGAGAATGGAAGCACATAGCGATTAAGGTAATTCATCCACGCATAACCGCGAGGACTTTTAAATGGGAGTGAATACCAAGGATAAATTATTTATTTAATTTTCATTTTCTTTATTTTTATTTCCAATATATTTTTCCTTCCAAAAATAATTTGAACTCCCCAAATTAAATAAAACCGTGATGAATGGCAAAAATATGATAGACATAGAAGATGGTCGTGAAATAGGCTATAATTCAAAGATATTATAAAATCTGTCCAATCATCGTGAGATTTAAAATAACATCTGCTCTATTTATGAATTATACCATAGTCACAACTCATCACAATTTCATAAATCTATTAATAATATTGATGAGTCACAAACGGTTCAAATAAATCAATAATTTCAATTTTTGAATAAATAATCAAAAATAATTTTAAAATTGGAAATATCAATTTCAAGAGAAGTTTTTGAAAATATCAATGCAAGTTTGAAAATCAGTTTCAAAAGTCAATCAGTAGAATATGAAATTATCTAATATTTCTAATGTTGATTGCTCCTATAAAGCCACTTATATATAAAATTCAAATTGTCTATGGATTTTAAAGATATTTAATCACTGATTTTTCAACTCATCGTCCAGTCACCAAGATATTCAAACGAATCAAATCAATTTCCTTGTCAGAGCAGCACAAGATCATTTTTAAAGCAAGAGTCATAAGTGAAATTTTCAGAATTTTTTTAAAAAATCACAAGAAACATTTAAGGATCAAATCTGAAGATAATTATTTGAAATCACTTGAGAAAAATTCAAATTTTTATAATCCAAGAAATTTAACAATCAATAACGAATGATTTCAAAATCAAGCCAAAAAACATGAAATTTTCACAACTAATCAATCATGGCTTTCAATTAGTCCGGTGTATTGAGTTCAGTTTTTCAATATTTTCCAAAACATGAATAAGAAGAAACTCAAAACAGCAAAAATGTGTGAAATTTCATTAGCATTTGAGAACATCATAAATTTCAAAATTCCGATTTACCGTGTTTAAGATGTGCTCAAAATGTTATGACCCTGTCAACATAAATCAGCATAAAATAAAAGAAATAAAATTAAAAGGAAATAAAATTAAAACAAGAGTTAGAGATCATACCTGTCTTACCATAATTAATGTGAACCAATGAATCTCAAACTCAGAAATCTATGGCTAAGGACCTTCAAACAATTCAATAAAGTGGACCAACTTTGAATTTTATCTCTTTAAGCATAGTTCTTCCTTAGCCTCCCTCGGTACCTAAATGTTTATATGATCGAGTGGTCTAACAAAAGTTGTTTTACCACTCTTATCTTCGTTTACACGTTTTGGTACCCAAACCCATTTATATAAGAATCCATTATTATTTATTAAAGTACCCTTTGGAACCCAAATTCGTTTAGACTTATTCAAATTCATTTTATTATTTTTTGGAATTAAAGATGTTTAAATGAATTATTTTTAAACGAGTTATTATTTTGTTTATGATTTAAAAACCCTTTGAAATTATTAGATTTCAAGATTTCAATTTGATCATTTTCAAAGCCATTTAAAGGATTTTAAAAATCATTAGGAATTTGTTTTTCAACTTGATCAAATCCAAAACCATGTCCCTTTTTATTTTGAACAAAAAATTGGTTTTTTAACAACATATTCAATGATTTCTCTCCTTTAGAAAATTTAGTCACTGAATTTTAAATTTAAGATCGCTATTTTCTTTCATTAAATTTGAACATCGATTAATAGTGATTTTCCACTTTTCAGCGTCAGTTTGTTTTAAAACCAAATTTTCGTTTTCGAGTGCTTTGATTTTAGCATTGGACTTAGAAATTTCAATTTCAAATTGTTTTCGCTTTTCAAAATCAAGTTTTTTAGATTCTATAAGCTTTTCAATCTCCTTCTCAAAATCACGATTTTCTTTCTTCAAATTCACGTTTTCACTTTTAAGTAACTCAAAATCAGTTTTGAATTTCAAAAGATCATTACTCAAAAATTGACATTTTTCACATTTTGAAAACGGTGAATTCTTAACTTTTTCAAATTTTCTTTCTAAACTGTTATTTTCTTGAACTGGTTTTGACCTATCAGATTTTAATTTGTTAACTTTTAGTTCAAGAGAATCAATGGTTTTTGTGAGATCGTGACACATTAAAATTAAATCTTTATAAGTAAAATTCGATACCTCACTTGAATCCTCTTCACTACCTTCCGAATCAGATTGAGCCATAAGACACAAATTAGCTTCCTATTCATCACTTTCAGAGACTTCTTCTCCTTCCTCGTCATCCCATGTAGCAGCAAAAGCCTTTTTCTTTCTTCTGAACTTCTTCTTCTTTTCGTTTTTAAGTTATGGGTAATTTGGTTTGATATGTCTGGGTTTCTTGCAATTGTAGCAAAACACTTCATCGTCTGAACTTTCTGAACTTTCAGACTTGTTAGTTTTTGAATTCTTCTTTTGTGTCTTGTAATTTCCTTTGGTCCACTTTCTCAAAACCATGGCTATCTCTTCAACGGGATCTTCATCATCACTTTCAACAGCATTATTTAGAGCAATCGTCTTTTTCTTTAATTCAGAATTCTTTTGTTCTTCTCTTGCATTTAACTCCATCTCGTAAGTAATCAGATTTTAGATCAACTCTTCCATGATTATTTTATTTAGATCTTTTGATTCTTGAATCGCCGTCACCGTAGCTTCAAAATTCATCTGTAGCACTCTCAATATTTTTCTGATCAATTCCACTTCGGTATAAGTTTTGCCAAGAGCTTTTGCATTGTAGTCTAGTGATTAGAAGCGTCCATACATCTCTTTTATATCTTCGTCTCTTTGCATAGAGAAATTTTCATATTCGTTGCTAAGTAGAGCAAGACGAGATTCCTTCACTAGAGATGTTCCTTCATGTTTGACCTCCAACATATGCCATATTTCCTGCGCAGTTTCACAATGAGAAATTTGATTAAATTCAGTTTTATCAAGAGCACAGACTAAAGCATTCATCGGTTTGGCATTAGTTGAAAATAATTTTTTATCATTAGCATCCCACCCGTCTTTTGATTTTTGAACTTCAATACCATTAACAATAACAATGGGAGTCCTATAACCCGTTTCAATAATATCCCACACATCATAATCAACTGAACTCATAAAATATTCATCTTAGCTTTCCAATAAGCATAATCAGTTCCATTAAACATTGGTGGCCTAGCTATTGATTGACCCTCAAAAAAGCACTATTAGACAAATTCATGACTCTAGAGTTAAAATAAAATAAAAAATACCTGCTTTGATACCACTTGTAGGATCTAAATTAACCCTAGAGGGGGGGTGAATAAGGTTTATCATAGATTTTCGCAGAGTAATCAAATAATAACAACACAGATAATAATCAGAATAAATGCAGAAAATAAATAACACATAGATATACCCAGCTTCGGCAAAACCCTGCCTACTTCTGCATTCCCTAAGGTTTCTACTAGGAGTTAAAACAATCTCTACGCTTACAATCCCCTATAAACTAGCGACACTCGCTCCCAACTGTTCTTAACCCTACGCTCAAAACCCTACACTGGTTTCTATCCCCAAAACCAGATTTCCCCGAATTACATTCGCCTCCCTAGTTTTAGAGACAAACTAGAAAACTCTAAGACGATTACAAATTGAAAACAATAAAAAACAAAATAAAAAACAATTTAAAATCCCTTAGAATAAAAACCCTAGTTTTATTTAAATATCAAATCCTTTAGTGCTTAGCCCTATCAAGCAAACTTGGACGACCACACTTGATTGTGTCCAACCTTAGTTTTCTTTTATCCGATCAATTCCTATTTGCTTTGAAATGGTGGCGGCTCTAGAGAAAATTCTAGGGTTTTTTCAATTTTCCCAAATCGATTCAATGCTTGATGAACTGGTTAATCTCTGAAGCTTGAGATCTTTTTGGCTTCAATCTCTGGCGGCTTGAATCACCAATCGCTATCTCTGTTGCTTTATGCTTTAACTCGATCCAAGTGATTTCCTGGTACGATTTTTCACTTTGAATTTCTCTTTAATTGCGTTGAAACTTGGATGAATAATTGCCGATGAGGATGTAGGTGTTAAATAGTGTTTCAAGTCTGAAATTTTCTCTGATTTCGTGTGGATTTGGTCTTGATATTTTACGATATTTTTGGGCTCTCTTTGATTTGTTTTAAAATATATATGCTCATGACTTCTGAATATGATTGAGTTTGAAAAATTCAAACTTTCTGGAACTGTTGCGTGGTGATTTCTGGACTTTTGAATTGGTCCCTATCGGTTACAACCTTGAACAATTTTTATGGAACTTTTGAACTGTGCATGTGATTTTTTGGACTTTGAATTTGTCTCCATCGACTTAAAATTAATGCCATACATATTTTTCTATAAATATAAGCTTGACCATTTTTACTTGAACTTTGGATTTCATTTCCCTTTGACCATTTCTGAGTTAAACTGTTCTCAGTAATTTTGAATGGAATATGATAATAGTTTGGATAGACACTACGCTTGATTGAGATAAGAACAAATGCTACCCTTGTGAACACTTTTGGTAACTTATTATCGCCCTGAACAGATACTGTGCGGGACATTGCCTTGTATACTTGACTCTGAACTGATGTTTTTCTTTGATATGAACAGAAATCTACTTGGATTTGTCTTGAGTTTTAAACTGGTGTTTTACTTGACATTTTTTGAACTCATAAGAACAATTGCTTGATTGTGCATTGGTTCACTTGATATATCTGAACTGTTACGCTCCTTTATGCTTTGTACTTAGTGGCCTTGATCTCTCTGTCTTATTTTCGAACATTCTGCTTGTATCTTGTGCATTGATCATGGCTATTATTGCTGATTTTGTAGCACCACTTACACATGGATGCAGTTAAACATATAGATGAACCTGAGTTGTTGAGTGTGCTCTTGCTACATTTGTTCGAACCTAGCATGTATACATGGACCATCTTGCTTCTTTGTACTTGTTCATTTATGCTGATCTATTTTGCATTAGAATACCATGTATGTATATTCTCAAACCTAAGTGTTTGCGTCCACTTGCTCATGTACAAACACTTAGCTGCATTAACATGTTCCACCAATTTCAAAACTGAACCATTTACATGATGTCGTGTCATCACCTTGACCACTTTGTGTATGTGTTGACTGACATGTAGACCGTATATTTGCACCATTTTGCTGAAGCTATGTATTTCTTGAGACTCGACTATTTTGTGATATGTTGAGTTGTTTTCTAGTGCACTGAGTCGAGTTGGTCCACGTGGCTGCTCCTCAGTTGCACACTGGATTGGCGAGGCAGTGCACACGTGTATTCATATACGCATGTGTATATGCAACCATTCAGAAAATATTCTTGTCCTTGTATGTCAGACTAAATCAGAAAAATAATGAGAAACACATCGAAATTCTAAGGCAAATAAAATTTAAAATTTATATTTGTACGCACTTCAGTTTTATTTCTATTGCAATGTACTGTGTTTTTTATTTATTTGTGATAGGTATGATGAGATGACTGACTGAAGGCTGTGAAGACAGTGAATGAGTGTATAAGTGTCTGAATATGAGTCAATATGAAAATGTATGTATATATGAATTGTATAGAGTGACGAGTGATGTAGTGAGGAGCTGATGTACATGAAAAAAAGTTGTACTGATAAAAAAATTTGAATAAAATATTATTTCATTGTGTTCAAACAAATTTGTCTATCGTATTCAGTTTATTTACAAATTCATGTGAAGTGTTTAAATAGTGGAGTTATAAAAGATTGTACTATTTCAGATTTTGAAATAAAATATTTAATTGAATAAATATACTGTGAATTGTGTATAATAATATATTATTCAATAAATATTTATTTCTATGAAATAAAATATAAAATAGTACAATTACAAACACATTTAAATAATATTATATGTTTGTTATCATCAAACAAAAATCATACAACACGTTGTTGTACCTAACAACCCTGACCTGTTTTAGCCAATAACTTCCAATCCGAGTACTTCTGGCCAAAACTTCACAATACCAAAATCGAAGAGCACGATTTTCTCTTCGATTTGGATATATGGAAGTCATATTTTGGACTGCGGAGCTACCTAGAAAACGCGTCCAAAGTCTGCTGTCCAATTTATGTCTTTTTGCGATTTTCAGCGAAATGGACCAATTTCGAAAGAAAGTCCATTAGGCGAAAGTTGTCTGAAATGGCGCGTTTAAGCTAGAGGTAAAGAAGACATGAAGATTGGAGCTCTTTTGCAAATTCTGGGATCAGAAATGCAATTCAGAACGTCAGAAAAACAATGGCGGAGTGGATCCCAATGTGAGAACTCCTCACTCAATTTATTTTACAATTAAAAATATTTTAGCTTGCAAACGGGGCTTAGTAGCCCCCAACACTATTTATTGTACAAACCATAGTAGTTTGATTGGATAAAATTGTGGTGAAATTGACTGTATCGTGAAAATGAATTGTATTGTGGTTTTGTGATTGATTGTGTATGGCGCAAGCCAGTATCAGGAGAGGGGTAATGCTAGACATTACTCCGGTTTTAATATCGCGCCGTTATAATGCCGATTTTTTTCGAAATAAATATTTATTCATTAAAAATCTCATTTTTAATGTATATATGAATCGTATAAAATATCCGTGTGTTGAATAAAATGTTTGAACAATAAAAATATTGTTTTTATTGAATGTATGAACTATAAAATAAATAGTCAAGGGTTGAAATAAATATTTTATCTCAAAAATATAATTTTTAACATATATATGAATGGCATAAAATTCTCCTGAAATGAAAATAAATATTCATTTACAAATCGGACGATTTGTTTATATACACACATTTAACTGATATGGATTGAAAAGATGAAACACCCCACCTCCGTTAGGGTCACTCTCAAAGGGAATGCCCTAATTTTGGTGGAGGTTTATAAGTATAAATCACAGATATACAAGACAGATATAATAACACATATTTTTGAACAGCGGAAAACAACAACTTTTATTTCATTCAAATACGTGTTACACCAACCATACCATAATTGTCTTACAACACTTCCAAAAACATAACATCTTCATAACTGTCTTGATTACATTATTTAAAGAAGCATAAAGAAAACATAAATAAACTGCAAAAGTCCCATAATTGCTGTCCAAAGCCATAGTCCAAAATGAAAAGATCCAAGCAATACATTCTTTCTCTTCAAGCTGGATATGAAGGTTAAGTTGCGGTATTCCCTCCCCGTGGACCTTGGGGGGGAATGGAAGAAAAGAAGACGAAAGAAAAGTAGAGTCAGACATAAAGCCTGAGTAAGTCTAGGACTATTCAGTCTATGAATAAAGAACTGGGTATGATAAGTATAAACTAGAAATGGGAAAGCACCATAAACTAAGTTAAATTGTCTAGGGTCGAATATACTATCGTACCCCATATTAATCTCTGTACCCATATAAACTAGTTCCCAACAGGCACCCCATAATCAGGGTGAAGTGATCTTTTTCTGATGATCGGCTCCTACTCGCATAGTTACAAGTGTCTTACAGCCCCCGATGTTGTAGTTACCTATGCTGGTCCCACCATGGGGTGTATCAAGTCCCATGGTGGCGGCCCGACACAATCCTAGAATGCACAGGTATGCTACTGGTGCCCAGTGCCTTATTTTTCTACGCCGGAGTGTGTGCACGCCCGCACTCCATTATAACCTACACTGCTGCACCACCGCCGTCGATTTGACCTCTTACAGTCAGCCTAGTAATCGTGCCCCGCCCTGCCTAGTTTCAGGGCATCATGATACCTTGTAGGGTTACTGCTGAAAAGGGTCCCCCGCTACTAGGTTTTCTATTTCTAGCCAACATGCTAAGTTGGTTAAGGGTTTTATAAACCTAACCCCCAATCAGTCTGTTTAGTTTAGCATGTTCTATTTTGATTAAGTATTAATATAATTTACTTAATCCTATCAATCCTGACTCAGCCTTAATTGTCTTATTAAAGCCTTGACCTCTCACATTAGATAGGTATTGTTGTGGCTGCCTGTTGCCGGTTGGGTCCGGGCAGTCTTACGCCACAACTCAGTCTAACCTCGGGTCCTTATTGGGCTCCGTGTTTAACCACCCACATTGGATAGGTATTGTTGTGACTACTGGACAGCCGGGCGGTTCCGGGCAGGTTTACATCACAACTCAATCCAACCTCGGGTTAAACACATCGTATTTTCTACATTTACATATTTTGTCTCTTTTTTTTATATGTAAATATTTGCGGCCCATTATTCAAATTCATCTTTATTGATTAAGATTTATTCATGCCACTTAATTGTTTTTCAAGGTTGTTGGCATGCGTCAAACATGCCAACACATATGTTCTATATTTTAGCCCAAACGTCATTACCCCCGTTTTATACGTTCGCTCCAATGTAAGGTGTGTTGGGTTTAACACTTAAACCCAATTTAGCCATATGAAAAGGGGAGGCTTATAACATGGTGTTTATAAGGTAACATAAAAAGGGGAGTGTGAACGCATGAACTTGCAACATAACGATTCAATTAAAATAAGGTAGGCATATGTGAACTTGCAATTGTAACAACATATAATATAAGCAATACTTAAACATGAATCATTCTATTCACATAATCATGGTATAAACAAAACATGAATCATTCTATTCATGTAGTCATGGCATAAATGGTACTTAAACATGAACTATTCTAATCATATAATTATGGCATAATCATAATTGAACATGAGTCCTTCTATTCATATAATCATGGTTTTTATCCTATCTATGTAACTTCTAAGTGGGATGTAATTCTAGTGTAATTCTAATGTAACTTATGTGTCAAATATATTATCATATGATTATGATAACAACATAAGCCTAAAAACATGTTTTCAACTAGGCATAATAACAAACATAGTTTAGTCATGTTCATAAAATTAATACAAGCTTACAAAGACGCTTGCTTTTGTCACTATCATAAAATCATGATTTTTATACTTGAACTATGATGCCAATTCCAACATAACCTTCATATGAATCATAATACTTAAGTGGATCAAATTACACTAAAGATGACCATAGAATTATACCTCATGTTGGCATAACAATAAATCATATACTTGCATGAATTTCAAATAAACTATTACAACATATAGTTGTTATTTTCAACATGAATCATATACTTGCAATTATCAAATGGGTGTTGTAAATAACTACCACAAACATGTAGTTTCAATATGAATCATATGCTTGCATGAATCCCAATTAAAATTCCACAACATGTGGTTGTCAACATAAACCATATACTTGTATGAATCCAATCGTACACCATAGCATTGCCAAATCGTTTAGAATCAAAATAACATACAAATATAAGTTATTATCGCCACAATTCCATTTCGTTGTTAACTTCCAACGCAAATCGCGTACTTGCAAATATCCAATCGTATACCATAATATTCCCAAATCGTTTAGCATTAAAGCAACATACAAATAATAGATTATTATCGCCACAATTCCATTTCTTACTTTACACAAATCAACACAATTATTTAATTCACATCGGAATAGCACTCTACTTACAACGTATGACGAATCTTCAATTCAGGAATCTGAATTCTGAATTTGGAGATGCTATCCTTTGTTGTAGGCGTTGCTTTAATTTGATTAACGTTGCTTTAAGCTTTTTATTTATCCCCTAATTGTCTCTCTATTTCTGACGGCTATCCTCAGTCTCTCCTCAGCAGCATGACGGTCTCATCTCCATTTTAGTTTAAGTGAATTAGGGTTAGTCTTAGGTCCTTTTTATAGAGTTTGTGAGTTGATTTAGACCGTCGATGAAGCTTGGTTCAATAATAGCCGTTCGTTCAAAGGAGAGACCAACCAGGAGCTGACACCTAGCCCTAGTGACAAGGCAAGGCTCAGAAAATCGACCAAACACAGACTAGGCCAGCCAGGGTGGGCTGGGTTCGACCTGGCTCAGGGGCCAGGTCGACTCCCCAGTCGACCCCCAGGTCGACTCTAGAGTCGACCTGCCTGGGCAGGTCGACACCTAGGTCGACTCCCAGGTCGACCTGGCCTGGCAGGTCGACCCTAGGTTCGACCCTCAGGTCGACCTGGTGGGTTTGGGCGGGAATTTTCCCGCCTACTCTGATTGGGCTGAAATTCAAATCTGTTTTCGAAATTTGAATTTTCTGAAACTTCATCGGGCCATAATTTGGTCATACGGGCTCCGTTTTTCGAAAACTCGGACTCTATTTCGCGTATTTTTCCGAGACGAACGTAATGGCATATCCCGTTTCCCTTAATACGTTAATTTGAAATTTATTATACTTTAATTTGTGAATTTCACTGTTATAAAATACACGGGGTGTTACATTCTCCCCCACTTAAAAGGATTTCGTCCCGAAATCTTCAAGTTCAGGAAGAATGTACATCCTAACATCCAAACATCCATCTACTCATCCATCAAACACGAGCATCCATTGTCCTTAAAAGACTTCTAATGCTTCATGATAATATGCGAAGTGTGTGTGTGTACATGTACTTATCTAATGCAAAATCAGGCGGTCTACTGATTCAGTTGACCTCCTTAATGCAAATTATGTAAGTGCCATGAATCCATTATGTATGCAAATCCTCCTATTCATGATTCTACATGAGTGCACAATCATTCATACAAATGCAACATCCATATGACAACACATTAAAGTTCAACCATATACGAATGCAAACATATATGCATATGCAATATGAAGTGATTGAGCCGATCTAAAACCTAGACTGTGTGTGTATATGCAACCACGAGCAACCACTAGCAATCACTTGCAACCACTTGCAATCATCATCCATAACATGTTTCAATTACATGTTTTCATCCAAAGGGTTTCTACCTAAAAGATAGGGTCGAGGAGATATACCTAAAAAGATAGATAAAAGCGCAACTTAAGGAAAAAGGAAAGATCAAAGATGTACCCTCGAAAAGAAAAGGGTAGACTGCGCGTATTTTAGCTTCAGTTTCCCAAGTTGCATCCCCTTCGGCGTCGCTCCACTGAACTTTGACGAGCTTGACTTCGCGGTTGCGTAGCTTCTTCACTTCCGTTCCTAATATGCGGATTGGAACTTTCCTTATGGTTGCTTCGCGTTCCACTTCAGCTTCTTCTAGGATATTTGGCTCTACCACTTCAGCAGACTCATGTAGACATTTTCGGAGATGTGAAACGTGAAAGACGTTGTGAACTCCGGCCAATTTTTCGGGTAGCTCTAATCTATAGGCCATTTTCCCAATTTTCTCAATGATACGGAATGGCCCTACGAACCTTGGTGCTAGCTTTCCTGTAGTTCCAAAACGAACAACGTTCCTTAGCGGAGATACCTTAAGAAAAACTCTGTCCCCAACCTCAAATTCAAGGTCGGTCCTCCTCTTCTCGGTGTATGACTTTTGTCTGTCTTGGGCCGTCTTCATCCTTCTTCGTATTAAGTCTACTTTTTCTGAAGTCTCTCGGATCATATCTGGTCCAAGTATGAGCTTATCAGTAGACTCCCACCAACAAGTGGCTGATCGACACGGTCTTCCATATAAAGCTTTGAAGGGCGCCATTCCGATGGTTGCTTGATAGCTGTTGTTGTAGGCAAATTCCACCAAAGGAAGATGGTCTTCCCATGTCCCTCCGAAGTCAAGGACGCACAGTCTTAGAAGGTCCACCAAAACTCTGTTCACTCTTAATGTTTGGCCGTCGGTTTGGGGATGATAGGCTGTGCTCAAACATAACTTTGTGCCTACCGCTACTTGCAGACTCCGCCAGAATTCACTAGTGAAGATAGGGTCCCGGTCGCTAACAATGCTGGATGGTATTCCATGGAGTCAAACGATTTCCTTGAGGTAAAGAGATGCTAGGGATGAGGCAGTTCTTTTACTTTTGACAGGTAAAAAGTGGGTTCTTTTAGTAAGCCTATCCACGATTACCCAAATGCTAGTGTTGCCTCTCCTAGACCTAGGCAACCCATCGATGAAGTCCATTGAGATGCTATCCCACTTCCACTGTGGGACCTCTAGAGGATGTAGCAGACCGCCAGGCTTTTTCTGTTCCGCCTTAACCTGTTGGCACACCATACACTTAGAGACGAATTCTGCCACGTCCTTCTTCATGCCGTTCCAAAAGAAAGTTCTTTTTATGTCCTTGTACATTTTATCTCCGCCTGGGTGTATCGTCATCTTGGAGTGATGTGCTTCCTCGAGAACCTTCTTTACTAAATCCCTTGTCTGTGGGACGCATAGTCTTCCGTCTCGCCTTAGCCAACCCTTATCGTCGATGGAGTATCTGTTGAGGTGACTTGAAGTCTCACCCCTAATTAGCCTATCAATCGTCTCCACAAGCTGAGGGTCCTCGCGTTGTGTTGTCCCTATCGAGTCCACTAAAGTCGGGCGTACTTCGAGAGATGCTAGCAAGCCTGGTACAAAATCGGAGGAGGGCCTAAAGTCAAAGCTGGCTATAAACTCTAGGCTTTGTCTTTCAATAAACAGCGGGCTTAGGGTCAGTTTCTTTCGGCTCAGCGCGTCTGCCACTACGTTGCCTTTGCCCGGAGTATAGGAGATCTCGAAATCATACGAGGCAAGAAACTCCATCCATCTCTGTTGCCTCAAGTTAAGGTCCTTCTGCGAGAAAAGGTATTTCAACGATTTATGGTCAGTGTAAAATTCGAACTTCTCACCTAGGAGATAGTGTCGCCAAGACTTGAGTGCAAAGACGATGACAGCTAATTCAAGATCGTGGGTCGGGTAGTTCTTTTCGTGCACTTTCAACTGTCTTCTGCCATAATCTACTACCCTTCCTTCTTACATTAAGACAGCGCCTAGCCCTGTCCCACATGCATCTGTATAAACTGTGAACATCTTGCTTCCATCTGGCAACGTTAAAACCGGGGCTGTTGTAAGAGCCCTTTTCAGTCGCTGGAAAGCAAACTCGCAATCCCAAGTCCCAATTGAACACTAGATTCTTCTTGGTCAACTTTGTGAGCGGAGCTGAGATTTTCGCAAAATCCCTTATGAATTTTCGATAGAAACCTGCTAGTCCTAGAAAACTTCGGACCTTAGTTGCATTCCTTGGTGTCTTCAAATCCTGTACCGCCACTACCTTAGCAGGGTCCACTGCTAACCCTTGTTTGGATACTATGTGCCCAAGGAACCTCACTTCTTCTCTCCAAAAGTGGCATTTGGAGAATTTGGCTTTTAGCTGATGGACTCGCAGAGTTTCCATGATTGCCCTTAAGTGCTGAGCATGTTCCTCTTCTCTCTTTGAGAAGATAAGGATATCGTCTACGAAGACTACTACGAACTTATTGAGGAAATCTCTGAATACCCTACTCATCAGGTCCACGAAGTAAGCAGGTGCATTTGTCAAGCCGAAAGGCATGACAAGCCATTCAAAGAAGCCGTCTGGGGTTCTGAATGTCGTTTTATCGATACTATCTTCAGCCACCCTTAGCTGATGAAAACCGATCGCTAAATCGAGTTGGGAGAAAACAGACGCCCCTACAAGCTGATCAAACAAATCGTCAATTCTGGGGAGAGGGTGCCTATTTTTTTTCGTTAGTTTGTTGAGCTCCCTATAGTCAACACATAGACGGAGTGAACCATTCGCCTTTGTAGCGAACACCACTGGAGCGCCCCATTCTGAAATACTCCTCCTAATAAACCCCTTCTCTAAAAGCTCTTTAATCTGTTTACTGAGCTCTTTCCTTTCCCGTGGAGCCATGTGTCTAACGGGAAACGCAACGGGCTTTGCATTATCTACAAGATATATACGGAAGTCTATCTCCCGCTTCGGAGGCAAGCCCTTCACCTCTTCGAAGACATCCGGATATTCCCGGACCACTCTAACCGATTTCAAATTTTCAACGGAGGCATCTAGCGATTCAAGATAACTAAGCATAACCGCATACGAGGGATTACAAGAAATTTCAAAAGTGTTACCGAGCTGGGTTAGGAGCCTAACAACCCTTTTCTCACAATCAAGGATGGCCCCATTACTGGATAGCCAATCCATGCCCAAAATCAATCCATATCCCGAAAAGCCCAAAACAAAGGCACTACATTGAAATTCTATGCTTAGAATAGAAATTTTCAATCCCAAACAGATCATGGACAAATGAGCTGGGCCCCCAATTGGGTTTGAAACAATTAAGGGGTCCTCTACCATACTAGTTTTTAGGTGCAGAGATTCTACTAAAGCAGACGAGATAAAGGAGTGTGATGCGCCAGAATCAAATAAAGTGCGAACGGGGTAATCATAAAGGTAAACTACACTTTCTACAGAAGTATTTATACCTCGCTATTGCAGAGGTGGCGCCTCTAGCACATGAACTTGTGCTCCTGAGGTGGATCCAGCCCTCTGCCCCTGTCCTCGTTTCTTTGGGAAGTACTTAGCCATGTGGCCTGTCTCACCGCAAGAAAAGCACCCACCATTCATCTTGGCCTTCTTTTTCTAGCAATCTTTCACTAAGTGCCCCACTTTGCCACAGAAATTACACTTCCTCTTCTCTTTGTTGCCTTTCCCGCCCTTCTTAAATTCTGTCTTCTTAGGCTGCAAACCCTCTTTCTTCCCTTGAGAGTTTTCTGCCTTTGTCTCCTTCTTGCCCTTATCCTCTTCGTTCAGCAATGCCATCTGTACCAACCTTTCATACGTAGCTCCCATGGGTATATGGGTCATGGCCAAACTGTGTAATGGCTCATTCAACCCTTTGACAAAACGAAGAGCCTTCTTGTGCGGGGTGTTGACTAGGTCCAGTCCGAACCTAGCCAGCTCATCAAACTGATTAACATACTCTTTGACTGTCTTGTTCCCTTGCTTAAGAAATAAGAATTTTTCCAACTGCAAACTCCTTTCCGCGTCTGAGAGAAATTTAGCCTCAAACCTTGTCCTAAAGTCCTCCCATGTTTCCACTGGTCTTTCTGCATTAGTGACTTCCCACCAGTAGGAAGCCTCGCCTTTAAGTAGCCATACTGCCAGTTGTACTTTCTGCCTATCTTCTACCTCAAAGATGATGAATAAATCCTCGGTTTCTTTCAGCCAATTTCTAGCTGCCACGAAGGACTCAGTTCCATGAAAATCCTTTCCTCCCATAGCTTTAAAATCTTTACATATCTTAGCAAAGGTGTTTCCCCACGGAGGAGGTGGAGGAAGAGGTGCTGCTGCAGCTGAATGATTTCCTACAGTTGGGGGAGGAGGAACGGTAGGACCTGGCTGAGTGGCCCTTGCTTCTAAGAACCGTCTAAACCAACCAGGTATTGGTACACCCTCTGGCAAGTTAAGTTCTTCGGACATGTTGAAACAAAAAGGATAGATTCAAAATGAAGGATAAGAGATAGTTCCTATGGCTTTGGGGGGACTTTGCCTTTTAAAATAAAATAATATTTTATCTTTTAAAAATGCTTCTTTAAATTTCTTTTTGAAAAATAAATTTTCAAAACTTTTTATCTTATCTGGTAAACCTATGCTCTGATACCAAGTGAAACACCCCACCTCCGTTAGGGTCACTCTAAAAGGGAATGCCCTAATTTTGGTGGAGGTTTATAAGTATAAATCACAGATATACAAGACAGATATAATAACACATATTTTTGAACAGCGGAAAACAACAACTTTTATTTCATTCAAATACGTGTTACACCAACCATACCATAATTGTCTTACAACACTTCCAAAAACATAACAACTTCATAACTGTCTTGATTACATTATTTAAAGAAGCATAAAGAAAACATAAATAAACTGCAAAAGTCCCATAATTGCTGTCCAAAGCCATAGTCCAAAACGAAAAGATCCAAGCAATACATTCTTTCTCTTCAAGCTGGATATGAAGGTTAAGCTGCGGTATTCCCTCCCTGTGGACCGGGGGGGGGGGGGAGGGAACGGAAGAAAAGAAGACGAAAGAAAAGTAGAGTCAGACATAAAGCCTGAGTAAGCCTAGGACTATTCATTCTATGAATAAAGAACTGGGTATGATAAGTATAAACTAGAAATGGGAAAGCACCACAAACTAAGTTAAGTTGTCTAGGGTCGAATATACTATCGTACCCCATATTAATCTTTGTACCCATATAAACTAGTTCCCAACAGGCACCCCGTAATCAGGGTGAAGTGATCTTTTTCTGATGATCGGCTCTTACTCGCATAGTTACATGTGTCTTACGGCCCCCGATGTTGTAGTTACCTATGCTGGTCCCACCATGGGGTGTATCAAGTCCCATGGTGGCGGCCCGACACAATCCTAGAATGCACAGGTATGCTACTGGTGCCCAGTGCCTTATTTTTCTGCGCCGGAGTGTGTGCACGCCCGCACTCCGTTAGAACCTACATTGCTGCACCACCGCCATCGATTTGACCTCTTACAGTCAGCCTAGTAATTGTGCCCCACCCTGCCTAGTTTCAGGGTATCATGATACCTTGTAGGGTTACTGCTGAAAAGGGTCCCCCGCTACTAGGTTTTCTATTTCTAGCCAACATGCTAAGTTGGTTAAGTGTTTTATAAACCTAACCCCCAATCAGTCTGTTTAGTTTAGCATATTCTATTTTGATTAAGTATTAATATAATTTACTTAATCCTATCAATCCTGACTCAGCCTTAATTGTCTTATTAAAGCCTTGACCTCTCACATTAGACAGGTATTGTTGTGGCTGCCTGTTGCCGGTTGGGTCCGGGCAGTCTTACGCCACAACTCAGTCTAACCTCGGGTCCTTATTGGGCTCCGTGTTTAACCACCCACATTGGATAGGTATTGTTGTGACTACTGGACAGTCGGGCGGTTCCGGGCAGGTTTACATCACAACTCAATCCAACCTCGGGTTAAACACATCGTATTTTCTACATTTACATATTTTGTCTCTTTTCTTTTTATATGTAAATATTTGCGGCCCATTATTCAAATTCATCTTTATTGATTAAGATTTATTCATGCCACTTAATTGTTTTTCAAGGTTGTTGGCATGCGTCAAACATGCCAACACATATGTTCTATATTTTAGCCCAAACGTCATTACCCCCATTTTATACGTTCGCTCCAATGTAAGGTGTGTTGGGTTTAACACTTAAACCCAATTTAGCCATATGAAAAGGGGAGGCTTATAACATGGTGTTTATAAGGTAACATAAAAAGGGGAGTGTGAACGCATGAACTTGCAACATAACGATTCAATTAACATAAGGTAGGCATATGTGAACTTGCAATTGTAACAACATATAATATAAGCAATACTTAAACATGAATCATTCTATTCACATAATCATGGTATAAACAAAATATGAATCATTCTATTCATGTAGTCATGGCATAAATGGTACTTAAACATGAACTATTCTAATCATATAATTATGGCATAATCATAATTGAACATGAGTCCTTCTATTCATATAATCATGGTTTTTATCCTATCTATGTAACTTTTAAGTGGGATGTAATTCTAATGTAACTTATGTGTCAAATATATTATCATATGATTATGATAACAACATAAGCCTAAAAACATGTTTTCAACTAGGCATAATAACAAACATAGTTTAGTCATGTTCATAAAATTAATACAAGCTTACAAAGACGCTTGCTTTTGTCACTATCATAAAATCATGATTTTTATACTTGAACTATGATGCCAATTCCAACATAACCTTCATATGAATCATAATACTTAAGTGGATCAAATTACACTAAAGATGACCATAGAATTATACCTCATGTTGGCATAACAATAAATCATATACTTGCATGAATTTCAAATAAACTATTACAACATATAGTTGTTATTTTCAACATGAATCATATACTTGCAATTATCAAATGAGTGTTGTAAATAACTACCACAAACATGTAGTTTTCAATATGAATCATATGCTTGCATGAATCCCAATTAAAATTCCACAACATGTGGTTGTCAACATAAACCATATACTTGTATGAATCCAATCGTACACCATAGCATTGCCAAATCGTTTAGAATCAAAATAACATACAAATATAAGTTATTATCGCCACAATTCCATTTCGTTGTTAACTTCCAACGCAAATCGCGTACTTGCAAATATCCAATCGTATACCATAAATTCCCAAATCGTTTAGCATTAAAGCAACATACAAATAATAGATTATTATCGCCACAATTTCATTTCTTACTTTACACAAATCAACACAATTATTTAATTCACATCGGAATAGCACTCTACTTACAACGTATGACGAATCTTCAATTCAGGAATCTGAATTCTGAATTTGGAGATTTTATCCTTTGTTGTAGGCGTTGCTTTAGTTTGATTAACATTGCTTTAAGCTTTTTATTTATCCCCTAATTGTCTCTCTATTTTTGACGGCTATCCTCAGTCTCTCCTCAGCAGCATGACGGTCTCATCTCCATTTTAGTTTAAGTGAATTAGGGTTAGTCTTAGGTCCTTTTTATAGAGTTTGTGAGTTGATTTAGACCGTCGATGAAGCTTGGTTCAATAATAGCCGTTCGTTCAAAGGAGAGACCAACCAGGAGCTGACACCTAGCCCTAGTGACAAGGCAAGGCTCAGAAAATCGACCAAACATAGACTAGGCCAGCCAGGGTGGGCTGGGTTCGACCTGGCTCAGGGGCCAGGTCGACTCCCCAGTCGACCCCCAGGTCGACTCTAGAGTCGACCTGCCTGGGCAGGTCGACACCTAGGTCGACTCTCAGGTCGACCTGGCCTGGCAGGTCGACCCTAGGGTCAACCCCCAGGTCGACCTGGTGGGTTTGGGCGGGAATTTTCCCGCCTACTCTGATTGGGCTGAAATTCAAATCTGTTTTCGAAATTTTAATTTTCTGAAACTTCATCGGGCCATAATTTGGTCATACGGGCTCCGTTTTTCGAAAACTCGGACTCTATTTCGCGTATTTTTCCGAGACGAACACAATGGCATATCCCGTTTCCCTTAATACGTTAATTTGAAATTTATTATACTTTAATTTGTGAATTTCACTGTTATAAAATACACGGGGTGTTACAAAAGATAAATTTTACATGTCGTCCAACTGCACAAATACTATTCAGTATTTGTTGGTTGAAACCCCACATGGGTATTGGGATGATATTTGGTATACACTAGTCCCAATTGTTTAGTTGTATGTCAGTCGATTAGTTGACAGACTGTTGTAAGTGTTAATTATTTATATTTAATGCTTATGCAGTTGTGTAACGCACTCTGGATGATGGATTATGGTTTATCATTATTGTTGTGTACATGCGCGTATGAAATCCAGATAAATAACATTATATGGTAATTGATTGTGACTGATTCTAGTTCAATAATAATGAATATTTTAAAATAAGATTCTGCAAAGGATTATATGATTTTGATGTCCGATTTGGGATGGACACGAAAATATTGAAATGTGTGAAGTCGTATTAATTAGTTATGTGCCATTTTAACGCGAACGATATTTATATCGATTTTATTCATTTATAATGAATATCAAAATGGAAATAATTTCAAAATCAAATATTTTGAAAATATTATCACTTAAATATTATAATGATAAGGAGTATTCAATTTTGATTTAAAATTGAAAATGAAGTTAGAATCGTTTTAAAATGAATTTATTAACGATTTATAAAATAAGTTTAAATGGAAATCGATGAAATATATATATTTAATGGCCTGAATAGAATGCACCGCGCCGCGATCGTTCACGAATTTCGAACATTGACTTCGAGTTGACATTACGGGAGATCCGACCGTCAGATTTTCCTAAAACCAGAGCCATTGGGTTCGTATCGAAAAGAGCTTTCCAACGAATATAAGAGATTTGAAATCTAACGTTGGATTTGGAATTATGTCCAAATCAAATTTTGGAAAGGTCGCTGTAAATGCAGTTTGATGACCGTTTATGGAAATCGACTGAAAGTGCCTTAGTAAAATTATTAAAAATATTAATAATTTGTGTAAAATCATAATAAATGATTTGGAAAGAATTTGGATAAAAAAATCCATGTTTGTAAAGATAAAAATATATTTTTATCAAAATGGACTTGTTATTAACTAGAAAGATAACCCAACGTTTTTAAATAAATAAATTGGATTTGAAAAATGGCTTTAAAATAACCAGAAATTTCCAATATATATATATATATATATATATATATATAAATTGGAATGGATTTGAATAGAAATAATATTCAAGAGATTTCGATATTGGATTCCGTGACTATACAGATATTGTGGAGGAATTCGGAAGATAGATCTATATCGTTAATCCCCGTACGATATGTTTTGGTTTCAGAATTTGATATTGAATGTAAGCCGATATAATTTCTGTTTAGAGCCTTATATTAAATATCAAATTGGATTTTGGGTTTGTCGTGAACGATGTCTTAAATAACACTGTTCTTAAACCCTGTGTGAAAAGAATAAATCTTTTAATTAAGATTATTAGAGTTTCCAGTTATATTTAGTAATTGGAATAAAAATGGAATGTGAGTTGGGTTTATTGTGAACTATGTTTTTAACGACATTCGTTCTCTAACCCGATTAACAGTGAAATGTAATTTAGAATATATAAATATTTTATTAAGCTGGAAATTTTCCAAAGTAAAGTTTTCCAATTCAATACATTAAATTGGAATTGAATGGAATTCGATTTGGTAATAATCGAAGTGAGCTTCTATGGAGGAAGACTGTTAATATAAATGGAATTTAAAAGGCTTTATCGTTATTCCATTTATATTATTAGTCGGATACAGAAATTGGTATCAATTATATATTGATCTGTTTTCCGTGAAGATTCCATAATTAGTGGAATATGATTTTGGGTTTATCGTGAACTGTGTTTTAAATGACATTGGTTCTCTAACCCAGTTAAAGACAGGATTGCATGTTTAACATTGTATTTCGAACTGTATTGTTGATCTCTGCTAAATATATATCTGTTTGGTGGTGGAAAATTTATTCTCTTGCTTAACACCCTTCTCTAAGACGTGTGAGCTTAGAGGTTATATATCGGCAGAAATCAATGGTACAGTATAGATTGCCGATGTGGCATGTTTGCATTTCCAAAGTTAAATAATCATTAACTAATGATTGTTGGAAGATTAAAACTAAGTGAAGTTTTAATAAATCTTTAATTAGATTGAAATGTGAATGTGATAATTTAAATTATCAAATTTAGGAAATAATCGAGAACTGAGTACCTCTAGTTTTACTCCAGATGATAGTTAAATCTTTAATTAGATTTGAACGGGAAATGATAATTAATTTTACCGATAACACCGTGGTGTTAGATATGGAGTATTACCAGTTTTGCTCCATGGGACGAATAGGTTCGGATTTGGATAAAAAAATGATTACTTCGATATGGTTCGATAATCCCGACTAGTTTATAAACCTTAATTTGGTTTGAATTGATATTCAAAGGAAGATTAAATAATAAATTTAAAGAATTTATCATTGATAAAATTAAAGGGAACCTTTGCCTAGTGATGTGAATATATGAATAAAAAAATATTCTAAATTGGAATGAGGCGTATGTTGTGTTTTTATAGCACTTTATTATAAGATACGTGAATTATTCGAAACGGTCGGGTTTATAACCATTCTGAATAATTGATTCGATGATAAGTCGATGATGAAGACGGTGGTTGAAGGCCAGAGTTCTTCACATCGTTTGGATGACTACCGATATGTCTTGATTGGGTTGTACACCCGAGACAAGGAAATAAGTGGTGATCATACAGACATACTTGGGGATTGACAGGATATGCGAGGACTTCTCTCCTGTATTAGACATATGGGACGAGGAATAAGGTGCCTCCGGTTTCTTCAGACCCAGAACGAACTAGTAAATGGATGTGTGTTTGACATTGGATTTTATTCTGTGTTGACTGATTTTTATTAAATATATATCTGTTTGGTGGCGGAGAATTTATTCTCTTGCTTAACACTCTTCTCTGAGACATAAGAGCTCAGAGGTTATATATCGATAGACATTAGTTGCACGGCGTGAATTGTTAGTGTGGCATGCTAAGATGCAAATGATCAAGGCTTATGTTGAAAAGCAGAGTCATATGGTTGATGATCAAAGCACGGCTTTAAATAGCATAGCTTTGTGTAGCGTTAATTCGCGAGCCTCATACCTCGGTATGAGTCAAAAACGGGATAAGGGATGCAAGAGGACATGACGTTTCCTTCTAGCTGTGGGTGGTGCCATCATATGGAGTCCAGACATTTATATTTTTTTACCTATGTGGATGATGGATAGCGAGGCGCCTTAGTTATATCGGTCACTACGACCCGATGGATAGGTCCGATAGGACCAGAAAACCTATGTTCATGAATAACTAATCCACTAAAGTATGTGTGGACTGACCCTGTAGGAACCAAGGGTTGCCCCGTGGTGTGTAATCCTGAGGCATTTGCTAGAGTGTCTCGAATCGGTGAGGAGCCATCCATTGCATCGACTCATGACAGAAATCTAATTTCCAATACGTGACATTTCAGTTTTGATTGTAAAACCTATCATGACGACATAGTAGCATGAGATACTATGCCGTTTATGATTGATACATTTATATTTAAAGTTGATTTTGACACTATACACTTATAGTAATACCAAAATGATTTGTTTTAAACGTACCAAGCATGTTTAGCTATTATAAGGGAAAACTCTATCCTCCGGCTTGCGTTGCATTGCGTGATGGGACCTGAGTCTTATAATAGCTTCATTTTTAAAAAAACATTGCGTTGTTTACAAACTGTTTATGCACTGGTATTCTTGGAGGTAAACCCGTTCTGTGTTATACGGCGTGGTCCCTTGATATATCTGATTTTAAAGTCAAGTTTATAACTGTTTTAGTTCTCACATCAATCACATGACTGACCTGAAGTTTATTGTTTTAACCTAAACTCTGAGTGCCCCTATTTTCCATACGGGCAGCTAGTAGTTTTGGTTTTGCAGATATTATTTTCACAGGATCCTGAATTTACAGCTGAAGCTATATTCGGAAAGCTCTGTATCCGTATATTTCTTCCAGTAGTGTTATGCATTATTTTTCCGTTCCTATGTAATGTATTTTAATTTCTGATATTTTTCTGATGTATATTATTTATTCATATTCTGTTATATTCCTGTGCTCTGATGTAAATTATTGTAACAGGCAATGAAATGTTCTTCTGTTTGCGTACTGATTTGTCGTGTTTTCAACTCAATCCAGGCTTTCCCGTAAGAGCTAGTTTGGGTCGGTACAATATATTTTCATTTGAAGCAATATGAATGCAAGACAAAATCAATGAACAAAAACTAAATAATATTCAGTTTAAAAGAAAATGGAAACACTGTTGCATAAAAAAAGAAAAGAAAACAGAAGATATCTCATGCTATTGTCCAAATTTGTCATAGAATACCAAAAAGAAAAATAACAACAAAAATAAATTTAATTTTTAAAAAGAAAATAAGAAAAAAAATAGAAATATCCAAAATAAAACTCTAATAAAAGAAAAGGCAAAATATAAAAATAACATCATTATGCCTAAATTTAAAAAATTACTCTACATAATAGAATGAAAGTAGATTCAAAGTTTGGATAATATGAATGGATCATGCAGGAGAATAAATAAGTTTGAAAAATAAAATTTAATCTTGAATGCGCAAAACAGAAAGAGAAAGCGAAGAATGATTAAAAAAAGAAGAATAATGAGAACCAAGAAGATAAAACAGAAAACAAACCCTGAGCTTTTTAGAATATTTTAAAATTGGGTGCGTCTATTGCCACCCCTTGTTTTACTCTTCACCCTCCATTTAAAATTTTAGTTTCAATTATACGTTTTAACCACTAATTAGAAATTCAGAACCATACATAAGCCTAAGCGATGAAGCAATTAAAACCACACCCGACTATGACATTGAAAAAAAGCAATCCACGCAACCGTTCAGCTTTAAAATAATACAAATCACATACTTCTCAGGGATTTTATAAACAGAAGTTGCGCCCTCTTTGGAAATCAATACAACATTCAGGTCACGTTTTAAAAATAAAAACCATAGTTGGTACCGGCGCTGTGTGCAAAAATCAACGCTCCGTGTGGGCGCTAAAATAATATTCCCGCGTTATCTAGAAATGTGGAAAAGGTGCAGCCTACGTCTTCTGTTTGCAACTTATTGTCTTCGGCTACTCAGTTCCTATGTTGTACAAAAATAAATCAACGCTGCGTGGTGAACTAGCATTTTCAACATTAATACAAACATGTCAAGTGCTGTGCTGTGCAAAACGTGGGACATATTTTCACCATGCCAGCATAACAAAATAGAAACAAACATATCAAGATTCTAATGCAAATGTGCTTCAACATGTCAACATTTCGTTGTTTACTGCTACGAAATTCTAGGGTTTGTAAAGTAAGAGGAAGAAGTAAGAACAGCGAAACAACACCTGGTAGAAAAGGAAAAGTAGCATAAAGAAGATACATGATTATTTTGGGAACAAACATGGTGCGTCGAAGAAAAAAAGAGTGTGCGGTTTATTTTGTGATTAGCGGAAGGTGAAGAGTAAAACATGAGGTGATAATAGATGTATCCTTTAACATTTTTGCCCTTGAAAAAAAATAAAAAAATAAAAAATAATACGCTGATGGCTGTATTGCATAATAAAAAGGCCTTTAAGTTAGTCCTCCGTATTTTTAAAAATAATAATAATAATAAATGAAGCGGGGAAAGGGAAATGCGAAGGCAACTTCCCAGTCCAACTTGCATCAGTTGGATCTGGGGTTTTGCCTAAAAATGAAACCCAAACCTCCTCCCCTCCTCCTCCGCTGTTAACCCCCGATCTTCACCAATGACAGATCAAGAACCCAGCCCGATATCCCGCCTCCGTTATCAAATCCGAGCCCTAACCCTAACATTCCTCCTCTACGCTGCCTTCCATTCCTCCCGCAAACCCCTCTCCATCACCAAGTCAACTCTTTCCACCACCTACCCTCCCCACCTCCTCGGCCTTCTCGACGTCGCCTTCCTCTCCTCTTACTCCCTCTCCATGCTCTTCCTCTCCGGCCCGACTGCCGACCGCCTCCCCCTCCGCCCCCTCATCCTCTTCTCCTCCGTCGCCTCCTCCCTCTCGGCCATTTTCTTCTCCCTGCCCTCCTTCTTCCCTTTCCTGCACTCCCTCGTCTTCCTTGCCTCAATCCAAGTCATCTCTGGTCTGGTTCAGTCCTTTGCTTGGCCAGTTGTGGTTGCGGTGGTCGAAAATTGGTTTCACGGGTCGGAGAAGAAAGGTCTCGTCATGGGGGTTTGGAATTCTCACACCTCGTTTGGGAATGTGGTGGGTTCTGTAATGGCGGCTGGTGTGCTTGAATATGGGTGGGGTTGGTCATTCGTCTTGCCTGGAGCTGTGCTTTTGATTGTTGGCATTTTTGTGTATTTGTTTATTGTGGTGAGTCCAAAAGAGGTGGGATTTGAAAATGAAGTGGTGGCCGTGATTGAAATGGTGAATGGTGAGGAGAGGGAAGATGTTGGGTTCTTGCACAATGGGGTGGTCAGGTTGGAGGAGGAGAAGGCGATTGGATTTTTGGATGCATGGAAGCTGCCTGGAGTGGCACCATTTGCCTTTTCTTTGTTTTTCTCGAAACTAGTTGCGTACACATTCCTTTATTGGTTGCCGTTCTATATCCAGCAGACAAGTAAGTTTCTTGTCTTATCTATCACTATGCTAAACTTTTATGATTGGCAAAATTCACTTTTTGCGTTAAAACAGGGGTATCATTAGACAATAGTAAAGTGAACATTATCAGAGCCCTTTTACTGACAATTATTTCAAACCACTTAAAAGTGATTTTAAGTTGTAAATTTAAGGTAGTTTTGCAGGAGTGGTAGAACCAAGGAAAATGATACGGGTGCGGCGGTGCGGGTGCGTAGTACGGAAATACGTAGATTCAACAAATATGAAAATATGTGTAAAAATATTATATATATATATATATATATATATATATGATAAAATATATTACGAAAATTAAGAGTTTCATTAAAATTAAACCAAATAGTCAAATACACTACTTCATCATCCTTAAACCTTAACAATTAAAAGACAAAAAAATTAAACATTCATTTCACACTTGATATTCATCGTCTTGAATAATCATGGCTTTCATTTCCGGCTCATCAAGTGAAAGATTCGATATTTCAAGCTCCTCGACACCATCAAGTGAATCAAATTGATTGCCTCCAACATCCCACAATTTTGTTTCTTCTTTCAAGTATTGCTCACTCTTCCTAGAAAGGAGTCGAAGATTGTTGGGTACGAGGTGCTCCAATTTCTCTTGCAATAAGAAGAAGAACACGACTGTCAAAGTCCTAAAATTTACCTTTCATGCAACCGATGCGCCATAAATCCGCATCCCCAACACAAATACGAGGACACGCCACATGGTGCACCCCGTGCGCACCCCTTGCCGCACTGTCTCACCTCCGCACCCCAACCGCACCCGAGACGCAGTACGTCACCTAGAAGCCGCACTCCTGCTTCCTAGGGTAGAACTATTTGGATATGTATATGTAAGTTGAAATATTTGTTAAATTTAGTTATAGATGATCACAATGAAATAGGCAATTATTAGCATCCTCATGTACAGTAAAATCTGACCAATATTTCAACTTGTTGACTCATTTTAGTGTTATTAATGGCGCACGGCCCAAAAAGGCTCAAAGCTTCTCTGAAGCCTTGGCGTACGGCACGACAAATGACGCGCGTTTTTTTAGTTTAATACGCATGCTTATTTTCTTTAAATAAATTTAACATTTAACAAAAAATATAAAAAATATAATATTTTTGGCTAAAACATATGCAACAAAGATTTTATGCATTGATAAGCATTTTTGTCTGGTTAAGACGCTAGGGCAGGATGTAAGAGGTCATGGGTTTGATTCGATCGAATCCCCTACCATGGTAGTATGATATATACTACCAAACTTGTATATATAAGTACCCATTTTTTTATAAGAAAAAGATTTTATGCATTTTACAAAAAAAAAAAAAAATCAAATATAATATCACGAGCATAGAACTTCAAACATAATAATTTTCAAATTCAAAATAATACATATTACTGATTAACTAGAAATCTGATTCAACAATTATATTTTTCAAATCAATGTCTGCATCATCAAATTCATAAGCTTCAACATCTTCCTCATCCGTATCATTTAGATTTGTTTCTTCTTCGTGAATATGTAAAGAAGCTGATGTAGATGTTGAAAATTCTCTCGATGTGGATGTTCTTCTACATATATATCTAGCTTCCTCCACTTCTGCAGCTTTAGCAGCAACACCTCAAGTCAAGTCATCACCATCATCAGATACAAGCTCATCTTCAGCATCGGATGTATCATCCTTCTTTTCCATTAACCATTCATTACAATCATTGATATTGTTCAAAGATATTGGATCAACGGTGTCACAGATGCTATACTTTTTTTCTAATGCTCGATTGTATCTAACAAATACCAAATCATTTAGTTTAGCTTGAGCTAGCTCATTTCTCCTTTTGTTATGAAGCTGGAAAAATAAACTAGTAATAGAAAATGCGCGTCATTTTGCGTTGCGTGTCATTTTTGCGCCACGTGCCATTTGACGCACCTTTTCATATGCGTCAGGCCACAAGCAAAAATGGCACAAACACTACGCCGCACCTTTTCTATTACAGTTTATAAGTCCATGATTCAACTTATGACATAAAGTTGAATAACTATTTATAAGATTACACCCTCTTGATTGGAGATAGGTAGTTATGGTTTTCTGAATGCTGCAGTACTTTGATTGTTAAATTGTTCCTCTTTATCAGTAGGAAGCTTAAAGAGATTTTTGAATTCCCCATGGTGTTTGTAATAGCTAGGACAGGCATTGGGTCAACTGAAAGAAAATAAATTTCCAAGCAAAGTAGTATGTTCACGTATAGAGCTTACTTGTCATATTCGCCAACGGTCAGTCCGATATCCTTATCCTTCCTTTAGCACTATTCTTGTCATTCACTTTCCGTATTTACAGCCGTGTTTTCAAGCATTGTACAATATGGATTCCGCCTTTAAATTTGGGCAGCTTCTGAGCGAGTTCACGCTTGATATCATTTCTTTTGATACTACTGCTGATATCATTGATGGGTAAAAAATATTATAATAATCATTTCTAAACACATATTCACTGCTATTATTGTTGTCATACATAATCTTCATTATTTCCCCTACACATCTTATGCCAAACACTCTCTTAGTTGGAGACTGGTTATGGTTTGTCTGGATAGCGCAATGCTTTGGTAATTGAGTTGTTTTCCATCAGTAAGAAGCTTATCAAAAATTTTGAATGCTTCGTAGTGTTTATAATTGCTTGATGGGATTTGGTCAAGTGAAAGACAATGACAATCATAACAAACTGGTACTTTCATAGATAAAGCTAGCTAATCGTGTTCCCAATTTTCAGTCTGTTGTCCTATCTCAGCTCTATCCATCTCATTCACTTTGGTGGCTATCTAAATTTCTATGCATTTTTAAGTTTAAATCAAGGTTCAATATTTTGATAGGAACCTTGAATTCCAATCATATCAATTGGAATCTGGTTGAAAATATTAAATTACGGTGATGGTGGGTTTTTGGTTAATAATAGAACATCCATGAAAAAACCGAAGAAACATAATACTCAACCATGTGGTCACTAAAATCATATAAAAGGATTAAATCAGTCTTTCTTTGTTGATTTTCCTTTTTTTTCCCAATATAAAATCTCCTTCTTTGCTGATTTTTTATTTTTTTTCCCCTTTGTTTTTCCTATCAGACAAAAAACCCTAGCTTTTACCTTGATTTTGTTAAAACAAAGAGGGGAAGAAATAATGTTAGCTGCTGATATTTGATATTGCATTACTTTTGCTTTAATTACTCTTGGGTAAGGTTGATATTTTACAATCCGACTTGTTACATTTTTAAAAATAATAATGATGATGATGTATTGGTATTTGGTGTATGAAATAATAGGTGTAGTTTGAGAAAGTAATAAAAAATTGTACCATATATTTTATTCTCTTGCTTCTTCAAAATATAATACTTAATTCGTCGTAAGAAATATTATATTTATTAATGTATAAGTGCATAAAGTAATACCGAATCTACTTCAAAATTTTCAAGATAAACCAAAATTTCTAAAAATCTCAAGCAAAGAAAATCAAAATCAAAATCTTGAAGTCTTCTGAATTTAACATATATAAAATATGGTATGATTTTCAACTTTCAGTTGTCCATTCGATTGCATTCGTTTAGGAAAGGATTAAATGAGCAAAGCTGAAAATTATTTGTATATCAGGTATATAATATATATACGTATATATGCGTGTATGGGTAAAGATCGATTGCACCTCTGCTTCACTACATCTCTATCTCCTGAATATCAGCCACAAGTTTTGATTTAAACAGTACTGTATGTTGTGTGTGTGTGTGTGTGTGTGTGGGGGGGGGGGGGGGGGTCTGAGACATCCCTGTTTTGCAGCATTCCTTTAACATCCATATCCGTTCGTGAGCTGCACCATCCAAATCCAACAAGAATTTTTAGATGTTCAATCTACGTATATATTATCATCTATTCAAAATTTGAGCTCGTTCCGACATTCGTAACATTTCCATAATCTTAGCTCAATTTTTCACCGTTTAGATATTTATTTGAATCGTTAATTTAAACATTTAATATCAAATATATTATTCTACGAATGTCGGAATGATCTCAAATTTTGAATAGATGATAATATATATGTAGATTGAGCTTCTACAAATCTTATGGGTTTGAATTGTTGTATCTCACGAACGGGTAGAGGTGCTGCAAAACAGGGGTTCCCCGGAACACACATACACACTCTCTCTCTCTATGTGTATATATATATATATATATATATATATATATATATATATATATATGCGCATGTGTGTGTGTGTGCGTGTGTATGTGTGTGTAGCAACACCCCATTTCGCTGCACCCGCCTCCACTCATCCGGATTAAATAATCTTTCTTTCATTCTCTTCCACCTTATAATGTTATTTAAATCAGAATGAGCGATGGAACTCAGGGGGATGTAATGGATGTTGCAAAATGGAGGTGCTTTTGAACGCTTCCCATATGTATGTATAGACACCATTGTTTTAAAAAACGCGCCTGAGGCGTGCCTCGAGGCGAGGCGTGAGCAAAAACGCCTTGAGGCGCAACTCATGAGGTGTTTTACCTTTGAGGCTTAAGCCTCAACCCATTAAAGCGTGAAAAACGCAAAAAAAACGTAAGCCTCAACCCATTGAGGCGTGAAAAACGCAAAAAACGTACGCCTCAAAGGCTTTTCACTCCGTCTTTTGGCCTATCAGTCAAATATTCAGTCCTTATGTAATTGGTTCCATTTTTTCAATTTACTGTATTTTTTGTTTCTTTTTTTACTATATATATTTTTTATCAGTCCTTATTTAATTGGTTCATAATTTCTATTGTTGGCTAGGTTAATTTCTATGGTTTTTTACTTAATATTTGAAGTTTAATGTTATTCCATATTAAAAATTAAGTATATGTGTTGCGCTTTTTCTTTACCCAAAAAGCTTACGCCTCAACGCTTCGAGGCTTACTTCTCGCCTCACGGACCCAAAAACGTCTCACGTGCGCCTTTTGCGTTTTAAAACATTGATAGACACACAACATGCACACACGCCCGCGATGTTCTAGGGAATACAAACAAAAATGTTATCATTAAGCATTGTGACAACACCATCATTTTGTTTTACCTCACATCTAAAATAGCCATAAAAAATGGTTGTAATTCACATCTAAAAGCTTAAATGATTTTTAGGTTATATTTTTTTCTTCTAAAAAGCATTTGACATGTTTTTATTCCAACATGGATTCAAGGGTCCCCCCACCCCTCAAAAATCATCTTTTTTTTTTTTTTTTGGGATTTTGGATTTTGATTTCTGTTTTGGATGGTATTTTGTGAATCAAATCATAACTGAAGAGATCCAATTTGATATGGGATTCAATAGAATTTAGATTTTTGATAACAATGATTTTTTTTTTTAGCATTCTCCTCAACTATGATGATATGTTTCTTAATTCTGATCATTCGAGTTTAACCAACATTCTGTTTGATCTGATTGGTGCTAATTAATGAAACCTTTAAGATCTATTGATCTGGTGCTGTTTGATATTAGCCAAATATGCCGGAAGAATCAATCGGCTTGTAGTCAAAAGAACATACTGAATGAGAACTGAAATAAAAGTAATTTAAAGTTATAGTTGCCTGCAAACTTGCATTTTTTTCTTTTTGTAGACACTTTCTTTCAAGACTGAACTTGTTAATTTGTGATGCCAATTTATTAATTTTATTATGGCTAATCAACTATTAATTCTTTTGTCTTCTGTTTTTGAGTAATTATTTCTGTAAGCCAGTCTGTATATTAAATCCAAAATCATACATAAACTAGATTATAATATTGTATATAGTAGTTAGTGACATTTTGAATCAGTATAGTCTTGAAGCTCATTTCTAATAGGGTAATAAAATAATATGAGCAGATTTTTTGAAATGTTTTTTAAAAAAGTACCGAATACATCAAAACAAAATTTAACAAATCATCCATTCAGTTTTCTGATCTAAGGTTTTCTAGCAAAATGTGGATAGATCATTAGAAAATTACCAGAGATAAAAGGAGAGCATGAGAAAACTGAAAAAACAAACGCTCATAAGTTCGTATTATTCTTGGAGTGCAGAAAAGTTGCCAGAGCATGAGAAAACTGAAAAAACAAACGCTCATAAGTTCGTATTATTCTTGGAGTGCAGAAAAGTTGCCTTGCATAAAAGGGCATCCTTTTGGCATTTATTGAGACTTGGTTTTGGAGGTAGAAAAGTGCATAGGTTTCCCTCCAACCCCTCCATCGTCCGTTTACTCTATCCATTTTTTGTAGCTAATGTTGAAAACTCAAAATACAAAACAAAACATGAACCAAACACCGTCTTAGTATGCGAAGTGTTTCTTAAAAGAAAGGTACATGGCTGTGCACATGCACGCGTGCACGTCCAATATTTTATAGTAATCTACACTAGTAACTTAAACTTTATGATATTTACACCGCATCTTTCAATACTGCAGATGTTTATTATAAATTTGTCTGCAACATTTGTCATGCAATACACATGATAGAAATTGCTGGTGCCTGTATCTAATTATTTTTTCATGTATCTATATCTAAGTTTCTCTCCACGAAAACATGCAAATTCCAGCTCTTCACATACTATTTTCATGCTACAAGTAACTTGTTAATCTTTGCGATAACCACCCTCTCCTTTCAAAATTTACAGACGTAGCCGGGAAGCAGCTATCCCACAAAACATCCGGAAACCTCTCTACGATCTTCGACCTAGGCGGAATACTTGGCGGAGTATCGGCCGGTTTCATCTCTGACAAACTCAACGCTCGTGCCATCACTTCCGCTGCCTTCCTCTTCTTGTCCATCCCTTCCCTCGTATCCTACCACCTCTTCGGCCATACTTCGATCGTCCTCACCGTAACACTGATGTTCCTTTCAGGCTATTTCGTAAACGGGCCGTACTCCCTTATCACAACGGCGGTCGCTGCCGATTTGGGCACTCAAAGCGCTGTAAAAGGGAATTCAAGGGCTTTGGCCACTGTTACAGCGATCATTGATGGTACTGGCTCCGTTGGGGCTGCTTTGGGCCCGTTGCTTACTGGGTACCTTTCTACTGTCAGCTGGACTGCCGTGTTCTTCATGTTGGTTTTTGCAAATTTTCTTGCTATTTTATGCTTGGTTCGGATCGCCAAAGATGAGGTTGATGCTAATTCGTGGTTTCAGGAGAATTGTACATGAACTTTAAAAAAAAAAAATCTCACGAGTATAGTATGATAGTGGAAACGTATATACTGAATTCATACTGTAGGTTACTCTGCTTATAATGTCAAAAGTTGAACAGAAGGTTATTGTGCTCATAATGTCAGAAGTTTTATATATAACGTTTTTGGTATGTTTCAAATATATTGTGATACTGTAAAGGTATGTTGTGAAAATTATTTTGACATTTCCAATTATTATTTTCTGCACGGTTATAAATATGGGCTGTGTATGTATATTGTATATGCTAAATGATCATGATATCAAAAGGCGATGTTAGTATGATGGACGGGGGTTTATCCGGAGCTCATCTATCTATCATTATATACATACATATAGTCATAACTCGTGTAGTTCTTGTAGACTATCTTTTTTATCTATATATGTGTGCTCTCTTCTTTTTAGAAGATCACACATTTTTGCTTTTAAAAATCAAAAGGTGATGTCAAAAAGTGGGTCAAAACCTGAATTTAATCATAGGAGTGAGCATTATTTGGTTAAACCAAATAAATCAACCAAACAAATTTATTCTGATCGGTTTGGTTTGGTTTTGAAATTAGATCGGTTTGAAAAAAATATTTAGTTTGGTTTTAGGTTAGTTTAGTTATCTAAGTAAATTTTGATCCTCGCATATGTATCATAATTGCTTTAAGAGTCATAAATAATAATATTTTAATCATATAGTTTGGTTAAATTAGATAACCAACCAAACCAACCAATCTTGACTGTTAATGGACTGGCTAGAGGGTAGCAGTACAGGATTTGGCTTGTATATTCAAGATAATGTACCCTACCTAGTTTGAAGGAATTGCTTTGACTTGATGTTCAATGGAAATCACCCTTTTCCCGTGCCTCTCCTGATGTGTGCACCAACTCAGATTCTTTCTTCAGTCTCTGCGTGGAGTTTCAATAACTATGTCTACAAACATTTTCATTAGCGGTGTTGTCACTACAGTTCGAGATGCTACCTTATTGGTCAATCAGTTGTAAGTTCTTACTACCTGTACAATGATTGGTTAACCACAAGTGTGAACAATTTTGAAATATGTAATTATGAATTGATTATGTGAAATATAATGTAAAATTTAAATCTTCAATTTTAAATTTATTTTATAAAAGAAAGCTGTGACGAACTATCTTTCTTACATCGGAAGACGACATTTAATATATCATCGGTTGCATCATGTTACAACATGTACTACTCTCACAAGGACAACTATATAAGCCTATCAACTACTAATACATAATATACAGATACAACAGAAATATAGATGATTAATAAATGAAGATGGAAGCTCCTAACCTAACACTGTGTTCTAAAATGCTCCAAAGACACCTTGCTACATGGCTATGCATAAAAAATATTGAGTATCCAAGAGTTTAAGTGAAAGAAACAAACTGTGGGTCGGACATGAGTATTGTATGAGTAAAACATAAGATTAATCTCACAAAAATCCTCGAATTAACAGTATCTTGTAAAACCATGTCGTATATAAACATGGACAAATTCTTCTCTTACGATAACCATAACATTTATACATAAAATTCGATGGTATTGTAATAATGTCTAAAATACAAATACTTATGAATATAGCTGAAATTGCTTGCATCCCACATTTCAATGAATTAAGCTAATCTTTTTGCGATATTTTTACAACACTTTTTCAATAGTAATGAAATTTGGATTTAAACTTTACAAATCTTATCCAAATCTATTATGGATGTTTTCAAATGATTAGAAACATGTTTTAAAGACAATTTAAAAGTTTTATAACTTGTTTAAAAGTACCTTGATGATTGAATTAAATCAAATAAGCAATGATTTAATCTTAGCTATAACAAACCAACAAGTAAACCCAATTTTTCTATTTTTAAGATTCGGTTGTGGGTGTTTAACTAAGGAGATGTTTAGGAGCAACCAGTGCCCTGACTCATCTGGCCCTTCCCTGAACGAGGGATTGATAAGATTGAAATGTCAAAATCGAATTAAGTGTAAAAGATTTATTTTCTCAAAATAAATGAATTGAAATTCTTGGAGATGATCTTATTGTATTTAGTATCGAATTCCGCGGACAGAATCCTTACTATTCATAAGAATTTAAAAGGTGTTTATACCATTATTCGATGGAGAGTCGGATTTGAACGCGAAATCCGATATCGAGTAGAATAAGTGTGATTTCCTCGGATCTATTGAACAAACGGATTTACCATCCAAATGACTTAATGAATGAGATTTAATGATTCCGTGATTGCACCCAAAGAGTACTTGAAAGATATACATCCTTAAAAGATTTTTTATAAAGTGATGAATTAAGAAATGAAGAACATTCAATACTACTTAAACAATGTTTTTACGATGATTGATTCGAAGAGACCGAGATCAGATTTTAGGTGATTCCTATTTGAAACCCACTTCGAATCAATCGACAATTCAAAAGCAAGAATGATGTATGAGCAATGAACAAGAATGATGGAGATTTAATGTAGTGTAACTAGCACTGACCCTCGGGGGAATTTTTCCATATTTCGAAAAGATAAATTTTTTGCATTCAGATCCTCAATGCAGGGCTACTTGGAGTTAGTTGAACTAATGAAGAGTAGTGTCTTCGGCTGATCCAAACCAACATAACTTGTATGGAAGAATGTCAGTGCACTTTTAAATGCATATGTTGATCTCAATGAATGCATATTTGTTTGGTGGCGAAGAAGGCAACTTCTCTTAGCTTAACACCCTTCTCTGAGATGTCCAGCTCATAGGTTGTTTATTAGTGGAAATCAGTTGTGTATATTGGACGTGGCATAGTGACATTCAAAGCGAAGAATGTGCTTGATGAAAGTTAATTGTGACCTTTAGCCTCATCACGCGGTAATGGCAGAAACAGGACAAGCGTGAAGGCTATGCGGGTCGCGTCCAATAGGATATGATCATCACTCTAGATTTCTCGTTATATGTCAAGTATGTGGTGTATGCTAAGAGACGTCTCAGATAGGTTTGTTATGATCGGGGTAATTTCATATTCGGAACAATAACCACCTTCAGGTTTGTTTAGCTAGGTCGGTCTTACCTAGAGTGGAGGGGAGAACTGCTAGAGTTGGGTTGACCAAGGTGTATTACTCTAGAAATGCACTATACAGAAGGTAGTCCCTTACCTTGCCATTGTATGGAAATCTACTCTCCTTAAGAGTTGCATATTTTATTGTAGAACTCCGAAGAATATTAGGGGTGCGGAATTTAATCAGTGTAACAATTTCATATATTTTATAATTTATTTTAATGGATTTTAGCCCTAAAGTCATTGAAGATTATATCAGACAATTTCAACACACAAAATTTTGGTAGTTATAAGTAAAAAATTCGTGCCATATTTATGTGTGGTCATGGTCTTATGGGATACCCTTTATGTTCAAAATGGCGAATTTATGTTTTTCGCACAAGTCCCGTGACTGACCCAGAGTTGATTTTTCTACGCTAACACACTTACAATTAACACATGATAATTAATTAAAAATTATATCTTTTGATTAACTGTACTAATCTACCAACATTTATATTAATTAATGCTACATATATTTTCGTCTAAACTATAACAAACATTGTTTAAATTAAAACAAATATTTGCATAAATTTATCAACAAGTATGCTAATCAATAATATACATTGATTTCCAAATTAAACCATCGAGCAATATCTCTACATTAAACACAATATTATGATAGTTACTACGCTAATCATCATTTTTAATCACATAATAAGCTAATATTTTCCCCTAATCGACTTACAACACTAGTATCATCAATTAACACCACTAAACCACCAAATTCAAAATCATAAGCAACCAATTTTTCAAATAAGGATTTTGAATTTAATCCTAAAATAAACCCTGAATTAACCTAAAATTGAAGATTGAAGATAGAAGTCATACCAAAGTTTTTTGGGAGTGGTTGAACGTCTTAGTGGCCCGTGGGGGGGGGGGGGGGGAGGGGAGGCTGGCGACCGGAGGCAGCGAATTTTGGGGTTTAGGAGTTGATTTGGTGGAGGAATGAAGTGAGCTGATCTGCTCTCAAGTTGCTGGGTATAAGCAGGTCGAGCGACGGCTAGCGACAACTTGCAACAAACGCTTCTTTTAGCCATTACTAGTCGTTGCCTACCTCCGTCACAAAACGAAGCATGTCTTGTGGTGTACACATTATAAAAATGTTCTTATCTTGAGTTGTATTTCAAGTTTTTGCAACCCGAAAGTTGATTTGGAAAGCCAACACACTACGTGATATATTACTTTAGATGATATACCTAGATTGGGTAATTTCGGCTTGAAAATGACAAGAATGAGGATAACATATAGACGCGACATCGTTTTACGGCAAATAGTCACAAATTTAGCTCTGTAACTAATTTTATAGTTGAGATAAGTATAGGTACACAAAGCTGGCACTGGTTGGATATTGATGCATATACGCCATTGCTCGCAAAAATAGCAATGTAAATTGCTTATAAACGCAAACACAAGGTTACGTTTTCGGATTAAATACTATGAAATGTTAATATATTGTGTTGTTGTTTTCCCGTGTTTTGGGATGTTTTGAGTTAGGATGTCTCTATGGAGATGTATATTTTGTAATTAGTTTGTATTTGATTTTTCGAAACGTCCTCCATATTAAGGAGACTCTACCGAAATTTCTCAAAACTTCGGAGGTTAGAATTTTTTTTCAAACAAATCACGTTGTAAATAGAAAATATAATACGTAGAAACTTATTAAAATTCGTTGCATATTTTAAAATAAGTATGGTATAGGAGCCACATAGAAAAATGGTGAATGGTTGATATTTCTAAACATAATGACGACATAGGAGTTGTTTACTTTTTCCTGTAATAAATTATGAGTACGCAAATTTGTTAAGGGGGAAAGTCTATAACAACCCTTTTTTATGACATAGCTATGCGCGTACTTAAATTAAATTAAATTATGATGATTTAGTAATTGATTAAGTTGTTTAGTTTGTGTAATTGAGCGTCAAATTAAATAAATTATTCAAATGAAAAAATGGCGATATAGGATCGTATTGGAATTGCGCGCGCGGGAGACGACATAGGTGGACGGAGACAAGACGATTTCGTGGCGCGCAAACTTCTGTGCTTCGTTAGTTAATCTGGGGAGGATGAGGATCGAGATTTAAGAAAAAAATTATTCGATCTAAGGCGTTCGTGTAGGGGATGAACGTTGCGACCTGAAGGACGAGGGGTTTGTCTTCGGTTGCGAATTGAGCTGAGGGTTCGCAAGGAGAGCAGTCGATGATTCAGGGATTTAAGCATCAATTACCGTGAGTACAACCTACACACAACTATGTTTAAATCATTCATATGTTTAATATTTTGCAATTTCAATTTTCTTTGAATGGTTTGGTTGAATTGTGTTTATCCAGTAAGCAAAATTCTTGCAACTATTATCTACATGTTATTTGGCTCATTCCATCTCTAGTGTTATTGCTTATATGATGTTCTAATGATGAAAGTTTGGCTGAATTAATTTTTTGTGACATAGTTTTGATCACTATGGTGTTACACATGATTTTGTGTTTTAGTGGAGAGGTTTGTGTATGTTGGTTATCTAAAATATAGAGATGTCCATTTGTATAATAAATTGAATTATTCCGGGCATTTGATGGATTTTACAATTTTGAAAGTTTAGCAGATTGTTTTAGTGTAGATAAACATTTATTGATAATTTTGAAAGTTTGAATTAAGTTAAACTTGAATATACAAAATTTATTGATTGCTAAATGAATTCTAGAAATTATTTAGGTTATCAAAATCTTTTGAAATTCTAATATGATTTTGAACTATAAATATATGAATTCAATGTAGATAAACATATACATATTTATGTAATGATCAATGATATCCCTATATGAATTCAATGAACAATAAATATATGAAATTCAATGATAAATATATGAAATTCAATGATCAATGATATCCCTGTATGTAATGATCAACGATAAATATAAATATATGAATTCAATGAACTATAAATATATGAAATTCGCACCCAGCAGGATGCGGGATTCACATCTAGCCGGGTGCGAAATTCGCACCCCTACAGACCAGACTTTCGCACCCCGCCCGAGGTGCAAAAGTCTGGCATGCGTATGAGCCAGGTGCGAATTTCTGGGTGTGGGGGTCCATTCTCACCTACTCCTACCTACTCCCGCCTACTCCTACATAATCTATCCTATAAATACCCCATAGCCTCACACTTCAAAGGGAATGGATTTTGTGACCTTGAGACTTCATAAGAGCTCCATTATTGGCATCTCCACTTTGAGGAAGAAGAAGGGCAAAAGTGTATATGCTAATTATGACAATGATGGCATCACCTAGCCTACAAGCAAATGTAACGAGATGTCATGTGATGGGCTCAACCTTGTAATCTTTTGTGATTAATAATATTCCAACAAAGCTTCAAAGTGGACGTAGGCCCCTCACGAGGCCGAACCACTATAAATCTCTTATGTTATTTACCGCTTTCTGCTCTTATCTATACGACCGAGTTTATTATTCTTAGTAATCGGAATCTTTGGTGTTTACGACATTTTTTGCCATCAACATTTGTGGCTTTCATTGAGAAAACTCGAATTTTGCGCCTTTGTCGCACGTTGTCATCTCGACCCCCGACGAGCTTGAGGTTCCTTGCTAAACCTTCCGTCGAGTCCGCTCACGATGACAAAGCGACCAAAGAATGCAATGGTCGGCTCTTCAGCCGCAGCCGAGGCCGGTACATCCCAACCTCAACCAGCGGACATCCCGACCACTAATGAAACCGTCCCTCCTATTGTGGACCCCGAAGCTCCTACAACACAAGTTCAAACCCGCGCGCTTAATGGAAAATATGAGAACACAGCGGTCAAGCTTAATCAAGCATTAAGGAATAATATCGACCATATGCTGCAACTTCAAGAAAGTCAGCGCATCGTCGCTAGGCTTCAATTAACTTGGAATAATGCTCGACCCCGACCAACTATATCGGAAACTTCCTCTTTCGAGTCAAGTGGTCCACATCAAAGGAGCAGGTTTAGCCTCATTAACAACGTCGCCGCCCGCACCAATGCTCTCAACAACGGTAATGGCAATGGATACGCTAATGACAATGGGAACGACAATGGTGACCGAACTACTGTCACATATAGCGAGGAGGCACAGTACCGAGACTGTTCTCGCTTAATCATCAATGATGGACCAGGTTCTACAAACCAACCTCTTCCTTGACATAACCCAACGGTCGCTAATCAAGACGATGGGCCCGCTATTCCAACGACCCGCGCTCCTCCAGAACAGGATCCGCATCACCCTGCTTCACCTCACCGTCCACACCAGGACCCAGTCATAGATGTCGAGGACATGGAGGAGGACGATCCGAACATCCATCATAGAAGACGCTTGTAACACCCCGTATTTTCTGTGAACGTATAAGTAACAAATCAGAGAATAATTAATTTTTAAAATAAAAATCAAGGGAAACGGGTTGCGCCATTGCGTTCGTCTCAGAATTCTGCATGAAATCGAGTCCGAGTTTTCGAAAATCGGAGTTCTTATGACCAAGTTATGACCCTCAGAAGTTTCAGGAATTTAAATAAAATAAAACAGCTCGAAAATAAAGCAAGAAATTCGAAATTTAAACCCAGAGAAGGCTGGCGGGAAAATTCCCGCCCATGTACCCAGGTCGACTGGGGAGTCGACTCCCCCCCAACCAGGTCGACTGGGGTGTCGACCTCTCCATGACCAGGTCGACTGGGGAGTCGACCTGGGGGTCGACCTGCTCCCGAAACCCAGTTTTTGAACCAGGTTCATTCTGATGTATCCGGTCTCGTTTCTGTCCAGATTCGTCCGCCTAATCCTATATAAATAGCCCCCTAGCCTCATTTTCTCTACACAATTTCATTCTGTCTATACTCTGTCTTTGTTCTAAAATAAAAAAATGCCGTCGCTACTCTGCTGGAACCAAAACTTGGACTGATGCATCTTCTTCCAACCTGAATAGAATTAAAAGCTAAATCAAATCTCATATCAAAGTTTAGAGCTACAACAACAATTAAAGAGGAATAATTCAACATTTCTGCATTAACAACAGTTTATTATCCTTTCTTAAAACCACGAAAGGCAAGTACAGTTATTTTCCGATATAAACTTTAATTATAATTGTAACATGATTGTAAATCTGAATTTGAGGTTGTGTATGTTATGTTCTGATCTATTTTATTCTGTATCTCTTTCTTCTTTCTGTTCTATAGCCAGGCTACCACGAGCCTGCGCCAAATCTCATAAGAGATTAACGCACAAACGCTAAACTTTGGGACAAATAATGAATGATGGCATAATTGGACATGGCTAATCTGTGACTGAAAGGACATATGTTGTAAACTAGATTTAGATCTATGCATATTCTGGAATTGGAAGAAGAGGAACCATTGTATGTTAACATGTGACTTGAGACATTGGACATAACGCATATTTTGAATTAAGATCTGTTATAATTTAAAATTTTGGATTGTTGGGTATATTTTTATATAATGATTCATGACTTGAGATAAAAAGAGAATATGACTTAGGTGTGAAGATCTATATTAAGATTTGATAACTATTAAATGTGAATAACACATAAGTGGGAGATTTTTGAATATATGACATGCATTGAAATCAATGGCTATATTTGGTATAATTTATATATGAATCTTTTGTACTAGGCAAGTTTAACTAAATTTGGGACATGTGTTATATGGTAAATTATGACCCTAATCTGTGCCATGTAAATTCAATGAAAACGTAGGGTATATGATCATATTGTGAATCATGACAACTATTTAGGCATGCAAACTTAGGCCAAATTTATAATTAGGCAAGATATGTCTATGAAACTTTAAGGAATGATTAAATCTGTTATATTGCCTAATCTGCTAGTTCTGTTATATTGCCTAATCTGTTAGTTCTGTTATATTGCCTAATCTACTAGTTCTGTTATATTGCCTAATCTGCTAAATCTGTTATCTGCTAAATCTGTTAAATTGCCTAATCCGTTGTCTGCTAAAACTGTTGAATTGTCTAAACTGCTAAATCTGTTATCTGCTAAATTTGTTGAATCGCTTAAACTGCTAGATCTGCTACCTGTTGAATTGTCTGATCTGTTGAAACTAGATAATGGTAATCTGGGTATGGAAATCCATAGGCTCGACCTAAGATTTAGTATAACATGAAAATTTGATTAATCTGTTGTATCCTATGAAGAAGTTTAATCTGTTAAATAAACAGAATTAGTCTGATATCTGAAAAATCTGTATTGGAATGAATTGGCTATGACACGAGGTTAGACTCTGTTTGCGGTAGAAGCCTGCCTGGAACCAACCGGCTTAACCAGTGACCGCAAACTGTCAGTCTAATGTGAGAGGTCGTAGGCGTAACTAAAATATGCTTAGACACGAGGTTAGGTCTGGCTTGTGGCAGAAGTCTGCCCGGAACCGCCCGGCATATCCAGCGGCCACAAGCTACCAACCTAATGTGAGGGGTCTGTGCATTAATATTTAATTAATGCAAATCTGGGATAAATATGATGTCTAAAACATGTTGGGTGGATAGGGTTAAACCAATTGGACTAATGAATTTAACAAACCCGTTTCGTGAATCTGTAGGCCCAATTACAAAGTTAGACAAATCTGTAAATCTGTTAAATCCGTATGTCTGATCCGTTAGTCTGAAAACTTGTCTGATCTGTGGACTAGTTGATCTGAACTCTGTATGTCTGAACTTGTAAACAAGTTAATCTGAAATCTGTTAGTCTGAGGACACAAGGTTAGGAGGGAAATTACTTGTGTCATCTGTTGTTTGGGACCCATATTAGTCAGTAACCCTTTCTGGTATCAAAACTTTGACCCAACAGTAGGTAGGGTCCGGGCACGCTTACTGAACTAATTATAAGAGGTTCATTCTGATAATGGCGAGGGGTGTTGATGGTGCGTTCCAACAGGGTCATGTGTGTGCGTGGATCCCGGTCTGCCTCTGAGGATGTAAGACACGGTGACATCTGTAAATAGGTCTGTGCCAATTGGTTATCACTTTAGGGAGTGATACACCCTACTGTGGGGCCGACACAGGGTATTTATGTATTAGGGAGCCGATCGCTTGGGGTAGGGTTTTAGGGTACACTTAGTTCTATCTGTTTCTGTTGGTACCGTCTGTTTCTGTTGGGTGGCAACACCTGTCTGTTTCTGCGTGGTACCGTCTGTTCGGGTGGTAAAGGCCCATTTACTAGTGTGCACCTAATTCTACATTCTGTTTCCGTAGGGATTAATCTGTTTCTGTACCTTCTGTTCGGGTGGTAAAGGCCCATTATTAGCATTCTGTTTCTGTTTGTTTCTGTTGGGGTGGTAAATGCCCATTACTAGCATTCTCTTCTGTGGAAATTATTCTGTTCCCGTTTCTGTTTCAGTTTAGACATTAGGGTGACACCTAATCCTATTATACTAGTAGTAATGCAGAGAAATGAAAAGTAATATGATTATGTTTCTCCTGTTTAACCTAAGTACATCTGCTGCTCCTGTTACTGTTATCTCTTATCCAGCTTATTTTCTTATCATAATTATTATTATCTGTTCATATGCTGAAAGTCACTGGACTTGCCAGACTTTATGTCTGACCTTGCTTGTTTTCGCCCCTTTTTCTTCCGTTCCCCCCCAGGTTTTCCAAGGAGGGAACACTTTAGCTTGATCCGGATTTCTTCTGCTTGAAGTACTTAGAGTGCTTAAAGTATGGCTTGACTCCTTATGACAGCTTCTGTGGGGATTATGATTTTAAAGTTTTGTACTCTGATGATTTTCTGAACAAGACTGATATTTATGTACTTGAGTTTTTGGTAAAGATGTAACCAAACTGATTTCTGATTTCCGTTGTAATAAATTTATAATTTCTCAAGTATTGTTTATCTGTCTTGTAAATTTCTGTTCTGTCTACTAAAATGCTCCACCAAAGTTAAGGCATTCCCTTCATGAGTGACCTTAATGGAGGTGGGGTGTTACAACGCTCTCGCAACAGAACTGCGGAACATCACCAAAACCCATGGATCCCAATGGCGGACCCCCATCCAACTTACCTTTCTGACATGGTCCGAAGCATAATGAGGGAGATGCGAGGAAATGTGCATGATTCATGGGAAGCGCACCTTAGGCGTAACCCCTTCACAAGAAGGGTGAACGAAGCTGAATGGCCGCGATGCTTCAACATGCCGCAAATGCTGCTCTACGACGGCACTACTGACCCCTGTGCCTTTCTCAATCGATATGAATGGAAAATGGACTCGAGTCGGGGCAATGGTCTGGTCAAATGCAAGTGTTTTCCAGTCTTCATATCAGGAACCGCTCTGTTATGGTTCTCTCGCCTTCCACTCGATTCCATTAACAACTTCAGCCAGTTAGCGACACAGTTGATCAAGCAATTCAGGATGCACATACCAACTCCGAAGAACGCCTTCACCCTTTCCAACTTATACCAAGGGCCTGCTGAGTCGCCCAAAAGTTACCTCTCCAGGTTCAACATTTCCCTCGCCGAGGTCGAGGATCCGGATCCTCGCATCGTACTGTTTCAATTAGCCAAAGGTGTCCTTTCTACTTCCGAATTCGGGGCGTGGATCGATCGGAAGCAGCCAAAAAGCCTCGACGCCTTCTATGAGAAGGCAAATCATTACTTACGCCAAGAAGAGGCAAGACGCAACCGACTCTCAGCCACGCGTCGCCCCAATGGCCTTCAAGCAGCCGCTGCAAATAACAACCTCAGAAGGAAACAAGTAGGAGAGCCCTTTGATCATAACAAGGGGAAGGCCCTAAAAGGCAAAGATCGAACAATGGTAGATAAGATGGTCGGAACAACGATCAGGCCGCGGCCGATCCAAGGGAGCCCGGCCCTTACCGAGCCTTTGAGACATACACCCCGCAAAACGAGAATTTAGAAACAATTTACTTGGGGACATGCAACACTTTGCCATATAAGAAGCCACGCGCTAGGGAATCAACCGACCTTGAGAAAAATACTGGAAGGTACTGCCGATACCACGAAGTGTATGACCACAATACTAATGTGCGTCGCCAGCTCAGGGACGCGATCAAAAAACTCATCCGTGAGAAGCGACTGGAGTAATATGTCCAAGAACCTTTTCCTCCAGAGACCAATTCTAAGCCTCAGGCACCGGCGTCCCAAGCAGCCGCCAAGGCAGCTCCAGGCCCATCTATCCCAAGGCGTGGGATCGTAATCAACACCATATGTGGCGGACCTTATCCCATACATGACAGCTTCCGAAGAATGGAAAAGTATGTTAGTTGAATAAAGCATTCTACTTATGAAACTTGCTCCCCACCTAACGAATCCGTCCTAGCCAAGCTCCAAAAGACCATGAGGGACGACATCGTTTTCCACGAAAGAGATTCCGTTGAGGTGGAAATCCCAACCACCGATCCACTAGTTATCACAGCTCAGATCGATGCCGCTTCCATACGAAAGGTATTAATTGATTCCGGAAGCTCAGTCAACATCATTTTCAAAGCTGCTTACGACCAGATGAAGTTAGAAACAAATGACTTAAAGTCATGCCGTGCCACGATCCACGACTTCGATGGGCTTCTAGTTCCCCAGTGGGAATGATCGATCTACCAGTGGAGCTAGGCGAGGGGGATCATAGCCGAGTCCGAATCCTCACTTTCGTGGTTATAGACATTGATTCCCCCTACAACGCCTTCATTGGACGCCCATTTCTCATGGAGTTTTGGGTCTACATGTCACCATGGTCTCTCCTGATAAAATTTCCAATAGAAAACGGGATTGGAACAGTCAGAGGCGACCAAGTAAGCGCTAGAGAATGTTATGCAATAGAATGGAAGAATGCGCGCAATAAGGACAAGGGAAAAGCAGTGCCCACGTCTTCTTGCGCCAAGACTGTTTCAGTATAGCAATCGGCGGTGTCTGGGCCTTGGCTCAAGCGCCACTGCCGTCTTTTCGAAGACCTCGACCTACGGAAGGACGAAGATCCCGAGTACGAGAGGGCTACCCAGGTCAAATCAATAGAGGATATTCCCGTTAACCCCGATGATTCGTCAAGAGTGCTAAAGATAGGATCGTAACTCCATCCCGCAATCAAAGAAGATCTTGTGGATTTCTTAAAGGCTAACCTAGACGTGTTTGCATGGACTCATTCCGATATGAAAGGCATCGACCCTGCGATCGTTTGCCATTGTCTAAGCATCGATCCTACAACAATTCCAGTCAAGCAGAAGCGCCGCTTCTTGGGATCCGAGAGGTCCAAAGCACTTGAAGAAGAGGTAGACCGTCTACTCAACAACAACTTTCTTCGCGAAGCCGATTACCCCGAGTGGGTCTCCAACCCTGTTCTGTTCAAGAAGGCCAATGGAAAATGGAGAACGTGTGTCGACTTCTCCGACTTAAACAAGGCGTGTCCCAAGGACAGCTTCCCACTTTCAAAGATCGACCGACTTGTTGTCTCAACCGCCGGATACCAGCTACTATCTTCATGGATGCCTGCTCAGGCTACAATCAGATCCCAATGAACCTTCGCGACCAGGATCATATCTCCTTCATAAGGGACCTCGAACTTTACTGCTATCGCGTCATGCCCTTCCGCCTTAAGAATGCCGGCGCTACTTATAAGCGAATGGTTAATCGACTCTTTAAAAGTCAAATCGGAAAGTCCATGGAGGTGTACGTGGACGACATGTTGGTAAAATCTAGAATATCAAGCGGTCACGTCCACGACCTCTCTGAAATGTTCGGTATCCTCCACTGGTACGACATGAAACTCAACCCCTTGAAATGCTTCTTTGGAGTCGCTTTAGGAAAATTCTTGGGTGTCATCGTCAACTCCCGGAAATCGAAGTCAATCCTAAAAAAATCCAATCTATTCGGGACATCCAAATCCCCAAGAATATCAAGGATGTCCAAAGTTTAAATTGGAAAGGTCGCCACTTTAAGTCGGTTCATATCCAAGGCCACCGACAAGTGCATTCCTTTCTTCATTCGAGAGGGGAAACACAATTTCGAGTGGACCCCAGAGTGCGTTTCCGCATTCAAAGAACTTCTATATCACTTAGAGCGACCACCTATCCTATCTAAGCCCGTAGACCATGAGGACTTATACATTTATTTGGTTGTTTCTACGCAGGAAATCAGTTCGGCATTAATCTGCCTCAAGGACCACATCCAACGGCCCGTCTACTACATAAGAAAACGATTAACAAGTGCAGAGGTGAATTACCCGAAGCTGGAAAGATGGCCTTCTGCTTGCTCATTTCCTCTTGGAAACTTCGACCATACTTCCAGTCTCATCCTATTCAGATTTTCACCGATCAGCCACCACGAACGGTCTTGCAGCGACCCGAAGCGTCTGGACGACTATTGAAGTGGAGTATGGAGTTGAGCCAATTTGAGATAACATTCATTCCCCGCCGAGCCATCCTCGGCCAAGCTCTCGCTGACTTCATAGTAGAGTTCACTGTCCCCGAGGAGACTTCGGCAGAAAACGTGGAAGCTCTCGGTACTCGGAAATGGTTCGTGGACGGGTCCTCCAACAACAAATTTTCTGGGGCCGGAGTCGTGTTCATCACCCCCGAGGAGTGCCCGATATGCTATGCGATAAAACTAAATTTCCCTGCTACTAATAATGACGCAGTATACGAGGCCTTGATTGTCGGACTCAGAATCACGATCAAACTTAAACTAAAGACGATCCAAATATTCTCTGATTCACAACTCATCGTGCGTCAAGTACAAGGGGAATATCAAGCTAAAGAGGAACGACTCGCCCTATACTTAACCAAGGTTCAGGAACTACCCACTTACCTCGATCACTTCGTCATCACTCACATACCCCGAGAGTAGAATGAAAAAGCAGCAAGCTCTGAGGACCCGAAACTCTTAGGGTTCACCCCCGTCGAAATACTCAACTCCCCTAGTATCAAGAAAATTCAAACTAAGGCGGCCAGGAACATCGAACCCGAAACTGAATCTTGGATGACATCAATCAAGAATTACCTACAGCAGGGGACCCTTCCGGGGAGCTACAAGGAAAGACGAGCGCTCACCCGCCAATCGACTCGCTATCTTCTTATGGATGGGGGGCTCTATCGTAGAGGTTTCTCCGTCCCACTACTCAGAAGTTTAGCCCATCATGACGCCATCAAAATCTTAACCGATGTACATGAAGTGGAGTGCGGCGACCATACTGGAGGGCAAACCCTAGCCAGAAAAATACTTAGACGTGGTTATTACTGGCCCATGCTTGATCAAGATGCCGCTGACTATGCTCGCAAGTGCGACAAGTGCCAGCGCTTCTCAAAAATCCCAAGAGCCCTGCCTATAGAGCTAACACAAATAGTCAGCCCATGGCCATTCGCCATGTGGGGAATCAACATCATTGGAACTCTTCCAATGGCCATAGGTGGAGCACGATACACCGTCATCGCAGTTGATTATTTTACCAAATGGGTAGAGGCCGAAGCTCTCGCCACGATTACCACCAAGAAAATGATCAACTTCTTTGTACGCAACATCATTACTCGATATGGGGTCCCTCAAGCCATCATTTCTGACAACAACACTCAATTTGAGAGCGCCGAATTCAAAGCCTTCTGCCAGCGGCATAACATCGAAAAGAGATTCTCGGTAGTGGCTTATCCATAAGCCAATGGGTAGGGCGAAGCGGTCAACAAAGTCATTAAGTCCGTCATCAAGAAGTGCCTGTAAAAGGCTAGGGGCATGTGGGAGGATGAACTCCCTCTAGCCTTGTGGGGATACCGAATCACCCACAAGACTACAACTGGACATACTCCCTTCGCCCTGCCCTACGGATCATAAGCCGTCATTCTTATTGAACTCAAGCTTCCATCTCATTGAGTCACCTATTTCGATCCAAGGACAAACCAATATTTACTTTTAGGATCACTTGACTTGTTGGAAGAGAAAAGGAACGAAGTTGATCTCCGAGCTGTTGTCCAACGACAACGAGTAGCCCGATACTTCAATTCTAGGGTCTGCCATAAGGACCTCAACGTCGGCGACCTCGTCTTAAAACGGGTCTTCCCTCCACCAACAGGCCTCGCTCCTTGATAGGAAGGTCCATACTCCATACAACGGAAGCTCAGCAGAGGATCTTTCAAACTCGCAACCGTGGACGGAGCTGAACTTCCAATGGCATGGAACATTGAACATCTCCGCCACTACTTTACATAACTTAGTACACAGTTATTTACGTTTTCCAACATTGTTTTGTTTTCTAACAATTCAATGCATTGTGAAGGTTATTACTGCCAAAGTTATCAGTGGAAATGATGTTCAACTTCCCATCTCTTTCTGTTTATGTTTACTCCGCGCATGACACGTTTTACTAATCCTGACAACTAGCTTACGTTCAAACAGTCGGTTGTTGTATTGGCCTCCGAGCATGGAGTCGGTACCACCGTCTGGGTCTCGAGCCAACCTCAAGGCCAAAACACAATGGCTACGACCGGCACCCCGTGCATGGGAGCCGGCAACGCTACTCGAGTCGTCGGCCTGCGGCGCGACCGAGTATAAATAACCACGAACTTGAATCTCGGCCCCGTGCCGAGACCGAGGATAAATCGTTCTGCGCCCAAGTCCCAAGCGACTTAGGGACTCCTAACAGCCAGGCGGGAGTGATGTAAATCCCTCCCTCGGCTATGGGTACCGGTCGAATCTTGGCGCAACACCAAGACCAACCCTTAAATCATTTCTTCCCCAAATCTCTCAAGGCTACGGGTAGCCCATGGCCACGATCGGGCCATACGGGCTGATGATCCGGGCTTCTCTTCTCAAGTGAATAAACGACACCTACGGCTCGCCTCAACCCGATGAACGACGGGAGGGCCACACACCGGATGGACCGCACAACGCGACGCCATACGCCTTCGCTACACTTGGGATTAACCTCGGCAACCCAAACACAGCAGGCGCTTAGCTAGCTTCGCAAACTACGGGTTTCCTAAGCTGAGGGAAACTTATTAGAAGTCTGTGCTCTATCACACCCCTTCGGAATAATCACCCGGTGCGCGGTACACAATCGCACCCCTTTGGAATAATTGACCCAGAGCGTGGTACACAATCGCTTTTTCGTTAAGTGTAACGATAAGTATGCTTATGCAAGTAAGGGACGCCTGAAAACGTAAGAAGAACATCCGATCTTTACTAATTCATATTCCATTTCAACATACACATTAAAAACAGACTACATGTCTAACATTTTTCTTTCTAATGACTGGGTGTACATGAGAACCACACCATGTCTTGAAAAACCAAAAGCGAGGATCGTACTCGCGTAAACTATCAGCCTACATTACCAAAAAAAAGGGTAACTGCCACTTAGGTTGCTAACACTAATCATGTTTCCTCCTTTTGTGCTTGTGCTTGTTCTTTTTTGCAGATTCAGTGCTCGATGGTTCATCCTTTGCACCAGGCCTCTTTTTGCTAGACCCGCTCCTTCCATCTCGGACCTTTCGAGAAGTGGTCGATTCATGAGAAGCCGAGAGACGTCTCTCACTCGTCCCATCGCTACTAGAGACCTCGATAATGTCAATAAGGGTGGCATGCGGCGTAGGCTTGCGGGCACTCCCAGCAGCGAGGCCGACCACGACGTTGCCCATCTTCGGGACCACCTTGCCTTCCCGCTCAGCTTTCTCCTTGGCCTCTTTGGCAGCCCGCTGCGCAGCGAGCTTCTAGGACCTATGCGATGTGACATCACCAGCCTTGGTTTTCTCGAGGGACTCAGTAGTCCTCTGTTGTGCTTCCTCATCCTCCCTCTTCTTCTAGGCCTCCTCATCGGCTTTCTTCTTCTCGTCCTCTTCATCGGCCTTCCTATTCGCAACCGTGTCGTCGGCTCTCGCCTCAGCATCCTGCCTGTTCTTCATTAGCACCTCCTTCCGGGCAGCCTCGTCATGCTCTCGCTTCTCCTCCACTTCTTCGCTCTTAGCCACCATCTTGGCTTTTTGAGCTTCCACCATAGCCGCCATCGAAGTCACGTCGGCCTCCAACGGACCTCTAGCATGAAAAATCTGTCCGTCAACCGTCTCCCCTTCATCCATCAGACCCTCATAAAGACTGGTTGTTATCTGTATATCCGAGAAGGTATCGAGCTGATCGCCGCCTTCTCCGAACTGCGCTTCCTCTGGCTCTCGCCCAGACTCAGTCACTTGTGGGACCACGGGTGCAGGGCCCGATGTCATTGTCAGTGTAAGAAGGGCTATATGGTAAAAACACAACCGTTTAATCCATGAATTCGGTAATCCCGTCATCCTCTGGGATGCGTTGTAAAGGGATTTTACCTTAGGTCGGGGATGGCACGGGAGGATTAGAAGGGACATTCGGTGTCGTAAGCAATGTGAATTAGGTCTCTCCTAGCCCCGGGTGATCAGGGTCATACTCAGTCGAAGCCCGAATTGAAGCTGCAGGATCACTTACTATACCCAACTCGCGGGCCAGTGGTCGATAGGAGCTTGCTTCTACAAATGTCTCCGCAACCACAACACTCTCGGTCACATTGCACTTCCCTTTCTCAGCAATGTGCTTGTCCAGCCTCTCTCTCTCTCTCGACATCCTCGAGTAACAGTCTCCTACCCTCCTCCAGCTTCTCGCGCTCCTCGACTGTCAGGAGATCAATCACAAGCTGGCGTTCATCTAAAGTCCCCACAACCACTTGGCGTAGATAGGCTTCATACGAAACCAACCTCTGCCAAGTTTGAGCTAGTTCCCGGAGATAATCGTCAACCTACGAGAGTCCATGGGATCTCAGGACCTTAACATACGTGTTTCAGATATCCTTCTCCACAGACGATTGCACTCGAAACTCTGTATTCTTCAGCTCCTCTCTCAGACCATCCATTGTGCCCAACACATCCCGATTACTTGCCTCCGCGTCCTCCTTGGCCTTTTTCATCTCCTCGAGCTGTCTTTTCAGGCTGTCATTCTCCGTCCTCAAGGCATCGTTGTCAGTTTGGAAGGCTCGTGCGTTTTCCCTTTTCAGATCGGTGCATACTTTATCCACCTCGGCCTTGTCCCTCTTTAGGGCTGTGTTTGGGTCGTTAGGTCGGTTATAGTTTCTGTGAAAATAGAGCGAGAGTGATCGGTCTCCCTCTTGAGCGCCTCATACCCTCGCCTCATCTCAGCTGAAAACGCGATCCGCGAATTAGCATTCAAAAATATAGGAACAAAATTTTTTAAACACAACGGATAAACTTACCTATCTTCTTTTCTAAGTTACCAATGGTGGTCTTTTCACATTCAATAGTCAATTGTTGATTAATTAACTCCAGGTTCTTCCTCTTGATCAGCTTCGACAGATGAAAAGATTACTTGGTAAATTCGTTGGTCTGGTGATACGCAACCTTCACATGCATCCATATTTCCCCTGACTCCCTAGATGGGGCGGGGCGGAGATCAGGGAGAAACTTCATCTCATCAAAGTAATGACGAGGGAAGTAATGTTTCAAGAATGCTCTCTGCTCCTCTATAGGGAGTGCTAAAACTTGAGCCTCTGTTAGATCTCCCATCTCTATAATAGTCGCCTCATCCGACCTTGGCCGAGCAAGCGATGGCTCCTTTCGATTAGTGGGCTGAAAAGGAGCCTCAAGAGCGGTGCAAGAAGGAGTTGTTGATGACACTGCCTCGATCCCCTTAAGTCAAGTCGGGAATTTCCCACAGGCACTCGGATTGGAGGAGGTGGAGGAGGAGACGAAGGCAATTGGAGTCTATTGGGTTGACGGCTTTTGCTGCCACAATCCTGTGAAGGTGGGGCCTCACCGTACAAGCTAGCCCCTCTCCTAAAGGCACCCAGAAAATCACTCTGAGGCCGTCGCCGGCCTCCAGGTCCGTGACTTTGTCCTCCATGTCCTCTAGCCATATCACCGGTTAAGAGAAAGAAATAAGACCAGTCAAGTCGTGCATTTAGAAGAATCGCTACGCTATGCAGTGATTATGAGTGTATGCCTTAAGTGTTCTCTCAACAAACCAGATTGTGTTCCACTCAAAGGAGTTAACTCCCTCGCGGCAAGAGCTAAGTCTTCCACGCCAGCCAGAGTCGGCCACAGGGATATATCAGGTCAAGTTTATTTAAGCCATCAAACTGGCGCTTATCTTTAAGTGGGGTCGCGGCTCCAGGAGTGGTCACTGGAGACAAGGGCCTGATCGACACCCCCGCCCCCTTGCTAGAGGCGGGACGGAACATTCATCGAGCTCTTGTCCCCAGACGCGGCCTCCTCACCGCGAGCCCCGCCTTCACCGACATCTCCCTGGAACTTTACAACCTTTTTTGGCTTGGCCCCCGCAGCGGGTAACTTCCTCTTCTGACCAGGAGTCACAGGGCCTTTCGCTATGACCTTTTTTGGTACATTAGTCGCGACTGTGGGCCTAATTATAGCCAGATCATCTGGGAGCAGCCCAGCGTGTCCAAGGCGCTCTTGGCTTGTCACGGTACCAGTTTTGTGAAACTCTTCGGGGGTCGCTCGTAGAGCATTAAGACATTGCTGGTACTCCTCACCAGTAGGTGCCTCTGGATTTCCTACCGCAATCAAAAAATAATGAGGCGCAAGATCCAATAGTTTTATAGCAGGGAACGGAGTTCGAAGATACTTACTCTCTTATATCCATCTCCTTGCGAATCCAGGAGGGCAACGCACGAAGAACCAATCATACTTAATCACTGATGGCCTTGGCCACTTCCCGATAAAGAATTTAGTGGCGGCTGACGCTTCCAAGAACCACTGAGAGGGTGACCCGCTAGACGTTATCCTCAGGCTGAAAAAATACTGAATGTCCTCTCTGGTGGGTTCCTTGTGCAAATACTTTCTGTTTAGAACGTACATGCCTAGGAGCAAGGAATAAGCATTCGGATGTAGTTGCGAAGGTGCGAGGCGGAAGTAGGAAAGCATGTCCCGAATAAAGTCATTGGCTGGGGGCACGCATCCCGCAAAGCAGGCTTGTCTATTCCAAGCAGTCAAACCCTCGGGCAGTGCGTGCGCCCTGTCACCCTCACCCGCTGCGTGGACGTCGCCCATTGGTATATTAAACCGCTGCGCCATTTTCGTGACTGTTGTAGCATCCAGGCGCGACAGTACCGAGTCCATCGGATTTTCCACGATAATAGTGTCAGGCAACATATCCGGAGCTATCGGGGTCGTCGGTACGTCTCCACACATAATATCCACATACTCAATCTCTTCACGTATGACCGGAGAGTATAGCCTCTCAATTTTTTCCCCATGATCAGATACTTCGGGTGAACTGGCTGATTGAGAATAACCTGTACCCCTCGTGTCGGTGAAAACTAACAAGTGCGTGCGGTGTCATGCAAAGTCAAGATGAACAGAGAACTTGAATAGACCAATAGTTCGTTCACAGTTCGAGTATATGCGCTATCCAATGTGAAAGGTCCAACTCCTTGTCCACACAGTAAACTACGCGTGCACTAGGCGCAGTCATGCAAGCAAATAAGCAGTATACAAAACTAAGGGCGGGGTGTCTGGAGATCGAAGTTCTGTAAAAGAGAAGCAACACCCCGCCAAGGGGCAGCGTGAAGCAACCGCGCCAGGCAGACCTAACAGGAGAATCAAACCCACCGCAGGGTTCAAAAAATTGAACCTCCCTCGGGATTCGAGAATTCGAACCTCACAGGGTTCGGAAATTCGAACACCGGAGGTTTGAATATCCGAGCCCCCATAGGGATCGAAAATTTGAACCCATCATGTTTTGGAAATTCGAACCCACAATGTTCGAAAATTTGAACCCTGGAGGTTTGGATATTCAAACCCCTTCGGGGTTCGAGGATTCGAACCCCCAGGTTCGAAGATTCAAACCCCCAAGTACGAAAATTCGAACCCTCCGAGGGTTCGAAAATTTGAGCCTCTAAGGGGGTCGGTTTTTTGAGGCTCCTCCAAAGCTTGGCCCTTCAACCTCCCTTCTCCTGCTCTCCTTCGACACGTTCATTGCTAGGTTCGGTTAGAAGTGTTGAGTTCTGAAGCTTTAACAACAATGGAGGCCAAGGAAGGAAATAACGGAATGAAATGAGGAGGGGGGTCTTCCCCAAACCTCGAACCTGCGGGGTCGAAATTTCGAACCCCCAAGGGTTCGTAATTTCAAACATATAGGGTTCGAAATTTCGAACCCCCAGGGTTCGAGATTCCGAACCTCTGTGGTTCAGAGGTTCGAGCCAAAAAAAGGAAAAAGAAAAGGGGAGAGACAAATTTGTCTCATATCTCTAGGCTCAAAGCGCGACACCAAGCGCTCACGTATACGTATTCCATGCATATACCAACCGCCGCAAACACGCGGAGGCGACACATTACAAATACTTAACAACGTGGGCACGTCTCCGCACCAACACTAGGTCGCTCGCAAGTCCGCGACGAACGAGCCCTACAACTAACATATGTTCTTCTTTAACATGACAAATCGACAACCTGACTACTATCTTAACCAACGCAAAGCACATCATGCCAAGACAAGATGTACTTTGGAGGGAAAATGTTAACCGACCTTTTGGTCCAGTTCCCAAAAGTACACATGACATGCTCAACTCAGCCCATCGCATGGAGTCAGGGCTAGGAGGATGTCTCAGAGCAAAGGAAACAAGTTGAAGAGGAATCGCGCCAACCAAAGACTTCACAGTCCGAGCCGTGAACCCGAACCGCGAGCTACCAGAGCGCCTATGCCCAGGGCCTTCACACCCCCATAAGGCGACCTTCATACCCTTTCGGGTGCGAATTTCGCACCCTTAAGGGGTGCGAATTTCGCCCCTGCTAGGTGTGAAATACGCACCCCGTCGAGTGCGAAATTCGCAGCCAGCAGGATGCGGGATTCGCACCCAACCAGGTGCGAAATTCGTACCCTGGGGTGCGAATTTTGCATCCCTACAGACCAGACTTTCGCACCCCCCATGGGTGCAAATTTTGCACCATACGAGGTGTGAAATTCGCACTCCGAGGGCAGGATGCGAAAATCTGGCATGCGTATGAGCCAGGTGCGAATTTATCGGTGTGGGGGTCCATTCTCACCTATTCCTACCTAATCCTTGTCCTATAAATACCCCATAGCCTCACACTTCAAAGGGGTTGGATTTTGTTACCTTGAGACTTCATGAGGGCTCCATTAATGGCATCTCCACTTTGAGGAAGAAGGGCAAAAATGTTTTTCCTATATTCCGCAATATATGCTAATTATGACATCATTTATGACAATGATGATATCACCTAGCCTACAAGCAAATGTAATGAGATGTCATGTGATGGGCTCAACCTTGTAATCTTTTGCAGTTAATAATATTCCAACAACGCTTCAAAGTGGACGTAGGCCTCTCACGAGGCCGAACCACTTTAAATCTCTTCTATTATTTACTGCTTTCCGCTCTTGTCCATATGACCAAATTAATTATATGTAGTAATGGAATCTTTGGTGTTTACGACATTTTTTTCCGTCAACATATATATATATATATATTAATTTGAATAATTAGGATTGCAGCCCCTTGATTTATCCCTTTGAAGTAAATTAATTTATAGAAGTTGCCATTTTTTATTTAAAGAAAGCTAATTTATACATGGTTATGAATCATTATTTAAGAAGTTTATAGTTTACTGGAAGTACGAAGTACCTTTCTTATTAGCATCTTGTGTGTTTGAAGTCGTAGTTTTATAAATGAATCAATTACTCGTGGGTGGATATATTATTTTATTACAAGCGAACAATTTAAAAAAAGATAGATTGCTTGAAACCCGTTATTGTTATTACTTGTATTATTTCGTTTTTGAGATTGTTTTAGGATTTTGAATATGATTTCAATTATATGATCTTTGTTTATTTTACTTCTTTTGTTTATTTTATTCGTTTTACATGAACTTCTAGATTATGAATAATTCGTTGTTGATGTTGATTGGGTTTATGATTTATACATGATACAATGATGACAATTTTGTATTAATTTATAATATTTATATTCTATATGCTAGGAAATCTTAATAAATGGCTAGGTGAAACCGCTTGGTATGGGACTTTCAGTATCACTATCCTGGTTATTCATTAAACTTGTTATGTAATGACCCACCTTTTTGCTGGATTCTAACTGGTAATTAAACTGACTCAAAACATTCATAAAAACGGATTACTAGAGATGCTTACACATTGGAACAGAAATAGCATAATATTTTTATTGTTAAAACAACAATTCTACATTAGAGTTACAATGATCATCGGAGTACAACAGATACACATCGAAATTAGATATGAACTCTCAGCGAAAGAATGATGATCCAAGATATAGCTCTATATCTAATCTTGAATCGGTTCTAACTGACTCCATGACTAAATCTGCAAATCAAAACTACTAGCTACCCATGTGGAAAACTTTAGGCACTTAGAGTTTAGGTGAAAGAACAATAAACTTCAGGTCAGTCATGGTACTGGTGTGAGAAGCTAAAAAGGTTATTTTTAGATTTATTTTAAATTAAGGTAAGTAGTAAGTCCACACCGTATAACACGGAACAATTTCACCCTTATTAATACCAATGCATAAAATTCGCGATGCTTTTTGGAAAATGAAGCTACCATAAGGCCTCGCGACACAATGCAAACGCAGACTTGGGAGTGGTTTCTTCTTATGATAACCAAAAATGCCTGATACATGGAAAATTCTCTGATATTATTATTAGTTCATAGTGTGAAAAATCATTTTGAAAGTAAATGTATCAATCATAACTGACATAGGTACCATATACTATGATGTCATATAATATAAAACTGAATCGTACAAGTTCGTAGAGTTGAATGAATTTCCAACAAATGACCAGGCTAATGAACTTCCTTATCCGATGGGTACACCTCTAGAGGGATTCCCGGAGAACCAAAGGGGTCCTCTGCCAATACAAGGTCGGTCCACCCCTTAACTGGATGAATTAGATCGTGCCTAAGTATGTCATTTCCCGGTCGTAATCAACCTTTAACCGGGTGCCTATAACATCAACATCCACATAAGTAGAGGTTGCCGTATAAGTAATACGTGGGCCTCATACCATGGTACACTTTTTATCTAAAAGGAAACAACACACCCATATCCTTGCCGCAATTTCCCTATTTTGGCCATTTTCGGGGAGCGAGGCTTGTCGAAGTCTTGTTACATAAAGCTACGCTTAACTAAGCCATGCTTTGATCATCGATAGCTCATCACTTGGTATGCCACATTGTCATTTGATAAGATATAATTGAAAATCACTAACCATGTCACCTTTGAGTTCATATGTCTCAAAGAAAGGTGTTAAGCTAGAGAACATATTATCCGCCACCAATCAGAACTATGTTCAGTAAAGATCAATCACACATTACAAAATACGATGTCAAACATACATCCATACAAGTTCGTTCTGGGTCTGAACAAAACTGAAGGCACTTTATTCCTTATCCAATAAAGGAGAAAATCCCTTGCAAATTCGAAAAAAATCTCTAACTACATTGGAACCACTGTTATAAATAACTTCATTATGGGATGCCTCCCAACAGAGACATCAACAAGTAGTCCCTCAAATGCGAAGATTTCAGGTCTTCAACCGCCGTCTTCAATACTTTGCTCCATTAAGTCATATGATTATTCGTAATGGTTATCAGATAGAAATATGATCCCAGTCTTTCCGAATAATCAGTGCAATTTAAAAACAATTATTAATTATATCAGAACTTAATCAAGTCTCCCTTTACTTAGATTTGGTTAATCAAACCTTTCTTTAAAACCATTCTCAGTTTCTTATCCTTTACCAAAAATCCATATTTAATAACCTTTTATCCAAACTTCATTGCTTTAAAAATATTAATCGAAGATTTCCCTCTTTAAATTCTTATTTAATTTAAATCCTTCCTTTTAAGATTTATTAATCTTCCTTTTTAAAACATACTTTTTAAAATCGAGGTAAATAAGACTTGTAAGTCTTAATAATCTTACTTTAATTACATGTTTCCTAAACCTTCATTTGATTTAGGATTTAATTTAGTCAAACTGATTGATGTTAAATATAAGATTTATATAGAATTTGGATCGACTTATATTTAATACTAAATTCTCGAGATCGGCGAATACTATAAGCAACGATATAACATCTTTTAAATTCTTCATATACTATACGTCTACCATGGAGTTTCATATCAAATAGTTGAAGATTATTTCCGTCTAAACTCATCTTATTTAAACTTGAAAACCATTATCTTAATCCAAAGATTAAACTGAAACCATAAGAATTGGATATAAATTACGTCAGCTCATGTTTAATATCAATTCCTGTATTCAACCGATACTATAAGCGGAATGGCAGTAAATCTACCTTTTAAATTTCTCAAATATTTCAAGTTTGTCTATGGAATTAATATCAACATTCGAAAAAACTTTCAACCATTTCCAAAACAAAAAATGGAAAACCTTTTTTCTTAAAATAAACTAGATTTAATTTAAAATAATATGTTTGAGTACTATAAGCTTCCAAAAAGTATTCCATAAATAGTTTAAAAATAATTTTTAAAGATAATTAGTAAGTTTAAAACTTCAAAACATATCATTTTCAGAAAAAGTTACAAAAGCATTGTAAAATAGCTAGTTTGATCAAAATAACCTATATTGCTCAAAACTATATTTTTCCAATTCAAATCTGTAACAATCCAAATTCCAACAGATCGAATTTTGTTCAAAAATTCTAATTTACCGATACTCGAATTGGCTTGTCTAGTATCCTCTAGAAAAGAAAGAGATAAAAAATATATCAGAGCTCAGAAAACATCTCACAGCGGAATGATATAAAATATAATATAATCGAACATAGCTTTACCAATGGTAACAATAACGTCTAACCAGTATCCAAAGATATCATATCTCTGCCACAAACCTAACCTGCGTGTGTGTTATAAGGAAAGGGGTCAGAACACAAGTTCTAGCGACTGGACTAAATTACACAATCTGCAATAACCCTACATATACCGTTCAGTTATGTTATTTTTTATTAGGTTGTTTGGGTTAATAGCACTCAAGGCTTTACACAAACGTCGTACCTATCTACCTCCCAATATATTAACCTAATATAGCATATATGTAGCTACCCCCAATATCAAATTACTTCCATGGTACCCTTCTCGCACGGTCTCCACCGTCACAACACAGAAACATATAAAACTCTCATCCTATGCCGGAGCGACGTACAGATCTCCATAAAACTATGCCATGTATGTAATTCTAATCCTATGCCGGAGCAACGTACGGATCTTCATAAAACTAGGCCATGTTTCGTACAGAACTACCATCACCATGCTATGTAAGCGTAGTGGCTGCCATATCTGAAACTCATCGTTCAAGCTCTATCTTAACACAGAGTAATGCTCTGGCGTCTACGATATCCCACTTGATGCGGTGTGCATGTATCCTCACACGTACGTACTGTCTATTGTACCTTGAGTTCTGTAATAGGGTTGCATCTAGATGCACAGAACTAGGTCGGGAGCTTTTCCATATCTGTATAGGTCTGCTAAAGAGGCTTAAAGTACAGATATCTAAACTATAGTCTGCATTTCTACGGTGGCTATGGTCCCATCTCGACCCCTCCCTCAACTAGTGAAAGACTACGTCAAGAGCTAAGTGACGTGCCCCAAGCAAACAATTTACAACCAAATTGGCATGTCCCGCAACTAAAGTCTCGCTAGTGAAAGATCGATGGTCTATAGGTTTAGCTCTAGTCTTTCCACGTCACACTGACTGCCGATGGAAGGTACCGGCGATTACTATCCTTTATTTGGTTTTGACCAGCCTCTCTGTAGGAAAAATCATCGAATCACCCAGCTAAGATTTTTCAGTTAACTTGGTTATTTCCAATCATATTAACTTCTTATTCAAGTTACCAAGTTCTCTCCAAGCCCCTTATATCTCTAAGGAATGGACCCCTCTCGCTTATTAATTTCAGTTATAACTTAACATGTTTAAGTTCATTAATAAGCCCATAACATGTTATTCCCTAGATCGTAATTCAAGGTCTGTAACGTACAGTCTTTTTACATTATTACCCTGTCATTCATTGTCCAAATTCAGGTTATAATAACATGTTCTACTTAAAGTGTCATTAAGTAAATCCTATCACAACCAAAAGGTTTCCATTTAATACATTACTTAATTTATAATTAAGTATAACTTAATTCATTCCATAAGTCTTCTTACTTCATTCAGTTTTATGCCACCTGAGCGGGCTTCCGCTTATTACTAATTTCTATATTATACTTCATAATTCCCTTTTATAAGTCTACCAATAGTAAACCTACTTTATTTTTTTCATTAACCATGACTTGGTTTAATACAACCTCTTGTTGTTATTTACTTAGTTTTTTTAACTAAGATTTTTCAGTAAGTTTCTTTCCATTTATTATAGCTTATGTTATAATTTCCACTTGTCCCTAGGACAAGCCTATCTATCATCTTCCGCTCTATCATTCATACTTAAACATAATAGGTATTATCATTCCATGTTCATTCCAATTCTTATATTGTCATTCCAGCCAGTATTGTTTACTTATTAACTTTTTTGCTTAACTAAGGTTTATTGATAAGTTTTCCCTTTTTATTAATTATAACACATGTTATAATTTTCATGTCCCTAGGACAAGCCTACATATTATACAACATTCTGATTAACATAATTAATTATGATTGGTTATATTCCCCGTTTATACATTTTCTATGGTTCTTCATATTAACCAACTTTTATTGTTGTGCCATTTATCTCTTACTGTCTTGTGAATTTTCACACATTCCATTTATGTTCATATATATATGTAACAGCCCGCATTTTACATATTGGAGTATCGTAAAATATTTTTATTTTATTCCCTATGAGTTGGATCATTCTCATATTTTAATATGTTGTTTATGCGGATGTGAGACATGCCTATAATTTTTACCGATTTTATTTTTGACCATTTTGCCCCTTTCAGTCTTGTACAGGGAATAACTTTTGAATGGTATCAAATCAAGTGCTAAGGTTGGTCTCATTGGAAAGGAAATGATGTTTCCCATTCTGTAGAGTGGTCACATTAAATATTTGATTCAGCGGTTTGGGAGAAATCGCTATTTTATTGCTATACAATTTTCTGTTTAGGTTTTAAGCTATTAATGAGATGATTTGAGGAGGCCCATTAGTGGGTTGGTGGGAGGTTATAAATAGGGGGTTAGGGACATGGAGAGGGGGTTACTTCTTCATTCTCTCATTTGGTTGAGCTTGTGATTGATCCTTGCTTAAACAATTACACCTTTCTGCCATTAAAATTCTAGTTCTACGAGTAGAGATTGATGATATACACCAAAGGGATCTACATCTACATCAAACGAAGATAGAACACATCAAATCGAGGGGTTTGAAGATAGATCTTCATTGTCCGGATTCATGTTTCATCGATTTTATGCTAGATTGAAAATTTGGTGATTGATATTCATCTGTCGCACGGATTCAATCAAATATATGGGTCGTTTGATCTCATATTCATTATTTCAAGTTGTTTTTGCATAGATCTAATCAATGTAAGTATGGTTTTTAACTCAAATCACCATAGAATCTAATTAGAAACCTAAACCGGTAAGTTTTCTATGTTATTGTAATGAAAATCGTCGTTTGAATGATTGTTCTTCTGATGTGATTTTTTGATGGTTGAAAAACATTGTTGAAAGCATACATCGAAGTAAAATCATTGATCGGGCAAGATCCATGATGGATCGGTGTTGTAAAGGCTTTGGCGTGCTCAAGTAGCGGCAAATGAGTAGATCGACCAAGAAAAAGAGAAAGAATTGGCCAAAAGCTGATGAATTAGCAAAAAAAATCAAAATCTGGAAAAAAATCTGGAAATCTATAGCATTGGGAAATGCTATAAAAGTCATGGATCAAGCACAAATCCTAATATGGATTGGTTTCTGAAAATCGGTGAATTGACGCGAAAAATTGATGGATCGGGAAAGTTTTGATGAATCTGGCAAAATCTAGAAAAAAACTGGAATCTACAGTGTTTGGGAAACACTGTGGTAGGTGGATGGATCGGCCGGCTTGGGGAACACGTCAAGAATACATCGCGTAAGGCAAAAATGGGTGGATTGGCCTTGAAAACGTGATGGAACATGGCATTTTTCTTGGTTTTGCAAAGAGAATGGATCGCTGGCTTTAGATAGTCTTTTGACAAACACTGTAGAAAGGCATGGATCGTGCGAACGACCCATAGGGGTGGATGGATTGCCCAGAAGCTATAATAACATTCCAGAAACGCTATAAAAAGGTGTTTTAAGCAAAAAAAATGCATAGGGGTGGATGGACCGCCCAAAAGCAATGATAGCATTCTAGAAACATTGTGAAAAGCAGTTTTGATGTTTTACTTTATCTTTCACACCAGAATGATGCAAAATTGAAACCAGAGATATAATAGCATTTCAAAAATGCTGCAAAAGGATGTTTTGATATTTTGTCCAGTTTTTCATAGTGAAAAAGCTGGAAATGCTACGAAATGCAGTATCGACCAAACAGAGCTTGTTTTTGAGTCGACGATAGTTCTAACTTCGACGCGAATTCAAAAAGGAATGTCTGAAGGATAGTGAAATGTTCGTTGATCGTTGTAATGCAACGAATGTGAATATGACTCAAAGGTTGTGGGTTGATGGATAATGGTTGCTCGAGAAGGTTGCTTGAGCTAAGAACAGCCGCCAGAAGGGACGACTAGAGATATTGAAGGCTGATAGATTATCATTGTCGTAGCTTCTAGCGAATTCAAAGAAGGGGTAAAATAGAGACGTCTAAAAGATTGGGAGGTTGCTGGTCGATTACCCTGGACCCATTGTGGGCCAAGTTGTCTATGAGAGGCAAATGTACGTTGGACGCGCAGTAGTTTGGCTAGAGCAGAAGTTACCATTAGCCCTTGACTTATGGCAAGGTTGACCATCATACGACTAACGATGGTTTTAAAGTAGGATCAGGTGGTGATAGCCTGAGTCATGATGATTGTTTGCTTTTCTTGTACCTTCCTATGTAGATTGTTCGACGTCGAAGAAGATATCTCTTGGGTGCTTGTCTGATGTTGGTTTCGGCCTTCGAGGCTTGTGCTTAAGGGGTGTTGATCTCGATTAGGGCTGTTTATGTGGGACTTAAACTAGTTGTTATGATTGATGCTGCTTGTATGCTTCTTATTGTAAAGGCTATCATTGTCGGATGTGGGGAAGACAAGTTTGGGGTTTCTTCTCTGGTGATGTTGGTAGATTTGGTTGATTTATCTACCTATTCTCATATACTTCATTGATGATGTTAGATAGTTGTTTTATCGCTCACAAAGATTGTTGCTGACTCTAGGTTTTATGTTTCCTCTTATTACCTTGGTCTGTTCATCTATGGTGTTGTGGATGGGAAGACCGAGTAGCAGGTTGTAGATGGTAGATCTTAGTGGATGGAGCTGCTGATCGAAGATGAGTTGGAGGCTTGTGTATTTTGTTTGCTACTATACATATTGGGTGTTTCCACTATTGTTCTATTTGATGTATTCTCTATGGGTTATGTGGTGAGGCTTCATGTATAGATTTCTAAAGTGTATTCCAAAGTTGTATGAATATTTTCAGGATGATACGAAATTTTGGTTTTCTGCTATGTGATGCTTCACTATTTCTACCTGCTGTATATTTTCTATTATATTTTATCCTTGTTCTTTGAGTTCTACGATAGGTTCTGTGTATGTTTACCTACCTTGATGTTCGTCCATGGTTGTTTGGCATATCTTTTAGCGTATTATTCCTTTTGTTAAGTGCGGTGGTTATAGGCGGTCGTAACATTTGGTATCAGAGCTTGGGTTATCGATTTTAGCCAAAGTTCAAGGTCGTAATGACGTAAGAGAGACGTACTTGTAGATTTCTGATGGATACATACTATATAGCAGTATATAGTATAATAGCATTTGAACTTCATTGCAATTTTCTCGCATGTGGGCTAATCATTCTATATTGCAGATTTAGAATGAGTTGTTAATTGTCAAGACACTACTAGGGAGGATACTGTTCCTGTAGAGGGTGATGGCGATATAACGGATTACCCAACTATGTTCATGGTTAGGATGGCAGTGAACATAAGGAGGGTACCCGCTTCAGGAGCAACCGCAGTAGATGTTGGTGTTCAAGTGCAAGTACCGCGGGTTGTGGACTTCTCGAAGCTATGCAAGGACTTCACATCTCTCAGAAGTCTATTTTGTTTAAAAATTTTGTGGAGTAAAAGCAGAAGGTCGACCAGTGCTAGAGTATGTTTCTGATTTTGAAGCTTTTTCCAAGTATGTTCGTTCATATATTGTGACTCCTTATCAAAAGAACGAGAAGTTCGTTATGAGCTTGTGTGTTGTTTGGGTTTGGAACCTGAGGTTTTGCAAGAGACCATTGATTGTGACTAATCAAATTGGGGGTTCATCTAGCTTATGTATGCATTGTCGTGATCTAGTGTTATCGAGTCATGGTTGCTCCTTTTTGTATGATTGCTTTGTTTTGAATTTCGCTGGTTTGGGATCCTCTTGGGCATGGATTGGCTCAAGTGGTATGCGACCACTGTTTCAAATCTCATAAATATCGCCCGATATCTCCTCCGAGATCTCGTTTTAGGCTCCTTCCGAAACAAAACAGCAAATATCACTCTAAATCTCCTTTCGAATATATCGCCCGAGATTTTGCAACTTCAAACAATATATCGACCGAGATGAAATACTGGAATATCATCCGAGATCTTAGTTTTTTTGGTTAAAATTTATATATGTGCGTGAACTAGAACAATAATTAAAAAATTCAAATCTAGCCATGATAATCTTTTGTTATTTAACATTTTGCATGTTGAATGACCATATTTTATGATCATATATATTCCACAAGGCTTATGATTTTCAAATTCATTTCTTTTACATACATGTAACCTATAAAATTATGTATTTTATGGTCTATTCATGCTAATTTTTTTTAATGTTTTGGATCCTTTTAATGTTTTATGTTTAAAAATAATTTTGTTTTAAGCATATTATGATTTAGAATATGAATGATCTTTCGTAAAATAAAGAATAATAAACTTATTTTGCAATTCAAGTTTAAGTTACTATGTTTTTTAAAACATTCATAAAAATCATTTTGTAAAAATATCATTTTTAACATATCATGTACCCCAAGATTGTTCCGATATGAACTTTCAGACCCGAGACAGAAATCCTAGAAGAACTCCTGAGTTAGACTCATCTCGTCTGAGATCTCCCTCGATACGAGATCAAGTCTATACAATCCCCGAGACAAAACGCGACCGATATCCAAGATTTAAAATGTAACACCCCACCTCCGTTAAGGTCGCTCGCAAAGGGAATGCCTTGACTTTAGTGGATCATTTTTGGTACAAGATGCAGAAAAATTACAAGACAGACAAATAAAGCTGCGGAAAATAAATAACCTTTATTGATTTAAAAAAGCTTGTACAAAATTGTTTTACAACACCAATACTTATTTCAACAAAGCATCTGTCTTGTTTAAAATAAAGAAGCATAAACTGACAATGATATTCTGCAATAAAGCATGAACCAGCCATAGCAGTAGAAAATGGAGTTCAAAGCAATGCGTCAAAAATCTTCAAGCTCAGAAAGAGTAACGGTCCAAAATGAGCTGAGCTATTCCCTCCCTGGCTACCTGGGGGGAAACGGAAGAAAAGAAGCGAAAACAAACTAGGTCAGACATAAGTCTGGAAAGTCCAGTTATACTTCAGCATGTAAACAAGAAAAGGACTATGATATGAACAAATTGAACTTAGAACCATAACATAGTGATAGGATAATCCTAAAACAAGACAAGGTAAGATTAACGGAATTGGCTATCGCACCCACTTCTATTTCTCTACACCCACTAAGGACTGATTCAACTAGCATTGTGTGTTCATGATAAAATGATCCCCTTTTTCATCGTGTATGCAGTCCTTTATCCATCGAGTGTTACCTAGATCCAACAAGGGTTTACTTGTCGAATGCTTCCTAGAATCAACCAGGGTTTACGCTACCCAGGGCCATTGGGGTTTATGCTACCTATTGAACGCTTCTTGGATTCAGGGTTTATGTGACCTAGGTACAACTAGGGATTATGCTACCTATCAAACAATGCCCCTTAGTCTACGATACACTACCCAGAGCAATATATGTTCCTAGACTTTCCCCACGTATGTGTCATGAATCGTTATCGATGTCTAGATGCACATGTCCTCTATATGTGCCACCCGAGTCCCGTGGCAGGGCTAATCAAGAAACACGGAACTTGGTCGGGAGCTTTCAGATATCTGCCGATTGCAGATGCTAAGGTCTGCTTTTACAGTGGCTATGGTCCCACTAGACCCCTCCCTCAACTAACAAATGAAAGGAACCCAAGAAAATCAAGAATGAGAATTGTACGCAAGCCCCTCTATGCCCCATAAACCTATGGGCCAACCTCATCCATAACTAGATAAAAAGTATATGGTCTGCTGGAGTTCTCCGCCTTTCCGCTTCACATATCTCGACTGACTCAAGATGGTAGGTAGACGATGAGTTGCTATCACAGGGCAAAAACTGGTCTCGCCGTATCACGCTGGTCCATCCTATTCTTTAGGTTGCCTTATTATTGCAACCAAGGCATACCCTAGGCTCTTCTAACGTAGACCTTAACCGCTGTGAGCCCAGGAGGATCATCTGCAGCCTCACAGAGGGATACCAAGAGTACCCTCACGTCCCCTCGAAGCCGCATGCTTCGTAACCCAGTTCATCGGAGCCTTCTTCATCATCAGATGGACGTTCGCTCCTCCTCGTATTCTACTTGGTTTTCTTGACTAAGGTTTACTACTTAGTTCTCTTAACTAAGGTTTACTACTTAGTTTCCTAAGTCGTTCGTTTTCTTAACTAAGGTTTACAACTTAGTCCTCTTAACAAAGGTTTACTACTTAGTTCTCTTCCTCATCATGTTGGATTGGTTAAGTGCTATCCAGCAGTTTACATTGACTTAACCTACCCATATATCATGTCAAATTGATTAAGTGTTATCTAGCGGTTCATGTTGACTTAACCCACCCCTACATCATGTCAAATTGGTTATGTGTTCCTTAACCTTACTCATTTGTCAGGTTATACTGGTTAAGTGTCTCTCATTAACTTAACCCTGTTTAATTATCATGCTATAACGTCTAAGTGTTCTCAGTTTACTTAACCCCACCATCTAGTCTAGTTAGCATGTTATAACGGTTAAACATTTACTTAACCTTACCCACTTGTCTAGTTTACATGTTATATATAATGGTTAAGTGTTTCCTTAGTTACTTGACCCCCACAAATCTTGCCTTGTTAACATGTTAAGTTGGTTAAGTGTCCAAATTAACTTAACCCCTATCAATCTTGTCTAGTTAACATGTTGAATTGACTAAGTGTTTTCTCAATTACTTAAACACCTACCCTTCTTGTCTTCTCAACATGTTAAGTTGGTTAAGTGTTTCCTTTATTACTTAACCTCACCATTTCTAGCTTGATTGTTCATGAGGTTTAATTAATTAATTAAAGCACCAACCACTCACATTAGACAGGTATTGTTGTGGTTACTGGATATGCCAGTCGGTTCCGGGCAGTTTTACACCACAACTCAGTCTGACCTTGGGTCTTTCTGGGCTTGATGCTCTAACCTCTCACATTAGACAGGTAATGTTGTGGTTACTGGATGTGCCGAGCGGTTCCGGGCAGTTTTACACTACAACTCAATCTAACCTCGGGTTAGGCATTTTCCTCTTCTCTAATTTACATATTTACTATTTATGTAAATTTTCTGTAAATCAATTTAACCTAGATCATATTCATTTGTCATGCCAATTAACATACTTATATTCTATGCCCAAAACTTGATTTACCTATCAATTAGCCCAACTTGCAGTTTATACCAATTTAGATTTAATATTCCCCTTTTTCAGTTCATGCCCAATCTAGATTAATATTCCAATTTACAGTTCATGTCAAAACTAGATTCAATATTCTAGTTTACCGTTTATGCCCAAAACTTGGTTTACATGCCAATTACATACTTTGCGGCTAATTAAAATTTATCAATTTATGCCCAATTCTAATATGCTTGTAAATCATTCACTATTATAGACAATTTAGATTATGCCAACATATTTATTATGCCAAATTAACTTAATTAAGCTACGCTCAATCCCCGCATCATATTCGTACATGATTTCACAAGTTTTATAAATACTCATGAAATGGCAATAACAAAAGGAATAGGGGATAAGTACAAGAATTGATATAAAAGAATAGGCTTGCAAAAACAATGGCTCCAACAGGTTCGAGGTACATAATAGTGAATAGGAATAAACTAGCCAAGTTACACACTAAATATGAGATCCAACATAATCAAGTAAATAGGCATAGGTGATTTGGTCCAACATAATGCCAGTTCAAGATACAACATGATTGGTTAATTGTAACAATGGTAATAAGCGTAGGCAACTAACTACAATAGTTATAGGCAACTAACCACAATAGTCATGGGCGACTAATCACAATAATTTCTTAATCAATGTCATAGGCAATAGTCTCTCATCTTTATGAATCATAGTCGTGGGCAGCAGTCTCATAGTCACGAATCATAGTCATAGACAACAATTTCATAGGCAACAGTTTCATGGTCATAGTCTTAGGCAAAGGTCTCATAGTCATAGTCATAGGCAATAGTTTCATCACAAGAATATAACATAGGAAAATCGCATGAATAAACATGAATCTACATAGATAAACTAATAGGCACCGTTCTAATATCAGTTTCTTATAAGCCATGACTTCCAATTAATGTTTAAATCGGAAATATAACTGTACTTACAAAATATAGGCAAGTATTGTTTCTCTGAAATCTGTTTTCTCAAGCTGAATAGCTTTCATATGATGTAGATTAGTCGTTCTTTTAATTTTATTCAGACTGGAAGAAGATGCACTAATTCTAGCTTAGATTTCAGCAGAGTAGCGATGAAATTCTTGTTTTTAATTAGAATAGAGGTAGAGTATAGGCAGAATGAAATTGTGCGGAGAGAAAGCTAGGTTTGGGGGTGTTTAAATAGGTTAGAGCTCACGAATCCGGTCAAAAAGGCGTCCAGGTGCAGAAAAATGGATCTGTCTCCAGATCTGGAAAAGGTGGGGAGGTCGACCCTAGTGTCCACCTGTTTACCCAGGTCGACCCTCAGGTTAAACCTAGTGTCGACCTGGGTCCTGGGCGGGAATTTTCCTGCCCAGCCCGGGTGTCTGTATTGAATTTCGAAATCTGAATTTTTGAATTTTGGGCTGGATTTTATTGAAACTTTCGATGGCCATATCTTCTTCGTACGGAGTCCTCTTTACACAAACTTGGATTATTCCAAGCATAATTTCGAGACGAATGCAATGGTGTAACCCATTTCCCTTAATTATTTTGTTACAATTTAATTATTCTCTGATTTGTTACTTAAAGTATTTCCCGAAAATACGAGTGTTACGTTCTCCCCTCCTTTAAAGGATTTCGTCCCCGAAATCTCTAAGTTAGGAAGAATGTTTATCCTACCATCCAACTTCTATCTAATCAACCATCCAATCACAGGAATCCATTGTCTTTAGAAGGTTTCTAATGCTTTTCATGATCATATGCATAGTGTGTGTATATGTCCTTATCTAATGCAAAATCAGGCGGTCTACTGATTCAGTTGACCTCCTTAATGCAAATCATGTCAGTGCCATGAGTCCATCATGTATGCAACTACTTCTAATCGTATTTAATAACTTCTACATGAGTGCACAATCATTCATACAAATGCATCGTCCATATGATAACACATCAAGTTTCACAAATACATATATGCATATGTAATAAGAAAGTGACTGAGCTAATCTAGTGCCTAATGTGTGTGTATATGCACTCATGAGAAATCACTAGTAACTACTTGCAACCATCAAACATAACATGTTAAACACATGTTTACATCCATTGGCTTCTACTTAAGAATTGAGGAGAGGACTAAGAGGATATACTTAAAAGATAGAGACTAGTAATGCAAATAAACTCTACAGAAAAAGAGAGATCAAAGATATACCCTCAAAAAGGGTATGATGCGCGTATCTAGTCTTCAGTCTTATAAGTTGCATCTTCGTGAGCTTCTCCCCACTATATCTTAACTTCACGGTTGCGAAGCTTCTTGACCTCCATTTCCATAACTCACTAGTAAAGATAGGACCTTGATCACTTACTGTGCTAGAGGGTACCCAATGTAGTCGAACCACCCTTCCAAGATAAACATATGTTAACCATGATACCAAGTGTATATCCTAAGATGATTAGAGGTCTCTCCTCTACTTAGCTTATCCATCATGTTACAAATCTGAGGGTCTAAAGCTAATGGTTGTTATGTGCTTTTTACCTCTCTTAAGGTCAGTCTTACTTAGGGTGCCAACCCCAACCATTTTCTCACGCAAAGCATCCTAGTCGAACTCGACATCCCTCAAGTACAAGCCCCAAAGGCCTAAACCAATATCAGACAAGCACCCGAGGTATACCTTCTCCAATCTTGGACGATCTATGGGAGATGATACTAGCAAAACAACCAAACAATTGAGCACTTTGTCGACTCTATCTATCCTCGCCAATCTTGCTCCAAAATTATCGTTGATCGCATAACTGGCTTTACAGTGTCATCTAGATATATGCGGAAGTCTGTATCGAGTTTTAGGGGGAAAACCCCTACCCTAATAAAAAAATCTTGCGTACTCATGGACTACTCCAATGGATCGAAAATCGTCGATAGATAAATAAAGTGATTCTCGGTAGCTAAGACAAACTGATCCCTTAGGATCGCACGAAATCTCGAGGGTATTCCCGAGGCAAGTCGAAAGTCTAACTACCCTCGTTTCACAATTACTAGCTAACCAATCCGTGCCTAGAATCAACCCAATGCTGATTAAACCAAAAACATAAGCATTAATATAGCTATTCATAAATCCTCACAAGTCAAAGATAAATGAGCCGAACCAGCAATTGGGTTTGAGACTATAATGGGATCCTCTACTATACAATATCTAGGGTGCAAAGACTCAACTAAAGCAGCAGATACAAATGAGTGCGACGTGCCAGAATCAAATAGTGTACGAACAAGATGATCAAAAAGAAAAACTAATCTTTTTCAGCAGAAGCTTTACTACCTCTCTCTCAGGTATGCTGGTGGTTAGAGCATGCGCTTGTCTTCCGGAAAATCCTGTCCTTGCCCTTGCCCTTAATTATTGTAATATTCATTTATACTCTGTATATTCTTGTATTCTGATGCATTATTGTAACATACTATAACAACCCGTATTTTCAATAACCTGTAATAACATAAATCGAGGCAGAATTTAATTCTAAAATGGGAATCAAGGGAAACGGGCTATGCCATTGTGTTCGTCTCGGAAAAATACGCGAAATAGAGTCCGAGTTTTCGAAAATCGGAGTCCGTATGACCAAGATATGGCCTCGCGAAGTTTCACGAAAATTCCCAAATTAAAGTATACTTAATTAAGTGAAATGGGTTGTGTAGATATATATATATATATATATATATATATATATATATTGATATATATATATATATATATAATTGAAAATTTAATAAATAAATATGCAAAAATGCTCAAAACAGCGAATTGGGAGAGGGGAATAACCGAACCGGCCGATTTTTGAAGTCGACCCGAGCCCGCTGGGTCGACTAGGGGTTAATCCAGGGTGTTTGGCTGTCAACCCGTGGGCCGATTCGCTCAAGTGCAGATTTTGCATTTGAATGGTTCTCATGGTCCATCTTTAATCTAAAGGCCCTAGATGGTTCCTACACTTGACTTCTTCCCCAAGACATGCTTTGATGGCTTGGATTGAATCTAGGGTTAATCCTATGGCCTAAAACACTTGCCTAATCTATAAATAAGACCCTAACCTACCCTAATTCATTCATAATTAAACCTAGTGACTAAACTATGGCAAAATGCTAGCTCTCATGGCCTCCACTAATTTTATGAAGAGGGTTGCATACTAATCACTCTCTAATCAACTTCTAATCCCTTCTTAGCATCTTAATCTTCTTCATTTGGTGTTCAAAGTTGCTAGTTGTGAGTTTCTATCACTTTGATGATCTTTTGGTAAACTAATTAGATGAGATGTGATGAGATTTATGATTTTGTATGTGGGTTAATGAGCTTTGAATCATATGATATGATGTTAGCATTAATCTTATGTTTATGCATGTTGAGTATGTAAGCTTATGCAAGTTTAATATGATGTATGTTATGTTTGCATGATGCTAAATATGCAAGTTGTGGGCTATGTAATCATATGCATGTTATGCAAGTTCATGGTAATATGCTATGCAAGTTACATGTTTGTTAATATGCAAGTTACATGTTTGTTAATATGCAAGTTACATGTATGTAAATATGCAAGTTACATGTTTGTTAATATGCAAGTTACATGTTTGTTAATATGCAAGTTACATGTATGTAAATATGCAAGTTACATGTTTCTTTATATGCAAGTTACATGTTTGTTAATATGCGAGTTACATGTATGTAAATATGCAAGTTACATGTTTATTAATATGCAAGTTCATGATGACACATTATGCAAGTCTATAAGCTAATATGCAAGTTTGTTATGCAAAATGAATATGTAAGTTATGTGACATATTATATGCAAGTTATGTGACATGTTATGCAAGTTCATATGCAAGTTATGTATTTGTTAATATGCAAGATGGCACCTTTGAAACATGTTCATTCATATGCAAGTTGACACCTTTTATATGTGTTATATCATGAACGAAATTACGTGGGAACGATGGGGTAATTAAATGCATAAGTTAATAAGATTGTGTGAAATTAATATAATTATGCATAACACAAAATAAATAAACATAGTATGGGAATTTGCCTATTTGGTTAGGTGTACCCATACTATGTGTTGGGAATTTACCTATTGAGTTAGGTCTACCCCATGGGAATTTACCTATTAAGTTAGGTCTACCCATGTTAAGAAAACTTGATTAATTAGGGATAATTAATATAAAATTATGAGGGTGATTAATTAGGTGTAATTAATTGACTAAGACACGAGGTTGGACTCAGTTGTAGCGTAAAACTGCCCGGACCCAACCGGCTTAACCAGTTGCTACAAATGTTAGCCCAATGTGAGAGGTCTTAGGCACAAACTAAATACGTAATTAATGTAAAGACACGAGGTTAGACTCTGTTATGACATAAGGCTGCCCGGACCCAACCGGCTTAACCAGCGGTCATAAAAGACAGTCTAATGTGAGAGGTCTTTACAAAGGTTACGTTCTTAATTAATTAATTAAGAAACACTTAACCACATTAGCATGTAGAGGGACATGAAGGGTTAAGTGGGTGCCTCGGGTGGCATGAGAAAATCTAGTGGTTGCCTTGGGTGGCAATAGAAAATACGATTAGAATACTTAACCAAAATAGAACATGTAATTAAAACATGATTAAAGGGTTAAGTGGGATATACTAGAAAAAGGGACAAGCTTAGGTGGGTAGCTTGTGGAGGCCCATTTCAACCAGTAACCCATACGTATCTTTGTGGGCTCGACCCATGTCGAGGACGGGACACGCATACTGGGCTTGACTGTAAGAGGCAAACGGGTTAGCGGTGGCAACGCAAGTCCAACGGGCTTCATATGCGTGAGTGGGCCCGGGCTGGTAGGTAAGCCGTTGTTGCATCGAGTAGATATAAGCCGTGCACCTTTAGTTTCATCAGGTTGCCACATTGGGGAATGATACATCCCACGGTGGGGCCAGCACGGGTATCTACGTTAGGGAGCCGATCGAATGGGAAGTAGTGTGTACACCTAGTGGATTGTAGGGCCCCGTGGCGCCTACTTGGTCACCTAGGGGTACGCAGGTACTAATTAGTAAATTTTATAAGTCCTTGGGTGGGATCAACCTTTAAGTTAGGAACGACTGGTGTGGTGCAGTTTAGTAATTTACCTTAGGGAGGGTAGATGCGTCTTTATCCTTTATCTTCGTTTAGTTGACTGCTTAGGGTAGCCATTCATCCCTATATGTTACCGTATATCAGTTTATGTCTTCTCTGGTTACTTTAACGATTGTATTGTTAAAGTTATAGGACTCGCTCAGACTTATGTCTGACCCTGTTGTTTTTATCTTTTTCCCAACCCTCAGGTCCTACGGTGGATCCTAGCAGTAGTGGAGCTTGATCAGATTGCTGTTCCAGTCTTTAGGAGCTTGGATAGATGTAAAGCTCCAGTTATCCAGTTATCTTTTCTTTTGTTTGGCTATTGTATGAGAGTGGGATTATGTACTTCTTTATTTTGATGGATATTGTACTTGACCTTTATTGTGGTTTTATGATGTAACCAGACATGTTTTACTTCCGCTGTTATGAGATGATGTTTTAAAATTTCAAGTACTATTTATATCTGTCTTGTTGTAATTTTTCTGTTCTATATTCACTAAAATACTCCACCGATGCTATGGCATTCCCTTAGTGAGTGATCATAGCGGGAGTGGGGTGTTACACGTGGTATCAGAGCTTAAGGTTACCAGAACAGATAAAATTTTTGAGAAAAACTACTTTCTAAGAGTATTTTCGAAGAAAGTATTTTTAAAAGCATGTCTTCTAAGAGAAAAAGTTTTTGAAAAAGAAAAGCATAATCCCCAATAGCCATATCTTTATCTTTCGGAATCTCCTTTTTGAATCTTTCCTCTTTCGTTTCAGCATGGCTGAAGATCTTAACATCCCGGAGGGTTTAGTTATACCACTATGGTATAGGAGGTTGCAAGAGGCTAGGGCCGCGGCTGCGGGTCCGGCCAATGCTACTACACCAGAGACAACCGCTCCTCCTCCTCAGCCTAAAGTGGATAATTTTGCTAAGGTTTGCAAGGAGTTCAAGGCTATAGGAGGAAAACCTTTTCTTGGTTCAGAGACTTTCGTAGAGGCTAGAGATTGGCTTAAGGAAGTGGAAGAGTTGCTAGATATCTTTGAAGTGGAAGAGGGAAAGAAAGTCAAGTTGGCGGCTTGGTTAATGAAGGGAGAGGCCTCATTCTGGTGGGAGGTCACTAATGGAGAACGCCCTGTTGACTCTTGGGCAGATTTTAAGCAAAGGTTTGGGGCTAAGTTTCTCTCAAGGGCGGAAGAGAATCTGTTTATGGAGAAGTTCTTGAATTTGAAGCAAGGGAATCTCACGGTGAAAGAATATGTCAACAAATTCAATCAATTAGCAAGGTTTGGCATAGAGTTGGTGAATACACCGGAGAAGAAGGCTTTGAGGTTCGTTAGAGGCTTGAACGAACCATTGCAAGGAATAGCTATGACTCACATTCCTATGGGGGCCACTTTTGAGAAGCTTGTCTACATGGCACTTATGCATGAGGATGATAAGAATTCTAAGGCACCAGAGAAAAAGGGGGATCAGAAGAAACCGCAACAGCAACAACAAGGCAAGGGCGGAAAAGGCAATGGTGACAAAAAGAAGACGAAGAAGAAGTGCTTCAATTGTGGAACACCAGGACACCTCAGTAAGGATTGTCGCAAAAAGAAGAAGACCGGTTGCTTTCATTGTGGTGAAGCAGGGCATCTTGTGAAAAACTGCCCAAAGAAGGGGCAGAAGACGGGGTCTACCTCAGGAGGCCAGGTGCAAGCTCTTATAGCACCACCTCAGTCAGGGGGGCAAGTTCAGGTTCTCTCAGTTCCACCGATTCAGCAGAGAGGTAGAACTATTTCCGTTGAAAGTCTGGTTTTTCTGTTTGATCATCCAGTTCGTACTTTGTTTGACTCTGGCGCATCGCATTCTTTTATCTCATCATCGTTAGTTGAGTCACTGCACTTAGACACCAGTCTAGTTGATGATCCCTTGGTTGTCTCAAACCCAATTGGGGGCTCCATATATCTGTCTATGATATGTTTGGGTTTGAAGATTTCTATACTTAGCGTTGAGTTTAGATGTGATGCTTTTGTATTGGGCTTCACGGGCTATGGGTTGATCTTGGGCATGGACTGGTTATCCAGTAATGGTGCCGTTCTTGATTGCGAAAGGAGAGTTGTCAGGCTCATGACCCGCTTGGGTAACACTCTCGAGATCTCTTGCAATCCCATGGAATCTGTTTTGCTAAGTTATCTTGAATCGCTCGATGCTTCGGTCGAAAGTTTGTGTTCTGTCAGAGTAGTCCTGGAATATCCGGATGTGTTTGAAGAAGTAAAGGGTTTGCCTCCGAAGCGGGAGATAGATTTCCGAATTTATTTGGTGGATAATGCCAAACCAGTGTCTTTGCCAGTACGCCACATGGCTCCTCGTGAGAGAAGAGAACTTCATAAGCAAGTAGGGGAGTTGCTTGAGAAGGGGTTCATAAGGCGAAGTATATCGGAGTGGGGAGCTCCAGTAGTGTTTGCCACGAAGGCGGATGGGTCCCTCAGACTTTGTGTGGATTATAGGGAACTTAATAAGCTCACGAAGAAGAATAGACACCCATTACCGAGGATAGATGATCTCTTTGATCAGTTGGTTGGCGCGTCAGTATTTTCGCAGATGGACTTAGCTACAGGGTTTCATCAGTTAAGAGTGGCGGAGGACAGTATAGAGAAGACTGCTTTCCGGACTCCGGATGGTTTTTATGAGTGGCTAGTGATGCCATTTGGGTTGACAAACGCCCCCGCATACTTTGTTGATCTCATGAGTAGAGTGTTCAGAGAGTATCTGAATAAGTTTGTAGTAGTTTTTGTGGATGACATCTTGGTCTTTTCCAAGAATGAAGAAGAGCATGCCTTACATCTCAAGGAAGTGTTGGAGACTCTTCGAGCGCATAGTCTTAAAGCTAAATTCTCTAAATGCCATTTTTGGAGAAGAGAAGTGCGATTCTTAGGGCATGTGGTCTCTAAGGAAGGGATAGCTGTGGATCCCGCAAAGATAGTATCTATCCAGGATTGGAAAGTTCCTAGAAATGCTACCGAGGTAAGAAGTTTCTTGGGGTTGGCAGGATATTATAGGAAGTTCATCAAAGACTTCGCGAAGATATCAGCCCCATTAACCCGCTTGACGAAAAAGAATCTGGTTTTCTCATGGGATGTAGATTGTGATGATGCTTTCCGACGGTTAAAGAGAGCTTTGACCACCGCTCCAGTTTTAGTGCTTCCAGATGGGAGTAAGCCGTTTGTTGTTTATACCGATGCTTGTGGAACAGGATTAGGCGCAGTCTTGATGCAGGAGGGAAGGGTAATAGCCTATGGAGGGAGACAATTGAGAGTGCATGAGAAGAATTACCCTACCCATGATCTAGAGTTGGCCGCGATTGTTTTCGCACTTAAGTCTTGGCGCCATTATCTTCTTGGTGAGAGATTCGAGTTGTTCACCGACCATAAATCATTGAAGTACTTATTCTCTCAGAAGGATTTAAACTTAAGACAGCAAAGGTGGATGGAGTTCTTAGCATCCTATGATTTCGAAATAGCGTATACCCCTGGTAAGGGTAACGTGGTGGCAGACGCCTTAAGTAGAAAAAGGCTATCTTTGAGTCCATTGTTCGTGGAACGACGAAGCTTGGGGTTTCTTTCTTTGTTTGACTTCAGACCTTCTGTTGATTTTGTACCTGGTTTGTTGGCATCCTTGGAGGTTAGACCTACTCTTTTGAGACGGATTGGCGAGGCTCAGCGAGACGACCCACAGTTGGTTGTGTTGGTAGAGAAGCTTATAAGAGGGGAGTCGTCCAGCCATTTGGGTAGATACACCATAGATGATAAGGGATGGTTGCATAGAGACGGTAGACTTTGTGTACCGCAAGATGAGGGTTTGAAGAAGGCTATTTTGGATGATGCACATCGTTCAAGAATGACTATTCATCCCGGTGGAGACAAAATGTACCAAGACATGAAGAGAGTTTTCTTCTGGGCCGGTATGAAGAAAGATGTGGCCGAGTATGTGGCTAGATGCTTAGTGTGCCAACAAGTTAAAGTGGAGCAAAGGAAACCCGGTGGGTTGCTACACCCATTGGAAGTTCCACAGTGGAAGTGGGATAGTGTCTCGATGGATTTCATCGACGGGTTACCGAGATCGAGGAAGGGCAATACGGGAATTTGGGTTGTGGTAGACAGACTTACCAAGAGTGCCCATTTTATACCCGTAAAGAGTAAGAGGACCGCTCCATGGCTTGCTTCAGTCTATGTTAGAGAGATTGTTAGATTGCATGGCGTACCATCCAGCATTGTGAGTGATCGAGATCCTATTTTCACTAGTGAGTTTTGGAGAAGTTTGCAAGAGGCGGTAGGGACTCAGTTGTGTTTGAGCACCGCATATCATCCTCAGACGGACGGTCAGACCGAGAGGGTGAACCGTATCTTAGAAGATCTTTTGAGGCTTTGTATCTTGGATTTTGGAGGTACATGGGAAGAACATCTTCCTTTGGTGGAGTTCGCATATAATAACAGCTTTCAGTCCAGTATTGGTATGGCTCCTTTCGAAGCTCTTTATGGAAGGCCTTGTCGATCTCCTACATGTTGGTGGGAATCTACGGATAAGATCTTGCTTGGGCCGGATATGGTTAGAGAGACTTCAGAGAAGATTGATTTAATTCGAAAAAGGATGAAAGCAGCGCAAGATAGACAGAAATCTTATGCGGATCGGAGAAGGACGGATCTTGAGTTTGAGGTTGGGGACATGGTTTTTGTCAAAGTATCTCCATTGAGAAATGTTGTTCGCTTTGGGTCCGTAGGGAAGTTAGCACCGAGATTTGTTGGGCCGTTTCCTATTAAGGAAAGGATTGGACGGATGGCATATAGGGTGGAGTTGCCCGACAGACTTAGTGGTGTTCATGATGTATTCCATGTATCACATTTGAGGAAGTGCTTACATGAGACCGCGGAGGTGGTAGAGCCGAGCTTGCTTAGAGATGTAGAGGTAGAGCGTGATGCGACGATTCGACGAGCTCCTACTCGCATCCTTGGGTCAGAAACTAGGAAGTTGAGGAACAGAGAAGTTCAGCTAGTTAAAGTGCAATGGGGAGATGACGAAAGCAATGCTACTTGGGAGACGGAAGCAAAGATGCGTTCTTTGTATCCATTTCTTTTTGAGAGTATGTCTTTTAACTTCTCCTTTATTGCTTGTCTAGTACTTATCTTATCTTTAGTATATCCTCTCGCTAATACCTATGACCTTTAGATAGGGTAAAACCTATGGTTGAAACATGTGTTTGAAACATGTTATGGTTGATGGATGCATATGGATGCAATTGTTTGCTAGTGGTTGCTCGTGGATGCATATACACACACATTAGGCACTAGATCGGCTCAGTCACTTCATGTTGCATATTGCATAAATGGATGTGGTAGTTAGATTGATGGATGTATCATGGCTGTGTTATCATATGGATGATGCATTTTTGTGTATGGTTGTGCACGCATGTAGAAATTTGTATGTGTCAATAGGGTTTCGCATACATATTGGATGCATGGCACTATCATGGTTTGCATTAAGGAGGTTTACTGTATCAGTAACCGCCTGATTTTCGCATTAGGTAAGTACATATACACACACTTTTGCATATATCCATCCAGCATTTAGAATCTTGTAAGGACAATGATTGCTCGTGGATGATGCTTTGAGTAGATGGATGATTGGATGGTAGGATACGTTCTTCCTAACTTGAAGATTTCGGGGACGAAATCCTTTAAGGAGGGGAGAATGTAACAACCCGTATTTTCAATAACCTGTAATAACATAAATCGAGGCAGAATTTAATTCTAAAATGGGAATCAAGGGAAACGGGCTATGCCATTGTGTTCGTCTCGGAAAAATACGCGAAATAGAGTCCGAGTTTTCGAAAATCGGAGTCCGTATGACCAAGATATGGCCTCGCGAAGTTTCACGAAAATTCCCAAATTAAAGTATACTTAATTAAGTGAAATGGGTTGTGTAGATATATATATATATATATATATATATTGATATATATATATATATATAATTGAAAATTTAATAAATAAATATGCAAAAATGCTCAAAACAGCGAATTGGGAGAGGGGAATAACCGAACCGGCCGATTTTTGAAGTCGACCCGAGCCCGCTGGGTCGACTAGGGGTTAATCCAGGGTGTTTGGCTGTCAACCCGTGGGCCGATTCGCTCAAGTGCAGATTTTGCATTTGAATGGTTCTCATGGTCCATCTTTAATCTAAAGGCCCTAGATGGTTCCTACACTTGACTTCTTCCCCAAGACATGCTTTGATGGCTTGGATTGAATCTAGGGTTAATCCTATGGCCTAAAACACTTGCCTAATCTATAAATAAGACCCTAACCTACCCTAATTCATTCATAATTAAACCTAGTGACTAAACTATGGCAAAATGCTAGCTCTCATGGCCTCCACTAATTTTATGAAGAGGGTTGCATACTAATCACTCTCTAATCAACTTCTAATCCCTTCTTAGCATCTTAATCTTCTTCATTTGGTGTTCAAAGTTGCTAGTTGTGAGTTTCTATCACTTTGATGATCTTTTGGTAAACTAATTAGATGAGATGTGATGAGATTTATGATTTTGTATGTGGGTTAATGAGCTTTGAATCATATGATATGATGTTAGCATTAATCTTATGTTTATGCATGTTGAGTATGTAAGCTTATGCAAGTTTAATATGATGTATGTTATGTTTGCATGATGCTAAATATGCAAGTTGTGGGCTATGTAATCATATGCATGTTATGCAAGTTCATGGTAATATGCTATGCAAGTTACATGTTTGTTAATATGCAAGTTACATGTTTGTTAATATGCAAGTTACATGTATGTAAATATGCAAGTTACATGTTTGTTAATATGCAAGTTACATGTTTGTTAATATGCAAGTTACATGTATGTAAATATGCAAGTTACATGTTTCTTTATATGCAAGTTACATGTTTGTTAATATGCGAGTTACATGTATGTAAATATGCAAGTTACATGTTTATTAATATGCAAGTTCATGATGACACATTATGCAAGTCTATAAGCTAATATGCAAGTTTGTTATGCAAAATGAATATGTAAGTTATGTGACATATTATATGCAAGTTATGTGACATGTTATGCAAGTTCATATGCAAGTTATGTATTTGTTAATATGCAAGATGGCACCTTTGAAACATGTTCATTCATATGCAAGTTGACACCTTTTATATGTGTTATATCATGAACGAAATTACGTGGGAACGATGGGGTAATTAAATGCATAAGTTAATAAGATTGTGTGAAATTAATATAATTATGCATAACACAAAATAAATAAACATAGTATGGGAATTTGCCTATTTGGTTAGGTGTACCCATACTATGTGTTGGGAATTTACCTATTGAGTTAGGTCTACCCCATGGGAATTTACCTATTAAGTTAGGTCTACCCATGTTAAGAAAACTTGATTAATTAGGGATAATTAATATAAAATTATGAGGGTGATTAATTAGGTGTAATTAATTGACTAAGACACGAGGTTGGACTCAGTTGTAGCGTAAAACTGCCCGGACCCAACCGGCTTAACCAGTTGCTACAAATGTTAGCCCAATGTGAGAGGTCTTAGGCACAAACTAAATACGTAATTAATGTAAAGACACGAGGTTAGACTCTGTTATGACATAAGGCTGCCCGGACCCAACCGGCTTAACCAGCGGTCATAAAAGACAGTCTAATGTGAGAGGTCTTTACAAAGGTTACGTTCTTAATTAATTAATTAAGAAACACTTAACCACATTAGCATGTAGAGGGACATGAAGGGTTAAGTGGGTGCCTCGGGTGGCATGAGAAAATCTAGTGGTTGCCTTGGGTGGCAATAGAAAATACGATTAGAATACTTAACCAAAATAGAACATGTAATTAAAACATGATTAAAGGGTTAAGTGGGATATACTAGAAAAAGGGACAAGCTTAGGTGGGTAGCTTGTGGAGGCCCATTTCAACCAGTAACCCATACGTATCTTTGTGGGCTCGACCCATGTCGAGGACGGGACACGCATACTGGGCTTGACTGTAAGAGGCAAACGGGTTAGCGGTGGCAACGCAAGTCCAACGGGCTTCATATGCGTGAGTGGGCCCGGGCTGGTAGGTAAGCCGTTGTTGCATCGAGTAGATATAAGCCGTGCACCTTTAGTTTCATCAGGTTGCCACATTGGGGAATGATACATCCCACGGTGGGGCCAGCACGGGTATCTACGTTAGGGAGCCGATCGAATGGGAAGTAGTGTGTACACCTAGTGGATTGTAGGGCCCCGTGGCGCCTACTTGGTCACCTAGGGGTACGCAGGTACTAATTAGTAAATTTTATAAGTCCTTGGGTGGGATCAACCTTTAAGTTAGGAACGACTGGTGTGGTGCAGTTTAGTAATTTACCTTAGGGAGGGTAGATGCGTCTTTATCCTTTATCTTCGTTTAGTTGACTGCTTAGGGTAGCCATTCATCCCTATATGTTACCGTATATCAGTTTATGTCTTCTCTGGTTACTTTAACGATTGTATTGTTAAAGTTATAGGACTCGCTCAGACTTATGTCTGACCCTGTTGTTTTTATCTTTTTCCCAACCCTCAGGTCCTACGGTGGATCCTAGCAGTAGTGGAGCTTGATCAGATTGCTGTTCCAGTCTTTAGGAGCTTGGATAGATGTAAAGCTCCAGTTATCCAGTTATCTTTTCTTTTGTTTGGCTATTGTATGAGAGTGGGATTATGTACTTCTTTATTTTGATGGATATTGTACTTGACCTTTATTGTGGTTTTATGATGTAACCAGACATGTTTTACTTCCGCTGTTATGAGATGATGTTTTAAAATTTCAAGTACTATTTATATCTGTCTTGTTGTAATTTTTCTGTTCTATATTCACTAAAATACTCCACCGATGCTATGGCATTCCCTTAGTGAGTGATCATAGCGGGAGTGGGGTGTTACACATACAATGAAATGTTCTTCCGTCTGCGTTCTGATTTGTCTTGTCCTCACAGTAATTCGTTCTTTGTCATCTCTTCGGAGACCGGGGAAGTTCGGGTCGCTTCATTTGGTATCAGAGCTTTGGTTTACAAAGTAGGGAACAGGACATTAGAACCATTGTTTGAAATTAAAATATATATGAAGTTGTTTTAAATTAAAATATATATGAAGTTGTTTGAAATTAAAATATATATGAAGTTGTTTGAAATTAAAATATATATGAAGTTGTTTGAAATTAAAATATATATGAAGTTGTTTGAAATTAAAATATATACGAAGTTGTTTTTATAAAAATATAAATATACCTTTGTTTTGAAATATACGAACTTGAACTTGTTTTTGAAAGGTACGAACTAGAATTCGATTTTTATATATTGAATAGCAAAGTAAAAATTCGATTTTTATATATTAAATAGTGAAGTAAAAATTCGATTTTTATATATTGAATAGTGAAGTAAAAATTCGATTTTTGTATATGGAATAGTGAAGTAAAAATTCGATTTTTATATATTGAATAGCAAAGTAAAAATTCGATTTTAACATATGTAGAGAATACGGGCAACGAAGATGACAAAAAGGCGAGGACGATGAAGATTTCTCTAAATGAAGAGTCGTGGTATTGGATAGCTATTGGTGAGAACTTCTCACTCTTCAATTTCTTTTTCTAGTTATATATACTAGGATGCAGACGGTGTTTAGTAGCACCCGACACAATCGTCCACAGACCATGGACTTGTTTGTTTGGTTGTGTAGTTGGTTAGATTATTTCGTTTGAATTGAGTTGTTTGGTGAAATGGAATGGATTTGATTGATGTGTGAATGGCGTGGGCCTTCACTAGACCGGGGATAAGGCTAGGCCTCGTCCCGTTTCTAGTATCGTGCCGTTATGCCGCCGAAATTTTCTAAAATATGTTAGAAAAATAAAAATATCATTTTTATTGTGTAAATGAACTGAATAGAATATTTTCATGTGTTGAAATAAAATATTTTATCGTTAAAAATATAATTTTTAACGTGGAAGTGAATAAAATAAGATATTCATTTACAAACCGGACGGTTTGTTTATGTACACCTATTTGAAGGACATTGATTGGGACGATAAATTTTACACATCGCCAAACTGCACAAATAAAATATGTGTATGTTGATTTGAAACCCCACACGGGTGTTGGGATGAAATTTGAAGTTCACTCATCCTGATTGATTAAATATGTCGATCGATTGATTGACAGGTTGTTATAAGCGTTAGATATCTATATTTGATGCTTATACGGTGTAGTGCACTTTGGTTGATGGTTGATTATTTTTCAATGCTATTATATGCGTCTGATGTATGAAAATCCATATAATTAACATTATATGGTGATTGTTTGGGCCTCATTCCAATTTGAAAAATAAAGAATATTATAAAATAAAGGTTCATGTGTTGACAGTACTCATCCGTTGAGATTAGTCATGTGTTGAACGAAATATTTTAATAATATAAATATTTGAAATAGAAATATTTGAGGTAGAAATATTTGAAAACGAAATATTTGAAATAGAATATTTGAAAATAGAAATATATGAAGCCGTGTTGATTAGATTGACGCCATTTTGACGTGAACGATATTTATATCGATTTTATTCATTTTAAAATGAATATTGAAAAGCGATTTCGAAATGAATTGAATATGAAACGATTTCGAAATGAATTGAATATGAAAAGCGATTTCGAAATGAATTGAATATGAAACGATTTCGAAATGAATTGAATATAAAACAATTTGAATTGAATTGAATAGAAAACCAATTTGAATTGTATTGAATAGAAAACCAATTTGAATTGAATTGAATAGAAAACCAATTTGAATTGAATTGAATAGAAAACAAATTTGATTTCAATTGAATATATAACGGATTTGATTTCAATTGAATATACAATGAATTGAATTTGATTTGAATAGAAAACCAATTTGATTTGAATTGAATAGAAAACCAATTTGAATTGAATTGAATAGAAAACCAATTTGAATTGAATTGAATAGAAAACCAATTTGAATTGAATTAAATAGAAAACCAATTTGAATTGAATTGAATAGAAAGCCAATTTGAATTGAATTGAATAGAAAACCAATTTGAACTGAATGGAATAGAAAACCAATTTGAATTGAATCGAATAAAAAACCAATTTGAATTTGAATTGAATTGAAAACGAATTGAAATGAATTGAAATTTGAATTGAATACAAATGAATTTTAAAACGAATTTATAAGGAAAAATTCAATTTTGATTTGAATTGAAATGGAAGTTGAAATTGTTTTTGAAACGAAATTAAAACTATTTATATAATTCATTTTAAATAGAAATCGACAAAATATATATTATATATATTATATATATAATATAACGGCCTGAATAGAACGCGCCGCGCCGCGGTAGTTCGTAAATATCGACCATTCATTTCAAACGAACATTAAGGGAGATCCGACCGACGGATTCTCCTAAAACCGGAACCGTTGGGTTCGTATCGAAAAGAGCTTTCTAACGAATATTAGAAATTTGAAATCTAACGGTTGGATTTGGAGTTATGTCCAAATCAATTTCGAAAAAGGTCGCTGTAAGTGCAGTTCGATGGCCGTTGATGGAAATCGACTATACGGGCCTTGATGAAATTATTAAAAATATCAATAATTTGTGTAAAATCATAAGAAATGATTTGGGAAAAATTGGGATGAAAAACCCCATATTTGAAAAGATAAAAATAGATTTTTATCGAAATGAACTAGTTTTGAACTAAAATTAAAACCTATTTATTTTTAAATAAATAAAATGGAACTGAATTAGAATTGATTCGTGGGTTTATCGTGAACAGTGTTTTAAATAACACTAGTTCTTTAACCCGATAATAAATAGGATATGATTTGGGTTTATCGTGAACTGTGTTTTAAATGACACTAGTTCTTTAACCCAGTAAAAGGAGTTTTAATGAATCTGAAATTAGATTGAAACGTGAATTGATAATCTAAATTATCAAATTTGGCAAATAAGCGAGAATGGAGTATCACCAGTTTTGCTCCAAAGCGATAGTTAAATCTTTAATTAGATTTGAACGTGAAATAGTAATTAATTTTACCGATAACACCGTGGTGTTAGATATGGAGTATTACCAGTTTTGCTTCATGGGATGAATAGGTTGGGATTGGGAAATAAAATAAATAATTACTTCGGTGTGGTTCGCTAATCTCGACTAGTTTGGAAAACCATAATTTGGTTTGAAATGACATCCAAAGGAAGATTAAAGGATAAATCTTAAAGAATTTATCTTGGATAAAATTAATGGGAATCCTTCCCTAAGAATTGAAATTTAGAAACTAGCTGAAGGTTAGTTAAGAAGAATGGTTTCCTGGATATTGATCTGATGTTGGTTTCGGCCTTCGGGGTTAATATTTGGGGAATTGCTCTCTTACTGATTTACGGTTAGTAACTAATGAATTGGAATGAGGCATATGTTTCGTTTGTGTAACATTTATTTTTAATATACGCGGGTTGTTCGGAAAGGCCGGGTTTATTCCCATTCTGAATAACCGATTCTACGATATGTCGAAGATGAAGACGGTGGTTGAAGACCGGAAGTCTTCACATCGTTTGGATAATTACTGACGATCCTGATTGGGCTGTACACCCAAGAGGATGGAAATAGTTAGTGGTCGTCCAGACGTACTTGGAGATCGACGGATGTGCGAGGAAAGTGCCTCCGGTTTCGTTCAGACCTAGAACGGACTTGTAAATGGATGGTGTGTCTGACATTGTATTCCTTTATATTGTATTCGTTGATCTCTGCTAAATATATATCTGTTTGGCGGTGGGGAATTTATTCTCTTGCTTAACGCCCTTCTCTGAGACATACGAGCTCAGAGGTTATATATTGGCAGAAATCAGTGGTACGATATGGATTGATAGTGTGGCATGCTGAGATGCAGTGATCCAGACTTTTGTTGAAAAGCAAAGTTTGGTGGATGATGATCAAAGCGCAGTTTTGATATAGCATGGCTTTGTGTATAGCGTTGATTCGCGAGCCTCACACCCCGGTATGGTGGTAAACTGATGGTTTGATCAGTATGCTTTTTAGTGGATGGGCACCTTAGTGGTGTCGTGGATTCGGTCGACCGAGAGGAGCTTAGTGCTCAGGGATATATAGAGTAAGCGGTGTTTTCTCTCGCTGGGACGTAAGCCGCGGTGATACTTTGGTCCCAAAAGTGCGGATGTGCAGACGGTGTTTTCTCTTGCTGGGACGTAAGCCGTGGGGAATTGCACAACACGATCGATCTTTCGAATCAGGAGCCACCATGATGGAAATCCAATTTCCAATACGTGTATTGCGGTTTTAATTGTAGAACTAGTATGGCGACATGATATATGGTACCCATGCCGTCTATGATTGATATTTATGATTGAAATTGTTTTGACACTATACACTTATTATAGTATCAAATGATTTGATTTTTTAAAACGTACCGAGCATGTTTGGCTATTATAAGGGAAAACCCTATCCTCCGGCTGCGTTGCATTGTGTGATGGGACCTGGGTCTTATAATAGCTTCATTTTTAGAAAAGCATTGCGCTGTTTACTTATATGCACTGGTATTCTTGGGAGGAAACCCGTTCCGTGTTATACGGCGTGGTCCCTTGATTTACCTAACTTTAAAATAAAGATTTACAACTGTTTTAGTTCTCACACCCGTCACATGACTGACCTGGAGTTTATTGTTTTAACCTAAACTCTAGGTGCCCTTATTTTCGACACGGGCAGCTAGTAGTTTTGGTTTTGCAGATTTATATTCACAGGATCCTGGTTTACAGCTGGAACGATATCCGAAAAGCTTTGTATCCGTATATCTCCTTCAGTTGTGTATTGTATTATTTTCCGCTGTAATGTATTTAAATGTAATTTAAATCTCTGATATGTTTGTGTAATATTCATTTATACTCTGTATATTCTTGTATCTGATGGAATTGTTGTAATAACAATGAAATGTTCTTTCGTCTGCGTTCTGTTTGTGGCTTGTTCTCGAACTATCCGCGCTTTCCTTCACGGGGAAGTTGCGGGTTTCATTTATACTCTGTATATTCTTGTATTCTGATGCATTGTTGTAATATACAATGAAATGTTCTTCCGTCTGCGTTCTGATTTGTCTTGTCCTCACAGTAATTCGTTCTTTCTCATCTCTTCGGAGACCGGGGAAGTTCGGGTCGCTTCAATTATGCGACCCGTTATACCAAAATAAATATTCTTCCTCTTGTTTCAGGTTTTACTATTCTTTCCTCCCCTCCAAGTCCATATCCATGGGTTCTTCATCCTAGTGTAACTTGTTCCCATGTCTCTCGAAAGCTACCTCCATCGCACGGAGAATCCTACAAAGCTCAAAATAAAATTACGGCTATGGATGGAAGTTAGGCGCTTATTTGCCCTTTGACAAGTGTCATAGTCTCATCCAGCCTATGGAACCATGTCGCGATGAGGTTACCTCCCAGAAAGCCAGGAGCCCCAGAGACATAGGAAAGAAGGAAACAAGGATTCAAACAGAGGATCAAAAGATGATGCATATGGCTTTGCGGAATATGCCTTTAAAACAAAACTTTTCTTTTGAAAATGCTTCTTTTAAAACCGTTGGAAATAATTTTTCAAATCTTTTTATCTGATTCGGTAACCTTCAGCTCTGATACCAAATGTAACACCCCACCTCCGTTAAGGTCACTCACAAAGGGAATGCCTTAACTTTAGTGGAGCATTTTTGGTACAAGATGCAAAAAAAAATAGAAAACAGACAAATAAAGCTGCGGAAAATAAATAAACTTTATTGATTTAAAACAGCTTGTACAAAGATTGTTTTACAACACCAATACTTCTTACAACAAAGCATCTGTCTTGTTTAAAATTAAGAAGCATAAACTGACAATGATATTCCCCAATAAAGCATGAGCCAGCCACAACAGTAGAAAATGGAGTTCAAAGCAATGCATCAAAGAATCTTCAAGCTCGAAAAAAGTAATGGTCCAAAATAAGCTGACCTATTCCCTCCCTGGCTACCTGGGGGGGGGGGGGGGACGGAAGAAAAGAAGCGAAAACAAACTAGGTCAGTCATAAGTCTGGTAAGTCCAGTTATACTTCAGCATGTAAACAAGAAAAGGACTATGACATGAATAAATTGAACTTAGAACCATACCATAGTGATAGGATAATCCTAAACAAGACAAGGTAAGATTAACAGAATTGGCTATCACACCCACTTCTATTTCTCTACACCCACTAAGGACTGTTTCAACTAGCATTGTGTGTTCATGATAAAATGATCCCCTTTTTCATCGTGTATGTGGTCCCTTATCCATTGAGTGTTACCTAGATCCAACTAGGGTTTATCGAATGCTTCCTAGATTCAACTAGGGTTTACGCTACCCAGGGCCATTGGGATTTATGCTACCTATTGAACGCTTCTCGGATTCAGGGTTTACGGGACCTAGGTCCAACTAGGGATTATGCTACCTATCGAATGATGCCCCTTAATCTAGGATACACTACCCAGAGCGGTATATGTTCCTAGACTTTCCCCACGTATGTGTCGTGAATAGTTATCGATGTCTAGATGCACATGTCCTCTATATGTGCAACCCGAGTCCCGTGGCAGGGCTAATCAGGAAAAACGGAACTTGGTCGGGAGCTTTCAGATATCTACCGATTGCAGAGGCTAAGGTCTGCTTTTATAGTGGCTATGGTCCCACTAGACCTCTCCCTCAACTAACAAATGAAAGGCACCTAAGAAAATCAAGAATGAGAACTGTACGCAGGCCCCTTTATGCCCCATAAACCTATGGGCCAACCTCACCCATAACTAGAAAGCAAGTATATGGTCTATTGGAGTTCTCCACCTTTCCGCTTCACATATCTCGACTGACTCAAGATGGTAGGTAGACGACGAGTTGCTATCACAGGGCAAAAACCGGTCTCGTCGAATCACGTTGGTCCATCCTAATCTTTAGGTTGCCTTATTATTGCAACCAAGGCATACCCTTGGCTCTTCTAACGCAGACCTTAACCTCTGTGAGCCCAGGAGGATCATCTGCAGCCTCACAGAGGGATACCAAGAGTACCCTCATGTCCCCTCGAAGCCGCGTGCTTCGTAACCCAGCTCATTGGAGCCTTCTTCATGATCAGATGGATGTTCACTCCTCCTCGTATTCTACTTGGTTTTCTTGACTAAGGTTTACTACTTAGTTCTCTTAAATAAGGTTTACTACTTAGTTTCCTGAATCGTTCGTTTTCTTAACTAAGGTTTACAACTTAGTCCTCTTAACTAAGGTTTACTACTTAGTTCTCTTCCTCATCATGTTGGATTGGTTAAGTGTTATTCAGCAGTTTACATTGACTTAACCTACCCATATATCATGTCAAATTGGTTAAGTGTTATATCGGTTCATGTTGACTTAACCCACCCCTTCATCATGTCAAATTGGTTAAGTTTTCCTTAACATTACTCGTTTGTCAGGTTATACTAGTTAAGTGTCTACCATTAACTTAACCCTGTTTATTTATCATGCTATAACGACTAAGTGTTCTAAGTTTACTTAACCCAACCATCTAGTCTAGTTAGCATGTTATAACGGTTAAAAATTTACTTAACCTTACCCACTTGTCTAGTTTACATGTTATATATAACAGTTAAGTGTTTCCTTAGTTACTTAATCCACACAAATCTTGCTTTGTTAACATGTTAAGTTGGTTAAGTGTCCAAATTAACTTAACCCCTATCAATCTTGTCTAGTTAACATGTTGAATTGGCTAAGTGTTTTCTCAATTACTTAACCCTACCCTTCTTGTCTTTTTAACATGTTAAGTCGGTTAAGTGTTTCCTTAATTACTTAACCTCACCATTTCTAGCTTGATTGTTCATGAGCTTTAATTAATTAATTAATTAATTAAAGCACCAACCACTCACATTAGACAGGTATTATTGTGGTTACTGGATATGCCGGTCGGTTCCGGGCAGTTTTACACTACAACTCAGTCTAACCTCGGGTCTTTCTGGGCTTGATGCACTAACCTCTCACATTAGACATGTATTGTTTTGGTTACCGGATGTGTTGGGCGGTTCCGGGCAGTTTTACGCCACAACTCAATCTAACCTCAGGTTAGGCATTTTCCTCTTCTCTAATTTACATATTTACTATTTATGTAAATTTTCCGTAAATCGATTTAGCCTAGATCATATACATTTGTCACGCCAATTAACATACCTATATTATATGCCCAAAACTTGATTTACCTATTAATTAGCCCAACTTGTAGTTTATACCAATTTAGATTTAATATTCCCCTTTTTCAGTTCATGCCCAATCTAGATTAATATTCCAATTTACAGTTCATGTCAAAACTAGGTTCAATATTCTAGTTTACCGTTTATGCCCAAAACTTGGTTTACATGCCAATTACATACATTGCGGCCAATTAAAATTTATCAATTTATGCCCAAATCTAATATGCATGTAAATCATTCAATATTATAGCCAATTTAGATTATGCCAACATATTTATTATGCCAAATTAACTTAATTAAGCTACGCCCAATCCCCGCATCATAATCGTACGTATAACATGATTTCACAAGTTTTCTAAGTACTCATGAAATGACACTAACAAAAGGAATAGGGGATAAGTACAAGAATTAATATAAAAGAATAGGCATGCAAAAATAATGGCTCTAACGGGTTCGAGGTACATAATAGTGAATTGGAATAAACTAGCCAAGTTACACACAAAATATGAGATCCAACATAATCAAGTGAATAGGCATAGGTGATTTGGTCCAACATAATGCCAGTTCAAGGTACAACATGATTGGTTAATTGTAACAATGGGAATAGGCGTAAGCAACTAACTACAATAGTTATAGGCAATTAACCACAATAGTCATGGGCGACTAATCACATTAATTTCTTAATCAATGTCATAGGAAATAGTCTCATAGTTATGAATCATAGTCATGGGCAGCAGTCTCAAAGTCACGAATCATAGTCATAGGCAATAATTTCATAGGCAACAGTTTCATGGTCATAGTCTTAGGCAAAGGTCTTATAGTCATAGTCATAGTCATAGGCAATAGTTTCATCACAAGAATATAACATAGGAAAATCGAATGAATAAACATTAATCCACATAGATAAACTAATATGCACCGTTCTAATATCATTTTCTTACAATCCATGACTTCCAATTAATGTTTAAATCGGAAATATAACCGTACTTACAAAATATAGGCAAGTCTTGTTTTTCTGAAATCTGTTTTCTGAAGCTGAATAGCTTTCCTTTGATGTAGATTAGTCGTTCTTTTAATTCTATTCAGATTGGAAGAAGATGCACTAGTTCTAGCTTAGATTTCAGTAGAGTAGCGACGCCATTCTTATTTTTAATTAGAATAGAGGCAGAGTATAGGCAGAATGAAATTGTGAGGAGAGAAAGCTAGGTCTGGGGGTGTTTAAATAGGTTATAGCTCACGAATCCGGTCAAAAAGGCGTCCACGTGCAGAAAAATGGATCTGTCTCCAGATCTGGAAAAGGGGGGAGGTCGACCCTAAAGTCGACCCTAGTGTCCACCTGTTTACCCAGGTCGACCCTCAGGTTAAACCTAGTGTCGACCTGGGTCTTGGGCGGGAATTTTCTCGCCTAGCCCGGGTGTCTGTTTTGATTTTCGAAATCTGAATTTTTGAATTTCGGTCTGGTTTTTTTTGAAACTTCCGAAGGCCATATCTTCTTCATACAGAGTCCGCTTTATGCCAACTTGGACTCTATTCCAAGTAGAATTTCGAGATGAACGCAATGGCATAACCCGTTTCCGCTAATTAGTTTGTTACAATTTAATTATTCTCTGATTTGTTACTTAACGTATTTCCCGAAAATATGGGGTGTTACATAAAACCTTGTATGCGGCAAAGTTGGATTGCGAGAAGATGGAGGTGACAGTTAGGAATGTGGAAAAGTGAGTGGTTGTGATTCGTTGTGAACACGAGGATGGGGTCTTTGTAAGCTTTTTGTACTCGCTTGTGATTCCACGAAAAGACTTGTCATCTGTTGATCGCTAAGGAATTTGAGGATGTCTTTGACGAGGTCAAAGGGTTGCTGCCGCATCATGAGGTTTAGTTTAGGATCGATTTGGTCGAGGATGTTAAAATGATCATTTTCCCTCTTAGGAGAATGACGTCTAAGGAACAGCGAGAGTTAGAGGCGCAAATTCTTAACCGTTTGTGAAAAGTATTCATTCGGAGGAGTGTGTCCGAATGGGGTGCACCAGTTGTGTTTACAGCCAAGACTGATGGATCTTTGAGATTGTGTGTAGATTATCGTGAGCTAAACAAGTAACCAAGAAGAACAAGAATCTGTTGCTGAGGATAGATGACTTGTTCAATCAGCTTCACAAGGCCAAAGTGTTTCCTCAAATGGATTTAGCAATGAGATTTCATCAGTTGAGAGTGGCGAAGGATAGTGTGCCGAAGATAGCTTTAAGGACACCATCCGGATTCTTTGAGTGGTTGGATTGACTAATGTGCAAGCGTATTTCGTGGAACTTATGAATAGAGTTTTCAGAGATCAGTTGAACAAGTTTGTGCTTGTGTTCGTGCATGACATTCTGGTTTACTCTCGAACTGAGGAAGAGCATAAGGCGCACTTGCGAGTTGCTTTGGAAATCTTGCGAAAACATTAGCTAAAGGCTAGGTTTTTAAAGTGTCACTTTTGGAAGAGTGAAGTTTGATTCTTAGGCCATGTTGGCTTTGGAAACAGAATAGCGGTTGACTCCACTAAGGCGGCAGCAATTCAGGACCGAGATAGACCTCGGAATGCAATGGACATGAGAAGTTTCCTTGGATTGGCAGGTTACTACCGACCGTTCTTCATGGATTTCTCCAAGATAACTGCTCCATTAACAGGATTGACAAAGAAGAACCAGGTGTTCACATGGGATGTAAAGTGTGAGCAAGCTTTCAGAATCAGGAAATAAAGGCTGACGATTGCTCATGATTTGACGATTCCAAGAAAGAATGAAGAAATTGTGGTATACACCAATGCATGTGGTACTGGACTTGGAGCAGCGCTGATGTAGAAGAATAAGGTTGTGGCATACACGAGTCGATAGCTGAAGCCGCATGAAATGAATTATCCAACTCATGATTTGAGTTGGTAGCGATCGTGTTTGCTTTGAAGATGTGGAGACATTACCTGTTGGGGGTTCGATTCGAGTTGTTTACGGATCATAAGTCGTTGAAGTATCTTTTCTCCCAAAAAGATTTGAATCTTCGATATCAAAGGTGTTTAGAGTTTCTGGCATCTTATGATTTTGGTGTAGCCTATACTCCAGGAAAAGATAATGCAGTTGCAGATGCGTTGAGTCGAAGATTGCATTATTGGGACAATATTTTTAGAATGGAAGAGCCTCGAGTTTATAACAGGGTTTGATATAAGGCCAAGGTGTGAGATGGAACCAGAAATATTGGCCAACTTGTCGATAAGACATACTCTTATCGAAAGAATTGGCAAAATACAAAAGAAAGATGCAAAGCTTATCGAGTTTATCCAGAAGCTAGAACCAGAGAATAAAGTTTTCGATTGAGAGGGATGTCTTTGAAAGCAAAGGCGAGTGGTTGTTCCTGATAACAACGGATTGAGAGATGAGGTTCTGAGAGAATGTCATCACTTGAAGTTGATGATTCATCCTGGTGGTAATAAGTTGTATCAAGACATGAAGTGAGTCTATGACTGGGAAGGGATGAAAAGAGATATTGGAAAGTTCATTTTCAAGTTTATGAACTGTCAGTTGGTGAAAGCTGAACAAAGCCGAGTGGGTTGCTTCAACCATTGGAAGTTCCTATATGGAAGTGGGAGCATGTGTTGATGGATTTTATCAATGGACTACCTAGAACCAGGGAAAGAAACAAAGGAATTTGGGTCATCGTGGATCGCTTGACCAAAAATGCAAGGTTTATTCCTGTCAAATCGACTAGGACATCATCAAAGTTGGCTGAGATTTATATTAAATGGATAGTCCGATTCCATGGTATCCCAAAGAGCATAGTGAGTGATCAAGACCATTGTTCACGAGTGGATTTTGGAAGAGTTTACAAGAAGCTTTGGGAACCGAGTTGTGTTTGAGTACGACCTATCATCCCCAGACTGATGGTCAGACCGAGAGAGTTAACCGAGTTTTGGAAGATCACATAAGAGCCTGCGTATTGGATTTCGGGGATCATGGGAAGACCATCTATATTTACTTGAGTTTGCGTATAATAATAGCTACCAGTCGAGCATTGGGATGGCACTATATGAGGCACTGTTTGGTAGACCATGTAATTCTCCGACATGTTGGTTAGAAATTGGAGATAAATTGATACTTGGGCTTGAGGTGATTAGAGATACATCGAATTGTATCGAAATCGATCAGCAACGAATGAAGGCAGCCCAAGATCGTCAGAAGAGTTATGCCGATAAGCGTCGTAAGGATTTGGAATTCGACGTAGGTGACATGGTTTTCGTGAAGATTTCTCCTCTAAAGAATGTTGTTTGGTTCAAAAGTAAAGGGAAGTTAGATCCAAGGTTTGTTGGGTCGTTTTCGATAGTCCAACGGGTTGGGAAGGTCGCATATTGACTAGATCTACCTGCGAAGAAGTCGTGTGTGCATAACTTTTTCCATGTGTCGTTTCTACGGAAGTGCATGCGCGATTCGGATATGGTTGCACCTCCAGATCAGAGGAAGACCTAAGCGTCGAGTCCGTTGCTACGAAGCCTCATAAACCGCTTCGCGTTGTGGGGAATGACACAAAACAACTTAGGAGGAAGATGATTAAGCTAGTCAAAGTGCAATGGAGTGACGATGATAACGAATGTACGTGGGAAACAGAAGAAAGATGAAGTTGATCCATCCAGAACTCTTCGTTGGTATGACCCATAGTTGTCATGTCACTCTTACCCCGCTGTATCTTGTACTCTTGTAGTTGTTGATGTGGTTGATAGAATTCCATGTGCTAGGATAAAGTAATGGATGCATGGTTGATGGTTGCTAGTCTGGGCTACTATTTGGTTATAGGAATGCAGAATTCTTTTTGTTGCTTGTGTATGTTGTGATTTCAGGGGCGCAATTCCTAAAGGGGGAGAATGTAACAGCCCGCATTTTACGTATAGGAGGATTGTAAAATATTTTTGTTTCATTCCCTAAGGGTTGGACCACCCTCATATTTTAATATATTGTTTATGGAGATGTGAGACATGTCCATAATTTTTACCAATTTTATTTGTGACTTTTACCCTATAAGTCTTGTACAGGGCATAACTTTTAATTGGGATCGAATCAGGTGCCGAGGTGGGTCCCATTAGAAAGGAAATGATGTTTCCCATTCCGTAGAGTGGTCACATTAAATATTTGGTTCAGCGGTTTGGGAGAAATCGCTATTTTATTGCTACATAATTTTCTGTTCAAGTTTTAAGCTATTAATGGGAAGATTTGAGGAGGCCCATTTGTGGGCTGGTGGGAGGCTATAAATAGGGGGTTATGGACATGGAGAGGGGGTTACTTCTTTATTCTGTTATTTGATTAAGCTTGTGTTGATCCTTGCTCAAACAAATACACCTTTCCACCATTAAAGTTCTGGATATACTAGTAGAGATTAAAGATCTACATCAAAGGGTCAACATCAAATGAAGATAGATCACATCAAATCGATTGGTCTGAAGATAGATCTTCGTTGTCTAGATTCATATTTCATCGATTTTGAGCTAGATTGAAGATTTGGTGTAACACCCCGCATTTTTAATATAATTAAAAATGAAATATATGTATATGTGCATGGATATATTTAAAGGAAAGATTAAATAATATTAATGTAATTGCATGTAAGAAGTATATGTAGTGAAATAAAGAAAAAGATTAATAAAGAAATTTTATGCAATATTTGAAATAAGAAGAAATAAGTGAAATGCGAAGAAATACATGCGACCATTTAAAAAGAAACAAAAAGGAGAATTTGAAGAGACTCTAGAATTTGGTCATGAAATTAGCGTCATTACGTTCGTGGCAATTTTCTGGTCAATTTAGACCTATAGTTTGTAGAAAACTGATCTAAAACGAAGAAGTTATCCTTAATTTAAGAAATGCAACAAAACATGAAAAAGAGCAATGGGAAAAGAATAATATGTAGCTTGATCCTAAGTCTTGTTAATAAAAGACTTAGTAGCTTATTTGGTTAATACATGAGACTTGTACATAAGAGGTTGTGAGTTCAATCCTCACCAGTGTCATTTATTTTTTTTGTTTTAAGGAGCGGCTAAATAGTGGCTTAGCAAATTGGTTCGGTGTGAAAGGGGATAAGTTAATTGGAGGTTTAATTGAAAGAATGGAAATAAACCATTAATTGATTAAGGAAGATAATTTCCAAATAAATTAGACAATTGTTCGCATATAAAAATTAGTATACGCATAAGAGATGGATGCGTATGAACATGATTCAAATTTGAAGTTGCGCGCGAACGTAAAGACAAACAAAAAGGGGGCATATATGTATACATGTTATTTGAAATTAATGCAGTAAGGGAAAGAGGATATGTGAAATTATAGCATTAAATAAATGGATGATGCATGAACCTGAATAAAAATAAATTAATGTGATGCAAATAAAAGAAAGAGAATATGGAATGCAAAACATGTCAAATGTGCAATTAAAGCATGCATAAAAAAGGTTGTAAACATTAAAATGGAGCAATTAAATGTGAAGGGGATCAACTTTTGAAATTTAAACATTTAAAAAGAAAACTAATAAGGCCATAAGCAAGCCACAATTGGAGGAAGGTTAATGTTATTAATTAACATTCAAATCAGAGACGCATGCACATGTGATTAGATGTAAATAAATAAAAGAAAATGGTTTAAGGACATGCGGTTTCTTTTCAAAAAGAGTAGAGAAAAAGAGAAAGAAATCAATTAATTGATTAGGAGAAGAATATAGCAAATAAAGATTCACGTACAAGTGCAAACAAATAAAAAAATATTTGAATGCATGAAGGAAAGAGGTTGCTATACGTTAAAAATAGAATGTATTGCATTAATTAGAAAGCAATAAAGCGGTTTCTTTTTTTATTTTATTTAAAGGAGCACTAAGTGTGAAAAGGGTTGTTCTGGATGGTTCTTTTCTAGGTTGAAGTGGACGATTTAGATGAGTTTTTATTTAATCCTAAGGTCCTAGTTGCTCAAACCCACCTATAAAAGAACACCTAACCCTAAAATCATTCTATCTCTTATAAAACGCCTCCATGCCACCAAACTTCAACCCAACATAGCCGCCGGCTCCAAACTCTAAATTAAATTGCAAGTTCTTCATCAATTTTGGAGTTTAATGAAATCAAGTAGCAAGTTTCTTCAACAACAATTCACGTTCTGCGTCAATAATCAAATAAGAAGCCTAAACCAACGTTCAACCTCAACAACCAATTGTTTATTTCTCCAATCTAGTCAAGGTGAGTGGTTTAAAATACAGTTGTATAATTGTACTTCTATCGTTTGCCATTCCCCTTAATGAATATGATGATAATTTAATAAGATCAGTTATTTCATTTGTGCTTACGATTGAGTTCTCTCCTTTTTATTCTTTCCCCTTTTTATTTTTATAGCTAGGCTATCTCGAGTCTACATCTATCATGAATTTATGCATTGTAAACGAGAGCGAGAAAGTAAAAGAGAAAAAGGGGTTGTTTGGGCATAATATGGGTTGGTAGGATTAATGTATAATTTGAATAGAATCATGCACATAATTGTATGGTAATTTTAAATTTATGTAGTTTGGCATGATAGAAATTGGATATGGAATTAGTACAATTTAATATTAACAACATGTAATTGGATATCATGGATTGGTGAAATTTATCGGTAAGATAAGCGTAAAAGGTGAAGTAGGTTATATTTATGAACATGGGAACGTTGGGAAATATATTGGAAAAATATTGATTTTATGAACTTGAATATTATTGGATATTTTGGATAATTGGAATATAAAAGAAATTGGCATATTTGGGTATGGATTACATGGAATTGATGAAATTGCTTATAATTGGAAATTTGTAATTAAGGCTAATTAATATGTAATTAGCGACAAGTTGGAATAGGAAAAATTGTAAACATGACTATATGTTGAATTGGAAACACATAACATAAAAATTGGGATTTGGGTGAAATACGATGTTAATGAACCTTTGACACGAGGTTAGGCGCAATTGTGGTGTAAGACTGCCCGGAACCGCCCGACAAATCTTTCTGCCACAATTGGACGTCTAATGTGAGAGGTCAAAGGCATGAATTGTAGGCGTAATGGTTGGTGACGCGAGGTTAGACCCGCTTTGTGGTGTAAGACTGCCCGGAACCGCCCGACAAATCCAGCAGCCACAAAGTGTTCGGTCTAATGTGGGAGGTCATGCACCGTTCGTCATAATGAATGAATTAAGGAATACTAACCATAATAAGACATGTGGGTGACATGGGTATGGTTAGAGGGTTAAGTGGGTGACATGTAAAATATGACATGTAAATATGGACTTAACTGTAGTAAGACAAGACATGTAAAACATGTAAATGTGGACTTAACTGTAGTAAGATACATGAAGTAAAACATGACTAAGGTGGACTTAACCATAGTAAAGCATGTGTAAGACATGGAAACAATAATAAAAGAGGTTAAGTGGGACACGGGCGACATGTAAGAAATAAATAAATAATGCTTAACCAAAGGGGACCCGTTATGGCATCAGAAATTAATTGAATTGGTTAAAGTTTAGGTAACGGGTTAAATAAATGGAAAGGGTTGAGTAAATCTAAATTAATGACAAAAGTGGGGAATGGTAAATATCCTATTATGATTGAATTTGAATAAGAAAAGGAAGGATAATAGGTTAGACTTGTCCTAGGGACAAGTGGAAAGTATAACTTATGGGATAAGGTACGTTGTAAGAAACGATAGAGGAAAATAAGGTAACTTATATGTGAAGATATACTTAATTATAAATTTAGTAGTTTGGGAAGGAGAAGTGTGAAATTTAAGATGATATAAGTTATATGAATGGAAAAGAAGTAAATTAGAATCATATATGTTGGTTGGGTTGAGTAATTCTCTGGGTGCCAGTCTGATGTTGATTTCGGTCTTCGGGGCTGGTGTTTAGGGGATTATTCTCCTAATCAGTATATATGTGGATAAGACATACTTAACTATGAATTATGTATAACATGTTGTTGTAACCCTAAAAGGGAATAATTTATGAAGTTGGAAAACAACATGTTGTGGTCTTATTAATGGACTTAAATGGGTTAAGTATAAATTGAATTAATAACTGAGGGTAACTTGATAAACTTGAAAAGGAAGTCAATATGAATAAAAATAACCAAGTTAAATAAGAAAAACTGACGAGGTAACACAAGCGCATAAGAATTAATTATGCGTAGGGTCTAATGACATAAAATCAAGGTGCTTGGGGCAATCCGTACGTTGTAGGATGAATAACCCAACAAGGTAAATCATCACGGTGTCATAAGACACGAGGGGAGCGCATATTCGTTATTTTGGCGACTTCAACGGATTGGAAGGGGAAGCACGCAGCTTCCTGAGATGTTAAAGGTTCTCGTAGTAGTCCTCTGTGTGGTGGCAGATGATTCAGGCTGTGCCCACAGAAGTTGGGTCTGCGCGTAACTACTAGGTAGGTGGGCCTTGACTACAAGAATAGCTGGGCAGTCAGAATGCTGTTCGCGGTGAAGGAAAAAATGATTCGACGGCTGCCTCAACGGAGGTGGAGGGTCAGGACCAACAAGGATAGTAAGTCGTCGAGTGCCTGTTACCACAGCCAGTAGGATGCAGAAAGACTCGAGCTAGACCCAATATACCATTAACCATTCACTATCGTGGGACGGTGGTTGAGGGGAGACACCACATGGATGTTTAGTTTGGTTGCTTAGGGGTTTGTCGCTTAGCTCTCGTAGTCTTTACTAGTTATGGGAGGGGCCGAGGTGGGGCCATAGCCACCATAGAAAACAGACCGTAGGGATATTTGTGTGGGAGGCTCTTAAAGGCGGGCCTTGCACAAATATAAGGAAAGCTCCCAACCGAGTTCAGTGTTTCTTGTGTAGCCCGGCCACGGAACTCGGGCACGCACACACGATGGGTGTGCAGGTTAGATATCGAATACGATAGAGAATACGTATGTGGAAGAGTCTAGATATAACCATGTCTGCTCTGGGTGGTGTATCGTAGACTGGTGGGCATTATTCAATAACGGCAGTCAAATTAGAGTGATCCTATGTGGGTGTAGTGTTGTATTATATATATAAGAGGAATATACATTACTATGACATAGGACGGGGGACTGCGTATATCACTGCGAGGATACGGTGGGGACCATGCGAGTGGGGTAACACAGGGTGTACCTCAGTTTGGAGGTAGCTACATATACATTATATTAAGTTAATCTACTGGGAGTGGATAGGTGCGACGTGTGTGTAAGCCTTGAGCGCTAACGACACAAATAACCTAATAAACAATAAAATGTAATTGAACGGTATATGTAGGATTATTCAAGAAGTGTAGTTTAAACTCATTCACACAGAACTCATGTTCTGACCCCCTGCTCATAACATTCGCAGGTTAGATCATGACAGAGACTTATAGCTTTGGAGATACTGGCTTAGCAGTATTGTAATTAAGATAAAGCTATGTTTATATATATTTTATTTTATTCCTTCCGCTGTGAGGTGTTTTTTGAACTCTTACATATTTCTTATCTCTATCTTTTCTGCAGGATACTAGAGCAACCAACTCGGGTTTTGATGGATTGGGTTTTTGTTAAAAAAATCGGCCCGTCGGAATCCAGGTTGTTACATTTGGTATCAAAGCACAGGTTTACGTTTCCTATATAGATAATGAGAGAGCGTATTTGTATTTTCATAAATATAAATATATTATATATAAACCTAGATCTATAAAGAAGCCCACTAAATAGAAAGAGTAAAATATGGAAAGAATTGAGATAACTGTTTTGTACGCTAAAAGAATGAGCAAGGAAATCCGAGACCCTTAGGTATGTTGGGTGGAAAGTGTACAAAACGATTGGTGTTAAGAAAGATGTATCCCATACAATAGTAACTGAGTTTAGTGGGTTTAGTAGGGAAACCTTATAAAGTGGAAAATGGATTAGGAATATATATAGTTGGAAGAAATGATTTCGTGGATGTGTCTAGGAAAGCCTAGGTAATTTGGAAGTTGTCCTTGTATACTCCAGTTTTTGATGTTTGAAAAAAATGTTTGGCATTTTTGTTACAACGTGTTTTTATGGTTTAACAAAAGCAAGTTTTGGTAAAGAAAATAAAGTTTTACCATTTTTAATTTTTGGGAGAAAAATTTGCAAAAAAAGAGACCAAACCATGTTTTAAAACGAATGGAGTAGGTAAGGATTAGTATCTAGAAAGAACGAGTTTGAGGCTAGGAAGTAAATAACAAGGACTATCCTAGAATAATAAAAATAAATTCCCGAAGAATGCATAAGCATTATGAAGACTAGAATTGTTGCTTGAAAAAGATAAGTTGAAAAAAAAAGTTTCTTATGTAATTGTGATTGGATAGGAAAATAGGAACTTTTTATAGAATAGCTATGTATAAATCCAAGTGCAACCAGAAAAGGTACATAAAAGAAAAATGGAAAATGTATATTCTTCCGTTTTATACCTTTTTGTAACATAAGTAATCAAATTTGGAAAATTAGATTTTTCTAAATTTCGAATTTAATAACGGTTGGTAGGATTTTGGATGCAATAATTGGATGAACTATGCTCTTATTCTATAAGAGTATGGGAAAATTTGGATGAAAAATGTTTTGGTTTTTCAAAAATATTGCATTCATATAGAACTGCAAGTATATTTAGGATGTGAGCATCATGTTTTGAAAAAAAAAATGAAATTTTGAAAGTTTGCATACATATAGGTGGTACCAAATTAGGCATACATGCATTACTATGATGTATTTCACTTTGCACATGTGCACAATGTTAACAAAAAAATTGGATGCACACTTGATGGTTTGATATTATGCTGGGAATTATATATTTTACCCCTATCGAATTTCAAGGACGAAATTCCTTAAGGGTGGGAGAATGTAACACCCCAATTTTTAATATAATTAAAAATGAGATATATGTATATATGCATGGATATATTTAAAGGAAAGATTAAATAATATTAATGTAATTGCATGTAAGAAGTTTATGCAGTGAAATAAAGAAAAAGATTAATAAAGAAATTACATGCAATATTTGAAATAAGAAGAAATACAGTGAAATGCGAAGAAATACATGCGACCATTTAAAAAGAAATAAAAAGGAGAATTTGAAGAGACTATAGAATTTGGTCATGAAATTAGCGTCATTACGTTCGTGGTGATTTTCTGGACAATTTAGACCTACAATTTGTAGAAAACTAATTTAAAACGAAGAAGCTATCCTTAATTTAAGAAATGCAACAAAACATGAAAAAGAGCAATGGGAAAAGAATAATATGTAGCTTGGTCCTAAGTCTTGTTAACAAATGACTTAGTAGCTCATTTGGTTAATACATGAGACTTGTACATAATAGGTTGTGAGTTCAATCCCCACTAGTGCCCTTTTTTTTAGGGAGCGGCTAAATAGTGGCTTAGCAAATTGGTTCAGTGCGAAAAGGGGATAAGTTAATTAGATGTTTAATAGAAAGAATGGAAATAAACCATTAATTGATTAAGGAAGATAATTTCCAAATAAAATAGACAATTGTTCACATATAAAAATTAGTATACGCATAAGAGATGATGCGTATGGACATGATTCAAATTTGACGTTGCGCGCGAACATAGAGACAAACAAAAAGGGGGCATATATTTATACATGTTATTTGAAATTAATGCAATAATGGAAAGAGGATATGTGAAATTATTGCATTAAATAAATGGATGATGCATGAACCTGTATAAAAATAAATTAATGTGATGCAAATAAAAGAAAGAGAATATGGAATGCAAAACATGTCGAATGTGCAATTAAAGCATGCATAGAAAAGGGTTGTAAACATTAAAATGGAGCAACTAAATGTGAAGGGGGTCAACTTTTGAAATTTAAATGTTTAAAAAGTAAATTAATAAGGCCATAAGTAAGCCGCAATTGGAGGAAGATTAATATTATTAAATAACATTCAAATCAGTGACGCATGCACATGTGATTAGATGTAAATAAATAAAATAAAATGGTTTAGGGACATGTAGTTTCTTTTCAAAAAGAGTAGACAAAAAGAGAAAGAAATCAATTAATTGATTAAGAGAAGAATATAGCAAATAAAGGTTCACGTATAAGTGCAAATAAACAAAAAAAAAAAAAAAATTGAATGCATGAAGGAAAGAGGTTGCTATACGTTTAATATAGTATGTAATGCATTAATTAGAAAGAAATAAAGCAGTTTCTTTTTTTATTTTATTTAAAGGAGCACTAAGTCTGAAAAGGGTTGTTCTGGATGGTTCTTTTCTAGGGTGAGGTGGACGGTTTAGATGAGTTTTTATTTAATCCTAAGGTCCTAGTTGCTCTAACCCACCTATAAAAGAACACCTAACATAACCCTAAAATCATTCTATCTCTTATAAGTCGCCGCCATGCCACCAAACTTCAACCCAACATAGCCGCCGCCTCTAAACTCTAAATTAAATTGCAAGTTCTTCATCAGTTTTGGAGTTTAATGAAATCAAGTAGCAAGTTTCTTCAACAAAAATTCACGTTCTGCGTCAATAACCAAATAAGAAGCCTAAACCAACGTTCCACCTCAACAACCAATTGTTTATTTCTCCAATCCAGTCAAGGTGAGTGGTTTAAAATACAATTGTTGTATAATTGTACTTCTATCGTTTTCCATTCCCCATAATGAATATGATGATAATTTAATAAGATCAGTTATTTCATTTATATTTACGATTGAGTTCTCTCCTTTTTATTCTTTCCCTTTTTTATTTTTATAGCTAGGCTATCTCGAGCCTACATCTATCATGAATTTATGCGTCGTAAACGAGAACGAGAAAGTAAAAGGGAAAAAAGGGTTATTTGGGCATAATATGGATTGGAAGGATTTATGTATGATTTGAATAGAATTATGTACATAATTGTATGGTAATTTTAAATTTATGTAGTTTTGCATGATTGAAATTAGATATGGAATTAGTACAATTTAATATTAACAACATGTAATTGGATATCATGGATTGGTGAAATTTATTGGTAAGATAAGCGTAAAAGGTGAATTAGGTTATATGTATGAACATGGGAACGTTGGGAAATATATTGGAAAAATATTGATTTTATGAACTTGAGTATTATTGGATATTTTGGATAATTGGAATATAAAAGAAATTGGCATATTGGGGTATGGTTTACATGGAATTGATGAAATTGCCTATAATTGGAAATTTGTAATTAAGACTAATTAATATGTAATTAGTGACAAGTTGGAATAGGCAAAATTATAAACATGACTATGTGTTGAATTGGAAATACATAACGTGAAAATTGGGATTTGGATGAAATACGATGTTAATGAACCTTTGACACGAGGTTAGGCGCAATTGTGATGTAAGACTGCCCGGAACCGCCCGGCAAATCCAGCTGCCACAATTGGACGTCTAATGTGAGAGGTCAAAGGCATGAATTGTAGGCGTAACGGTTGGTGACACGAGGTTAGACCCGCTTTGTGGTGTAAGACTGCCCGGAACCACCCGACAAATCCAGCAGCCACAAAGTGTTCGGTCTAATGTGGGAGGTCATGCACCATTCGTCATAATGAATGAATTAAGGAATACCTACCATAATAAGACATGGGTAAGATTAGAGGGTTGAATGGGTGACATGTAAAATATGACATGTAAATATAGACTTAACTGTAGTATGACAAGACATGTAAAACATGTAAATATGGACTTAACTGTAGTAAGACAAGACATGTAAAACATGTAAATGTGGACTTAACTGTAGTAAGATACATGAAGTAAAACATGATTAAGGTAGACTTAACCATAGTAAAGCATGTGTAAGACATGGAAACAATAATAAAAGAGGTTAAGTGGGACATGGGCGACATGTAAGACATAAATAAATAATGCTTAACCAAAGGGGACCCGTTATGGCATCATAAATTAATTGAATTGGGTAAAGTTTAGGTTACAAGTTAAATAAATGGAAAGGGTTAAGTAAATATAAATTAATTACAAAAGTGAGGAATGGTAAATAACCTATTATGAATGAATTTGAATAAGAAAAGGATGGATAAAAGGTTAGACTTGTCCTAGGGACAAGTGGAAAGTATAACATATGGGATAAGGTAAGTTATAAGAAACGATAGAGGAAAATAAGGTAACTTATATATGAAGATATACTTAATTATTAAATTAAGTAGTTTGGGAAGGAGAAGTGTGAAATTTAAAATGATATAAGTTATATGAATGGAAAATAAGTAAATTAGAATCATATATGTTGGTTGGGTTGAGTAATTCTCTGGGTGCCAGTCTGATGTTGATTTCGGTCTTCGGGGCTGGTGTTTAGGGGATTATTCTCCTAATCAGTATATATGTGGATAAGACATACTTAACTATGAATTATGTATAACATGTGGTTGTAACCCTAAAAGGGAATAATTTATGAAGTTGGAAAACAACATGTTGTAGTCTTATTAATGGACTTAAGTGGGTTAAGTATAAATTGAATTAATAAGCGAGGGTAACTTGGTAAACTTGAAAAGGAAGTCAATATGAATATGAATAACCAAGTTAAATAAGAAAAACCAACGAGGTAACACAAGCGCGTAAGAATTGATTAGATGTAGGGTCTAATGACATATAAAATCAAGGTGCTTGGGGCAATCCGTACGTTCTAGGATGAATAACCCAATAAGGGAAATCATCACGGTGTCATAAGACACGAGTGGAGCGCATATTCGTTATTTTGGTGGCTCCCACGGACTGGAAGGGGAAGTACGCGGTTTCCTGAGACGTTAAAGGTGCTCCTAGTAGTCCTCTGTGTGGTGGCAGATGTTTCAGGCTACACCCGTAGAGGTTGGGTTTGCGCGTAAATTCTAGGTGAGTGGGCCTTGACTGCAAGAATAGCTGGGCAGTCAGAATGATGTTCGCTGTGACGGCAAAGGTGATTCGACGGCTGCCTCAACGGAGGTGGACGGTCAGGACCAACAAGGATAGTAGGTCGTCAAGTGCCCGTTACCACATCCAGTAGGATGCGGAAAGACTAGAGCTAGACCAAATATACCATTAACCATTCACTATCGTGGGACGGTGGTTGGGGTGATACGCCACATGGATGTTTAGATTGGTTTCTTAGGGGCTTTTCGGTTAGCTCTCGTAGTCTTTATTAGTTATGGGAGGGGCCGAGGTGGGGCCATAGCCACCATAGAAAATATACCCTAGGGATATTTGTGTGGGAGGCTCTTAAAGGCGGGCCTGTACAAATATAAGGAAAGATCCTGATCGAGTTCCGTATTTCTTTTGTAGCTCTGCCACGGAACTCGGGCACGCACACACGATGGGTGTGCGGGTTAGATATCGAATATGATAGAGAATACGTACGTGGAAGAGTCTAGATATAACCATGTCTGCTTTGGGTGGTGTATCGTAGACTGGTGGGCATTATTCGATAACGAAAGTCAAATTAGAGTGATCTTGTGTGGGCGTAGTGCTGTAATATATATATATAAGAGGAATATACATTACTATGACATAGGATGGGGGACTGCATATATCACTGCGAGGATACGATGGGGACCATGCGAATGGGGTACCACGGGGTGTACCTCAGTTTAGGGGAAGCTACATATACATTATACTAGGTTAATCTACTGGGAGTAGATGGGTGCGACGTGTGTGTAAGCCTTGAGCACTAACGACACAAATAACCTAATAAACAATAAAATGTAATTGAACGGTATATGTAGGATTATTCAAGAAGTGTAGTTTAAACTCATTCACACAGAACTTATGTTCTGACCCCCTCCTCATAACATTCGCAGGTTAGATTCATGACAGAGACTTATAGCTTTGGAGATACCGATTTAGCAGTATTGTAATTAAGGTAAAGCTATGTTTATATATATATTATATTTTATTCCTTCCGCTGTGAGGTGTTTTCTGAACTCTGACATATTTCTTATCTCTGTCTTTTCTACAGGATACCAGAGCAACCAACTCGGGTTTTGATGGATTGGGTTTTTGGAAAAAAACAGTCTGTTGGAATTTGGGTTGTTACATTTGGTGAGTGATATGCATCTCTCGCACAGATTCAATCAAGTATATGGGTTGTTTAATCTCACGTTCATCATTTCAAGTTGTTGGTGCATAGTTCTAATCGATGTAAGTATGGTTTTTAACTCAAATCACTATAGGATCTAATTAGCATCCTAAATCGTATGTTTTCTATGTTATTATAATGAAAATCGTTGTTTGAATGATTGTTGTTTTGATGTGATTTGTTGATGGTTGAAAAATGTTGTTGAAAGCATATATCAAACTGAAAATCGTTGATCGAGTGAGATCCATAATGGATCAGTGTTGTAGAGGCTTTGGCGTGGCTCAAATAGTGGCAAAGGAGTAGATCAACCAAGAAAAAGTGAAAGAATCGGGCAAAAGTTGAAGAATCGGCAAAAAAATCATCAAAATATGGAAATATCTGGAAATCTGTAGCGTTGGGAAATGCTATAGAAAGTGGTGGATCAAGTGCAAATCCTAGTATGGATCAATGACCAAAAATCAGTGAATCAGCGCGAAAAATGATGGATCGCTGGCTTTAGATAGCGTTTTTACGAACGAGGTAGAAAGGCATGGATCGTGCAAACGACCCATAGGGATGGATGGATCGCCCAGAAGCTATGACAGCGTTCCAGAAACGCTATAAAAAGGTGTTTTAAGCAAAAATGATCCACAGGGTTGATGAACCGGCCAGAAGCAATGATAGCACTCCTGAAAGGCCGTTTTGACGTTTTACTTAGTTTTTCACACCAGAATGATGCAGAATTGAACCAGGAGATATAATAGCATTTCAAAAACGCTGCAAAAGTCTGTTTTGACATTTTGGCTAGTTTTTCATAGCAAAAAGCTGGAAATGCTATGAAATGCAGTATTAACCAAACAAAGCTTTTTTTTTTGAGTCGACGATGGTTCTAGCTTTATACGAATTCAAGGAGGAATGTCTGAAGCATTGTGAAGTGTTCGTTGATCGTTGTAATGCAACGAATTCGAGGAGGAATGTCTGAAGCATTGTGAAGTGTTCGTTGATCGTTGTAATGCAACGAATTCAAGGAGGAATGTCGAGAAGGTTGCTTGAGCAAAGAACAACCGTCAAGAAGGACGACTAGAGATAACGAAGGTTGAGAGATTATCATTTTCGTAGGTTCTAGCGAACTCAAAGCAGGGGTACAATAGAGACGTCTAAAAGACTAGAAGATTGTTGGTCGAGTACCCTGGACACATTGGATGGGCCTAGTTGTCTCTGGGAGGCAAACGTACGTTGGATGTGCAGGAGTCTGGCTAGAACCGGGGTTACCATTAGCCCTTAACATATGGCAAGGTTGGTCGTCATACGATTAATGATGGTTTAGAAGTAGAATTAGGCGGCGATAGCTAGAGTCATGGATAATTGTTTGCTTTTCTTGTACCTTCCTACGTAGATTGTTCGACGTCGAAGAAGATATCTCTTGGGTGTCTGTCTAATGTTGGTTTCAGCTTTCGGGGCTTTTTTGGGGTAGTTTACATAGGACTTAAACTAGTTTATATGATTTCTACTGCTTGTATGCTTCTGCTTGTTGTAAAGGCTATCACTGCCGGATGTGGGGAAAACAAGTTTGGGGTTTCTTTTCTGGTGATGTTGGTAAAATAGGTTGATTTATCTTCCTATTCTCATATACTTCATTGATGATGTTAGATAGTTGTTTTATCGATCATTAAGACTGTTGTCTGACTCAAGGTTTTATGTTTCCTTTTATTACCTTGCTATGTTCATCTATGGTATTATGGATGGGCAGTCTGAGTAGCAGGTTGTGGATGGTAGATCTTATTGGATGGAGTTGCTGACCGAAGACGAGTTGGAGGCTTGCATATTTTGTTTACTACTATACATATTTTGTGTTTCTGCTGTTGTTCTATCTGATGCATTCTCCAAGGGTTATGTAGTGAGGCTTCATGTATAGACTTCTAAAGTATATTCCAAAGTTGTATGGATATTTTTAGGATGATATGAAAGTTTGGGTTTCTGCTATGTGATGCTTCACTATTTCTACCTGTTGTATATGTTCTATTATATTTTATCCTTGCGCTGCGAGTTCTACGACATGTTATGTGTATGTTTACCTACCTTGATGATCGTCCATGGCTGCCTGGCACACCTTTCAGCATATTATTCCTTTTGTTAAGTGTGGGGGTTATGGGCGCTCGTCACAATACACACACACACACACACACACACACACACACACACACACACACACACATATATATATATATATATATATAGACCCCGCACGTTAAGTTGATTACTTGTGGATGCTGAATTTGTCGGGCGGTTTCGGGCAGGCTTTTACCACATGTTGAACTTAACCTCGTGTCTTAGTGCGGTTACAATTTTCTAATTACTGTAAATTTTCCATACAATTTAGGCATATCCATTCTTTCTCATTATTCCAAATTTACCTGTACTTCTATTTACAATCTTTTAACATAATAATATTCTTAAGAAATTATTCATGTTTATCGTAAATTCCATAATTACAACATTTACAGTAAATTCCAATTTAGATGGATGATTAATGGAAACAGGATTATACAACAGTAGTGGTCTCAGTAGATTTAATCTAAATTACCATAATTATTTGCAATTCCTTTGTAACTTGACTTAAAATATCCAATTAACAGGTTATTAGAACAGATCTATATATAATGGTGATCCTTTTAACATATTCCAAACATATTTAATACTCAATTTCAGCAATTATCAATTGTTCAACAGATTAAATATAATAGGCAATACAAACGATAAATATACCGCTATTTAAAATGGTATAATTCAGATCAGATTCAAGGACTTACCTCATGCTGATCAAAATTCTGAACACCCATTTGAAGATATGTATATATTCTTTTCCTCCAAATCTTAATCCAAAATTTCCTAAGACTAATTATTATATTTTCTAAAGAGTTTTGGGGAGGAGGAAGAATTGCAGAGTCTAGGCAGTATCTTAGAAAATACGAGATTTAGGCTAGGCCCTACTAGTCTATTTATAGGTGTACAAGAAAGTCTAAACTATCGGATTTAATCCCTTAAAATCCTAACCACACACATTAGAAAAGTCACATCACAAAAACTGTAACGACCCGGGGAAAGACGCGGATCCTGATTATCGATCAAACACGATGTCGACTAACCAAGCATCTGAAATTTACTAGACTGTAAATGAAATAAGTTAGAGGGTGAGAATAAATAAGATAGAAAATTTGAATAGAAGAAGAAGAAGAAGAACACACAAGACATCAGAGTAACATGAATCTCATAGCGGAACGAATAAAATATAACATAACTTTGAAATAAAACAGTATATATATACAATAACATTATCAGAGTACAACACGTAATACATAGGGGAAATAACAATACTAGATAATGCTGAAGCCTCCTGCTCCAAGCTCCTCCAATGATATCCCAAAAGACCTGAACTACTTGACTGCCTGTACAAATTTGGGTACCCAAGAGTATAGGGGAAAATAAATCAAAAATAAACTCTGGGTCAGTTATGGGACTGACGTGAGTAAACTCCAACCACTTGGTTTAACTTTTTAAAAATCCTTTTAAAAGAAAGGATAATCGTAAGACCGATCCACACATAAATACGGATGGTTTTTACCTTATGGTAACCCAAAGCATTCTTTGAAATCAGTATTCGTCTGATATTATAATAATGTCTAAATACAAGTAATATCAATCTAGCAGAACACTTGCATCTCACGCTCTACATATACAGTATACAATCAAAACCGTTGGCTTTTATTAGATAATGGATTCCAACTGGCAAGGTATGGGACCACCTTTTGATAGTATACCTCTAGAGAGAAATACACCTGGTTCAACAAGAACATCTTGCAACCCAGGCTAAACATGACCGGTCCCTCACTTTGCTTCAGAGTGCCGAATGTATTATCACCAACGGTTGGGATCAACAACCATTTCCCAAAAGGGATAGCATAGATAGATTTAAGAAGCAAATGGAATTTCTCTAGATCAGGTGACAATACACCCTGCTAGGGTATGACCCAACTAGCCATGCGAACTACCCGATTTTATACCATTTCCCGGTTGTGAGGCTAGAGGTTATAAAGTATCTTTTGGTCTTCATTCACTTTGAATGTCACATTGTCATATCCGCCAAATCACAAATTGATTTCTCCAAACATACTATGGGTATACAACTAAGAGAAACGAGTTCCTCCGCCATCAAACGAAACTACATTTTAAGAGATCAACTTATGCGATCCTTTTGATATACTCTGTCAGGCATTCTTCCATATAAAATTTGTCCTGGGACACGACAAACCGAAGGCACTATTCTATAAACAGGACAAGTCTTGCATAACTCCGTCTTCAATTATCTTCATCATATTTGATTCGCAACGCTAATGCCCATACAGAGTGGTTTTCAGATAACGAATCCGATCCCAGACTCTCCGTATGGACGACGAAAAAATGGTCAAAAACTTCGATAGTCGGCGATTTAACTATCAAAGGAAAACATGTGTGCGAACAACGATATTATTTCCAGATGGAAATTCTATCGATTAATCATCAATCAATCATCATTTATTTCTTAAATTCACTTATCTTTAATTTATTTTCCATTTCCTATTTTCCATATACCCATAATTTCTTATTTTCTAATTCTAGAAAATATCTGTTTAATCGTTGGAAAACCTTTCAATCTCTTATTCACGTATCACTTTCATTCTAATATTTCTTATCATTAAAACATTTCATTTTCTATGCTTAGAAAACATTTCTGATTATATTTGGAAAACGTTTCCAAATCTCATTTATATGGATATCAAACTAATTTTATATAAAACATCATTATGACCGCTCAATCCATTTATCTTTTATTACTTAACAGTATTTCTAATCAACATTCGCCGTAGAACTTCAACAATTCCTTAGTTAATTAGGAAGTCAATCATGTTAGGGTATAATTACCTCTCAGACCTTAACTGAACACGTTCTTAACCTTGCAAAAAATAAAGTTCAAAACTCAAATCTTAACACTTATTGCTTACGCCAATTCTCAGATTTAGTTTACAATTCCATTTCTTTTATGAAAAACATTTATTATAACGATAACGTTATAATTCGTACTTTCGGAATATCTAACTTTAAAAATATAACTTTTATTTCTTAATTTAAATAATAATAATTTATTTATTTAATAAATAAATAAATCTTGATTAAAAAACTGAAAAGTAAATAGTACTTTCCCAAATTCGATATAATCGGATTCAACATATAACTCTCTTTCAAGTAATCTCTATTCGATTAACTCTTCTCAAATAAATAATATTCGATTAACTATTTTTTGAATAACTATATTCGATAAATTCTCTTCCGAATGACTTACATTCGATTTACTCACTCCGAATAACTTAGATTCGATTAATTCACTTTGAATAACTTATATCCGATTAATTCACTTTCGAATAAATTATATTCAATTAACTCACTTCGAATAACTTAGATTCGTTTAATTCACTCTGAATAACTTATATCTGATTAATTCACTTTCGAAAAAATTATATTTGATTAACTTACTTCAAATAACTTAGATTCGATTAACTCTTATTCGAATAACTAAAATTCGATTACCTCCTATTCGATTAACTCTAGTTCGAATAACTAATATTCGATTAATTCAAATTCGATTAACTCTATTCGATTAACTCTATTTCCTATCTTTTTGAAATTCCCATTTGAATTAATATTTCAAATTCAATATTCCTTATAAATGTTTTGATTTATAAATATTCATTTTAATCCATTGTTCACTTCGAATGTGGAAATATTCCTTTTATATAATCCATTAAATTTCTTTCATATTTTAAAATAATATCCTATTTCCACATTCTATTTATACTTCTACTTATAGATTTATTCGTATGAAATCTCCATTTTATTTCTGACACTTAAATCTCATTTATAAATTCTTTTATAAATGCTGAGTTCATGTTCTATTAAAATTATCAGTGTTAAAACCGATTTCTACTTCTCTATATAAGTTCGTACTTATATATTCCATTTATCAAATGATAATTATTTTATTTAATTTATAAAATATTATGTATAAATTAATCGTCTCCATTTATCTGTTAAAACAAACTTCTATTTAAAATCTACTTTGAATTCATCTTCTCATTGTTCTTTTATATCTTGTAAATTTCCTTTTATAATTCTATTCAATTCTGGAATATTTTCTTTTATAATTGCTGTTTGTTTTTCCTAATAATTCTTTTTACAATTATCTATTTATTTCCGAAATAGTACTTTTTAATAATTTTATTTGTTTCCCAAATAATTTCTTTTATAAAATCCATCGATTTTACAAATGTTCCTTTTATAAAATTCTATTCGTTTTATAAATGTTCTTTAAATCAAATCTATTTATTTCTAAAATATTCCTTTTTAAATTTTCTATTTATTTTATACAAATATTTTATTTTCAATACACACTTTAAAATTCTCTTTTACATTCAAGTATTACTTACGGTATTTAACATACCATATATCACTGTTCAATATCATCCAAACACACATAATCTACAACAGATTGTATATCACATCATATATCACAATATATATGAAAAACAGTAAAATAAATGTTGAGGAAGCCAGTGGATCCCTCCGACCTGTTTTCCTGCATCCACAGATGTTACACAATATAATTCACAACAATTTCAGTTCAACATATACTATTTTGATAAACAGAATAAATGTTTGTTTAAGGATAGGTGTATATATCATTATCTGCAATTTCAACCAACAACCAATAATTCAACCAAACAACCATCACACAGAAATAAATCATCATTTATTAACACTAGACTATATTTATAAAAATATAAACATAATAGAGTTAGTGAGTTTTACTCACATTGGGTGGTTATCGTTAAATAATGATAATGGATCGTCGATTCGGTTCTGGCATTTTATTTTGCCATAAATTTAGACGAGCTCCAAATCACTCCAAACTAATTTCATAGTGAAGCGTACGTCCATACGATGCCAACGCGACCAGTGTCGCTGAATTTCATTATAGTATGATAAAGTTATGATGTTTACAAGTTAGTTTGCATTTAAATTGAATTAAAATATGTATTTAAATTTAAATGGACTTTACCCCTTAATAATTCATCCCAATACCCAAATACACATCCCACCCATGTATCTCCATCTTCTCCAACGTTGGACAGTGAGCTCAAACCATTTTCCTCCTCCATTTTCACAACTTCAAGCTTCCACCACTCCTCCATTTCTCCATTAAATCTGAAACAGAAAACACCAAGCTTCATCTCTTCATCTCCTCTTCCTTTCCAACACCACCATCTCCAACCCGAGCTTCCCCACAAAAATGTGTTCTCAGCTTCCAACCCGCATGCACAGTACATGCCTTGACACTTTTTTTTTGCCGAATCACTCCAAAACTTCACACGAGAAGCTAAACACCCCTACGAACTCAAAACCAATACTTAAAACGATCATGCATCCTTAAATTGGCCACAAACTCCAACCCTACACAAAAAGTGGTGCGTTGTGTACATTTTCCAGGGTGAAAAGTTGTCACCGAACCCTACAAATGCTACATAGAATCGAAGAGCTTCGCGTTAGGATCACAACGATATAAACTTTAGAATTTATCGATTTATATTTGGATTGTTTGGATTTTTGGAAGTTGATTTGGCTATGGAAATTTTCCATGGAGGTTTGCGGCTGATATTTGACCAAAGGAAGAAAGGGTTAGGGTTAGAAATGGTTAGGAGTATTTATAGGTAGGACTTATTATTATTTTATTATAATTTTATATTTTATTTTAGCCAATAAGTAACTTTATTCATCTTCTAAAAATCGGTGTGATCGCATAAAATATCCAAAAATCATGGAAATTGACAAACAACTAGAGTTTGACATTACGGACCTAAGAAACTTGTTTCATTGAATTTCAACTCCGTTTTCTCACACATCGTTTTTTTAATCGTCAAAATATCGACTGTTTCTCACGTTAAAATCGCGCACGGCCACCTATTGACTCCAAAAACCATGAAAATTGAAATCTAACAATAATTTGACATTATGGATCCAACAATATTGGTTTCATTGAATTTGGAGGTTGTTTGCAAAAATGGTTATTTTTAGTGCTCTGAATAGACCGCTTAAATATTAATATATTTAAATGCAATTAAATTAAATATTAATAAATTAATGTTATTGCATATATTCACATATAATATCATACAGCTCCAAAATATACCTATCTAGATTTAATAAATCAATATTTCAAATTATCAGTTTATATCGCTATTTGATTTATATTAAAATTCCTTTATAATATAAATAAATCGTTATAAAATATAACCGAATTCCGTAGTGAATATTTTAAATTTTGATTTGGACATAACTTACAATCTACGTGACGAAATCTATTTTTTTCTGTTCCATTAGAAAAATATCGTTCAACCGATACGAGTGTTTCTTGTTTCACATAAATCCGACTTAAAATGGATTCTGTATATTCAACTGAAGTTCAAATCGCCAAATAATGAACCGCCACGACGTTACGAGCTCGATTATAATTAAATTATAATTTATACATTCTAATGTCGATTAAGTAATATATACGCTATTTTATTCCAATTCTAAACTGAATTATACGTTATATATGATACAATTCGCACCGTATTGTGAATTCAGCTATTCCTGACTATATCAGAATTATAATATATTTTTATATTATAAATATTAATTAAATATTCATTATTATTTAATTTAAACCATTTAAATCAATTAATCACTATTTACATAATTAAATTAATTATTACACCGTAAAAATACGGGACATTACATTCTTCCCCCCTTGAAATAATTTCGTCCTCGAAATTGCTAAGGTAGATAACAACACTATTTACTGGGTAAAAATTATTTGTTTACTTCTTGAATTTCAGTTTCACAATACCAATGAATTTCAATTAAAAAATAAATTCATTTTTATTAATGAAAATTTTCAAAAATCCTGAAAATTTACTAATGCTTTAAATTCTCAAAAAAATTCGCCAGCACCTCCTTTGTACGGCTCAATCACTACAACTCGCCTCTCTGGGCCTTCTCCAACCCAAAAGAAAATCAAACAGCCAAGAGGCTTGCCTATTCGGCTTATAAAATTCATATCCAATATAAAAATATAAACTTATACTTTTTGTCCGACATATCAACTTTATAACTTTCACCTGCTATCAGTTCAGCATATACCAATGTCATCTCAACCAATTTCTAATCAATATCTATTCAACACCGCTGTTCGCTTATATCCAAACCAAATTTCATTTCAAACTCGACTTCCATTCTCGATTCCAATTCTTAACTTATCACTTCAACGTAATTCCAGTTTCCTGTCTCATAATCCAATCTTATCCGATATTTCCTATTTCAATTCAATTTTCCATTTAACTGGCTTTAATTAAATTTTCAATTTCTATTGGCTTTTACAAATTCTACTTTAATTTGTTTTAATTCAAATAATCTATTTCTGGGAGTTTTTAAACAGCTTAGCCTTTTCCATAAAATCAAAATATTCATTTTGGAATATCAAAACAACTTGTTTTCTCAAAACAACTTGTTTTCTCAAAACAATTCAAAAACAAAAACCCTGGTAGTAATCCGTTACTTACAACTCGAAAATAAACACCGATGATGTCATGATCATCATCAGAATTTATTTTTCAACGATCGAAGTGAGTTTAATACTATATTACTTTCAAAACCATTTCTAAACATTTCCATTTGGAAACACATTTCAAAATATTATTTACAATGCTTGTAAAACAATTTAAAATCTCCCAGGTTTTAAAATTCACATATATTTAACCCAGATTCATTTACAAACACTTTTTCAAATTTCCAAAGTTTTAATTCCAATTCTGGTTTTAATTTTAGATTTAATTCATCCGATTTCCCGTATTTCACTTATATGAATTCTGATTGGCTATTTACATAACCATTTCACATTTTATAATCTTATTCGATTATAATCACAACCAACACATCCAATATACTATAATACTTCAAAAATCTATACTTTGTTTATATCAAAATATAATTTGGGTAAAATTATTTCATTTTCCTTCTTTTCAAAACATACTGTGTCAGTTCATCGTATTCGAGTGTTTATATGCTCCTATCGATACAGTGGATCAAACGGATCGATCAGAACCCATAAACAACTCAACCAATAAATCTCCATAATATAAAACATTTTATACTGAGTAACAAATAAGCACTCATATATATATATATACACACACACACACTCAACTCAATCAAGGGTATTACTAACCCCATCTCTACTGAGTCACGCCACAGAGCCAAGTAAAAACTTAACCTTTAGCCTGAACCACTGTAACGGCCCGGGGAAAGATGCAGATCCTGATTATCGATCAAACATGATGTCGACTAACCTAGCATCAGAAATTTACCAGAACGTTAATGAAAGAAGTTAAAGGGTGAGAATAGATAAGATAAAAAATTTGAATAGAAGAAGAAGAACACACAACACATCCAACTAACACGAATCTCACATCGAAACAAATAAAATATAGCATAACTTTGAAATAAAATAGTGTATATATATACAATAACATTATCAGAGTACAACACTTACAACACAACAGAAATAACAATACTAGATAACGCTTAAGATTCATGCTCCAAGCTCCTCCAATGATATTTCAAAATACCTGAACTACTTGACTGCCCGTACAAATTTGGGCACCCAATAGTTTAGGGGAAAAAAACAAAAATAAACTCTGGGTCAGTCATGGGACTGGCATGAGTAAACTCCAACCACTTGGTTTAACTTTTAAAAATCCTTTTAAGAGAAAGGATAATCGTAAGACCGATCCACGCATAAATCTGGATGGTTTTTACCTTATGATAACCCAAAGCATTCTTTGAAATCAATATTCGTCTGATATTATAATAATGTCTAAATACAAGTATTATCAATCTAGCAGAATGCTTGCATCTCACGCTATACATATATAGTATACAATCAAAACCGTGGGCTCTTATTAGATAGTGGATTCCAACTGGCAAGGTATGGGACCACCTTCCGACAGTACACCACTAGAGAGAAATACACCCGGTTCAGCAAGAACATCTTGCAACCCAGGTTAAACATGGTCGGTCCCTCACTTAGCTTGAGAGTACCGAATGTATTATCACCAACGGTTAGGATCAGCAACCGTTTCCCGAAAGGGACAACATCGATAGATTTAAGAAGCAGAAGGAATTTCTCTAGATTAGGTGACAATACACCTTGCTTGGGTATGACCCAACTAGCCATGCGGCCTACCCGATTTTATACCATTTTCCGGTTGTGAGGCTAGAGGTTATAACATATCATTTGGTCTTCATTCACTTTGAATGTCACATTGTCATATCCGCCAAATCACAAATTGATTTCGCCATACTATAGGTATACAACTAAGAGAAACGAATTCCTCCGCCACCAAACGTAACTACGTTTGAAGAGATAAACTTATGCGATCCTTTAGATATACTCTGTCATGCATTCTCCTATATAAAATTTGTCCTGGGACTAGAATAACCGAAGGCACTATTCTGTAAACAGGACAGCCCTTGCATAACTCCGTCTTCAATTATCTTCATCATATTTGATTCGGAATGCTAATGCCCATATAGAGTGGTTTTCACATAATGAATCTGATCCCAATCTCTCTGCATTGACGACGTAAAAATGGTCAAAAACTTCGATAGTCGATGATTTAACTATCAAAGGAAAACACATGTGCGAACATCGATATTATTTCCAGATGGAAATTCTATCGATCAATCATCCATCATCATTTATTTCTTAAATTAACTTATCATTAATTTATTTTCCATTTCCTGTTTTCCATATATCCACAATTTCTTATTTTCTAAATCTAGAAAATATCTATTTAATCATTGGAAAACCTTTCCATCTCTTATTCACGTATCACTGTCATTCTAGTATTTCTTATCATCAAAACATTTCATTTTCTATGCTTAGAAAAAATTTCGGATTATATTTGAAAAATGTTTCCAAATCTCATTTATATGGATTTCAAACTAATGTTATATAAAACACCATTATGATCGCTCAATCCATTTATCGTTTATTACTTAACAGTATTTCTAATCAACCTTCGCCATCAAACTTCAACTATTCCTTAGTTAATTACAAAGTCAATCAAGTTGGGGTATAATTACCTCTTAGACCTTAACTGAACACGTTCTTAACCTTGCAACAGATAAAGTTCACAACTCAAAACACTTATTGCTTATGCCAATTCTCAGATTTCAGTTTACAACTCCATTTCTTTTATGAAAAGCATTTATTATAACAATAACGTTATAATTCGTACTTCCAGAATATCTAACTTTAAAAGTATGACTTTTATTTCTTAATTTAAATAATAATAATCTATTTATTTAATAAATAAATAAACCTTGATTTAAAAACCGGAAAGTAAATAGTAATTTCCTGAATTCGATATAATCGGATTCGACATATAACTCTCTTTCAAGTAATCTCTAATTGATTAACTCTTCTCAAATAACTTATATTCGAATAACTATTTTTCGAATAACTATATTCAGTAAATTCTCTTTCGAATGACTTACATTCGATTTACTCGCTTCGAATAACTTAGATTTGATTAATTCACTTTGAATAACTTATATCCTATTAATTCACTTTCGAATAAATTATATTCGATTAACTCACTTCGAATAACTTAGATTCGATTAGTTCACTTTGAATAACTTTAATCCGATTAATTCACTTCCGAATAAATTATATTCGATTAACTCACTTCGAATAACTTAGATTCGATTAACTCTTATTCTTATAACTAATATTTGATTGTCGCCTATTCGATTAACTCTAATTCGAATAACTAATATTCAATTAACTCTATTCGATTAACTCTATTTCCTATCTTATTCAAATTCCCATTTGAATTCCTATTTCAAACTTAATTTTCCTTATAAATGTTTTAATTTATAAATATTCATTTTAATTCATCATTCACATCAAATATGGAAAATATTCCTCTTATATAATCCATTAAGTTTGATTTCATATTTTAAAATAATTTCCCATTTCCAAATTCTATTTATACTTCTACTTATAGATTTATTCGTACGAAATCTCCTTTTTATTTTTGACACTTAAATCTCATTTATAAATTCTTTTATAAATGCTGAGTTTACGTTCTATTTAAATTATCGGTGTTAAAACCAATTTCTACTTCTCTATATAAGTTCGTACTTATATATTCCATTTATCGAATGTTAATTATTTTATTTAATTTATAAAATATTATGTATAAATTAATCGTCTCCATTTATCTGTTAAAACAAACTTCTATTTAAAATCTACTTTGAATTTATCTTCTCTTTGTTCTTTTATATCTTGTAAATTTCCTTTTATAATTCTATTCAATTCTGGAATATTTCCTTTTATAATTGCTATTTATTTTTCCCAATAATTCTTTTTATAATTATTTATTTATTTCTGAAATAGTTCTTTTTTATAATTTTATTTATTTCCCAAATAATTTCTTTTATAAAATCCATAGATTTTATAAATGTTCCTTTTATAAAATTCTATTCATTTTATAAATGTTCTTTAAATCAAATCTAATTATTTCTAAAATATTCCTTTTTGAATTGTCTATTTATTTTATACAAATATTTTATTTTCAATATACTCTTTAAAAATTCTCTTTTACATTCCAGTATTACTTATGGTATTTAACATACCATATGTCACTGTTCAATATCATTCAAACACACACAATCAACAACAGATTGTATATCACATCATATATCACAATATATATGAAAAACAATAAAATAAATGTTGAGGAATACAGTTGGATCCCTCTGACCTATTTTCCTACATCCACAGATGTTACACAATATAATTCACAACAATTTCAGTTCAATATATACTATTTTGATAAACAAAATAAATGTTTGTTTAACAATAGGTGTATATATCATTATCCGCAATTTCAACCAACAACCAATAATTCAACCAAACAAAAATCACGCAGAAATAAATCATCATTTATCAACACTAGATTATATTTATAAAAATATAAATAGAACAAAGTTAGTGAGTTTTACTCACATTGGGTGGTTATCGTTAAATAACGATAATCGATCATCGTTGGTTATGGCGTTTTATTTTTCCATAAATTTAGACGAGCTCCAAATCACTCCAAACCTATTTCATTGTGAAGCCTATGTCCATACGATCCCAACACGATCAGTTTCGCATGGTTTCATTACCGTATGACAAAGTTACGAAGTTTACAAATTAGTGTGCATTTAAATTGAATTAAAACATGTATTTAAATTTAAATGGGCTTTACCCCTTAATACTTCAGCCCAATACCCAAATACACAGCCCATCTGTGTATCTCCATCTTCCCCAACGCTGGACAGTGAGCTCCAACCCTTTTCCTCCTCCATTCTCACCACTTCAAGCTTCCACCACTCCTCTATTTCTCCATTAAATCTGAAACAGAAAACACCAAGCTTCTTCTCTTCATCTCCTCTTCCTTTCCAATACCACCATCTCCAACCCGAGCTCCCCCACAAAAATGCGTTCTTAGCCTCCAACCCGCACACACTGTACACGCCTCGACATTTTTTTCCGTCGAATCACTCCAAAACTTCACATGAGATGCTATACACCCCTACGAACCCAATACTTAAAACGATCATGGATCCTTAATTTTTCCACGAACTCCAACCCTACAGAAAAAGTGGTGCTCCGTGTACATTTTCCAGCATGAAAAGTTGTCACCGAACCCCACAAATGCTACATAAAATCGAAGAGCTTCGCGTTAGGATCACAATGATATAAACTTCAGAATTTATCGATTTATATTTGGATGGTTTGGATTTTTGGAAGTTGATTTGGCTATGGAAATTTTCCATGGAGGGTTGCGGCTGATATTTGACCAAAGGAGGAAAGGGTTAGGGTTAGAAAGCATTAGGAGTATTTACAGGTAGGATTTATTATTATTTTAGTTGATTTTATATTTTATTTAGCCAATTACTCACTTTATTCGTCTTCTAAAAATCTGTGTGATCACACATAATATCCAAAAATCAGGGAAATTGACATGCAGTTAGGGTTTGATATTACGGACCCAACGAAACTAATTTGGTTGAATATGGGCTCCGTTTACTCACACAGCGTATTTTTAATCATCAAAATATCGATTCTTTCTCACGTTAAAATCGTGCATTGCCATGACTCCAAAAATCACGAAAATTGAAATCTAACAATAATTTGACATTACGGATCCAAGAAAATTGGTTTCGTCGAATTTGGAGGTTGTTTGCAAAAATGGCTCTTTTTGGTGCTCTAAATAAGCCGCTTAAATATTAATATATTTAAAAACAATTAAGTTAAATAATTATAAATTAATATTATCGTATATATTCACATATAATATCATATAGCTCCAAATATCCCTATCTGGATTTTATAACTCAATATTTCAAATTATCAGTTTATATCGCTATTTGATTTATATTAAAATTCCTTTATAATATAAATAAATCGTTAAAAAATATAAACGAATTTCATAGCGACTATTTTAAATTTTGATTTGGATATAACTTACAACCTACACGATGAAATCTAGGATTTTATGTTCCATTAGAAAAATATCATTTAACTGATCCGAGTATTTCTTTTTTCACCGAAATCCAACTTAAAATGGATTATATATATTCGATTGAAGTTCAAATCGCCAAATAACGAACTGCAGCGACATTACAGGCTCGATTATAATTAAATTATAATTTATACATTCTAACGTCGATTAAAGAATATATTCGCTATTCTAATCCAATTCTAAACTGAATTATACCTTATATATGATCCAATTCACACCGTATTGTGAATTCAGCTATTCCTGACTATTTCGGAATTATAATATATTTTTATATTATAAAATTAATTAAATATTCATTATTATTTAATTTAAACCATTTAAATCAATAAATCACTATTTGCATAATTAAATTAATTAGTTATTACACCTTAAAAATACGGGACTTAAAAAAAAAACAGATCTGGATTGGCTTGGGTCGACCCAGCCCTTCTCCAGTCGATCCATAAGTCGACCCAGGCAGCATGTGGGTCGACCTATCTGGGTCCACGTGTTTTTTGGGATGTTATTTCTGAATTTGACGTTTTTAATTAACAACGTTTAATAACTTGCCCTTTTTTGCTTCTTTGATTTGTTTTATACCCTTTATACAACATCACTAAGTCTGAATTTCATTTATATACGTGTGTGTATATATACACACATACAGCTTTCCCTTTATTTAATTCATTGTTATCTTTTGTATACGTGCTCCGTTTTGCTCATGCCATATACCAAAATGAATCAGAAAATCACCACGAATGCATTATTAAATGTTTCAGGGTTAGATTCTGAAAAATGTAATCTTTTATATTTTCCTTTTTATTATTAAATTAAAAATACGGAGTGTTACATTCTCACACCCTTAGGAAATTTCATCTTCGAAGTTTGATAAGGGTAAAATTAAGTAATCCCTCACAATTTACAACCATCATGTGTGCATCCAACTGTTGCAATCATTTGTTCACTTGTCCAAAGTGTAATACAATACATGAATGTGATGTATGCCTAGGCGGTACCTCCTATATAAATACAAAAAAATTCTTGAAAATCTTTTGAAAACATGATGTAGACATCCTAAAAATACTAGAAATTTCTACATGAATGAAATGTTTTGAAGTTCTAAATAACTTTTCATCCAATTTTTCCTACACTCTTATAGAGTAAGAATGTTGTTCATCCAATATTTACATCCAAAACCATATCAAGAAACTTTAAATTTGTGAACTACAGAAAAATCTAATTTTTTGAATTTGATTTCTTATGTTATAAAAAGGTGGAAAAAGGATAACTTCACATCTCCCGTTTTTCTTTTATGTACCTTTTCTAACTATATCTTGATTTTTAAACAACTGTTATACAAAGATTCCCTATCTCCCTATCCAAGTACAGTTCACATAAGAAAATTTTCTTTCTTATTTATTTTCTTTTTCAACTTATCTTGGAAAAATTCATTTTTTCTAATTTCTCATAATTTTCCCATTTTTCTTAACCGTCACGTTTGTTGCTTTACTGGATTTTTTGTTTTCTTTTTAGTTATGTCATTGCTCTTTCATCACTTATTTAACTTAATCCACCAATCTAAGTTTAATTTTCAAATAAGCCTTCTAATTATTTAACTAAAACAGGAAGACATGCACTCTACATAGCTACTAGCAAGGGCTAAGGATCCTAGGACTATGTCACCTCTGACAAAGAAAAGTCCAAACCAAAGGGTCTAAACATTTACTTACGCTTTACCATCTAGTAGTCACAACTAATCCTTGTTGTGTACTAATAGTCTTTTCCAAGCAACAACCTAGGCTCTATAATGCTTACGCATTCTACGGAACTTACCATTATTCCAAAATAGTCCTTGTTATTCACTTCATAACCTCCAAATATTTTCTCGTCTTCCCTAGGTACTAATCCTTACCTACTCCATGATTTTAAAAATATGGTTTGCCTTTTTCATTTCATTTTTCTTCTAAAAATTAAAAGTGTCAAATTTTTATTTTTCTATATTAAAACTTTCCTTTGCCAAACAATAAAAATATGTCATCCCAAAAAATGCAAATCATTTTTTTTCAAATCACAAAAAATGGATTAGATAAGGATAACTTCTTCTCTATCAGTTTCACTACCGTTCATGTTTATAATGTCAGTTTAATAACTTAGAACTAAGTGCAAACATCTACCCTATTCTTAAGTCTTACAACTTATTTTTTCCACGCAATAAAAATTTATGTTAAAACAATTATCAAAAATTGTGGTAAAAAAAATAGAGAACTTCAAAATTTTCTTTACCGAAAATTTTAGTTCTTTAATAAAAATGCAATCTTTTCTATGCTTTGCTTTTTAATCCTCTCATACTTTATAACTTGAAAACTAACGAGCTATACATGCTCTATATGGTGCACCTTTTTCTGAAAGAATCCATTTAGACAAAAATTTCACAAGAAATCACCTTTTTTAAAATATACTCCATTTTATTTCGAAACTCAATATGTACTTTTCAAATATGTTACTAACATATTTTTTTTCAACATAAAAAATACCTCTCTTTGTTTCAAAAATTGTTTCTACACAATTGATCTAGTACATAGTTCAAGATTGTAACTTTTTAACGTCAAAACTTAAAAAACACCATAAACCATTATCCAAAAGTTTTTAAATTTCCAATTTCTCAAAAGTTAACAATGGGGCTAGACTCAAAGTGGTTTCCAACTTACCTAGACCTACCTAGATATTCCAACTAAGTCAATTCTCTCTCATATATATATATATATATATATATATATATTCCTAATCAATCTTCCTCTTCTTCTTTTTTATCAATTAATAAGGCCCTACTGCCAAAAAAACTAATATGAAATACTAACATCTCAAACACTAACATATAAGATAAATCTTTCTCCAATACAAAGCATATTGTATACTTTTCACCCAAACCACCTAAGGGTCTCAAATTTCCATAATCATTCCATTAGGATCTAGGTGTGTGTATATATAATATTTAGTGGAAATTTACATTAAGGGCTTACTAGTTTGTCCTAAATATTTTGTAGGACATGGGTTTAAATAATTATTTTCCAAGGCAAAAATCAAAGTGTGAGTCTTCATCTTCTTAAACAACCATCGTATCTTCGGAAATCAAGTGCTCGTGGAAATTAGGTCAAATTTAAGCCATTGTTTTTTGTTCACTGAAAGTGGTTGTTTATTTTTTGGGAAAAAATTAGGCGTTAGTTTGTTCTGAAATCAAGCTCGAGTTTAATTGTGGGAAATATTAAGGCGATTTTGTTCTTTTGGACAGGCTAGTCGATTTTCTCTGTTGGATTGCTTGTTTTTTGGTGAGTCTCTATATTATTTGTTATTTTTCATGCTTTTGTATATTTTTCATAATGAACTATTTGATGTTATTTGAGAGGCAGTTTTGATCTATTAGAGGAATGTTTCGTTTGCTTTAGGTCGAATAATGAACTCTGAATTGTATTCTTCTGATATAAAAAGCACTGTGTCTTTAGCCTGGTTGCATTATTTACTTTAGATTATGATTTTTGTATTTACACTATAACTTCAGATTTGTCTTGAGCAATCAAACCAGTTATTTTTGACAGTCAATTCTGTTTATACTCATTTTGTGTATGAAATTTTATATTAAATAATATTAGTTGACGATGCCTGTTCTTCAGTTCTTGGTGTTTTGTGATCCGTAAAAGATAAATGATTTTATCATTTTTAAAAAATTAGGATAGAAAATGATAAATGAGTGAGATTCTTTACGGAAAATGATAATTTGGACAGAAAATGATAAATGATTTCATTAATAACTGCATTTCAATGTATATTTAAAAATTGTTAGCCCTCTTTTTGGAAAAAGCCGCAACGGGTCACATCGAAGCCCAAACCGCAACCAGTCAAATTAGACAGATCGCACAAGCCCATAAGGAGCTCGGTCCAAGGTAATCACGTATTGGGCCGAGCCACTTCTCAAACAAGCCAATATCTCACTTCGGAAGCCAATATCTAGCTGAGCTGTTCAAATACTTAGCCCGACTTTCAAGGAAGAAAAGGCAGTCAACCACATTCGAACAAAACTCTATTTTTTATACACCTCACCATGGGTGCCACGTAAGCCACAACTTCCCAGGATACTATTTATGAATAGTGGAATCAATTTTCCAGCCGCTATTCTATCCATGGAGTGGGCTTCACATGTCCAAGTCTTCCCAGAAAGGCCGAGCCACGTCACAATAGCCCAAGTGTGACGACCCAGACTTCCCTGTAAGGGAAAGCCCTGATTGAGATGAGAACACGACAAATCAAAATGCAAACAGAAGAACATTTCATTGCTTATTACAACCATTTACATTAGAGTATAAGAATATACTGAGTATGAACAAATAATATACATTTGATAAATATCAGAGATTTACAAATTACAATGCAGCGGAAAATAATACAAAACACAACTGAAAGGAATACACGGATACAGAGCTTTCCGAGTATAGTTCCAGCTATAAATCTTGGATCCAATTAATATAATATCTACAAAACCAAAACTAATAGCTACCTATGTGAAAAATAGCGGCACCTAGAGTTTAGGTCAAAACAATAAACTCTAGGTCAGTCATGTGACTGGTGTGAGAACTAAAACAGTTATTTAAAACTTTACTTTAAAATGAAGTAAATCAAGGGAGCAAGCCGCATATGAAGGAACGGGTTTTCTCCCAAGAATACTAGTGCATATAACAAATAGCGCAATGCTTTTTGGAAAAATGAAGCTGTTATAAGACCTAGGTCCCATCACACAACACAACGCAAGCCGGAGGACAGGGTTTACCCTTATAATAGCCAAACATGCTTGGTACGTTTAAAACAAATCATTTGATACTATTATAAGTGTATAGTGTATAAAAAAATTCAAATATAAATGTATCAATCATAGACGGCATGGGTACCATATATCATGTCGCCAATATTAGGCTCAACAATCAAAACCGCAAATGACATATTGGAAGTTGGATTTCCATCATGAACCAAGGCAAGGAATCATCCTTACTGAATTCGAGACAATCTAACCTACCATATCTCAGGCTACAGCCGCAACTGCACCTAGGAAAATGCCCGGTTCACATTTTAAGTGGATTAGTAATCCCTGAACAATACATTTCCCCACCTATGAGGCGTAATTGAGCCAGATGACTCAATATCCATCGGCTCTGTAATAACCGATATATCTGAGGAACCTCGCTTTCCAATATCCACATAAGTAAAACTGTCTGGGCTCCATACCATGACACCACTCCTAGCTAGAAAGAAATGCATGTCCTCTTTATCGTCCTTCATTGCGTTTCTGGTTCATACCGGGGTGTGAAGCTCGCAAATTAATGCTACACAAAGCTATGCTATATTAAAGCCGTGCTTTGATCATCAACCACAAGACTTTGCTTTTCAACAGAAGTCTAGATCCTTTGCATCTCAGCATGCCACATAGGCAATTCACGCCATGCGACTGATGTCTATCGATATATAATCTCTGAGGTCGTATGTCTCAGAGAAGGACATTAATAAAGAGAATGAATTCTCTGCCACCAAATAGATATATATTTAATAGAGATCATTCAACACAGAGAAAAATCCAATGTCAGACACACATCCATTTACAAGTTCGTTCTGGGTCTGAACGAAACCGGAACACCTTATTCCTCGTCCCATATGTCCAATACAGGACAGAGGTCCTCGCATATCCGGTAGATCTCCAAGTACGTCTGGAAGATCACCACTTATTACCTTGTCTTGGGCGTACAGCCTAATCAAGACATCAGTAATCATCCAAACGACGTGAAGGCCTACGGTCTTCAACCACCGTCTTCATCGTCGACTTATTGCCGAATCAGTTATTCAGAATGGGTATAAGCCCGACCTTTCTAATTAACTCGCGTATTGTAACACCCCACGTCTGTTAATGTCACCCACAAAGGGAATGCAGTAAGTTTCGTAAAGCATTGTAGGTAAACAGACATAGAATAATTACAAGACAGATATAAATAAGATCGCAGCGGAAATTTCAAATTTTTATTTCAACATAAAACATAATACCGTAGTTCACAATACCGTAAGTCATTAAACCATTACAACAAAATACTTCTATCTAGCATCATCATAGTACCTAGGTATTAAAGAAAAACATTATTCCCCAATAAAAAGAATAGGCCATTGTAGAGACAAAGACTTGAGCCATACTCCAGAGGTAGCTTCCAGCAAGATAATATTCAAGTCCTGACTAAGACTAGGTGTTTCCTCCCTGAGAACCTGAGGGGGGGAGGGTATAGAAGAAAGAGGGAAAAACAAAGGGGTCAGACATGAAGTCTGCCGAATCTAGTTACTTTTAGCCAGTAAAAAAATAAAGGTGAACATGACAGGCATAAAGTGGGTAAGATAGGTCACTATATAAATGGCAGGTGTGACAAGGCAGATAAGGTAAGGTGTACAAATACTTCACTAATGACTACTCTGCACTATTACTAGTATAACTAAAGTGAGATGATCCCTTCCACAATAAGTTGGTAGACTTAGGGTATACATCCGAATGTACCCTAATCATTACCCTAATCGATCGGCTCCTTACTCCGTAGATACCTTGTTCTGGCCCTACAGTAGGAGGTATCACTTCCAAAAGTGGCAACCCAACAGGTGCACAACCATATCTACTGGTGTCATGGTCGTTTAGCCCCCTCTGCCCGGCCCATGCACCACAGGTCCCCGGTCGGTTTGCGCGGTCCACACCATCCATCCCGTTTGGATCTCTTACAATCAATCAGTAAGCGTGCCCTTATCTCTGCCTAGTAAGGAGTTCTTTATTTGATACCTACACTGGGTTACTGATTGAAATGGGTCCCACACAAAATGATACAAGCTCTCCCTTTTGTCTTGTATCCCCACTAGGTTTTTCACTGACTATGTATACACCTAGGTGTCTTTAATTACATAGTTCTATACTAGTTATGCTTACCCTAAACGGTGTCTTTAATTACATAACTTTATTCTATTTTCCACTGGCTATGTATACCATCAGGTGTCTTTAATTACATAACCTTATTGGGTTAAGTTTGTGGGCCTATATATTTATATATTACCCACCCCTTCAAATTTACTTAACCCACCTACTACTCATCTAGTTTTACTTAACCCTAACTTAAGTTCATAGTCATACAATCTTTATGAATTAAATTAGGTTAAGTAGTCCAATTCTATTACCATATCCAATTATGGTTTTATACTGGGTTAGACCTCCCACATTAGGCTTGCAACATGTGGATGCTGGATATGCCGGTTAGGTTCGGGCAGTCTTATCCCATAGTTGGGTCAAACCTCGTGTCTTAGCCCGATTCGTATTTACATACTTAGACCTCCCACATTAGGTTCAACATTAGTGGATGCTGGATATGCCGCTCGGGTCAGAGAAGACTTCCACCACTAACATAACCTAACCTCGTGTCATAAGTACAATTACAATTCTTAATTGTAATTACTAACATTCCATTTTTAATTAATTTACCAATTAATTAATCCTTTCCTTTTATAGGTGCCAATACCTATTTTGAACAATAATTTGAATTACATATCCATAAATGGTCATATTCAAATTATGCCATTTTTACCCAAATTTACCTATGTCATCATAGGTGATTATTTCTATGTTTCCCTATTTGAATTATATGTCCAACTTATATAAACATTATATAAATTATGCCAATTATAAATCCCCTTTTTCCTCGTTTCCTAACTAACGTGATCGCATGTATTTTGGCGTCATCGAGGATACAAAGTAGCCTCGCCATAACAATAAAAAAGGAGTGACAATGGTGATAGTTTCAACATAGTTTTGGCATAAGCATGACAACAAGGTGAATGGACATGTAATCATCATAACAGGGTGAACACGGAGCTGATGAACTTGTGGCAACTACAATGTCAAAGTTAACATAACATGGTCTAAACTTGTCATTTAGATGTCTAACAAAATTAGGGTGACATAGTAGCATGATTATATATAAAAGAGTGGCATCCTATGTCAAGTTTACGACATATCGTGATTACTACAACATAACAGGTGAAAGGTGATTAGCATAAAGGATTAGATATAAATTAACAAGTTCGCATTTCCCACAATATAGTTTCAAGTCAAGATCCACATAGTTAGCATAGTAGAATGTCCATAATCATATTGGACCCAGGGATAATGATATAATAAACTTGCATAGGTTCATGATTCATAACATATACTCAATTCGTACTCTATCATAATTCACATTTATCCATTTAAACCTAAAAGTGACTAGAAACTCACAGAGTTAGGTTCAGAAAATTTAGAGAGAGAGAGATCTGAATTCTGAATATCTAAACTGATTGTAGTAGACTTTGATTCTGTTTCAATTTGCAACCCGAAAGCATATGGCCTCTGTGGTCTCCAATGGAAAAAATGAGAGAATAGGGGACTATATTTATAGCCTATAACCAATGAACTAGACCCAGAATCATGTCCAGGTATGTAAAACGAATTCTGCCCAGATCATTCCGGGGGGTCGACACCCCTATCGGGGGGTCGACACCTATGTCGGCACCCCCTAGGGGGGTCGACATCCACGAGTGGGAATTTTCCTACTCAGCCCGCTTTGGCCCGATTTTGATTTTTGAATTGTTTTTGAAGGTTCTGGAATTTATTATATATATATATATATTTATCTTGTGCATAAACAAACTTCGAACCCTTATAATTTTTTCATACGGTGTCCGTTTTACGCAAACCAAATGTCCATTCTGACCAGAATTTCGAGACGGACACAATGGCATAGTCCGTTCCCTCTAATTACGAATGTTAAATTAATTATTATCTAATTTATCCTCTTTTAATGTCATTAAAATTTGGGGTGTTACGTTCTCCCCTACTCAAAGGATTTCTTCTTCGAAATCTCTAAGTTGGGAAGAATGCATATCCTACTATCCATCATCCATCTACTCATCCAACATCCATTGGCATCCATATTCCATAAAAGCCTCTAATGTTTATATGAATATATGCAAAAGTATGTGTATATGCCCCAACACTAATGCAAAAATCAGGCGATCTACTGATTCATTTGACCTCCTTAATGCAGTGCATGTTAGTGCCATGAATCCAATATGTATGCAAATAAACCTATTACATCATATAAGTTCTATATGTGTGCATACACATTTGTCCAAATGCAACATCCATATACTAACTCATCCATTTCTATCTATAAAAGAAAATGCACCCACATCCATATGCAGTATGAAAGTGACTGAGTCAATCTAGTGCCTAATGTGTGTGTACATGCGTCCACAGGCAACCACTAGCAAACACTTGCATCCACTAGCATCCATCAAACATAACATGTTTCAAACACATGTTTTCATCCATAGGACTTTTATCTAAAGTTCGAAAATACTATGAATAAGATATACTCAAATGATAAAAAAAAGTACTAATAAAGCTTTTGGAAAAGGAGATAAGAACATACCCTCAAAGAGAAAAGGGTACGAGGCACGAATCTTATCTTCGGTTTCCCAAGTCGCATCCTCTGGGTTATCTTCTCATTGAACCTTTAGCAACTTGATCTCTTTATTGCGTAGCTTCTTAACCTCTGATCCCAAAATATGGGAAGGAACCCACCTGATTGTTGCCTCCCGTTCCACCTCTACCTCTTCCAATATACTCGGCTTAATGACTTCCGCGGTGTCATGCAAGCACTTCCGCAGATGAGAAACATGGAAAACATCATGAACGCCAGATAGATTTTTAGGAAGCTTTACTCTATAGGCCATTTGTCCAATCCTTTCGGTTATGGGAAATGGTCCCACAAACCTAGGTGCCAACTTCCCTACTCCTCGAAGAGGACCACAATCCTCAGAGGCGATACTTTGATAAAAACCAAGTCACCCACTTCGGATTCGTTGTTAGTCCTTCTCTTATCTGCATATGATTTCTGCCTGTCTTGAGCTATCTTCATCCATCGTCGAATAAGGTCAATCTTCTCGGACATTTCTCTAACCATATCTGGTCCAAGTAATAATCTTTCTGTAGATTCCCACCAACAACTCGGTGATCTATAGGGGCGTCCATACAATGCTTCGAAGGGTGCCATGCAGATGTTGGCTTGATAGCTGTTATTATAGGCAAACTCCACCAAAGGAAGATGCTCTTCCCAAGTCCCTCTGAAGTCAAGGATACACAGTTTCAAAAGATCTTCAAGAATCCTGTTCACCCTCTCCGTCTGCCCATCGGTCTGAGGATGATAAGCGGTGCTTAAGCGCAACTGTGTACCTAATGCCTCTTGCAAACTTCTCCAAAACTCGCTGGTAAAGATGGGGTCACAATCGCTTACTATGCTGGAAGGTACTCCATGGAGGCGAACTATCTCACGAACATAAATTGCTGCCAACCATGATGCCATCCTTTTGCTCTTGACTGGAATAAAGTGAGCGCTCTTAGTTAGTCTATCTACTGCCACCCAAACACTGGTATTGCCTTTCTTCGATCTAGGCAACCCATCTATGAAATCCATCGAGACGCTCTCCCATTTCCACTGCGGCACTTCCAACGGATGGAGCAATCCGCCGGGCTTCTTTTGCTCAGCCTTGACTTGCTGACAAACCAAACATTGAGAAACAAATTCAGCCACTGTGACGGCCTGGAATTTCGCTCGATCTGAATCAGTCGTTAAACCAATCTAGACCGTTCGAAACCCCTGAACGTTGAGAACATGACAAATCAGAACACAAACAGAAGAACATTTCATTGTATATTACAACAATGCATCAGATTACAAGAATATACAGAGTATAAGTGAATAAATATTACACAGAAATATCAGAGATTTAAATTACATTTAAATACATAGCAGCGGAAAAATAATATAAAGCACAACTGAAGGTGATATACGGATACAGAGCTTTCCTGATATCATTCCAGCTGTAAACCAGGATCCTGTGAATATAAATCTGCAAAACCAAAACTACTAGCTGCCCGTGCGGAAAATAGGGGCACCCAGAGTTTAGGTTAAAACAATAAACTCCAGGTCAGTCATGTGACTGGTGTGAGAACTAAAACAGTTATTAATATTGGTTTTAAAGTTAGGTAAAATAAGGGACCACGCCGTATAACACGGAACGGGTTTCCTCCCAAGGATACCAGTGCATAAAACAACAGCGCAATGCTAAATAAAGAAAAATGAAGCTGTTATAAGACCCAGGTCCTATCACACAATGCAACGCAAGCCGGAGGATAGGGTTTTACCTTATAACAGCCAAACATGCTTGATACGTTTAAAACAAATCATTTGATACTATAATATGTGTATAGTGTCAAAACATTTCAATCATAAATATAAATCATAGACGGCATGAGTGCCCCATCCCACTATGTCGCCATACTAGGCTCTGCAAATAAAGCCGAAATACACGTATTGGAAATTGGATTTCCGTCATGAGTCGAGGCAAGGGGCAAGCTCCTCTCCGCGTTCGAGATACTCTAGCAAATGCCTCAGGGCTACGCAAGCTGGGCAACCCCTGGATGCGGCTGTGCCGGTCCTCACTTACGTTAGAGGATTATTTATTCCTGAACACACGTTTCCCGGTCCTTACAGACCTATAATCGAGGCGCCTCATTCCAACAACCACAAAGGTGAAAAGTATATAAATGTCAGGGCTGGTAAGTCACTGACACCACCAAAGCTAGAAAGAAACGTCGTGCTCTCCCAGCGGTCCGTATCCCGTTTTTGACTCATACCGAGGTGTGAGGCTCGCGAATACACGTTATACACAAAGCAGCCACGTAGGCGTGCTTTGATCATCAACTACAAGACTTTGCTTTTCAACAGAAGCCTTGATCATTGCATCTTAGTATGCCACACAGGCAATTCATGCCATGCGACTGATGTCCATCGATATACAACCTCTGAGCTCGTACGTCTCAGAGAAGGGCGTTAAGCAAGAGAATAAATTCTTCGCCGCCAAACAGATGTATATTTAATAGAAATCAATCAACACAGAATAAAATCCAATGTCAGACACACAATCCATTTACAAGTCCGTTCTGGGTCTGAACGAAACCGGAGGCACTTTCCTCGCATATCCATCCATCTCCAGGTACGTCTGGACGACCACCAACTATTTCCATCCTATTGAGTGTACAGCCCAATCAGGATCGTCAGTAATAATCCAAACGATGTGAAGACTTCCGTTCTTCGACCACCGTCTTCATCTTCGACTTATCGTCGAATCGGTTATTCAGAATGGGTATAAACCCGGACTTTCCGAACAACCCGCGTATATTGAAAACAAATGTTACACAAACACAACATACGCCTCATTCCAATTCATTAGTCACTAACCGCAAATTAGCCAGAGAACAATTTCCCCAAACATTAACCCCGAAGGCCGAAACCAACATCAGATCAATACCCAGGAAGCCATTCTTCTTAGCCAACCTACAGCTAGTTTCTAAATTCCACATTCTTAGGGAAAGGTTCCCATTAATTTTATCCAAGATAAATTCTTTAAAATTTATCCTGTAATCTTCCTTTGGATGTCATTTAAAACCAAATTATGGTTTTCCAACTAGTCGAGATTAGCGAACCACAACGAAGTAATTATTTATTTTATTTCCCAATCCCAACCTATTCATCCCATGAAGCAAAACTGGTAATACTCCATATCTAACACCACGGTGTTATCGGTAAAATTAATTACCATTTCACGTTCAAATCTAATTAAAGATTTAACTATCGCTTTGGAGCAAAACTGGTAATACTCCATTCTCGCTCATTTTCTAAATTTGATAATTTAGATTATCCATTCGCATTTCAATCTAATTGCAGATTTGTTAAACTCCTTTTACTGGGTTAAAGAACTAGGTGTTATTTAAAACACAGTTCACGACAAACCCAAATCACATTCTATTTGTTATCGGGTTAAAGAACTAGTGTTATTTAAAACACAGTTCACGATAAACCCATTTCAAATCCAATCAAATATATTATAAATCCCGATTATTTAAAACCCCTTTTAAATCTAATTTCTTTATTTAAAAATAATTAGGTTTTAAATTTAGTTCAAAACTAGTTCATTTCGATAAAAATCTATTTTTATCATTACAATATGGAGTTTTTCATCCCAATTCTTCCCAAATCATTTCTTATGATTTTACATAAATTATTACTATTTTTAATAATTTTATCAAGGCCCGTACAGTCGATTTCCAACAATGGCCATCGAACTGCACTTATAACGACCTTTTTCGAATTTGATTTGGACGTATCTCCAAATCCAACCGTTAGATTTTGAATTTCTAATATTCTTTAGAAAGCTCTTTTCGATACGAACCCAACGGTTCTGGTTTTAGGAGAATCCGACGGTCGGATCTCCCGTAATGTCCGTTTGAAATAAATGGTCGAAATTTACGAACTGCCGCGGCGCGGCGCGTTCTATTCAGGCCATTATATTATATATATAATATATATAATATATATTTCGTCGATTTCTATTTAAAATGAATTATATAAATAGTTTTAAATTCGTTTCAAGAACCATTTCCACTTCTATTTCAATCCAAAGCAAAATTGAATTCTTCTTTAAAAATTCGTTTTAAAATTCATTTCTATTCAATTCAAATTTCAATTAAATTTGAATTCATTTCAATTCGCTTTCAATTCAATTTGAATTCGTTTTCAATTCAATTCAATTCAAATTGGTTTTATATTCGATTCAAATTCATTTTCTATTCAAATCAAATTCGTTTCGTTTTCTATTTGAATCAAGTTCATTATATATTCAATTTGAAATCAAATTGGTTTTCTATTCCATTCAAATCGAAACCGTTTTATATTCAATTCAAATCGAAATCGTTATATATTCAATTCATTTCGAAATCGTTATATATTCAATTCATTTCGAAATCGTTTTATATTCAATTCATTTCGAAATAGTTTTATACTCAATTCATTTCGAAATCGTTTTAATCGATATAAATATCGTTCGCGTCAAAATGGCGCATCACTATTCAACACGGCTTTATATATTCTATTTCAAATATTTCTTTTTGTCAACACACGACTAATCTCAACGAATGAGTACTGTCCATGTGTGACTATTTTTGTTAAATTATTTCGTTCAACACATGACTAATCTCAACGGATGAGTACAGTCAACACATGAACCTTTATTTTATATTGATAAAGATGTAAATTTTATTATAAAAATAATTCGTTCAACACATGACTAATCTCAACGGATGAGTACAGTCAACACATGAACCTTTATTTTATATTGATAAAGATGTAAATTTTTTTATAAAAATAATTTGTTCAACACATGACTAATCTCAACGGATGAGTACAGTCAACACATGAACCTTTATTTTATATATTCTTTATTTTTCAAATTGGAATGAGGCCCAATCAATCACCATATAACGTTAATTATATGGATTTTCATACAACACATGTATATAATAGCATTGAAAATAATCAACCATCAACCAAAGTGCACTACACTGTATAAGCATCAAATATAGATATCTAACGCTTATAACAGCCTGTCAATCAATCGATCGACATATTTAATCAGTCAGGATGAGTGAACTTTAAATTTCATCCCAACACCCGTGTAGGGTTTCAAACAATCAAACATAGATTTTATTCGTGCAGTTGGGCGATGTGTGAAATTTATCGTCCCAATCAATTTCAGTCAAATCAGTGTACATAAACAAACCGTCCGGTTTGTAAATGAATATTTTATTTTATTCACTTCACGTTAAAAATTATATTTTTAACGATAAAACATTTTATTTCAACATATGAATTTCTATTCAGTTCATTTATTCAATAAAAATGATATTTTTATTTTTCTAACATATTTTAGAAAAATTTCGGCGGCATAACGGTACGATACTAGAAACGGGACGAGGCCTAGCCTTATCCCCGGTCTAGTGAAGGCCCACGCCATTCACACATCAATCAAATCATTTTCGTTATGCAAACCACAAAATTTGGAGTAAGAGTCTAACCTAGCCTTACTCCTTCGCCTTATAACGGCGCACGTCTAATCCTAACCAATTTATCGATTCGATTTTCCACACCACAAACCACATTCAAACCAATATCGCAATCAATCACCAAACAGCCAAACAAACAAGTCCATGGTCTGTGGACGATTGTGTCGGGTGCTACTAAACACCGTCTGCATCCTAGTATATATATATATAACTAGAAATTAAATTGAAGAGTGAGAAGTTCTCACCGATAGCTATCCTAACTTCACGGCTCTTCACTGATAGAAATCTTCATTGCTATCGCATCTTCGCTATCTTCTTTGCCCGTAGCCACTACATATATAAAAATCACGCATTTTTATATTTTGTTATCTTTGAAATAAAAATCACATTTTTATTTATTCACTTTCAAAAAAAAAAAGGTCATATTTTTACAATCACTTCAAATATTCAAAAATCGAATTTTCATTCAATTATTCAATATATAAAAATCGACTTTTTATCACTATGTCAAATAGATAAAAATTATATTTTTATCACGATATTTTCCATATAAAGATTTCGCCTTTTCTAAAATAAAGATTTAGCCTTTTCAAAAATAAAGTTTTCACCTTTATAAAAATAAAGATTTCGCCTTTTCTAAAATAAAGATTTCATCATTATAAAAATCATCACTTTACTTCAACGTATATAAAATAAAAATCAGATTTTTATTTCGCTACATATATAAAGATGATATTTTTAATTCTCTACATAAACAAAAATCATATCTCTATTACTTCTACTTAATAAAGATCATATTTTTAATACTTTAAAAATATAAAAATCATATTTTTATTACTTTAAAAATATAAAAATCATATTTTTATTACTTTAAAAAATATAAAGATCACACCTTTTACCAAATAAAAATCCTCTTCTTTTCTATCGATAAAAATAAAACCTTTCTATAATCAAAGATTACTTCTTTCTATATAAACAAAAATCGAACCCTTTTACTTGTAAAAACCAAATCTCCTTGCTTTTCCAATGATATTTATTTTCTAAAATCAACATTTCTAAAACAAAGTTCTTTCATTTAAATACTACCTTTTTAAATCAAAACTATATATATTAATTTCAGATTTTTATCACAAAAATAAATGAATAAGTTTCAGTTTAAGAATCACGATAATTTCATTATAAAATAAAGAGAGAAGATAGGAAAGGGGGTGCTCACAGTAAATCGGTTGAATAGGGGGGGTGCTAATGTTCGGCGCCCGATGTTTGGAGGCAAGGAGGTGGAGTTGCGGTGGCGAGGTGGTGGTCCAAGGGAGAGTGGCGGCGGCGGATCTGAAGGGGGAGGGGGCAGCGCTCGATGACTTGGCGGTTTGGGGCGAGGACTTGCGACTGGAGCGAGGAGGAAAGCACGGCAGCGGCAGCAGAGGTCTGGGGAAGGGGTTAGCGTCGTGGCAGCGGTGCGGCGCCACCTGGAGGCATGGCGGGGCAAGGGCGATGGTCGAGACGAGGGGGGGGGGGTCGGGGTTTTTTTCCTGAAAAAGGGGAAAGGTTTTGATCGTGGAAGAATGAATTTAAAGGGGGGTGTTAAATGAAAATTTATATATATAATATTAATATATTATTATTATTATCCACTGAAGTTGACTTTTTATTCGAATACCGAATCGAGTCCGACGACTGTCGCCCCTAGCGTATTACCCCCATTCCGAACGCAATGAGATATGTCCCATTAGCCAATTTTATCATTTCGATCAGTTTCCGTTTAATTTACATTTAAATCACTTTATTGAATTTTAAACGTACATTTCGAATTACCGGGGTTACATACTAACTAGAAAAATTCCAGAAAAATATTTTCTAGCTTCGTATTGACGATACGGTCCTAACAAAACTAGTTTCGTCGAATTCTGAGACCGTTAGAAAAATGGCCAATTTCCAGTCGATTAAAATCAACTGAAATGGTCAAAACACGTTTTCCTTTGCCACGCTCACATATTGATTCGAAAAATTATGAAATTTGAAATCTAGCAATAACTTGACATCACGGACCCAACAAAACTGGTTTCGTCGAAATCCGAGGTCGTTTGCAAAATGTCTATTCTTAAGGGCTATATATTATATTAAAATATATATAAATTCCACAGCGACTATTTCTAATTTTCAACTAAACATATCTCATCATTTATAAAGTGAAATCTCAGTTTCTCAACTTCGTTGGAAAGATATTATCAATTAGATCCCATTATTTTTGGTTTCACTAAAATCCGGATTGTTTTGCACCCGGTACATTCAATTGAAGTTTGAAATCGAATTATCGAACTACCGCGCCATTTTCAATTCTATTTATAATTATATATAAATATTTATATTCTAACGACGGCGTATATAATATATACGTCGAATTATATTCAAAATAAATTTCTCGTCGATATTATTTAAAATAATCTATTTTAAATATCCAAAATTCGCTAGAATTGCCAAAATAAAAATTTTTAAACTGGCCCAGATTTTCCGGGTTATTACAGCCACGTCCTTCTTCATCCCAGCCCAAAAGAAAACCCTTTTCATGTCTCTGTACATCTTGTCGCCACCTAGATGAATAGTAATCTTAGAATAGTGGGCTTCTTCTAGGACTGCCTTTATCAAGCTTCCAGTCTGAGGAACACAAAGCCTTCCATCTCGTCGCAACCACACATTTTCATCTATGGCATATCTACCGAGGTGACTAGAAGTCTCCCCTCTTCTGAGCTTATCCATATTGTCTAGAATCTGTGGGTCACCTTGTTGCGAAGCTCCTATCTGCTCCACAAGATTCGGTCGTATCTCCAAGGATGCAAACAAATTAGGCAAAACTTCAATGGAGGGTCTAAAATCAAAAGTTGATATGAACTCCAAGTTCTCTCTTTCCACAAACAAAGGAATCAGAGCCATTCTCTGCCTACTTAGTGCGTCTGCAACCACATTACCCTTGCCAGGGGTATATGAAATCTCAAAATCGTATGAAGCCAAGAATTCCATCCACCGTTGTTGCCTTAAATTGAGATCCTTCTAAGAGAATAGGTACTTGAGAGATTTGTGATCGGTGTACAAATCGAATCTTTCTCCCAGTAAATAATGACGCCCCGTCTTCAATGCAAATACTATGGCACAAGTTCTAGATCATGGGTGGGGTAGTTCTTTTCATGAATTCTCAACTGCCTACCCCCATAACATATTACTTTCCCTTCTTGCATCAGCACCGCACCAAGTCCTGTACCGCACGCATTAGTGTAAACAGTAAACACTTTACTTCCATCGGGCAAGGTCAAGACTGTGGCTGTTGTCAGAGCCCTTTTCAGCCATTGGAAAGCAACATCACAGTCTATATCCCATGAAAACTCCAAATTTTTCTTTGTCAGCCTAGTGTGAGTGAATGATATCTCCGCAAAGTCCTTAATGAACTTCCTATAGTAACCTGCTAACCCAAGAAAGCTTCTCACCTCGGTTGCGTTTTTAGGAATCTGCCAATCTTGCACTGCAACCACCTTCGTGGGATCTACAGCTATCCCTTCTTTGGAGGCTACATGCCACAAGAATCTTACCTCGTTTCTCCAGAAATGGCATTTGGAGAACTTTGCTTTTAGCTGGTGGTCACAGAGAGTTTTCAAAACTTCCCTCAGATGTTGGGCATGCTCTTCTTCGTTCTTGGAGAAGATCAAAATATCATCAACGAAGACTACGAATAATTTGTTTAGGAATTACCGAAACACCCAACTCATCAGATCAACAAAATAGGCAGGTGCATTTGTCAGCCCAAAAGCAATCACTAGCCATTCAAAGAAACCGTCCGAGTTCTGAAAGCAGTCTTATCTATGCAATCCTCAGCCACTTTCAATTGATGGAACCCTGTAGCCAAGTCCAATTGAGAAAATACTGAGGCACTAATGAGCTGATCAAATAAATCATCAATTCTTGGAAGCGGGTGCCTATTCTTTTTGGTCAGCTTATTTAATTCTCTATAGTCAACACACAGACTAAGTGATCCATCTTCTTTAGTTGCGAATACTACTGGAGCACCCTATTTAGATATGCTTCATTTAATGAACCCTTTCCCAAGTGGCTCCCGTACTTGCTTACTCAGCTGCCTCCTTTCCCTTGGAGCCATGTGGCGTACTGGTAACACAACTAGCTTTGCATTGTCCACCAGATATATGCGAAAGTCAATCTCGCGCCTTGGAGGTAAACCGTATACCTCATCAAAAACATCAGAGTAATCCCGAACCACTGGAACAAATTGTATGTCCTCTATGGATGCATCTAAAGACTTTACGAAGCTAAGCATAACAGACCCTTGGGGGTCATAAGAAAATTCAAGGGTCCTCCCATTACAAGTTGGGAGCCTGACAGCCCTCCTTTCACAATCTAAAACGTCTCCATATGCGGTAAGCCAATCCATTACTAGAATCAACCCATAGCCCATAAACCCAAGCACATACGCGTCGCATTCAAACTCAACGCCTAACATGGATAATTTCATACCCCTAAAAATCATCGATAAATGAGCCGAACCACCAATGGGGTTTGAAACAGCCACGGGATCTACTACAATACTAGTAACTAAGTGCAGAGATTCAACCATGGAACTGGATATAAACGAGTGTGAAGCACCAGAATCAAAAAGTGTTCTAACTAGATGGTTTGAAAGAGAAACGAAATTTTATACCTCTTTCAGGAGCACTGACGGCGAGAGCATGCACCGCCCTGTAGAAGTTCCTGCCCTATGACCCTGTCCCTGTTTCTTTGGGCACTCCTTAGAGAAGTGTCCGACCTCTCCACAATTAAAGCAATTTCCCTTCCTTCTTTTACAGTCCTTCACCAACTGACCTTCCTTCCCACAATTGTGACATTTCCTTTTATCCTTGCCTTTGACATCTTTTCCTCCTTTCTTTTGCTGTTGTTGTGGCTGTTGTTGCTACTGTCCTTTCTTGGGCCACACCTTCCTGTTCTGCGATGTCCCCTCAGTCTTTGCTTCCTTCTTCTCTCCCTTGTCCTCTTCATGCATTAGGGCCATATCCACAAGCCTATCAAAGGTGGCACCCTATAGGAATGTGGGACATAGCAAGACCATGTAGAGGCTCATTCAGTCCTTTAGCAAATCGTAAAGCCTTTTTGTGCGGTGTATCCACCAACACTAATCCGAGCCTTGCTAGTTGGTTGAACTTGTTCACATACTCCTTCACCGTCAAATTCCCTTGCTTGAGCGGTAAGAACCTCTCCATTTGTATGCTTCGCTCAGCTTGGGAAAGAAATTTAATCACGAATCTCTGTCTGAAATCTCCCAGGTTTCCACCGGACGTCCAGCCTGGGTAACTTCCCACCAAAATGAAGCTTCGTCTTTTAACAACCAAGCAGCAAACTGGATATTTCTTCGGTCCTCCACTTCAAAGATTATGAATAAATCCTCGGTCTCCTTAAGCCAATTTCGAAATTCCACAAATGCTTCATTCCCCATGGAATGGCTTCCCTCCCATAGCACGGAAGTCCTTACAGATTTTGGCGAAGCTATCTTCTCTTGGAGGGGGAGGAGGAGGAATGACTGGGGCAATAGGAGGAGGAGCGTCTCTCTGGCCTTCAACAAGCGCTGTGGCCTCCAAATATCTCCGGAACCATCCAGGTACCATGACGCCCTCTGGGATATTAGGAATGTTTTGATCCCCAAACATGCTGAAAAAGGGAAAAGGAAGAATTTTAGATAAAGGACCGAAGGATATTACATATGGCTTCTTGGGGAATATTTTCAAAATAAACTTTTCTTTTTGAAAATACTTTCTTTTAAAATCTTTTTGAAAAATATTTTTCAAAACTTTTATCAAATCTGGTAACCTTCTGCTGTGGTACCAAGTGTGACACCCCACATCCGTTAATGTCACTCACTAAGGGGATGCATTAAGTTTCGTGAAGCGTTGTAGGTAAACAGACACAGAATAATTACAAGACAGATATAAATAAGATAGCAGTGGAAATTTCAAATTTTTATTTCAACATAAAACATAATACCGTAGTTCACAATACCATAAGTCATAAAACCATTACAACAAAATACATCTGTCTTGCATCATCAAAGTACATAGGTATTAAAGAAAAACATTATTCCAAAAAAAAAGAGTAAGCCATAGTAGAGACAAATACTTAAGCAATACTCCAGAAGTAGCTTCCAGCAAGATAATATCCAAGTCCTGACTAAGCCTGGTTGTTTCCTCCCTGAGAACCTTGGGGGGAATGGAAGAGAGAGGAAAAAACAAACAGGTCAGACATAAAGTCTGGCGAGTCTAGTTACTGTTAGCCAGTAAATAAATAAAGGTGAACATGATAGGCATAAAGAGGGTAAGAGAGGTCACTATATAAATGGTAGGTGTGACAAGGCAGATAAGGTAAGGTGTACACATACTTCACTAATGACTACTCTGCACTACTACTAGTATAACTAAAGTAAGATGATCCCTTCCACAATAAGTTGGTAGACTTAGGGTATACGTCCAAATGTACCCTAACCATTACCCTAATCGATCGACTCCATATTCCGTAGATACCTTGTGATGGCTCCACCGGAGGAGGTATCACTTCCTAAAGTGGCAACCCAAGAGGTGCACAACCATATCTACTGGTGTCACGATTGTCTTAGCCCCCTCTGCCCGACCCATGCATGCACATGTCCCCGGTCGGTTTGCGCCGTCCACACCGTCCGTCCCGTTTGGATCTCTTACAATCAATCAGTAAGCGTGCCCTTATATCCGCCTAATACAGAGTTCTTTATTTGATACCTACTCCGGGTTACTGATTAAAATGGGTCCCACACAATATGATACAAGCTCTCCCCTTTGTCTTTTATCCCCACTAGGTTTTTCGCTGACTATGTATACCCCTAGGTGTCTTTAATTACATAGTCCTATACCAGTTATGCTTACCCTAAAGGGTGTCTTTAATTACATAACTTTATTCTATTTTCCACTAGCTATTTATACCATCAAGTGTCTTTAATTACATAACCCTATTAGGTTAAGTTTGTGGGCCTATATATCTATATATTACCCACCCCCTTCTAATTTACTTAACCCACCCACTACACATCCAGTTTTACTTAACCCTAACATAAGTTCATAGTCATACAATCTTTATGAATTAAATTAGGTTAAGTAGTCCAATTCTATTACCATGTCCAATTATGATTTCATACTAGGTTAGACCTCCCACATTAGGCCTGCAACATATGGATGATGGATATGCTGGTCTGGTCCGGGCAGTCTTATCCCACAGTTGGGCCTAACCTCGTGTCTTAGCCTGATTTGTATTTACATACTTAGACCTCCCACATTAGGTTCAACAATAGTGGCTGCTGGATATGCTAGTCGGGTCCGGGCAGACTTCCACCACTAACGTAACCTAATCTCGTGTCATATATACAATTACAATTCCTTATTGTAATTACTAACATTCCATTTTTAATTAATTTACCAATTAATTAATCCTTTCCTTTTATAGGTGTCAATACCTATTTTGCAACAATAATTTGAATTACATATCCAAAAATTGTCATATTCAAATTATTCCATTTTTACCCAAATTTACCTATGTCATTATAGGTGATTATTTCTATGTTTCCCTATTTGAATTATATGTCCAACTAATATAAACATTATATAAATTATGCCAATCGTAAATCCCCCTTTTCCCCGTTTCCTAACTAACGTGATCGCATGTATTTTGGCGTCATCGAGGCTACAAAGTAGCCTCGCCATAACAATAAAAAGGGAGTCACAAAGGTGACAGTTTCAGTGCTGTTTTGGCATAAGCATGACAACAAGGTGAATGGACATGTAATCATCATAACAGGGTGAACACAGAGCTGATGAACTTGTGACAACTACAATGTCAAAGTCAACATATCATGGTCTAAACTTGTCATTTAGATGTCTAACAAAATTAGGGTGACATAGTAGCATGATTAGACCTAAAAGGGTGGCATCACATGTCAAGTTTACAACATATCGTGATTACTACAACATAACAGGTGAAAGGTGATTAGCATAAAGGATTAGATCTAAATTAACAAGTTCGCATTTCCCATAATGTAGTTGCAAGTCAAGATCTACATAGTCAGCATAGTAGAATGTCCATAATCATATTGGATCCAGGGATAATGACATAATAAACTTGCACAATTTCATGATTCACAACATATACACAATTCATACTCTATCATAATTCATATTTATCCATTTAAACCTAAAAGTGACTAGAAACTCACAGCGTTAGGTTCAGAAAATTTAGAGAGAGAGATCTGAATTTTGAATAGCTAAACTGATTGTAGTAGGCTTTGATTCTGTTTCAATTTGCAAATCGATAGCATATGGCCTCTATGGTCTCCAATGGAGAAAATAAGAGAATTTGGTTGGATCCCGAATTGAAAATAGCATTGTTTCCCCTTTTTCTACGTTTCCCCTTCGTTGAACTGAACCCATCCTCAACCAAAACCCTCCACCGCCGCACCCTTTTTGAGACGTCAGGCACCCATCACCAACCACCACCGTGTGCCTCGCTACGCCGCCTCCCTCCTCCCTCAGTCCTGGCCAACTCGGTGGCACGTGTCCACCCCAAAACACCTCCGATGGTGGCCTCTTTAAGGCCCAAAACCGAGCGATTTACAACATGAAACCAAATCTTGACCGTACACCCCCTAGAGCTCGCGGAGAGCTTCAATTTCCCTTTTGAAATTTTGGATTTCATTGAACGAATTTGCAATGATTTGTGAAAGAAGTTTAGATGGTTTGGAGCATCGGTTTTGATTTTTGAGTGGCGGCTGGAAAGATGAGTGAGAGGCAAGGGTTTGGATATTTATAAACGTATATATTAATATATAAATAATATTTAATTCTAAATTCACTTGTTTAATGCCTCGACCTCCAAATCAAACCCAATGACTGTCGCCCCTAGCTAAATACCACCATTTCAAACATATTGGGATATGTTTAGAAAGCCAATTCGACCATTACGATCAATTTTCATTCAAACTAAAATGTAAATCAATATATATTGAATTTGAACGTACATTTTAATTTACCGGGACCACATACTGACTCCAAAAATTTCATAAAAATAATTTGGTTATGTTTTGATGATACGGTCCTAACAAAACTAATTTCGTTGAATTTGGATACCATTTGAAAAATGGTCATTTTCTAGTTGATTAAATTCGAACTGAAATTGCCAAACATGTTAAAATTTACTACGCTCACATATCAAATCCAAAGATTATGAAAATTGGAATCTAGCAATAATTTGACATTCGGGATCCAACCAAAGTGGTCTCGTCAAAAACGGAGGTCAGTAGCAAAATCTCTATTTTTAAGGACTATATATTATATAAATTTCATAGCAACTATTTTGAATTTTCAGCTGGACATAACTTTTTATTCCCGTAATGAAATCTAGATTTTTCACATTCTTTGGAAAGATATTTTCAAATAGATTCAAATATTTCTAGTTTTACTAAAATACGATTTATTTTGATTCCTGTACATTCATTTGAAATTTGAAATCGAATTTTCAAACAACCGCGCCATTTTCAATTCCTTTTATGATTAAAATAAATATTTATATTCTAACTTCGATTTAAATTAATTCATACGTTATAATTCTACTCAAAATAAATTTCTAGTCATTATTATTTAAAATAAATCATTTTAAATATTCAAAATTCATTAAAATTTCCAAAATAAAAATTTTAAATTGGTTCTGATTTTCCGGGTTGTTGCAATCTCCCTCACTTAAAATCTTTTCGTCTTCGAAAACAAACGGAGCTGAAAGTTGTTTAACTTTCAGTTTGGCTTTCATTCTTCAACTTTTCGGTTTCTAAGAATTTTCAAATCCTTCAAAAATTTGGTTAACACCCTAAATTTTCAAAAAAAATCGCTATAACCTCCTTTGTATGGGGAGACATTTAAAACCGCAACTAGCCACGTAGGGCCCTCATCATCCAAAAAAAAGAAGAAAAAGCCAATCGGCTCATAAAGTCAGCCAAACCCATTAAATTAGTAAACATGTACCTATTTGTTGGGAATAAAATTTTATTCCTCTTCTCTGGCCTCCTTGCTATGACCTGTTCAATGTATATGCATGTATATATATGCAATTTCAAACAATTTTCAATTCAGTTCAACATTCGACACAATTTGGTTATATTTTCTGTTCATTCACATGTTGGTATAAATGAATAATCACATAACACAATCAACAATCAATTAGTTGATTATCGTTTCAAATATATAATTTTAGTACATATTCAGATATCATATTTTTAGTGCCAAATCACAACAATAAACCCTATCTAATTTTGGTTCTCACACCAGCCAATTGGAAATATATAGATATCCTACTTTTGAAACTCAAAAATAAACTACTGATGCCGTACGTCATCAGTAGAATCATATCCGGGCGACTAGAGTGTGATTCTTTATACAGGAAAAAATTGTGAAGGACAAAAAAACCGAAAAAATTGCCCAAAAGGACAAGGGGCAAAAAACTTGTCCAAAAGGACAAGTTTTAGTACAAAGTGGAAAAACATGGGACCCCTCTGAAATTCATCATTTGCACTAAAACTTGTCCTTTTGGGCAAGTTTGTTTATGGTTGTCCTTTTGGGCAAATAATTTGGTGAGTTTGTCCTTGTGGGAAAAAACCCCTTCTATATATGTCCAGTATATTAAAACTTCGAATATATGTTTGCAAGGCTTATATGCAAAATCTTTATATACTCAATTGTCCAAATCAATTTAAAATAAATTATTCAAATGCAGATAACCGATATAAAATTTTAAAACTAAATTTGATTTTAAAATTTTCACTTTTCACACTCATTCTAGGATACTACTGATCCTATCTCTAACGAGTCATTCTTATTGGATATTACTAATCCAATCTCTGATGAACTATTTCGCTTAGTTCTAACGTGCCTTGTTCTCGAGCTTTGTAAACCAAAGCTCTGATACCACGTGTAACGACCCAGACTTCCCCGTAAGGGAGAGCCTGGATTGAGTTGAGAACACGACAAATCAGAACGCAAACAGAAGAACATTTCATTGCTTATTACAACAATTTTCATCAGAGTACAAGAATATACAGAGTATGAACAAATAATATACATTTGATAACTATCAGAAATTTAAAATTACAATGTAGTGGAAAATAACACAAAACATAACTGAAAGAAATACATGGATATAGAGCTTTCAGAGTATAGTTCCAGTTGTAAATCCTAGATCATGTGATTATAATATCTGCAAAACCAAAACTACTAGCTGCCCATATGGAAAATAGGGGCACCCAAAGTTTAGGTTAAAACAATAAACTCCAGGTCAGTCATGTGACTGGTGTGAGAACTAAAATAGTTTTTTAAAACTTTACTTAAAATGAAGTAAATCAAGGGATCATGCCGTATAACACGGAACGGGTTTCCTCCCAAGAATACCAGTGCATATAACAAACAGTGCAATGTTTTTTGAAAAATGAAGCTATTATAAGACCCAGATCCCATTACACAATGCAACGCAAACCGGAGGATACAGTTTTCCCTTATAATAGCCAAACATGCTTGGTACATTTAAAACAAATAATTTGATACTATTATAAGTGCATAATGTATAAAACAATTCAAATATAATTGTATCAATCATAGACGGCATGGGTACCATATATCATGTCGCCAATACTAGGCCCTACAATCAAAACTGCAAAAAACGTATTGGAAGTTGGATTTCCATCATGAACCAAGGCAAGGGATCATCCTTACCGAATTTGAGACAATCTAGCCTACCATGTCTCAGGCTATAGCCGCAACTGCACCTACGAAAATGTAGGGTCGGTCCATATTTTAAGTGGATTAGTAATCCCTGAACAATACGTTTCCCCGCCCTATAGGGCATAAATGAGCCAGATGACTCAAATTCCATAGGCTCCGTAGTAAACGATATATCCGAAGCACCTCGCTTTCCATCTTCCACATAAGTAAAAATGTCTGGGCTCCATACCATGACACCACTCCTAACTAGAAAGAAACACATGTCCTCCCTGCCGTCCTTCATCTCGTTTCTGGTTCATAACGGGGTGTGAAGCTTGCGAATTAACGCTGCACAAAGCTATGCTATATTAAAGCCATGCTTTGATCATCAACCATAAGACTCTATTTTTCAACAGAAGTCTTGATCCTTTGCATCTCAGCATGCCACGTAGGCAATTCATGTCATGCGACTGATGTCTATCGATATATAACCTCTGAGCTCGTACGTCTCAGAGAAGGGCGTTAAGCAAAAGAATAAATTCTCAGCCACCAAACAGATATATATATTTAATAGAAATCAATCAACACGAAATAAAATCCAATGTCAGAAACGCATCCATTTACATGTTCGTTCTGGGTCTGAACAAAACCTGAGGCATCTTATTCCTCATCCCATATGTCTAATACAGGAGAGAGGTCCTCCTATATCCAGTCGATCTCCAAGTACGTCTGGACGATCACCACTTATTACCATATCTTGGGTGTACAGCCTAATCAAGCCATCGGTAATCATCCAAACGATGTGAAGATCTCCGGTCTTCAACCACCGTCTTCATCGTCGACTTATTGTCGAATCAGTTATTCAGAATGTATAAATCCAGCCTTTCTGAATAACTCGCGTATATTACAAACAAGTGCTATAAAACACAACATACGCCTCATTCCGATTCAGAATATTCTTTTATTTAAATATTCTTATCCTTTGGGAAAGGTTCCCATTAATTTTATCAAAGATAATTTCTTTAAAATTTATTCTTTAATCTTCCTTTGGATATCATTCATACCATATTAAGGTTTTCCAAACTATTCGGGATTAACGCACCTTACTGAAGTAATCATTTATTTAATTTCCCAATCCAAACCTATTCATCCCATGGAGCAAAACTGGTATTACTCCATAACTAACACCACAGTGTTATCGGTAAAATTAATTACCATTTCCCATTCAAATCTAATTAAAGATTTAACTATCGCTTGGAGCAAAACTGGCAATACTCCACTCTTGATAATTTCCCAAGTTTGATAATTTAAATTATCAATTCACATTTCAATCTAATTAAAGATTCATTAAAACTCCACTTAGTTCTAATCTTTCCAAAAATCAATATTAATGATTATTTGACTTTGGAAAATCAAACATGTCGCATCGACAATCTATAACCTCTAAGCTTGTACGTCTTAGAGAAGTGTGTTAAGCAAGAGAATAAATTCTCCGCTACCAAACAGATATATATTTAGCAAAGGTCAACCATACAGTTCGAAATACAATGTTAGACATGTAATCTTGTCTTTAACTGGGTTAAAGAACTAATGTCATTTAAAATACAGTTCACGATAAACCCAAATCACATTCCATCAATTATGGGATCTTCACGGAAAAACAAATCAATATATAATCAATATCGATTTCCGTATCCGACCAATAATATAAATGGAATAACTACAATGTATTTTAAATTCCGTATGTATTAACAGTCTTCCTCCACAGAAGCTCATTTCGATTATTACTAAATCGAATTCCATTCAATTCCAATTTAATATATTAAATTGGAAAACATTACTTTGGAAAATTTTCATTAAATCTTAATAAAAATATTTATAAATTCCAAATCACATTTCACTGTAAATCGGGTTAAAGAACGAATGTCGTTAAAAACACAGTTCATGATAAACCCAATTCCCATCCCATTTTATTCCATTAAATGTTAATTAATTGGAAGCTCTAACAATCTTGATTAAAAGATTTATTCTTTTCACATGGGGTTTAAGAACAGTGTTATTTAGGACACCACTCACGACAAACCCAAAATCCAATTCTTTTATTCAATTCCAATTAAATATTAATTAATTGGAAAAACTTCACTAAATCATAATTAAAGATTTATTCTTTTCTCAACCGGGTTTAAGAATAGTGTTAATAAAGACACCATTCACGACAAACCCAAATTCCCATTTGATATTAAATACAAGGCTCTGAATAGAAATTATATCGGCTTATATTCAATATCAAATTCTGAAACCAACCAATATCGTATTGGAAATAACCATATAAATATATCTTCCAAATTTCCATAACAATATCCATATAACCACGAAAACCAATATCGAAATATTCCGAAGATGATTTTGATTCAAACCCATTCCAGTTCATATATTGGAAACAGGTTATTTTTAAAACTATTTCAAATCCAATTTATTTATTTAAAAATATTGGATTATAATTCTAGTTCATAACTAATTCATTTCGATAAAAGTATATTTTTATCGTTTCAAATATGGAATTTTTCATTCTAATTCTTTCCAAATCATTAATTATGATTTTACACAAATTATCGATATTTTTAATAATTTTATTAAGGCCCTTTCTGCCGATTTCCATAAACGGTCATCGAACTGCAATTACAGCGACCTTTTCCAATTTTGATTTGGACATAATTCCAAATCCAACCATTAGATTTCAAATCCATTGTACTCATTGGAAAGCTCTTTTCGGTACGAACCTAAAGGTTCCGGTTTTAGGAGAATCCGACGGTCGGATTCCCCGTAATATCAATTCAAAGTTAATGGTCGAAATTCGCGAACTGTCACTGCGCGACGCGTTCTATTTAGGCCATTAAATATATATTATATATATATATCATCGATTTCCATTTAAAACATATTTTATAAATTCGTTTTAAGATGATTATAACCTAGTTTTCAATTTTAAATCAAAATTGAATTTTCCTTATCATTATAATACATAAATGATAATATTTCCAAAATATCAGATTTTGAAATCATTTCCTTTTCGATATTCATTATAAAAATGAGTAAAGTCGATAAAAATATTGTTCACGTCAAAATGGCGTTAATTTGATTAACACGGCTTCATATATTTCAATATTTTCATGTCCATCCCAAATCGGACATCAAAATCATATTTTGATCCATTACTGAAAATTACTTTAAAATATTAGTTATTTTAAATTATTCATTATTCTTCATTTTAAAATATTAGTTAATTTAAAATATTCGTTCTTTCCGAATTGGAATCAGACACAATCAATTACCATATAATTTTATTTATATGGATTTTATACACACATGTACACAACAATAATCAAACATAGTCAACCATCATCCAGAGTGCATTACACAACTGCATAAACATTAAATATAAATAATTAACACTTACAATAGTTTATTAACCCATCAATTGACATACAACTAGACAACTGGGATTAGTGTACGTCTATTATCATCCCAATACCCACGTGGGGTTTCAATCAACACACATAGTTTTTTTGTGTAGTTGGGCGATGTGTAAAATTTATCATCCGAATCAATATCAGTTAAATGGGTGTGCATAAAAAAATCGTCTGATTTGTAAATGAATATTTTATTTTATTCATATACATGTTAAAAATTATATTTTTAACGATAAAATATTTATTTCAACACATGAATATTTTATACAGTCCATATACACAATAAAAATGATATTTTAATTATTCAAATAATTTATTCACCACATGAATATTTTATACAGTCCATATATACAATAAAAATGATATTTTATTATTCAAATATTTTATTCATCACATGAATATTTTATACAATCCATATTTACAATAAAAATGATATTTTTATTATTCAAATATTTTATTCATCACATGAATATTTTATACAGTCCATAAATAAAATAAAAATGATATTTTTATTAATCAAATATTTTATTCCATACGTGAATATTCTATACGGTCCATATATAAAATAAAAATGATATTTTTGTTATTCAAATATTTTATTCCATACATGAATATTCTATACAGTCCATTTCACATCACAACACAATACAGTCCAAACAAACAACCATGATTTGTAAAATAAATGGTTTCGGGTGCTGTTAAGCACCGTCTGCATCCTATACATATTTTACTGTAAAAAATTAGAGTGAGAAGGGTTTCTCACTTTCGGTTTCCACTCTACCATTTTTATTTCTGAATTTTTGAACGGTTTGGATTTGAATTTGCCCGACATTCTTAATCACTCCAAATTGGATCCAGTCAGTCTTGTTGTGAAGCTCTCGTCCCCACGATCGTAATGGATCCAGTTTCACGCGATTTGGACTCCGTGTGAAGAAGTTATCGCGTTATATACATTGGATAGTTAACAATATAATTGATGAATATAATTAAAAATTAATTACACTTTTTAATCACATTTAACAAAAGCGTTGTTTCCCCTTCTTCTATGTTTCGCCTTCGTCGAACTGAACCCATCCTCAACCAAAACCCTCCACCGTCGCACCCTATTCGAGACGTCGGGCTCCCATCACCAACCACCACCGTGTGCCTCGCTACGTCGCCTCCCTCCTCCCTCAGTCCTGGTCAACTCAGTGGCCCACGTCCTCCCGAAAACACCAATGACGACGAGTACTTTAAGGCCCAGAACCGAGCGATTTACAGCGCGAAACCAAATCTTGACCATACACCCCCAAGAGCTCGCGGAGAGCTTCAATTTCCCTTTTGAAATTTTGGGTTTCATTGAATGGATTTGCAATGATTTGTGGAAGTAGTTGGGAAGGTCTGGAGCGTCGGTTCTGATTTTTGAGCGGCGGCTGGAAAGATGAGTGAGTGGCTAGTGTTTGGATATATATATATATATATATATATATATATATTAATATTTTAATAATATTTAATTCTGAATTCACTTGTTTAATGCCATGACCTCGAAATCAAACTCAATGACTGTCACCCCTAGCTAAATACCTCCACTCTGAACACAATGGGATATGTTTAAAAAGCCAATTCGACTGTTACAATCAGTTTTCATTTAAATTAAAATGTAAATCAATATATATTGAACTTGAACGTACATTTTAATTTACCGGGACCACATACTGACTCCAAAAATTCCAGAAAAATAAATTTGGTTACGTTTTGACGATACGGTCCTAACAAAACTAGTTTCGTCGAATTTTGAGATCGTTTGAAAAACAGTCATTTTCCAGTCGATTAAATTCAAATTGAAATTACCAAACATGTTTAAATTTACTGCGCTCACATATCAATTCCAAAAATTATGAAAATTGGAATCTAGAAATAATTTGACAATTTGGATCCAACCAAAGTGGTCTCATCAAAAAAGGAAGTCATTTGCAAAATCGCTATTTTTACGGGCTGTATATTATATAAATTTCATAGCAACTATTCTGAATTTTCAACTGGACATAACTTTTTATTCTCGTTATGAAATCTGGATTTTTCACATTCATTGGAAAGATATTTTCGAACAGATTCAAATATTTCTGTTTTTAATAAAATCCAATTTATTTTGAATCCTGTACATTCATTTAAAATTTGAAATCGAATTTTCCAACTACCGTGCCATTTTCAATTCCTTTCATAATTAAAATAAATATTTAAATTCTAACTTCGATTTAAATAAATTTATACGTTCTAATTCTATTCAAAATAAATTTCTAGTCATTATTATTTAAAATAAATCATTTTAAATATTCAAAATTCATTAGAATTGCCAAAATAAAAATTTTAATTGGTTTTTATTTTCCGGGTTGTTACACCAAGTGGCTATCTCCACCTATAAATACCTCAAAGCTTAAAGAGGAAAGGGAATTTTCGACTTCGAATTCTTCTTCTTTCTAGAGAAATTTTTTCTGGAAGAGGAAAATAGTCGTCTTCTTTCTTTTCTTCAAATAGAAAAAACATTGTACTCGTAATCCAAAGCAGAAATAATATTTAAAGTGGACGTAGGCAAAGTCTTTGCCGAACCGCTATAAAAAGTATGTGCGCTTTCCCCGCTTTCTTTACTTTTTCTGCATTTTATAAGGGGATTGTTAAAGGGACTCCACTTTTGGTTAAGGGGAGGACAAATTTAAGGGGACTCCACTTTAAAAATAATTTGTTGAGGGAGGGTTTGGCTTTTTTTTATTTTAGAAAAAACATGGTCTAAACTACCCCTTATCACAACATACAATTCACTATTGTTCTTTTTATATTTCGCGTCGATTTGCATACGCATGAATACAATTTCTTTTCATTTCCAAGGTGAAAAAACATCTGCATCTCAATTAATGTTCCAATTATACATAATTGATCGGATTTGTTCATGAATATTTAAGTATTTTAAATTGAACCATCGAATTCTAAAATGATATTCATTAACTTACCAGATCTGATCCACACAACTTTCTTATCCTATTTTTTATTTCATTAAATTTTGCTCATTATTTAGGGTTTAGCTTTTAAAGTTTACATTAAATAAGATTATGGGGTTAATATTGGAATTTTTAATTAAATGTTTAAGGGAGGGCTAATTTTTTTGATCCTCCCCTTAACAATTGAACAATAATTTAAATTTTGTCCTCCCCTTAACCAAAAGTGGAATCCCTTTAACAATCCCCTTTTATAATCAGCATTTGTGTGCTCTTCACACGATTGGGGGTTGAACATCAGTAGTGACCAACTTTTGACGTCAACACAAATGAAGCTCAATCTTTTTATATTAAAAAAAGATTGCATTTCAATGTATAAGTACAAATTTTTAATATTCAGCCATGCTCCTTGCTCTTAAACGACACAGAATATGAAGGTTCAGATCTAACCCTTGATTCAAATCTAGATCTACATATATAAAGTCCTCATCCTTTGGCTATGTGATTCATATTGAATCATACTATCAGCGTCATCACCCCCTAATCAAAGGGGATTAGCTATACATAGCTAAAGAAGAAGAAAAACAGAAATTAAATAAAAAGAACATAAATAAAACTAAAACTAAATAGAACAGAGGAAGAAGAATGATTTTATTCCAAGAAGAGAATTACAGAATAAAACCCAATGTGTTTTTACATGAAGGAGATACAATCTATTTATAGTTGCATTGACAAAGACTATTAGGCAAATTCTACAATGTGGGACTAAAGAAATAGCCCAAATAACACTTAAGCCAGTGTGAACGCAGCTTTAGAGTGAGTGGTTTGGCGAATAGGCTAGTGTGAACGCAACATGAGTAAGAGGCCTTCCTAATGAGCTAATGTGAATGCAGTTTGAGTCTTTATTGAGCCAAATCTTCTTAACTGAAATATAATTGCAACCGTTCTTCAAGCTTCAGACTCTTCAAGCTTTAGCAATTTTAAATTTCACTCTTTTTTTAAGCAAATTCTTCATGCTTTATCCATTAAATGCTCTAAACCATGCTTCTTGTCAACAATCTGAAAACACAGCTATAAATACACAATATCAATTATTTAAAAGATAAAATAAGATAAATATGCGGATAAAATATACACATTTACGTGTATATCAAATACCCCCACACTTATCTTTTTATTCGTCCTCGAATAAACTAAACTAAGATATGTCACACTTTCGTAGGAAACACGATTGCATTTAGCGTATGCAATAAGCCGTTAAACCTCTGGGTGTCCCCAGTAGGACGAGTGTTGTCTCGTGAGGGTTTTCAGCGGATACTACCCACAAAATCCAAAGCGTCTTCAGTACGCGGATTAATCAAACAATATATTTAAGGTCTTTCACATTCCAAGGATTTCACCTAACTTCAATAATAACGGTTTAGCCCCAAATTGTCCGTCCCATAATTAGTGCAAAAATGAACAAAATTTTTCAAGCTGAATGGTAATTCCTTGATAACACTGTAATTGTCTTGAAGGTTAAGAGCGTGGTGTCAACCAAAGTTCTACACATCGACAATGTACACCCAATCATTTATTTGACCCCTTTTTTTTTTTTTGAATAATTTTGCACCAATGTAACTGTAATGTATTGGATGTGAGTTATGCATAGATGAAGGAAAATTTTGTAAGTTCTAAAAATGTTATAGATAAGAGGGCAAGTGTATTAGTTGAACTTCAAGCTACAAAAGATAAAGTAATACTAAGGCACATATGAACATGTTGTTTCCTTTCATCTCCTCTACTACAATCCTCACTTCCAAGTACGGTGTAATGGATGCGGATGGAATGGAACTGAATGCTTTATAGTCAAGAATGATGAATGACTATTTTATTTTGAGAGACTCTCTCTTTATTTCATTTTTTTTTCTTCTTTTTTTTCTTTTTTTTTTTCCTTTTTTTTTCTTTTTTTTCTTTCTTTTGTATGATGAATGATGAATGGAGATGGGATGGAATGATACCGTACATTATTTCATTTGATTCCTCCTCTACTAAACCAACACTTCATGAAAGGAAAGTTTTGTGCCCTAGTTACTCTACTTCTATAACCTTAATTCAACACACAAGTCTGGATTGATGTTATACAAAAAGCTGAAAGGAATGATAAACAAAGTTTCGTAAGATAGATAACCCATATAAAATAAGATGTGGTATATGGTTATCCTTCCTTAAAACAAGTATGGAATGGGTAGTGTAATATTGGTATATAAAAAGTGACGTTTTTGACCTTTAAACATAAATCAGTGAAAAGGTTCTTGAGTATACCAATATAAGATAAACTTGTCGAAACATGGATGTAAATCGACTAAAAACTTGGGTTTGAATAATGTGGGGTATCGAAGAAGAACGCTACAATGAGTCATTTCTCCTTAATTGGGCCAAGTGGATTTTAGAACTTACGATTTTGAAAATTTGAGTGGAAAAGAAAATATTATGCATGAAAACAAACTCAGAAAATCCAACAAATGTAGGTGCAAAATCCTTTTATTTCATGATTTTTTTTTTGATTTTTTTTTTTTGATTTTTTTTTTTTTTGATTATTTTTACTTGCACATCCTAACATGTATAACAAAGGTTGACACGCTTACTCCAGAACACGACTAACGTCTGCACAGTCTCAAGCTAGCATCTTAAAAAGACACATTACGATTCAATGAATAAATAATGTTCATTCCCATCACCCAACAATTCAACTTATCAAACAAGAACCAGGGTGTTATTTATGAATTTAAGTTAATCCTTGTTCAATGAATGACCTACTTCATAAAATTTGATTGCTGATGTAATGTATATTCAATACCCCCACACTTATCTTTTTATTCGTCCTCGAATAAACTAAACTAAGATATGTCACACTTTCGTAGGAAACACGATTGCATTTAGCGTATGCAATAAGCCGTTAAACCTCTGGGTGTCCCCAGTAGGACGAGTGTTGTCTCTTGAGGGTTTTCAGCGGATACTACCCACAAAATCCAAAGCGTCTTGAGTACGCGGATTAATCAAACAATATATTTAAGGTCTTTCACATTCCAAGGATTTCACCTAACTTCAATAATAACGGTTTAGCCCCAAATTGTCCGTCCCATAATTAGTGCAAAAATGAACAAAAATTTTCAAGCTGAATGGTAATTCCTTGATAACACTGTAATTGTCTTGAAGGTTAAGAGCGTGGTGTCAACCAAAGTTCTACACATCGACAATGTACACCCAATCATTTATTTGACCCCTTTTTTTTTTTTTTTTTTTTTTTTTTGAATAATTTTGCACCAATGTAACTGTAATGTATTGGATGTGAGTTATGCATAGATGAAGGAAAATTTTGTAAGTTCTAAAAATGTTATAGATAAGAGGGCAAGTGTATTAGTTGAACTTCAAGCTACAAAAGATAAAGTAATACTAAGGCACATATGAACATGTTGTTTCCTTTCATCTCCTCTACTACAATCCTCACTTCCAAGTACGGTGTAATGGATGCAGATGGAATGGAACTGAATGCTTTATAGTCAAGAATGATGAATGACTATTTTATTTTGAGAGACTCTCTCTTTATTTCATTTTTTTTTTCTTCTTTTTTTTCTTTTTTTTTTTCCTTTTTTTTTTTTTTTTCTTTTGTATGATGAATGATGAATGGAGATGGGATGGAATGATACCGTACATTATTTCATTTGATTCCTCCTCTACTAAACCAACACTTCATGAAAGGAAAGTTTTGTGCCCTAGTTACTCTACTTCTATAACCTTAATTCAACACACAAGTCTGGATTGATGTTATACAAGAAGCTGAAAGGAATGATAAACAAAGTTTCGTAAGATAGATAACCCATATAAAATAAGATGTGGTATATGGTTATCCTTCCTTAAAACAAGTATGGAATGGGTAGTGTAATATTGGTATATAAAAAGTGACGTTTTTGACCTTTAAACATAAATCAGTGAAAAGGTTCTTGAGTATACCAATATAAGATAAACTTGTCGAAACATGGATGTAAATCGACTAAAAACTTGGGTTTGAATAATGTGGGGTATCGAAGAAGAACGCTACAATGAGTCATTTCTCCTTAATTGGGCCAAGTGGATTTTAGAACTTACGATTTTGAAAATTTGAGTGGAAAAGAAAATATTATGCATGAAAACAAACTCAGAAAATCCAACAAATGTAGGTGCAAAATCCTTTTATTTCATGATTTTTTTTTTGATTTTTTTTTTTTGATTTTTTTTTTTTTTGATTATTTTTACTTGCACATCCTAACATGTATAACAAAGGTTGACACGCTTACTCCAGAACACGACTAACGTCTGCACAGTCTCAAGCTAGCATCTTAAAAAGACACATTACGATTCAATGAATAAATAATGTTCATTCCCATCACCCAACAATTCAACTTATCAAACAAGAACCAGGGTGTTATTTATGAATTTAAGTTAATCCTTGTTCAATGAATGACCTACTTCATAAAATTTGATTGCTGATGTAATGTATATTCCCCCCACACTTGAGTGTGACTGTGTCCTCACAGTCTTAATCAGACATATCTTAGTGAAAGGGAAAAACAAATAAGAGAATATTTACATATGTACAAAAGAGGGTTAGTGCGTCTTACCGAATGTAATGTGGCTCATGGAGGACCATAAGCTCCTCCTCTTGGTTGGGTATTGGTTCCAAGTAAGGTTTAAGGCGTTGACCATTGACCTTAAAGGATGATCCATCAGTTGGATTCTCAATTTCTACCGCACCATACGGAAAAACAGTCCGTACAGTGTAAGGTCCTGTCCATCTAGATTTTAGCTTACCCGGAAATAAATGCAGTTTTGAGTCATACAACAGAACTTTTTGACCTGGCATGAAAGTTTTACGTAAAATTGATTTATCATGAAAAACTTTTGTTCTGTCCTTGTAAATTCGTTCATTTTCATAGGCATCATTTCGAATTTCATCAAGTTCATTAAGTTGAAGCTTCCTATGTTCACCTGCTTTCTCTAAATCAAGATTTAAAGTTTTTATTGCCCATAACGCCCTATGTTCTAGTTCGACTGGCAAGTGACATGGCTTACCAAAAATCAACCGATAAGGGGACATACCCAAGTTGGTTTTGAAAGCGGTGCGGTAAGCCCAAAGAGCGTCGGTTAACTTTTGAGACCAATCTTTACGATTTCGATTCACAGTTTTCTCAAGAATTTGTTTAATCTGCCTATTCGATACTTCAACCTGCCCACAAGTTTGAGGATGGTAAGGAGTAGATAACTTGTGGGTTATCGAATACTTTCGCATGAGAGCTTCAAAAGAACGATTACAGAAGTGTGTACCATTATCACTGATTATTGTGCGAGGTGTGCCAAACCTAGAAAAGATATTTTCTTTCAAGAAGCGCACAACAACCTTGTTATTGTTTGTTTTGCATGGTACAGCTTCTACCCATTTAGAAACATAGTCAACAGCCAAGAGAATGTAAATGTTCCCAAAAGAATTAGGGAAGGGTCCCATGAAGTCTATACCCCACACATCAAAAATTTCGACCTCTAGAATGGGGTTTAGGGGCATCATATTCCGTTTAGAAATTTTCCCTAAGAATTGACATCGATCACAAGTTTTGCAAAATTCGTACGCGTCTTTGAAAAGGGTGGGCCAGTAGAAACCCGATTGGAGAACCTTTTCGGCTGTCTTTTTGGGACCGAAGTGACCACCACAGGCTTGGTCATGACAGAAAGAGAGGACACTGTGAGTTTCAGTGTCAGGAACACATCTTCGAATGATTTGATCGGGACAATACTTGAAAAGGTAGGGGTCGTCCCAATAAAAATGTTTCACTTGGGAAAAGAATTTGTGTTTATCCTGCTTAGACCAAAAAGAAGGGGTCTGCTTAGTGACTAAGTAGTTGACAATGTCAGCAAACCAAGGATCAGTGGATAGAGAAAACAGCTGTTCATCAGGGAAATTCTCGTTGATCGGAAGAGAAGAAGATGGGGCATTTGGAAGGCGAGACAAGTGGTCCGCAATAACGTTGTCGGATCCTTTTTTATCCTTAATGGTAAGGTCAAATTCTTGAAGTAGAAGGATCCAACGAATGAGTCGAGCCTTAGCATCCTTTTTAGAGAAAAGGTACCTAAGTGCGGAATGATCGGTATAAACTGTGATGTGTGAGCCAACTAGATAAGGCCTGAATTTTTCTAGAGCGAAAACAACTGCTAAAAGTTCTTTTTCAGTGGTCGTATAGTTGATTTGAGCATCGTTCAAAGTCTTACTCGCATAGTAAATGACGTGAAGAATCTTATCGATACGTTGTCCTAAGACAGCGCCAACAGCGAAATTCGAGGCATCGCACATGATTTCAAAAGGCATCGTCCAGTTGGGAGAGCAAATGATAGGAGCAGAGACAAGTTCATTTTTAAGATGCTCAAAAGATGAAATGCACTCGGAATTGAAGTCGAAAGGAACATCCTTACCAAGAAGGTTAGTCAGAGGTCGAGTGATTTTGCTGAAATCCTTTATGAAGCGACGATAGAAGCCAGCATGACCTAAAAATGATCGGATGTCCTTAACAGATTTGGGAATGGGAAGATTAGAGATAACTTCAATTTTGGCTTTGTCAACTTCAATTCCTTTGTTAGAGATGACATGTCCCAAAACAATGCCATGTTTAACCATGAAGTGACACTTTTCCCAATTAAGCGTTAAGTGTTTCTCTTTACAACGATTAAGAACAAGATCGAGATGACGTAAACACTCAGAGTAAGAATCACCAAATATGGAAAAATCATCCATGAACACTTCCAAAAATCGCTCGATCATATCAGAAAAAATGCTAATCATGCACCTCTGAAAGGTTGCGGGTGCATTACAGAGACCAAAAGGCATACGTCGGTACGCAAATGTACCAAACGGACAAGTGAAAGTGGTTTTCTCTTGGTCCTCAGGAGCGATAGGGATTTGATTATAGCCCGAGTACCCATCAAGGAAACAGTAGTACTCATGACCCGCTAGTCGTTCTAACATTTGATCGATAAATGGAAGAGGGAAATGATCCTTACGTGTTGCAGCGTTAAGTTTCCTATAGTCAATGCAAACACGCCAACCAGTTTGGGTGCGGGTTGGAATAAGCTCGTTAGCTTCATTTTGGATCACGGTAATCCCTGATTTCTTAGGTACGACATGAATCGGACTAACCCATTGACTATCAGAAATCGGGTAGATGATTCCATTGTCAAGGCATTTAAGGATTTCAGCACGAACTGCTTCTTTCATGATAGGGTTTAGTCGACGTTGGGGATCACGAGTGGGTTTGGCATCATCTATAAGGTGGATTCGATGTTGGACTATCGAAGGACTAATCCCCTTAATATCAGCCATGGACCAGCCAATTGCCTCCTTATTTTTCTTAAGGATGGGAAGGAGCAATTGTTCCTGCTCTAAAGTAAGGTCAGAAGCGATATTGACTGGAAAAGTTTCATTTTCTCCTAAGTAAGAATACTTAAGATGACTGGGCAACACTTTGAGTTCAGATTTTGGGGATGACTCAACCGAAGAAATTGGTTGAGGAATAGGCTCAGTTATGAGTGGCTCGACAGGAATTGAGTCAGAGACATTTTCAGAGATATCTTGAAACAAATTTTCGTAATTAGACTCAATGTCAGTGTTCAAATGGTCGAGCTCAGGTTCATTATCGTGGACAGCATGGATTTCAGAAAATTGGTCCACATAAGAGGCAGGAGAGTTTTCGGTTCTAAAGATGTTTAGCTCGACGGTCATGTTACCGAAAGAAAGTTTCATAGACCCATTTCTACAGTTGATAAGAGCATTAGAAGTGGCTAAGAAGGGTCGTCATAGAATCAAAGGGATTTGGTTTGCAGGATTGCTTACCTGTTGAGTTTCTAGGACAATGAAGTCAACTGGAAAGATGAATTCTCCTATTTTGATCAAAACATCCTCGATTTCGCCCACCGGTTTCTTAATCGAACGGTCGGCAAGCTGAAGAGTAACCTTGGTGGGTTTCAGTTCTCCTAGCCCTAATTGGCGATAGACGGAATATGGAAGCAAGTTAACACTAGCACCTAAGTCTAGCAAGCATCTATCGATTTTCTTGTCCCCAATAGTACATGATATTGTGGGGCAGCCAGGATCTTTGTATTTCACTGGCATAGATTGGGACAAGACTTCGCTTAGAGTCGCCGCTAGAAACACTTTCTTAGGTACATGTGTATGACGTTTCTGGGTGCACATATCTTTTAGAAATTTAGCGTACTGTGGAACTTGTTGTATAATATCTAAAAGAGGAATGTTCACTTTAACTTGCTTAAATATTTCAAGGATCTTTTCTACCTGGTCCGTCTTTTTTCTAGGTCGGAGTCTATGAGGAAATGGAGCAGACAACTCAGTAGGTTGGGCTACTTGAGTTTGAGGATGGGCCTGATTAGAATTGGGCTCGATGTTTTGATCCGAAATGGTCGAATTTTCTGTTGGGTTTTGAATATCGTTTGGTAAATCATTTGGGTCGACCACATGGTTGTCAATCTTCTTGCCAGATCTAAGAGTCGTGACAGCATTCAATTGACTAACGTTTGAGTCTTGAATGATGTGAATTTGGTTAGGGTTTGAAGTCTGTCCTCTAGGGTTTTGGATGGGTTGACTTGGAAACGTACCCTTTTCCCTTTCACTTAATCTAGTGTTAAGTTGAGACATTTGTTTTTGAAGTTCACTCATTTGTTGAGTCGTGGTTTGCATGTGTGAAGTCAGTAAGTTATGAAGATTGGTATTTGATTGGACATTTTGAATTGTTGCTTTACCCAATTCTTCGAGAGTTTTCTCAAGTGATGTCAATCGTTTATCATCTTGGGGAACAAAAGATTGTTGCGCTTGACTTTGAGGGGTTGGCGCAGGATTTTGGAATTGACTTTGTTGAAAGGGAGGATTCGAGGTATTATTCGAAAATGGTTGAAAAGGAGGTCGAACCAAATTCGAAGTTGCATTGTTTTGGGCCCAAGAGAAGTTAGGATGGTTTCTCCAACCTGGATTGTAAGTTGGGGAGAATGGATCATTCCTAACTTTATTAAATGCGTTGAGTTGTTCTAACGAATGTGGGCATTGGTCAGCAATGTGGTTGGGATCGTTACATTTGTAACATGAGGGCTGAGACGCTTGAGCTTGGTTTGCTTGAGTTGATGAAAGGACATTATCAAATTTGGTTAACATTGCGTCTATTTTTGCTTCTAAAGCCGTTGAGGATCCTACCGAATGAGCGTTTGATCGGGAATAAATTGATTTCTCATTAGATCTTTCCCATTGAGCTGATTTTTCGGCCAAATTTTCAAGAAATTTCCAAGCGGCATCGTGATGTTGGGCTAGAAAATTTCCTTGGCACATTGATTCGAGCATGGTTCGAGAGTTATTTTCAAGTCCATCGTATAAAATTTGACAAAGAGTCCATTTTTCGAAATTATGATGTGGACATTTGACTAGAAGCTCTTTAAATCTTTCGAAATATTTTGCAAAGGACTCACCCCCAAATTGATGAAAATTAACGATTTCAGTTCGAATTTTTGATGTTTTTTCCAAGGGGTAAAATTTCTTTAAGAAAACATTCACAAATTCAGTCCAAGTTCCGATCGTATTTGAAGGCAAGCTATACAACCATTTTTCAGCATAATCGGTAAGTGCAAATGGTATTAACCTAAGTTTGATTCCATCGTCACTTAGTTGTTGAAATTTCATGGTTGCACAAACTTGTTCAAATTTGGTCAAGAAAATATAAGGATCATCACGTTCAAGATTGCCAAATTTTGGAAGAGTATTTATGTGATTCGAATGAATTTCAAAATGGTTACCCGTTGGGGCGGGCAATATGATGCAGGAAGGAATAGAAACTCGCTCGGGAAAGTATCTATCCATAAGAGTTCGAGGGGGAGTTTCTTCGGCCATGGTGAAAGGGGTGTTTGTTCGGACTAAACGATTAGTAGAAGGATCACGGATCCAACTACGCATGCACTAGCGAAAAGAATAAGGGAAGACGAGAAAAACAAATTTGAGCGATTTTTTTTTTTTTTTTTTTTTAAATGAACCTAATGCAATTTACAATTTCTAGAATTATATAATGACGGTTTGATTTATTTCAACAAAAGACTTCTCAGCCAGTTAACGGACAGGAGTTATCGGTGCACCAGGAATCACCCTAGCAATGCAGCCGAAGGTTTAAGTACCTTCAGAGGAACAACCGATATAATATTTACGAATCACCGTAATATTTATAAACAGTTATTACTCTGCCGTAGTCTAGACACCGAGAAATAGTCCGTTAGAACTAAACCAAATTGTCAAAATATAATGAAGTCCTTAGAAAATAAAAACAAAGCTAAGATGAATGCAAATATTTTTTTTTTTATTTTTTTTATTTTTTTTTTCAATCACAGAATGAACAGTCACAGAACAGGCAATTGCAAAAATAAATAAAAGAAATTTTACAAGCAAGCCGATGCCCTGCAGAAGAGTTTTACAAGCAATGTCTCTATTTTTTTATTTGCAGCAGCGGTCCCTGTAGAGTTAGAAAATACTCACCTTGATCGGCAGTCCGTCCAGTGCAGTTGAGTCGCGCTAGCGCGTTCACACCCCACTTGGTGTGCAACCGCTCGAACACTGAATAGTCCGCTGTCTTTTATTGTTGTCGCCTCCTATTATTTGCTTGACTGCGCTGCGGCACGGGTTATTTGTGAAGTGTGTGGATTTGGTGAAAAGGTCTTGATGATGGTTTTGTGCTGAACGGTGAAAGAGAATGGTGTATGGGTCTTACTATTGTTGAACTGATGGTGAAGCTGCAGAGTAGATAATCGGTGAGCGTATCTCAATTTGAGTGGAACGGTTGTTTGGGAGTTTGGGGGCAAGGTGTTGATGGTGCGTGGAGGAGTATGGTATAGCAAAATACCAAGAAGAAGATAGTTTGGTTGAAGAATATTGTGATGAGCAGGGTTGTTTTTTTTTTTTTTTTTTTTTTTTTAGAGGAAGAAGAAATATGAGAAAGTAGAAAGAAAATTGAAAAGAATGGAAAGAAATCGGGGAAACAAAATAAAAAAATGGCAAGAAATTATAAAGAAAGGTGGCAAGTTATTTTTTTTTTCTTATCTTGGGGATCCCAGTATCAATCAATAATTTAATACCAAATCGGCAAGCAAGAATTTTTTTCCTATCTATACTAGAAAACAAAAGAAAACAAAATAAAATAAAAATATTTAAAAAAAAATTTGTGTTTTTTTTTTATGAAGAAAACAAAAGAGAAAATAAAAATAACAAAAATAAAATATAACCCGAAGGATTATTAATAAAAATTATTTTGGTCCCCGGCAACGGCGCCAAAATTTGTTTGCGAACAAATTAGACAATTGTAAACAACTGTAAAATTCGTTCGTCTTTCCTAAACAACAAGGATTGTTGCAGAGGGTGTCGAACTCTGGGACCAAATTATTTTATTAATAAATCCAATCAAGTTATCCCTAACTTTTGATTGGTGGAAAACAAAGAAAATAGCAGAAATTAAATAAAAGAGAGTTTTAACAATAAGTGAAAGCAATTAGGGGATAATGACATAGATCAGATTCATAATCATCAATAGCCAAAAGATTAACCAGATCTAATACATGTTTCTGTCACAAACATGAATCAATGATAATAGATTTTTAGAAACAAATATGTAAATAACGACAAGTATAGCCTATGCAGGAGCTCAGCTCTACAACCATAGACTATCAGGACAGATTCACTAATTAATTTCTAAAACCCTAAAATTTGATCTAGATCTGATAAATATTAGATCGAACACGAATATATCATGTGAAGGAGCATAGCTCTTAAACGACACAGAATATGAAGGTTCAGATCTAACCCTTGATTCAAATCTAGATCTACATATATAAAGTCCTCATCCTTTGGCTATGTGATTCATATTGAATCATACTATCAGCGTCATCACCCCCTAATCAAAGGGGATTAGCTAGACATAGCTAAAGAAGAAGAAAAACAGAAATTAAATAAAAAGAACATAAATTAAACTAAAACTAAATAGAACAGAGGAAGAAGAATGATTTTATTCCAAGAAGAGAATTACAGAATAAAACCCAATGTGTTTTTACATGAAGGAGATACAATCTATTTATAGTTGCATTGACAAAGACTATTAGGCAAATTCTACAATGTGGGACTAAAGAAATAGCCCAAATAACACTTAAGCCAGTGTGAACGCAGCTTTAGAGTGAGTGGTTTGGCGAATAGGCTAGTGTGAACGCAACATGAGTAAGAGGCCTTCCTAATGAGCTAATGTGAATGCAGTTTGAGTCTTTATTGAGCCAAATCTTCTTAACTGAAATATAATTGCAACCGTTCTTCAAGCTTCAGACTCTTCAAGCTTTAGCAATTTTAAATTTCACTCTTTTTTTAAGCAAATTCTTCATGCTTTATCCATTAAATGCTCTAAACCATGCTTCTTGTCAACAATCTGAAAACACAGCTATAAATACACAATATCAATTATTTAAAAGATAAAATAAGATAAATATGCGGATAAAATATACACATTTACGTGTATATCACTCCTTCCTAATGTAAGATAACCCAAAAACATTTTGCATTGTTTTTAATGTTGTATGTATATTTGATCCAAAACAAATACTACAAAAGATTTAATGTTATTTAATTTGATGTACCAGATGTTACTATATACAGGAGTTACAAAAGATATATGCATTTATCTTTTTTATAAAAATGAAATAAACTATTAAGCTATACTTACATATCATAGTTACTACTACATGTTAAAAATATTTATAAATTTTCTTCTGATTTTAAGTTCTTAAATAAGGTATACAAATGGTTTAAATGACATATAGAAAAGATAAAAGCATATATGTTTTAGATGTTCGAATTTAAGTCTTTGTATTGTATGCTTGAATTAACTTTCATATCTTTGAAATTTGTACTTTTCCCTCATAGAGTACACATTCAAGTAACAAAATTAAAAAAGAAAAGGAAAGAAAGGATGAATTTCCTTTAGCAAATTTATTTTTCCTTTCTTTTTAACATGGTGTTCTCAGCTTTTGATAAATGATAAATGTAGTTATATTTTTTCAAATTTTTGTGTAGCCTGTATTATGTTTTCATTTTATTGGTGTTATTTGCTAAATATTTGCGGGTTGGGTTTCTGTATTGAGGCTAATGTTAATATAAATAATGTAAGGAGCAAGTAATATAAAGCAAGTATCATTGTATTGTTTAATTTTTGAGAATTTGTTATGGTAAGAATTAAAATTGTGAATGGGAGTATGATGCATTAGTGCGTCTTCTTAGTGTTTGTTTACATGTGCATGAGTACTTTTTTGATAATATTTTATGGTTTATGGTTTAACTGAAAGCTGTGACTTTCAAGTTTGTAAATTTAAAGATTGACAGGAAATATATATTGCAAATATTGAGCTATGCTCTTATACACAATTCATTAGCAGTAATACATGTGCTTTTTTGTATTCCCTTATAACGTATATTTTGTGATCTTCAAGAATATTAACAGTATGTGATTGCGGCTTTTGTATAGTCCTAATAATGTTTGTTCAAATAACATAAGAGATGTTATAGGACCGAAAAAGATAATTGATTTACCTTTTTTGAATACGTATGCCATAAATGTCCTAATGCAATGAATTTATTTTTTTGTAATGATGATTATATGGCCTAATGTAGTTGATTTGTCCATCTTCGAGTTCAATGATGACTCCATCAATTTCTACTTCAAATTCAGCAACAGTAGTGGGAGTTAAGCTTTGTGTAACGTCCTGTATTTTTGGCAGTCATAAATTTAATTTAATTTATTATTTTAAATATTTTATTTGAAATATTAATGGATTTTAATATTTAATTCGTTATTAAAAAAGAATTTTGAATGTTAAATATTTGTAATAACCCGGAAAATCTGAGCCAGTTTAAAATTTTTATTTCGGCAATTTTAGCAAATTTTGAACATTTAAAATGGATTATTTTAAATAATATCGACGAGAAAATTTATTTTGAATATAATTCGAACGTATATATTATATACGTCGTCGTTTGAATATAAATATTTATATATAATTATAAATAAAATTGAAAATGGCGTGGTAGTTCGATAATTCGATTTCAAACTTCAATTGAATGTACCGGGTGCAAAACAATCCGGATTTTAGTGAAACCAAAAACATTAGGATCAATTTGATAATATCTTTCCAACGAATACAACAAATCAAGATTTCATAGCGGGAATCAAAAGATATGTCCTGTTGAAAATTCTGAATAGTCGCTATGGAATTCAGGCCCTTAAAAATAGACATTTTGCAAACGACCTCGGATTTCGACGAAACCAGTTTTGTTGGGTCCGTGATGTTAAGTTATTGCTAGATTCCAAAATTCATAATTTTTCGAATCAATATGTGAGCGTGGCAAAGGAAAACGCGTTTGACCAGTTTCAGTTGATTTTAATCGACTGGAAATTGGCCATTTTTCCAGCGGTCTAAGAATTCAACGAAATTAGTTTTGTTAGGACCGTATCATCAATACGAAGCTAGAAAATATTTTTCTGGAATTTTTAGAGTTAGTATGTGACCCCGGTAATTTGAAATGTACGTTTAAAATTCAATATAGTGATTTAAATGTAAATTTGACGGAAACCAATCGTAACGTCCGAATCAACCTATGATACATATCCCATTGTGTTCGAAATGGGGGTAAAACGCTATAGACGACAGGCAGTGGACCTCGTTTAGAGGTCGTATGTAAAAGTCAACTTTTTAGAAAATAAAATAATTAAAATAATTAAAAACTAAAGTTCTCTCTCTCCTTCTCCTTAAATAATTTCTGGCCCCCCTTTTTTCATAAATCGAATCAGAATTTAAAAAAAAACCCCAAAAGAAATCGCGCCTCCCTCCTCCTGTCAGCGCCACCCTTTGCCAGAGCCGACCGCCATCTCCGCCGAGTCCACCTCCCCCTCGCGCCCATCCTCTGATGAACCCCGCTCGAGCCTCGCGACCCCTGGACCCGAACCCCAAATCGCCACCGCCCAGCAAACCCAACGCCACCGTAAATCGAAACCCCCCCCCCCCGACTGCAACCGCCCTCTAGGCGATGTCCAGACTCCGGCGCCCCAATGGCCACTGACCCGACCGCGACACAGCACCCCTTCCTTCAGCGACGCAGAAGACCTCCCTTCCCTTCGAACGGTGAGTTTTATTTATTCATTTTAGTTTACCCAAGTTGTGAAGTACGATTTAAATCAGTTTATATATTTAATTTGAATCAGTTTTTATATTTAATTTAAATCAGTTTATATATTTAATTTAAACCAATTTTTATATTTAATTTAAATCAGTTTATATATTTAATTTAAATCAGTTTTTATATTTAATTTAAATCAGTTTATATATTTAATTTAAATCAGTTTTTATATTTAATTTAAATCAGGTTATATATTTAATTTAAATCAGGATATAAATTTTTAGGACAATGAGGTTATAATTTTTATCATGCATAACGAGTTATAAAGATTCGGGTTTTATTTATAGGAAGTTAGTGAGTAATAAAAATATGATTTTTATATTTTTAAAGTAATAAAAATATGATTTTTATATTTTTAAAGCAGTAAAAATATAATCTTTACTATATAGAAGTGGTAGAAATATGATTTTTGTTTAGGTAGAGAATTAAAAATATAATTTTTACATGATAGGAATATTAAAAATATCATCTTTATATAGGTAGCAAAATAAAAATATGATTTTTATAGTGATGAAATAGAAAAGACGATATTTTGAGATGAGTAGTGAAGTAGAAATATGATTTTTACTTCGGGAAAAATATAGATTTTTGCAACAAGGAAGTTATGATTTTTATTATCCATAACGAGTTATAAAGATTTGATTTTGAAGGGAAAAAGAAGAAAGGCGAAATCTATATTTTTAAAATGGAATTTTTATCTATAGAATAACATAGTAAAAATTCGATTTTTATATATTGAATAACATAGTAAAAATTCGATTTTTATATGTTGAATAGCAAAATAAAAATATGATTTTTAAATTGAAAATCAGCAAATAAGAATGTGATTTTTATTTTAAAGACATCAGCAAATAAAAATGTGATTTTTACATATGTAGTGGCTACGGGCAACGAATATGCGATAACGATGAAGATTTCTATCAAAGAAGAGTCAAAATGATTGGATAGCAATTGGTGAGAATTTCTCACCTTTCAATTTCATTTTCTAGTTATATATATATATATATATATATATATATATATATATATATACTAGGATGCAGACGGTGCTTAGTAGCACCCGACACAATCGTCCACAGACCATGGACTTGTTTGTCTGGTTGCATAGATTAGTCAGATTATTTGATTTGAATTTGGTTGTTTGGTGAATTTGATTGATGTGTGAATGGCGTGGGCCTTCACTAGACCGGGGATAAGGCTAGGCCTTGTCCCGTTTCTAGTATCGTGCCGTTATGCCGCCAAAATTTTCTAAAATATGTTAGAAAAATAAAAATATCATTTTTATTATGTAAATGAACTGAATAAAAATTCATGGGTTGAAATAAAATATTTTATCGTTAAAAATATAATTTTTAACGTGGAAGTGAATAAAATAAATATTCATTTACAACCCGGACGGTTTGTTTATGTACACCTATTTGAAGGACATTGATTGGGTCGATAAATTTTACACATCGCCCAACTGCACAAATAAAATCTGTGTTTGATTGTTTGAAACCCCACACGGCTGTTGGGATGAAATTTGAAGTTCACTCATCCTGATTGATTAAATATGTCGATCGATTGATTGACAGGCTGTTATAAGCGTTAGATATCTATATTTGATGCTTATACAGTGTAGTGCACTTTGGTTGATGGTTGATTATTTTTCAATGCTATTATATACGTGCGATGTATGAAAATCCATATAATTAACGTTATATGGTGATTGATTGGGCCTCATTCCAATTTTGAAGATAAAGAATAATATAATATAAAGGTTCATGTGTTGACTGTACTCATCCGTTGAGATTAGTCATGTGTTGAACGAAATATTTTTATAATAAAATTTACATCTTTATCAATATAATATAAAGGTTCGTGTGTTGACTGTACTCATCCGTTGAGATTAGTCATGTGTTGAACAAAATATTTTTATAATAAAATTTACATCTTTATCAATATAATATAAAGGTTCATGTGTTGACTGTACTCATCCGTTGAGATTAGTCATGTGTTAAACGAAATATTTTTATAATAAAATTTACATCTTTATCAATATAATATAAAGGTTCATGTGTTGACTGTACTCATCTGTTGAGATTAGTCATGTGTTGAACGAAATATTTTTATAATAAAATTTACATCTTTATCAATATAATATAAAGGTTCATGTGTTGACTGTACTCATCCGTTGAGATTAGTCATGTGTTGAACGAAATATTTTTATAATAAAATTTACATCTTTATCAATATAATATAAAGGTTCATGTGTTGACTGTACTCATCCGTTGAGATTAGTCATGTGTTGAACGAAATATTTTTATAATAAAATTTACATCTTTATCAATATAATATAAAGGTTCATGTGTTGACTGTACTCATCTGTTGAGATTAGTCATGTGTTGAACGAAATATTTTTATAATAAAATTTACATCTTTATCAATATAATATAAAGGTTCATGTGTTGACTGTACTCATCCGTTGAGATTAGTTATGTGTTGAACGAAATATTTTGATAATAACAAATATTTTGATAATAGGAAATATTTGAAATAGAATATTTGAAATAGAAATATGTGAAGCCGTGTTGATTAGATTGACGCCATTTTGACGTGAACGATATTTATATCGATTTTATTCATTTCGAAATGAATTGAATATATAACGATTTCGAAATGAATTGAATATATAACGATTTCGAAATGAATTGAATATATAACGATTTCGAAATGAATTGAATATATAACGATTTCGAAATGAATTGAATATATAACGATTTCGAAATGAATTGAATATAAAACGATTTCGAAATGAATTGAATATAAAACGATTTCGAAATGAATTGAATATATAAAGATTTCGAAATGAATTGAATATAAAACGATTTCGAAATGAATTGAATAGAAAACGATTTCGAAATGAATTGAATAGAAAACGATTTCGAAATGAATTGAATATATAACGATTTCGAAATGAATTGAATAGAAAACGATTTCGAAATGAATTGAATATAAAACGATTTCGAAATGAATTGAATATAAAACGATTTCGAAATGAATTGAATATAAAACGATTTCGAAATGAATTGAATATATAACGATTTCGAAATGAATTGAATATAAAACGATTTCGAAATGAATTGAATATATAACGAATTTGATTTGAATAGAAAACGAATTTGATTTCAATTGAATATATAACGAATTTGATTCGAATAGAAAACCAATTTGAAATGAATCGAATAGAAAACCAATTTGAATTGAATCGAATAGAAAACGACTTTGGAATTGAATTGAATTGAAAACGAATTCAAATTGAATTGAAAGCGAATTGAAATGAATTCAAATTGAATTGAAATTTGAATTGAATAGAAATGAATTTTAAAACGAATTTATAAAGAAGAATTCAATTTTGATTTGAATTGAAATGGAAGTTGAAATTGTTTTTGAAACGAATTCAAAACTATTTATTAAATTCGTTTTGAATTGAAATCGACGAAATATATATAATATAATGGGCTGAATAGAACGCGCCGCGCCGCGGCAGTTCGTGAATTTCGACCATTTATTTCAAACGAACATTACGGGAGATCCGACCGTCGGATTCTCCTAAAACTGGAACCGTTGGGTTCGTATCGAAAAGGGCTTTCTAACGAATATTTGAAATTCAAAATCTAACGGTTGGATTTGGGGTTACGTCCAAATCAAATTTGGAAAAGGTCGCTGTAAGTGCAGTTCGATGGCCGTTGTTGGAAATCGACTGTACGGGCCTTGATAAAATTATTAAAAATATCAATAATTTGTGTAAAATCATAAGAAATGATTTGGGAAAAATTGGGATGAAAAACTCCGTATTTGAAAAGATAAAAATAGATTTTTATCAAAATGAACTAGTTTGAACTAAATTTAAAACCCGATTTATTGTTAAATAAATAAATTAGATTTAAAAAGGGGTTTTAAATAATCGGAATTCCAAATATATTTGATTTGAATTGAACTAGAATTGATTTGTGGGTTTATCGTGAACTGTGTTTTAAATAACACCTAGTTCTTTAACCCGAAAATAAATAGAATGTGATTTGGGTTTGTCGTGAACTGTGTTTTAAATAACACCTAGTTCTTTAACCCAATAAAAGGAGTTTTAACGAATCTGCAATTAGATTGAAATGTGAATTTACAATCTAAATTATCAAATTTAGAAATGAGCGAGAATGGAGTATCGCCAGTTTTGCTCCAAAGCGATAGTTAAATCTTTAATTAGATTTGAACGTGAAATGGTAATTAATTTTATCGATAACACCATAGTATTAGATATGGAGTATTACCAGTTTTGCTTCATGGGATGAATAGGTTGGGATTGGGAAATAAAATAAATAACTACTTCGTTGTGGTTCGCTAATCTCGACTAATTTGGAAAACCATAATTTGGTTTGAAATGACATCCAAAGGAAGATTAAAGGATAAATTTTAAAGAATTTATCTTGGATAAAATTAATGGGAACCTTTCCCTAAAAATGTGATTTTGTGAATAAAAGAATATTCTAAAATGGAATGAGGCGTATGTTGTGTTTATGTAACATTTGTTTTAATATACGCGGGTTGTTTGGAAAGTCCGGGTTTATACCCATTCTGAATAACCAGTTCGACGATGAGTCAAAGATGAAGACGGTGGTCGAAGACCGGAAGTCTTCACATCGTTTGGGTGATTACTGACGATCCTGATTGGGCTGTACACCCAAGAGGATGGAAATAGTTGGTGGTCGTCCAGACGTACTTGGAGATGGATGGATATGCGAGGAAAGTGCCTACGGTTTCGTTCAGACCCAGAACGGACTTGTAAATGGATTGTGTGTCTGACATTGGATTTTATTCTGTGTTGATTGATTTCTATTAAATATACATCTGTTTGGCGGCGGAGAATTTATTCTTTTGCTTAACGCCCTTCTCTGAGACGTACGAGCTCAGAGGTTGTATATCGATGGACATCAGTCGCATGGCATGAATTGCCTGTGTGGCACGCTAAGATGCAATGATCAAGGCTTTTGTTGAAAAGCAGAGTCTTATGGTTGATGATCAAAGCACGACCTACGTGGCAGCTTTGTGAATAACGTGAATTCGCGAGCCTCACACCTCGGTATGAGTTAAAAACGGGATACAGACTGCAGGGAGAGCACGACGTTTCTTTCTAGCTTTGGTGGTGTCAGTGACTTACCAGCCCTGACATTTATATACTTTTCACCTATGTGGTTGTTGGAATGCGAGGCGCCTCGATTATAGGTCTGTAAGGACCGGGAAACGTGTGTTCAGGAATAACTAATCCTCTAACGTAAGTGAGGACCGGCCCTGAAGATCCAGGGGTTGCCCAGAGTGCGTAGCCCTGGGACATTTGCTAGAGTGTCTCGAACGCGGAGAGGAGCTTGCCCCTTGCCTCAACTCATGACGGAAATCCAATTTCCAATACGTGTATTGCGGCGTTATTTGTAGAGCCTAGTATGGCGACATAGTAGCATGGGATGCTATGCCGTCTATGATTTATATTTATGATTGAAATTGTTTTGACACTATACACTTATTATAGTATCAAATGATTTGTTTTAAACGTACCAAGCATGTTTGGCTGTTATAAGGTAAAACCCTATCCTCTGGCTTGCGTTGCATTGTGTGATGGGACCTGGGTCTTATAATAGCTTCATTTTTCAAAAAAAAAAGCATTGCGTTGTTTATTCTATGCACTGGTATTCTTGGGAGGAAACCCGTTCCGTGCTATACGGCGTGGTCCCTTGAATCACTCTCTTTTAAGGTAAAGCTTTAAATAACTGTTTTAGTTCTCACACCAGTCACATGACTGACCGGGAGTTTATTGTTTTAACCTAAACTCTGGGTGCCTCTATTTTCCGCACGGGCAGCTAGTAGTTTTGGTTTTGCAGATTTATATTCACAGGATCCTGGTTTACAACTGGAATGATATCCGGAAAGCTCTGTATCCGTATATCACCTTCAGTTATGCTTTTTATTATTTTCCGCTGCTATGTAATTTATTGTAATCTCTGATATTTATCGAATGTAATTTATTCAATTATACTCTGTATATTCTTGTATCTGATGGAATTGTTGTAATAGCAATGAAATGTTCTTCTGTTTGTGTTCTGATCTGTCCTGTTCTCAAACGATCAGGGGTTTCGAACGGTCTAGATCGGTTTAACGACTGATTCGGATCGAGCGAAATTCCTGGCCGTCACATTTGGTATCAGAGCTTTGGTTTACAGAGCTCGAGAACAAGACACATTAGAACCATACAAAAGAATTCATCAGATATTGGATTAGTAATATCCAGTTAGAATGACTCGTTAGAGATTGGATCAGTAGTATCCTAGAACGAGTGTGAAGAGTATATTTTTCAAATGAAAACAATTTTGTTTCGAAAATTTAAATCATTTTAAACGTATTTGATTATTTATTTTGAATATGGACAATCTAGTATATAAAGATTTTGCATATACGCGTCATGAACGTATATTCGAAGTTTTAATATATTTGATAGATATAGAATCACACTCTAGTCGCCCGGAGATAATTCTGGTAATGCGGCCGCATTATCAATATTTATGTTCGTGTTTCGAAGGTGTGATTTTCTATATATTTCCATTAGACTGGTGTGAGAACCAAAACTTATATAGTTAGAAAACATTGTTGTGATTTGGCATCAAAAACAAGATTTTTTGTATATATATCAAATTATGAATTTGAAACTCTAATTCACTAATTGATTGATGTTTGTGTTGTTTGTTCATTTGTTTGATAATTTTGAACCATTTATGCCTAATTGAATCAAATATTGAATTGTATTGAAAATTGGTCGCATTTGCTTGCATATACATATACTTACATTGAACAGGTCATAGCAAGGAGGCTAGAGCCGAAGAATAAAATTTGTTTGCCCGACAAATAGGTACATGTTTACTACATAATTTACTGTTTTGTTTGGGTGATGATGATTTTATGAGCCTATTGGCCAGCCGCTTGGCTTTTTCTTTTTCTTTTTGAGATTAGAAGGACCAGGGAAGCTATTTGAAATTCCCCGATGCTCCCGGTGCAGGGGAGGTTATGGCGAAATTTTTCGAAAATTTAGGGTGTTAGCCAAATTTTTGAAAATTTGAGAATTCTCAGAAACTGAAAAGTTGGAGAATGGAAGCCAGATCGAACATAGAATTGATAATCAAACCACTTTCGACTTTGTTCCTCTTCGGGGACGAAAATTTTTAAGTGGGGGAGATTGTAATAACCCAGAAAATCTGAGCCAGTTTAAAATTTTTATTTTGGCAATTTTAGCAAATTATGAACATTTAAAATGGATTATTTTAAATAATATCGACGAGAAAATTTATTTTGAATATAATTCGAACGTATATATTATATACGTCGTCGTTTGAATATAAATATTTATATATAATTATAAATAGAATTGAAAATGGCGCGGTAGTTCGATAATTCGATTTCAAACTTCAATTGAATGTACCGGGTGCAAAACAATCCGGATTTTAGTGAAACCAAAAACATTAGGATCAATTTGATAATATCTTTCCAACGAATCCAACAAATCAAGATTTCATAGCGGGAATCAAAAGATATGTCCTGTTGAAAATTCTGAATAGTCGCTATGGAATTCAGGCCCTTAAAAATAGACATTTTGCAAACGACTTCGGATTTCGACGAAACCTGTTTTGTTGGGTCCGTGATGTTAAGTTATTTCTAGATTCCAAATTTCATAATTTTTCGAATCAATATATGAGCGTGGCAAAGGAAAACGCGTTTGACCAGTTTCAGTTGATTTTAATCGACTGGAAATTGGCCATTTTTCCAGCGGTCTCAGAATTCAACGAAATTAGTTTTGTTAGGACCGTATCGTCAATACGAAGCTAGAAAATATTTTTCTGGAATTTTTAGAGTTAGTATGTGACCCCGGTAATTTGAAATGTACGTTTAAAATTCAATATAGTGATTTAAATGTAAATTTGACGGAAACTAATCGTAACGTCCGAATCAACCTATGATACATATCCAATTGTGTTCGGAATGGGGGTAAAACGCTATAGACGACAGGCGGTGGACCTCGTTTAGAGGTCGTATGTAAAAGTCAACTTTTTAGAAAATAAAATAATTAAAATAATTAAAAATTAAAGTTCTCTCTCTCCTTCTCTTTAAATAATTTCTGCCCCCCCTTTTTTCATAAATCGAATCAGAATTTAAAAAAAAAACCCCAAAAGAAATCGCGCCTCCCTCCTCCTGTCAGCGCCACCCTTTGCCAGAGCCGACCGCCGTCTCCGCCGAGTCCACCTCCCCCTCGCGCCCATCCTCTGATGAACCCCGCTCGAGCCTCGCGACCCCTGGACCCGAACCCCAAATCGCCACCGCCCAGCAAACCCAACGCCACCGTAAATCGAAACCCCCCCCGACTGCAACCGCCCTCTAGGCGATGTCCAGACTCCGGCGCCCCAATGGCCACTGACCCGACCGCGACACAGCACCCCTTCCTTCAGCGACGCAGAAGACCTCCCTTCCCTTCGAACAGTGAGTTTTATTTATTCATTTTAGTTTACCCAAGTTGTGAAGTACGATTTAAATCAGTTTATATATTTAATTTAAATCAGTTTTTATATTTAATTTAAATCAGTTTATATATTTAATTTAAATAAGTTTTTATATTTAATTTAAATCAGTTTATATATTTAATTTAAATCAGTTTTTATATTTAATTTAAATCAGTTTATATATTTAATTTAAATCAGTTTTTATATTTAATTTAAATCAGGTTATATATTTAATTTAAATCAGGATATAAATTTTTAGGACAATGAGGTTATAATTTTTATCATGCATAACGAGTTATAAAGATTCGGGTTTTATTTATAGGAAGTTAGCGAGTAATAAAAATATGATTTTTATATTTTTAAAGTAATAAAAATATGATTTTTATATTTTTAAAGCAGTAAAAATATAATCTTTACTATATAGAAGTGGTAGAAATATGATTTTTGTTTAGGTAGAGAATTAAAAATATAATTTTTACATGATAGGAATATTAAAAATATCATCTTTATATAGGTAGCAAAATAAAATTGTGATTTTTATAGTGATGAAATAGAAAAGACGATATTTTGAGATGAGTAGTGAAGTAAAAATATGATTTTTACTTCGGGAAAAATATAGATTTTTGCAACAAGGAAGTTATGATTTTTATTATCCATAACGAGTTATAAAGATTTGATTTTGAAGGGAAAAAGAAGAAAGGCGAAATCTATATTTTTAAAATGGAATTTTTATCTATAGAATAACATAGTAAAAATTCGATTTTTATATATTGAATAACATAGTAAAAATTCGATTTTTATATATTGAATAGCAAAATAAAAATATGATTTTTAAATTGAAAATCAGCAAATAAGAATGTGATTTTTATTTTAAAGACATTAGCAAATAAAAATGTGATTTTTACATATGTAGTGGCTACGGGCAACGAAGATGCGATAACGATGAAGATTTCTATCAAAGAAGAGTCAAAATGACTGGATAGCAATTGGTGAGAATTTCTCACCTTTCAATTTCGTTTTCTAGTTATATATATATACTAGGATGCAGACGGTGCTTAGTAGCACCCGACACAATCGTCCACAGGCCATGGACTTGTTTGTCTGGTTGCATAGATTAGTCAGATTATTTGATTTGAATTTGGTTCTTTGGTGAATTTGATTGATGTGTGAATGGCGTGGGCCTTCACTAGACCGGGGATAAGGCTAGGCCTTGTCCCGTTTCTAGTATCGTGCCGTTATGCCGCCGAAATTTTCTAAAATATGTTAGAAAAATAAAAATATCATTTTTATTATGTAAATGAACTGAATAGAAACTCATGGGTTGAAATAAAATATTTTATCGTTAAAAATATAATTTTTAACGTGGAAGTGAATAAAATAAATATTCATTTACAACCCGGACGGTTTGTTTATGTACACCTATTTGAAGGACATTGATTGGGTCGATAAATTTTACACATCGCCCAACTGCACAAATAAAATCTGTGTTTGATTGTTTGAAACCCCACACGGGTGTTGGGATGAAATTTGAAGTTCACTCATCCTGATTGATTAAATATGTCGATCGATTGATTGACAGGCTGTTATAAGCGTTAGATATCTATATTTGATGCTTATACAGTGTAGTGCACTTTGGTTGATGGTTGATTATTTTTCAATGCTATTATATACGTGCGATGTATGAAAATCCATATAATTAACGTTATATGGTGATTGATTGGGCCTCATTCCAATTTAGAAGATAAAGAATAATATAATATAAAGGTTCATGTGTTGACTGTACTCATCCATTGAGATTAGTCATGTGTTGAACGAAATATTTTTATAATAAAATTTACATCTTTATCAATATAATATAAAGGTTCATGTGTTGACTGTACTCATCCGTTGAGATTAGTCATGTGTTAAACGAAATATTTTTATAATAAAATTTACATCTTTATCAATATAATATAAAGGTTCATGTGTTGACTGTACTCATCCGTTGAGATTAGTCATGTGTTGAACGAAATATTTTTATAATAAAATTTACATCTTTATCAATATAATATAAAGGTTCATGTGTTGACTGTACTCATCCGTTGAGATTAGTCATGTGTTGAACGAAATATTTTTATAATAAAATTTACATCTTTATCAATATAATATAAAGGTTCATGTGTTGACTGTACTCATCCATTGAGATTAGTCATGTGTTGAACGAAATATTTTGATAATAACAAATATTTTGATAATAGGAAATATTTGAAATAGAATATTTGAAATAGAAATATGCGAAGCCGTGTTGATTAGATTGACGCCATTTTGACGTGAACGATAATTATATCGATTTTATTCATTTCGAAATGAATTGAATATATTACGATTTCGAAATGAATTGAATATATAACGATTTCGAAATGAATTGAATATATAACGATTTCGAAATGAATTGAATATATAACGATTTCGAAATGAATTGAATATATAACGATTTCGAAATGAATTGAATATATAACGATTTCGAAATGAATTGAATATAAAACGATTTCGAAATGAATTGAATATATAAAGATTTCGAAATGAATTGAATATAAAACGATTTCGAAATGAGTTGAATAGAAAACGATTTTGAAATGAATTGAATAGAAAACGATTTCGAAATGAATTGAATATATAACGATTTCGAAATGAATTGAATAGAAAACGATTTCGAAATGAATTGAATATAAAACGATTTCGAAATGAATTGAATATAAAACGATTTCGAAATGAATTGAATATAAAACGATTTCGAAATGAATTGAATATATAACGATTTCAAAATGAATTGAATATAAAACGATTTCGAAATGAATTGAATATATAACGAATTTGATTTGAATAGAAAACGAATTTGATTTCAATTGAATATATAACGAATTTGATTTGAATAGAAAACCAATTTGAAATGAATCGAATAGAAAACCAATTTGAATTGAATCGAATAGAAAACGACTTTGGAATTGAATTGAATTGAAAACGAATTCAAATTGAATTGAAAGCGAATTGAAATGAATTCAAATTGAATTGAAATTTGAATTGAATAGAAATGAATTTTAAAACGAATTTATAAAGAAGAAATCAATTTTGATTTGAATTGAAATGGAAGTTGAAATTGTTTTTGAAACGAATTCAAAACTATTTATAAAATTCGTTTTGAATAGAAATCGACGAAATATACATTATATACATTATATATATAATATAATGGCCTGAATAGAACGCGCCGCGCCGCGGCAGTTCGTGAATTTCGACCATTTATTTCAAACGAACATTACGGGAGATCCGACCGTCGGATTCTCCTAAAACCGGAACCGTTGGGTTCGTATCGAAAAGGGCTTTCTAACGAATATTTGAAATTCAAAATATAATGGTTGGATTTGGGGTTACGTCCAAATCAAATTTGGAAAAGGTCGCTGTAAGTGCAGTTCGATGGCCGTTGTTGGAAATCGACTGTATGGGCCTTGATAAAATTATTAAAAATATCAATAATTTGTGTAAAATCATAAGAAATGATTTGGGAAAAATTGGGATGAAAAACTCCATATTTGAAAAGTTAAAAATAGATTTTTATCAAAATGAACTAGTTTGAACTAAATTTAAAACCCGATTTATTGTTAAATAAATAAAATAGATTTAAAAAGGGGTTTTAAATAATCGGAATTCCAAATATATTTGATTTGAATTGAACTAGAATTGATTTGTGGGTTTATCGTGAACTGTGTTTTAAATAACACCTAGTTCTTTAACCCGAAAATAAATAGAATGTGATTTGGGTTTGTCGTGAACTATGTTTTAAATAACACCTAGTTCTTTAACCCAATAAAAGGAGTTTTAACGAATCTGCAATTAGATTGAAATGTGAATTTACAATCTAAATTATCAAATTTAGAAATGAGCGAGAATGGAGTATCGCCAGTTTTGCTCCAAAGCGATAGTTAAATCTTTAATTAGATTTGAACGCGAAATGGTAATTAATTTTACCGATAACACCATAGTATTAGATATGGAGTATTACCAGTTTTGCTTCATGGGATGAATAGGTTGGGATTGGGAAATAAAATAAATAATTACTTCGTTGTGGTTCGCTAATCTCGACTAATTTGGAAAACCATAATTTGGTTTGAAATGACATCCAAAGGAAGATTAAAGGATAAATTTTAAAGAATTTATCTTGGATAAAATTAATGGGAACCTTTCCCTAAAAATGTGATTTTGTGAATAAAAGAATATTCTGAAATGGAATGAGGCGTATGTTGTGTTTATGTAACATTTGTTTTAATATACGCGGGTTGTTTGGAAAGTCCGGGTTTATACCCATTCTGAATAACCAATTCGACGATGAGTCAAAGATGAAGACGGTGGTCGAAGACCGGAAGTCTTCACATCGTTTGGGTGATTACTGACGATCCTGATTGGGCTGTACACCCAAGAGGATGGAAATAGTTGGTGGTCGTCCAGACGTACTTGGAGATGGATGGACATGCGAGGAAAGTGCCTCCGGTTTCGTTCAGACCCAGAACGGACTTGTAAATGGATTGTGTGTCTGACATTGGATTTTATTCTGTGTTGATTGATTTCTATTAAATATACATCTGTTTGGCGGCGGAGAATTTATTCTTTTGCTTAACGCCCTTCTCTGAGACGTACGAGCTCAGAGGTTGTATATCGATGGACATTAGTCGCATGGCATGAATTGCCTGTGTGGCACGCTAAGATGCAATGATCAAGGCTTTTGTTGAAAAGCAGAGTCTTGTGGTTGATGATAAAAGCACGGCCTACGTGGCAGCTTTGTGAATAACGTGAATTCGCGAGCCTCACACCTCGGTATGAGTTAAAAACGGGATACAGACTGCAGGGAGAGCATGACGTTTCTTTCTAGCTTTGGTGGTGTCAGTGACTTACCAGCCCTGACATTTATATACTTTTCACCTATGTGGTTGTTGGAATGCGAGGCGCCTCGATTATAGGTCTGTAAGGACCGGGAAACGTGTGTTCAGGAATAACTAATCCTCTAACGTAAGTGAGGACCGGCCCTGAAGATCCAGGGGTTGCCCAGAGTGCGTAGCCCTGGGACATTTGCTAGAGTGTCTCGAACGCGGAGAGGAGCTTGCCCCTTGCCTCGACTCATGACGGAAATCCAATTTCCAATACGTGTATTGCGGCGTTATTTGTAGAGCCTAGTATGGCGACATAGTAGCATGGGATGCTATGCCGTCTATGATTTATATTTATGATTGAAATTGTTTTGACACTATACACTTATTATAGTATCAAATGATTTGTTTTAAACGTACCAAGCATGTTTGGCTGTTATAAGGTAAAACCCTATCCTCTGGCTTGCGTTGCATTGTGTGATGGGACCTGGGTCTTATAATAGCTTCATTTTTCAAAAAAAAGCATTGCGTTGTTTATTCTATGCACTGGTATTCTTGGGTGGAAACCCGTTCCGTGCTATACGGCGTGGTCCCTTGAATCACTCTCTTTTAAGGTAAAGCTTTAAATAACTGTTTTAGTTCTCACACCAGTCACATGACTGACCTGGAGTTTATTGTTTTAACCTAAACTCTGGGTGCCTCTATTTTCCGCACGGGTAGCTAGTAGTTTTGGTTTTGCAGATTTATATTCACAGGATCCTGGCTTACAGCTGGAATGATATCCGGAAAGCTCTGTATCCGTATATCACCTTCAGTTGTGCTTTTTATTATTTTCCGCTGCTATGTAATTTATTGTAATCTCTGATATTTATCGAATGTAATTTATTCAATTATACTCTGTATATTCTTGTATCTGATGGAATTGTTGTAATAGCAATGAAATGTTCTTCTGTTTGTGTTATGATCTGTCCTATTCTCAAACGATCAGGGGTTTCGAACGGTCTAGATCGGTTTAACGACTGATTCGGATCGAGCGAAATTCCTGGCCGTCACAATATTTATAATATAAATCGAGCTCGAAATCGCGTGACAGTTCGTAATATTGAGTTTTGAACTTCAACTGAATATACAGGATCCGATATAAGTCGGATTTTTGTGAAACGAGAAATGTTGGAACTGTATCGATTATAATTTTCATACGAAAGAGAAAAATTCAGATTTTTGTATTACAGTTTGTTAGTTATGGCTAATTTAAATTTTCGAATAATCGCTATAGAATTGGTTTTAAATTTATAACGTTTTACTTATAAATATAAAAGGATTTTTTATATAGATAGAATATCGTTTTAAAACCCAGAACGTTAATTGTTGAGTTTTAAATTTTATACTGTTTGGAATTGTAGCTGTTTGTTTTAATACAGTGGTATAAATTTATTATCGTTAAGTAAGCCATTTAAAACTTAATCTAAATTATATTGAGATCATATGAGGTTAAAATAATAAACCCACCTTAACACAGTTATATTTTATACATATCCCTGTGTATACATATACATACGTATATATATATATATATATATATATATATATATGTAACAACCCGAATTTTAATAACGTGTTATAATCAAGAATCAAGGCAGAATTAAATTTTAAAATCTGAATCAAGGGAAATGTGCTGTGCCACTGCGTTCGTCTCGGAAAAATACGCGAAATAGAGTCCGAGTTTTCGAAAATCGGAGTCCGTATGACAAAGTTATGGCCCGACGAAGTTTTCAGAAAAATTCCAAGTTCAAAAATCGGGTTCAAAATCAAATCTGGAGCCAAAGCAGACTGGGCGGGAAATTTCCCGCCCAGCACCCAAGTCGACATGGGAGTCGACTTGGGTGTCGACACGCATGGGGTGGTGTCGACTGCCCAGTCGACACCCCTGTCGACACGGGTGGCCGAGCCATCTTGGCTTGGTGCACCTGCACTTGTCTCTGGTTCGGTTCTAGAAGTTTCTGACGGGAGTTAATGGTTCAGATTTGATTTAGGGTTTATCCTGTGGCCTAAAACTACCCTAAACTCTACAAAAACACCCCTAGACCTAGCCTAACCCCTCATAATTCACTCATGCAACGAAGTTATGCCAAAATGCTCCCTCACCATGGCCTCCACCTTCATATCATGGCCTCCATCTTCATCTCCAAAGGCTTGAGCATCCAAAGCTAGATCCATGAAGAAGGTGCAAGCTTTCTACACCAAATCAAGGAGGAACCAATGTTGCTATGCAAGTTTCATGACGATTTTTCAACAAAGGAACCACCTTTCTTGGACAAGACGATTCATGCTCCTAAATCTCTTGACACGCTATGTAAGTTCTAGCTACTTCTAGATCTAAACGGTAATTTTAATGATGGCATGGAATAAAATGAGATTAAACCAAGTATGCTAGCCTATATGAACCTTGTCATGCCTCTTTTACTTGAACCTATGACTTTTGGCTCTGCTTAGTGACTAAATCATGCTATTCATGTTATGATTAACCTAGTTTATCTTGCAAGTTTGAATCTTTATCTATGGAATGCTAGCATGAACCTTTGGGAACCATTTGACTTGTGAAACATTGGCAAAGATTGGACTTTGGGGCTTATGCATGTAAATGAACCCAAACCCCTTATGTTATCATGCATGTTTGTGGCCAAATTCTCATGATACTATGCATGTTTGTGGCCAAATTCCCCTATGATACTATGCATGTTTGTGGCCAAATTCCCTTATGATACCATGCATGTTTGTGGCCAAAAACTCCTTATGATGCTATGCATATTTTGAGGCAAAACCCCTTATGACACTATGCTTGTTTGTGGCTAATCCCTTCTTGACATCGTGCATGTTTTGAGGCCAACATGTAGCATGGTATCCTTACTATGTTGACTCGCTTTTACTTGCGTTGGAAACACGATTCGGGGTAGGATAGACGAGCGTGATTATGACATGAAAATTTGATATGGGATTTCATGAAAATATGACACTCATGATACACCTAAATGGGGACATGATATGTGGGGGTAAACATGGGACTTGAAATTAGACACGTATGGGTTGTAAGTGTAATATGACACTAGACCAAACATGAAAGTGGCCAACTCGAGGTTGGGTTGAGTTTGTAGCATAAATCTACCCAGACCCGCCCGGCTTAACTAGTGGCTACAAACAATAGGACCCAATGTGAGTAGTTGGTCATATATCACTCAAAACCCGAGGTTAGACTAGGTTGTGGTGTAAATCTACTCGGACCCGCCCGGCTTAACTAGTAACCACAACAAAGTCTAATGTGAGAGGTTGGGGTGCATTAATCTAATTAATGCCACACGAAAAGGTTAAGTAATTTTGACTAATGACACTTAACCGATATGACACGAATGGGTAGGTTAAGTGGAACCGGACTTGATTTCTTAATGACACTTAACCATATAAGACGATTAGGGGATGGGGTTAAGTAATTTACACTTAACTAATCCGACTTGGTAATTAGATGGGGTTAAGTAACCTACACTTAACCAATCTAAACACGGTAATTAGATGGGGTTAAGTAACCTACACTTAACTAATCTAAATACGGTAATTCGATGGGGTTAAGTTAAACACTTAACCAATCTAAACTTGGTAATTCAATGTGGTTAAGTAACCAATACTTAACCAACTTAACATGATAATTTAATAGGGTTAAGTAACTTATACTTAATCAATTATACATGATGATTTGATGAGGTTAAGCAACCATACTTAACCAATCTAATGTGAGAACTTGATAGGGTTAAGTCACAGGACCGTTTAAATATACTTAACCATTCTAATATGATTACTGGATGGGGTTAAGTTAACCTATACTTAACCAATCCGACTCGATAATCCGATGAGGTTAAGATAAATCCATGCTTAACTAATCTAACACGATAAGCTGATGAGGATTAAGATAAAAAAATACTTAACCAATTTGACTTGATGATTGAATAGGGTTAAGTCATGAGCTTCTTGGTATACTTAACCAACTTGTAAGGCTAGGTCTTGAACTTGAATACTTAGCCAAATCTTGACATGATTCGTAGGCAGGTTAAGTCATGAACTTAAATGACAATACTTAACCCATTAGACAAAACCCTAGTTCAGGGGACTAGGTGGAAAACCGGGATTAACAAGGATAACGGGAAAGGAGACTAAGTGGTAAACCTTACTTTAGGAAACTAAGTAATAATTCTTAGTCAAGAGATTTGGACCAGTTCACAGATAGATGAGTAACCCGATACGGTAGGTCATCGCTTAAACACACGAGAAGGAGGAGCAAATTATCCGACTTGGATAAAGGCTCCAACGAACTGGGTGACGAAGCGGTAGCTTCGGGGGACGTGAGGGTACTCTTGGTATCCCTCTGTGAGGTGGCAGATGGTCCATGAAACCCGGCCTCACAGAGGTTAAGGTCTGCGGTAGAAGAGCCAAGAGTATGCCTTGGTTGCTATGCGAGCGACCTAAAGACTGGGATGGATTAGCGTGGAGTCGACGATACTTGATTTTGTCCTGGATAGCACGTCGCCGACTACCTACCATCTTTAGTCAATCGTGTACGTACGGAAAGGCAGAGAACCCCCAACAGACCACGTTCTTGCTATCGAGTCATGGATGAGGTTGTCCCGTAGGAAAGTGGGGCTATAGTGGGGCCGGGATGTGGTTCTCATACATGATTTTTCTTGGATTGCCTTTCAGTAGTTGAGGGAGGGGTCACGTGGAACCATAGCCACGAATACAAAAACAGACCTTGATATCTGCATCAGCAGACGACTTAAAGCTCCTGACTGAGTTTCGTATTTCTTGATTTGCCCTGGCACGGAACTCGGATGGCACATTGGGATACATGTGCGTCTAGACATGGAAAACGATTCAAGATACATACGTGGGATAAAGGGCGCGGTTGACGGGTGGCATAATCCCTAGTGGCCCTAGGTGGCTTGAACCCAAACCGAGACACGGAAACGTTCATTAGGTAGCATAATCCCTAGTGGTCCTAGGTGGCATAAATCCTAAGTGAACACACGATAGTTCATGGTAAGAAAACATAACCAGATCAAGGGTAGCAGTCCAAAATAACCTCAAGGATAAAACGTCTACATGGGAAAGCCCGTATGGACTACGGCAAAGGACTGAACTTATACATGGAAAGAAACATACGAGTTGTGAAAACCCACATATGCTATATATTAGGTTGACATGGACCATTATATGACATTTGGCAAGGGACATCCATAGTTGACACATGACGTGGGTTGGGATACTAGTACGAGAGGTGCAGAGCAAATATACATGATAAATACCGTGCGATGTTATACATGATAGATACCTTGGGATAATATACTTGATAGAAACCTGACACCGTGATATCTTGATTTATCTTGACCCCGTAGTTTATCACGATACCTTAGTTTATCTTGCTATAGTAGTTCATCCAGTTATCCTGGTTTAGCTTATCTATCTTGTCGTCATTCTTATGTTTACTTTCAGTTTATGCATGTCATGTTACCTTTACCTGTTTTTATACTGGAAGTAGATAGGACTTACCAGTCTTTATGACTGACCCCGTTTTCTTTCGCCTCTTTGTCTTCCGTTCCCCCCCAGGTTTCAGGGAGGAAATGATGTTGGTTAGTTCGGACCTCTTATGCTCGAAGGTCATCATGTATAGCTTGGTCTTCTTTTGGCTATGGCTGCTTCACCGCTTTATTTTGGGGAATAATTTATGAAAAGGTTTTATGCTTCTTTACCATTGCAAGACAGGTTTTGGTGTATTCTGATGTAAAAGGCATTAGACCTTATTTTATAAGGTAATGAAATTTGTTTTACTTCCGTTGTTTTATATATATGTTCTGTCTTGTAATATTTCTGTGCATGTTTACCTCGATAATGCTTCACCAAACCTAGTACATTCCCTTTGTGAGTGACCCTAGCGGAGGTGGGGTGTTACATTTGGTATCAGAGCAGAAGGTTACTAGACTGGGAAAAAGTTTTTAAAACCTTCTGAAAACTATTTGAAAAACTGTTTACTAAGAAGCATTTTTCAAGAAAAGTTTTTAAAGGCTATTCCCCAAAAGCCATTAGCACTATCCTTTGTTTCCTTGATCGAATCTCTTTTCCCTTTCTTTCCTCCATCTGTAGTCACAGTAGTTTTAACTGTGACTAATCCTTGTCCAGCTACATAAGTGTTTTCCCGTGCGATGGAGAAAGTTCTCGAGAGACCTGTTACTGAAGTTATAAGAAGGGATAATAAGAGCAAGGATAAAGGACACGGGCTTAAGAATAAGCAACTTGTTGGTATGACTTGATCCACAAAGGAAAATAAGGACAAGATCAGCAAGAGGGCAATTGTATGCTCTCATTTCTAGCGTACCTAACGGGAATGGTACCGTTCCTATTAAAGGCTTAGCCTTTCTTTTCTATCATCCCGTCCATACTTTGTATTGATCATCGCATCATTTAAGTCTGCCTCGATAGTTAAGTCTCTGCACCTTAGTACTAGCATGGTAGAAGATCCCACTTTTGACCCAAAAATCTGGTTGGAGAATCGGTCCATTTATTCATGACTTGTTTGGATTTGAGAACGTCTATGCCAAGCGTTGAGATTAGGAGCAATGCTTCTATTGTTGAGCTATGGATGGATTCTAGGGATGAAGCGGTTATCCAGTAAGGGAGGCCATTCTCGGTTTTGAAAGGAGGGTAGTTACACTCTTAACTTGCCTTGGTAATACCCTCGAAGTCTCGTACAACCTTTTGGGTTTTGTCATGGTTAGTTACCTAGAATCTCTTGATGCATTTATCGGAAATTTCTGATCCGATCGAGTAACGTTCTCCACTAAGGCGGATGGTTCATTCCGCTTAAGCATGGGTTATAGGAATCACCCTAGTAAGTGCACGTGATAACATGGATTAGCATTGGTAAACGAGATCCAGAATTCACTAGAGAATTTTGGAGAGCTTGCATGAGTACGCAGATATGTTTGGGCCGAGCGTACTAGGGAAAGAATAAGTGGAAGTGAAACGAGAGGCGACAGTGAAATGAGTTCCGACTCATACCTTGGAAATAGGAATCAAGGAGCTACGAAATCACGAAGTCAAAGGAGGTCAAGGCACGATGGAATTAAGCTCAAGGAAATGCGGCTTAGACGCGCGCATCATGTCTCTTTTTAAGAGTATATCGTTGATCCCTGGTTCTCCTGTAGAGCTTGCTTGCATGCTATCGCTTGGTGGATATCCTCTCGGTCCTGCTTCTGTTACAAACCCCGTAAGGAGTTTGTCTTGTTTATCTTCTCGATCCTATCTTGAGAACCTTAGGAAGAACTCTATGGATGTAAACATGTATTTGAAACATGTTATGATTGATATGGTTGCAAATGGTTGCAAGTGGTTGCTCGTGGATGCGCGAATACACATTAGATACTAGATTGACGCGGTCACGTTTCATGTTGCATATGCACGAGTACTTGTACTTGTTTATGGATGAAATTGAATATGTTACCATGTGGATGTTGCATGTGGATGAATGTTTGTGCACACATATAGTACTTATATGACTAGGACTATTTGCATACATGTTGGATTCATGGCACTAAACATATTTCTGCATTAGAAAGATCATTCAGGCCTAAGCATTAGCTAAGGAGCATATACACACACTTTCTGCATGTGTACATAAAGCATTAGAAGTCTCTTAAGGAAAATGGTTGCCTGTGGATGATGTTTTGAGTAGATGGATGATGGATGGTAGGATATGTTCTTCCTAACTTGGAGATTTCGGGAACGAAATCCTTAAAGGAGGGGAGAATGTAACAACCCGAATTTTAATAACGTGTTATAATCAAGAATCAAGGCAGAATTAAATTTTAAAATCTGAATCAAGGGAAACGGGATGTGCCATTGCGTTCGTCTCGGAAAAAAACGCGAAATAGAGTCCGAGTTTTCGAAAATCGGAGTCCGTATGACCAAGTTATGGCCCGACGAAGTTTTCAGAAAAATTCCAAGTTCAAAAATCGGGTTCAAAATCAAATCTGGAGCCAAAGCAGACTGGGCGGGAAATTTCCCGCCCAGCACCCAAGTCGACATGGGAGTCGACACGGGTGGCCGAGCCATCTTGGCTTGGTGCACCTGCACTTGTCTTTGGTTCGGTTCTAGAAGTTTCTGACGGGAGTTAATGGTTCAGATTCGATTTAGGGTTTATCCTATGGCCTCAAACTACCCTAAATTCTATAAAAACACCCCTAGACCTAGCCTAACCCCTCATAATTCACTCATGCAACGAAGTTATGCCAAAATGCTCCCTCACCATGGCCTCCACCTTCATATCATGGCCTCCATCTTCATCTCCAAAGGCTTGAGCATCCAAAGCTAGATCCATGAAGAAGGTGCAAGCATTCTACACCAAATCAAGGAGGAACCAATGTTGCTATGCAAGTTTCATGACGATTTTTCAACAAAAGAGCCACCTTTCTTGGACAAGACAATTCATGCTCCTAAATCTCTTGCCACGCTATGTAAGTTCTAGCTACTTCTAGATCTAAACGGTAGTTTTAATGATGGCATGGAATAAAATGAGATTAAACCAAGTATGCTAGCCTATATGAACCTTGTCAAGCCTCTTTTACTTGAACCTATGACTTTTGGCTATGCTTAGTGACTAAATCATGCTATTCATGTTATGATTAACCTAGTTTATCTTGCAAGTTTGAATCTTTATCTATGGAATGCTAGCATGAACCTTTGGGAACCATTTGACTTGTGAAACATGGGCAAAGATTGGACTTTGGGGCTTATGCGTGTAAATGAATCCAAACCCCTTATGTTATCATGCATGTTTGTGGCCAAATTCTCTTATGATACTATGCATGTTTGTGGCCAAATTCCCCTATGATACTATGCATGTTTGTGGCCAAAAACTCCTTATGATGCTATGCATATTTTGAGGCCAAACCCCTTATGACACTATGCATGTTTGTGGCCGATCCCTTCTTGACATCGTGCATGTTTTGAGGCCAACAAGTAGCATGGTATCCTTACTATGTTGACTCGCTTTTACTTGGGTTGGAAACACGATTCGGGGTAGAATAGACGAGCGTGATTATGACATGAAAATTTGATATGGGATTTCATGAAAATATGACACTCATGATACACCTAAATGGGGACATGACATGTGGGGGGTAAACATGGGACTTGAAACTAGACACGTATGGGTTGTAAGTGTAATATGACACTAGACCAAACATGAAAGTGGCCAACTCGAGGTTGGGTTGAGTTTGTAGCATAAATCACCCGGACCCGCCCGGCTTAACTAGTGGCTACAAACAATAGGACCCAATGTGAGTAGTTGGTCATATAGCACTCAAAACCCGAGGTTAGACTAGGTTGTGGTGTAAATCTACCCAGACTTGCTCGGCTTAACTAGTAACCACAACAAAGTCTAATGTGAGAGGTTGGGGTGCATTAATCTAATTAATGCCACACGAAAAGGTTAAGTAATTTTGACTAATGACACTTAACCGATATGACACGAATGGGTAGGTTAAGTGGAACCTAACTTGATTTCTTAATGACACTTAACCATATAAGACGATTAGGGGATGGGGTTAAGTAATTTACACTTAACTAATCCGACTTGGTAATTAGATGGGGTTAAGTAACCTACACTTAACCAATCTAAACACGGTAATTAGATGGGGTTAAGTAACCTACACTTAACTAATCTAAATACAGTAATTCGATGGGGTTAAGTTAAACACTTAACCAATCTAAACTTGGTAATTCAATGTGGTTAAGTAACCAATACTTAACCAACTTAACATGATAATTTAATAGGGTTAAGTAACTTATACTTAATCAATTATACATGATGATTTGATGAGGTTAAGCAACCAAACTTAACCAATCTAATGTGAGAACTTGATAGGGTTAAGTCACAAGACCGTTTAAATATACTTAACCATTCTAATACAATTACTGGATGGGGTTAAGTTAACCTATACTTAACCAATCCGACTCGATAATCCGATGAGGTTAAGACAAATCCATGCTTAACCAATCTAACACGATAAGCTGATGAGGATTAAGATAAACAAATACTTAACCAATTTGACTTGATGATTGAATAGGGTTAAGTCACGAGCTTCTTGGTATACTTAACCAACTTGTAAGGCTAGGTCTTGAACTTGAATACTTAGCCAAATCTTGACATGATTCGTAGGCAGGTTAAGTCATGAACTTAAATGACAATACTTAACCCATTAGACAAAACCCTAGTTCAGGGGACTAGGTGGAAAACCGGGATTAACAAGGATAACGGGAAAGGAGACTAAGTGGTAAACCTTACTTTAGGAAACTAAGTAATAATTCTTAGTCAAGAGATTTGGACCAGTTCACAGATAGATGAGTAACCCGATACGGTAGGTCATCGCTTAAACACACGAGAAGGAGGAGCAAATTATCCGACTTGGATAAAGGCTCCAACGAACTGGTTGACGAAGCGGTAGCTTCGGGGGACGTGAGGGTACTCTTGGTATCCCTCTGTGAGGTGGCAGATGGTCCATGAAACCCGGCCTCACAGAGGTTAAGGTCTGCGGTAGAAGAGCCAAGAGTATGCCTTGGTTGCTATGCGAGCGACCTAAAGACTGGGATGGATTAGCGTGGAGTCGACGATACTTGATTTTTCCCTGGATAGCACGTTGCCGACTACCTACCATCTTTAGTCAATCGTATACGTACGGAAAGGCAAAGAACCCCCAACAGACCATGTTCTTGCTATCGAGTCACGGGTGAGGTTGGCCCGTAGGAAAGTGGGGCTATAGTGGGGCCGGGATGTGGTTCTCATACATGATTTTTCTTGGATTGCCTTTCAGTAGTTGAGGGAGGGGTCACGTAGGACCATAGCCACGGATACAAAAACAGACCTTGATGTCTGCATCAGCAGACGACTTAAAGCTCCTGACCGAGTTTCGTATTTCTTGATTTGCCCTGGCACGGAACTCGGATGGCACATTGGGATACATGTGCGTCTAGACATGGAAAACGATTCATGATACAAACGTGGGATAAAGGGCGCGGTTGACGGGTGGCATAATCCCTAGTGGCCCTAGGTGGCTTGAACCCAAACCGAGACACGGAAACGTTCATTAGGTAGCATAATCCGCAGTGGTCCTAGGTGGCATAAATCCTAAGTGAACACACGATAGTTCATGGTAAGAAAACATAACCAGATCAAGGGTAGCAGTCCAAAATAACCTCAAGGATAAAACATCTACATGGGAAAGCCCATATGGCCTACGGCAAAGGACTGAACTTATACATGGAAAGAAACATACGAGTTGGGAAAACCCACATATGCTATATATTAGGTTGACATGGACCATTACATGACATTTGGCAAGGGACATTCATAGTTGACACATGACGCGGGTTGGGATACTAGTACGAGAGGTGCAGAGCAAATATACATGATAAATACCGTGCGATGTTATACATGATAGATGCCTTGGGATAGTATACTTGATAGAAACCTGACGCAGTGATATCTTGATTTATCTTGACCCCGTAGTTTATCACGATACCTTAGTTTATCTTGCTATAGTAGTTCATCCAGTTATCCTGGTTTAGCTTATCTATCTTGTCGTCATTCTTATGTTTACTTTCAGTTTATGCATGTCATGTTACCTTTACCTGTTTTTATACTGGAAGTAGATAGGACTTACCAGTCTTTATGACTGACCCCGTTTTCTTTCGCCTCTTTGTCTTCCGTTTCCCCCCAGGTTTCAGGGAGGAAATGATGTTGGTTAGTTCGGACCTCTTATGCTCGAAGGTCATCATGTATAGCTTGGTCTTCTTTTGGCTATGGCTGCTTCACCGCTTTAATTTAGGGAATAATTTGTGAAAAGGTTTTATGCTTCTTTACCATTGCAAGACAGGTTTTGGTGTATTCTGATGTATAAGGCTTTAGACCTTATTTTATAAGGTAATGAAATTTGTTTTACTTCCGCTGTTTTATATATATGTTCTATCTTGTAATATTTCTGTGCATGTTTACCTCGATAATGCTTCACCAAACCTAGTACATTCCCTTTGTGAGTGACCCTAGCGGAGGTGGGGTGTTACAATATACATGCCATCCTCACTTCACTTAGTTCGGCAAACATATGGAACTGAATACAATTACACCATATTGTTCAACCAATAATAATAAAATATCACTCCGTGAACATAAGAACATAAAAAACTGAAATTATGCACAACATGAAATTTGAAGTGGTAATACACAGTAACCAAACATATATTCATACTTTATTGTTGTACAAATAAGAATACAAAGGAAAAACAAGATAAGCATGTACATAACCGTTGGTACAAATGCAAAATATATACAAAATTCTCTGTCCAATACAAAGCTGAATGGACACCACCGTTCAGCATAATTTTCTCTTGTATGTCTTGCCCTAGTTTCGTTCCTTTCCTGAAACAGAAAAAATAAATTCAATCAAATCAGAAAGAAAAAAAACTAACTAGGTACATAAACGAACAGTAATAAACAGAAAGGACAGTAAAATTGCACAGCTAAAGGAGACAAGAAAATACATATAGAAGCCTATACATTAAACAAATATATACATTATAAAGACAGCTCATTCTAAATATGACCATTCATCCTAACTTTTGATTTCTGCCAAGCAAATCGAACAACTAAAATTAAACAAATATATACATTATAAAGACAGCTCATTCTAAATATTGCTGCATGGCTTGTTTCATTCATGAAACAGTAAAATGCAGTTTTTATGAGCATACATCATGAACAACTAAATGGTTGGACATGTTTTCAATCTCAATAGATTTTTAATAGCTAAGGAAAATGGAAATGGACAGCTAAGGGGAATAGGGTATGAACAAGAAAGGAAACAAACTGGGTACAGCTAGAAAAAATAGCCAAACAACTAAGAAAATAAAACTTGAACAACTAAAGATATGGGGATATATTTTTATATCAGTTCTTAGTACATGAACAACTAAGAGAAATCTACATCTGATCAAATCTATGTAGACAAGTCGAAACAGATTTTTTATATATACATATATAGTTGATTTCATTCACTGCTGCCATATTTTTTTAGGACACAGAATCTATAGGCAATGAAATGATATAGGTAAATATAATCATATAATAAAATCTACACAACAAAGATGTATTTATACACATTGGCAGATCTGAACATAAGATTTCATAAAGATTCAAATTTCTTCATTGAGTAAACATGTCATAGGCCTAGCCTCATCTAACCTATACATCTAAACCACTGTCCCATTTCAAATAGATAAAAAGTATTGGAATTTCAATACTGATTCACAAGATTTTCTGTTGAGCCGTCAATTTCCATCACTAGTACAAATCAGAGGAAACCCAATGGCCTAAAACCTAGTAGCCTAATTGTGATGGACGTTGTTGTTATCTGAATCAAGCTATAGCTATAAATATATGGATCCATACACAGGAATTTCACCCATTCCAGAATAGTTTGAATATTACAGTAAACAGAAGAAAAACTACTATCGAAATCAAAATAAAATCATGCGGCAATTAAAAATCACGAAAACTAAACTTATCTGATTCGTGAATTTATTCCTCTTCTTCTCGGTATGCTTTCGGTGCCAAGGTCACAATGGAAGCTTCGGAAGCTTGTAATGGATTTTTGGTAGAGATTAACTTCAGGGAGAGAAATTAGAGGCGGATGTTTTCTGGAGGCGATGGATAAATGATACGAGAAAAGGGGTACTAGGGTTTTAACGTTGGAAATGGGCTGGGAAGTAAAGCGGGCCTAACGGATCAAGGTACAAGGCCATTTTTATTTAATAAAATTCATGTTCAAAAATGAAAACACTTCATAAATTAGTTAATACAATATATCGCGCAAATGTTAATGCATTTTAACACAATCAGGCTCATTGGAACTGTAGAGACGAGGGTTTCGAGATGGAGCAGGAGCAGGCAGGATGGGAAGCAAGAAGAAAATTTTAATTAAATTAAACGATGTTTAATTTAATTGAAAACCCAGCGTTTAACGACCAAACCAAGCCAAGGTGAGTTTAACTCACTCAGTTATCCCATTTATAACCTTTATAAATTGGGTTTATTATTTGTATGCCATGTTTTGCTAAGTGTTGATTAATTTGATTGGATGTTGATACATATTGTTTTATCATCTATTTAAATTAAAGGTGGTTTAATTTAAATAAATTGACACCGTTATTTTTAATGATGATTTCCAATAAAGGTAACTTACCTTGTTGGTTACATAAACGTATTTGAATTAGATTGGACGCTTGAATCATTATTGGTTGACCACTATGAGTTGTATTGATTATTGTTTATTTTCATATAATTGTTATATGAACTGTTGAATCATGATGATTGGATGATTCAGTTGGTTATCGGTTGTTAAATCTATATTCAATGGTTGTTTGTTATTAACCAACAGACCGTATTGGTTACGAAATTGGTAGTAGATGGCCTAAATATACATTTTCTTATAGAAGGTAGAATTACCGTTAATAATTGGAAATGAAGATGTGAAATACATTTTTTAAAAGTATATTATTTTAAATTGGGTTATAGACCAACAATACCTACATCAATTATTTTAACCATTTGGTATAAAAATATATCTGTGTGCGAAGCACGTGTTTATCTAACATTTGAAATGATCTTATGAAATTGATTCTAATACTTACGATATTGGTAAGGAAGTGAGTGGATATTAAGGCAATATTTAATAACCAAGGATAATTGAATTTAAGAAGCAATTTAAGACGAGATTATCTTGATTTGATTATTACTCATTTTATAATAATTAAATGGAATTATTTAAATTAATGTAATTTGAAATTAATTTAAATGAAAAAAACGAACTGGGATCTGATTAATGTGTTAATCATGTGAAGAGTTGACTAAGTCAACTGAGTTACTCGAAATTGAATTATTTAATTAGTGGAAATAAGATGGATAATTAAACCATTTTTAAATATTGATATTGTTGAACAATAATCAAAGTGATCTTTTAAATTTAGAATGTGTAAACGGAGGGTCATAAAGTTTTAAACCATTGTTATAGTAAAGTGATGTTTTAAGCAAGTTTATGTAAATAATGATATAAGTTAAGTTAAATTCAAAGTTTAAATTTGAGGACTTATTTCCATGTTAGATGGAGTTTAAAATCCAAGATTTATTTAATATACTATTGAAACGAGTTATTAGAAACCACATTTGAATTAGAATTGTTAAACAAATTGAGTTATAAAGATGCAATAGATTTGCCGTATATAAAAAGAAATGATGTTTCGTCAAGATATAAGTAAAAGAGGATTTGTTTGGATATTGAGGATGAATATCGGTTTCTGTTTTACAACTGAGATTATCTTAAGTTAAGAACGTTGTTGATCAAGGTCTGAGAGCTAATTTAAATACCCCAACTTGAACGACTTCAGGATTACAGAAGGATGATATCGGTCATATTGTTAAAACAAATTACTTTGGAAAATAATAATGTAGCGTTATTTGAGGATTTTGGGTGTATATATATATTGGGGTTTCAAAAAAAAAAGGGAATTTCGTAACAATGATTTTACGAAGGATAAATTTAATCGATTAACAAATGATGAATAATGAGCACCAAATGTTTAAATGTTATTTGAAGGAAGAATTTGACATGATTTTAAGATATAATTTCCTAGTATTATATATAAAATGATTTGAGAACAGTTATACCAAAATAAAGATATTATTTCAAATGGCCAAGTGATGCTGTACATCCAACCAGTGAATTTATTTATTTTATGCATGTTTATTTTGATAATTAAATAACCGACTATCAAAAATCATGTCCAATGCGTTGTTGGTACGGAAAGACTGGAATTGAATTTATATTCGTAAACCGTTCCGAACCGCAACCACGTAAAAGATACCGATTGAAGATGGAGCAATTGAAGATCGTAGATCTTCATGAAACGGAAGGGTTACTTATAATCTTTGGCTTAGCGGTCCGAGATACACTGTGATTCTATCGTGTTTGAAATCTATGGATTGCAAGGGCTTCTCACTACTAACCCATGGGATGATTCCTGATGCAGTAGGAGAGTACCTTCGGTTCATCCTATTCCTGGATGACTTGTATGGACGAATGTCTGACAGAATATTCCCTGAAACCATGTACGTTGATTTTTACAAATATACTGAGTGGTGGCAAAGAGGGGCACTTCTTTAAAACCCAGAATATATTTGTGGACGTCAATTATTGGCTTGACGGATCCGATAATGTGTCATTCAAAGTGATTGGAGACCAGATATTCCAAAAGGGAAATTTAAACCTCAAGCCTCAACAACGGGAAATGACAAAAATCGGCCAGGCAGCATGGCTATTTGGGTCGCTCCCATTAGGGTGTATAATCACCCATCTAGAGAAATTCCATTATTTCTTCTTTAGTCCATTTCGATGCTGTTTCTTTTCGGGAAATGGTGGGTCGCACCCAACCGTTGGTGATATACATTCGATACACTCAAGCGAAATGAGTGGTAGGTCTGTAAGGGTTGGGTTGCAAGACGTTCTTGTTAAACCCAGTGTACTCTCCTCTAGAGATACACTATTGGCAGGTGGTCCCCTACCTTATCATAGTCGGAATCTAATCTCCAATAAGCGCGCGCGGTTTTGTTTGTATACTATATATTTGGAGCGTGAGATGCAAGCGTTCTACTAGATTCTATTTACATGTATTTAGACATTATTATAATATCATACAAGATATTGGTTTCATAACTGTTTTGGGTTATCGTAAGGTAAAAACCATCCGTATTTATGTGTGGATTTAGTCTTACGATTATCGTTTTCTTTCGAAAGGATTTTAACTTTAAAATCAAGTTGTGTGATACCTTAATATTGTGCGAGTTTATCTCACTCTGGTTCACCAGACTGACCCATTGTTTTGGATTGCTCGTGTTAGCCCCGGGATGTCAGGTTCAGGTTATTGAATGTTGTGAAGTCCAGAGACGAGTTGGAGATTTTCAGATGTATGATATTATATAGCTACTATTCCGCTGTGTGTTGTATATGGGAATAGGTTATTATAACTGTCTCATTGTGAGATGTACTATGATATTGTAAGTATTTTTAAAGCTCTCAATAAAGATCTATTTATGTATTATATTTTGTTCCCCTGCGATGTGGGACTCTGTGTTGTGTTGTTTCTTCTTCTTCTTCTATTATAATATTTCTTTCTTTCTTATCTCACCCTCTAATTTCTTTCTAATAACGTCCAGTGCTTTCGGTGTTTGGAAGATCGGCATGAATTACGGTAAAGGTATTTATGTCGATTTTCAGGGACGAGAATCCCTGGGTCATTACACTTTTCCACCATAGAATCCCACCAAAGATGAGAATTGTGAAGGTAGGGTTGAATGTGGGGAGGAAGTTTTTGGTTTCTTCATGTGGCCTATAAGTATAAACTAATTATTTTTTGTTGCTTTGTCCATTATCGTATTTTTTAGTGATGTTTTAGTTGAGAATTTAACATACATGCAGAATGACGATTGTGGGTATTTTATGTGGCATGAATAAGTATATGAAATAAATAACAATGCTAAAATGGAAGATGCTACTGTTAAATTGATGGAAAAAGAAAATACTATATCGCAATTGCTGATGGAAAGGAAGACACTTGAAGACAAGTTGCTGAAGCCAAAGCAAAAGAGGGAAAAAGCTGATGAGATTGTTGCTGATATGAAGGTAGAGATGGCTTTAATGTGCGTTAAATGTGGAATCGCGAGAAAGGAAAAAATCTTTGCAAGAGCTTTATCTATGTTATGGATCGTGTTGGGTTTATTTTGTGTATGCTTATGGCAATGTAGTGCAGTGAAGTAAAGTTTTTGTTCGTATTTTTTTTCATGTTTCATCTTTTGGGAGTTGATGAAATGTGATGTGTAATTTTGTATGTTTTGAAACAAATTTATGAATCGTGTTTTATTATGACTACTATGGTTATACTGATGTAGCAGAAAGATAAATGATTTTATCTTTTATTGATAATATTTTTAGGTTAACTGAATTTAGTGATGATATTGTGATGGATGATGTTGAAAACTTTATGATGAATTTGATAATGAATTTCTGCTGTCTGATGATGTTATTCACATAACTGAGCATGACTTTGTAATCTACAATATGATTATTTTGATTTTTGAAGAAAGATAAAACATTTTATCTTATATTGATATTATATTTAAGGCCATCACATATGATGTTATTAAAAGTATATTGTATCTATATGAGGATACTGAATATAATATTGCTTGTTATTATGATTGTAAGGCTTTATAATACTGTGTTGTACTAACATATTTCCAATAGAATATATAATCTTTTATCTTTCTCAGCTTAGTAGCAGAATAAAAATAAGTATTGAAAATTAATGAGAATTTATCTTCAAATTAACATAAGTTATGTTACAACTTGGTAGTTAATATTATATATAACATATTAACTGTTATTTTGAGGATGTTGTTGGTAATTATTTTAAAAAAGATAAAATGATTTATCTTTTTTATTTTAAACGCAACACAGTTTACATAATTTAATAAGTAAAAGAAAATCGGTTTTTATCATTTTAGCGGTAAATCGGTTTTATATATCATGCTACTTCATTTTAAATGCAACACATGTTATAGTTGAATTATATGGTAAGATAACTTAACTTTGTTTTCGGTCATGGGGACATTCAAATCCATAATGGTAATAAAAAAAATGCAATCTCTTATTTTGCATCTTCTTTCTTTAATTATTTTTCTTTATCACAAGATGGTAAGCAAGGTGTGGACAAATTTATACCATCTTCATACAGGGATGCTATTCTAACGATAGCTATAAAGGGATATGCATATTTTAGTGAACTCAAAAATTCCTCCTCTCAACATCCGCCTCGAAATTATAATCGTTATTCTGAAAAAATTAATTACATCAAATCTATTAATGGGCGCTTTAGGTGCGGATCTTCAGATCATTGGGTTTGCAGGCGTCGAAATCCAATTTTATGTTTCAGATTCAACAAAACTGGGCACAACGCTTTTAATTGAATATCCCATATCAAAAATTCCCAAAAAATGGAGAATCCTAAAATAAAAACTTATATTTCAGCCGAGACATTTCCCGTGATTTCAATTGGGCTAGATCTATGGTGGTGCTCTCCATAGCTTGGGGAGCTTTCTCTATCATCGAAGTAGAAGATCTGTAACGACCCGTATTCTACGCATCATAGGATCGTAGGATATTTATTTCTTTCACATACGAAGTCGTATGGTCATGTAACTTTGGGAGACGACTATTGTGGTCATTTCCCATGTTCATGATTTTTCCCGATTTTTAAATGACCATTTTACCCCTAGTTGGCACTGTTTTGGCCATAACTTTTGACTGGAAGTGAATTTTGACCTGAAACCACTTCCATTGGCTTCGGATGACGGTTTCTCTTTCCGTAGAGTGGTCACATTAGCCAAACGGACTCACCGTTTGGGAGATATGGCTGAAACAAGTTTCAGGTGGTGAAAAACAGCTTAATCGGGCTTAACCGGGTGATTAACAGCTAGGCCCAAAGGGAAATTTCGGGATTAGGAGTTTAAAAGGGCTGTTAGGGTTTGGAAATACCTTTTTCTCATTTTTCAGCCGTCACTATTCATCCCTCTTAACCTAGCCATGGCCTCCAACCTCTAAATCTCTTCAAAACACCTCTTAATCACTTTCTAATTGAAGATTAGGCTTAGCAAACATCAAATCAAGGAGTATTAGCACGAGAATCGAGGTAGAGATGCTGTGTAAGATTGGGAACAGTGCCAAATCAGAGAATATTTCAGTTTTGGGGTTTTAGTTGTGGCCAAGGTGAGTGATAGCATCGTTTTGACACTAATTACAGTTAATTAAGGGTGATTAGTGAAGATTAGCGAATTTATACGCTAATAAATTCTGGAAAAATGTTTAGAAATTCTTAAATAATATTTCATGCCTCTGTTAGAAAATTTAGATGATTTGATTTACTAAGTATGTGCTTAAACATGATTAAGAAGGATTATAGGAAAATGTGAGGTTTTAGCCACTTTTGATCTATTTTGATTCATTTGGATTGTTGTTTGGTGTTTGTGGTTGCTCTTACATATTGCTATGACTCTATGGTATGTTTTATGATTGATTAGAATAGTTAGATTGGTCGAAAACGCCGTCGAATGGCGTAGAAAGCTCGCTGGAAAGTTGTAGAAATGTGCAGGTTCCGAACCGGATCGGATCAGAGTAGGGGGTCAGATCGGATTTGTGAACTGACCGAGGGGACTCGAACTGGTCGGAACTTATCACTGGAGGAGGCTTGGCGAGAAGGAAGGCCGTTTACTTAGAGTTGGAGTGGACGAGGGGATCGAATCGGAACTATAAAGAGCGGATCGGATCGGAGTAGGTTGAAGAGCGGATCGGATCGAGGTAAGCTAGGGAGCGAAGCGGATCGGAGCAGATAAGGGGGTGGGATCGGATCGGGCTATGGAGCAGGATCGGATCGGAGTAGGCCAGGGGACGAGATCGGATCGGAGCAGGCAAGCTGGAGGAGGGACGAACCGAACCGACTGGAGCGTGACATCCGAACCGAACCGACGTCTAAGGGGAAGGATCACCGAACCGAACCACACGCAGGAATACACCATGGAGCCTTGCACCGAACCGTGTTATACGTATATATCCGAACCGAATCGAATTCAGGACCACTTCTATGCGACGACTCTTTTGAAGACCAACTCCAACTCGATCAAAACCCGAGATGCAAAGGAGGTCCAAATGAGAAGTTAGAGCTCAAGATTTAAGTGGGAATCAACGAGTTCGCTTCATGGTTGGGCTTTGCTGCGGGACGCGTGCCAAGGAGTTATCGATGTCTATAGCTTTGAACCACTATGGTAGGAGGTACGAAGACGGATTTAGGGCCATTGTGGCATCGGTAGAACCAAGGGCTACAACCAATGAAGTGGGTCATTGAAATGTTTGGTCATGACTCCATATGTTTAGCTTGGTCATAGCAGGGTTTCTACAAGTCGGGATTCGTCGTTACCTCAGTTTGTCTAGTGTTTCAAAGTGGTAGATATCGTACGCTTTAGGCACTGAGTGAGAGATGTGAGGATGGTTGTTATGGATGATTTGTTTGATATCGTTGTGACATGCACACCCCACCCCCGTATTCTTACACTATTTATTATGGCACCTTGGAGTATTGTACGGTATGTGGTACTAACTCTTTGGTTGCAGGTCCAGGTTCAGGTATGGTTTAGTATACCTGTTATTATTCTGTTTAGATGCTTATCGCTCATACCAGGCTTTATGTCTGACCCAGAGTTTTATGTCTCCTCTTATTACTCTGGGTGCTCACACGGGCAGACTAGAGACAGGTTAGCTGGTGATGCACGGGTAGATGATCCGGAGACGAGCAGGAGGCTTCCACGTACTATATACATAATATTCTCCCTGTGTTGTTGAAGATCACTGCTTGGGCATTGGTGGTGTATCTTCTACTTTAGCTTTCTTTTGTTTAGAGACAGTAAATTTGGAAAATTTGTAATAAGCTGTATTTGGATTTCCGCTGCTCTGATGATTGATGATTGATTTTAGTTATCAGCTTATGCACTGTCTCACCTGTTTTATGCCAAGTATGTTATTATTATATTTTATTCCATGCGCTGTGAGACATCTTACAGGTTCCTTGATTTGTTCAGTCCCTTCTTTCCTTTCTTTGGCGACCGTTCTGTGCTAGTCGGGCATGTATACAGCGCACTTCCGGAGGAAATGCAGGCTGGTGCGGGGCGGGCCGTCACACTTGGTATCAGAGCTCTAGGTTGCGTAGTTAACCTAGGGAAGTTATCAGGGAGAGATAATATACATATACGAGAGAGCGTATTTGTGATTACTTTGGTTTTTAAAAGCTATATATATATATATATACTATTAGTAGTATATGGATGAAGTCGTACTGCACTAGCACCACTATGGAGTCGTTAATCGTTTCCTTTTTCAGATTGACGATGAGCCGATATGTTAGAGGTACCGGTAGAGGGGCCAATAATGGGAATGTTGCTGACATGAGGACGATGTTTACTGACCTCATGAGAGAGATGCTTAGAGATGTACAGAGAGCAGCCCCCAATGGTGGAAATGGTGGTGGTCCAATAGTGCAGGCGCCAAGAGTCGACTTCGCCAAGCTGAATAAGGATTATACTAGTCTTGGTGGGAAGTCATTCCACGGAACGGAGTCGGCTACGGATGTTCAGGATTGGTTGGATAGTTGCGAACGTATCTTCGAGGATTTGGGTATCGAGGATGCGATGAAAAGAAAGCTAGCGTCCCGTCAGCTGCAAGGGCGGGCAATGATTTGGTGGAATGCTATAAAGGCAGCTACTCCCGAAGATCAGATTACTTGGGAGCAGTTTAAGGCTCGCTTTAGTGAGAAGTTCATTCCAGCTGCTCAGAAGTCAGTGCTGTTTAAGAAGTTCTTGGAGCTCAAGCAGAATGGCAGAGCTGTCTCGGTGTATATTGCTGAATTTGACACTTTGTCAAAATATGGGTTATCTCTTATTGATACTGCCGAGAAAAAGAATGAGAAATTCATAACTGGTTTGGATCAGTACTTGGGGGAAAAACTTATTAACCACATCGATGAGACGTTTGAATCGATTGTGGGGAAAGCATTAAGATCGGAAAGTCTCTACCCTAAGCCGAAGACTGAGGTTGCATCCGCAGATGAGCCAAAGCCACAAGCAAGTGGTGGAGGCAAGGGCGGTTCCCAGAATAAAAGAAAGCAGAGTCAGACTAAGGATGGCCAGAAGAAGAAGAATAAGCAAGATGTTGAGTGCTTCAGCTATGGTAAGAAGGGCCATTATGCTAGTAATTGTCGGGCCAAGCCAGCGGATAGGAAGTGCTTCAACTGTGGCCAAATGTGACATCACAAGGACAAGTGTTCGCAACCCCCTAAAGAAAAGCAAATGGTGAAAGCATATGCTCTCAATGCTATTCCTTCTTCGTCGAATGCCCCAACTGCGGCGGAGAAGGGAAAGAATGTCGTCATTCAAGGTATGCTTTCTATTTATGATGTTCCTGTTAGAGTTTTGTTTGATACCGGAGCTTCCAGTTCTTTCATATCTAATGACCTGGTAGATAGGTTGGGATTGGAGCCCGAGATTGTCGATAGACCTTTAGTAGTGACGAACCCGATTGGTGGTTCGACTAGCCTTAGCATGATTTGTCGTAATGTGGTCTTATCGAGTCATGGACGCATGTTTGTTTGTGATTGCTTTGTTTTGGGCTTTACTGGGTTTGGCATTATTTTGGGAGTAGATTGGCTCCGAAGGTATGAGGTGGTGGTAGACTGTGAGGGCTTTTTGGTGACAGCTAGAGCGGATGATGGGCGGAGGATAGTGTTTGGTGGTCTACCCAGTAAGGGGGTATTGGCTAGTTTTCTAAACACCCTCGACATTCCGCATAGTGAGTTGTCAGGTTTGCCCGTGGTTGGCCAGTATCCGGATGTTTTCGAAGAAGTGACCGGACTTCCACCACACCGAGAGATTGAGTTTCGTATTGATTTGGTAAAGGATGCCTGGCCTATAGTGATGCCACTTCGTCGTATGGAACCAAGGGAGCAGCGAGAGCTCGAGGTGCAAGTCAGCGATCTTTTGAAGAAGGGATTTATCAGAAGGAGTGTTTCTGAGTGGGGAGCACCAGTTGTGTTTGCTACCAAGGCGGATGGTTCCCTTCGTTTGTGTGTAGACTACCGCGAGTTGAATAAAGTGACGAGGAAGAACAAGTATCCTCTCCCGCGGATAGATGATTTGTTCGATCAGTTAAGTGGCGCGAGAGTGTTCTCTCAGTTGGATCTCGCGACAGGTTTTCATCAGCTTAGAGTGGAAGCTGAGAGTATAGCTAAAACGGCATTTCGAACGCCGTCTGGATTTTATGAATGGTTGGTTATGCCATTTGGGCTGACTAATGCCCCGGCATATTTTGTGGATCTTATGAATAGAGTATTCAGAGATCAGTTGAATAAGTCTGTCCTTGTGTTCGTTGATGATATTTTGGTCTATTCGAGGACAGAGGAAGAACACAAGGAACATCTAAGAGTAGCGATGGAGGTGTTGAGAAAACACCAATTGAAAGCCAAGTTTTCTAAGTGTCACTTCTGGAAGAGGGAAGTGAGGTTCTTGGGCCATGTTGTATCAGAGAACGGTATTGCCGTGGACCCAGCAAAGGTGGCTACGGTACAAGATTGGCCTACGCCCAAGAATGCAACAGATGTAAGAAGTTTCTTGGGATTAGCTGGATATTATCGTAAATTTATCCAAGGTTTCTCCAAGATAGCAGCACCATTAACCCCGTTGACCAAGAAGAATCAACCTTTTGTCTGGGATGAAAGGTGCGAGAATGCATTTAAGAGTCTAAAGGACAAGTTGACAAGCGCACCAGTGTTAGTCATTCCTGAGGGGGATGAAGAGATGACGGTATACACGGATGCCTGTGGTACCAGACTGGGTGCTGTATTGATGCAAGGCGGTAGGGTTGTAGCTTATGCAAGTCGGCAATTGAAACCGCACTAGAGAAGATACCCTACCCATGATTTAGAATTGGCAGCGATCGTGTTCGCGTTAAAGATGTGGAGACACTATCTCTTGGGAGAAAGATTTGAGCTGTTTACTGATCATAAGTCGTTAAAGTATCTCTTCTCTCAGAAAGATCTGAATCTCCGTCAGCAGAGATGGTTAGAGTTCTTAGCTTCCTATGATTTTGACATCGCATACACACCGGGAAAGGGCAATGCGGTGGCTGATGCATTGAGTAGAAGACATGCCATCTTAGGGGCTATGTTCCTTGAATGGAAGCAACTGGAGTATATCGCGGGTTTTTATTTCAGACCAAAGTGCGAATTGGATCCAGAAATGTTAGCAAGTTTGACGATCAGACCCACTTTAATTGAACGGATCGGCTCTAGTCAGAGGGACGATCCTAACCTATTAGAAATCATCTCCAAGTTAAAGATGGATATCAATGAGGAGATGAACAAGTATGGGCTTGATCGAGATGGATGGCTTAGAAAGAATGGAAAGCTTGTTGTACCCAATGTCAATGGATTGAGAGATGAAGTGCTTAGAGAATGTCATCACTCAAAGCTGACTATACACCCCGATGGTAATAAGATGTATCGAGATATGAAGCAGACCTACTACTGGGAAGGGATGAAACGAGACGTTGGGAAGTTTATATCCAAGTGCATGAATTGCCAGCTAGTTAAAGCCGAACAAAAGAAGCCTAGTGGGTTGTTACAGCCTTTAGAAATTCCCGAATGGAAATGGGAGCAAGTCTCGATGGATTTCATTGATGGTTTACCAAGGACTAGATCGGGACATGATAGCATTTGGGTAGTTGTGGATCGACTGACTAAAAGTGCAAGATTTATACCAGTCAAATCGACCAGAATGACAGCTAAGTTAGCAGAATTGTATATGAAGTGGGTAGTGAGATTTCATGGAGTACCTAAAAGCATTGTGAGCGACCGAGACCCGTTGTTCACTAGTGGGTTTCGGAAGAGCTTACAAGAGGATCTAGGGTCAGAGTTACATCTCAGTACCGCATATCATCCTCAGACCGACGGTCAGACGGAGAGGGTGAACCGTATTTTGGAAGACCTCTTAAGAGCATGTATATTGGATTTTGGTGGATCATGGGATGACCATTTGCATCTAGTAGAGTTTGCATATAATAATGGCTACCAATCCAGTATCGGTATGGCTCCGTTTGAAGCTTTGTACGGAAGACCGTGCAACTCACCATCATGTCGGATAGAGACTGGCGAGAAGTTTATGCTTGGACCAGATGTGGTGAGGGAAACTTCAGATAAGATCAAGATCATTCAACAACGAATGAAGGCAGCCCAAGATAGGCAGAAAAGTTATGCTGATAAGAGAAGAAGAGACTTAAAATTCTCCGTTGGTGACTTGGTGTTTGTCAAGATCTCTCCGTTGAAGAGCGTGATACGATTTGGCAGGAGAGGCAAGTTGGCACCAAGATTCGTTGGCCCATTCCTTGTTCTTGAACTAGTCGGGAATTTGGCATATAGAATTGACTTACCAGAGAAGATGGCGGGAGTTCATAACGTATTTCATGTTTCCCAACTATGGAAGTTCGTTCACGACTCAGATATGACTATTTCACCTGATCAGTTAGAGGACTTCGAAGTAGAACCCGAAGCGGTTGGGAACGGTAAGGCGGCCCGTATTGTCGAGCACGACATGAAGCAACTTCGAAGAAAGGCGGTGAAGCTAGTCAAGGTTCAGTGGGGCGAGGACGAGAATGATTGTACTTGGGAGACAGAGGAGAACATTAGGAAGACGCACCAGGAACTCTTTGCCTGGTAAGATTTTGACTTCGATTTAGTTTCCCGCATGCTAGGATAGGTTTGTTTTGCTTGTTTTGCATGTTTGATGGATGTATGTGGTTGTTAGGCATGCGGGATCCTTTGCATGTTTTGGGTTAAGGAATTTCGGGGACGAAATTTCTTAAGGGGGGGAGAATGTAACGACCCGTATTCTACGCATCATAGGATCGTAGGATATTTATTTCTTTCACATACGAAGTCGTATGGTCATGTAACTTTGGGAGACGACTATTGTGGTCATTTCCCATGTTCATGATTTTTTCCGATTTTTAAATGACCATTTTACCCCTAGTTGGCACTGTTTTGGCCATAACTTTTGACTGGAAGTGAATTTTGACCTGAAACCACTTCCATTGGCTTCGGATGATGGTTTCTCTTTCCGTAGAGTGGTCACATTAGCCAAACGGACTCACCGTTTGGGAGATATGGCTGAAACAAGTTTCAGGTGGTGAAAAACAGCTTAATTGGGCTTAACCGGGTGATTAACAGCTAGGCCCAAAGGGAAATTTCGGGATTAGGAGTTTAAAAGAGCTGTTAGGGTTTGGAGAATACCTTTTTCTCATTTTTCAGCCGTCACTATTCATTCCTCTTAACCTAGCCATGGCCTCCACCCTCTAAATCTCTTCAAAACACCTCTTAATCACTTTCTAATTGAAGATTAGGCTTAGCAAACATCAAATCAAGGAGTATTAGCACGAGAACCGAGGTAGAGATGCTGTGTAAGATTGGGAACAACGCCAAATCAGAGAATATTTCAGTTTTGGGGTTTTAGTTGTGGCCAAGGTGAGTGATAGCATCGTTTTGACACTAATTACAGTTAATTAAGGGTGATTAGTGAAGATTAGCGAATTTATACGCTAATAAATTCTGGAAAAATGTTTAGAAATTCTTAAATAATATTTCATGCCTCTGTTAGAAAATTTAGACGATTTGATTAAGTTTTACTAAGTATGTGCTTAAACATGATTAAGAGGGATTATAGGAAAATGTGAGGTTTTAGCCACTTTTGATCTATTTTGATTCATTTGGATTGTTGTTTGGTGTTTGTGGTTGCTCTTACATATTGCTATGACTCTATGGTATGTTTTATGATTGATTAGAACAGTTAGATTGGTCGAAAACGCCGCCGAATGGCGTAGAAAGCTCGCTGAAAAGTTGCAGAAATGTGCAGGTTCCGAACCAGATCGGATCGGAGTAGGGGGTCGGATCGGATTTGTGAACTGACCGAGGGGATTCAAACTGGATAGGAACTTATCACTGGAGGAGGCTTGGCGAGAAGGAAGGCCGTTTACTTAGAGTTGGAGTGGACAAGGGGATCGGATCGGAACTATAAAGAGCGGATCGGATCGGAGTAGGTTGAAGAGCGGATCGGATCGGGGTAAGCTAGGGAGCGAAGCGGATCGGAGCAGATAAGGGGGTGGGATCGGATCGGGCTATGGAGCAGGATCGGATCGGAGTAGGCCAGGGGACGAGATCGGATCGGAGCAGGCAAGCTGGAGGAGGGACGAACCGAACCGACTGGAGCGTGACATCCGAACCGAACCGACGTCTAAGGGGAAGGATCACCGAACTGAACCACATGCAGGAATACACCATGGAGCCTTGCACCGAACCGAACCGTGTTATACGTATATATCCTAACCGAATCGAATTCAGGACCACTTCTATGCGACGACTCTTTTGAAGACCAACTCCAACTCGATCAAAACCCGAGATGCAAAGGAGGTCCAAATGAGAAGTTAGAGCTCAAGATTTAGATGGGAATCAACGAGTTCGCTTCATGGTTGGGCTTTGCTGCGGGACGCGTGCCAAGGAGTTATCGATGTCTATAGCTTTGAACCACTATGGTAGGAGGTACGAAGACGGATTCAGGGCCATTGTGGCATCGGTAGAACCAAGGGCTACAACCAATGAAGTGGGTCATTGAAATGTTTGGTCATGACTCCATATGTTTAGCTTGGTCATAGCAGGGTTTCTACAAGTCGGGATTCGTCGTTACCTCAATTTGTCTAGTGTTTCAAAGTGGTAGATATCGTACGCTTTAGGCACTGAGTGAGAGATGTGAGGATGGTTGCTATGGATGATTTGTTTGCTATCGTTGTGACATACACACCCCACCCCCGTATTCTTACACTATTTATTATGGCACCTTGGAGTATTGTACGGTATGTGGTACTAACTCTTTGGTTGCAGGTCCAGGTTCAGGTATGGTTTAGTATACCTGTTATTATTCTGTTTAGATGCTTATCGCTCATACCAGGCTTTATGTCTGACCCAGAGTTTTATGTCTCCTCTTATTACTCTGGGTGCTTACACGGGCAGACTAGAGACAGGTTAGCTGGTGATGCACGGGTAGATGATCCGGAGACGAGCAGGAGGCTTCCACGTACTATATACATAATATTCTCCCTGTGTTGTTGAAGATCACTGCTTGGGCATTGGTGGTGTATCTTCTACTTTAGCTTTCTTTTGTTTAGAGACAGTAAATTTGGAAAATTTGTAATAAGCTGTATTTGGATTTCCGCTGCTCTGATGATTGATGATTGATTTTAGTTATCAGCTTATGCACTGTCTCACCTATTTTATGCCAAGTATGTTATTATTATATTTTATTCCATGCGCTGTGAGACATCCTACAGGTTCCTTAATTTGTTCATTCCCTTCTTTCCTTTCTTTGGCGACCGTTCTGTGCTAGTCGGGCATGTATACAGCGCACTTCCGGAGGAAATGCAGGATGGTGCGGGGTGGGCCGTCACAAGATCTCATTATATCCAGGTTCGGTAAGAGTTTTCCTTATTGGAACTGGACTGTTAAAAGAATATGCAATAATTTTATTGTGAAATTTGCTCCTTCCCTGTTGACTGATAATTTCTACTATTCCTTTGTTATGATGAAGGGGGTTGTGAATCTAAAGAGGTGGAGCCCATAGGTTGGCAGTATAGCCAAGAGGAAGGATGAAGAATGGGCTAGCTTGAAGAACTTGCCTGTTGTTTGCAGATGTTTGGAAGTGCTCAAAGCAGCGCTGGTGGATTTGGGGGATGTGAAGAGACTTTGGTACGGATCTTTGCATGCTGCAGATTATACTTGGTTGAGGGCCCTGATTCTGATAGATGTAGATTTTGTACTCCCGCCTTCGATCATCATTTCCATTGAAAACTTTGATAATGAGGTAACAATTACGAAGTTGGATGGAGAGTCTTCTGAGGAGTTTGACATAAGAGAGTTTAGAAGGAATGTTTTTGCCAGGGGCAATGATGGCAGGCTGATGGTTCTGAATTCTAGGAGAGAGAGGGGTGGCTCTGCTAGCGCTCCAAATTTTCCACCTATGAATTCCCCGAGTGCTAGTGTGCCTATTGTTCTTTTGTCAGAAGAAGTGGATAAACCGGATAATGTTGAACAAGGGGGGAATGTGGATAATGCTTTTGTGAATTATGAAGGGGGAGCTCATGTAAAAGTTTATGCAGGTGGAAACATTATGGGAGTTGGTAATGCACAGCGAAATGATGATGATGCAGTAGGTTTGGATGATTTTTGTGATGATCTGAGTGATAGCAATGAGCATTTTGAGGGCAATGAATATAATTATCAGGACATGGATCTTGGTGGCGGCAATGCTTTGGTTCTTACTAATTCAGGAGAGTGCTTTGAGATCACTAGCAAAAGGAAGGTTAAAAGACCTCTTGACAACTCTGGAGTGGTGATGCTTAGGTACAGTGAAAGAGGCCTACCTCCTACTATTATAGGCACTGATTGGAAGAAATATGCTGAAAGCATTGCTGAAAATGTGCGTGCAAGGGTAAGAAGGATTGTTGGACCTTTTGCTTGAAGATGCTATTGAAGACTTTATGCTACTTTGTAATTTTGGGGGCTATAATATGTAGTACTTGCTGCTATTTTTCTTTTTGGGGGCTGTAATATGTTGACAACAATTATCACTAAATTTTTGCTTCAAAAAAAATTATATTGTAAGATGAATATTTGGTTATATGTATGTGATGAACGTTGCTTTTTAGCAGTGATAATTGTTAAGAACTTATTAAAATTAAGCAATATTATGTTTTGTTATATGTTGTGGTTTAGCTGATTAAAAGGATATTAAATTTTATCTTTTTATTTTATATTATGCAATTGTTTCTTTTGTTTAATGATTACTTGGTTATTTGCTCCTGTGAATTTTATGCTATGTTTTGTTGAATGGTTATTTTATTATTTGGTTTTTTTAGACAACAAAGGTTTTAAAATATAATCGCATTTATCTTTTAATGTAAAGGCAGTATTTTAAGTTTGTTGTATGTACCAACTTTCATAGGTTGTTGTTAGACCAAAAAGTGGTTCTAACATCCAAATTGACTAAAATTAAAATGAAATGAGATCGAAAATAAAAAAGAGACACAGGATTTATAGTGGTTCGGCGTTAAAAAGCCTACGTCCACTTTATAATCACTTTGCTTGACGATGTAGATGAAAATTCAATGAGATATTCACTCAATTTCACTCACTTTTCATATACATTCACTCAATTATCTCAAAATATACTTTGAATAATGATTTTGAATTGTTTGGAGTACTGAAATTTGGTTCTCAAAGATGCTTGAACTCTCAGAGTGCCAAAAGATCCTTTCAAACGACCCTTGGGGGTCTATTTATAGGTGGAAACTTCTCCAGAATTCGGTTCGGATCGGGTGCACGTGTCCTCCATTCCATGACTTTCGGGATCGGATGAGATCTGGTGTTGCCAGCACATCAGGTAAGTGGCCATCGTGGGTAGAAAGTGGGTGTAACTGCCCCGAATATCCAGGAGATCATGGAGTGAAGTAGCAAGGTACACTGGGTTCGGTTTGGATTGGCTAGTAGATGGGGTTCGGATCGTATCTTACCATCCGATCCGATCCAACTTGAATTCTGCCTTCCTCACTTTGTCTCGCTTTGCTTTTCTTTGATTACACCCAATCCAATCCGGCTTGATCTTTTAACTTTGTGATGCTTCTGTTTTTACCTGTGTAACTCCGATTCGAGCCGGATGTGTAACAGAGTGTCTTTTAATTACCTGATCTTCTGACTTCTTGACTTTGTATAGCCTAGTTTACAAAGTAGGCTAACATTTTGCCCCCACAAAGGATGCTTCTGTTGAAGACGAAGCGTGCTTTGATGTTATCTGTACATCAATCTTTCATTTTGAATCATTGAGAAATCGTTTCTACTTATACAAAAAGCTACGTTGCTTCAGAAAGTTATGTCTCTTGATGTCTATATATATGTTGCATACTGTGTGGATCCCTTTCTTTATTTTCAAACAATTTGGAGAATTCTTGTTAACATCTAGTTATTCTTCCAGGTGATTTTCTTCTTGATTTCTTTTGAGTTCAATTTATTCGTCAAGCAATTGCATTCAATCCATTCGGCCCGGATCCCGACCCATGCAGTCTCCTCTTTCTTTTTGCTTAACACTGGGCTAGCAAGCCAAAAAATTGAGTTGGTGGGCTACGATCCGGTCCAAGCGGGAAAGGAGGAGAGGGATACGAATGGTCACCACATACATACTTATATAAACTTAGCCTCCATCTTCTTTTCACTTTCTTTTTCTTTCATCGCATTCATTTGATATTTCTCTTACTCCGAAACCCTAGGTTCCAAAAAGAAAATTCTTACAATTCTCGCGCTGATCTCCAAATTAAACACCTTGGTAGGTTTAAATCCTTGATTAACTTCATAATAATTGGTTTCAACTGAAATTTGCAGTTGATTTAAATTATTTGGGTGTGGTTTTTGCTCGGCTTCAACGCCGTGACTCCTTCCTCCCTCGCCGTCGTCGTTGGTGGCTCCGCCATTACCTCGAAGCGCCTGGAGGTGGAAGATGTTACTTGTTCCGTCCTAACTATGGTTTTGGAGACGGGATTGAGTTCGGTTGTGACTGAGGAGGAGGAGGAAGACGAAGGGCATAGGGAGTCGGTTCGGGCGAGGAAGTATGGGAGATGGAGGAGAAGAAAGGAGTGAGGAGTTCACAAGATCAGATCGGGTCAAAAAAGATGGAAGGCGAGGCTTACTCTATCAGGTTGGGTTGAAGTGAAAAGAAAAAAAAGAGAAACGAGACTTATTTGATCGGATCAGTTTGGAAGGTAGAACAAAGGAGAAAGGGGTGTTGACATTTAAACCCATCCGATCTGCTCCAAAAGCATGCTCCCAAACCGATCTAGTTGGATGTTAACTTCTTACCGAAGCATGACTTTGCCTCCGATCCGATCCCCTCACGTGTACCCGAACCGAACCGAGGCCACCCAACTTAAAGCACAATACTTTGTCCATTTGGCTAAAATCAATATTTGACATAACTTCCACCTTCATGAACAATTAGGATGGTGCCCCACGAACATACATGAACATCAAGAACTGCTCTGAACATCATTACTTTGCCCAGATTTTGCACCACACTTTTGAGTGTTAACTTTACGTCTTCTGCACACACCGTACACACTTTAGTTCACACACGTGCACAGGGGGACACGGGCTAATTTACTCTAACCTCTGTTATTACTTTTTCGATAGTTTAGTGATCATGGCCAAAAGACATTCTTCTAGACTGGCAGAAAAGAAAGAGGTCCCAGAGACAACCGACAAAATTACTCTTGACGACATATCTTCTTCCTCAGACACTGAATGGGGTGACGAGGGATCAGATTATGAAGTGGAGGCGCATAGCAGCGGAACGTCTTCTGACAGTGAAGTTTCTCTGGGTTATGAAGAGGAAGGAGGAGTTAGAGATACTCGAGCTCCTGACGAATTTGAATCTACTGTCATATTGGAATCACCTCAAGATTCTGTTCAATCGACAATTGACTATGACAGGCTCCTTCGAATATGCTTGAAGTACGGGATACATAAAAAGGATACTCTGGTGCCGTCTAAAACCGACCGTCCTCATAATCCTCTAGAGGGATTTATGGCTATCACCCGATTAATGTGCATGGTTGGGGCTATCCCTCCATTTTCTCCTTTCATCGTCGATTTTCTAAGACAAATGTGGATTGCCCCCATGCAGTTGCATCCCAACTCCTATGCTTACCTGCATACCTTATATGTAGCATACCGCGAGATCTTAGGCATAGAGCTCACTTTTGATGACGTTCATTTCTTTTATAACTTCAAGCACCGGACTCGAGAAACTCCTTCTTTCTCTTACTTCGAGTCTATCCCAAAAAGAAAGATAATTTCAGCGCCATTCAGTAGCAAGGCCGACGACTCCAAGCTGGAATGGTTTTATGTAAGGCAACAGCCAGGGTGTGCTAGGAGATGGACCAAATCGAGTAAGGCACCAGTTTTCTAAACCTCGACTCTGAATTTCCACGCCACCATACTAATTCGTTTTCTTTTTGTTTGCAGTTGACAATCCAAAACAGATATCGGGTCAAGTGTTCTTTGATCGGATGCATCGGCTCCTTAATGGTGATCAAAAGTTTTTAACTATCGACGAGGTCCTCAAGGACGAATATCTTCATCACCACGGACTGCTATCAATTACCCGTAGTATAGGTCACGGACCAGGTCCATATGTGTATATCCCTCCGGTGAATGTAATTCCAGAAATGGGCGAGAGCTCGAAAGGTCCCACTTTGCCACTTCGAACTTCACCTTCTCCAAGTTCGACTCAAGATGATGAGTTGGCTAATTTACCTGAGAAGCACCGAGAGGGGTACATCACTCCTGGGGATGTGGTTTCTCCTGAGAAATCACCATCTCCTAAAGAACAGCCAACAGGCGCTTCCCAAAGAGATGCCCCTATTATTGATGATCCTACATTTCAGGGCTTAGGAGATCTCCCTCTTCCTGACACTATTTACACTTCCGAGGATTTTGGAACAAATCCTTTAGTTTTTACTTCTTCTGAGGAGGCTACTCCTGTTAAGGCCAAAGAGCACTCTCGCACTGGCTCGGCTTCAGACTCTGGTTTGTTGGAGGGTGATATACACGTAATTGTGTATATTTTATCCTCTTATTTATTTTATTTTATATTTAAAATAATTGATACTGTGTATTTATAGTTGTGTTTTTAGATTATTTATGACGATTGGATTAATGCACGTAATTGTTGAAAAGCTTGAATAATTGGTGCATGAAGAGTGTTGATTAAAGCTTGAAGAAATGTTATTGTTCAACCACCTTCTGCCGCATATGTTAATCCAATGCCTTTTCATAATGATAGCTTGTTGCAGATGTTATGGAGTTCCTATTCATGCTCAAAACAATTGATATTGATGGCATTTGATGCCCACAAGCTATTACAAATTGCAAATCTATTCATACGCGTTCACATTAGCTCATTTGCAAGGCCTCTCACTCTACAGCTGCGTTCACACTAGCTTTTTTGTTAGTTGGGCTAATTCTTTAGTCCCACATTATGGAATTTGCCTAGTAGCCTTTGTCATATCAGCTATAAATACACTTTATCTCATTCATTGTAAGACACACTTAGTTTTATTCTGTAATCTTTCTCTTGGAATAAAACTCTTCTTCCTCTATTCTACTTAGTTTTAGCTTAATTTATGTTCAAGTTATTTAATTTCTGTTTTTCTTCTTCTTTAGCTATGTCTAGCTAATCCCCTTTGATTAGGGGGTGATGACGCTAATAGATATGATTCAACCTGAATCACATAGCCAATAGATGAGGACTTACATATGTAGATCTAGATATGAATCAAGGGTTAGATCTGAACCTTCATATTCTGTGTCCTTTAAGAGCTGTGCTCCTTCATAGGGTATATTCGTGTTCGATCTAACAATTATCAGATTTAGATCTAATTTTAGGTTTTTAGAAATTAATTTGTGAATCTGTCCTGATAGTCTATGGTTGTTTAAGAGCTCAGCTCCTGCATAGGCTATGCTTGTCGTTATTTACTTATTTGTTTCTAAGAATCTATTTATCGTTGATTCGTGTTTGTGACAGAAACATGAATTAGATCTATATTTATTTGTTGGCTATTGATGAGTGTGAATCTAATCTATGTCATTATCTCCTAATTGCTTTCTCTTATTAGATAAATCTCTCTTCTTTATTTAATTGCTGTTATTTTCTGTGTTTTCAATCAATCAAAATCTTGGAATAACTTGATTGGATTTATTAATTAAAATATTTTTGGTCCTAGAGTTCGACACCCTCTACAACAATCCTTGTTGTTTAGGAAAGCCGAACGGATTTTACAGTTGTTTACAATTGTATAATTTGTTCGCAAAAATTTTTTGGCACCGTTGCCGGGGACCAAAATAATTTAAATTCGCTTCGGGTTAATTTTTTTATAAAAAAAATATTTTATTTTGTTCTCTTTTGTTTTCTAGCTAGATAGGAAAAAAAAAATCTTGTTAACTGATATGGTATTTGAATTGTGATACCAAATCAACCAAATAAAAGAAAAAAATTATCTTTCCGTTTGTTTTCAGTTTTCTTTCCCATTTTCAACAATTCTCACAAATCAAAAAAAAAATCCTCTTTCTGTTTTTGTTGCTTTGATTTCTTTCTCTCTTCTGCTTGGATTTCTCGTTGCTTTTCCACCTATCATCTTCAACTCCACAATACTACATTTCCACCCAGTTCGAAGACAAACCAAATCCGCTTCCAGCAACCATCCGAACCGCCCACGTTCATACCATTTGCTTAACCATCCACCCTCAAAAGTCACTCCTCATCACGCTTATCACCAAAAGCCGCTTCAAGCCTACAACTACAAGAAATCCAACCCATCAACGTTCAAATCCTATCACCGCAAATACCATCATCTGCTTTCAATTCAACCACTGAAATCTCCTCCACTTCCTACAACACTGCATCCCCCTTCCTCTTCCATACAACTTCAAAGCCACCGTCAATTATAATTCTCCACCATCCCCTGTCCAATTCGTCTCCCACTATCAGGACAGCGTGGATTTCAGAAAACTGGTCCACATAAGAGTTAGGAGAGTTTTCAGTTCTAAAGATGTTTAGCTCGACAGTCATGTTACCGAAAGAAAGTTTCATAGACCCATTTCTACAGTTGATGATGCCAAACCCACTCGTGATCCCCAACGTCGACAAAACCCCATCATGAAAGAAGCAGTTCTTGCTGAAATCTTTAAATGCCTTGACTATGGAATCATCTACCCAATTTCCAATAGTCAATGGGTTAGTCCGATTCATGTTGTACCTAAGAAATCAGGGATTACCATGATCCAAAATGAAGCTAACGAGCTTATCCCAACCCGCACCCAGACCGGTTGGCGTGTCTGCATTGACTATAGGAAACTTAACGCTGCAACACGTAAGGATCATTTCCCTCTGCCATTTATCGATCAAATGCTAGAACGACTAGCCGGTCACGAGTATTATTGTTTCCATGACGGGTGCTCGGGCTATAATCAAATCCCTATCGCTCTTGAGGACCAAGAGAAAACCACTTTCACTTGTCCATTTGGTACATTTGCATACCCTCGTATGCCTTTTGGTCTCTGTAATGCACCTGCAACCTTTCAAAGGTGTATGATTAGCATTTTTTCTGATATGATCGAGCGATTTTTAGAAGTTTCATGGATGATTTTTCCATATTTGGTGATTCTTACTCTGAGTGTTTACATCATTTTGATCTTGTTCTTAACCGTTGCAAAGATAAACACTTAACTCTTAATTGGGAAAAGTGTCACTTCTTGGTCAAACATGGCATTGTTTTAGGACATGTCATCTCTAAAAAAGGAATTGAAGTAGACAAAGCCAAAATTGAGGTTATCTCGAATCTTCCCATTCCCAAATCTGTTAAGGACATCCGATCTTTTTTAGGTCATGCTGACTTTTATTGTCGCTTTATAAAGGATTTTAGCAAAATCACTCGACCTTTGACCAATCTTCTTGGTAAGGATGTTCCTTTCGACTTCAATTCTGATTGCATTTCATCTTTTGAGCATCTTAAAAATGAACTTGTCTCTGCTCCGATCATCTGCTCTCCCAACTGGAAGCTACCTTTTGAAATCATGTGTGATGCCTCGAATTTCGCTGTTGGCGCTGTCTTAGGACAACGTATCGATAAAATTCTTCTTGTCATTTACTACGCAAGTAAGACTTTGAACGATGCCCAAATCAATTATACGACCACTAAAAAAGAACTTTTGGCAGTTGTTTTTGCTCTAGAAAAATTCAGGCCTTATCTAGTTGGCTCACACTTCATGGTTCATACCGATCATTCCGCACTTAGGTATCTTTTCTCTAAAAAGTATGCTAAGGCTCGTCTCATTCGTTGGACCCTTCTACTTCAAGAATGTGACCTTACCATTAAGGATAAAAAAGGATCTGACAACGTTATTGCGGACCACTTGTCTCGTCTTCCAAATGCCCCGTCTTCTTCTCTTCCGATCAACGAGAATTTCCCTGATGAACAGCTGTTTTCTCTATCCACTGATCCTTGGTTTGCTGACATTGTCAACTACTTAGTCACCAAACAGATCCCTTATTTTTGGTCTAAGCAGGATAAACACAAATTCTTTTCCCAAGTGAAACATTTTTATTGGGACGACCCCTATCTTTTCAAGTATTGTCCCGACCAAATCATTCGAAGATGTGTTCCTGACACTGAAACTCACAGTGTCCTCTCTTTCTGTCATGACCAAGCCTGTGGTGGTCATTTTGGTCCCAAAAAGACAACCGAAAAGGTTCTCCAATCGGGATTCTACTGGCCGAACCTTTTCAAAGACGCGTACGAATATGATGCCCCTAAACCCCATTCTAGAGGTTGAATTTTTTGATGTGTAGGGTATAGACTTCATGGGACCCTTCCCTCATTCTTTTGGAAACGTTTACATTATATTAGTTGTTGATTATGTTTCCAAATGGGTTGAAGCTATTCCATGCAAAACAAATGATAACAAGGTTGTTGTGTGCTTCTTGAAAGAAAATATCTTCTCTAGGTTTGGCACACCTCGCACAATAATCAGTGACAACATAACACACTTCTGTAATCGTTCTTTTGAAGCTCTCATGAGAAAGTATTCGATAACCCACAAGTTACCTACTCCTTACCATCTTCAAACTTGTGGGCAAGTTGAAGTAAACAAATTCTTGAGAAAACTGTGAATCGAAATCGTAAAGATTGGTCCCAAAAGGTAACTGATGCTCTTTGGGCTTACCGCACCGCTTTCAAAACCAACTTGGGTATGTCCCCTTATCGGTTGATTTTTGATAAGCCATGTCACTTGCCAGTTGAACTAGAACATAGGGCGTTATGGGCAATAAAAACTTTAAATCTTGATTTAGAGCAAGCAGGTGAGCATAGGAAGCTTCAACTTAATGAACTTGATGAAATTCGAAATGATGCTTATGAAAATGAACGAATTTACAAGGACAGGACAAATTTTTTTCATGATAAATCAATTTTACGTAAAACTTTCATGACAGGTCAAAAAGTTCTGTTGTATGACTCAAAACTGCATTTATTTCCGGGTAAGTTAAAATCTAGATGGACAGGATCTTGCACTGTACGGACTTTTTTTCCATATGGTGCGGTAGAAATTGAGAATCCAACTGATGGATCATCCTTTAAGGTCAATGGTCAACGCCTTAAACCTTACTTGGAACCAATACCCAACCAAGAGGAAGAGCTCATGGTCCTCCATGAGCCACATTACATTCGGTAAGACGCACTAACCCTCTTTTGTACATATGTAAATATTCTCTTATTTGTTTTTTTCCTTTCACTAAAATATGTCTGATTAACAACTGTGAGGACACAGTCACACTCAAGTGTGGAGGGGAATTTACATTACATCAGCAATCAAACTTTATGAAGTAGGTCATTCATTGAACAAGGATTAACTTAAAATTCATAAATAACACCTTGGTTCTTGTTTGATTAGTTGAATTGTTGGGTGATGGCAATGAACATTATTTATTCATTGAATCATAATGTGTCTTTTTAAGATGCTAGCTTGAGACTGTGCAGACGTTAGTCGTGTTCTGGAGTAAGCGTGTCAACCTTTGTTATACATGTTAGAATGTGCAAGTAAAAAAAATCAAAAAAAAATCAAATAATAATGATTTTGCACTTATATTTGATTGGATTTTCTGAGTTCGTTTTCATGCATAATATTTTCTTTTCACTCAAATTTTCAAAATCATAAGTTCTAAAATCCACTTGGCCCAATTTAGGAGAAATGACTCATTGTAGCATTCTTCTTCAATACCACACATTATTCAAACCCAAGTTTTAGTCGATTTACATCCATGTTTCGACAAGTTTATCTTATATTGGTATACTCAAGAACCTTTGTTTAACGGTCAAAAACGTCACTTTTTACACCAATATTACACCACCCACTCCGTACTTGTTTTAAGGTAGGATAACCATATACCACATCTTATTTTATATGGGTTATCTATCTTACGAAACTTTGCTTATCATTCCTTTCAGCTTTTTGTATAACATCAATCCAGCTTGTGTGTTGAATTAGGGTTATAGAAGTAGAGTAACTAGGGCACAAAACTTTCCTTTCATGAAGTATTGGTTTAGTAGAGGGGGAATCAAATGAAATAATGTATGACATCATTCCATTCCGTCTCCATTCATCATTCATCATGCAAAAAAAAAGAGAAAAAAAAAGAAAAAAAAAGAAGAAAGAAAAAAAGAAAAAAAAATGAAATAAAGAGAGAGTCTCTCTAAATAAAATAGTCTTCATCATTCTTGACTATGAAGTATCCATTTCCATTCCATCCACATCCATCATACCGTACTTAGAAGCAAGGATTGTAGTTAAGGAGATGAAAGGAAACAAAACGTCCATATGTGCCTTAGTATTACTTTATCTTTTGTAGCTTGAAATTCAAATAATACACTTGCCCTCTTATCTAGAATATTTTTTAGAACTTACAAAATTTTCCTTCATCTATGCATAACTCATATCCAATACATTACAGTTACACTGGCGCAAAATTATTCAAAAAAAAAAAATTGAATAAATGATTGGGTGCACATTGTCGATGTATAGAACTTTGGTTGAGACCACGCTCTTAACCTTCAAGACAATTACAGTGTTATCAGGAATTACGATTCAGCTTGAAATTTTTTATTCATTTTTGCACTAATTATGGGATGGACAATTTGGGGCTAAACCGTTATTATTGAAGTTAAGTGAAATCCTTGGAATGTGAATGACCTTAAATATATTGTTTGATTAATCCGCGTACTCAAGACGCTTTGGATTTTGTGGGTAGTACATGCTGAAAACCCTCACGAGACAACACTCGTCCTACTAGGGACACCTAGGGGTTTAACGGCTTGTTGCATATGCTAAATGCAATCGTGTTTCCTATGAAAGTGTGACATATCTTAGTTTAGTTTATTCGAGGATGAATAAAAAGATAAGTGTGGGGGTGTTTGATATACACGTAATTGTGTATATTTTATCCTCTTATTTATCTTATTTTATATTTAAAATAATTGATAGTGTATTTATAGTTGTGTTTTCAGATTATTTATGATGATTGGATTAATGCACGTAATTGTTGAAAAGCTTGAAGAATTGGTGCATGAAGAGTGTTGATTAAAGCTTGAAGAAATGTTGCTGTTCAACCACCATCTACCGCATATGTTAATCCAATGCCTTTTCATAATGATAGCTTGTTGCAGATGTTATGGAGTTCCTATTCATGCTCAAAACAATTGATATTGATGCCATTTGATGCCCACAAGCTATTACAAATTGCAAATCTATTCATACGCGTTCACATTAGCTCATTTGCAAGGCCTCTCACTCTACAGCTGCGTACACACTAGCTTATGTGTTAGTTGGGCTAATACTTTAGTCCCACATTATGGAATTTGCCTAGTAGCCTTTGTCATATAAGCTATAAATACACTTTATCTCATTCATTGTAAGAAACACTTAGTTTTATTCTGTAATCTTTCTCTTGGAATAAATTTTTTTTTCCTATGTTCTATTTAGTTTTAGTTTTATTTATGTTCATGTTATTTAATTTCTATTTTTCTTCTTCTTTAGCTATGTCTAGCTAATCCCCTTTGATTAAGGGGTGATGACGCTAATAGATATGATTCAACATGAATTACATAGCCAATAGATGAGGACTTTATATATGTAGATCTAGATCTGAATCAAGGGTTAGATCTGAACCTTCATATTCTGTGTTGTTTAAGAGCCTTGCTCCTACACAGGGTATATTCGTGTTCGATCTAACAATTATCAGATTTAGATCTAATTTTAGGTTTGTAGAAATTAATTTGTGAATCTGTCCTGATAGTCTATGGTTGTTTAAGAGCTCAGCTCCTACATAGGCTATGCTTGTCGTTGTTTACTTATTTGTTTCCAAGAATCTATTTATCGTTGATTCGTGTTTGTGACAGAAACATGAATTAGAACTATATTTATTTGTTGGCTATTAATGAGTGTGAATCTAATCTATGTCATTATCTCCTAATTGCTTTCTCTTATTAGATAAATCTCTCTTCTTTATTTAATTGCTGTTATTTTCTGTGTTTTCAATCAATCAAAATTTTGGAATAACTTGATTGGATTTATTAATTAAAATATTTTTGGTCCCAGAGTTCGACACCCTCTACAACAATCCTTGTTGTTTAGGAAAGTTGAACGGATTTTACAGTTGTTTACAATTGTATAATTTGTTCGCAAACAGAGGGGGACACCACTTAGGATGCACTTAACATAATTGCACCCCACTTCACAGCACTTACGTCTTATTAGAATACTGATTCTGGATTCCACTTGCATTATTGTGCAGGTACAATGTCTCGTGCTTACTATGACATCAAGAAGCTACGTCGCAGCATGACCAGACCCCCTCACGATGTTGAGTATGATCGTCGCGAAGGTCGCGGTAGGGAGGACATAAGGCCCTATGATTCTTATCATTCGCGGTCCTCGCGCTCTCGCTCTCCCGTTCGGTCAGATCCAGAGCGATATAAGGGCTACCAAGGTCATCGAAAAGATGATAGGCCGCGATCAAAAGACTCAACTTCTTCTCAAGAAAAGCGCAGTAAGGAGGGGAGCCCGCCGGGAGACACCGACTCGCTAAGCAAGCGCAAGGTTCCTGCTGAACGGCCTAGAAGGGATGAGGAGGCCATTGAGCCTTCCACGCAAAAGGATACCGAGCTGACATTTCCTACACTTCCACCGTTGGATGCTGAAACTGCAGTTATGCGGGCGTATCTGGAGGAGCCATTTCCCGATCACTACTTTTAAAACTTAACTTTCTTACCTGCTCTTGAGCCTATTTCTTCGAGGTGGGCAGATGAGGACAAAGCAAAAATAGACGCGGTCGAGAAACAATATTCAGAGATGTTCAATTATTTGCGCAACCTTTCCAGAATCATCCAAACTTTAATCAAGAATACTAACTCGATGCAGAAGACCGCAGAAGATGATGCAAGGGCCTTAAAAAATCTAGGAAAAGACCTCGAGGATACACAGGCTCAACTTGCTGTCGCTCAACAGAACGCTGCTAGCTTCAAGCAACAATTTGAAGATTTACAAAAACGGTACCATGACTTGCTCGAGTCCCATACTCAAGAGCGTTCGGAGATGAAAAAGCAAGCGGAAGATGCCAAGTCATATGCTGCCAAAATGCAACTCACTTATGCTGACCTTGAGCAAGAGAAGGCCGATTTGGCGAAGAAGAATGCCGAATTGGAGAAGAAAAATGCTGACTTGGCTTCCAAATTGATGGAGCTGAGAACAGGGTTGCCCTGGCGGAGGGTAATGTTGAAAGCGTCATCAAATCGACTGAAGAATCCTACAAGCAGCTAGCGGAGGCTCAGGAGGATGTGCAAGGCTTTGGTGAATTACTGATTGAATTTTTTGCACATATAATCTGCCATCGAAACATATCTTGGATCGATGAGTACCCGACTACCTTGGTTCATGTATGGAGCCAAATTGTTGAATGGGAAAAAGAGGAACTCAAGGTAGATTCCATCGACGAGGACAAACTTATGGAAAAGTTTCTAAGAGATGACGAGCCGACGAGTCTAGCCGAGGGGCGTCGCCTGATTGCTGCCGCCATGGATGAGGAAAAGCGGAAGGCTAAACAAAAGAACATCTTGGAGGTTGGTTCTTCTTCCACTGCCGCTAAAATTCATGAAGTAGAGGAATACGACCCTGAAAACCCGACGATCCCTCAGACATCTCTTTTATCTCTTATTCCTGAATCGGCTTCAGAGGCGGCAGCTACCCCAGCTGAGAAATCATCGAAAGGTATTTCTACCTTTTCACCCTAATTCGTCAAAGCTGTCTCCACTTTCCATCGCATAGTCCGACAATCAATGAAGGACTCTTTATTTTCTCCCGAGTTGGTAACTGTTACTTCTCATTCTGCAGGTGCTGAACCATCCGAGAAGGCAGACATGCCCCAGGGAACCACTGCCGAAACAAAGTCGGTGGAGAAGGATAAAGGAGACAAGGGTAAGGCTGACGCTCCTCACGACGGCGAGATGATAGACGCCTTAAAGGATGATGGTGGTGATGAGGGACATGAGGAAGACCCTGAGGTGGCTATAGTTGGGGAGTCAAAAAGCGCTGATGACATTACTTTAGCTGCATTGAAAGCCGAACAAGACAAACGCATGCAGCTTAAAGTTGAAGACCTAGACCCCGAAAGCCTTAAACCTCTCGCAGTAGTGGATGCTGGATCAAGGTTAGTTGTTAAGCTTTCGACTAGATCTATTACAGAAGAACTTGCTAAAAAGTCTTCTCTTGATTCCAGCGTTCCGCCTCCCGGGAAAAAGTCGATCGATTCCAGCACTTCAGCCTCAGGGAAGAAAAAACCAAGGCGCATCTTAACCGATGCTGAAAAAGAGGCGAAGGATGCTCAAAAGGCTGCTAAGAAGTCCAAGTCCACTTCAAAGTCTAAGTGATGAAGTGCTTTGCTTTATTTTAGCATTCGATTGGCCCATAATTGTTGCTGCGAGTGCGGCCCTCGCACCTTCTTTTTGCCTGTTTTCCCGTACAAATTCATGCACTTGTAAATAAATACAAATAATTCATTACCTGCAATGCCTGTTAGTCGTCAGTTCATTACTTATGTAAAAATGCAAATGCATGTCCTACTAAAGTCGTATAATGGAGTCGTAGTGGGGGGGGGGGGGAATATGTATGTACATATATGCCCCCAATCGGTCTTGAAAAACTATTCAAAATTAAATTAAAAAGTCCGAATGTCCCCGATTCTCTGACGGGGATCACATTCCTTGTGTCATTGATGCCTGTTCTTTTCTGGCATCTTTTATACTCTCCTGTCTTATATTCAGGTTAGAGTTCTTGCTGAGGCGGTCTCTTGTCTGGGTGCACCTTCACACCTCAGAGGACGTCGTCTTCCCATCCTTTATACTCTCTCTCAATTCTTGAGAGTTAGAGTTAAGAATGTCGTCTTCCCATTCTTTTATGTCTTATTGCACAAACAATCGTTGTGTTTGTTCCTGCATATAAGCCATCTTCAACTTTTCAGATTTTAAATTAACATCTCATATTCCACAGTCACAATAGAATAACTGTTGAAGATATAAATAATGCAGGAAAGCAAATGGCTCACGATATTTTTATAGTGGTTCAGCTAAGTCGTACCCTACATCCACTTTATTGTTCTTTGTTCATATCAACAGACTTTTCTAAGGCATGTCATTCCTTTTTACAGAGTTCATAAGAAAAACAAAAGAAAATACAATATCCCTAATTCAAATATCGCATCAAGTGTTGGGCATTCCAAGCTCTAGGCACTTCTTCGCCATCTACAGTCGTTAACTTGAAGGCTCCTGTTTCAAGTTTCCGTTGGATGACGAATGGCCCTTCCCACTTTGGACCGAGGTGAGGAAGGGATGGAAAAACTCGCTTTAGCACCAGATCTCCTGGTTCAAAGTTTCTAAAACGAACTTTCTTGTCATAATAGCGTGCCATCTAACGTCGATGTCTTGACGCACGCAAGTCTGCCTCGTCCCTTTTCTTCGATTTCATCAAGGGACTCGAGGAGGAGTGCCCGATTTGTCATCAGGTCATAATATGTCACCCTGTGAGAGGGAACTTCAAGCTCTACCGGGATTACTGCTTCCGAGCCGAATGAGAGAGAGAAAGGAGTATGACCGGTAGCTGTTTTAAACGTTGTCCGATATGCCCACAAGGCCAAGGGCAATTCATCCACCCATTTTTCTTTTGCACGTTCCAATCGCTTCTTGAGGATGGACTTTATGACTTTATTTATTGCCACTACCTGCCCATTCGACTGTGGATGGGTGACTGTAGTATACCGCTTGTCGATCTTGTATTTCTTGCAGAAATTTCTGAATTCGGCACCATCGAATTGGGTTCCATTATCAGTTATAATGGTCCTTGGAATCCCAAATCGGCATATAATATTTCTAACCATGAAACTTATCACCTTTCTCGCTGTGGTTTTGGTTAAGGGCTCAGCTTCCACCCATTTCGTAAAATAGTCCACGGCGATTATTGCATACTTCGCTCCTCCTTTTGCAATCGGTAGAACTCCGATGATGTCAATTCAACACATGGAAAACGGCCACGGACTCACCATCAACTTGAGCTGGGTCGGTGGAGGTCTGGGGTTTTTGGCGAACCTCTGGCACTTGTCGCAGCGTCATGAGTAATTAGCTGCATCTTTATTAATTGTGGGCCAAAAATATCCATATCGCAATACCTTTTTTCTAAGGTCTGACCTCCCGTATGACCTCCACACTCACCTTCTTGTACTTCTCTGAGTACACGCTTGATGTCGTCGTGTGCTATACATCGTAACAAGGGCATAGAAAATCCATGCCGATAGAGGGTATCATCTTGAAGGATGTATCTGGTGGCTTTGCGAACTATGTCTCGCCGCTCACTCTTCTTTGGTAGGAGCACTACTTTTCTAAGGAAATTCTTGATTGAGGTCATCCACGACTCCCTCTCTGGTTCTGCTTCGAAAGCTAATTCAATTTCCATCGACTCAAAGCTTGGCGATCCTAACGTTTCAATTGGAATCATTTCAGTTTCCTCCGGATTGTCGGAACGAGCCAGCTTTGCTAGTCGGTCTGCCTTCTGGTTTTCAGCTCTTGGGATATGTGTTATGTTATACCATTCCAAATTGCTCAACAGCTCCTCCACTTTCCCGAGATAGGCAATGAGTCGAGGTTTCTGAGCTACAAACTCCTTTCGCATTTGGCAGACGACTATTTTGGAGTCGCAGAATATATCCAATGCCTTTATTCCGAATTCCTTAGCAAGTTTCAGCCCGGCAATCAGGGCTTCATATTCAGAGTCATTATTGGTTGCTGAAGCATAATACAAAGATCGTCCTTCAGGAGTAACTAAGTTGACCCCCGCTCTGGACCTTCGGTCGTTTTTGGCTCCGTCTGTGTACAACTTCCACGGATCTAATTTTAATTCCTCCTCTGACTTGACCACCTTGTTGTTGATTATCTCCTCCTCCGGAATTGTGAATTCTGCTATAAAGTAAGCCAGAGCTTGCCCCCTGATCGATCTCCGCGGTTGAAAATTTAAATCAAACTGACTTAATTCAATATTCCACTTGATCAACCGCCCCGATGCTTCGGGTCTTTGCAACACCTGTCTCAGAGGCCGATCAATGTATATGGCTATTGGGTGAGCTTGAAAATAGTGCCGAAGTTTTCAGGAGGCAATTAGAAGGATGTAAGCAAGCTTCTCCATCCTTGGGTAGTTGCGTTCTGCAGTTGTCAATTTATTACTTACATAATATACCAGCCTCTGCACCATGTCTTCTTCCCGGACCATGGCGGTGCTAACGGCGTGAGCCGATACTGCTAGATAAACAAACAGCTCTTCAAGATCCACTGGCTTTGACAAACTCGGTGGTCTCGCTAGTAAGTCCAATAAATTTCGAAAGGCCTCAACACAGTCCGGAGTTCATTCGAAATTTTTCTTTCCCCTTTTTATCAAGTCAAAAAACGGGACGCATTTGTCTGTTGCTTTGGAGATAAATCTACTCAATGCAGCCACTTTCCCCGCAAGACTTTGGACGTCTTTGATTCTCCTTGGTTCCTCAATGTTCCTTATTGCTGCTATTTGACTGGGATTGATCTCAATCCCTCGAGAGTTCACGATGAGACCTAGAAATTTTCCAGATGCCACCCCAAACGAGCACTTCAAAGGATTCAACTTCATCCGATACTTTCGCAGGATACCGAACATCTCTGCCAGGTCTTGCGTATGGCTGGAGGATTGTCTTGATTTGATGAGCATATCGTCCACATAAACCTCCATAGTCTTCCCTATTTGTTATAAAACATCCTGTTCACCAAGCGTTGGTAGGTAGCTCCAGCGTTTTTCAATCCGAACGGCATGACCACATAGCAATACAACCCCAGATTTGTAATGAAGCTCGTGTGGTCTTGATCGGGCACATGCATGGGAATCTGGTTGTATCCGGAATATGCGTCCAAGAAAGAAAGAAATTCGTGTCCTACCGTCGAATCCACAAGCTGGTCTATTCTGGGGAGTAGGAAGCTATCTTTCGAGCAGGCTTTGTTCAAGTCTGAAAAATCAATGCATGTTCGCCACTTTCCGTTTGACTTCTTTACCAAAACAGGATTCGATATCCAGTCGGGATATGTCGAATCTCTAATAAATCCATTCTCTTTCAGCTTCTCCACTTCTTCTTTCAGAGCTGCTGACCTCTCTGGGCCTAGCACACGTCTCTTTTGCTTTACAGGCGGGTGTTTTGGGTTTATGCTCAGCGAATGACTCATGATGGATGGTGATATCCCACATATGTCGGCGTGGGTCCAGGCAAACACATCCAGGTTTGCCTTCAGAAAGTCAGTCAGTTCTTTGGCTCGGTGCGGATCCAACTGGGATCCAATCTTCAAAACTTTTGCTGGATCAGCTTCGTCAATGGGTATATCCACTGTCGTTTCGTTAGGAGTTGCCTTTCTATCCTCGGGTTCCTCATCTTCTCTGGGATCCAGGACTTCGAGCATTCCCTTGGGCAACTCCTTCGGGGCTGATCCCTCTAATTGCTACGCCGAACCCTCCTTTGGAGGAGGTGAGGCACCTTTAGTCTCGATGCTGAGTCCCTTCATCAGCATATTTAATTCAGCAATATAGCAAGCTCGTCCGGAGACTTGATCTCCTCTCATTACTCCTGTTCCGGCTTCAGTTGGGAATTTTAGCAATAAACACCATGGGGCGATACAAGCCCTAAACTCTGCAAGGGCAGGCCTTCCTAAAAATGCGTTGTAGGGCGAATCGATATCTAGCACTACGAACTGAAGCATTCGTACTCTTCGACGATCCCCTTGCCCCAATGTTACGGGCAATTCTATATACCCCATTGGAGCTGTCGATGCCCCATTGAAGCCTCGGATCCAACCTTCATAGGGCTTCAAATCTCCAGACTCAAGTTTCATCTGATCAAACGAATTCTTAAACAAAATGTTGACAGAGCTTCCATTGTCCACTAGTACCTTATGAACCAGTGTCGCTCCAATGGTAGTGGTAATGACCAATGTATCTTCGGTAGGTGACTGGATTCTGGTGTCTTCTCTGCTACGGAACAATACATCATCGAACATTGTCTTCTGCTGCTTCACAGGGGTGATATCTTCCAAATCATTGCACTCATCTACATTTATGTGCTTAACTGCATTAACGTATTGGTCCATTGCTCTGAAACTGTGGATAGCTGGATGGAGTCCACCTACTATGGTGTTAATGACAATTCCTTTGCCTTTCTGTTGCGTTGTAGGCTTGGGAGCAGACTGATTCTGGCTTGGGGCCTGTTCTCCTTGCCCCTGTCCCTTTGGGCAGCCTTATACTCATCCTACTTTCCTTCACGCAACAGCTTCTCAATTACGTCTCTCAAGTGTCAACATTCGTTCATTGAATGTCCTTGAGTTCCATGAAATAAACAAAATTTTCCGGTTGCAATTTCTTTCTCTGTTGAATCTCGTGGCGGCGGTCTTTTGTATTGCAAAACATTGTACGTGTCCAAATAAATGTTCTCCAAAGTGTCATTCAATGGTGAATTATTCTCAAAGGTCTGGAACCGGGGTCTTTTGTCAGAATTACTTCCTCGGTTCCTGTTTCTCCTATTACCATTCACATTACGGTTGATGTTGCCCCCGTTTCCATTATTATTGTTTCCATTCTTGTTTCCCACGTTCACTTCGACTTTCCCAGAACTTTCTCCAGACTGCTTTATGGCAACATTACTCTGAACAGCTTCTTTTGAGGCCACTCTGGACTTCCTTTTTCTGTTTGCCCTTGCTTCCTCCCGTCTTAACTGAATATTGGCCTTCTCATAAAACAACTCTCTTGTGGGAGGCGGCTTCCCGGAAAGATAATCTCAAAACTCTGAATCAGGATCAACTCCTTCCATTAAGGCCATCAAGATGGTAGGCTCATGCGGGTCACTGACTTCTGTTACAGCTAAATTGAAGCGGTCTAGATACGACTTCAAGGACTCACCCGACGCTTGCTTAATTCTCGATAATTCAATAACATTCTTAGACTTTCGGGCGTGAAGTCAGAATTGATTCATAAAATGTTCACTTAATTCCTTGAAATTCGATATCGATCGAGGAGGAAGTCGGTTAAACCATAGTAATGCTACATCTTCTAAGTAAATCGGGAAAGCCTTACACTTCACAGCGTCAGGGGCAGCTGCAGCATTCATAAGCCATGCATGTCGCATCAAACGTTGTCCCGGATCGGTTCTCCCATTATATTTGTCCATCTGCGGCAGATTAAAACGTCGGGGGAACTGAAAGTCAAGGATGTCATCAGTAAAGGGAGTATGGCTTCGCTCAATGCCATAATCTTCATTGGTGTAGTTTCGACTCTCAGACATGATCTGGCGTACCATAGCCCATACGTCAGCATTGGTCAAGGGCCGTTCAGGCTCCCTGGCTCTGATGTTCGGGTTTCCTCTGGGCTACTGATTAGGGGACGCCCTCCTTCTTCTAGCAGCTTCTGCTCTGCTTTGCTCCCTACGTTCCCGGTCGATCTCGGGAGGAAGGGGCTGAAACATTTGTCCCCAAGTGGGATTGGTGAGGTTAGGGTCTCTGGGCAAAACATGGGATCCTCGCACTGGTAATTGCATAGGCTCTCTCAAGCTCGAATCATTGGGTCCTAGTACACGAGCAGCATCCTCGCGGGATCCCAAAGATCCAAAAGTCATTTGCTCCAAATCCTGAGGTCGTTTGAGCGGCCTTCTTTCACGGGGCCGTTCTTCCTCATAAGAAGAAGACTGATCCATTGCAGTATGATGAACTGGGGATGGAGTTCTTTGTCTGCGGAGTTTGCCAATTTCCCTACTCATGATTCTCATATTCTCTTGCATCATAAGATTGGTGCGCTCGTGGATTCTCATAGCCTCCCTAATGCTCTAAAGCATGTCAAGAAGTCACGAAAAATCTCCTTGGGTGACAGGCGCAGATGGATTGATCTGGTGATTGGTCCTGGTGGCTGGAGTCGGAGCATTTGGAGGGGCTCGAGTAGAGGTTCCAGCATCACCTAGTGTCAGATCGGATCGGAGCAAAGTAACCTGGCCGGATCGGTTCAGGCTGGGGGAGTGCACTTCTTCAACGTCTTCTACTCGGTTCGGATTGGAATTCTTTCTATGTGATCGGTTCGGATTTCCTTAACCTGTCTGATCCGCTCCCGAACTGTGCCCACGAGACCTCGTCACGACCGGATTTTGCTGATCTTCACCAACTTTGTTCCCTCGACTGGTTTGAACTTCCTTGCCTTTTCCTTTGGTCATAGTTCTTCAACAATCAACCAACAAGTATTTAACAGCGTCGAAAATTGGGGATTAACTTCTTTGAACTCAACGGTCCAAAAAGTAGAATGGTAATCCAGAAAAACAGAGAATTCAAATGTTTCTCAGTGAAAGCACCAAAATGTTAGACCAAAAAGTGGTTCTAACACCCAAATTGACTAAAATTAAAATGAAATGAGATCGAAAATAAAAAAGAGACACAGGATTTATAGTGGTTCGGCGTTAAAAAGCCTACGTCCACTTTATAATCACTTTGCTTGACGATGTAGATGAAAATACAATGAGATATTCACTCAATTTCTCTCACTTTTCATATACATTCACTCAATTATCCCAAAATATACTTTGAATAATGATTTTGAATTGTTTGGAGTACTGGAATTCGGTTTTCAAAGATGCTTGAACTCTTAGAGTGCCAAAAGATCCTTTCAAACGACCCTTGGGGGTCTATTTATAGGTGGAAACTTCTCTAGAATTCGGTTTGAATCGGGTGCACGTGTCCTCCATTCCATGACTTTTGGGATCGGATGAGATTTGGTGTTGCCAGCACATCAGGTAAGTGGCCATCGTCGGTAGAAAGTGGGTGTAACTGCCCCGAATATCCACGAGATCATGGAGTGAAGTAACAAGGTACACTGGGTTCGGTTCGGATTGGCTAGTAGATGGGGTTCAGATCGGATCATCCCATCCGATACAATCCGGCTTGAATTTTGCCTTCCTCACTTTGTCTCGCTTTGCTTTTCTTTGATTACACCCGATCCGATCCGGCTTGATCTTTTAGCTTTGTGATGCTTCTGTTTTTACCTATGTAACTCCAATATGAACCGGATGTGTAACAGAGTGTCTTCTGTTTACTTGATCCTCTGACTTCTTGACTTTGTATAGCCTAGTTTACAAAGTAAGCTAACTGTTGTTGAATGTTAAATAAAGTCCCAAAATTTTAGTTTTGTTTAATATTTTCTTTGAGTTAAAGTTAACCCTCTTATGATGTAAAGTTTGTGGAATAAACATAATAATGAAATAGCAAACTCAAGAGTATACAATAGTGAGAAGATTTTAAATAAATACAATAATGCACAATTAATATATCAACTATAACAACACACAGCAATCAAGCAACAAATATATAATCAACGTGGATTTGTATGACAAATTTGACCCCAAAATAAAATTTAACAAGATTTGAAAACTATATACAGATTCCTAAATCTGAAAACATATAGATCCTTGCAATTAGCAATATTAAAATTATCTACTTTACTTGTATTATTATATAAAATTATTTGCAAATCTTTTAACATCAGACATCGATTTTTTTTCATCATCCGGCTGTACGGTTCTCCTTGCAGTATACCAGATGCAAAACTAACTCTTAGTTTGTCCATACGTTGTTGAATTGCTTGCTATCATAGGTCTTCAATGCGTAAAATTTCTCAAGTTCATAATGATATACATTCCACAGTCATATCAGTTGTAAACAAAACAAAAAAAAGTTAAACATTTGTCAACAATTCATCTTCTTAGAAAACTCATGGTTGAATTGTCAACTATCCAAACTGGAATTACTTGTAATAATGATTTTCAATGAATTATAATAGCATACGACAATTAGGCAATCTAATAAGATCCGTAACTTATATACGTTGTTTTATATATCGGCTCTGTTGCATAAAAAGATAAACCCATTTATCTTTTTTGTCCACTTGCTTGTTTGTTTTTTTTTTTTTTTTTTGAAAAAAAGCATACCTGTAATAATCTATTACTTATACTGCATAGCAGAATCCAAAACGTTTAGGTGCCGACACCTGTCCCTTTTGTTCACGCGTTACTTTCTTCCCCGTTGTTTTCAAATTCTGCAATGTCGCATTGAATCCTCAATTACATCTACTCCTTTCTCCCATCGTTCTCGGCAGTTTTAAATCTTACAGTCCGACCCAAATCCGTGTTCGTACTCCTTGATTTCGGTACCATCATGTCCACGTCATCAAATCGGTTGTCGTTGTGACATTATCTGCCCTACTGCCTGTTCCCACTCCTTAATTTCAGTACCACCATGTCCCGGTCATCAAATCGGTGGTCGTTGTGACATTATCTGCCATACTTACACCCTGTTCACTTGTTCCTTCCCTCCGACCACTCTATCCAATCCGTTCGCAATCACGATGAACCCTAACAGTGTTTCAACTATCAAACCCGCTTTCAGATCGTAAAACATCGTCCGTCATCACCCTTCCACACACACTGCCACTCCCCTCTTCATATTTGTGCATTAATTTCTGTTCTTATCTCCTGAGGTACGGCACCCAACCCGATATGCCCTCTTCCTCTTTGCATTCACTTTATTTCACACGGAATTCTAATAATTTATGACCGAGAATGTTTGTTGCCAACATGTCTGTTTGTTGCTAACAGGTTATGTAGAAGAAATTATCCAAATCATCCTTCTCCCATGTTCTCCTACCTGTGCATCTAAAATTGAACATATGTACATATGTGCTAAACTTGCTGTGAAAACAAGGTTTTATTTTTGTACTCTTCCTCTTCATTGACCGCACGTTTTCTTTACTGTCATGTATACTTCATCTTCATATCAAATACACCCAAACTTCCACAAACAAGTGTTCACCACCTGATTTGGTTGCTGCTCATGCATAATTTGCAATGATTTACTACTACGTTTGCTGCAAAGTTGGTACACAATATGCTGACTACCATTAACACTAAAACCAAATCTTACGCAATTCTTACGCAAATTACTCCGCACAAATAATTTTATCCCACCTACACATGAATATGTGTTTTACTTCTTCAATCAACTTACCTGCAACAAAACTTTCCGAAATTCATGCACTTCTGCTCTATTTTTCTACTACAAAATGGAAGTTATGTCATCAAATTACATGACAAATTATGATGAATGTAAGTTCTTAACTGATTTTGGATAGTTAACTCCTTATCCTCTCATCTATTATATTTCATTACTTTTTGCTAACATAAAACCGATTCATATATTAACGTATGTTCTCATTTTGGATTCACATATTACCGGTTTCACCTTTACATAACTTATCAACTAATATTTTAGACATTGATATCATTTTCGACAAAAAGTTATTATTTGATTTAATAATCGTAATAATGAAAACTACATCCATTCATACTGTATTTATCGCTGCTACTAACTTTACTGCTGCTTATTATTTGATTGGTTTTTTCCCTTCGAAATGCCTAACTGTATTGCAAGTTTAAACATTTTTCACAACTCTCATTTTATACTTTTTTACTGTAGAAAAGAAATATAATTTTTGATTTGGGTGTAGATGTGTTCAAGACATGGATGAAAGAGAGACCAAAGACATCATTGTTTAAGCAAAGGTAATTGAATTACTGTCTACCAAATAATGCAGTTAATATTTCATTGAACAAATTTTTCATTTTGGCGAGCTTATTGATTTGTAAACACATGGTCAACTTCTTAGTTAGTGCTAATGGAGAGGTACTTTCTGCTTCCATTGAAACCGTATTATATAGACGTAATACTTAAGTGTGAAGCCATAACAACTGACCCGTAAAACCTGTATTTTATTTGTTCGGCTCATCTAACTTCAGACTTTCTACTCATTTGCTGCTGCTATTTTTAACTATTTACAGTTGCATGCATATATTGTAAGGGGTGATCAATCCCTTTCAGCGGAAAAACCTCAATAGGATCTTGCAATGATGTGATAGAAGAAACAACTTGAAATGAATATAAATCTTAGATCACGGAAAAAAATAAAAGCAACAGAGAACACGCAAATTTATAGTGGTTCCACTATCGCGAGATTGTGTACGTGCACTTCAATGGGGAAGAGATTTTATTAATATATTCAAGAGATTATAGAGTTTTTTAATGTAGAGTAAAAGAAATGAAGAATACAATTATCTCTCATTACATAGCATTCTCTATGTCTCTCTTTAAATAGAGAAAAGACTACTTGGGGATGAGACAATTGATTTATGTAAAATAGACCAATTTATGGAAAAACAAATATCCCATTAATTAATTGGCATATGATTGATTGATAATTTCCCTTTTATCCAACAATCAATCCCTTTTGCAATTTTAGTCTCTTTCCGTTTCTTTTCTTCATGAAACATGGCAACAAATTAAATGACAAACATTTCCAATATCCCCTATTCATTAATATTCCTTCCATTTCTTTCCATTCATTCCTTTCACAAAACAGGTAACGAAATTACCATGCATATCTCCATAATTAATTAGATATGGAAATATTGTATCATTAAATTCCAATAATCTCCACCTTGATAAAATATCTCATGCAACCTAGAGACTCCAATGTGAATACTTCCCAATGAGTTCCTGCTAAAGCCACCCCTCATTGCACTTTGTTAATGAACTCCGGCAAGGCCACCGCCCACCAACAAAGTGTAGGAAGCATTTAAAAAACAAGGTAGACACTGTGCAACCAACTCCTATCTCTTCATACAAGAAGAATACCACAACTTCTATTGACTTCAACCAAGTCACTCTCTTCCCCATTGTGCCACCATGTGGCACCTAGCACTTCATCAAGTGAATCAAGTTCGAGTAATGCCCGAACTTAGTAGCAGGTAATGCCTTCGTAAACATGTTTGCTGCATTTTCATTTGTGTGAATTTTCTGAAGACGAACTAACTTCTCCTCATTCATAGAGATAAGAGTCTCTTACCTCTATATGCTTTGTTCTAGAACTGAAAGCCAGATTTTCAGCTAAATAAATTGCACTTTGACTGTCACAATTCACCAAACAAGCATCTTGCATGAAACCCAAATCACACAATAACTTCTTCAAAAAAAGTGCCTCCTTGGCTGCCTCAACTACAGCTATCAGCTCTGCCTCTGTAGTAGACAAAGCAACTATAGTCTGCAACCTCGCTCTCCAACTAATAGTTATTCCTCCAAGTGTGAACACATAGCCTAAGGTTGACTTCCTTCTATCTCTATCTCCGGCATAGTCTGAATCATAGAATCCAACCAAGTTGAAATCCTTATTTTTGCCGCAAAAAACAAGCCCATAATCTGATGTTCCTCTAAGATATCTAAAAAAGTACTTCACTGCCTCCCAATGCGATTTTCCTGGATTTGCCGTGTATCTACTAACTAATCCAACATCTTGAGCAATGTCTGGTCTAGTGCACACCATAGCATACATCAAGCTACCTACTGCACTGGCATAAGGCACCTTCTTCATATAGGCCTTGTCCTTTTTTGAGATCGGAGAGCCCTGATTAGAAAGCTGTATATGCAAAGGCATGGGCGTACTGATAGCGTTTGCACCATCCATGCCAAACCGAGCAAGCACCTTTTGAATATATTCCTGTTGAGTAAGTCTCAAAAGTCCAAGCTTTCTATCTCTTTGGATTTCCATCCCCAAAATTTTCTTTGCTTCTCCAAGGTCTTTCATATCGAATTCCGCTTTTAATTTCAATTTCAATGCATTAATTTCAGCTTTATCCTTGGAAGCAATCAACATATCATCCACATACAAAAGTAAATACACCCAATTATTATTCTTTAAATGCTTAAAATAAACACATGCATATTTAGTACTACAATTAAAACAATGTGAAAGCATAAAAGAATCAGACCTTTTGTACCATTGTCTAGGCGACTGTTTTAGACCATAAAGAGATTTCTTCAACTTGCATACCTAATCTGACTTTCCATCTACAATAAATCCTTCTGGCTGCTTCATGTAAATGGTTTCCTCCAAGTCACCATGCAAGAAAGCGGTCTTCGCATTAAGTTGTTCTAACTCCAAATCGTAAGCATCAACTATTGCAAGTAGGATTCGAATTGAAGTTTGTCTAACAACCGGAGAAAATATTTCATCATACTCTAGCCCCTTTTTTGTGAAAACCCTTTGACTACTAATCTTGCCTTGTATCTACCATCATCTTTTACCTTGAACACCCACTTCCAACCTATGGCTTGGCTTCCTTGAGGTAGTTGTACCAAATACCAAGTCTTGTTCTTTTGCAAAGACTGTATCTCCTCTTCCATAGCGCAATTCCACTTCGAGTTGTCACTCGACTTCATGGCTTCTTCAAGGCTCAATGGTTCATCATGAATTACATGTAAAGCTTACTCAAATTGATCATCAAGGCTCAAATTTGCATACTGCCAATCTCCATTTCTAATTGGAGCTCTCTTTGGTCTCTGACTAGCCCGAATGACTATATCGCCCAACTCTCCTTCAGCTCCACCTTGAACTCCACCTTGAGCTCCACCTTGAGCTGAATCATCTCTAGCTTCATGACCATCACCATCACTACTAGAGGAAATATGTGGACTATCATGTGATGTATCTTCAACTGCTCCGTCACTATTATCAATAGTGATAGCTCAACTTTGGGTTTGAAAACTGGGAATCTCGGTCTTTTCAGGCTTCTCATCAACTGAGTTTGAACCCTTTGATAAACCTTCCAAAGGTTTGAACATTGCTAACTCATCAAAAGTCACATGTCTGGAATGTATAACTTTCTCCGTAATTGGATTCCAAATTCTATATCCCTTTATGCCATCTGTATAACCAAGAAAAACACATTTGGAGGCCCTAGGCTCCAACTTGTCATGTCATGTATTGTGAACATAAACTGGACATCCAAATATACGAAAATAACTTAATAAAGTGTTTTTATCTCTCCATACCTCCTCTGGAATCTTCCCATCAATGGCTGAGCACGGAATCCGATTAATAATATGTGCTGCAGTCGAAATAGCTTCAGCCCAAAAACTCTTAGACATACCCGCAGTCAATATCAAGCAACGGGCCTGTTCAAGTAGAGTCCTATTAATTCTCTCAGCAACCCCATTAGATTGCAGATCACCAGGTGTAGTAAAATGTCTTCTAATACCATGTTGTCTGCAGTAGTCGAGGAACTCTTTAGAGACATATTCGCCACCATTGTCGGATCTAAGAATCTTCAATTTCCTTCCTATTTGGTTTTCAACAAGAGCTAACCAAACCTTAAAATTCTCAAATACTTCCGACTTAGCTTTCATTACATACACCCAAACCTTGCGCGATTAGTCATCAATGAAGGAAACAAAAGAATATGCTCCACCAATAGAAGCTGTAGAGTATGGCCCCCAAACATCTGAATGCACATAATCAAGTACCCTCTTAGAAGTATGCATGCCATCGCCAAAAGAATCTCTGGTTTGCTTAGCCAATACACACTCCTTGCAAAAGTCCAACTTGTTGAAGATTTCTCCTTTGATATTTTTCTTCTTACGAAGCAACTCTAAGTTCTTCTCCGAAGTATGACCTAATCTCATATGCCAAAGCTTGGTAGCATCCAAACTTTTAGAACTAACGACTTCAACACATGATTCTCCATGGACAGTGGTACCCATTAGCAAATACAGATTTTGCACCATAATAACCTTCATCAATACAAGTGCCTCTCTAGAAACTCTTAAATCATCTTTGACAATGGTTATTTTGCATCCCAATGATGCCAATTGGCCTAATGATATCAATGACTTCCGAAGACCTGGGAAAAAGCGAACATTTTAAAGTGTGCGAACAATTCCATCATACATGCGAATGTGAACCGAACCAACTCCCATAGACTTTCATGTAGCATCGTTCCCCATAAGGATAGAACTTCCTTCTTTGGCATCGAAGGAAGAAAAATAATCCTTATTAGGAGTCATGTGAAATGATGCTCCAGAATCTAGAATCCAGTGGTCTGCAACATCTAATACAACCACTGTCAATAAGTCGCTACCCGCCTTTCTCCATCGCAATAGATGAAGAACCATCAGTCTTCTTCTCCAAATCAGGACAGTCTCTTCTCCAGTGGCTTGATTTCTTACAATTATAGCACTTTCCATCTTTATACTTACTCCATGAATTAGGCTTCCTAGAATTGGAACGCCCCCTATTGTTCTTCACTTTCTTCTCTACTCTTCCTCTCTCTGCAAATAAGCCTGAGCTACCAATTCCTCCACTTCTATCACCAACACCAAACTCTTTCATCTGATCTCTCAACTCTTCACTGGGCAAACCTGTCTTCACATCATCTAATTTCATTGTGTCTCTACCATAGATAAGGCTGTTAGCGAAACCAGTGTATCGCTCTGGAAGCAAACACAACAGAACCATTGCTTTTTGTTCTTCATCAATC